>JAJLLZ010000009.1:0-1200000 GCA_021188095.1 Diaporthe vexans
TGCTCTCGGTGCTGAAGGCGTGGTTGAGCTGGCGTCGCAGTCGCTTGTGGTTCTCATGGTCCCCGCCAATAAGGCTCTGGGTATCACCGGGGAAGTACCATCCGGGCTGCTTAAGCCACTCAGCCTTACCGGGGCGGTGCTGAAATATCTGTGGCCACCCGATAGAACCGTCAACAGCGAGGTGATCCGGTGCGATGCGGACGATCGGCCCATACTTTCGGTGCAAGTCTCGGCTCTCCCGCACGAAGGTGCCCGCAACGTTGACCCCCCATTGGAATGGCAGGTTGGTAGCGGCGTATAGCTTAGGCCCAGGATATTTCGCAAGAGGGTGGAGGGTTAATCGGTAGACGATGATGGAGAGGCGCCAGAAGACGAATAGCTATAGTAAAATAGAATAATCAGCTAAAATGGTGCGATTCGAGGAGTGTGATTAGTGGTGATGGGTGGTGGTTACTTACAGCGGCTGCTCCAGCAACCAGGGCTGCGATATTGTGAGTTGGTATGGTCACGTTGCCGACATCACCAGGCAGGATAGTGTTGAGCGACGGTGCCATAATAGCGATTGAAAGTGAAACGTCCGTGACGTCTCAGCACGTTTTCTCTATAGACTGGAATGAAGATGGATCATAAGGATATGTGCTCGTAAGTGTTGATCGCTGGCTCACCAACTCCTTTATATCCCACGTCAACCCCACTATCCCAAGAAATTCAGCCGTCGCTCGTAACTCAAACATAAAGTCTCCGCTTGGGTTGACGTTGTTTTCTCACTCGTCGCCTGACCTGGGTACGCGGTGGCGGCAACAAGCCCCTGGGGAGCGGGCCTGTCTGGGGCAGCCCGGCGTCTTGAGCGGCCCCGAAGAAGCGAGTGGGCCGCAATTCTAGATCATTTTTGCACAACATCGAAGCCACCACGCCCGTTTCCTCTGCCACCCGCAGAGCGCGGCCAACAACGACCGCCCTGGGAATATATCCGATCCACTTCTAGCTCCCACTTTGCGCACGGTTGATGTGGCTGGACGGGAATCTTACAAATTAGACTTGTTTGGTGTCAGGACAAGGTGATATCGTGCACTCTTGAGTTGCATTGGCATGTGCGCCGGTATCACGACTATCACGACACACTATCTGGTATGCTACCCTGACCAATGGTCATCGCTATCAATGTAGAGGCGTCCTCGGGGCTCGGCAGCTTGAGGTTTGTTTTTTGTGCCAGACCACAAATTTCCGTGTCTCGCTGGAGCGTTTGGGAGAATGGATGTTTATCGTGATAGGATTTGTCCTGCGACGAGCATGCTTAGGGAGGCAGGCAAGACTCTGGTCCACACTCTCGACGAGTAGTCTGGTAACAGGGTCTCATCCCAGTGCGGACTTGGTGCTGTAACTTGCATCTGTGATGACAAGGTGTATCATCATCGCTCATTTCTCTACTAATCAGCCGGGCTGCGGCACCTGGGCATGATGCAACAATTCTTGAAAAGTCGCCGATACGTCGTCATGATGGAGGAACCATCGGCCCCGACGCGGGAAGAGATCCCGCTTGCGCCAAGTGTGGCGTAGTGCAACAGACTGTGGTATAGGGGAGAGCGAGGTTGCATAATAAGCGTAATTGACGGTCGTTGTTGATCTTGGGCGGCCGGTAACTCGTCGGCGTCGTGCCAAGGGCCGGATAAATGTGGGACGGCCCGCACGGCACCGACTCGGGGCCGGATTGGGTTGGCGAATGGGCGGGCTAGCTCGGCGCCTGCGCCCATGACCCGACGGCATTCGCTTTCGTTCCCATTCTTTTCTGTTATATTCTTCAGTGGGCCGGGAACGAGAGTTTGCACAATGCCCTGAGCTCCCTTTCTAAGCTAACCAAACGTGGGTAAGGGGTCTGCATGTCTATCAGAAATCGGGGCTGAATTGCGAGATCTCCTATCACTTGAGGGCAAGGCTAAGGCTGTTCTGTTTCCCCGTCAAATGGCATCATTGTAGAAATCCCTGTTAGCTTAGGCCACATGGAGGCCGAGATTGAGTCAGTTGTTGCGGCCGGATAATTATAGGCTCAAGTTGTATATCAAGGCGGGCAATAGCTCGAGTCGCAAGTCACATCCACTTCTCATGCAAGATGGAGCAGGGTTCTGATAACTGAAGGTCATGCAAGTGATCAGAGGCACGCCGGCCACTTGGCAGACACGGGCACACACATGCAAACGACAAGCCAAAATCTGTCCGAGGGCCTCCCCATCCCCGGGAGAAAAGGGAGCCTTCAACCTCACTCTCGTCCCCAAGCCCCTCCAGTCCAATCTTCACATAAACACTAGATCGAGACGTTGCGGATTTATATCTCTATTATGGGCAGATTAAAAAAGTTCCTGGTGCTCTTGATGATCACAGCACGAATGGGATCGAAATAATCGGATGGAGACAAAGTGCTCTAAGGTTTATAGTTCCAGAAACTCACGGAGCCAGTGTATTTGTTGAACGGAAAGGCGTCAAATCGGAGGACTTGACACTTTAGTACTGCTGAATGAGGATATGCGTGGCTTTCATACTCTCGCTCTTCCCTTTTCTGTTGTTTTCTAGAATGGCAACAACTGTTTTCATAATCCAATTCTATTTTCACCATGCCCCACCCATTGCAGTACACAGCGGCCGTATATCATCCGTCTGGGTATGGAGGTCCCCAGCGATATTGACGATATGTTTTGAATACCTGTGAGTGCATGGGCGGCAGCCTTCACGTCCTGAAACGAGAATGAGCCATTGGCTCACATTTTGACTGCATCGCGGCCGTCGCTGCGACAGCTTACGGGCAGTCTATCTCCCGCTTTGTCTCTCGCAAAGGCTACAATTACACTCAAATCCCCACGTAGTTGCCAAAGCTTCCAGTCTCGCCCTGTAGCTGCTTGTCTCATCGACGTAACTCTGGAGAAGCTCCTCGCCGGCAGCGATGGGCCTCTTGGCACGGATGACCATCATATCCCCAATGAATTCCTTCTCAATGTTCGGCAAACACGAGTGATTTATGCGTGCAGCATGGGTCCAAAGCCCCGTACTGACGGCTACTCTACCGGTGTCGACGCCAGGCTTTTTTGAAGTTTGTGTGGCTAGGTCGAGTCCAAAGGCGTTCCGGGAAACGATATCGTGGACACAAAACACGTCGACGACTGGGAATTTATCGTCCGCATCTGCCTTTCGATGGTGAGTACCATCGTATTCTTCATAGCCACCGTAGAGCTCCAACACCCGATCCATGTACGACGGCGTCCCGCGAAGCTTCTCCACCACCGCCTTCACCAGGCCGATAGGCGACAACCTGATCCGAGAATCGCGGACATCATATGTGATTGCCGTTGCGGATGATGCCGCGGTATCCCCCCATGCCACGCAAAAGGCCTTCTCGCACAGCACCAAACCGCCAGATGGCACATCGCACGCGGCGAACAGCCCTCGGCCGCGGCCGCGACTGTCTCCGACCCAGGTCATGTTGACAAAGCTCGCGGCGTCGACCTCGCGTGACCGAGAAAGGGCGGCGGTGGCTCTCATCTGGTATAGTTCGTAAGCCCCAGTGTCTCGCTCGAGGATGCGCTGGCCCGCCTTCTTGATAGCAGCGTCGCCAACTTCGGGCGTAAGCTCAAGACGCCGAGAGAACATGGCCTTCGCTTCCTCGTAATCCCTGAGATTATAGGCTGCACAGCCTGCTCTATAGTAGGATTTGCTGTTAAGAGCCAGGGACTCTATGTCTGTGGCGGATGACTCGATGAGGGAGGACAGGGCGTCGCTTTTGGCGGCATCCAGGCGGTTGAGGAGGAGATTAGTGTGCGCGCGGTTGCGGTAGAGATCTCTGACTATTGCGTCCAGGCGAGCATTGTTGGAGTGGCACTTTCCAATCGTCTGGTGTTGGGCTAGTAGTTGTGACAAGCCGAGGGTGTAGTGAGCGCAGGCAACAGTGGGATCTCGCCCTCCCAGCGCGATGTTGCCCTTCTCTTTGCAGAGACGTGCATTGTATACTGCCGTCTCTACATCCTCGTACTGACGTCCACGCACGTGGCCGAGAGCTTCTTCCTTGCTGTCGAAAAATTCCAGGTCTGAAGGGTGATCGACCCTCAAAGTCACCCCTCCCTGCTCGCTCAGAGTAAAGTATGGTTCCCTCACTACTAACACTGTCCCAGCCGAACACTCAAGCATTTCCTTACCATTCTTATGAGTATGTAAGCAAACCTCAAGCCTCTCCAAGTCGTCTCCATCCCCTTCCAAATCCTGTACTAGCACCCACGACCGCACTGTGAGTGGTACGACAGCACTTACACCCTGACCTCTGACCCCAGCCGCCCGCTTCAGCATCAGCTTGTACCCGCGGTGATGAGTTTCCACGCGCAATTCCGACAGTCTCATAAGCTGCAGGCCTGAACTTGGGATGATGCAGGGAGGATAGGCATTCCCAACGGTCAGGATGGGGAGTGTATCATCCAGATCCTGGCTCTGTGAGGAGCCAGCCATGTCCGCCATTAACGAAGCGGCCGTCGCTTCACGAATGGACGCTGCCGAGTCCCGAGGCTGGCGGGGCGAGTCTTTGAGCTTGGAGGCAAGTTGGATGGTGGATGAGACAGTGCTGCGGATGCGATGTATTTCCTGCGGGGTGAGGTAGACAGTACCTGTAATTTCGGGTCGGTTGGTCATCATGATATTTGGAAGAAAGTAAACTTGGAATACTATTAACTGTATGTATTGGCCTTAGGTTCGATTTTGACTTTGCAAGGTGACTCAAGTCACAGCGAAGACAGCCGGCGTTCAGGGCGATTACTACAGGCAAACCGAGAGCCTAGGCCAGCATGCATATCGCTGGGCAACCGCCGGTTTTATATGGACTTTTCTTGTTGAGGTGCACAGCAATAGATCCGGGGACAGCTGTTATTGGGTCAGGTTCGTGCTGCGGTGTAGCACTGACAATCAGCACTTACATGCCCTGAATCCTTTGTGCCTGTGTCAGCGTGATGAACCATGTTAAATGCGTGTGTGGCCGGTCAGCAATTTTCCATTCTTGGCACGCCGATATAGTCACACCGGCCGGCACCGACACCGTCTTATTCTCATGTTTGTCACCTCACACATCCTGGCGGGAGCATGGCGATCAGCTCTAGACCTAGTCTGCCGAATCTGGCCCCAGTTCTGGTCGCAAAAGGCTGACTTTGGAAGCAGAGGGATTCAGTCCAATACATGCGCTTTCCGTCTTGCCCTTTGGGTCTCCTTATTCAACTAACTATTTGAGGCGTTAATGTTGTTTTGATACAAACAAAGAGCATTGAAAAGCCTTATAAGACTTGAGCAATGAGTGCTGCTAAAGTTTGAAACAGTGTACCGACTGTATCCAGACCATCAGGTTCTGAGCACAACCTTGGAGGGGCTGAGTGCCCCGATCGCAGAAGAGATTGCATTCCGACCAGACACGGGATGAGCCACGCCCACCCCGATAGCTCCGAGATAAAATATTCGATTTTGGAATTTCAGAGCGCCGACCATCAACATCGCTTACGATCTCAGTTGCAAGTCAGCCAGGCCCTAAAGCTACCTAGGTAGGCACACAGACAGATCCCAGCCACGACGCTTTTTTGTTGTTACGGGCCGGGACCCGTAGCAGAGCAAGTGACAGTTGTTATCAAGTGAGTTGTGCTGCATATATACGAGCTGTTGAGGGCCTATGCGCACACAGGACAAATGCGTCTGCAATCCTGAAGTATCATGATTGAGCTCACTGCGCCTCTTGCGGCTCGTGCGGCTCGTGTCCGTCTTCTACATTCAAATGAGCATAGTTGTCGACGAGATTCGCCAGCAAGAAAGAATCAACATCATCGTCCTTCCCTACAATACTGACTGGCCAGCTGCTTCGCACAGTCTGTGCCATGGCCGGCCTCACGAGGCTTTGTCGTCCTCACCAAGATTCATTGTCTCCCTCAACAGAGCAACCTCTTCAGCACGCATACGGCCCCTGATCACCCTATATAGCGCCTCCGCTAAATAATGATTTCGGCGCTGGTCGTATAGCCCCTTAGCTACCAGAATGAGAGTGGACCGCAGGTCTTCAATCTTAGACTCGGTTGCTTACTCGTTAATACTATCAATATACCCCTCCTAGGTATAAGGTAAAAAGATCTATAATTATATTCTTCTAACTATATTCTATTTAACTATATAATTCTTCTAGAACTAATCCTTCTCCTCCTTTAGCCTTCGTCTTAGCCTCTTAATATCCTTATAGTCTACCTTTAAAAACCTAAGCTTATAACTATTAAGTTTATATTAAATAATCTTATAAGGTTAAATATAAATAAATATAACTTATTATTATAATTTAGTTTATAAAAGTAATTTAAAAAGTTATTATTAAATTCTCTATATAGGGAAACCTACTATTTTAGTATAAAAGATATATTACCTTACCCTTCTAGGGAACTTACTATTATTCTAGCTTAATAGAGGAACTTAAAGAATACTAACAGTCTATACTGTCAATGTACTTAAAGCCGTTGAGCACTAGCGGGATGACAATGAAGAGGTTCATTTCGTCAAAACCATTTCGTAGGTAGTAGAGTCGGTAGAGAGTTTGGAGAAATTTGCTGGCATCGTGGACGGTCTTCCTGGGTGACGTTTCTTGGTCTTGATTCGTTCTTGTATCAAACAACGGTTCATAAATTGCAAGAATGAGGTTGTAGTAGTACATGCTGTTGTCATAGGATTCCTCAGCATATATTGGACAAGAGCATGTGCAGATGTGAAGTTCTGGATTAATGATTTGTTTTGAACTGTCCTCAAGTATTTTCTATCGAGTCTTGAACTCAGCACCACGGAGCGGAATTGTGAATCGAGGACAGGAAGAGGTTGACGTTGCCACCTCCTTTGTGGACTCTTCAAGCCGAAGTTCACGGTCTCACGCAACGACGTCATCTCCATATCCCAATTGGTGGACATCCTAGCATTGCTTGCATACACTCCGTGACCCCTAATTGGCGAGACCGCATTGTGCTTCAACTTTCCCTGCTTATTCCCTAGAGCACCTGGAGAGAGGCGCGCAGGAAAATTACCAGCTCCCCGCCCCTTCCCCTCGGAAATTGCAACAGCCACTCATTTACTTACATGCCTAGGTACTTGAGTACCTAGGCATGTACTCTCACTTTTGAACCCCCTTTGCTGCATCTGCATCTGCTTACAGTCTGATAACACTGATATTTGAGTTCTGTACACTTGCGCACCAATTCATTCGTACCTGGATGAGGAGAACCCCGGGGGGGGGGGGTGCTCGGATAAATTTGAGCCAGTCGGCCCTATGCCATCTCAACTTACCTTGGCCGAAACAGACATGGACCAATGAGGCGTTGGCTTAT
Organism: Diaporthe vexans; assembly: GCA_021188095.1. NCBI lineage: Eukaryota > Fungi > Ascomycota > Sordariomycetes > Diaporthales > Diaporthaceae > Diaporthe > Diaporthe vexans. The sequence goes on from JAJLLZ010000009.1 coordinate 7,362, forward strand.
TGGCTCAGTGTCGGCGTGATGTTGGATGGCATTCTTTTGCGACAGCAGTGCCAAGGTGTCTAGAGTCGACGCATAACCCCAGACGATTCGTGTTTGTCACTGCAGATCAGGCAATCTTGGCAAGGCTGTGACGCCTTGGGACACACGTGGAAAGGAGGCTAACATGATCCAGCTCATCAATGGTTAAAGGCTTGAAAGATGCAGTCTAGTGTTGTTCGTCTGGTACTTATAACTAGCCCATAGGTCTTCCCCGGACTACTACGACAATTTTCTCTAGACTCATTGCAATTTTGTCTGGACGATTTAAAATAATATTCTACCTTTCCCTAGGGAACTTGCTGCGCTGACAGAACCTTGGAAATCTACGTTCAAAATGAGGTCTCTTGCTATTCTCATCACCGCTCTGGCTGCCACCGTCCTGGCCCAGAATAACAAGAATGATAAGTACGTTCGGGGTCCGCAGTCGTATGACTTTCCAGACTTTTTAGGGTCATGAAAGCTGACGAGACGTCACGCAAACAGCTGTGGTTTCCCCGATGGCCCGGACTGCGAGTCCCTTGGAGAGGGTGACAACGGCCTGGAGCAATTTACAGACCCTGCCGGGGTAGATTCTGGTTGCTGTCTTCTTCCCCTCCGCTGCGGCAATGGCGACGGAGGCGAGAGGTGCGAGCGGGTCTAGAAGCTTGTGCATTGGCTACCGGGAAGTGGATTCAGATAATGTACATTCTGGATGGCGAGCGGACCTTATGGGTGTCCTGGCTGTCAGGCTTACTCGCGGCCTGACAAGTATTTTGGCGTGGAAGAGAGAGCCGATGCGAGTCCGAAGTATGCAGGCTGTTCTGACTTTCATACCTCTCATCATTAAGGCAAGTAGGCTCAATCGACGCATTCCTTCTTCGCGGTAACCTGAATGATGTCTTATCGTCAATTTCTCTCGTTTCGGCAACACGGGCAGTGGCCCATATCTCCAGATAGATGTAGTTTACCGGGTTTGACCGGGTATCCCGTACATTCTATTCTCCCGCACGGAGAGGTCTTGGGCGGGCTTCCGTCTTCTACATCCTCTCAGCATGCCGAGAACTTCTCAACGCCCCTGATCTGAGCTCAAAAGAATGCTGATTAAGAAGCAATGCACGGGCATACTCATAGCGGGACAGCAGCTCTCCCTGGGTGACCTCCCTCCGCGCGGGGGCGATTCAGAAGGTACAAACGCGGCCAGTCCGTATATGATTCATTGGTATTTTTTTTTTTGCACGTCCTCATATTTACAGCTTCGACCTGACAACCGAAGCGGCTTTTTCCCAAAGGCCGTTCTTGTCGAGCCCCGACTCTCCATCGTATATGTCCCTCTCGACCGCGCGTGAATTGATCTAAGAGGATGGATTGTTAGTGCCAGAACACAGACTAAAATGGCCGTTAGGACCAAGAAAACAGAATGACACACGAATCTTGGGCCCAGCTCATCAATGTTCTTGGCCCCCAGCAGCCTCATGCATGTTTCCATTTCGGCCTGGAGGACTATGATTTCAAAGTAATTAGCATTAGAAATCACAAGACCTTGTACCATGCATCAAAGACTGCAAACTCGGCGGGACTCACTTTCAAACGTCCGATAGACACCTTGCCAGCCACCGGCGCCGAGTCCCCATAGCGGAGCGCGACCAATACCTACCGCCCGAGCACCCAGACACAGCGCCTTGACAACATCCGTGCCCCTTCGGATGCCCCCGTCGACCCAGACCTCGAATTCCTTGCTATCCAGGACCTCGGGGCAGTACTTTCGGCACTCGAGGAGGGTGTGCACAGCAGGAGGGGCAGTGTCCAAGGCGCGACCGCCGTGGTTGCTGAGGATGACGGCGCGCAGGGTGCCAGGGTTTTCGCGGGCGTACTTGTATGCGAGGAAGACGTCCTCGTGTGTCTGGACGCCCTTGAGCACGACGGGCAGGTCCGGGGCGTGCTCCTTGAGCCAGGGCAGCGTCGTCTTCCAGGTCAGGTCTGCGGCGGTGCCCCAGAACATTGCCTGGCCGACGCCCACGGGGCCGGCGTCCTTCTTGGCGCCGCCGATGGCAGGGTAGTCGACCTGGGACTCGACTGGGGCGCCGCTGTCGGCCAGCCCCTGACGCTCGTCCATCTCTCGCTTCCCCGGGACGGGAGCGTCCAGGGTCAGCACGATGAACTTGTAGAACTTGGAGAGCTTCCTGATGCGGGCCAGCATGGCTTCGCTCTTGCGCCGCTCGTTTTGCACGTACAACTGCCAACCAAAGACCTGGCCCTCCTGGGCGCCGTCGACAATCTGCTCGGGCGTCTGGCTCGCGTTGTTGGACACGACCTGGCAGGCGCCGAAGTAGCCCGCGGCCTTGGCGATTCCAGCCTCGCCGTCCGGGTGTGCGAGCCGGGCCATGGCTGCCGGGCAGACGAAGACGGGCGTCTTGACCCCCAGCTGACCCAGCAGGCTGGTGGACGTGTCACAGGCGGTGCAGTCGACGAAGACGCGGGGGCGCAGCAGGATGTTGCGGTAGACGGCGTTGTTGTAGGACTTTGAGAAGAGGTCGTCGGAGGCGGAATAGTAGTATGCCTTGCACTTGTCACTGACAAGCCTCTGGGCGGCATCGGCTATCTCGTCGAGGTTGAGGAGGTGGTCGAGAGGTGGTCGGACATATTTCTCGACGGCTTTGGACTGGGCGGTGCCTGACGGTTGTTGTGGTGTTGAGGATGAGGATGAGGATGAGGGCGAGGGCGAGGACGAGGAAGAGGCGGAGGCATTGTCGTTTCCGGTGGCCGAGTTGGCGCGTGCCAGGCTGTCTGCGTTGACACGGCCTAATTTTGCCTCGGGCTTGAGGTTCTCCTCAATGGTCCCGGGAGGGTGGACTGGGTCGTATTCTTCGGTGGCGTCCTTGCCGGCGAGCTTGAGGATGATCTTGGAGCCGCCGGGGTGTTCTGAGAGGAAGTCGGTCACGTCGTAGACATTGCCGTAGAGGATGACCCAGCAGCTCTCCTTGGAGGTGTGCTGTGCGACTGCGGACAGCATGTTGTCAGTGTGGGATCTGGTCAGGGTGTTCTCTGGCGGACTTGCCCTCTTCTACCGTAAACTCCTTGGACATCGTGGCTCTACTGAGGCTCTATTGAGGTTCTATTGCTGCTCTCTCAACAAACAGACGTATGCCCCAAGTCAAGAACCGAAGGAATCAGCTGCAGAAGAAAACAAGAAATGGTACCAGGAAGTTCACAGGTTGAGCCCATCGTGGGGAGAACAATAAGAACTGCAGGGCCAAGAGGACGACATGGCAGCCGGGATTAATGGCAGCAACCGAGTGCAGCCCCTCGGAAAGAGGCAACGTTCGGCGAGAAATGCCCCTTGGTAGGCTGGCAGGTCAGTGACCTCACCCATCGATCCGCAATCGATCCGGAGAAGGATTCCCCACTTCCCCACAGATTTGCAGCAACGAGGGCGTGGGGGCAGGGGGCAGATTCTCATGCTTCTGGACAATTTGCAATTGGCTTCGGCCCATTCGCTGGGTCGCCCCAATTTGTACCGAGCCTGGCTCCGCTTATCGGAGTGCCTCTTGCCGTCAGAGTAGAAAATGCTGTGCTCCGTGACATGGCAGGCCCCCAAGCCAGATGGGCGGCGACAGACTATTCATCTGTTTCTGCATGTCGAGGCATGGCAATTTAGACGCAGGGCAGGCTGCACACACATATATATACCTAGGTATGTCACGGTATATATATAAGTATATACACAACACAGGCACAACCTCAGACCTACCCTAGGGTAGTCAAACAGACCAGACATAGACGTCCACTCTAACATATCTGTTTACTCTGCCTCCACCTGGGCACTCAATCAGATCGAAATCGCCTCACCCTGCTTTTTCTCTTACTTTAGACAGTCATTGGCTGCCCGTCAACACAAGTCTCGAGCCCGGTTGCTCAGGAAGCATTGTTCAGCCTCAATTGGCGTGCAAAGGTTATGCCGATGGCCTGTCGTCTACGACTACGAGTCTTGATGTGCATGCACCCTATCAGGCCTATCTGACGGACTGTCACCCGGGCCGGTCGAATTACTGATCAGACCGCCGCCGCGCATCTGTGTGTCGCATGTACCTTCCTCATCTAGTCGACTAGACCATCCCGCCAAACCCACCTACGTCCAAGTGCTGTCTCACAAGATGAGGCTTCTATCGGCCTTTGAGTCACCCACAGCGCCATGCTGATGGTCCGCGGACTCCATATACGGGAATAAATAGATCCTTCTCAACGTTGCTGCCCCAGACATATCTTCAGGATCAGAACTCAGCAGCAGCGGCAGCGGCGGCGGCGGCAGATCTGATTGTCCAAACATTTCGCCAGAATGTCCAACGACGACTCACAAGTCTACCCCAAGACCTCTGACTCGGCCATCAACAGGCACAAGGAGAGAGGTATGACAGCCCGTGACAGCGACAACATGTTGGGACCACGCAATTCACTGCATTACAAAGTACTAACAACCACCCGCCAGGCCACTATGACGTCGAGACGATGCATAGCATAATCAACTCTACCCCAGTCGCTCATGTCTCCTTCATCCCAGACCCCTCGGACCCCAAGCCAGTAGTGCTGCCAATGATCGCACGCGTCGGCTCCTTTGACAACCAAGAGCCAGCCATATACATCCACGGCTATGTCTCAGCCCGCATGTTCAGGCCCCAGACCGGACGTGGCGGCGGCGGCGACAGCGACTCTGGGTTCCCAGTCTGTGTAGCAGCCACCAAGATTGACAATCTTGTCCTGGCCCTCACCCCCTTCAACCACAGCTATGACTACCGGAGCGCCGTCGTGCACGGCACCGCAGCCCTGCTGGACCCGGGCACCAAGTCGAGCCCGGCCAACCGCGACGAAATCGAGTTTGCCCTTCGACTCATCACCGACTCCATGGTGACGAACCGCTGGGTCAACACCCGCGCCCCGGACGAGGCCGAGATTGCGGCGACGCGAATCCTCAAGGTACGGATCGAGTCTGCGTCCGCCAAGATTCGTGATTCTGGGGTCAGTGACGATGCCAAGGATTTGAAGAATAATGAGACGACTGCACGGGTTTGGACTGGTGTTATACCGTATGTCGAAATGCTGGGTGAGCCGCTGCCGGCTGAGACGAACAAGGTCGCTGCTTTACCTTCATACGTCGAGGAGCATGTTAAGACTCACAATCAGAAGGGCGAATCTCGTGTTGCATCGGGTGGGCTGGTGGGCAAGGTGTTGGGTTCGTTGTTTGGGCGATAATGATGACAATCAAGTGAGCCATTGACATGTATCAGTCAAGTTGAGTGTGGTCCAACCTACGTTTGTAAAATTTGCATACATCATGTCCACATGATCCATTCAGTAAATTTTCGTCAACTCGGCTCCGCTTGCCCGGAGAACAAACTCACTGGCATTTCTCTGAGTAGCACTCTTCGGAACCGACTGCCGAACTAGTTCACATAAGGAGCGGATGGAAGAAGGCGCGAAATAAGACCATGCAAAATTCCCCCACAGTCAAGACAAGATATTGTTGATCCAGACCGCATACAATTTCATGTCCTGGAAAGAATTATCCGACCATTAGTGTCATTATTTACAGATGTGAAACATTACCGTTACTAAGATTCTTGACGAGGGTGATGTCGTTCGATAACCACACGACGTCCCGTGGCTTTGTGAGTTCGATTAGCCATCCTGCTAGTCGCAAACTGCCGAGTCACTACCGTAAGAGGTCAGACGCCTATGGTTACCCCAGATCCTCCCTGTCAGTACCCCGGATTCTAGACGGCTTGGCATCCTCCACCCCCCACACACAAAAAAAGGAAAAACTATACGCCCATGGCTTACACCACACCATGTTCATACTCCTGACGGGACGGTGAAGGACAAGTTGGACTTTCTTAGGCGACTTTTCAGTTTCCCTGGTCCCTGCATACTTATCTCCCAGCTTTAGTCCGTGGCTGCGGCAGACCACACGCCTCGCCTGCATATCGTCCGGGTGGTCTGACAGCGACCTCGGCGGTCGCTTATCCGTCCAACAAGGCATCGCGCGGGGAACACCTCAGATGTTTTTCGTGATCGCTCGCCAAGACGGACAAGGCCCCAAAGGATCTGGAAAAGTACGCCCTGGCCGCGATATTTAGCCGGCACCCAATCATGAAATATCCTGGACGAGATCCGAATCACCTGTCACCTCTTTTCTGTGGGGTCGTTCCCGACCAGCCGGTCCCAAATGCTGACCTCCATTTATACAAAAAGGCCTGACAGCCTCGTTGTCAGGTCTTTGAGGTTTGCCCGGCTCACCTTTCCTGCTGTCATTTCCTGATCACATACGTTGAGCGACAACCGCTCAGCCCAGCAGACGACATGGCGTTGGGAACCACGAAAGAGCACGCGGCCGACCCGCGGCTTAGCAACATTGCTCGTGCTGATCCCATAGAATGGTACAAGAAGAGAAACCTCCGCTTCTTGTACCTTATTATGGTGCCATGTTGCCTAGGTGTCGAATGGACCTCGGGATTCGACTCCTCTATGATGAACTCTCTTCAGGCGGTTGAATCATGGGTAGATTGTAAGACCACCAGAGATTCCGGCAGTAGCAAGCCGGACTCGTCCGACTAACAATTTGATTCTCAAGACTTCGACAATCCGTCCGGAGACCGCCTGGGCTTATTAAACGCGATGTACTCTCTCGGGGCTCTCATGTCCATTCCCTTCATCCCCACAGTCTCGCAGTATCTCGGACGGAGATGGACCATCGTCGCGGCGTCACTGATAATGACTCTTGGCGCTGGGATGCAAGCCGGAGCTGTGAACGTCGACATGTTCCTAGCGTCCCGCTGGGTTCTCGGCTTCGGAATCCCCTTCGCCATCGTCAACGCTTCCGCCCTGATCGGCGAACTCGCCTACGCCAAGGAACGGCCCATCATGACCTCACTGTTCAACGCCAGCTGGTTCGTCGGCGCCATCATTGCTGCTGGTGTTACTTATGGGACCTTCCAGATGAAGAGCACGTGGGCTTGGAGGCTGCCGTCGCTCCTGCAGTTCGTGCCCAGCGCGTGCCAGCTTGGTTTCATGGCATGGTGCCCCGAGAGCCCGCGCTGGTTGATCTCTAATGACCGTGGCGACGAGGCATTTGCTATACTTCAGAAGTATCACTGCGAGGGCGAAAATGGGGAGGAATTTGTCCGACTGGAGTATGCGCAGATTCAGAGCACCATCGCCCAGGAGAAAGCCACTGCTAGTAAGTATCAGCCGAGTCCTGCGAGAAATTACTGTCTACCGTCGACATGGGGACAGTTTCAGGACAGAAATGTATGGAAATGGGGCTAACATACTGCAGAGGCCTTTGCCTGGGCCGACGTATTCCGCGATGCCCCCATGAGACGCCGGTTTGCGCTCGCTGCCACAATGGGCTTCTTCACCCAGTGGAGCGGAAACGGTCTCCTTTCTTTCTACATGAAGAAGATTCTCAACCTGGTCGGAATCACGGATAATCACACCGTCCAGAAGTTCATCCTGAGCAATACCTGTTGGGGTTTCATCAACGCGGTCCCAATTGCATTGATTGCGCCCCGATATCCTCGCCGTGTCATGTTTTTGATCTGCACGATTGGGACGGCCTGCGTCTGTAAGCATTGGTTCTGAGGCTTGATCTGCTGATGCGGCTTGCTAACGTGTCCTAGACACCGTGTGGACTATTGCGTCTGCCCGTTTCGCCATTGATGGGACAGCGGCTGCTGCCATTCCTGTGCTGGTCTTCATCTTCGTCTACTCACCGTAGGTCAACGCGCCCTTGAACATGGAAGTGTCTCGCGTTTAGAAACTAATCATCCTTAGGTTCTACAACATCGGCTGGAACGCTCTCGCCTACACGTACCTCGTCGAGATCTTCCCCTATGCGCAGAGGTCAAAGGGCATCGCTCTGGAGCAACTGACCGTCCGATTCGCCGTATTCTTCAACACCTACGTCAACCCGATCGCTCTCGACCGTATCGGGTGGAAGTACTACATCGTGTACTGCGTGTGGATTCTGGTCGAGATTGCCACCGTCTATCTCTTCTTCCCAGAGACCCACAACCGCACCCTGGAGGAGCTCTCGTTCATGTTCGAGGGCAAGGAGGTGCAGGATAGGGTGCAGCACAATGTTGACAAGCAGCTCGAGCTGGGCCCCGTCGGCGTTACGGAGGTCCACGAGGCCCCACACAAGGATGACAGCAAGGCCTGAGAAGTACAAAGACAAGTAGCGGGGTTTGAATGTTTGGGGCTTAGACTGAGCATTTCATACCTGCCTACGGATGGCTATCTGTGCGCCAATTCTTTAGGATATCAGCATCTGGGTAGGGACATTTGACTTATGATTCACAAGCACCTCTCTTGTTGCTAGTCGAGGTCACTCATGTGAGCCGTAAAAGGGCACCATGTTCGTGTGATCTCTGGTTCCTTATGAGTTTCTCATGTTATACAGTACTTTCCATCAATCATGCACGTCACCAAATGACCCTCGAAACCCGTTGTCAATCGAAAAGACGAGTTCATGGTTGGAGCTATGCATAATAAGCTAGGTATTTCATCAACGGGTCAGACCCCGGTTAGCTGGTTTCTTGGGGCCCCTCCATTCAGGGGTCCCGTGGGAGCTGGAGGCACTTTGGGTGGCAGGAGGGCTGGAGGGGCAGCCAGCAGCTAAGGTGGAGAACTGGGCCCCCCTGCCGAGCTGGTCCAATGGGGTGCTTGGCTGCATGGCGGGTCTGGAAGAACCTGACAGACCGTCTGGAAAAGTTGCTGGGCTGCTGGCCGTTGTCGTGTCGAAGCTTCAGGGTCAACCTACAGTTACTGACGTGCAGCGAACGCGAAAGTCGGTGCCAGCTTTCAACGTCCTCACCACCCACACCTGCACACCTTTTAGGACGCGTCCCCGGTTGATCAAATACACTCTAATCGGTCAGGATGGCTTCCATGTTCGAGCAGAGCGGGAACGGCACCCTCTTCCTGGGCGGTCAAAAGATCTCGGGCTCAGACATTCGTGACCAGAACGGTGAGTCCCCCGCCTGCGAACTACGATGATGGCCACCCGATGTGATAACGTGGCTGACCCTTCTGGCTCCAGTCCTGGCAACACAAGCTATCGCAAATGTTGTCAAGAGCTCCTTCGGCCCCAGCGGCCTCGACAAGATGATGGTCGACGACATCGGCGACGTAACCGTCACCAACGACGGTGCTACCATCCTCGCCCTCCTGGACGTCGAGCACCCTGCCGGCAAGATTCTGGTGGACCTTGCACAACAGCAGGACAGCGAGGTCGGTGACGGCACGACGTCGGTGGTTCTCATCGCGGCGGAGCTCTTGCGCCGGGCAAACGAGTTGATGAGGAACCGGATACACCCCACCACGATCATTACGGGCTACCGCCTGGCCCTGCGCGAGGCCGTCAAGTACATGAACGAGAACATTAGCGTTAAAGTCGAGAACCTCGGACGCGAGTCCCTCCTAAACATCGCCAAGACCTCCATGTCCTCCAAGGTTATCGGTGCCGACTCCGATTTCTTCAGCAACATGGTCGTCGATGCCATGCAGGCAGTCAAGACAACAAACAACAGGAACGAGACAAAGTACCCTGTCAAGGCGGTCAACATACTCAAGGCACACGGAAAGGGCGCCCTGGAGTCTGTGCTAGTCAAGGGCTACGCCTTGAACTGCACCGTTGCCTCGCAGGCGATGACGACCAACGTGAAGGATGCCAAAATCGCTGTATTGGACATGAACCTTCAGAAGGAGCGCATGAAGCTCGGTGTGCAGATTACAGTGGACGACCCTTCACAGCTTGAGCAGATCCGGGCAAGGGAGTCTGGAATGATTCTTGAGCGGGTAGAAATGATTCTGAAGGCCGGCGCGAACGTCATTCTGACGACCAAGGGCATCGACGACCTTTGCCTGAAGATGTTTGTTGAGAAGGGCGCTATGGCTGTCCGGCGATGCAAGAAGGAGGACCTCCGACGGATAGCAAGGGCTACCGGCGCCACGATGCTGAGCACCCTGTCTGACCTGAACGGCGACGAGAAGTTCGAACCATCCTACCTCGGCCATGCGGAGGAGGTCTCGCAGGAGCGCATTTCTGACGACGAGTGCATCCTCGTCAAGGGCACTAAGGCTCACTCGTCCGCATCGATCATCCTGCGTGGTTCCAACGACTTCCAGCTCGACGAGATGGAGCGGTCAGTCCACGACTCCCTGATGGCAGTCAAGCGCACGTTGGAAAGTGGCAGTATTGTACCAGGTGGTGGTGCCGTCGAGACTGCTCTCCACATCTACCTTGAGGAATTCGCTGGAACAGTGGGTTCCCGGGAGCAGCTGGCCATTGGAGAGTTTGCTCAGTCCCTCCTGGTCATTCCCAAGACACTCGCCGTCAACGCCGCCAAGGACGCGTCAGAGCTGGTCGCCCAGCTGCGGTCGAGACACGCCTTGTCGCAACGCACCGCGGACGGCGACGCCAACGAGGACGAGAAGACGGTGGCACGGAAGAAGAGCTACAAGAACTACGGTCTGGACCTCTCGAAGGGCAAGGTGGTGGACGAGATCAAGGCCGGCGTCCTGGAGCCCAGCATGAGCAAAATTAAACAGCTCAAGAGTGCGGTGGAGGCCTGCATTAGCATTATGCGTATCGATACCCTGATCAAGCTGGATCCAGAGCAGAGGGCTGAGGAGGACGATGGGCACGGTCACTAGAAGGGGCCAATCGGCTGGACTGCTGGCGTTCGGGGTAATAGAACAAGACGAGTACAGCAGCTGACGCAATACGGTGATGAATCGCAACGGGATGTGCGGTGGGGGGTGGGAAGGAGCCCCCAGCGGTGGCCTTTAGGGATTAAACGTGGACGAGCTTGTGTGGCGACGAACTGCATTGTGTCGAGATGTTGGTTCGTTGGTTGGCGATATGAAGGTCATCGACGGCGTGCCTCCGCAGGCGAGGCCTGGTGCACTTCGCCTAGGACCTCGGCTGGCCGCCGGCTGCGCACCAAATTGCACCAAATTGCACTCATGAAATCCACATATCTTGGTGCAGATTGCGAGCCACCGCGCTGTGGAGCCCTTCTGGTGACGTCTCGTTTGCTTTCGGGCCCGCTGTAGCTGCCAATATAACCCCCCATCGCCCCACCCCCCTCCCCTGGCATCATTCTACAAACCAACACAATTCTAAAAAGCCATCACTCATTCCCAGACACTTGAACCTTGACTTAAATTTCCTCAATGTAAGATCTATCTCTACTTCTTAATAGATTAGTATACTAAAATTATACTAAGTAAGACTATCTTAATTCTAAGCTTAAACTATAATTAATATATCTTACTACTTAAGTTACTTATATAAAAAGGTAATTAAAATTAGAATTTAAATAATTAAAAAAGCTAATTTATTAATTTTATAAGAGGAAGATAAAAAAGTAAAGTTTTTAAGTTTTATTTAAGAGTATAAAAGTTTAAATAATATTTAATTTTTTTAAAAAGAGAGTAAAAAGAAAAAAAAAGCTTTTAATAAATTTAAAGTATAAATAGTTAAAAATTTTAAAAGTTATAAATAGTTATAACTTTAAATATAAGTAGTATTATATTTAGGTTATTATATAGTACTATTAAAGGTAAAGTAGGTATTTAAGCTATTAAGATAAGTAAAGTTTATAAACTTATTAACTTAGTACTATATATAATTAGCCTATATCTTTAATAAGAGATAAGCGACACTATATATAATAGAGTAGATAAATAATCTATTGTATATTATATTATATCCTCCCCTTAAACTTTTAGGAAAGTTTAGCATTGATATGAAAAGGAGTAATAGAAAATTCAGAACGCCGAAGCTGGACTGCATCTGGTCGCTATATGTATCGTTCAATGACACATAATAAGTGTGGAATCGAGACCTATAATTACAGATTCCGAGAAGTGCTACGGTCTTGGACATTGAGTGACGAGACTCGACTGTGGGTCCATGAAGACCCAAACTCCCAGTGTCGAGACCCTGTTACAAAAGTCACAACTTCTACCTACCTAGGTACTTAAGTACGGAGAAGTTGACGTCAGGTCCAGATGTCACATACGTTGTTGATGTTGTACGAGTATAGGGACGTTGGAAGGAGAAACCGAAACTCAAGCTGCGAACCCACCGACGCATTCCACCTGCCATGACAGAAAAGACCGGGGTGCTTGATGACGGCAGCCAAGCCAGCGACACCCCCGAGCAACTCAGACCTGCCCCGATACCTGGGTGCTGCACTGTTACACGTCCACGCATGCCAGCCTCGACGGCTCTCCACCAACGGGACCGGCAAAGAGTCAACAGAGGGCGAATCAGTTGAAGTCGATCATTGATCGCGCACGCAGGACTTGTGGAGTTTGAATCGTATGGTTTCAAACCAGAGACATGCGCGGTGGGCTCGTCCCGGTGTGACTCACTACCCCACACCATCAAGCTTCCCGCACTGTCGCCCTCGAGCTTGCCAAAACAGGTAACTACGTCGTTTGAGAGGAGGCATGTCGGTATCGATCCGTCAAGGGTTGAGGAAGATGTAATTCCATTCACCTACGCGATCCAGGTATAAGGCGAGCTTTCAGGGACGTCAAGTAACACGGATTGGAATTACCAGGCCTGTCTTTTACTATCATTTGGTGTTTTGGAATAAGAAATCGTTTCGACTTCGCGATCGACGCCCCGAACGACAAGCTCTCACCCTATTGTGATTTTGTCATTTCTTGTCAAATCCACCATGACTTCTATGGCGGCCGAGTCCGTGGCAACAATCCTCGTCACATGCAAGCAAACACGCTTTCACATCGAAAGTCCAAACTACAGAGAGGTATGCTTCATGGCTGGTCCCATGCCTAAACTTCCGTCAGCTTCAACTCTTCCGAATCTCGTTCTAAGGGCTGGTGATTAGCTGGATATTGAGGGGCTCAACATCACTGTGGCCTCAGCACCTCCCCCTGGCGTCAGGAGCTCTGGCGCAAAAGGCAAGGCCAAAGCCACAAAGTCTGACGGCACCGAGGTTCTGTCAAATGCCAAACTGAGACTCAAGGCTGGCCAGAGGTACTCCTTGGTCGGGAAGAATGGCTCCGGGAAGTCGACACTGCTAAGGGCTATCGGGGAGAAGTTGATCCCCGGCATACCAGAGCAGACCCGCATCGTAATGCTGCAGCAGACCGATACTGAGGATTTCAATGCCGACTTCTCACCGGAGAACAACGCAGCATCTTCAAATTCAGGGAACACTGTGATCGAGGAGGTCATAGACAAAGCGACAGCCAAAGATGAGCTCGAGCGGGAGATCTCGATCCTGGCCAACGGAATCAACAGCTCGGAAGGGTTGGCAGGAGTGAGAGCGCTGAGGAAAGTCAAGCATGAGAGGTTACAGAAGCAACTTTTCGCGATTGACAAGAACGCGAGGCTTCGCAGTGGTGCTCGTGGAATGGCGGCGAGGAAGGAGCTCATTGCTTTCGAGAAGGTGGTTGCAGAGTCGGCAGCGTCGTGAGTCTAGGTCAGCTTCAACTTGCAGTCAGATCACAGTGACACTAATGCTGCACAGGCAAGAACAAAAGGACGAGGAAATCCCAAATGATTCAGTCGAGGCTGAGATCCAAGAAGCCACAGATCTCCTCGCAGAGCTCCAGGTCCAAGTAGAGCCGTCAAAGATCGCGGACATCGAGTCGCGGGCCCACAAGATCCTCACTGGTCTTGGATTCTCAGATGCCTACAAAACAAAGGCCGTATCTGAGCTCTCTGGGGGTTGGAAGATGCGGACCGCGCTGGCAATAGCACTTCTGCAGGACACGGATATTCTGATCCTCGACGAGCCGACCAACTTCCTTGATCTCCTGGGCATAATCTGGCTGCAGCGGTTCCTCGAGTCGCTCGAGGACCTCCTTGACCCTCCAACTCTTATCCTGGTGTCTCACGACCGCGACTTCACATCCCTGTGTACAGACCTTCTGATCATAAAGGACAAGGATCTGGTATATTTCCATGGTGACTTCCAGACGTACGAGGCCAGCATGGCGGAGAAGAGACTGCATCTAACCAAAGTCAAGGAGGCCAAGGACAAACAGAAGGCTCATATCTCGGCCACGATTCAGCGAAATATGCGAGAGGGAAAGAAGAATGACGACGAAAATCGAAGTAGGTCACCACTCATTCGCGGAAGCGCTATTAGGGATGGCTTTTATGAGCCAGCAGTGAAGAAGCCCTTCTGCTGCTGCTTCGTCAGCCTCTTCCTGGTAGAGGAACAGAAACATCAGCTAACAACTCTCCCTAGTCCGCCAGGCCAAGATGAGACAGAAGAAGCTCGACGAACGCTGGGGCGTCGAAACCAGCGCCAAGGGCGGCAGGTTCAAGCTCAACAGGGACCTCGTAGGATACCACTTCAGCAACCGTGCGGAGGTCGACATACCGCAGGACGAGAGACCGCCCCTCATATCGCTGCCAGAGCCGGCCGAGCTGCGGTTTCCCGGTCCGCTGATCTCCCTAGAGGGCGTGACGTTTCGGTATTCCAAGGGAGGAGGAGCGACAGGGAAGAAGATAACAGCCGCGTCATTTTCTCCTGCAGTGCTGCAGGACATCAGCCTCGCCGTTGGCATGGGCGACAGGATCGGGGTCTTGGGCCTCAACGGGGCGGGGAAGTCGACGCTGATCAAGCTGCTCGTCGGAGAGGAGAGACCCACCACGGGAACTCTCACGACGCATCCGCGGCTGAAGCTTGGGTACTACAGCCAGCAGGCGGTTGAAGCGCTGCAGAAGCTAGGCCGCGCGGAGCCAGAGCTCACTTCGCTTGCGCTTTTGACGAGGGAGGTCGAGGGCGACCTGGACGAGGGTGAGATCCGCGGCATGTTGGGATCTCTGGGCCTCCCTGGGCGGTTGGCTTCCGACGTGCCGATTCGAAAGCTCTCCGGTGGGCAGCTGGTGAGATGCGAGTTGGCTAGGATTCTATGGAAGCGTCCCCATTGCCTGGTTCTGGACGAGGTTACTACGCACCTTGACTGTATGTTTCCCCATCGGTCATTCAGATTATCCCTTCAACCTTTTTTGAGACTTGCCGCTTGCTAACATGCTTCAGACGAGACCGTCACCGCGTTGCGTGAAGCTCTGAACCGTTGGGTTGGCGCTGTAGTGCTTGTTTCTCACGACAGATGGTTCATGAGAGGCGCAATTGAGGGTCTCATCGACGACCCGAGCAGAGATACAGATGAGGACGAGGAGGAAGAGGACTTGAGGCGGAGGGTCATCTACAGGCTGAAGACTGGCCTACTCACAAAGCTCGAAAATGGAGTCCAGCAATTCGAGGATCTTATGGAAAAGAGGGCAAGGAAGTTGATGAACTCCTAATATGTAACCTGAGCCGAAATTTCTATGACCAATGCCGCCGGAAGTCTGTGCCCGTGAGTCTGTGTCTCGACGGTGGCTCGGATCAAGCGCCCAGCACCAACACCCGGAGCCGTGCCTCAGAGCTCTTCTTGACGGTCATCGTTCCGCCGCGCGGGATCTCGACGATGGTCCCGTCGATACAGACCTTCCTCCACCTCGCATCTTCCTCATGGGCAGTCACCTTGACATAGTCCACAGCCTCGTAGCCAACACCGTCAAATCCAACGTGCGCCCCATTGTTATAAGCCGCCATCATGATCTCCATGGTCTTTTGCCCGCCCACGTCTCCGAAGTAGACGAGTCTCAACTGCCCGTCAAGCGGCCGGCTCTCCGGGGAGATGGTGAAGGTCTTCTCCATGTTCGACACCATGGCGGCGAGGATGTAGTTGAAGCGCGTGGTACCGAGAGTCGACGAGGACGTCTCAACCGAGGCTTCGTAGGAGTGACCCTCCTTGAGGAGCTCCTGCGCGACCATGCCGAAGCGCTTGTCGCCGTGCTCGCGGTATGCAGGGGTGTCGGACTCCCACACGAGCTGGGAGTGGAACCCGTAGCTGGCGACGATGGCCCCCGTGAGTTGGGAGACAGGCTCTGGTGTTCCCATATGTTCTTTCTTCTCTTCGACCAGATGCGACCCCTGGGAAAACAGGGCCTCGAAGGTCGGAAGTGCCGAGGCCTTGCCCTTTATCAGGGCTTGGAGGGCCAGGACCAGGGGCGAAGGGGCTGACTGTCGGGACGCCGCGTAGTGAGGCTTGTGCAGGGAGTGGAAGAGCGCGTTCCCGGTGCCCAGTGGGATGACTGCAATGGTCGGCAGCAGGCTCGGCTCCATCGGTGTGGTGATCCCGTTGAGAAGGTCCACGACGCCGCCGTCGCCAGACAGCAAGATGACAGTCCCGCTACCTCCCGTCTGGTTGACGGAGCCGGCATCACGCCCCCATCGCCCCCGGGAGAACTCCTTCACGCTCTCCGTGTCCTTCGTCACAGTTACTTTGTATGTACTTGCGGTGTTTTGAGCGGCCGCGGCTGCTGATGCGTCATCGCCCCTGAGGCCAAGTGTTCCGAGAACAGGCCGCAGGACTGCGTCGTAGAATTTCCGGGACTGGCCAGTCCCGGATTTCGAGGAAATTATGACGTGCAAGGGCGATTCATGACGGGCTGAAAGGCATTCCGGAAGATGATTGAGGAGAAAGCGGTCCAGCAAATCCTGTCGCAGGCTCTGGGCCAGGAAGGACGACAGCTGGAATGGCTGGGCGGCACCGCCTTCACCCTGGCTGAGGACGAGGATGAGGTGGAAACCTGCTGGGACCCCGGCGATAAGCACGATCTCTTCTGTTTTGATACTGAGTGTGGCTCCTCTGCCGTTGTGTGGTCCGCTTGGCCAAGTGATACGGCCGTCCTCGTACCTGACCACAGACGTGTCGTCTGGCAGACGGATAGGCTTCAACGCCGCCACTGCGGCTTCTGACACGGTGAAGGTCATGGCAATAATGCGCTTCAAATGTTGCTTGCTCCCTTGCCAGGGTTCAATGTTGTATGCGTCAACGGTTCCCGGTAATGACTGCAGTGCGACAGCAACACAACGCAATGCTAAGTTCAGGCTCCCAGGTTTTAACAAGTGTGATCAGTTGGTCATGCAGTGTTGGTCGTTGCTCCTGCTTACTCGAAGGGCGTGCGTGCTGTGCTGATTGCATCAGTCGCGCGTCGAGTAAGCGTTGGTGGTGTGGTATGGTGGGGCTTCCAAGGTTCCCAAGCCTCGGGCCCTCCTTCCGCCCCTAGCCTGTCTCTGCCCCCTTTACTTGATTTGGATTTCTGTCATCACATGGCGAATAAGCAGCAATGCCTCCATTGATTGGAATAGCAGAGGACAGATTGAGTGAGCTCCTCCAGATCTGTCTTGTAATATCCGGCCCCACCACTACGGTCGCATTCACAAAGTGGCTCTCACTAAGCAAAAAATGACAGGTTTGACTGTCTTTCTTCGGCTCTCACGGCCCGCATCTATCTCGAAAAGCTTCTTTGAGTATTCCAAACTGGCAAGAGAATTTCGAAGAATTCAGAATTGTACCCCGTGTCAACTCAGATGATACAGATCCTGTTGGTAGCACACTACAAACTAAGGCAGCCTGGACAGCACGTTCTAACTCGTAACGGATCCAAAGCGTAACGAGAGAGTGAGAGACATGGTCACTCGTGCACCAAATCTCTCACGGGTTGATGCTAAGTGGTCGTCCGGATGATCACTTGTTCTTGGTTTGCCATCTAACTGAAAGTAAACTGATCCGATGAAGACCCCTAAATATCGATGTAGTGCCAGAACTGGAAACTACACTTCAAGTCGAACAAATGTTCAGCTTTGTGACACTAACACACCATTGTGAGTTGCCATATTTACCAATTATTAGACTGCCTAGGTAATAGAAGAAACTGGGAAGTGTTCCCTCACATACGTGTACCCTGAACATTTGAAGTCGCCAAAAAAGTCCCGTCCTATCAAGCTCTACTACTATTGCCAGTTTCACTTGGTTATTATCCCTGTCTCATACTTATATGGAGCTTTGGACTCTCCCAATATGACACATTGAAACCCATCCCCAAGTTTGTGTCAAAGTTACTCAAGGCACAAACACAAGTCTTTTGCCCTTGACTTCAGGACTATTCCACACAGCCCCAACATCCTCCAAACGTGCGATATGCAACGAATCGGCCTTCAACTCTTTCACCGCCTTGAGCATGCCTGCAGTCTCTCCTGCGAGCTGTGCCATTGTCCACGAGCCCGGTCCAGCACCCCTCAAGGTGACCATCTTGCTCCTCAGCAATGCGGCAGGAAATAAGACGTCCTCCCCGCTCAGGACGCCGATCTGGACATACTGCACCTCCGCGGTAGGTTTCAGCGCCGAGAGCAGCGCAAGGACGGCAGGGCCGTAGACATAATCCAGGACCACGTCCACATGCCCGCCCATTCCCGAGAAGTCGGTTCTCGCCGGGTCTTCACCATCCAGGACTACCCTCTCATCCAGACCGTCAACCCCAGCCAGCGCCTTCTCACCCCGCGCGATGCCAATCACACGGTCGGCCCCCAGCGCCCTCGCGATCCCCACAGCGATGCGGCCACTCGCGCTCGTGGCGCCCAGTATCGCAACCGACCACCCCTCAGGTAGGTTGCTTGTGCGGTGCCGGAGGGCCACCCAGCTGCTCTGGGCCGCGTTGATGAGCGCCGCGACGGAGGTCTCGTCGGCGCCATCCGGCAGGGCCACCGCGGCTCGTCGGTCGATGTTGACGTACTCGGACAGGGAGCCCGTGTTGGCGGGGAGGGTTGTGAAATAATATTTCTTCGGTGCATTAGCCGACTCGTCGACGCCGACGCCATCAATCCCCGGGATGTATGGTAGTGTGGCGGTGATGAAGTGCTTCCCTGCTGCGATCTGCCTGGCGACGTTGGGCACGCCCGCGGCGAGGACGCGCAGGCGGAGCTGAGAGGGGGATGGGGCCGGCAGCTCTGGGACCGAGGTGTACCTCGGTGGCTGGTTGAAGTCTGTGACTGTGGCTGCGTACATGATGTCAATTTTCAAACAGGGTGATATCCGTAGATTTCGAGATTCTGGGTGATGGTTGTTTTCTCAGCTACAAGGATTTTTCACATGGAGATACCGCCTCTTGGGACTTTCCAATGAGAGATATTTGAGGACAAGTAGTAGAGTTTCTCATGAGAGAACATGCCTCTATATTTATGCACATCATTTGATTCTTCCCTATTCATACATCTCCCCCAGCCAACATCCACCTACCTACCTTTTACATCCACCTACCCACCTATTTTCAGTAACCTACCTAGTATAAGGTTCTAGTATAGGGTACCTATATAAAATTATATACCTACTAAGCCTACTCTATATAGACCCTAAATACTAAAATATAATATATTTATCTTATATTTAATAAGCTAATAATAGGTATAAAATAAAAAGCTAACCTAACTATCTATTTACCTACCTAGCTTCTATATACTCTCTTAACTTATCCTTACTATATAATTACTTTATTATAATAGCCTTACTTATAACCTACCTATATACTACTATACTTATTTAAAAAATTATATCTTAACTAATATAAAAAAACTTTCTAACCTCCTCTTACCTTTTACTACTATATTCTATTACCTCCTAACTAATAGACCTAAATACTTAATTATAAACTATCTAAGTAATACTAAAAGCTTATAGTATTACTATATAATCTCTAGAATACCTAATCTATATCTTTAAAAGTTATATACTCTAATATATCTCTAATATAATAGCCTATTAACTTACTTTTTAATTAGAATAACTTTAACCTCTATCTAATAAAATAAAGTTTAATAACTATAGCCCTTATAAAAGTCCTAATAGAACTATTAATAACTATATTCTTCTTAATACCTTTAACTTATAGACTAGATATTATAGCTATATAGTCTCTATTACTTAATCTTAAATATACCTATTATAGTTTAAAATTACTATTAAATATATTCTTAATAGTTATACTAAGTACTTATTTTAGAGAGTAAGTTTAATATTAGAAGAGTTTAAGAGAAAATACTAAGAGTAACTTAGAATAGTAATATAGATAGAGACTAGGAGGCTAAAGAAGCTATCCTTTTTATATAAAATTAGCTACTATTTCTATTTTATTATATAAAAAGAGAAGTAATTACTAGGTAAATAATCTTACTTTAAAATATTAATTTCTAATTTTTAATACTATCTAGGTATCTTTAAGGTTATTAAAATATTTAATAAGTATAATTATATAGTATTTAAGATACTTAGTAAATATATATTTACTAGAAGAGCTCTCTTACTATACTACTAAAACTAGTATAATAACCTTATATAGTAGTTCTAACTAAGCTAAGAAATTATTAATTTACTATATTTAATCCTATAGCTATAGATTATATCTAAGAATATTAATAATTAATAGAAATTCCTTTTTAACTAATAACTTAAAGGTTAACCTTTAATTAAATAGCTATTAGATAAGTTAGTTAAAAATAAATATCTAGTTAACCTATTATTAAATAAAGAGTATTATATTAAGTATATTATATTCTCCCTAGCTAAAGTAGTATAGTTCTATAATCCTAATAATCTACTATTCTTTATTATAGATACTATATTTAATACTAACTAATATAGGCTTCTACTTATTTATATTATTAGGATAATATCTAAGTACTATCTATATATATACTTACTAGCCTTTATTAGTAGTATAATAATAGAGAACTATACTTAGATTCTCTAAGCCTTTAAGAGATAAAGGGTTTCTTATAAGCTCTAGTTAGTAGATATAAAGGTTATAGAGAGTAATACTATTTATATAGTCTACTTAGATACCTAGATTATTATTTACTAGTAGTATTTAATAGAGGTATTTAAAACCTATATCTATACTAATAGTTATATACCTAATAATAAAGTATTTTAGGAGCTAAAGTATAAGTTCCTTAGAATTATTAATACTATATATAAGATAGATATAGAATATCTCTAGAGTAATTTCTAGTAGAAGTAGGTAAAGGTCTTTAAGGGGTAGAAAGCTATTAACTATATCTAGATAATATAGCTTTATAACTACTACTATTATAATATCTACTAGGTATTCTTCCTAAATATAATATATTTTAATATACTTTATATATTAGCTATAGAAAGCCTATATTATTACTTAAAAATATAGCTTAGTTACTAAAAGTATATATATATAATAATAGTTAATACCTTTTACTACCTAATAGTTACCTTATTCTATAGGTTTTAGGATATTCTAGCTTAAGAGTCTATAAGAGCTTTAAAAAGACTAGTATAGCTTATTATAGTACTTAATAGCCTAGTATTTATAATATCCTAGTTTATAATAAAGATTACTATAAAATACTATAATAAGGTTAAGGCTAAAGGTTAACTTATATCCCTATATATAAGTATCTTCTATTAGACTATAGGGTACCTATATATATATAAAACTTATATAATATTAGAGACTAAGGGTATATTCTATCTATTTAACTTCTACTTATACTAGTACTAATTAGATTTAGTAATTTAAGAGCTTATACTATATACTTATAAGCTCTAGTAAAGTATTACTAAGCTACTTATATATCTCTAAGTACTACTATTATTATCTAATAACCTAGTACTAACCCTTAAGGAGGAGAAGATAAGCTCTAATTCTATCCCTACTTAGAAGCTATACTTTACCTCTACTATAATAGATAGAGTACTTTAGGAAATAGGGGTTTTAAAAGACTATCCTATTAGGGATATTACTCTTAAAGATATAAAATCTATAGTACTATAACTACTACTAATAGATATTATTATATTATATATACTATTAGTAGTACCTCTTACTAGCTAGGATAACTAGGATAACTTAAACTAGATACTTATTAAAGTTAAGTAAAAAGTATTTAGTATTTTAATTATAATATTACTATAAAAGTAAAAGGTTATAAGGATAAAGTATATAGCTAAAAAGGTAAAGGTAAACTACTATACTTATAGGTCTAATATACTAGCTACTACTACTAGGTAGCTTTTTAGCTATAATAAGGCTATAAAGAAGAGAAGGGTAGCCTTATAGAGGAGATATAGATAATACTACTAACTAAAGTATATATAGTAGAATCTATAGTATCTAGGTATACTACCCTCTATAAACTATAATATACTAGACCTAATATCTAACTAGGAACTATAGTATCCTTCTATATATAAGGAGCCTTTTAAAGTAGATTCTAAGCTACTACCTACCCTACTAGGTATTTATAAACTAAGTAGTATAAAGAAAAGATAGTTAAGCCCTTACTTATTATATATTTCTTTTTATTATCTAGTTATATTATTATAACTACTATATATATTTATACTTATACTATATATACTCTCTACTACCTATAGCTAAAAAAAGCTCTCTTTACTATTTATTAACTATAGCTTATTTAAGTTTAAAACCTTTATACTAGACCTTATTTTATTTATAATTAAGCTAGTAAAAGCCTTCTTAGACTAAAAGATATATAGAGATTATATTAAGATCCTAGCTATAGAATATAAGGAGGAGAAGGAGAAATAGTATATATAAAATAATCTATAGTAGGAACTTAATAACTAGGCTTATAAAAGGTATTAAGAGCTCCCTATATAGTTATTAAGCTTAGATAGTATATTTATTATAAATTATAAGAAGCTAGAGGAACTACTAACCTATAAAAGAAACCTAACTATAGGAGATATTATTAACTATAAACTAATTAACTAGACTTTAAAAAAATAATAGCTATAGCTAGACTATATACTACCCTAAGATAGTAAGGCTAATAATAACTACTTTCTTAAACTAAAGGAGTTTAGCTTTATACTATTATAGAAAAGGATTATAACCTAAAAGTAGAAATAAGAGAAGGGTATTAATAATAAGGGAATACTTAACTATATAATCTAGGTAGATAAAGTATATAATTAAATACTATTTATTATAGACCTTAATAACTAGCTTATAGAGAGGGTTACTAACTATATAGAGAATAGTAGTAAGGATACTATTATATATAAAACTCTTTACTTTAACTTAGATTAGTAGAAGTACTATATTAAGAAGGGTTATTTTTTAGTTAGTTTATAGTAGCTAGAAGATTATATTATTACCTAGGTATTAAA
Source organism: Diaporthe vexans (assembly GCA_021188095.1). Lineage (NCBI taxonomy): Eukaryota > Fungi > Ascomycota > Sordariomycetes > Diaporthales > Diaporthaceae > Diaporthe > Diaporthe vexans. The sequence goes on from JAJLLZ010000009.1 coordinate 30,483, forward strand.
GCTCTAATAGACTAGCTAGTATAGGATTATTACTCTATCTTACTTAAGATAGGTCTATAAGCCTAAGGCCCTAAGTTAGAAAGGTTATATTAAATAGTTTTAAGTTTTATCTACTTATCTATAAATTAAGGTATAGAGATTCTATCCTAGTATCTTACTTACTAATATACTTTAACCTCTACTATTCCTTAGTAAGACTAAGGTTTTTAAGGACCTATTCTAGTAGCTTCTAGTATACTAGCTTATTATAAAAGCTTCTAGTATACTAGGCACTCTACTACTCCTCTATAGGAGCTAAATATAATTAGGTCCTTAAGGAGCTAAATATAATTAGGTTTATCTTACCTAGTTAAGTAGGTACTATATTAGGAAGTACTATTTTAGTTTTAATACTTTTATTTATTAGTTTTTTTATAGGTAAGTAAAGAGTATTAGAGAAGGGATCTATACTAATACTTTTTAGTATAAAAGGGTAGTTAAACCCCCTTTTCTAAATCCCTAGCCCCCTCTAGAGCCTATCCCTAGCCTACCTACTTATATAGGGTTACTATAAACTACTAGAATATTAATTTATAGAAAAGACTTAAGCTAACTAAAAGTATCTTTAATTACTTATATAATAGTTAAGTTTAAGTATTAAGTAATATATCTTTATATTAGTAGATTACTATAGTAAGAGTATTACTTAGAATTTAATAATCTTTCTAGAGAATATAATAGCTACTAAAAGAGGCTATAAGGTAGTATACTATTAAAAGTATTATTAAATTATATCCTTAAGTATATATATAATAGTTAAATACTTATAGTATACTTTAAAATTATAGATTAGAGATATAAATTTATCTTAAAGTAAAGTATATAAGTACTTTACCTTAATCTATACCCCCTCTAAGCCCTAGCTTTCTAAAAAGAGAGCTTTATTCTTAGCTAGGACTAGCTTACTTTAGTAGCCTACTTACTTATATAAGGCTAGTATAAACTATTAGACTTCTTTAAGGTTTATAAGGACCTATTAGGGGGGAATTTTATAGTAGCTCCCCCCTTTCTAAGCTATAGCTCTCTAAAGAAAGAACTTTATCTCTAGCTAGAACTAACTTACTTTAGTAGCCTACCTACCTAAGTAGAGCTAATATAAACTACTAGAATATTATTATTATCTAAAAGCTAGTAGAATATTAATCTAAAAGTTAAAAGGGAAGTAATTTAGGTTTCTCTTTTACTTTATCTCTAGGTAATATATATTATATTCTTAGTAGCTTTTATTATAGTTATTTTCTTTTCCTTAGAGTTATTATTAGTTATTTTCTTTTCCTTAGAGTTATTATTATCTTCTTCTTAGGGTTATTATTATCTTCTCCTTAGGGTTATTATTATCTTCTCCTTAGGGTTATTATTATCTTCTCCTTAAAGTTATTATTATCTTCTCCTTAAAGTTATTATTATCTTCTCCTTAGAGTTATTATTTTCTTCTCCTTAGGGTTATTATTATCTTCTCCTTAAAGTTATTATTTTCTTTTCCTTAGAGTTATTATTATCTTCTCCTTAAAGTTATTATTTTCTTTTCTTTAGGGTTATTATTTTCTTTTCCTTAAAGTTATTATAATAGCTCTAATCTTACTATATAATAAGCCTATATTAGTATTAGGATTATAGCTTTCTCCTTAGTATAAGGCCTTATATTAAGGTAACTCTAAGTATAAAGTACTATTAGTATTATAATAAACTAAAAAGGAACCTAAAGTAAATATACCTTTCTATATTCTTATAGAATACTTCTACCTTCTACCCCTAGAAATAAGGTGCTTAACTTTACTAAATAACCCCCTCTAAGAAAAAAAATAATACCCTTAGATAGAACTAAATAATACCCCTAGATAGAACAGCTTATACAAGCTTTATATTAACCCTAGTCTTATATAAACCCTATCTAACCTTTTAGTAGTAAATCCTACTTATAAACCCTACCTAGCCTTTTATCTATAGGAGCCCTATAAGTAAGACTTACTACTAATAAAAAAAAAAGAGTATATAGAAAACTATATATATAAAAAAAATTAGGGTTTAAAAAGAAGAAGTTAGGTTAATACCTTTAATATTATAAAGGGTTTTTAAAGGCTAGACTATATATAATAAACCTAGTAAAAATATAAGGCTTATCTATAATAAGTAACCTAATTTATAGTATAAAGAGTTTTCTTAATATACCTTATAGGTTATTTAGCTATAATAGTAGATAGTATAATACTACTTATAGTATAGTCTAATATCCCCCTTAAAATAAATATTATTATCTTTAAGTATTTTTCTTAATTTTATCTTAACTTTTTTTCTTTCTTCTTTCTTTCTTACTAGCCTTTTATCTACTTAGACTTTAAATAAAGTATTCTAAGTAAAATAAGAAGCTAGTATCCCTAAATAATCCCTAGAGTAAGGCTATATAAGAATTTTAAATAACTTTAATAATATAGGTTTAAATATAGCTATAGCTTTTTACTTTAAACTAAGCTCTTAATAATAGGTATCTAATAACTAAAGTTAAAGAGTACCTATAGTATAAGTTTATAAGGGTTATTTAGCCTTATCTCCCCTAAGCTAGGGCCTAGGAGATTAGCTATATACTATTATATATATAATAAGAATAATAGTTAGCCTAAATTCTAAAAGAGATATTAGGGAAAGGGGTTCACCTACTATAGCTAATATAATATTATATTCTTATAAATAGCCTATATTAACTATACCTATAAGTATAGCTAAGAAAACTTAACTAGCTTTAAGGTAATAGACTTAGATAACTTTAATAGTAAGGTTTATATATAGTTATAGCTCTTTACTTTAAACTAGGCTTTAAATATAAAGTACTTAATAGAGTACTAAAGAGGTATAAGTTTATAGGGTTAAATAGGAATACTAGTATTTAAGGTTAAAATACCCTTAGTATTTCTTATAATTTAATTAATAGGCTATTTAGTTCTACTTTAGCTAGGCTTTCTACTATAAATAAGATACTAGCTTATTATTTAGGTATTACTAATCCTCTAGAGACCCTTTATTAAGGAGTTATATCTAATTAGTATTTACTTTACCTTATATTTAAGGAGGGTTAGGCTTATATTAACTGCTTTATACCCTGAAGAGGACCTAAGGGCTGTAGAATATACTATATAAGGATAATTTTAAGTATATTTAATAGTAGGGATAAGAGAATAGAGTAGAGAAAAGGTTAGTACCTTAAATTTATACTAAGTATTAAGGTAATATATTATTTTACCTACTAACCTAACTAGTATTATAAAAGATAAAAGCCTAATAGTACCTATAAGAAACTATATAAGTTAAATAATAGAATAGTTATAGTAGGAATAATAGTGCCTAGGTTAAAATACCCCTAGTATTCCTACTTAGGTATAACTACCCTAAGAAAATATAATTAGTAAGAGCTTTTATAGTAGATTATATAAATATAGTAAGGATTTTACTCTAAGTATAAATATATATAAACCCTCTTATGTTTTAATAAGTTAATAAGTATAATTTAAAAAGGAAGCCCTTTATTACCTATACTTAAGATAACTTAATATATAGGAGTTTAGTTTTATTTTAGTAAGAAAGTACTACTAGTAGTATAACTTTCTCTAGGCTTTATTAAATTTATTTACCTACTAGTTTACTTAAAGGGTTTAGTTTAGAACTAAATATCTAATAGTATAGTTTAGATACTTTTAGCTTCTATATTTATTATATAAATAAATAAGTTTTTTCTTAAAAGTTAAACCCTAATCTAATATTACCTATTATAACTATAGCTAGCTAATACCTAGCTATTATATTAATAAGGTAGAAACTTAAATAAACTATTATTAGTATAATACTATATAATTTAAATAAGTATTAAATATTACTAAAGTAATTTACCTTATTAGTACTTTTAAAGTAATAATAACTAATAATTAAAATACCTATAGTTTTACTTATAAGGTCTTATATATTAATACTATAATATATATTCCTAGGAACTATTAATAAGTATAGGTATTAAACCCTTAAAGAGATAGGTAGAGTACTATCTAGGTATCCTAAGCCTACTTCTACTCTATAAGCTATCTAGGGTTATACTATATTTAATAGTATTATCTCTTTTAGCTAGTCCTAAGGCTATAACTAGTAAGAGGCCTAACTAAGGTACTAATAGGATAAATCTACTAGTACCTTAGGTTTATACCTATAACTTAAGAGTAGTATATTAGGTATAAGGACTAATAATAATTATAAGTACTAAGCTTTTAAAGAAGTAGGTAGAATATTACTATATAATACTATCTAAGTATTCTAAACCTACTCCTATAAATTATTAGTAAGTATAAATACTAAGCCTTTAGAGAAATAGATAGAGTACTACCTAGATATTATATATTTATTCCTTAAAATACTATTAGTAAGTATAGGTACTAGGCTTTTAAAGGAATAGATAGAGTACTATATAGGTATTTTAAAAGGAGCTTATACTTTAAAATTATAGCTATTTAGTATTTATTAAAAGGGTAAGGTTTCTTATTACTTACTATCTAGCCTTATAGTTAAGCTAAACTATATAGAAGCTTATCTTTAAATACTAAATAGATAAATCTACTAGGCTATCTAGTATATTATTAATAAAAGCTATCTAGGTAGACTTACTTATAGTATATATTTTAGCTATAAATCCCCTATAAGTAAAGATTAATTACCTTCTAGCTTATTTAAAAAACTATATAACTAAGATATTAAAAATATAAAATATAGCCTTTAGACTACTATAACCTAGAGGCTATATACTATAAGTAGTTTTAAGGGTTTTATTTAGTTACTAAGAGCTCCCTAAACCTAACTTTTTATAACTACCTTTTAAATAATCCTTTAAAAACCCTTTAACCTTATATTTAAGGAGGGCTAGGCTTATATTAATTACTTTATACCCTAAAAGGGACCTATAAGGGCTAAAAGATATACTATATAAGGATAAATTAGGCTAAAGCTTAAAATAGAGTAGAGAAAGAATTACTTTTCTAATAGAAATTTATACCTAAGAATAAAGTACTTAGCTTTACTAGTTAGCTCTTTTTAGTTTTAGGGGTTTTATCTAGCTACTAAGAGCTCCCTAAACCTAACTTTTTACCCTATAGCAGTACTAAGTAATCCCTTAAAAACCCTTTAACTTTATATTTAAAAAGAGCTAAGCTTATATTAACCTCTTTATATTCTAAAAAGGACTTATAAGGGTTAAAGAATATACTATATAAGGATAAATTAGACTATAAGGTTTAAAATAGAGTAGAGAAAGGATTACTTTTTAATAGAGATTACTATACCTAGGAATAAAGTACTTAGCTCTACTAAATAGCCTCTCTTAAGTACTAGAAACTACTAGAAAGCTAGGTATTACCTACTAACCTATAGTTTTTATATACCCTCTTATATACCCTCTAATATTATCTTATCTACTAGTATACTCTAGTAGGCTTTAGTGTGAGTTTAGTTAAGCTAGAAAATTTATTTTATATAAGAAATTAAAAAAATTAACTTATATATACTAAATTTATTTCCTAGTATATATATACTAGATAAACTTAGTTAAATTTAAGCTAGCCTATATTTCTATATACCCTCTTATATACCCTTTAATATTATCTTACCTATTAGTATACTCTAGTAGGCTTTAGTGTAAGTTTAACTAAGCTAGAAAATTTATTTTATATAGAAAATTAAAAAAATTAACTTATATATACTAAACTTATCTCCTAGTATATATATATAAGATAAACTTAGTTATTTTTAACTTTATTCTTTAGACTTAGTTAATTTTAACTTTATCCTTTAAACTTAGTTAATTTTAACTTTATTATTTAGACTTAGTTAATTTTAACTTTATCCTTTAGACTTAGTTATTTTTAACTTTATTATTTCCAACTTAGTTATTTCTAACTTAGTTGTTTCTAACTTAGTTACTCTATTTCTAGCCCACATAACCTAGGAATGAGGTGCTTAGCTCTATTAAATATCTTTATCTAAGTTTTTACTTTAATATATTTAATTAAAACTATACTATATTTAGTATATTTATTTAAAGACTTATAGTATACATAGTAGTATAATAACTACTAGCTATATACCTAGTTAATAGTACAGCAGCTACTAATTATATATTTAGCATAGAGCTAAACGCCCTTATAGTATACTTAACGTATTTAGTTTAAAACTAAATAGCCCTACAGCACACTTAGTATATTTAATTTAGAATCCCACAGCACACTTAGCGTGTTTAGTTTAGAACTAAACAGCCCCACAGCACACTTAGTATATTTAATTTAAAATCCTATAGCATACTTAGTATATTTAGTTTAGAACTAAACAGCCCCACAGTACACTTAGTATATTTAATTTAAAATCCCACAGCACACTTAGTATATTTAGTTTAAAACTAAATAGTCCTATAGTATACTTAGTATATTTAATTTAGAATCTTATAGTATACTTAGTATATTTAGTTTAAAACTAAATAGTTCTATAGTATACTTAGTATATTTAATTTAAAATCCTATAATATACTTAGTATATTTAATTTAGAATCCTATAGTATACTTAGTAGTATAACAGCTACTAGATATACACCTAATTAATAGTATAGCAGCTACTAGTTATATATTTAATTAAAAACTAAATAATTCCTATAGTATAGTTAGTAGTATATTAGCTACTAACTACTACTAGCTATAGGTACTATAATAGTATAGCTAGTATAAATTATAGATACTAAGACTACCTAAGCCCCTAGCTTAATTAAAGTTAGGGTAAACTCTAACTTTTTTTCTTACCCTCTCTTATAATCCCTCTAATATTACCTTACTTACTAGTATACTTTAATAAGCTCTAGTATATAAATACCCTACCTAGAAAATTTATTTATATAGTAAAACTAAAAAATTAACTTATAACTATTAAACTTATTTCTTAGTATATATATATAAAGGGGACTTAGATAAAATTTTAATCCTAACCTATTAAAAGAGGTATACTAATACTAAATCTAACCCTTTCTAACTATATTATTACCTATAATACCTACCTATATAGCTACTACTAACTTAATACCTAATATATATTAGTAATAGGTAATATATTAAATATAAAATATATTAAAATATATACCTTAATAAGCTCTATTAAATAGTATAGGTCTTATAGTTATTAGACCTTTATAGTATACTATAGAGCTATTCTTATTATTACTATTATACTAGTATAAGGAAACTTAAAGTCTAGGGTAACTCCTTTAATTATATATAGTAACTTAGACTTAATTTTCTTAGTAAAAAGAAGGTATATAAGAAATATAAAGATAGGGTTTTAATTACCTTAATTTACTCTTTATAATAGTACTAGATATACTATTACTAGGTTTTTATAGGAAAAGTTATAGCTAAAAACGTTAAAAGTCTAGGGTAACTCCTTCTAAGTCTAGAGTAACTTCTTTAAAGTCTAGGGTAACTCCTTTAAAGTCTAGGGTAACTCTCTAACTTAGGTAGTAACTTATAGCTAATTTTCTTTATAACTATATATTATATTTAAAAACTAATAATATAGTTTTACTTATTTTATTATACTCTATTAAATAGTACTATTTTTATTTTAGTATAGTAGATTTTAGAGAGGCTTTCTAAAATAAATAACTTTATTATAACTTACTTAGTAAGAAGTAAGTATAAGATAGTATATTCTTAATTTTAAAGTTATTTAAAAATACTAATTTACTAACTACCCTTACTATAGCTATTATACTATAATATAATATAGATAAGTTAATAGCTCTTTTTTTCCTCTTTCTAATAGTATAAGTCTTATTACTATTAGATATTACTAGTAGGCTATATAGTTAATTTTATAGGTATAAGAAAGGAAGTCTAGGGTAACTCTTTAAATATATCTAGGGTAACTCTTTATAGATAAATACTTCTATACCTAATTATTAAAATAGTAACTTATATATATTTTTCTAGTACTATATAAAAGGTATTACTATAAAAATATATTAGTTTAATTACTATTATAAGCTTTTTTAGATTAAATAGCTTTTATTACTATAAGTTAATTATAGTATTATATATTATTAATAAGTTACTTATAAGTTAATTTTTTTAATCTCTTATATAAATTAATTTTTTAGCTTAGCTAAACTTATACTAAAGCCTACTAGAGTATACTAGTAGGTAAGATAATATTAGAGGGTATATAAGGGGGGTAATAAAATATATAGTTATTAGCTATAGGTAAGCTACTAATATATACACTAAGGGATTATTTAGTTACTAACTAAATACCTAAGGGTAATTTAGTTAGTAACTAAACTTACTACTAGGGTATTTAGTTACTAACTAAATATATATTTAGTAGCCTTAAGTAAGCTACTAAATATACTATAGGGTTAATTAGTTACCTATTAAGTATTTAAAGTTCTATATAATATAGTATATTTTAGTAGAGTTTAATCTTCTAAGTTCTAGCTAAAGAGAGTATAAAGTACCTAGAAGTTTATAACTTACTCTTTAGTATCCTACTACTATTATAGGTGTTAAAACACTAGCTTATCTATAATATTTAATAGTAGCTTAGATTAACAGTTTTACTTTACTATAGTAGAAGCTATATAAGGTTATATATACTTATAAGACTTATACTTCTTTTATAAGCTAACTATAATATATCTTATAACTACTTATCTACTTACTTAAACTAGCTATATATTCCTAGTTTATTTAAACTATAATATTTAGTAGTTTTAAAGGTAAAATACTAAATAGCTACTTCTACTAAACCTTTAAGTAATAGTAAAGGGTATATATAAGTATAATATAATAACTATATATCCTTAGTTTATCTAAGCTATAATATTTAACTATTTTAGTAGTAAAATATTAAATAGTTACCCTTACTCTACTATAAGGTAATAGTAAGGAGGTTATACTTTTATATAATAAACCTTTCTTTATATATATTATATATAAAATAAAGAGATAAACTTAATATACTTATATAATAAGAAGCCTATAGCCTATATCTTTAAGGTTTACTCTAGCTACTATTAAGGATAATAGCCTTTATATAGATCTAATTAATATAAGTTATATTAAATTTTCTCTCCCTTAAAGTAAGTACTTATAATTAAAACTATTATACCTTCTATACCTTTTACTTCTAAAACCCTATTCTAATATACTACTTTTACTTATTCTACTACTTACTTTATATATTTTTATTTTCTATTTACTACCCTTTATATATACTAACTCTTTTTATCTCTAAGCTATATATTACTATCTATCTTCTAACTTTTTTATACTACCTTTTATATATCTTCCCTTATATAATTTATATCTTACTAGATTAAGAGTATATTAGCCTTAGGATAAAGTACCCTATCTAGGAAGTTATTATAACTCTTATCTACTCCCTATTTTATCTACTATATTTTCTACTTATACCTAATCTCTATTATAAGCTAATCTACTAACTTTTAGCTATAGAAGCTATAGTATCTAGGTAGAATATAATTCTCTATATTAGCTATTATACCTTATAGGTAGCCTTTAATCCTAGTATTAAACTACTCTATTAAATTAGTAGATCTCTTATTATAAACTAATAACTTAAAAAAAGGTAAGTAACCCTTTAGCTACTACTCTATATTATTTTAGTTAATCTATAAATACCCTAGCTTATCCTACTTTTCTTTACTCTTAAAGTAGTTATAGAACTTAAACTATAATTATACTAACCCTAGGTCCCTTTAGGTTAACTAACTTTATCTCCTAGACTTCTTATTATACCTATTATAGTATCTTATCTTCCTAAAGGCCTTCTCAACTACCTACTTACTAATATAATACTGCTAATAGGATAGATATTTAGTTACTTCTACTACCTTAATTATACTATAGTTACTACTCTTAGTAGTAACCTTATCTACTAGTAGTACCTCCTAGGGATCCTAAGATAGGTTAGTTAGTATATATTATAAGTATTTATATAGTTAGTTTAGAGCTATAATAGTATTCTATATATAGATCTTTAACCTTTCCCTCTATTATATACTATATTACTTATAGTAGAAGGTAAGTTAACTAATTAATAGTAGGGTATCTATAGTAGACTAAGAGATAATAGTATTAAAAAGGCTATTAACTTATATACTTTAGCTAGCTAGGTTTATTAGTAGACCTTTTTTACTCTATATATACTTATAGCCTTATTATTTACTAAAGATAGTTAATTAAAAAGGATAACTCTAATATAGGACTAGCTATACTTACTAGGTATAGTTTATATAGTAATCTTTAAGGAGGCCTAGATTATAAGCTAATACTTTAATATAGCTATTCTAGAGACTAAAGCTATTAAAGTATTAGTTATATAAGATTTCTACTTACTCCCTAATAAGTTAGTATAGTATAGCCTTAATATTTAATATAGTAGTACTTATTAAAGCTTTAATACTAAACTCCTAAGTCCCCTTCTATTACTAGGGGTTTATATATAAGGTATATATAACTAGTAGGTATAGGAGGGATTAGAGGGCTATATTAGGTAGTAAGCTACTCTTATTCTTCTTAAATACCCTAGTAATATAGCTATATTCTTAGTAGAGCTATACCTATATAGTTAATAATATAATTATATCTTTAAATATAAGTCTAGAAAATTAATAAAGGTAGTAGTTATATTAGAAGAAGGGGAGGTCTATAGTTTAGCTATAAAATAAATATATAGATTACTAGTTTAGTAAGCTCTCTATAGACTAATAATTTTTCTATAGCTTAGTAAAGCTTCTATTTATCTAGCTTTAATATACTAACTATAGGTATAGGATAATAAGAAGGTACTTAATATATAAAGATTAGAGTTTATATAGGGTAGGCTTAGTAGGTATATAATTTTATATAGGTACCCTATACTAGAACCTTATACTAGGTAGGTTACCGAAAACAGGTGGGTAGGTGGATGTAAAAAGTGTGTAGGTGGACGTTGGCTGTATCTCCCCTATCCGGAATGTTCTCGAGGGCGAGCCGCCGGCGGCGCGGCGCGAGGTAAGACACCTGCCGCATTGGCCGTATCGCGCGGTTCACTAATCTTCCAGGAGCACCCTCGCTGATGAAGCAGAAGGTGGTGTGCTGGATTCTTTCGAATTGCTGAGCGGACGGCCTAATAAAACGGAACCATGACCCTTTAGGTTGCCGCGCGGGAGGCCACATCCACGGATCATCCGCGGAGGTCCGGTGAGGCATGAAGAAGAAACTGCTCACTAGACCCAGCGGCACAACATGTTTAAAGGATCCCAGATAATTTAGTGATAAGAGGTGTTTCCCAAAATTATCGAGAAGTCTACTCAAGTGCCATCATAGCATCCTTCCAGAGGCTGCTCAACCTAGGACAGCACGCAACCTGCAATCGTGCGTCTTCCTCTCTGCTTCAAAATTCGTGAAACCCATCCCGGACTCCACTGTAAGTCACCAAAATCCTGTCTTCATGTATTCTGCCCTCAATCTTGGGAATCTTTCTTGCGGAAAATTGATCTCAGCTTTGATTTCTTGAAGAGCCCGCCACTGTCATCTCCGTCGCGAATGATCGTAGGCCCCCGTAAGCACCACCGGAATCGCACCTGGTCATCAGATTTTGCCAGCCCGCTTAGCTTTGGCATGATCTTCTTTCCCACTGCTATGATCATCATGCCTCCTTTGGACTCGATGCAAGACCTCAAAATGTGTGCGACGTCCTCAGTCCCCAGCCTAGCAGAGCAAACGAATTAGCAACGGTCAGAGAATGGCCCAAACTGGCTGTTTGACACCTAGACAGACTAACTTGATCACACCCTTTCCCTCGGGGTAGACCTCAAGGCAAAACGTTGCAAACTGGAAGACTGGCACCGGAGGGCTTGTTTCCCGAGCATATTCTGCTACCTCGATCAGCCAATATCCTCTCCGATTCCACTGCTTCTTTAGATCCTCCAGGTCCCCTTCATCATGACTCGGTTGTTCGTCCTGGTGGTTCTCGTCCTCCTCTCCGTGCTTTGCGTCTTCCTGTTTCTGGAGTGGCTCCGGCTTTTCCTTTCCAAGGTGGTGATAGAAGAATGTGACCAAGTCCTTCTGATAGATCGAGCCTTCGCCTTTCTCTTTCTTCTCAGAGTTCAGGTAAATCAGGTCATTCTTGTCCCCTATCATACCCAACTTGCCATCCTTCACCTTGTGTTCGCAAATCGTGGGGCTGATACTGGTCGTGATGAATTCCACATATTCAGCCAGGCGCTCCTCCGAGGGGTCTTCGGTAAAGGGGGCCATGTTCGGAGGTTGTGAAATCATCATGGAGACAGGCTTAAGGCGCAGCAGTGTGTGACGTCTTGTGGCCGATCTGAAGTAAGAATGGCGAGTGAACAGCACCTGCCTGTTCCCTTGCGACAGCTTTATATTCCCTGGAGGACTGTGACTCGAGTTTTAAATCCAGCAAAGTGACTGTGGCATATAGGTTTGCGTGTTGCACGCATCTTTTAGACCGAGGTTGGGCTGATATGTCACTGGCCTACACCCGGCGCCATGCGCAGCACCCCTGACGAGTCAAAAGAAGTGACACATGCTCTTCTGACAGGCACCTAACGTTTCCGTTGATCACAATTTGTCGACCAGCATAATATTTCGCTGGTTTTCGAGTTCTTGCAGCTGGAGACTCGTGAAGACACGTCTTTCCTGGTATGTCACTTGTATCTTTGACTGGTTCCGTTTCTATTCCGTATACAGCCGTAGCCATACGCAGCGCCTTCATACAGTCGTAAACGCTCAAGGCCTTGTATCGTTGAATTAAGTTTATCTGACAGTCTTTGACCCTGCTGAATTATAGCACTCGCCACTTACATACCTATTTCATTGTTCCGATGAAAATTGCAAAAAGGTTCCGATATATACTCTAGTACCTGAAATGTTGATTCATCATCGATCGCCATCACGCCCTCCTCTATATTCTCGATTTCATCCGCCTCCGGCTCCACCACCGGCTCCACCACCTCCAGCTCCAGCTCCACCACCTCCAGCTCCAGCTCCACCACCTCCAGCTCCAGCTCCACCACCTCCAGCTCCGGCTCCACCATCTCCAGCTCCACCACCTCCTGCTCCTGCTGCTCCCCCAGCTGCATTTCCCTAGTATTTATTAATTACCTATTATAGAGGCTGAAGTAGCACTGGAAAGTAGAAGACTGGGGACCGCAGAAGGAGACGAGTTACACTTACACCGTCAACCCTAGGAAGCGCTGCAGCAAGTGCCCGCAAGTCCACTGGCGCCTGAGGTCTATTTCGCCGGGGAGCCAAGTTAGGTAACGGTATATCATCCTGACGCTGACTTCTAACATGGTGGGCAATCTCGCAGCCGGTCCCCACTAACCACGCCACAGTTATAATCGCCGCCGGCACGGTGAGCAACATGGCGTTGGCCAAGTTGAGATAGCTTATGTTGGTCGTAGGCCTGCACTGGGTGAACCAAGTCCAGTAGCACCAGACCATATACCAGGCAAGGAAGATGGAGGCGGCGATGGCAGGCGTGGCGAGCCTGTTGGCCGTCATGTGCAGGACGGTCCTGATTGCGGTCCCTTGCTGCCGACGGCCTAACCGGATGACTCTTACGAAGATGTATACTACCCACATGAGCAGGAGGATGCACAAGAGCGTGTAGAAAGCCGAGACGATGGTCATGGCCAGCGGATCACCCTTCCAGCCGTCGTCGACACAAATTCCATGCGATCTCTGTCTTCCTCCCTTCTTACCGCCCTTTGCGCCGCCTCCGCCTCCGCCGCGTCCGCCGCCCCCGCCGCCCTTCTTCTTTCTTGAGAATAGTCCACCAGCTGCATCACACAGCGACGGTAAGTTATCGACTACAGTACCGTTGATAGCCTCATCTATTACGTCTTGGACTGGGTCCCATGGCTGATGTTCCCTCATAAAGGGCCACATTTGAGCCACAGCAAAATAGATACTCCATAACGAGATACCGAACTGTGAGAAGTAGTGAACAATGAGTGATCCAGACAGGAGGATGCCGAGAGCGTAGAATAAGTCCTCCATGGAATGAAGTGCTGTAATAGCAAGGAATAGTATACGTATAGGATTCGATGAAGCTCAGAAATGCCAAGTACTTTGGTGGGTCTTTCTTTCTGAGACAGGTAGAGGTGCTTCGATGGGAACATTCACCACACCAGTACTGCACTAAACATCGAGATATATCTACACAAGTTTCATGTCTTTGAAACATCTCCTACTGTATGATTCTGAATAGCTGCAAACGGAACACTGACCGGAAACAGTTTCATGGAGTTGGTTCGTAAGAGGCTTGCTTTGTTTCAAGGGTGCCTTTTGATTTTATTCTTTGTTTGTATCAATTTTCAATTTACTTGTCTTTGAGCGTTTACCACCGTGTAACGGCCGATACTCGAAAGGAATGTATACAAATTGACAACTGAGCTGTTGAAATACCAGATTTCACTCCTTAAAATGTAGGATGTTGATGACAAGCGCAATACAATACCGACTATTACCTTTATCTATTCCTCAAGTAATTATTAAAATGTCAGCGCGCTGAGACAAGCGGAAAATCTTGACTGTGAAATCAACACACATATAACTCTCAGTCGCGCGTTACACCGATTAACAACGGAATGGCGAGCACCGGTCTCGCGTCTGGCCTGGGAGGGCTTGGAGGGCTGGGGGCTGGGTCTAGGAGGACCTGCCAGTGACGGCCAGGGGGTGCTTCGCCGTGTGACCCGGCTATGCCCGAATTGCGGAGTCAGGAGGCCGATTCACCAGTTCGTAAGATTCATAGCCGATGGCTCGAGGGACATCGGTGTTAACTGTGCCTTTTGCCGTGGTGTCCGGCCACCCAGCCCTGCCTGGGATGGCGGAACCGGCCAGGACATCGTTTTGGACGGTAAGCAACTTCTGAGCCTTGAACATGCTCCTGCTTGTGGCCTTTGGCAGAATGCGTCATCAGGGTACGGGCCTTGAGGAAAGAACGCTGAAATACTTTTTATTGATTCTCCCTGGCATGGGAGCTTCTTCCTCGTCCCTTTCATGGCTAACTCTTAGCTCCTCAGGTGTTGACGCCATCGGCGACGATGACCACGACGGCTGGCAGCACGGGGATGGTGGACAGGCTCAGCTGCAGGATGAGTCGGAGTGGTTGTTGACTGGGCTGGGGATGGCACTGTTCTTTGTTGGCTGGTTATCTATGGTGGCTTTGTTTGTGGTGGTTTTAATGTTTTAGGTTCTGACTTATTGTCCTCGAAGAGCTATGGCAAGCTTCTAACATTCGCGTTATAAGACGAGAAATAAGGAACATGCAGGATTCTTCCAACACATCACAGGAAATTTCAGGGATGTATATCATGTACAGTATATTGATCCCGTGACGAATAGTTTGCTATGTGATAGCTTCTAACTACATGCATGAAGGAAAGGGCAAGCGAACCTCAGGCCATCGTCAAATCAACACAGGGGGAAAAAGACGACAAGAAGAACTGCTGATAGCAAGATTACAGCCAGCCTGAATTTTACACAGTATATCTGATCTTTGTCATCAGCCCCTTTCCAGTATTGCTGCAGGCATGGTTGCCATAGCTGTAGTAATGGCAGCCAAGCATGGATACAACAGGGCCCATATCAACTCCACAGGGCGAGTATATGCAGACATTTCCCACCGAGAGAATTGAGTTGGTAGACTTTGTGATTCTTAAAAGGTCTGAAAATGAGGGACTGCGGCCTATTTGGTCTCATAGTCGAATGTCATCAAGTCGATGCTGTGTACTCGCTCAAGGACAAAAGGCTGTGCAATTACCGCACATACGCTACCTCAGACCCTGACGAATTTATTTGCTACCAAGCCAGTTTCTACAGACAAATCTGATCCATACTTGTCAAGATTGGTCATAAATCGACGTAGTGTTCTCCATGTATGCAGAGGGCAAGAAATACGCCACAATATAGATCAAGTTGAATACCTTGAGGCATATATTTTCTTCGTACTGACTACACCAGTTGATTGAGTGATCCAACAATACTGCTAATGTACATCATCCCCCTTACCCCGATTTTTGCTCTTGCCTCTGCCTCTCGCTTGGCCGGGAAGATCTGTATCCTGGCCTGCAGGAGGAGCAGCCTGCACAACGACTCCATCGGCGGCCTTGTAGTAGTTGTGGGTTAGTCTCCTACTTACTGGGTTGCTAGGGGAATTCCGCGACAGAGGACAGGAGAAGAATGAACTGACCCTCGCATCAGCCGCGGTGAACCGTGCCGGTTGGAACGTACACATGGCCATGAGATCGTTTACTTCTACACATCACGTTGGCCATCAGATTCCATCATCACCGCAATCGAGGTTTCTCCTTGGTTTAGCACAACTATATGCACATACCTCTGGCATTGCTGACTTCAGAGGTATTCTGTTTTACACAACTCTGGCAAAGTGCCGTCATCCGCTCGACGTCGAAACTCTGATTCTGGCAATAACACGCCTGCTCTCGCCTTGAAATTCAGCCGGCTCGCCGCCTACGAGGTCATCGTTGACGCCGCAGGTACGGCTAAGCTCCAAAGTTGGACGGCAGACTAAGAAAACAGGAGTCAGCCTTCAAGGTCCAAAGAGACTACGGCATAACACATAGCTATCTCAGAGTCTGAGAGTCTACCTTGGTAGTTTTGCCCCCGCTAGTACATAAGTGATTTTGCATAGCTTACTGCAGTATTCCATCTCACAATCAGAGTCAAAACAGATATAGTCCGTGCCTTCACACGCGGCCATGATCTCTAGCCCGACTTCAGTTGTGAGCCTTGAATTGAATTGAGACCCTGAAACTCTGAGCTTATCTCCGAACCGGAGTTCCACTAGTTCGTCCAATCGTATTCGGGTCTAGAGAGCGCACAGAACATGATATGTCCCGGCCGCCCCGACAGCTACCGTTTCAGTGCGTCATCATCTTCTCAACTTGAATAAACCTTTTCTTAATGCTCATATCATTTGCACTTCGTCCCTCCAGCGAAAAGCCTCGCCAGACGACGATTTTCTTTGCGCAATTTGGACAGAACCAGAAGAAATGGCCACCCGCTTCGCGCTGAAATGCGCCAAGGAGTCCGCCGGCACAATTCCCCTTCCCAATCTTTGTATCGGTACCTGGGCGTGGGGGGACTCGTGGACGTGGAAAAACGCTTCAAAAGAGGCAGTGACTAATTTGGAGGGTGCATGGGCCTGCATGAGTGACTCAAATCTCTTCTTTGTCGACACCGCCGAGGTTTACGGGCAGGGCGAGTCGGAGCGAATCATCTCGAAGCTCCGCCAGGACCCAAAGTTCACCTCTGACGAGTTCAGGGCGCGGCTTGTCATCGCTAGCAAGTTTCTCCCAATTCCGTGGCCGCCGACACGTTTGTTCCTGCCGGGCGGCATGGTGAAGTACTGCAAGGCGAGCCTGGAGCGGCTGGGCATGGAGAAGATGGATCTGTATCAGATTCATGGACCAACGCACTTTGCCAACTCGATTGATGCCATGGCGGGCGGGCTTGCAAAATGCGTAGAGCTAGGTTTGACTCGCTCGGTCGGCGTGAGCAACTATAGCAAGGATGAGATGATCAAGATGGACGAGGCATTGAAAAAGAGGGGACTAAGGCTCGCAAGTAATCAAGTGGAATTTTCGTCAGTACCACGGATTCCCTTTTTCCATGTTGTGGAATGTTCCATGCATGCTTCAGGACCCGTAACATTTAACTAACATGTGCTAGACTGCTGCGCACTCTCCCCGAGAAGAGTGGGCTCTTGGAAGAGTGCAAGAAACGTGGCATACTGCTGATGGCATATAGCCCGCTCGGCATGGGCCGTCTGACCGGCAAATACGGAAAGGAGAACCCCCCACCATCAAACAGAAAATTCGGAAACTACCCCATGGAGAAGCTTACACCTCTCCTGGACGCCCTGAGTAGGATAGCGAAGGCGCACGATATCAAGTCCAGTGCCGTGGCACTCAAATGGGTGATTCAGAAGGGGGGCATTCCACTCGGTGGGGTAAAAAATGCCAAACAGGCTGAAGAGAATGCGAAGGCTGCCAGTGATGAGTGGATTCTGAGCGAGAGCGAGATGGAGGAGCTGGACAGACATTCTCAGGTAGGCACGACGAGCGTAATGTGGCAGCATGGCTAATTTAAAAGAGAATTGCTGTACGCTGCACATTAGAGCGATTGATGATGTACATACAGTCTTAGATGCAAACAACATAAATGCATAGGCTTTTAACAGCTCGGTAACAGTCAGCTGTCATCAGGTTTCGCAATCAATCAATTTGAACTAGCAACAACTCATCAAGTTGGCAGGGGAGGCAGGAAGCTTTCCAGAAGCCTCAATCTCAGACGTTAATTGATTTCGGTGGTTGCTAATTCTGGAAAGCCAACAATGCCGCGATGATATAAATGGATCTGATGGATCTGGTGTTGCGAGGAGTGACCTGAATACCATCCCGAGCCCGAAGTCTTCCGCGCAATCCGAAGCTGCGCAAGATCTATGAAGCTGCCCTTAGGGAAGTTTCGCAAAGGCACAATTGGCACCTAGGCCAATCATACTTAAAGACCATCAAATAGTGCTGCTAAACGTATTCAGCGCAATTAAGAGTGTTTCCCAAGTCCATCACCTCCGCCAGAGTTATATTCGGCGCGAGTCCTGGAAGCCAAAGGATGTGGGTCAGCGTTGTAAAGTTTCCATCGTCTCCCGAGTAATCCAAGAACTCCGGCCCGGGGGCGGGCAAGGGACCAAACGTCTGCAGGAACGACTGAGACGGCTGGTTTCTCAAGGGCCCGATAGCGTACGTTCTCGCGTCCGGGTCGATCCGCTGCCAATTCCACCACAGGCGGTCAAGATTGGCGTGATGGAGGAAGAAGAGAGGGTCGCCAATGGAGCCAGCAGTATTGGCCATTGTCCCGCCGACACCACCGTGGCCGCCCCCGTGAGGGTTAACAAAATAGCAGTCGAGGGCGACGGTGGCATCGTCGGAAGCAAAACACGCGTCGATGTTGGTCTGATTCCCCAGAAGGAATATTTCATCGTCAAAGGAGCGGGACACGCAGCGGGTGTCAGCAAAAAACTCGAGGCTGGCGTAATCGTAGTTGAGGTTGATGGTCAAATTCGCAAACGGCCCGTCGTCGATGCACTCGTCGCCCTGGCCCCCGAAGCCTGTGATAGGGTCGAAGAGGATGCTTGATGCGAGGGCACCCATGTCGAGGGTCTCCTCCCAGTATGGTTGGTACCCTGTGTAGTTGCATTCCTCGCGCACTATAGCACTCGAAGTCAGCGGTCAAAGAACTCAAGGAGTAGCTTATTGCCGATAACGCAAAGAGTAGGTCACAAGGTGGCCATATCCTGTCTTCAAGCATGAAGCCCCCGAGGTCTTTGTTGTACAGGTTGAGAATTGAATATGTTTGTTCTTGAAGGGTAACGATTGTATTCAGAAGCTGCTTACGGGAATTTTCGTGGGCCAACACGAGGTAGCGGTGCCAAGGGAGGAAGTGACCGACATCATGAACCCATTCTGATGTTCATTAGTAAATTGCAGACACTCCAGTTCATGCATCTAGGGCATTCTGAAAGTCACCAAGTCGACGCTTTTGGGAGGGCTTCGCCTTACGGGTCTGAACCTCATGAGCGACGGTGAACTCGTCCCAGCGGTTCTGTGCCAGTGGCTGATCGGTCTTTGGAGGCGAGTGCATCAGACAAAGTTCCGCTTCAATGTAAGCAGCCTTATCGTCATCAGTGAGATTGTGCCATGCCTTCCGCTGATGAAGCTCAGCGCAAGTCGCGGTCTGTCTCGGCCACAATGGAGACGCATGTGATAGCGAACACAAGCTGAGATGTATAATAAAGGTTACCGTTAGACCAGCCATTGCAACCCGTTTGCTGTAGAGAAATTCTGTTCGTAGGGACGGATTTACTAGCGCCTGCAAAAGATTTGATTGAAAGGAGAAGCGAAAGCGGGCGACTTCCAACGAGATTGAGAGCTGAACGAACAAAAGAATGTTAACGTTGACGCATGATCAGCGACAGATTCATTTATATAATGGTACTCGGCTTGTTGTTTGCGACGGTGATCCAGGTGCTCTTCCACCAGAAACCCATGCTTTTTAGTTTCACTCCGTGTTGTTCGTTCCACGGGGCGCAGCAGAGACCGAGTTTTCCGAACTACGAAGCTGGATAGATAATGGCAAATAAATCATCCCGAAGACCCCGCATGGCACGGTTGAGTCGAAGTTTGCTCTTTTTTTTTTCTCGAATGATGATGGCACATGTGCGCGTGACTGAGCTGACGGGTAATTTGACACTTGGATTGCCCATGCATCTTTCCGAGTGCTGCGGGATGCAAGTATCAGTACTCGAGCATACAACGTCGACGGGTACCGTTTGACACGAGAGCATCCGAGTTGTGAGAGACGCATTAGGAAGCTCCGCCGCTCTCAAGCGATAGTGAATTTATGGCACTGAATCGCCGCACATGTTGGACCACCCGGTATTATTAATTTGACTACGCGGAACATGACCGCGTACCGGTGAGACAGACAGCTTCGCTAGTTACCACTCAAAATCACGCTGACACACAAATAGTTATTACGCTTTTAGAAACGGTGAGGTGCCCCTGCCAAACAGACAATACTAACAAATGTAGTCCGGGTCTGAGGGTCGGGGGAGCCCTTCCAAGCAACTTTTCCCCCGAATTGTTGGGAGGGACATGTCGTATCTTGGCAGGAAGTAGTGTATATTGATGTGGATATTCGGGTGCTAGGGAACCCCTAAAGGTCTATCAACCCTGTCTGATCTTGTCGACGTGCAGTGTAATTAGCAAGTGCACGAGACTACCAGCTGGCAGGCTCCACCAAGAAAGGACCAGTGGATCCTAAAGACCAACAGTGTCAACCAGATAAGGTTCAATTAACAATAAACTCTCGCGAACTCCCGCTCGTATGTGCACACAATTCTACAGTACATGATTTGCAAGATCCTAGTCGCAGGAGCATCCCTTGGCAATCTGCACGGCTCATAGTTGTGGACCATGGGGCCTTCGCCCATGCAAACTGAATACATCGGCGCGCTTCGGACTCTGACATGCCAGCGAATAATTCCTCACCTCGGAAATAAAGGGAGAATGTAATCCGGTCCCGAAATGATTTACTCCAGAATTGTATCCAGAATTCTGCACGTCAAAGGTATTGCTTGAAAAGTGAAATCAAGCTGCGTCATTGTGACTACTACCTCAGTAGTACAACAGTGACAGTGAATTATGGAAAGCTGGTGCGTAGACCTCGTCGCGCCGCAGTCGCATATCCGCGAATCATGACCAATGCTGTTGAACGATACAGATATACCGTCTAGCGTTGCGGAGGGATGAGCACGGGCTTCACCACGAGACCTGCTCCTTTGCAGTGATGATAATTTTGAGTGAAAGATTTCCATGTATTGAATCTGTCCCAACTCAGAATCCATACCATTCACTGTGAACACACGAAATAAGGACAAGCCTCTTAAAGGGAGGGGGGTTCCAGCATAGTCGTACGATGCAATTAATTTTTATAACGAATTTGACATCAAGTCTAAGTTTTGAAAAAAGTAAAGCTATAACACGATACTGTCTTCGAAAAAAAAATTCAGAAGACCATTGGACAACCACGCACCTTCTTATTCGACTTGACTAAACCATACATACTTTGTATTCATCTAGATCTATGATGAACCACTGTTGTCTGCGCAAGAGAAAGCGCCACCAATCAGGCCCTGGGCGTAGGCATCAATAATATTCTGTATAACACCATAAGTGCCACCGATTGTCAAAAATATGGCAAGAAGAATCATGAGCCAGTTTAGCCAGTAGACCACGATCTGCCACCAGCTTCCTTGACGATAGTGTTGGTGGTCGTATACAAAGAGGTAGCCCGGCAAACCGAGAGCCAATGGAGCGAAAGTCAAGCTTCCTGCAAGGGCAAGTAGGTAGTTGAAGATGGGTATACCAGACGCGAGGAGAAATGAAACGACTGACATGCCGAAAGTACAGCCGAGCCACGCAGACCAGTGTACAAACGAGTTCTTCTGCAGGTGAACAGAGCCGCGTAGGATCCGTACAAAGATGTACTTGGCGGCGACATGGATGTATAGACATGCGCTCACCATCAGTCCAGTGAGGCCAATACCGTATGCAACCTTCTTGACAACTTCACCTGCGCTACCAAGAGAAGGCGAGGCCACCCATTGACCGCAGTAGCGATAGACGACCAAGGAGAAAGTCAGATAGGAAGCTGTAACGATTCCCACTTAATATGAAGTTAGTCGTGTGCTACTAATTTTGAAGTGTGAAGTCTTGCACTAAGATTATTCCTGAGGATGAAAGACTGGAATCCGTGACGAGAGAGGAGATGATACTTACTGCACAGGTACACAGCTTTGTTGTAGTCCCCTGGTCTCTTCATTTCCGAGATGACGGGCAAGAATGCCGATGTGCCAGCGCCAGAGCAGAAGATGGTAGCGACAGAAGTGATACCAGTCACGAACGTTGGGTCGCCAATTACATCTACAGCGCTTGGTGTCAGCCGTCGACGAACCAAAGAAACAGCTTCAAGCTAAGGTGTGAATCATGTAGCCATATTTTGCTTCCAAACTTGTGGCTTGCAGAGACTCTGCAATGCAGGCTGATGAGAGGATATGTTTGTTCTTGAAGGGGACCTGAGTGTATGTCCTAGTAAAGATTCCTTACGGTAGCCGAGGTCGAAGTCGCCAGTCTTTGGGGCTGCTGCCGGTCTGTCTAATTGTGTGACGGCAACACTGCGGTTCGGATGAATGTTAATAGTGTTTTGGGAATAGGAGAGTCTTAGAAGGTACATACACGACAATAAATACGGCAACGTAGACAGAAAGAAAGCCAGCCCATGTCAACCACGCAATCTTCTCAAACTTGCGTACGCTGGCAAGAATGAAGACGGCAACAGTGGCAACCAACATGAAATAATTTGTGCAGATTGCATGATCCGAGAGGGCGTTGAAAGCAACCGAGGTGCCGAAGATGCCGGATGCGCCAACGATCGAATAAGTGACCAGGAATAATATCCCAACTATTTCTTTTAGCCACGAACCGCCGACAACGTTGGCCATATCAGCGATAGAGTGACAGCCAGCATGAGAGTTTCGAAAGTTGCCCTGGATAATGGCGCAGTATGTATTCAGGAACTGCCAGCCTAGCACGTTGATAGCACCAGGCAGGGCACCAAGAACGAACATTGCCGAAGGAATTGAGAGAACACCGGTGGCGAAGATGACTGTGCGAAAATATCAGCCTCAAGTACACGCTAGGACACACCAACATAGCGGATGACTTGAGTCCTTACCTTTGAGAAAAATGACCGAGGCGTGGACCCAGCCGACGGTGCGAAAGTCCACTGCACCCTCTCCCCTCTTGAATACTTCAAAGGCATCCTCGGGATTCTCGAGTTTGCCGACGTCAATACTACCGCTGCTCCTGGCCGGCACCGGCGTGATCGCATCAGCCTTTTCCATAGTGCTGCGAGACTTTGTTTGACGAGTTCTGTGTCCGCTGAATTACTTGATGGGAGGGTAGAACAAAGACCTGGCAAGGAAAGTTGAGGCGTGATCCCCTTGATTCTGCAACGGGAGTCCACCGTTGAAATAATTTAGGGCTCCTGGTTACAGGCTCCTTGGAACGAGTAAGGATAGACATGGTAGTCTCACGTGGCTTATCTCTCTACCGTGGGGCCTGTCCGAGGAAGATAACCTTCGACATTGTAAGCCCACCCAACCCCGCGTGCATCACCTTCAGATGCCCACCCCAAGATTGTGGGTCATTCACACAGCATTAGACAAGGGTTTTGGTTGTGCGTTTGTGGGGTCTTTAGATGATTCATGCTAAGGTTTGATAAGGTTGGGGTAGACAGTTCAAGTTGGAGTAGATACCCTCCTAGGTAGTGTTTGCATTGGAGTAAGGAGTCTGGTTATCTGCCGAAAAATCTACGGGGGTCATGCCCCCGGCCTGTTCATCAAGCCTACCCTGACGATCCACCTTGCCCAAGCATCCAGCAGAGTAGAGCCTTGTGACTGAATTGGGTCAAGATAGAGATAAGCTTTGCTTGCCGTACGCCGGCGAGACGGAACATGTCGGCTGCTAACTGGCGGTAACTGACCACACGCACCTCAATCGTGCTGGTACCTACATACTACGTACGCAATTTCAAGATCAGGGCGGTGTCGACCTCGAAAAGTGAGAGGTGTAGCCATAAAATACATGCTTGGCGGGGACCAGGTGCAGCAACTCTCCGAACCACACAGTCTCATACCGGCTATTTTTATTTGGCTGTCTCATAGCTGTCATGATTTCTTAAGTATCGCTCCCCGCTCTGCAGGCATAATAGCGCCCTGTGGCGGCTGCGTCTTCCCCTTGAACTCATCACAAATTTGCTCCATGGTGACAAACTCGACACCCTCATGCTTCTTAAAGTGTTCAATGAGCCTCTCATGCATCAGCAGCGCGTGTGGTCGGCCGGATACATCTGGATGAATAGTGATGGGGAATATAAAGTTATCGTACTCGCGATAAAAGTAGTCAAAGTGATCGCGCCATATATCCTCAACGTCGCGTGCGTTCACGAATCCATGCTGAGTACGACGTTAGTCTTGCTACGGTTTATGCATTGTGGAATATCCTAGAGCATGAAGACTAGGAGCCATGAGAGGAGAATTGTGCCACTTACGCTATTAGGTGCGTCTTTGATGAACATCATGGGAGGCAGGTCGTCTAGGTACCAGTTCGCCGGGATCTCGACGAGCCCAGTCTCCTGGCCCCTGACAAGAGGTTTCATCCATTCGCTCGGTTTCTTCTTGTAGTCAATCTTTGTCCACTCATCGCCTGTCCGGAGGTAATCTATAGTATACGAAGTCAGCTATGAAAGAAGTAAAGGAGTGACTGCATGCTAACACAGCAGAGAGTGGGCCACAAGGTAGCTATAGCGTATCTCGAACTCTCTTGCCCCTAAAGTCTTTATTACATAGGCTAAGAGTAGGGTGTGTTTGTTCTTGAAGGGGTCAAAGCTGTATCCAGCAGCTGCTTACACGGTTGACAATCGTGGTGACTCATGCTGTGGTCGTATTCGATACCATAGTCCAGGAGCAGCTGGGCGCCCTCCTTGCTGGTCTCCCACCATGGCGCAACGCTGCCTCTCGGCGGCTTTCCCGCAAATTCTGTGAGCATGCGGTATGTTTTGTCGAGAATCTCCCTTTGCTGATCGATGGTCATGTCGGTCGGATTCTCGTGAGAGTAGCCATGGAGGCCTATCTCATGGCCAGCATCTCTGACAGCAGCCATATCTTCCGGGAATGTCTCAAGGCTATGCCCGGGGATAAACCAAGTGGCTTTCACATCATACTTTGCGAGGAATTTCAGGACCCGCTGGACGCCGATGGTCCCTGCGAAGTAGCCTGGAAAAGACCCTTATTAGCAGTGTCCTTGCTCAATACCCGTGGACCGAGAGGCGTACGGGCAAAGATAACATCTGCTTGTGTTTGCTCACCTCTGCTGATATCATTGGAAGAGTCCTCCCCGCCATAAGAGCCCAACCACCCGGCGACGGCGTCTACATCAACACCATAGCTCACAAGAACGCGCTTCTTTCCCATGCTGAAGGTGGCGAACGCAATAGCTTGAGGAGGAACTGGCAAGTTGCGGTCAAGTCGTCCTCAGACAAAGTCGTGACTCCGCTTCGCGAGTGTGTGGGGCCTAAGGATGAGTGAGGTGAGGTCCAAGGCTTCAAAAGTGAAGAGTGGTTATTTTAGTCAATGGAAGGGGGGGACGCCTGCAGTCGCGGCATCGCGGGGTGCTTTGGGGGCCTATGGTTGGAGGCTCTCGAATGGTTACGAGGGCAAGGAGGGGTAACAACGTGGAGTCATAGACTCACGAGTTGGAGAGTGCCAAGCTTTTCGATCTCCAACACCGAGCCACCTCGAAGCTCTTGCGCTACGTCACGGTGAGGCATGGGGTTGCTTGTCGAAGAGATTGATGCTTAGTATCATGAAAATAATCAGCGATAATTATTTGACCAACCCAAGCGCCAGACAGTCTCCCGCCACCTTTGCATACGAGGGGTAATACGATGGATTCCAATGTACCTCTCCGAATGCGAGCAGCTCAGATCTCAGAAGTCAGTTGGTTCCGGTTATCCCACGTCTTCGGGCAGCTCTGATTGATCCAATATAGTACAACAAGCCTTACGAGTTGACTGAGAGAGATGTGCCTGCTATTCGTGATCATGAGCTTCTCATGAGAGTACATTCGGCCGGCTTCTGCCACTCAGACCTGCAAGTGCTACAGGGGCAATTCGAATCGCCCTTAGGCATGATCCCATCTCACGAACCTGCTGGGGTCATCGTGCAAGTCGGCACGAAATGCAGCGGTGAATGGAAAGTCGGCGATAGAGTCGGAGCGCTAAACTATAAGAACGCGTGTGGGAACTGCAACGGCTGTGGACTAACCAGGCGGACGAGTAATAAGTTGGATCCGAGGTTTTGCGAGAAGCGCGAGACTGCAGGCTTCCACCACGACGGAGCTTTTGCCGAGTACCTCGCCATAGATCCCGAAACAACAATCAGGCTGCCTCCTTCTCTGTCGTTTGACCAAGCAGCACCGCTGATGTGCGCCGGAGCGACGGTATGGGGGTCTTTGGAGAGAGCAACAGCCGGACTGAGTCCCGGAGAGCCCATTGCCATCGTCGGCATTGGGGGCCTTGGCTTCTTAGGTTTACAGTTCGCGGCTGCGATGGGCTTCCGTACCATCGCTGTCGACAGTCGGCCAGCTGGAAGGCAGTTGGCCCTCGAGATGGCCAACATAAGCTTGCGGCCTGCGCTGGTGGTCGACTCAGCCGCGAAAGATGCCACGTCGCAGATTCTGAACTTCACAAATGGAGAGGGCGTCGCGGCTGCGGTCGTGTGCACAGACTCTCTCGAAGCAAACAATTGGGCTTTGACCTTGTTAAGGACCGGGGGAGTACTGGGTGTTTTGGGATTGCCCGCAGAGAACTGGAGATTTGATTCGAGTGTTCTGGTCTTTAAGGAACTCACGGTTCGGGGAAGCTACGTTGCAAGTAAGGATTCCGCGGAAAGGATGATGAAGACCGTGGCAGACGCCGAGATTCACTCTCACATTACCCTGGTGCCTTTCGATGGAGTGCCCGGGATTTTGCGAGCGTACCAGGATAGTGCCTTCAGGGGTAGATTGGTTGTTCAGGTCTCAAATTGATAGGGCTGGAATAAGAAGAGAGGTTGGCTTCGTTAGTGAATAGTCAGTTGGTACGTGTCAGTCTGGATAAGAAGTCCTTTGGTGATGATAGTATTCAGCGTTGACTAGCAATAATAAACCCGAAGCCCTTCTTGCCATCATGCCCAGCTACGCGAATTTTCTGAGGAGTGCCAGCTGCCAACTGGCAGTGTGTTCCCACAGCCACCTGAGATGTCCCTCGCAAATGGAATTGACTGGACACATGAGCTTAGCGCAGACTGATTGACGAATACCACCAATCCCTTGGATAATAGAAATGATAAACACAGCCTGAGAGACATGAGGAACTTGCCCAGGTGGCGTTGCGGCCTGGTAGACATTGATGCTGCGGAAGTAATGAATGTCACAACTACACTCTGCAGCTGGGGTTCGTTGTCGTTGGGGTTGCTGCCTCCAAGCTCAAGAGGTTCCCAAGTTTCTTTTCTCCATGTCTGCAGTCCTAATTACCCCAACAATCACCGACTCGTGTCTGTTGTCTGCCCGGGTGGCTTACTCCACCGACCGGTCCGTCCCTAAGTACCCCAACTCCGGCTTGGTGTGCCAACGTGCACGGCGAAGCAAACTCGCAGACAGGTCGTCCGTCACATCTCGAATTATTTGTAATCCGTAGCCCACTAGTCACAGTATTCCCTTCTTGCACAAAACAAGGTGAACACTTAGGAAGCTCCTATTGAAAGAGCTACTGGCTGAGGCTCTTGTTGGTGTTAGACAAAGACTTTGATTCATCAACCGAGTGCCATCTATAGCACCCAAGTAGCTGTTTTCAGGTCCACCATGTCCGTTTTCTTCAAAGACATATCTGAGTGCGCAACAGCCCTACGACACCATTGAGCAACCCACATAACTGACATATGAGGCTCAAGAGACAATCCCGTGCAGCAGGGTCATGTCGAGGAACTCCTGCAGCCTCTGGGCTTGACGATCAAAGCTGAGGAATCGGCTGACTACCAGAGACTGCTTGCCGCGGTTCACGATTGTGCCACTCGCATCGATAGTCTCCCCGACTACCAGCCGAAGCCTGATTTCAAGAAGTACCCCCGAGAAAACTTGCATCTTCCCACCTCTGAAGAACAACAATTCGGTCATGCCTGGGCATATCGATTCCTGATTCGCGGCGACAACTCATCCGGGGGCTCATCACAAAGATCCCTCAAAGCAAAAAGCGTCTGCATCAAGGATTGCATCGCTGTTGCTGGCGTGCCCCAGTTCTACGGGAGTGACGCCTTTCCTCCATGGACCCCTTCGACTGACGCGACTGTGGTCACGCGAGTTCTGGATGCCGGCGCACAAATCGTGGGCACGGCGACATGCGAGCACTTCTGCAACTCGACAGCGTCTTTCACGAGCGCCCAGGGGACCATCGAGAATCCTTACCGAGAGGGATACTCCGCGGGTGGCAGCACATCTGGTGGTGCAGCGCTCGTGGGCGCTAACATGGTGGACATCGCGCTCGGCACGGATCAAGGAGGCAGCATTCGTGTTCCAGCATCCTTCTGCGGGTGCGTGGGGCTGAAGCCAACCCACGGTCTGGTGCCATTCACAGGCATCACGAGCGGGGACCCAATAGACGACCATGCCGGAACGATCTGCCAGTCTGTTTATGAGACTGCAAAATGTCTCGATGCGATAGCGGGCTATGATATGATTGACGATAGGTCTCTCGGCGCAGCCTCCCACGGGTCATTCGGCTACTCCGCGGCTCTCGACTCAACTTCTGGCCGATTGGACGGGATGAGGATTGGTCTCTTGAGAGAAGGTTTCCAGCAAGAGATCGTTGACGCCAGTGTCAGAGATTGTGTTCTCGCAGCAGCTCGGAAGCTGGAATCACTAGGAGCGATCCTCGAAGACGTCTCGGTTCCGCTCCACAAGGAAGGGCCGTCGATTTGGACGATCCAACAGCGTATCTCGGGATCCTCGGGCATCTTGGGCAGGGCATCCGGACGACGAGGCCTCGGCCTGACCGAGTTTGAAAAGGCGCGTTTGCCATGGACCCACGCAAGCTTCCAGAAGCTGTTCCCCTCAACCAAAAATACTGTCATCAACGGCTTATATCTAGCCGACAAATTCCCCGGCCTCTACAGCAAGACGGTCAACATCGGTCGGCAGATCAGTGATGCATATCAAGGGGCCTTTCAGTACTATGACGCCATCATCATGCCAACGACACCATTCCTACCACCACGACACGGCACGAGGGGCTCTGTCCTCGGCTCGTTTGAGCCCACAATAGGCCTGACGACGAACACTGCGGTATTCAATGTTACTGGCCATCCCGCGATGTCAATACCCGTGGGCTTCCTGCCCGCGCCAGATGACGCTGACGTACAGCTGCCTGTTGGTATGCAAATCGTGGGTGGGCTGTGGCAGGAGAAGAAAGTCCTGGAAGTTGGGCTTGCCTGGGAGACAAATTTTGACTGGAAGAACTTGAAGAATGATGAATGGGCATGCAAACCTCTTTCCAACCCAGCGCCGACGATCTGTAGCAAGGAGTCAGAGGGCTTAGTGTCTGGCTTTGACGTGGCATCATCACCAAGCTCGAAGAGGGTGAAGCTTGCAGCTTGAGGTGCGATATTTGACAAGAAAATTACCAAATAGAATGTTGACCTTCAAATTTCGGACCGGGCATTCTGGGGTCGTTTCGCTTTGAGACGTACACGCGTAAGCCTTGGAACCCGTGTCGACAATTTGGTGGGCTAGCCCGGTCGCACTCGATTCTGAATTCGGCTTTTCAAGAAATGTGCCAGATATGTCTGAATTTCCCAATTTTTCTCACTATAATTAAGAAGCTATATCAAATGATCTAGAATAATCTATAATTCTTCTGAGCCTTCACGCATGGCCGGAGAATGAGGATCCAGAAATGCAATATTATACACTCGACTTTGAACAATTAGAACCAGAAGTAATTGGGACTGTGCTGAGCGACGAAGCCTATCCTTAAGTTCCTGACATACGAGAGTTTCTCAGTTGATGGTATACCCCCCATCCACCACCAATGCATGACCTTGAACAAATGACGCATGACTTGAGCATAGAAAAAGTACTGCGTTGGCAACCTCTTCAGGAGTGCCCATCCGCCTCATTGGTGCAATATCGATCGCTGGTCTCAGTCTCTGGATTAACTCATCTGATGACGTCGTCATTGGTGTTGCAATGACACCTGGACAAACACAATTTATCCTGATGCCATCTTGGGAGTAGTCGATGGCGTCAGACCGAGTCATATTAATGACAGCCGCCTTGGAGGCACTATTTGTTAAAAAGACATGTGTCAGTTCTCTTCTGCAGATCTTGGAGTGATGCACTGAGACATATTGAAATATGGAATAAAGACGCGCAAAAGGAGAATACTGCACTGACCAGTATGGGGCTGAGAGTAGAAATTGGTTAGCACATATCACGCGGGAAGGTCTGACATTGTATTGGATAACGCGTGTGACCCACCAGCAGCTGGTCGTGCCACGACACCAAGTTGGCTTGCAATATTCACGATGGCACCCCGCTGTTCAGGGTGATCCTTATGTGGCTGCTGCTCCACCATGTGCCTCAGCACCGCCCTGGAAGTGAGCCAGGTGCCCTTGTAGTTGATGTTCGTGATGCGATCAAAAGCAGCCGTCGATGTCTCGTGCGACCGCAATGATTCACCTAGGACACCAGCACAGTTGACAGAGTAGTCGATGCGTGAGAAAGCCTTTGCGACATGCCGTACGAATGCGTTGACGAACCCCTCGTCGGAGATATCTCCCTCTTGGCTCACGATCTGAGCCTTGGGAGCAATCTGAAGGATGGCATCCCGAGTGTCCGCCAGTGACTTCCTGTTGAGGTCGGTGATGGCAATCCTCGAGCAGCCGGAGTGGGCGAAGCCTCGGGCAACGGCTGCCCCAATACCTGATATGAAATACTAATAAGTCCTCGGCTTGCCAAAGCAGGCGGCGATCAAGTGGGTAACTCACCTGTCCCCCCAGCACCAGTTATAAATGCCGCCCCTGGGAACTTGAACATGACGTATTAAGTTGCCTCGGATCTTCTCAACAGAGAACGTTGACCGAGTCACGATACGTATCCCAGGCTTGTCTTGAGAAAAGGGCCTAGAAAGTGTTTAAGGCCGTTGTCTTTCTGAGCAGCTGGTGGCATCAATTTCAGATTTGCTTCCGGGCACTCCACCCCACCAGGGGCAACTTCAAGGGCACCCCAGTCAAGCAGGAGCACCTCGAAACAACTCGGCATCAGCGGGAGGATCGTCGTTGTCTGACACAGCAGCTTGTGATTTCTGGAGTAATCCAGAATGTCTTCCCGGGAGGAGGAGATAAGGCCGGGACGTTGCGGAGGTCGATGCTGCCATGGGCACAACCAAGTTGGGGGCAAGTTGGAGACAACCGGGGGCCAAAAGATAAGGACAGGACCCACAAGCACCGAGAACGGAGTCTTCTCCAACAAAAGCCAAGCCGTGCCCCAACTCTGGCTTACTCTCAGCCTCTCCTCTCCAACTTCCCCGGATTCTCGTCCACCACGGGGCATTCCGTCTCCAACTGGCGGAGGGTCTCGCTCGATCTGCACATGCAAAGAGCCCTGGAGGGTGGTGGACAGAGATGCCGTCCCACAACGTTTCTCAGTCGGGCACAAGGGAACCGCGGCCGAGTTCGTCTCCGGCCAGGCGGAGGAGGCGGACCCGTCAGGGCAATCACACGCACGGCCCTGATGCGCGTTCATGCCCTCATTGCGGGCGGGCGTTCAAGCGTACCGAACACTTGGAGCGTCACATACGCACTCGTCAGTCTTCTCACTGGTTCTGTGACCCATACACCCGCCACTTTCATGCTTACCTGCACCCGCCCATCCCCTAGATACCAAGGAGAAGCCCTTTGTCTGCCCGGGCCAATGTGGAGCCGCCTTTGCCCGGCGTGACCTCTTGACCCGCCACCAGCGCATCTCCCTCCACCAACATGTATCCGAGTCTCCGGAAGGCCTCTCGGAGCCGGACCCGGGGGGACAGCATAACGGCCCATTCGATGCCGACTTGGCCGCCGCCGTATCCCTCTCGGGCATGAGCATGCAGCAGCAGCAGCAGCAGCATTTGCCACACCAACAAGCAGCTCCACCCGCTGACTTGTATCCCATGGCAGTCTCAAGGAACAGTAGTACCCTTGATGACGGCCCGTACCAGCAAGGCCTATTGGTAGAGCCCTTTTACGGAGATGGTACGTTGTTGGGTTTCTGGTGACCTCAGCTCCACACCTGGAGGCCATCAACGAAACTGACACAATGGAGCTAGGGAACCAAGATGCCGTTGGGTTTGACATACATTTCCGGGAGTTTGCCAGCTTCCTCGACGGCGTTGGACTCCCCGCAGAGTGGAGCCCATACTTCCACCGTCCTGACAGGGACGACGAGGTTATTGACCCAGCTATAAGGGACTCGAGAGGCGGCTCTGCCACCCCTGGGGCTCGTTATAGCAGAACTCGACCCGGGACGCCGTTCAGCTCATGGTTGCCCTCAGCACCCACTGGAAACCGGATACCGGACGCCCTGCCCGAAGCAAGTAGGTTGAAACTCAGTCCCGCAGTCTGCGCGTCAGTGTCAACGGGTGACTAACACCAAGACAAGCGTCTCGTCCTGTTGAAGCCGATTCCCAACCATACCGCGTCCTGGAGGATCAGCGCCTTCATCTCAACGCTTCCATTGAGACATTTCGCGACGTTCTCGATCCAAACTTCAAGTTCCCTTCCCGTCATGCCCTCAGTCGTTATATCACCTCCTTCTTCTTTGGCTTCCACTCGCACATGCCCTTCATTCACACACCAACCTGGCGGATATCTGAGCACTCGATTGAGTTGGTACTCGGACTCGCAGCGATTGGGGCGCAGTACTGCTTCGAGCATCGCGTGTCTGAAAAGCTATTTCACGCCGGCAGGGCCATACTTATGCGGAGACTTGCACGAGTGTCCGACAGATTCGGCCCCAAGACTACTGCTTTTCTCCGTCTTCACACCCTTTCCCCGCAGATTCCCGAGTCAAGCTCCGTCCAAGAGAGAGATTGGGGCCCTTGGGAACCCATTGAGACTGTCCGTGCCCTGATAGCCCTGATGGGCTATGCCACCTGGGAGCCTAGCGCCCATCTTGTACAGGAGGCTTTCGCCCTTCAGGCTCTGCTGGCACAAGTCCTTCGCGAGATAGGTCTTCATGAGGATGACCGCCCGCAGGTGTCTTTGCACCAACCCACGCCGCAGGCTGCCTGGCACGCCTGGGTGCAACAAGAGTCGGTGCGACGGGCCAAGCTGATCGCGTTCTCGTTCATGCACACCCACAGCATTGCTTACAATATTTACCCCACGCTACGCAGCAATGAGGTAGGCCTTCGACTACCCTGCTCGACGGGAGAATGGAAGGCTCAGACTGCCGGGCAGTGGCAGGAGGCTCGGCGCGAAATAGGGAAACAACAGCTTTTCTTCCAGGATGCATTGTCTCTGTTACTACGGAACACAGACGGCACGGCGGTCCTCGACCCCATCCCGACCCCACTCGGGAACTATCTGCTCCTACATGGGTTGCTGCAGAGGATCTATATTGTCCGTGATCTCTCGCTGCCAGTCATAGACCACTCGGCCTCCCTTCCCAGCGAAGAGGTTGACAAGCTTGAGTGAGTCTTCTACTGCACAACCACACATGGATTTGCAATGCTGACCATCTCAACGCAGGCGTGGCCTCCGTTCTTGGACCGCTGGGTGGCAGCAGGGTAAGCCTCACGTTTCCCCTTTTCACGTATCTGCCCCCCCCCTAATTACTTTTTTCTTTTATTTTTCAGTCTTGGAAGCGTCCTAGAATGAAACACTGTAAGGTCCGTGGCAGGACTGATATCCAGTTTAGCACCGGAATCAAGTCTCGACCCAAACAACGAGAACGGGCCAATCCCGTTCACGTCAAGCTCACTGCTTGGTCTTGCCTATGCCCGCATTTATCTTCATCTTGGACCATACCGGCTGCTCGAATCGCGGGACCCGGATCTCATTGCCAAGGCCATCAGCCGTTCACCACCGGTGGAACGTGGTGGCGGTGTCGTCACCGCGCTTCTGTACGCGGCTCACATGTTGAGTGTTCCTGTCAGGCTGGGTGTTGACCGCGTGGCTCGCAGCCAGGCATTCTTTTGGAGTGTGCGACACTCCCTCTCGGGCTTGGAGTGTGCGGTGCTCCTCAGCAAGTGGCTCTCGTCAATAGCCCTGTCAGCCGTCACAACACCATTAAGTGGTATGTGACTGAATGAATTAGTTCTCCATGTGGGATTCATTAACCTGACAAGGAGGCCACAGATAGCGAGGACAGGATCCTGCATTGGGTTCGGTGTATTGTGGAAGAGGCGTACGACGTCGTCGACTTTGCAGACGAGACTGACCTCCAGGAAAACCAAGGATCTGCCTCGCTGAGCCTGGGCGTCCTCAAGATCTGGGCACATTTCTTCAAGAGCAACGCGCAGTGGCCGTTCATAAACATCATCGGCCAAAGCCTGGAGAAATATCGAGATTTGCTTATCAGAGGCCAGGGGGCACAAGTTCCCTAAAGCTGGCCAGGAGAGATGAATTGTGACATCAGGGCTAGTGACGCGATGTCAACAACTGAACCGGCGGCTCGGCACTTGCTGGGTCTTAGAACTGGGCAACTCTCCCTGCCAGGATTGCAACTTGGTTATCCTTTACATGTAAACTGTCCTACCATTCGATGCCTAGTGCTGACGCAGGATTGCAAGCCAGCCATATATCGGCTTGGACGGGAGTTGGCGCTAGCCAGGAGGCTTCACCCGATGGGAAGCTGATGTCCCCGTCCATCGTCAACCTGAGACAGGCGTGCACCCGTACACAGGTCGCCAGCATGGCCACGCGCGAAGACAAAGCCCACGACGCTGGGCCGCCCAAGGTCCTCTGCGTAGGGATGCTGCGCACGGGAACCGGCAGTCTCGCGGCAGCCCTCTCGGAGCTTGGCTTCAAGCACGTCTTCCACGGCCTCGTCGAGAACCAAACCGTCGCACTGGACCTTCTTTGAGAGAGCTGCCACGGCGACCTGGCCCGAGGTCAACGCACCGGGCCAACACCCGCCGCCGCAGCCCTTCACCCGCCGTGAATGGGATGAGCTATTCGGCGTATACGACGCCGTGACGGACCTGTCATGCTTCTGGGCGCTGCAGCTCGCCGACGCGTATCCTGACGCAAAGATCATCCTCACCGAGCGGGGCTTTGACGCCTGGTTCCCCAGCTTCGACGCCGAGGTCCTGCGGCCGCTCTTCGGGCCGGCCGGGATGGTTGGGAGCCGCTCTGCCGGTTCCTTGACAAGGAGATACCCCGGGGGAAGGAGTTTCCGCGTGTCAACGACCGCGACTCTCACCGTCAGGGCGACGAGGCGCTCAAGAGGATCATGGCGCTCCAGGCCGCGCGCTCCACATTCCCTTTTGCAATGGCCGTGGTGGCGGCCTGGGCAGGATGGTTTTACTGGAGGTGACATCAGTACCATACAAGTGGCCTACGTTTCGCTCCTCGCCTCGCCTCTAAGCCTCTCTGCTCAGGACAACGCCTATCGATGAACTGGGCTTGTTGACGATGGAGTATTGCACTCGGATCAAGTTCCCGTGGCCGAGACTAGTCGGGACTTTACTGTAGCCCTTGTGTCTCACAACAGCCACAATATCTGCCAGGTGCTTCTTGTATGCGTTATGGCGTGATCACAGGGCGTGTAGGAAAGGGCTGTAGTCGAGCAAAGGGGTTGATATAAAGCCGAACATATCATGTTGTTTTTCATATCTGTTGTAGGCTTGGTCTCTGTTAACACGGTTGCACTCTGGAGAGTAACTTGCAGGCGAGCAATAGGAAGCATGAGTCTTGACCAACAACGTCCCGTTTGCACGGTTAGACTCGTAAAGGTATCCATTGCTCACTGTAACCTCTTGCCCCAGCTCCAATGCGCCTCGGGATCATCCATCAGGGCTACCATCTCCCTCACACCAGCGGAATTTGCACCTTCCTCCACAACGAACTGCTCCAGCGCCAATAACGCATATCTGACCGCGCCCTCGGGCCTTCGGAACGCATTGTAATTCAAAGCTGCCAGCCGGTACGCCGAAGACCCGTGCGGCTCGAGGAGCCTCTCCTGCTCGTAGATGGAAAGCAACAGCGCCACCGCGTCCAGGGTGCGCGTCTCATATGCGGCGGCGGCGGCCTTGTCCCGCCCGGCCCTACTCCACCCGCCGCCACCGCCGGCCCCCTCCTTCGTGGCCCCCGGCTGCTGCTGCTGCCCCCCGGGGCTCAGCAGCAGCGAGTTCTCCACCTCGTACAGCCGCCACAGCCGGTGGTCGCTGGCGTTTGCCAGGGCCTCGGGGAGGCTGCACTGCGCGCAGGCGCACTTGAAGCCCCAGTTGCGCGCCGTGCGGCCCTGCCTCACGGCCCGCACGCGGAAACTGTCCACGTACGAGATGCTCAGCTCCTCGCCGGGGCGCACACCGCCGCCGACCGCGGCGGTCGCCACCGTGGTGCGGTGGATGATGCCGTGGTCGAGGTGGAACGCGACGTTGGGCCGGCAGTCGTGGTTGTACATGGAGACCTCGGGGAAGTTACCGATGAAGGGGCCCAGGCCGGTGCCCGGCAGGAGCGGGAGGTTGAACGAGTTGTTCATGACGATGTCGAGGATGTCGTCGTCGCCCTCGGCGTGCGTCTGCCCCAGCTGCCTCCAAAACGCGGCCCGCGTGGTCCCCGGGGGCAGTCGGCCCACCGCGTCGCGGAGGAGCCGCAGCTGGTCCGCGCGCCCCAGGTTGTCGACGAGGTTGCGGTGGAGGACCAGCGCGGGCGTGTACGCCATCACCTGGGTGCCGCGGTGCATGGTGCGTGACGCCGCCAGGCCCCTCCCCTTGCCCGGGATCTTCCGCACCTCTGCCGCCGGGCTGCGGGCGTTGACGTTTGCGGACTCGATGAAGGGGATTGCCGCGGCCGCGGCTGCCAGCTCGGAGAACACGGGCAGGTTGGCGAGCGCCTGGGCGGACTCCGGGGTGGTTATCAGTGCGATGCCGCGGCCTGCGGCGAATGTTGGGTGTGCGTAGACGCAGTAGTCCCCGGCGCAGGCATGTGGGCCTGTCCACCCACCCGAGGTGTCTTCTTCATCCTGAGGCACCTCGGCCTCGGACGAGTACTGCGTCGTCGCGTTGTCTCCTTTGCTGGGAGAGCATTGCCATTCCGCCTCATGTATAGAGACTTGGGCCGGCAAAAGAGGGCTGACAGCGCAGGAATCGATGTTGACCTGGTGCTGTGTTGAGAGACGGGTGTCCTTTCCTAGCGCTGACACAGCTAAGGGCAGAAGCAACAGGGTGCTGTAGGCTCCTATCATTGTAACATCTGCAAGCTGAATAGCACAAAAGGGTGAGTGAGTACCAACGGGGCGGCGGAAGTTCTACTCTCGATGAAATATACCCCGAATTCAGAATAAGTGAGGATGGAGGTCGTCTTTTACACATGCTAGTATGCAATCCAGGAAGTTGCTGAGATGTGGTTGGGGCGCTGGTGTTGAGCCATGGTGTTTCACCGGCTCGTTTCATCTGAATTGTGGTGGTGAGCCTCCGTGCGTCGAGCTCCCGGAGAAGCCCAAGTTGATGTGCCTGTGGTCAAGCAAGACGAAGGAAGCGGCCCTCAAAGTAATAGCTTACCACCAAGCAAAAGAAACAAAAAAGGGCAGAAGCATGCCAAGGCTAACGTGTCCCGCTGAGCTCCAGGACTGGATGCAGCCTTGACCATGGGTGCACACGGGGTTCATCCCAAATCAAGAACGGCTTCTCTTGCTGGCTTCATGCCACCTTTTGAAAGCAGGAAGGCGCCAGGCGAGGGCCAAATCACACTGCGAAGGTCAGGGTGCGTCCATTGTATTCTGCAGACAACTCCCTCGCTTGTACGCCCTTGAACCAGGGCGGTTCCGTAACCCATCTCTCGTACAATATCATGAGGGAGATCGGGCAGATCACTGCTGTCATTGGTATCGTAACTCTCCCGCATCAATTTAATTGGGATTTAATCCGCCTCCTTGATATCATCGGCAACAGCATTCACCAGGGCGACCCTTACCCCAGCGCCTGTTAGAACATGAATCCACAGCCGCTGGGTATCGCTCAACCGGTCATTGGCGCTCTTGACCTCGGCAAACATGCACTCGCGTTTTGGTTCCGTCCTCCAGAGCACGAGATCAGGGACCCCGCCGCCCCTTTGTCTGTACTCTTGCGCCATTACCTTGCACACGGCAGCAAGGGCCTCACCCCGGAAGCAGCCCGCCAGCTCAACCAGATCCTCTAGCTCGTAGTCCCAGTTCAGCCCCACCACGCACGTTCTCCTCTCGCGGTGTTCGCTGTCGACCTGCCGGATGAGGCGCGGGGCGTCGCCGTTCGAGATCTCTGCGAGGCGATGGTTGATTTCGGATGCTCGAGTTGGGTAGAAGGCGTCGGTATGTAGGTCTAGTGGGCACGTCTGGTACGCTGTCTGGAACACGTTGGGTATGTACAGGAACAGGATATCGTAGAACAGATACGCGAACATGGTCCTCAAAATACCACCCTCAGAATGGTAGCCCTTCCAGCCCTCAGTGCGATAGTGAGACAGACACATCTCCTCGACGCTGCATTCGCCCCCACCTTCAGCTTCGTCCACCCATACTGTCTTGGTGCTGTTTCCACCGCGCTTGCCAGCTGTAGGATCGTGACGCGTGATTTGTGTCCCCGAGACGTTCTGTTCTTCCGGCTTGTGCAGGCGAACGTGTCCAAAGTCATGCTGGAGGCGTTTGGGGATGCGGTTGCGCTTCTCCAGCTTTACCAGGCGCTTCTGCAGATCAAAATGGTAGATGAGATGGCAGTCGCGATCCTCCAGGGCAGCCTCACAGGTAGCGACGGCTATGTTACGCCAGTGTTTCTTCTGCTGCTCTTGGTCGGCGATATGGTGAGCAGGCCTTTCTTCCCACATGTAGTGTTCTTCGAGCAGTGCTTTGCGCTGGTAC
This sequence comes from Diaporthe vexans, assembly GCA_021188095.1. Taxonomy (NCBI): domain Eukaryota; kingdom Fungi; phylum Ascomycota; class Sordariomycetes; order Diaporthales; family Diaporthaceae; genus Diaporthe; species Diaporthe vexans. The sequence continues at coordinate 69,895 of JAJLLZ010000009.1, forward strand.
CACGATCCACGGCGGGCCATCTGGAAGAAGTGCTGGTCCAGGAGCTCGGTGAGAAGGGCGTGTTCTTGTACATATTCGTGCAGCCGGCCATAGACGTAAGCCGCTTTGTGTGCGATCCTGGTGTATGCATGGGCGGCATTGAGTCTGCGAAGGTATGCGCCTTCGCCGAATTCATATACTTGATTCTCCTTGCGTTCTTCGTCCTTTATAAGTCCCCGCCAGCGAGTAGCGATGCTATCAAAGATCTCGAGTACACGCCGGTAGCCGTCCTCACCAGGAGGTCCGTTGAACTCGAGGATCCGATCGACCTCGAATTCCAACCGCATGGCTTGTTCAAACTCCAATAGACTGCGGCGGTCCGGGAAAATGTTGGATGTCCGGTCGACAATGTATTGTGGAAAGTTTCGCCTCGAAATTTTGGCCAGGATGATGGTGGTGAGAGACTTCTCCGTCCACTCTGTTGACCGATAGAAGACAAGATGTACCCGTTCGAAAAGCTTGAAAACCGAGGGCGATATCCTGACACAGGGCCCAGTGATGGCCAATATCTTGGCCAGGAAATGTTGGTTCCGATTTGACTCTTGTTTTGGGCCTGGGTCAGGGGTTTCGCTGCCGGTCTCACGGCTAGCCGAGTCCATTGAGCCAGTTGTGCTCTCCCGACGCAGTCCCACCGCCAAGAGGCTGCTTTGCTGTGAGCTCATTCGCAACAATCTTTTCAAGATGTCACTCTTGTTTTTGCCCTGGACCTTGGCCTCCTTTGCTAGACCCTTTAGTTCATCCAAACTCAGGAGGGCAGCAGCTTCGTCAACGGACGTGATATGATCATCGGAAGAGTCAGCAAAGGTGAAGTTGTCGCCGAGAGACCAGTCCTGCAGAGCAATGCCGGCGGCTTCGCCGTCACGACGATCTGGGTCATCAGGAGTTGCGCCAGTGTTCGCTTCGGTATTCGGCAGAGTACGATACCGCTGCAGCGTCGCGATGGCGGCATCGGGATCTGAAATGTCGCTGTGGTAGCCAAGCTTATCACGCCGATGCCATGCAGCAACTTTGCGTAGAAACAGACGGACATATAGGTACTGGGCCTCGTAGTCCAGATCGCGCCACTGGTCAAACACAGCCATCTCGTTTTTGTCGAACAAATGGGCCTCGTCTTCGAGCACCGTGTCCAGAGCGAGGTTGAAGGCGTCGACGTATATGGAGCTTTTGCCCCTGACCCATCTTCTCCGGTCAACAGCAGACTCGGGCTGGACCTCTGTCATGCCCTCGGTGCTGAGTTGGGAGGCTCTCATTGCCTCATACTCCTCGATTGCATCTGCATCGGCCTTGATTCGGGGCAAAGCGCTCTCAAGGGCAGTTTCATGGTGGTGGTGGTGGGTTGAAGTATCCTGGTCTGCCTTGTCGTCGTCGTCGTTGTCGTCGTTGTCTTCGTCTTCGTCATCAGAATCAGGTATGACGTCCCTCGTGCGCCGCGGAGGTGCCCTCTCGGTTGGCTTCTTGACAGGATGGCGTGTTGAGCCGTCCAATGACTGGCCGGCTTCGTCCGAGTCGCTGCTGTCATGTCGGGGGGCCTCGACTTTCAACCTTTTTGAAGGGCGCCCGGGCATGTCCGCGGAGTTTGAAATATCAGCCAGTGGTTCTCGAGACGTGGACGAGGCCGCTCCCATGCGCACGAAGGCGTCCATGCGTGGCAACATCGGAGTGATGAATTACAAGAGGAGCCATGGGACTAAAATGACCTGTCCTGCTTCGTTCTAATTCTAATTGCCGTGTCAGACAGGCAGGCCGAGCTGACAAAGGCAGCCCAGCGGGAGCGCGGTTGATGTCATTTCGGCAGAACGCGTTCTAGGCGCGTCGAGCCTGCCACCGGTGGGTCGCTTCCCATTAAGACCCCTGCGTGTGCTATCAGCTGGGACTGTCGAGCTTGCGCCAGGGAAGAAGAGGGGGGAAATCCCGAGCTCCAAAATCCAATTCACAGCTCCCTCGTCTTGCATCGCATGCAAAGCACCGAGAACACATTTCTTGCGATTCGTCGCATAACTCGACAACGGCGGGCAAAAAAGTTGCCAGACCACGCCCCTCCCTTATTTCTTTCTTTTCTCTTTGGGCGACTCGGATTCCAGTGCAATCAATCTCCCATCTACCCAATCGTTTCATTCACACAGTCCTTGAGCCCGTTGCAAATGTCAGAACCAACCCCCATCTTCGACCCTCCCGTCGACAATGCAACAAGCGCCGTAGAAACTGAGGGCTCCGCGCCCGCAGCCGCCACAACAGACAATGGAGGCTCCAAGGAGAACAATAGCCAGGATGTCACAATGGCAGGCCTTGAGGGCGCAGGAGTCAAGGCTGCTAAGGCTGGGGCTGGGGCAGAACCGGCTGTGAGTGGTGCCATTTTCTATCTGTGCCATTGATACTCTGATTACACATTCACCACAACGTTCACCATGGCAATAACCAAGCTCTATGGCTTCCAACTACGCCTTGGTCTCAGCTGGTTCCTGTACACAACCCCCTTGAGATTGACCAAACCAAGACTGTCGTCCCACGAGCCACCACCCTTCCACCTCCGCAGAAGCAGAACACCGAGCAACATCAACAATGGCTGCCCGCAAACCTGCCTTGACAAGTGATCTCGCGAGGACCTCTCCCGTGGGCTCCTACCGAAGCTTTCGAAGCGCAGGCCTCGTCCACCTGAGCGCCCCTGCTGACTTTCTCGCCCAGCTTGCTGGCACCAACAACAACGCGCCGACCACCACCGCCTCCTCATCCACGAACCCGCCCACCCCGAACCGCACCTCCACGCCGACCGGCTCTAAGGAGAATGTGCCCGCGCGCCTGGAGAACAACTCGTCGTCGCGCGCCGCCTCCGCCGCGCCGGCCGACCGCACCGCTGATAGAGTCACCATGCCCACCGAGCCGGCCGCCCACGGCGCCCCGACCCGCCAGTATCTCAACAGCAAGGTCACCTACCACGTCATGGAGGGCATGAAGATCGTTGCCAAAGACCAGTAAGGGCGAGAGAGCCCTGCTTGCCTGCCTATTCTTGATTGGCAGCGCCCGCCGTGCCCAGAAACTTGTTTGTCTGATTTGTTTGATACGCAGGCCCGCCGACCCCCTCCGAGTCCTGGGCGAGTTCCTACTCCAGCGCAACGCCGATCTCGAGCGTGCCGGTGCCGCCCCCTCTGGCGCCGAGGGCGACAACCAGAAGATCAAAGAGAACGGCGCCGATCCCTCCGTCGCCGAACAGTAATGCGACAAATGAGGTCGACCGACTCGTCATCCTGATGCGAGACTGCCATCAATCGTGTCTCGTCATCAGTCAAGTGCTGCTTCCTCTTCTGGCACCCAAGGGGTATCACGGGTCTTTCAGCTAGGCTGATTCTAACTTTGGGTTGGTTGCCTCGTACAATATCCGATTCATCTCAACCTATCAGCCAACTTCTGACCTTTTGCTTGTTGGCAGCCAGTCATAGCTACGATTTCGGTTTAATGTGGTACGATGACAGGGTTATGTTAGAAGGACTTGTATCCAACGGTGGAATAGCAGTAGGACAATGACGGGAAAAGAGCAAGAAAAGAAGGTTGTGATGACATGGGCTAATGCCCGGCTATTCGGGTCACGGGCTGTCTGTCAGTCGATCTGCCAGTCATGTCGGTTATTCGATTGCGCAGCCGTCCTACGTAATCGGGCATCGTCCCCGGGGGGGGGGGGGGGCGTAACAATATGCCCGTGTCCCTGACTTCATACAAATCACCACAGGTTCGAGTCTTTCGCGATTTGGTATGGTAAATCTCCGTCATTCAGTGGTAGTGTACGAGTTGGTAGTGCAGGGGTGTTGTGATTTTGTTCATCTACCCTCTACCAAAAGGGAGTTTCGAGATGGTATCATCCTCCCCAAACCGAGCTTTGTCGATCGGATGTGACTCCGTCGTTTCGGTTCCAGTCCATCCCCCAACTCCGTACCAGACCTTAATCATCACAGAGGCCGACGATCGAAGAATAACCCAGCCAATAATGCACTTTTTACGTCGCTTCCTCCGCGACCAACTTCCTTCCTGTTCATCCCGTGGCGGCAAGAGCAGTAGCGGTAGACAACAGCTATCGCTTAGGCGACAAGGGTTGAAGCGGTGGCGGCCTCGTAGCGCCAGGTGGGGGGCAGGACACCGACGGTCTTGTAGTAACGGGCCAGACGGTGAATACGGGACTCGATCAGAATAAGGCGGAACTTGGAGTCCTTATCCTTGCGGTTGCGCTCGAGGTGCTTGCGGACGGCAACAGCCTAGAATCGACATGGTTGATTAGCAATCACGGCACGCGGACTTGAGCCGCCACCCCCCCCCCCCCCGGGGGGAGAGGATAGTAAGGTCACGGGGAAGAGCGAGCTTGTTTCTGGCGCACCTTCTTGATCAACATGTACAGGTCCTCAGGGATATCGGGGGCGAGGCCTGTTTGAGATCACTCTGTCAGCTCATGACCGAGCAGAGGCATATGTTTTATGTGTGATGTCCACGCATCTGTACACCCGACTCGCGCCCCAGAGCTTTGCTTTCCGCACCAGCTCCCAGGCGCGTCTGCATTTGCAGAAGGCACAGCGTGGCACGGCGAAGGGTGGTAGGACATTTCTTGTCGTTCGACGCGATGGATTCGGGACGCATTCCGCTTTCGGTGAGGGACATTCAGACTGGACATAGCATACCGCTAGACTTGAGGATACGCAAAATCCGGTTACCTAGTCACAGGGGGGGGGGGGGAAACGTCAGCCTCAAATCGTTGTTACATGCGCGGACCCTCGCTGTGTTCCTCGCGGACGGTGTAGACCACAAACATACCGGTGACGACCTTGACCTGGGCGATTCCGTGGGAGTCGCGCAGGATGACACCGATCTGGGAAGGGGTGGCACCCTTCTTGGCCAGCTTGCAGATCTGGTCGACGACCTGGTCGGGGGTGGTCTTGAGCCACGATGGTGCGCTGCGGCTGTAGGGGACGGCGGAAGCCGAAATTCCCTTTCCGTTGGAGTGAAGACGACCCATTGTGATTGATGGCTTCGAGAGTTGGTGGACGGTGTGAAGGGAATGGTTGTCGAGGTCGTCGTCGTCGCTGAGGAGGCGTGATGCTTCTCGTTTGAGGGCTGGCTGCTGCAAAACCGCTAGGCAAGATTTTAGGGAAGTTCGAGGTTCCGAGTTTGCGTGGGCCTGCCGAAAGGTGGGCCCGGCAAAATGGTCGGGCCGCTAATCGCGCCAAAAGACGCTGCGGCGCAGCTGATGCGGGCCCAAAGAGCTGGGCTTGCGGACGGGTGGGTCCGTCTGCCAGCTTCATCTGCAAATCTTTTGAGCAGGCTCGCCCTTGAGAATTCCTCAGCAGAACACAATCAACCACAGACCACGTTGGTTGTTGGTTTTACAACAGTGAACCTGGTAAGTTCAGATCAGACGTCTTCTTCCTTTTCTTCTTCTCGCCGTGCTCAATTGATGATCAACAACCTAATTTTAAATTACTATTCTGGTACCTCTTATGTTAGGCTTCCTTCGGGATTCCGATGAATGTAATGGACTTCTGATAGCACACCCTCGCCATGCGCCTTGTTTGCTCAGATCCCCTGCCCAGGACGACTTGCTGACTTGGTTCATACAGATTTGTAGCCCTATGCTCTTATTTCCTGGCGTTGTGTGGCTCCTGGAGTCCTGGAGCCATCTGTGTTCGTGCGCTCCCATACCAAGATCCATTCGCACGTCACATCGGGCTATTCTAGTTTAAATTCAATATGACCGTCTTTTGGTCTCACACTGCTCGGGTTGTGAACTACCTTTAATGCAGTGTGATTTAGATGTCGAGCTTCATCGGCCCACAGCTAACAACCATGCTCATCAACTTCGCCCATTTTGTGGCCGCTCAGTGCTGTACAGCGTGTCATTTGACAGGAACGATGGATTCTACCCCCCCCCCCGGGGAGGGGGGCTGACTGCTGCCAATCAATATGTTAATTTCGGTGATTGTTTATTGAAATTTCCTGTGCTACTGCTCGGTTTCCCTTGAGTGATCGATCCTTGGCTGGTTTACCAGCCGTTGCTATGTCCGCCCGACGTGCCCTCGTTTTGTCTTTCTACCAAGCACCCACTTCGAAGTTCTCCTCGGGGAAGTAGGTCGTAACCACAGTCCGATCGGCGAACTTCCTGCCGGCCAGGGCCTTGAGGGCCTTCGTAGCCGATTCCGGGCTGTCGTATTTGACGAAAATCTTTCCCACTCCGGCCGACTGTCGACTGCCGCCAACCGGTCGTGGAACCTTGATTTCAACGATTTCCCCGTATTTGGAGCACTCTTCCCGCACATCGTCACAAATCTCTGTAAAAATTGTCAGCGTGATGCCCGTGCGCCTTTTCAATTTCTATTCGCTTTTATCTTTGACATACCTTCGTAGTCATCGTTGTCCATCAACTCCTCAGGGGTGACCATGTTCAACAGCTGCAGAATGCGAGTCACCTCCGAGTCGGTGGAAGTGGTGCCGGCAAGCATGGACATGGCGTTCACGCCCATCTCCACACCCGCAACCTGGGTGATTCCTATACTAGCTTTCCGGACCTTGAGGTGGTTCTCACCGAGCTCCATGTTGTCGAGGGCCTTGATCGCTACTTCGGTGGCGGCTGGGTCGAGGTATTCGCAGAAAGCAATGCCCTATCGCAACATTGGTTAGCCACGGTGCCGGGTCAATGAACGATAATTCCACTAAGAAGAAAAACTTGCCCGTGACTCCTCTGTGCTGCGGTCCTGTACCAGAACGAATGCCTTGAGCTCGCCGAAGCTGCTGAGCAGCTCTAGGACCTGCTCTGTCGTAAGGTAGGGCGGGATGTTGGTCACACTGATCTTGTTCGGGGTGTCGATCACTATGTTGGAAACGCGACCTGGCTCATAGTTGGGGTCATCCACAACGGCTGGTACGATGTAGTCCTTGGGCCGTCGGATCTGAAGCCCCGATGCTACGCCATTGGCCGCTCCATTCGCATCGTCTGCCTCCATCGACTGCCCATCCAGTGCCAGGGCAACAGTGGCGTCGTCGGGAGTCTTGAACTCGACCAGGGCAAAGGATCGGTCGGCGGAGAGTTGGACGAGCGCGCAGGGGTCGGTGGACTCGATAACGTTCAACCCGTTCAGCTGCAAGTTGAAGTAGCTGGAGATGGACTCCTCGGTCGCCGATGGAGGGAGGTTGGAGACAACCAGGCGCTTGGCCTGCCGCGAGTTCGTAGGCTTCAGGGTGGCGCTGCTGACCGAGTTCCCTGGCTGGTTCATAAACGCCTGGAGTTTGGTAGGATCCATCTGCTGCTGTCGGGGCGCACCGGGCAGTGGGAACATTCCAGAGAGCTTGGCCTGCTCTGCAGTAACGTTCTCGTAGCCGGGTGGCTTGATGTCCCACTGCACCAGGCGCCGCTTGCGCTCCAGGACGGGGGTGATGTCGGTCAGGTCCGGGGTGGGCTCTCTCTTCTTGGGAGGCGGCGAATCACTACGGCGTCGCTGGTCCCTGAATTCATCCTGGTCGCGGTCCCTCTCCCGGTCCCTCTCCCGGTCCCGTCCACCACCTGGGCCGCGCCCTCCGCCTCCGCCACGGCGCCGGTCGTCGAAGAGGTCACGGTCGCGACGAGGAGGCCTGTCGTCGTCCCTACGGCCGCCACCCTCGCGCCGTGGTGGTCTCTCACGGTCCCAATCCCGATCTCCTCGACGGTCCCGCCCAGTATACCTATCCTCGCGTTCCCGATCGCGGTGGTTGCGGCTGGACGAGTAACTGTCTACCTCCCCACCCGCATCGCGGCGGCGGGAGCTGTCATAGGGGGATCGAGAGCGGCGGCGGCGGTCGCGATCGTGGCCACGATCTCGTCGGTCGTCACGGTCGCGGCGGGAGGACTAAATGGAACGGGAGGTGGTCAGCAAGTTGACAAAGAGGCAGGCGGGTGAACGAGAAATCTTTCGGGGGTTCCTGTGAGGCGCCTGTTGCGGAATAGCCACGTCCCGCCGCGGTACGAGCTCGCTCGAACGGCTCGCTGGTGTCGCTGCAAAGCAATGCTGGGGGTCAAATTCGACCAAGGAGCGGGGACAAGAGGGGAAGCACACGGCACTTACACCATAGTCCCTGGATGAGCCATGGCGGCCTCCGTCTTTTCGATCCATGGTTAGCAACAAAGTTGGCCTGCGATTGCGATCAATTTGGGGAGAGGCTAGGGCGGAACCTACCGCGCGATGAGTACGTGTCGCCGCTCATGATTGACCTGGCAGAGGAGCTTACCCTCAAGATGCGACAGGAAACGGGATTGCCGTGATGGAGTAAGGTCCGGCGTCAATGGGGCTGTTGGCTGATGGCAGCGGAAGGGTTGTGGTGGTTGACGTCGCAAGTCAAGACAAGGCGAAGGCCCCAGATAATGTAAAAAGCTGATGCCAGAAGCAGAGCAACCCAAGAAACACCACTGCGCGGCCAGCTTGGGCCCTCCTCCCAGCTCGAAAATCCAGGGCGAGGCTGGCTCCGGGTGGGTAGTGCTAGGCCTAGCTGGGCCTAACGCCCCCCCGCAGACCCCTGCAGACATGTACCCTCGTACTGTTACCTGCCCAAAAGTGAACAACGGGCGCAGCAACGACATTTACATACCTGAGACTAGGTTCCTAGATACAGTAGCTGGCCCGTGGCTGGCAGTACCCTGCGACTCGATCTTTGGACTCGAGTGCATGCTCCGTAGGGGTGTGCGACTACAGGCAATTAATTGGTGGCAAAGTTCCAAAAGCTCACTACCACCCCCCCTTTTTTTTCCCCTGTTGAACAGCAATTGACCCTCCAGCTGACCATCCCAAACCTCACTTTTAAGCCTGACCTCTTTGCTGCCCTTCACCGACTCAGACCGCGTCAATGGGTGCGCTTAAGACACCAGAGTGGCGAAAGCTTCCATTAAGTCTCACCGAGCTTTGCATAGACACCACTCTGCGATGTGGGCAGTCCTTCAGGTGGCGCAAGCTCAACGATGAGTGGTCAGTGGACATTTTGCTCTAACTCAACTCTTCCTTTTCTCACTTAGAATCGCGCCCACTGACACGATCTGCAGGCACTGCACCCATCACGGCAGGATCGTGTCCTTGAAGCAGGATGCAGACCATCTCCACTACCGCGCAACATGGCCAAAGCCCTCTGTTGTACCATTCACGCCGCCTGCTTCGTCCACTGGGACAACTACGCCGGAAGATCCAGCGGCAGATGACACGGAAGCCCTGTTGAAGAATTATTTCAACCTGCATCATGACCTGGCTGAGCTGTACAAGCAGTGGGCGGACGCCGACCCAAACTTTCGGAAACGGGCGCCCAAGTTTACAGGCGTCCGCATGCTGAACCAGGATGCTTGGGAGGCCCTCGTCGGCTTCATTTGCAGCAGCAACAATAACATTTCGAGAATCTCACAGATGGTCCACAAGCTATGTCTCCACTACGGACCTTACATTGGCACCATCGGCGACGAAGTCTTCCACGACTTTCCCAGCCCAGCTAAGCTTACATCACCCGGCGTCGAGGCCCACCTCCGTGAGCTAGGTTTTGGTTACAGAGCAAGGTATATAGCACAGACGGCGCAGCAGATCTCACAGGACAGGCCAGAAGGCTGGTTGCTGAGCCTGCGAAATCCAGCTAGCATCGCCTGGGGTGCAGTGCGCGACGAGGCCGAGCCGCCCGAGACACCCACGTACAAACGCGCCCACGAGCAGCTCCTCGAGCTCACCGGTGTCGGCCCCAAGGTCGCCGATTGCGTCTGCCTCATGGGGCTGGGCTGGGGCGAGGCTGTTCCCGTCGACACACACGTCTGGCAGATCGCGATGCGTGACTACAGATTCGGCGGCAAGACCAAGAACAAGACACTCACAAAGGCCCTCTATGATGCTGTGGGTGACCATTTCAGGGAGCTCTGGGGCAGCCAGGCAGGCTGGGCCCACTCCGTCCTGTTCACAGCCGACCTGAGAACCTTCTCGGACCGACTGGTTGAGAAGGGTCCGAAGGAGAAGGTTGACAACGCTGAAATAGCGGTTAAGGTCGAGACCAAGGATGACGTCGCGTTCGTTGCGCCTATCATGCCGTCAAGAAAGCGGAAGAATGTGGTGGTGACTGAAAAAGTAAAGGTGGAAGCGGATAAGAGCGCCGTGGCAGACTCGGCCGGGGTGAGGAGGAGCAAGAGAAGGAGAAATTAATGACAAAAATCGCCGACCAAGCTTCTATGTCATCAGCCAGTTGCTGTTTCCTAGCACTTGACGACAGCTGTGGTAACAGGGTGTGAAGTTGCGGCCGGCGTCGTCGGCCAAGTCCCCGTACGGTCTCGTCTCAGTGCGGGCGTGTGATACAAGCACTAAACTTTGATTGAGGCCCCTTGGAGAGATGTCGCCGCGATGACCATTCGGGCAATACGACAACTCGCAAGGTCGGAGGGAAACGCTTTCCGGGTGCCTGCAGTCTGTGCGTCGGGTTTTCACGTCCTGGCGCAAACGCCTTTCCGGCCAATTTTTGTCTTCACCGTAGTCTGATCGGGTACCTAGGTAACTTAGGCCTGCTCGGGTGCAAGTACGAATGGATGATTCTTGAGTTGCTCCATGAGTGCCGAATTTCTAGTGACTATTAGTGACGGTTCCAACAATGCCGAGGTAGAGCACTGTTCATCATCCTGATTTGCAAGTTGCATTGGAAACACAAGTCCCGAAATTGGTGTATTGGTATCAACGCCGCGGGTCGTACTGATGACTTGGTCTGAATTTACAGCGCAGTCGTATGGCCATTTCAGATTAACTATGAATGGCCGCCGCGCCTCTCTAAGTAATTTAATCACTTCGTCTTGAAAGGTTTGTGCATTCTTGATCATTCGCTTGAACGCTGGACTCACCCTGCAGTCTCAAAGGCATTGCTCTTACCCTGTTGTACATCATGAACCTCACTCGATTCAAGCCACCTTTCTTTTCTTGCTTGTTCCTGGCATCATTCGTCGTGCTAGGAATCGCCCGTCCATCAATGGGCGAACTAAGTACCAAGTTATTCGATTCCTACGAGCAGCCCAAAACTCGTCTCTTTGATTTCACCCTTACATGGGATAACAATGCACCAGACGGTGTCAATCGCAACATGTTCTTGGTCAACGGCCAGTTTCCAGGTCCGAAAATAGAAATCAACGAAGGAGACAACGTAGTCGTTAATCTAAAGAATTTGTCTCCTTTCAACACCTCCATTCATTACCACGGTACATACACGGAACCTGTAGCCCATCGGGCTAGGAAAACTGAGTTCAACTGACGACCGCTAGGTATTGAGATGGTTGGCACGCCCTGGTATGACGGTGTGCCTGGGATAACTCAAGGCCAGATCAGACCTGGTTGCGGTTTCACCTTCACATGGAAGGCAACTCAGCGCGGGTCCTTCTACTATCATGCTCACTCTTCCAGTCAGATTGATGATGGTCTCTATGGACCCATCATTATTCACCCAGCTCCCAGCACTTCTGCACCATATGAAATGATCACCAAAAGTGCCAAGTCTCTTTCCGCTATTCGAGCGGCAGAGAAGATGCGCGTGCCGCTATTGATATCCGACTGGCGCCATATTGAGTCTGGTTACGAATGGGGGTCGTCAAAAAACTCAGGCGTCGAGAACCCCTGCTTTGATTCCATCCTGGTGAACGGCAAAGGCAGAGTCAATTGCTTGTCCAGGGAGCAGCAGGCAGCCCTGATCACTCCCACTAGACAAATGCTCCTTGAAGTCATGCCGGGGGCAGTCTTGACCGACAAATCATGTCTTCCTCCCTCAGTGATCACTATATTGGCTACACCAGGTACGCCGCCGCCGAATTTCACGGCTATCCCTCCCAACTTCTTCTATGGCTGCAGGGAAACAACAGGCTCCACTGAACTCATCGAGGTCACTCAAAAGTCTGCGAGTGATGAATCGTGGGTCATGTTTGATCTGATAGGTTCTTTGTCGCTTCAAACTATCCAGTTCTCGCTTGATGAGTTGACAATGTACGTCATTGCGGCTGACGGTAACTATATCGAGCCTGAGGCTGTGCAGTCTGTACTTCTCACCACTGGGCAACGATACACGGTTCTAGTCCAGCTCACAGAGCCTATGAAGTACGTTATGCGAATCTCGGGCATAAATGGACCCCAGATACTCTTCGGAAACGCTCTTCTTGACTTCAAGATTATTGGAGAACCACAGTTGACCCGGCCGACTACGCCATACATCAACGAAGTGGGACAAAACACTACCAGTACCGTCAAGTTCCTCGACCCTGACGGAATCAGACCATATATTCCAGATACCATTCCGAGAGCCGCGGACATAACTCACAAGATGAATTCAGTAATCGACGGGCAAGTCATCTACTGGGCGTTTAACGAAACCATCCTACCTCTCGAAACAGAGGATCTCAGCCCACTCCTGTTGAGGCCTCAACCAGGTCGTCAGGATAATCACACCATAACAAACCCCTCGGGCGACGTGTGGGTCGACTACATCATGCAGGTGCCCAACCGGCAGCCTCCCCATCCCATCCACATCCACGGCCGCCACTTCTACGTCATTGGAAAGGGCGAAGGCAGTTTCCCGTGGGCCAGCGTGGCCGAGGCCCAGGCGTCAAATGCGAGTGCCTTCAACCTCGACAACCCGCAGCTGCGGGACACCTTCCCGACTCCAGTCGGAGGACCACAGGGCTCGTGGCTCGCTCTCCGTCGGCGCAGCGACAACCCTGGGGTCTGGCTTATGCACTGCCATACTCAGAGTCACGTTTTTCCTGGCGGTATGTCTATGATTATCCAGGACTTTATCAGCACGCTCCCTGTGATGCCCACCGTGTACTCTTCTTGGCAGTGCTAAGACGGGTATCGGCGACGGATGATGGTACGGTGCACGCTTAGATTCCGCGTGGGGAGAATGACCGCAGCACATGCTCATATCTATGTACCGAGGGCGGATTATTTTGGAAGGGCTCATATAGACAACTCCTTGTGATGAGCCCTATAGCAGCAAGTCAGTTCTACAAGCTACTACTGTAGCTGCGGAATGATAAAATAATGCGCACAGACCGGTCTAGGAAAAAGAGAAGATCTTGAGTCGTGGCAAGAGGAAGTGCGATCATGGGAATTCATCTTTTGCTTCCATCACTGGGAAAAAGTATCTGCTTTGATGGAGAAACTGACTACCACGATCCAAATAGACCACGTTATCCTGCAGCTTGGACATCAATCACAACTAGATTGACTGGTGTCAATGACCGTTGGAAAGAATTGTGTCTAATTAACAGACCTGAGCAGACCTCTGTCTCTAGTTCTACATCTTCTCAGCAAGCCCGTGAACAGCTTGTCAATCTATATATAAGCAGCCTCTTTATTACACCGACGAAGTTTTCAGCCAAATCAACGCATCTTCCATCACTCAATCCGAACACCATTGCTCGTCAACAACTGCTCTGCAATGTTGAGACCTCCTAAAGCAGATGGCCCAGTATTCCCGAGAAGAGGGAGAATAGCCTCACCACCAACCGTGTAGTTTCTTACGAGGAAGCCTGTGACGACAATCTCATTTCCCTGCTCATCTTTCCACAAAGGCAACTCGCTCCTGTACATTCCATTGCTCCTATCACTGAATGAGTCCAACCTAACCAGTTGACGTTCTCGATGGTGATGTTCTCGTAGTGCGGCAGAGGCACAATGCGCATCAAACTCCCCCCAATACCTTCGGCCCTGATATTAGTGAACGAGACATCCCGGACAGTGTTATTTAGACCCGCCGTGCTGGTGTCGTTCTCGGGATATCCGTACACTTGGTTGGAACCGATGATACTCGGGTGGCTCACGTTGCTGGATTACTTCATTTGAATGACGCCCACGCTATCGACGGTGATATTACGCAAATCCTGGCTCTGCCAACCGAACTGTATTACCGGTGCTGTTTTGCCTTTCCACACGAGCACTTCGCGGACTGAAATGTTCGATCCATATGTTTTAATGGTGTCTAGTATGCTTTATTCATTTGCCATTGATCCCCAAGTGGTGTATCGTGAAACGTCCCAAAGCATAAAAGAGCATGACCCGTGGAAAGGTGAAGGGACAGCACGAACCGTCGCCGGAGTGGTAGAAAGTAGCCCGCACGCTCGAACCTGTGCGTAGCGTCGTGCCGTCTGTCTGGCCAAAGAACGCGCCCACCTGCTTGTAATCTCACTGGTCGATGGATATCGTATCTAGGTCACCTGTAAAGTCTATACTATTGAAATGCGGTGAATTGGTAGTCACACCGGTAACAATCAAGACTTGCTGCTTGCCTGGGTTGCTGTACCTACTCCACATGCGCAAGCTGTCTTCATTTGACTTGATAATCTGATATCCGTGTGCAGTGTTGGTTTGGTAGACATACTGCTCCCCAGAGAGGACGCCGTGGCCCGTTGCTTTGATTGTGCTGGCATTAGGGGTGAACTCCACTGCGCCTTTCACGAACGCACCTGGTGCGAGATAAACCCATTCGACCGACTCTGAAAGAACAGCGTGATCCGTTGCTGTCATACAATATGTGCCAGGGGATAAATAGACAACCTTTTTTTCGGTGTTGCTTAGGTCTGGGACTCGTCCTGGTGGGACAATATAGGTGTCTGGAGAGGACTTGTCAGGGACAAGATGAGCTGACGGCATGGGGCCCGCGAAGATGAGAAGAGCGTCATGCGGCTCAACTACCATTACAGGCATCATTTGTGTACTTTTGAACGTAGTTTGGCCCATCTGGGTGCCAATTTTGGACAAATTCACAGATGATCGTATCACAGCTGTCGTGATAGCTGTACAGATGGTCCTGGAATTCGACAGAGAACCGGTATCCTTGAGTCCGATAAGGTATCAACACGTAGAAATTACCCTCGGACGTCAACCTTTGTCTTGAAATCCAGGTTAGTTGGCCGAACGAGAACATCATTTGCATCTCTTGATCCATTGCCCCGTCGAGCGATCTTGACCCATACATCTGCACTGTAGAGAAATTGGGTCCAGGCCATGGTCATCCAAATATCGGCTTCAATGGTGATGGCATCATCATTCGCGGTTACCGAGTCTGGGTCACCTGGCGTGATGATGTTCCCCTGCCCATTACGCGGTGTAGACTCCTAGACGAAGGAATAGGAGCTGATCTCATCAGTCAAAGCTTGGATGTCTTGTTTTTTGGGCGGAGCTAATCGTGCTATTCCCCTGTTGATTCCGCGTAGGGCTTTACCCAGGCAGAGTATATGTGGGGTTGTCGCACATTCTGCTCCTGGACAGGACTCTGTAGTTGATCTCGCCGTTGTCATGCCACCAAGTTCGCAGTCTTGTGTCTGACCTCGTCGTGTTTGCGGCGGTACTGTTGTTTGCGACGACGCTACCGTCAGTGCCAGCCAATGCTACCACTAGAGGGAGAAGAATGGCAGCAGAGGACAGCGGCTGCGTCGTGATCATTTTGTGAGTCAGAGAATCTGGAGACCGCTTGGAATCATGACCACCATCGAGGACCATGAGGCCTGGACGGTACAATGGTTTCTAGTCGCGCGTTATCTTTGGACTTGGACTAACGCAGTTGGAATGCGACGCTGTGGGCTGAGATTAGCCGGAGTATTCTCGCAAGTCAGTGAACGACGGCCGCTGATTTGCCCATGTTGGCAGAGTAGAGCTGCAGCCGGCCCGACTGAACAGCCCAACGTATCTCAAACGTCAAACCCTATCATGTTCATTGGGACGGTAGCAAGGATGACGAGCAGTGCGGTATGAAAAGCCCTATTGGAGGTATGATAGCATGACTTGTGCAGCTATCGGCTTGGATGAAGGCAAGTTCTGAGGCGGGACCAACCTGGCCAGGAAAATTGTTGCCCGTCCGAAGACGACTTTGGTGGCAACTGCCACGCGTTTGCTTCCAAAGAAAAAGTAACACAGGGTTTGTTACTTTGCTCTGCAGCTGCAAGCTTTACAAGATGTCTTAGCTTAAATTCCCCCTGTTAAACTTCCCCAACTCAGTCAATGCGTCGGCTTGCATGCCGAATAATTACAGCCCCTTCGTCCTTGCAGGAGACAGACGATGCTGAGGTCGGTCTCGGAAGCATCTATGAAGCCAGGGCCTATCTGGCTTCCATTGAATTCCGCTCCAGTTCTGCCCTGAAGTCCTGCCCAACAGTCATCGTCACCCGGACATTGAGGAGTATTTATCCCATGCCTAGGTGGTATTGGTCGCTCCAGCTTGTGATTTGGCACAGGGCTTCTTTCTTTCTTTTTTCTTTTCAGATCATCCTTCATATGTCGGGTCTAGTTTGGTGGAGGCTTCCTCCTTCAATTAGGTAGAGCTATATATCAAGTCCAAGTAATTGGCTTTGGTAGAGCAACAGGCGATCGTTGGCATGATGGTACGGCACATTGGCGTCAAGGGACACTCAAACTTTCCCATCATCACTGGCTATCTTCTTCCCTTTCCAAAATAACCATGACACAGCGATAACCATCTTGACAGCCCCTCCAATCCACAACGCAGCTGGCATCCCGGCTTTCGATTTCTGGAGCCAAGCCCCAATTATTCCACCTGCAACCATCAAGAGAACAGCGACAACCCGCCTGTTACGTTTCACATTCTTGCCAATGGGAGCTATGATCAATGGATCGGAGAACAAGTCACAGTCTAAGTGAACATTAGCCCTGCTATGGATCCTGAAGCGTCGTATCCGAATATTCCAAAACGTGAAGAACGGGGATCTAGGCCAGGAGAAAATTCAAGCTTACACAGCGACGTCAATACATTCGTGGGCACCTCATTAAAGCCCAAGACTCGACTTGTAACGATTTGACCTCCAAATTGGAATGCCAACAACGCGAGTGGCAGTAGTGTCATAGCCTCTGTCTCATAGCTCGCAAGCCTTTCGTGCGCTAATGCAGTGCCGAGAGATTTCATACCGAACGCAGGGACGGCGCCGCTCTGAGCCACTGCCGCCGAGACGAGAATGAAAGCAGACTGTATGAAGAACGAAGCCGCTAGGGTCGTCTTCCCTTTGGGCTGAATTCGGCGGGACTGGCTGAAGAAAAAGCATCCCGCCCAGAAGCAGACGATGGATACCAGTGCCCTGAGCCAAAGGGTCTCGGCGGCGTAGGGGAGATTTGCTGTACCGAGCGCGAGGAAGATAGTATTGCCTGAACTATATGTCAGCTTGAAAGTTGCCGTGACACACTTGCCAGTGGGTCCGAGTGACGCGGATGAGTACTCACCGGTCTGCATGCTCACGAAGACGCTGCTGGCGTTGAAAGCAACGCTGTCACAGATTCCCGAAACGAAACAGGTCGCGAGCACGGGCAGGTCTGAGTGCGATGGGTTGATTTCCTCGCGAAGTCTGGTCATGAAGCCGGGCTTCGCAGCGATCTCTGTCTCTTGTTGAGGCACCGTGGAGGCATCAGACGAGACTCTGTCACTCAGCATCGCTGGCGTCCCCAATGGCGAATTCTTTGGGCCTTGCTCCATCGTCGTCATGAGGTTTTCGCTGACAATGTCATGCAGCAGCCGTCGAGCACTTATAACGTATCAATCGAATTTCATTCTTAAGAAGCTCAGAAATAGCGGTCATCGTGACAAAAAGTCTCTTTCCAAAATTTCCAGTCAGGGGTCAGGGCCCACCTCTTTGCCCAGAGCTTAGACCGGATCCACCGCGTTATCTCCCGTCGACGGCGGCGATGGGGCGCCTCAGGCAATCGGCCGATTTACCCGGCCGCCGCGCCGAGGAGTACACAAACTTATCGTATGAAGTTGGAAAGTGAGGCAGGAGAAAAACAACATGCCCATAGATTTAATCTGTTCATACTTCGGAGAATTTGAGTTGCTTGACGGCGATTGATTGAGGCCTTTCGAAGTTTGGTGCAAGTCGAGCCATCCCGGAATCAATGAGTACGTTCCAGAAGCCAGTCCATGCAAGCCTTGGATAGACAGGGGGACAATCACGCCATTGTGGCTTGGACCGTTTTTGCTGTCAGCAGGAGGTTGATAGCCGCGTCTGACGACGAGCTTCGCTTTCCGCATATGTTCCCTCTGACGACATTTTGCGGTCTGGGTTCTTTTGAGATATACCCCCAGAAGTTTGTCTCAGCACGGCCTTGCATAATCATGGACTAGTCGCGCCGTGCGCGCTCCCAATCCGGGTTTGGTACGTAGATAGGGGCTTTGTGAGCGATCACTCAATATTTAGATTGTGAGTGATGAACTCTTAACCTTGGAAGTGGAGAGATGTGACCAGGGGAGCGCTAGGGACTGTTGTATTTGCAAACGTGTTGCCAGCCAAGTCGGAAATTTTAGGTGCCGGGTTTCCGCCACGGAAAGGACCTTAGTTTTGACGCCATACTTGGTTGAGCTGTTTTTTTTAAAGCAAAAAAAAAAAAAAAAAAACGCTGGGTCTTGAGCGTTTACGACTGTATGAAGGCGCTGCGTATGGCTCAGGCTGTATGCGGAATAGAAACGGGAACCAGTCTTGGTTGAGCTTCGATCATAGTTCAAAGTCCTTCGTTAATCAGGTACTTTTTCGACCCCAGAGAAAGTCGCGCTGTCCAGCCGCGCTGACATACCTTGTTGGCTGAGAATGCTGGGTCCGAAATCGGAGTTGATTGATGCCTCGGACTGGCCCGTCTAGTTATGCCCAGAAGCTGCCTCAGCCTGGTCAACAACCGATTCCATAGCGGTTCACCCTTCCCGATATTCCAACTCATAAAGCGATCTTGATTGCGGAACACTTGGATTGCATTTCTCGTGCTTGATTACTTGTGCAGGAAAAAAAAAACGAAGAGTAAAAAAAAATGATGAAAGAAACTCACATTGCTAGTCCTAGACTGAACAGCAGTCCCATCTTTGGACACTTCCGTCACACGTTGTTGTCTCCTAAGCTATGCAGTACTATCAATGATATAGTTAGAGATTCGGTTACAACTTGAACTGAACTGGGAGATAGAGGTGGGCGAAATCCATCCGCGTTGTGTGCACTTGTTGTAGTGTTTAGGGCCAAAGAAGGAAGCGATGCCTGACATCGGAGCAACTAGCAAGGACCTTTTAAGACAAAACCCGCCATAAATCTTGAAAAAGAATAATCATGTATCAGTGAAACCTGACCCATATCCCGGTGAAATATTATTCTGCGATAAGCCAGCGACTGCACGCAAGAGGGAGGCTCGAAACTTTAAGAACTCAGCCCCCGGGAGAGCTCCGGAACCTGTTTCAGCTGCATGAGCCCTTACGTGCGTCCAGTAAAGTATTTCATGGCTTTTGGAAAGTGCATTTTCTTTCATTCCCGTATTCAAGCATCCATGGATTCCGAGGTGTGTGCTGTCCGCTTTGTGGGGGCACCTACTTAGATTATAAGTACCCTAAATCGGTATAGTCTCTTTTACTAATATTAATATATATAGTTCTATTTCTATTCTATATAGAATAGCTTTATATATTTATAAACACGTAAGACTTAGTATTTAGAAAAATATCTAGTATTAATAATAGTAGTGAAGCTAGGAGCGAGGATATATATTTAAGTTTAGAAGTATAACGGTATAAAGCTTATAACTACTAGATAACTAATTAGGTTAAATTAGTTATTATAGTCTTTTAGCCTAGCAGTATATATCGCTAAAGACTAAAGATAGTCCTTATATAATAGTTAGGGGTCTAACTATCTTAATAACTAATTTAAAAGGTATAAGTTTAAGCCCCTATATTTAAAAATCTTATACGTTAGTAGGGACTAAGTACTATAGGGTAAAAACCGTCTACTAAGAAGTAACTTAATTAAGCTACTAGAAGTCTATCCTATTAGATTTTTAGGCTATCTATAAGCTACCTACCTATTTAGTATAGTATTATCTAGGCTTATATTAAGATAGGTTAGTCTCTGACTGCTATACAGAGACCGCCTTTAGCCTTAGGTATGGTGTATACTGCTAAGCTAAAAGACTATAATTTGAAGTCCCCTAGTCTTCGAATCTAGCAGTTATAAGCCTATACTGTTATATTCCCCCCCTAAGGCCTTCTTAAGCGTAATTGTAAGGTAGTTAGGGGCTAGAAGTATAAGCCTAGATAGTACTGTGCTGAATTAGTAAGTAGCTTATAGATAGCCTGAAAATCTTAACGGTATAGGGTACTATGTGATTTAATGAAGTAGCTTAACCTAAGTAGACGGTTTTTGCCCTGTAGTTAGTAGTATTGCCTAAGCTAACTAGGCTCTGAAGAGATTTTTGAATGTAGGGGCTTGAACCTGCGCCCTTTTAACTTTGAATTAAGACGGGTTAGTCTCTGACTGCTGTACAGAGACCGCCTTTAGCCTTAGGTGTGGTGTATACCGCTGAGCTAAAAGACTATAATTCGAAGTCCCCTAGTCTTCGAATCCAGCAGTTATAAGCCTATACCGTTATATATATATTCTAGCCCCTAAGTATCTTATAAATAGGAAGCTTAAGAAGGCCTTAGGGGGGGAATATAATAGTATAGAGCTTATAACTACTAGATAACTAATTAGGTTAAATTAGTTATTATAGTCTTTTAGCCTAGCGGTGTACACTACTAAAGACTAAAGATAGTCCCTACACAGCATTTAGGGGTCTAACCGTCTTAAGAAGCCTCTTACCCCTAACTTCTCTAGTAAACTAGGTACTTATAAAAGGTAAGAAAGAGGATATAAGAGTAACTTCTAAGTATTAATTAAATAAAAATAAAGAAGGATAAATTATATTAAGAAGCTTTAGGTAAAGAAGTATTTATTTATATTACTTATATTTTTAAACTATTATTTTTAACTATTAAAATAAGCTCCTCTATTGGGTCGCAATCCGACAGAGTACCATAGAAGGGAGCGAGATAATATAGCTGAGTAGATGAGTGCAGCAAGTCCCTTAATGTATGGCTTTTGACCATGACGTTTCAGTCCTCTGCAAACCGGCGTTCTCTTCAAAAGACACCCATTCAACCTAGAAATCTTAGGCCAACATATACAATTACACCAAATCCAATTGGTTGTTAAGATCGATTCAGGCCGTTTGAAGATTCACTCCAATCGTCTGTAATTTTACGCGGGACCTGCAGCTTCCTAACTAGTAGCGCGATCCAATCTTCGGAACAATCAGTCGAATTGTTCACAGTTCATCCATGCAGCTCTGACCCTGGAACTTATTCCCCTATAGGTACCGCATTGTATAACAACATTTGAAGATATGCTGAGGCAATCGGTCGTCATAAAGACATTGTTGAGATATTGTGGAAGGCTTACTCCCAGAAGGCTTCCCAGATCAAATATCCGTGCGCCGATTGCTTGTTACGTAGTGAATGTCTCTTGGGCTACCGTGACCCATTTCTTCCCAATACCATACGCTGGGACAAAGCTCTTATAGGCTATGCCCCCTGGAATCAAATCTTCGGCCCTGAATCCGACCGCTTTATCCAGCAGGCTACAAACACCCTGCCACATCAAAAACGTCATCCGCTCTTCGACGATAGAAACTGGTCACCGCCTTGACAAAGTTGGTGTTGGTTTCAACAAGCTCAAGAACACCGAGGCGGCGGCCTCAAGTGCTATGGACTCAGTTATCTTAGGTGTTTGAGCGCCAATTCAAGCTCGTAAAGACATCGCATATAGCCAAGCCTGCGAATTCAACTTCAAAGTAATAATTAGCATGAGTCTCAACATTTGTATCACCAAGGAAAGGAAAAACCGCTACAATGCGGATTATGCACTTTTTAAGGCATTCAGAGAACTTGAATTGCTGCCCATCTTTAGAATTCCAGGTGGTTTCGTTTTCCCCCGTGTACATCCGAAGGTGTATACGGCGCCCTGAAAAGTGGCAAACGCTCCTAGACCTGGTGAGTTTTCAAACTGGTACATACAGTATTGAAGAGGACGGCAGGCTCTGAAATCCAATGCAAGTCACCAGAAGCTTTGTAGGCACGCAAGCAGGGATGAGTACTATTGTCTGTGCCCCCCAAATGCAGGGCTGGTGGATTTGGGGGATCCCATTAGCTCACATGAATTGGTTCTCTGGTGATAAGAGGACTAGCTGAGGATTAATAATAGACAACCCTGCCGCAGGATGCGACGATGCGGTCCTCCACTATCCGGCGTTGGCGTTGGTTCTTCCTCAGGACCCACTTGTGCTTACGCCCAACTTAGCGCTCTTCTCAACGTCTAGTTCTCTTGAGCTGGCTGGCTCACTCGACTTGCACACTGAAACACCTGGATATGGCTAATAAAGAGGCAATTTCAGCGGAAGGAGTCGGCCAGGCTCAGTCCCAAATTGATGAGGCACTTGAATATTCGGCGTTTTCGCGCGTGCAGAAGAACTACATCATTTTCCTAGCGGCCTTTGCAGGCTGGTTCTCATCCGCCAGCAGCTTCATCTATTTTCCAGCCATACCGGCGATAGCGCAAGACCTTGACGAGAGTACCGAGAGAATCAACCTCACAGTCACATCCTACCTCATTGTATCCGGGATATTCCCTTCCATCACGGGAAATGCGGCAGATCGCTTCGGGAGGCGACCCGTATTTCTTATGGCTTTGACAGTCTATCTACTATCGAATATCGGCCTAGCTCTCCAGTCAAATTTCGGACTCCTATTCTTCCTGCGAATGGTGCAGAGTGCAGGCATTTCAGGAACGTTTTCCATTACGTACGGTGTCTTGAGTGACCTTTTCACGCCTGCTGAGAGGGGTGGATACGCCGGCCTCATCTCCTTCTTGTACGTGTAAAACGTCAACACCTTTTTCATTTAGTAATGACGTCCACATACGACAGCGTAGCCTCGCAGAGCTGACGCGGTCGTTAGTCTAAACACACCGCCTAGTATTGGTCCTCTTCTGAGTGGTCTGCTGCTGTTGCGGTGGTCGTGGCGCTCAATATTCTGGTTCCTCTCGGCTGCTACACCGTGTTGCCTCATACCAATCGCGCTCTTGTTGCCGGAGACCAACCGAAACGTTGTTAGAAACGGCAGCGTACGAGCCCGTGGTTTTAATCGACCCCTGTTGCCTCTTCTCCTCCCCACGATGGGTGCCAAGCCTGCATGTCAGGCAAGAGACACGCAGAAGGATAAGAGACCTTCAATGAATCCACTCACATCCATAAAGCTGCTTCGATCTCCTGGCACTGCTTTATTAGTGGCGGCGTATGGAGTGGGCTATGCGACTTATTCGTGTCTGCAAGCGTCTTTGTCCTCATTGTTCCTCAATATTTACGAAGAACAAATCTCAAGCTTCGCCAGCGGCCTTATTTACATACCTTTCGGTGTTGCATGTGCTCTCTCGGCCTTCGCTACTGGGAAGCTACTCGACCGGAACTTCCGAAAGACAGCCACCGAATTGGGTATTCCTGTCACTACCGACAAAACCGACAACCTATCGACCTTTCCGATCGAAAAAGCAAGACTCCGAGCGATTATACCGCTCGTCTGTTTTAGCGCCTTTCTCATCATCGCCTATGGTTGGCAACTTCAGGCAGGCGTGACGATGGCAGGCCCGCTTGTGACACAGTTTTTTATTGGTCTAACCCTTCAGACAATGTTTACGGCGTGCAGTACTTTACTCGTCGACGTGAATAGGGAATGTCCATCGACTGCACAAGCCGCCTGTAATCTTATCCGGTGCGAAATGGCCGCCGTTTATCTTGCAGCGCTTGATCCACTATTGCGCGCTACCGGGCCTGGTTGGACATTCCTGCTATTAGCAGCCATTGTGCTTTTATCCGTGGCCATGCTCGGACTTCTGCAACGGAAAGGCCTACAATGGAGACGAAAAAGGTTGGATGCTGAGGCTGCACATGAATCACACCAACTTTCAGCCGCCTGTAGATGATCGGGAAGGGCGAGAAAGATCTGGAGGTGGAAAGAATTCATCCGATATGCAGATTACTGACAACGCACAATGAGTGTCGCCTTGGAGGGCGGTTAGAACTGACCGAAGACAACGCAGCTCCGCCGCGATTAGATTTCGGCTGCGCTGAGTCCTATACTGTAATTGAACTTTGCGCGAGACTGCCCGTTGACCGAGAACCACCATCCCATGCCCTTTACCTGGCTGCCAATCGCTCAGAAACTGTCGTGATGCAGCGGTGCCAAAGAGACCCTTCACCAGCAGTACCAGAGCCGTCGAGACACTACGAACCATAATTAACGCAGAATAGGCCATGTGCGGTGGATAGATTAAACTTCGATGGCGGATTTGGGTCTATTAGAAACAAAGATGGAGGATGCACAGCGGTAGGTACCTAGGTATCGGACACCGGTGGCGTGTTGGTCTTATGGCTTTCAAATGTTGCCGAAGAGACTGTAGATTCGCACCAGTCAAAATAAAGGGTACACCAGTACATTTTGTTTACTTACATTTAGCTTACATTTAGCTTCGGCCACCTTATATTTTTTTATTCAACTGTCTATCTATTCATTATCTTCTCAGCCTTTAGACTACCTACTAGTAGCTTATACCTTCTCTATTAAGTTAGTAACTACTTAGTATATACCCTTATATTTCTCTATATAAGGAATCTTTAGCTTCCCTTATAGTACTTTCTTTTTAACTATATTCCTTATATATTATATAATAATAGAAGGATTTTTAATAATAAAATAGTATACTTAAAAAAGAAAGTATAAGTTTTATCTATCTTTTTTATTTTATATATACTATACTTATTATATATTTTATAAATAGTTCTAGTTTAGCTTTTAAGAAGGTTTTCTTTATTTCTTTAAAGTTATATAAAAAGACTTTTTAAATAAAGTATTTATAATAGTATAATTATTTAGTTAATAGCTATATACTTAAAATAAGAACTATAGTATTTCTAAGTAAGCTTACCTAGTTAGTAGTCTTATAAAGTTATATAATAAGTATTATTAATAAAGGGAAGAGTTAAGTTTCTTAACTAAATCTCTTTTTTTAAGATTTACCTTTTTATAAGTATTATTTTAAGACTATTATAGTTTTACTATATAATTACTTTACTATATAACTACTTTACTAGCTATTAGTCTTAAGCTACTAATATTAATAATTCTAGTTAATAGTATTATTAGAAGTAATACTTTTTAGTCTTATCTATATAGTATAAGGCTAAGGCTATATATCTATAAGTAAACTATATTAATATTCTATTATAATTAGTATTTTTTTTTAAGTACTAGGTCTTAAGTGTATACTACTGTATAAAGGTACTATGTATATTTCATATGTATGGGGGATTGGAAACGCAATCGCGCTAGCTTATATTTAGTTGCTGCAGCTAACCAGAGCATCATACTTCACTTCAACTTCATTCCACCACCCTTTCACGGTACCCACTGGCCCACTCTCTATAAATGCCGTGGCTTCGCCGGCGGCTTGTAGCTCTAGAGTCTTTTCCTTCATGTGCAACAATGAATTTCACGATCTTGAGTAACCTACCAGCTCTGTGACACGCCCCCTACCTAATGCTTTTAATACCCTCACCTACACCCTTGATTGCTAAACTAGCAGCTAAAAAGACTTATATAAGTACCTATAGGACTATTAACTCACTACTATAGGTAGGTCTAATCATTAAGGACATTATAGTGACGAAAAGTAGACCTAGGAGGAGAGTTAGGTACTAAGACGGTTGCCTCAAGTATCGTGTAAGGCCACCTAAGCTAAAAGACTATAATTTCTAAGTCCGCTACCTTAGAAATTCAGTAGTTAAAAGCCTGTACCGTCACAGGAACTAAGGAACAAGAAGAAATATATTAGATAATAATAGGCTTCGGCCACCTTATGTTTTTTTTTATTTAACTATCTATCTATTTGTTATCTTCTCAGCCTTTAGACTGCTCACCTTATACCTTATCTACAAAGTTAGTAATTACTTAGTATATACCCTGGTGTTTCTCTATATAAGGGATCTTTAGCTTCCCTTATAGCGCCCCCTTTTCTACTATATTCCTTATATACTATATATCTTTAGAGAAATCTTTTATAATAAAGTAATATACCTAGAGGAGAAGGTCTTAGTTTTTAGCTACCCTTATATCTACTTTATATATATTATACTTATTATATATATTATAAATAGTCTTAGTTTACCTTTCTAGAGAGATTTTTATTATTTTTATAAAGTTATATAGAAAGGCTTCCTTAAATAGGTTACTTATAGTAGTATAACTATTTAGTTAATAGCTATATACTTAGAATAAGGACTATAGTATTCCTAAATAGGCTTACTTAGCTAGAGGTCTTATAAGGCTATTAAGTATTATTAATAGAGGGAAGAGTTAAGTTTCTTAGCTAGGTCTCCCTTTTTAGGATTACTATAGTACCTTCTTATAGGTATTATTTTAAAACTATTATAGTCTTACTATATAACTACTTTACTAGCTATTAGCCTTAAGCTACTAGTATTAATAATTTTAGTTAATAGTACTATTAGAAGTAATACTTCTTAGCCTTATCTATATAATATAAGGCTAAGGCTATATACCTATAGATAGGTAAACTATATTAATATTTTATTATAATTAGTATTATTCTTTTTTTTTAAGTACTAGGTCTTAAGTACTTACTACTATATAAAGGTATTATATATATTTTATATATATTAAGGATTAGAAATATAATCGCTAGATAATAATAAGAAAAAAAGTAGTAGACTATTAAAGTAGAATCTATAATAGGGAGTATAAAGAATATAGGATAGATATAATATATATAGTTAATAACTATATATTTCTATTATCCCTCCTAGGTATAAGGTTAAAAGATCTATAATTATTTTTTTTTATTAATTCTATTTAACTATTTTAAAGCTATAGCTTAGTCTAGTATTTAGGTTAAAAACTAGTTTTATTTTAGAAAGAACCTCTCTTAGATAATAGTCCTTATCTTCTCCTCCTATTTTAATAATAATATATTATTCTCCTACTTAGCTTTAAGGTTTATAAAGAAGTTAATAATATTAGAATCTATATTAAATTCTTTTAGATAATTTATTAAAATACTAAGGATTTTTAATATAGAGAGGTTATTTTTAGGAACCTATTTAAATGCTTCCTCTATATAATTAAAGACTTATAGGTTAATCTTTATTTTATAGTTATTTATAGTAGAGCTATTAGGTCTATATATCTAGAACTATATATAGTAATAGAATATAGTTACCTTACCTAATAGTAGTCTTAGCTTTAGTAGGCTGAAAAATTACTTTTAAGTAGTCTTATAATATAGTATAAGAAGGTTATAATAGGTATATATTTATAAAGTAGAGCTAGAACCTTAGTTAGGGTAATAGTAGCTTTTTATTATTACCTATTTTAGCTAACTTAAAGCCCTAAGTTATATAGTAATAGTACTTTTATATAGTACTTAATAGTGTTAAACTAGGTTACTTATAGTCTATAATAGCTTTAACCTTAATACTTATTAATAGTACTAGTGTAAATAGGTATAGCCTAATATACTATAGCTACTAGTATAGAATAGTAACTTCTAGCTATAGATAGGTTATAGAGAATTACAAAGTTACTATATCTTCTTTTACTATATCTTCTTTTACTATATCTTCTTTTACTATCTTCTTTTATTATTAATTCTAGCTTAATAGAGGAACTAAAACAATACAAAAAATCCATATATTTCTGTTATATATAATGCGCCCATAGTACAAATCAAGATTGGCGCACAAGGGGTGTATTTATACCGGCACAGCCTCCGCTTTTCCGGTGTGAAACTCCGATCTCCTGCTAAAAAGCTTTTGTCTTCCATCGTATCGCTAATGCACAGTACCTGGGCACAAGAGGGTGTCACTGTATTCCCACACTAAGCGATGGCAGAAATTTTGTTATATCTAATGTTATGCAGAATAATTAATATGTCTAGAGGGGATCTTTGTTTCCCGCATGAAACGAAATCTACAAGTAACTCGCATCAACCCAAGCCTCCTTTTCAAAGTCTTCTCCAAGGATATCAGTCATTTTGACAGCAGAATCCAAGACGCTACTATATGCCACTCTCTGTGACAGGTCGGCTCCGGTGCCAGTGTTCTGAAATTCTTTGAAATAGACGTGGTCGGTGTTATTGTCTCCATTCCAATCTGCCCATCCAGCGGGGTTGACAGCGTCACTCAAATCGCTGTTCTGGAAGACAACACGTGCATATGGGCGCCAGGGACGACCCAGGTACGTCGAACCTTTGCCAGCAGTGCCCGTGACAGTGGCCTTGTTGAAGACATAGAAAGCAGAGCTTTCGTCCGACTCACGTCCGCTGGCTGTAATGTACCCGGGTCCGATCGATTCGATATCGCAACCCTCGAACCACGACTGAGCATAGCGGCCGAAAATGAAATCGATGGCTCCGCTGATGTAACAGTTGGCGTAGAGCTGACGACCCTTGTCGCTGAGGATCGTATCCTGGTACCCTGCTTGGCGTCAGTACTATCTTGCACCCGCAGTCAGAAGTACACTCTCTCACCCGTAAAATTAACCCCATAGAAGCCGTTATTTGTAGCGTTGACGTTCACTGCCAGGGCCTGGCCTATATTACCAGCCGTGTTGGCTAAATTGAGATTATAAACCCTGATGTTGTCCGATTTGAGCCGGAGAGTGCTCGTCAGGTCGTTGCGAGCTTCTCCCGTGACCTCGGGAGGAATATCTTTCTGCGCCAGCCCAGAAGTGATCGTTACTTCATTGCGAGTGTACGAGCTTGAATCGCATGTATAGCCCTGAAGCACAAGGGGGCCCTGCAGAGGAGGGACGAGGACCTGTTCATGGTAGATGCCCGGAAGGATGAAAATTGTCTGTTCGGCCGTCTGACTTTTCAGTGTGGCAACTCCTGCACTGAGGGTCTTGTGGCTG
Organism: Diaporthe vexans; assembly: GCA_021188095.1. Taxonomy (NCBI): domain Eukaryota; kingdom Fungi; phylum Ascomycota; class Sordariomycetes; order Diaporthales; family Diaporthaceae; genus Diaporthe; species Diaporthe vexans. Next base: position 98,746 of record JAJLLZ010000009.1, read on the forward strand.
CCAGGGTAGGCGCCACTGGCGTCGATGACGATCGCCTCAGCCGGTGGATCAACCCGGGAATCAAGTCCGTCGCAGCCGGGAGTGATGGGCCCAGCGGGCGCGGCAACAACTCCTTGCATCACTTGCAAAGCGGCGAGGCCTGCAAGGGCAATGCTTGGAGTGAACATTCTGCTAGGTGTAGAAGAGGGCTAAGGATTCCAGACGAAGGAATCGGTACTGCATTGTCTCACACGGATGCAATCATTCCTCAGTTCCCAGCCAGGACATTTTCTTATATGTGTTCGGCCCCGAGCCCCGGGTGGACGATCCAATTCTGCGATGGAGTTGAATAAGGTTAGGCTTGACTCGAGGGTTCGCAAAGAGCAGGTTCAGGGGCGCATTAAGATAGGACATTGCACTGAAGCCGGCCGGGCCGAAAGGCTCACCGCAAGTGAAATGATCTCCCAAGTGCTCGGAATCAAGACACACAGTTCTGATTGGATGAGCACGGGACCTCGATTGGTTCCGCTGATTCTGTCTACTTAGTACCCAGCGTTGATTGATGGAAAATCAGGCTTAAAATTTGTGGAGCGCAGGGGACGACCTGAAACCTCCAGCAGAAGGGGAATGGAGCCAACACAGCTGTCAATCTGACTGCTTACAAGGGCTAAGGCTCGGCCCCGGGCATTCGGCCCACATCGTCACTCCAGGGCGGGCTCTTATTTGACTGCAGATTAGACGGAAAGTAGAGAGATCATGGTGCGAACACAGTGGAATTCGTCTGGATTCCCGTGTTCGTGTAGCAGAAGTCCGTGTGGATGCCGGCAGGATTTCAGAATGCCGGACCTATGCAATCTCGTGCTTGCATAACTTGACTGTCAGTAGCCAGGGCCTCCATTTGCTACTGACCTAGATTACTTACTGTGTATCTATACCAACCAAAGACCCACTTCGTTATATCTGAGATAAATGCTGATTATATGGACCAAATACATCCCATCCAGTACACATAAACTGAATATGGAATTAGTGGATCGTAACTCCAGAAATACCTCAGGATGTGGAATTGCACCGCGAATGCTCCATCAATGTGGTTTAAAACTGCACCTCGAGGTTGACTGGTGTGTTTGTTCAATAGCGAGTACACATTCAGATGCTCTTTTTCAATGTTCCTCCTCGACACTGTCTCCTTATAGATTGCCTCAACGCCGATCAGCTCAGCTTTGGATTTACCCCCAGCCTGTCCTTCTTTTGGTCACTGAAATGAGATATCCTATGTTTCTCGATCTCAAGTTTGTCTATAAAAGAAGCAATAATGAAGTTATACCAAGGTTCTCCCCCCCCCCCCCGCCCCCCCTCAAGGCAGCTTTGATATATAATTTGTCCTTCTGTGGGAATCATGGACGATGAAGATGAACGAGCCATATGCCACGCCGGCACTGCTAATCTTGGCATAGCTCATTTTAGGCACATAGAAACCCCAGCAAATAAAGACCATCGATGTGTGAGCCTGTAAAGAGGCTGGAAGAATGTTGATGGAAGATGATTGTCGCGATTCGGAATACCTCGGAAATAGTTACTGTGGCGCGAATGACCGACCTAGACTCAAATAGTGATAAAGCGCCGAGGCAAACGTGTTACAGACTGCAAGCCCTATGTACTTTTTCGAGGCAAGGCAGCGACACACACTGGGTGTGTAGATAAGCTTAGAGTCAACGACTAATGGCTGGTTACACTCTTAATATATACATATCCTAAAGGTATACAGTCCCTTTATATAATAATAAATACTTAAAAGACTTAATATTATAGACTTATATTGTTATTTATTTAATAGATATACTTTTATTATTAAAAATAATAATCTTTATAAGAGAATTATAAGATACTTTAAAATTAAAAAAAGGAAATAAGATTTAAAGTACCTTTAGGAGAGTAGTATAAGTAGAAGTATTAAGAACTTAAAGATTTTAAATATAGGCTCTAGTGGGAAGAGTCTAATAGCTAAGTAGATAGTAGATAGATGGATAGTTAAGAAGAAAATATAGTGTGGCAGTTAGGGGCAGTGGCCTAGGTGTGGCTGGGGGTCCCTCAGGGGTCCCTGCAGGGCCCCTTATCGATAAGGAAGCCACCCACCTACACCTTCTGCCCAAGGGCTGAGGGCCCTTCCTTCCTTCCTTCTTTTCTTCCTTAGGCAGACCTACTCGTAAAATCCACATAATTTGGTGCAAACTTCGAGCCCTTGTGCCGTGAAGCCCAAGTGACGTCTCAGTGGCTGAAGCCTGGCTGGCTATAGTCTATATAACAGTGAGTGGGGCACATCTTCCCACGAACCACCCATCAGCCGACGTCATGAAGGTTATAGAAGTAATGTCATCTGTGATTCATGAAATCTGCTGTCAAGACGAGAGCACTGGCCAAGGCAACGCGAAAGATGATGAAGAGAAGAGCGAGGATCGTCATGAACACTCTCAGATCACCTAGGTAGATAGATGGGTACGACTTTGGATGACTCGGTCGCTTCGACTGTCATCGTTATCCACACTCTTGGAAGGCGAGCGGCTTGATGAGTGAGCCTTGAATGCCGAAACCGGCTTCGATTTTGTAGCGTGCTGAGTATTTCTCTGCTCATATTATGTGAGAAGGTGGTCGCTCACTATGGAGGGTGAGATGCTTTTTAGTGCAAAGAGAATCACGAATTGAGTGCAGGTGGAATGGCGGGAGGAGCAGGATCATAGAGACTAGAGATAACGCTTCCGCTATTGGTACCTAGATACTGTTGGGGTGAGACATGAAGAAGGATCGGTTCCCGAAGAGGAGCGCAGCTTCACCGCTTCCCGCCCCTGAATCCCATCGTGACACAAATGGTTTACAGATGTTTGTTGCAGGCATTGCTTGAACCGAGCGGGCCGGATCAGACACCGAAGCAGTGCGGCAGTTGCACATGCATTGCATTAAGAAAATATTTGAATGGGGCGACACACGACCCTTGCAAGCCGAAATGCGCCACGCAAGCGGTCAGAAATCTGATTCCCGGAACGGCTGACGGCAGATTGATAGTCTTGTATTTCAAGGGTGACAAATGACGTCCTACATGGAAGTATGGATATTCGAGGCGATCCTTTTGAGTGGTGGTCAGCGTGTGTACCGATATTGTACTCAAGGGACATCGAGCACGCCTTATATACCACCAACCGAGAAACTGTGCGTGTCTGAATGAGAGGTGGATGACATCTTGATTCTTTCTCTTAGACAGCCTCATATCTTTTCTGGAAATCGAGAAATCAGCATGGCCAGCCAGGTGATCACCCCACTCCTCCGGACGCCGGTGCTGGTGATCCTCGTGGTCGCAGTTATTGCGATTGGAACATGGATTCGTCGAGATCGACGGCTCGATAAAATGCCAGGGCCTAAAGGATGGCCCCTTATAGGCATTGGGCTTGGACTGCCAAAACAAAGCGCTTTCATGCACAGATGGGGTCTCGAGTATGGCGAAGTGTTCAAGCTGCGAGTGGGCTGGTACAACTGGGTTGTCCTCAATAGCCCAGAGGCCATGAAAGAGATTATGGATAAACAGGTGGGTGGTACCTATTGATCTTATTCATGCTCAGGCTCACACGATACAGTCGATCCATACGTCGTCCAAGGTCCCCGCCCCCTTGGCCCACGATGTTGTTACTGGTGGTTTACGCCAATTTACCATGCGATACGGGCCTCAATGGCGGGCCTATCGCCATGTCTCGCACCAGGTCCTCTCTACGCCGATGACTGCATCATTCATCCCTGTCCAGGAATTTGAAGCCAAACAGCTTCTCTACGACATTGCCTTCGACAACAAGAGCCAACGTGACTTCTACTGGCATGTTCGGCGCTTCTCTTTCAGTATCCACATGACCGCTACGTATGGCCGTCGCGTAAATAGCTGGCAGCATGAAGACGTACGACAGGCCAATAAGACTTCGAAGATTCTGGGACAGGTGTCCAAGCCGGGATCTTTTCTGGTGGACGAGTTGCCTTTCTTGGCGAACTTGCCCTCGTTCCTTCAACCAGGGCGATCGCGTGCTGCCAGCTACACGAAACCTATTCTTGATGCCAGGCTGCGGCTCTGGAACCGCCTGAAAAAGGAGTTGGAAGCTGGATATGCGCCCAAATGTGTTGGCCGAGAGTTGCTCGAGAACGAGTCGCTTTGGAGGGGCCAAGGCCTCGCTGAAGTGGACGCTGCGTGGAACATCAGCGGTCTGGCCGAGGCTGGGTCTGAGACATCTTTTGTTACGATGAACAATCTGATCCTCCACTTGGCCGCTTCTCCAGAAGTGCAGACGCGGGCTTATGAGGAGCTGATGCGCGTCGTTGGGCCGGACCGGACTCCCGTGTTTGAAGACGTGCAGAACCTGCCCTACGTCCGCGCCTGTGTGAAAGAAATGCTCCGGCTGCGGCCCGTTCCAATATGGGGCACCAAGCACTTTACCGACGCCGATGTGAAATACAAAAACTACGTGATACCGAAGGGGACGGTTCTTCTTGCAAACACCTCTTTCCTAGGCCAGGACCCTAAGCGCTATGACGAACCATTTTCGTTCCGACCGGAACGCTTCTTGAATTATCCCAAGTACAGCGCAGAATATGCTGCTGGTGACCCTTACAAGCGTGATCACTTCGGTAAGTTCTCTGACCTTTGTGATATCATAATGCCCCCGGCCCGCAAGCCATGGACACGTTTGGAAACTGATATTGCGGCAGCTTTCGGCGCTGGAAGACGCATCTGTCCGGGCGCCAAGCTCGGCGAGAACACGCTTGATATCGGCCTGATGAACATTTTGTGGGCTTTCGAGGTGCGACCGCCTTTGATGGAGGACGGAACCGAAGCAACAACCATGAACATGGACTTTGACACAGCTTTCGAGCCGACTGCATTTGCAGCGCCTAAGCCGTTCGCTGTGAGATTTGTGCCACGCAGCGACAAGGCGTTGTATACAGTGCAGCACCAGTGGGAGAGAGGGTTGAAGGAAGGCTACATGCTCGGCAAAAATCACGTTACAGCAGCTGGAGTGGATCATTGAACCCATCTGACTTGATTGTTGTGGTCAGCAACAAATCTGAGTAAGATGCGGTTGAATTTACTCCTTACTTAGACGTTCCCTATCATAATAAAGATTCCATCCATCCATAATTTTACGGAAATTGTTGCTTGAGTTCTCTGTTCTCTCTGCAGTTGCATGACCATCGGATGGTAGTGGTGATGTAGTTTCCTGCTTGGAATGGCCGAGCTTTGAGCCGCGCCGACACGTGCTCCAAGTAGATAGTACCCCGACGACGAGAATACATCCTGGTGCAACGCCTTAGAAGTCTCTGTACCAGCCGATACGGGCATACGGTGGCGAGACCTGGACGCCACGGCCAGTGTAATATTATCGCGGCACCCGCAACAGGACACGACTCAAACTTGCAATTGGTCGTACAGAGCGCAATTTCCTTCAAAGCGGCTTGCTACTTAGAGACAGTCTGAGAAGGAGGCGACTTTACACAACATTCCCGCTTCTAGCCGGGTTGTACTAAGGCCAAGACCAGTACCTGTTGATGCAGCAATACGGTGCTGACTGTAATACCGGCATATCTCACTTACATCACCGAGAAACTCTGGTGTATCTCCTTTGGCATGGGGCTTACACATCTTCAAAGAGCCGAACTTTCGTCTCGGTGATATCGTGTTTACGAGTGCCCGAGCCTTGGAATTTAGGATGCGTCAAATATAGAGGGCTTTTTGTTCGTCAGTCTTCTCTGAGTCCATGGGAGAGTGGGCATCTTTAGGCATTTGAAATTACTTATGAGCGCTTCTTGTGCACGGCGCTGGCAGCTACAGGTGGTATTACGCAGATGCTGTGTGGCAGTTACCCTTCAAATTGAGGCTTTTGTATCACCGATCTGATCAGCCTTGGGGCGAAAAATACAACCGATTCGGTATGACGAAACACCCGTGTGTATCACTCACTGGACCTTATTTCTGATCAAATCCCCGCTTCAGCCCGTGGTACTCGGCATCCGTTTGTGACGCATGGTATGTTTTATTGATGAAAACCGGGATTGAACCTCGGCCACGCTCGGTGGTCTAATGCATTCACGTTGTACTGTAGACTAAGGGCTCCGAGACAAACCTCAAGTTCAATTTCGGGGACCCCCAATGACAGCCTCTCCGCCGGATATTGATTTTGGGGACTTCCAGCTTCCTGAGAGCTCTCTTGACTGCGTCTTGCTGGCTCACGAACCATATGCTGGTATCAGCGGGATCCTCTTGACAGAGGACCCACCTCTATTCAATTCGATACCACAGACTGGACACGTCATCGTGTGATTAACATGGAGACGGGGTTAGAATATGAGCATAAACCTTGCTTCAAGGCCTTGGCTTTCGGGAACAGGCCTGAATTATTTGGATCCAGCTGACTTGAGCGAAAGAGGGCGCAATGGGTCATAAACTTGATGACACAGGGCGGCTCGGCCCTGTCTGTAATCATTCTACGTCTCCTATCTGGCATGTAAGACACATACAGTCTCTGCATAACTTGGTAAACATGTAAGGAAGCATAGACTTTGCAGTGGTAGCAACTGGACTGCCGGTGTTCGAAATCATGGGCATCTTCATGTTACCAATCAATTGGACACTGAATTCATTGTGCTACAGGAGGCGGCTCAAAGATGTTCGCTTCGATGGAAATTATGGCGGACGCTGGATGGGTCAAACGACAATTCCAACAGCCGGGAGCCTAGACCTGATCGTCTAGAGCGCTGATTTCCCCTTCATAACCTTTAAACTTTGTCACATCCTTTCCGTTACCTTACCACAGAAGAGATGGTGCTGAACATTATTCTCGGCACCGCGCGCCTAGAACCTAAGCTGGGATCACTCCTTATCGCGCAGGTACCACGTTACTATCCCGAATAGTCTCTTGACTGCAGGGCTCAGAGATATTAGTGGAGTCCAAGTCGGCGTTCCCTACATGCCTGTTTCCGGTGGTGGCTGACGGGATGAATGAGTATCTCATCTCAGTTTTGTCGCCCCAGCCGAGGTTCATCATACCTCCAACGCCCTTCCACCCAATAATGGCACATAGATTCGGCTTCAAGTTTTACTATCTCGGGGAGTACGACATGCTGTCAGCCTCGGCCAGAAGATGTCGGGCGCTCCTGATCGGACATCACCTTCCAAGCTATTTTCAAGCTTCCCGCTTCAGAGGAGGTCTCTTATCCAGGGACACAGTCAGACCTACCAAGGAATTCTGGAACAATTCAGGGGATAACAGACCAATGGCAATGAGGTCAGCGATGAGGCTCTACGTCGCTAATATATAGGTAAGGCCATGCCATACCACTTGCGCAAGGACATCTATCAAAGTTCTGCGCGCAGAGGTGTTATCAGAGCCTACTCTATCCAAACACGATATTCTCGACCCAGCCTATTCTGTCAGACGACACCTGGGATTCAGCCAACATGCAGCCAACACAAGTCAGTCTTTATCTATTTGGGGACCAGACTTACGACATCGGGCCCCATCTGAAGGCTCTGCTCCTGGAGTCTCAGAGGGGCAATGTGCTCCTGAACGATTTCCTACAAAGAGCCTATAGTGCTTTGCGCAAGGAGTTATACCATCTTTCAGTCCAGGAGCGAGAGTCCCTCCCGCGCTTCACCTCCATCGAAGATTTGGTGCTATGGAGGTCAACCTCCCCACAGGAAGCGAGACAATGTATACCTCTCGACATGTCTCTAACCTGCATGTATCACATTGCCGCCTTCGTTGCGTAGGTATTCCTCCAGTATTGTCCAAGATAAGCATACTTTCTGACCGCTAGGTGATGCAGTCAAGCGAAATACGAGTATCCGAGCTCCTGTGACAGCCGCCTGTTAGGTCTCTGCACTGGTGCTCTCGCGGCGGCTGCAATTAGCTGCGCCAAGAATGTGGTTGAACTGCTTCCCCTTGCAGTGACGTCTGTGCTAGTCGCCTTCAGAACGGGTATGTCGGCTGCGAGCGCAGGCAAGCGTGCCACAAGAGGCGACCAAACTGGTAGCCAGTCCGGTGTTGCGAGATCTTGGTCTCTTGTTGCGGCCGGCCAGGCCGCTGCTCAAGCGGTTAAGAATTTCAGCGAGCGAAGCGTAAGGATCAGATCTACCCTCTTTCAAATAATCTGCTTTCACGGCTAACAAGGCACCTTTAGACCCTTCCCTTGACAGCTAGACCATTCGTGAGCGCCCATGCTCTGCACGGGCTCACGGTCACAGGTCCACCGTCCTCTCTCGCGAAGCTCACTGCTTCGGACGAGTTCAAGAATGTTAAATACAAGGACATCCCTATCTTCGCCCCGTACCATGCGAAGCACTTATTCTCCCAAGAGGACGTGCGCGAGGCACTTGGGCTGCTCGCCGAATCAGAATCGGCCAGCACATCGAATGTTCCAGTTCTGTCAGCAAGCAGTGGCCAAGCCCTCGGGGTCAACAATTTCCATACACTTTTGAAGGCCGCCGTGGAGGGAATCCTTCTACAGGAAATCAACTGGGCTCAAATCTTGGGCGGAATTCAGACCTCGTTCGAAGGGTTCAAGACCCCGCAACTAAGGACTATCCCGTTTGGGACGGCTGCGGACCAGCTAATCCAGTCAGGTCTTAAGCAGACAGCCCTGGGGTCTTTCCTCCCGGCTCCGCCATCGGGATCAAAGCCATCATTCAAGCAAGAACCGTCGTTCTCGCCCAGCCCCCCAGGGGCGACTTCTGCTCCGGGGAAGCGATCCAAGATTGCCATTGTGGGCATGTCTGGACGTTTTCCTGGGGCAAATAGCACCGAGGCATTCTGGGACCTCCTTCGCGAAGGCCTCGACGTACACAAAGAAGTGCCTCCGCTTCACTGGAACAAAGCAACACATTATGACCCGACTGGAACGGGCAAAAATACTTCTGCCACACCCTTTGGTTGTTGGTTGGATAACCCGGCTGCCTTTGATGCTCGATTCTTTAATGTCAGCCCTCGGGAAGCTCCGCAGATCGATCCTGCACAGCGTATTGCTTTGATGACTGCGTACGAAGCAATTGAGCAAGCCGGGATAGTCCCTGATGCAACTCCGTCCACCCGGAGAGACAGGGTCGGCGTATTTTATGGCGTGACAAGCAACGATTGGATGGAGACGAATAGCGCCCAAAAGATCGATACCTAGTATGTTGCGGTTACCCCTTCGTTCTGCTAGGAGTCAACACTAACATCAGCCTCTACAGCTTCATTCCTGGTGGCAACAGAGCATTTATACCCGGCCGGATCAACTACTTTTACAAGTTCAGTGGGCCTAGCTATGCCGTCGATACTGCCTGTTCTTCGAGTCTTGCTGCTATCCATATTGCATGTAATTCTCTCTGGGCTGGGGATGTTGATACTGCTATCACAGGTGGTACTAATATCCTTACGAACCCCGATTTTACTTCTGGATTGGATAAGGGTTACTTCCTCTCTCGTACTGGAAATTGCAAGACCTTTGACGATGCGGCAGATGGCTACTGCCGTGGTGAGGGTGTCGGCACTGTTATTTTGAAGCGTCTTGAAGATGCTGTTTCAGACAAAGACCCGATCCTTGGCCTGATTCTTGGGGCTTACACCAACCACTCGGCTGAGGCTGAGTCTATAACCCGTCCGCACTCTGGTGCTCAGAGAGCGATGTTCAACAAAATTCTCAATAGCTCGCAAGAGATCGTTGATCCGACAAGCGTCAGCTACATTGAGATGCACGGGACTGGGACTCAGGCTGGGGACGCCTCCGAGATGCAGAGCGTGCTTGAAACATTCGCTCCGTCAGTCGACGTGAGGGATGGCAATCAGCCGCTCTACCTAGGAAGCGCCAAAGCTAATATAGGGCACGGGGAAGCTGCTTCCGGCGTGTCGAGTCTCATTAAGATCATGTTGATGATGCGAGAGAACACCATTCCTCCGCATTGTGGGATAAAATCCAGGATCAACCACAAGTTTCCAACTGACCTGAGCGAGCGCAATGTTAGGATTGCCCGAGACGGCCCAGTGCCCTGGCAGAGAGGCGCTCATGAGCCCAGAAGAGTATTTGTCAACAACTTCAGTGCCGCTGGAGGAAACACGGCATTGCTGATAGAGGACGCACCCCTGACCAGTGACCTACCCGTCTCTCAAGGAGATGATTTGAGAACCAGTCACCCTGTCGCCATCTCCGCAAAGAATGCACTCTCCCTACAAGGGAACCTTGAATCTCTCCTGCGTTTCATCCAGCAACACCCCGGAGCTTCAGTCAGTGAGCTCTCATACACGACCACTGCACGCCGTATCCACCACCCGCACCGCGTTATGCTGGCAACTCCCTCCATCGATGATCTGAGAGTTCAGGTCGAAGCCGCGATTCGGGACAAGGCAGGGGCCAACCGACCTAAGGTGCACAAAATCGTATTCGCTTTCACTGGCCAGGGAGCTCAGTTCGCAGGCATGGGAAGACTGTACTTCGAGAGCTTTTCAAAATTCCGAACCGAAGTCCGTCGACTTGATCACCTGGGGCAGTGTCTAGGGTTTCCATCAGTCATACCCGTATTCGAGGCAGACGAGTCTGAGAGCATTCTCGACTACTCGCCGGTGGCAGTCCAACTTGCAAGCATTTGTTTGCAGATTGCCTTGACAAAGCTCCTTGCGTCTTGGAATATCATCCCAGCTGCTGTTGTTGGACATAGCCTCGGAGAGTATGCCGCCTTGAATGCGGCTGGGGTACTCTCAGATGCAGACACGGTATATCTTGTGGGCAGACGAGCTCAATTGATCCAGGCGCAATGCTCACAGGGAACTCATTCCATGCTGGTTGTCAGGGCCTCTACGAATGAAATCGAGGCGGCTCTCCGTAACCAAGACATCAAGTATGAGTTCGCCTGTGTCAACTCCCCTACCGAGAACGTCCTGGCTGGCTGCGTAGGCGAAATCGATAAGGCTGAAAAGGTTCTCGTCAAGTCTGGGCTCAGGACAACGATACTCAAGGTTCCTTACGCCTTTCACTCATCCCAAGTTGAGCCTATTTTGGAGAGCTTCAGCGAAATTGCTAGCGGTTCAGCATTCTCCGCGCCCAGCATACCCATCGTTCAACCCATGACCGGTACCATTGCTCTGCCAAACCAGACCGACTCAGGTTTCAACTCAGAGTACCTGGCCAGACACTGCCGCGAGCCAGTCAACATGCTCAAGGCACTTCAGACCGCCCAAGAGGAGCGTATTATCACCAGTGAAACTGTTGTCTTGGAGGTCGGCCCTCACCCAGCTGTCTCAGCCATGGTCAAAGCAACTCTGGGATCCCACCTAATGGCACTGCCCACATCTCAGCGCACCAGTTCTGCTAAGCAATCGAAATCACCTTGGCAAGTACTCACCGATTCGCTGAAGCGGCTCTACTGTGTGGGCACGGACATTCGTTGGGCTCAGTACCATTGTGACTTCACGTCGGCACACAAAGTCGTCCCCTTGCCCGCTTACAGTTGGGATCTCAAAGACTACTGGATCCAATATGTGAATGACTGGTCACTCAGAAAGGGTGATCCCCCATTGGTTTTGGGTGATTCCAGACGTCTGGACACGACCACAATCCACAGAATCGTGGATGAGAGCTCAAGCTCCAACGGGAACATTGTCAATATTGTGGTCGAGGCCGATGTTACCCGGCCAGACATGAACCCTCTGATTCAAGGGCACATGGTCGACAACATTCCCTTGTGCACTCCATCGGTCTACGCGGATATGGCCCTGTCTCTTGGGAAATACCTTGTGGAAAAGTACCAGCCGCAGTTGAGCGATGATCAGCTGGTGGTTGGTGTTGGCGACATGAACATATCGAAGGCATTGATCGCGAAAGCACAGGGTCCCCAACTCCTTCAAGCTCATACTGAAGTGAACTGGGGATCAAAAGAAGCCACATGTAAATTTGTGTCATTCGACGTGAAGGGGCAACTCCAGGAGCACGCTCGTTGTGTCATCCGTTTCCAGGACAGAGAGCAACAGCGTAAACTGCAGGGGGAGGCCGCTGCTATCAGAGACAAAATGCAATCTCTTCGAAGAGGCATCTCATCTGAGACCACGGCGAGATTCAATCGACCAATGGTTTACCGAATGATCCGGCCTCTAGCCCAGTTTCACACAGATTATCGCGCGATCGATGAGGTTGTCCTGAACAGCAAAACACTCGAAGCCTCCAGTAGGGTCAGCTTCGGGAGCGTCAAGCGCAACGTCGACGACAGGTTCCACACTCACCCGGCCATCATCGATGCATTGTCCCAGAGTTGCGGATTCGTTATGAACTGCAACGACGGCTGTGACCTCGATGTTGAAGTCTTCATGAATCATGGATGGGGCTCATTCCAGATGTATGAGGATATGAAATTTGAAAAGACGTACACAACTTACACACGCATGCACGAGGGCAAAGACAAGCTGTGGCATGGAGATGTGGCCGTCTTTGATGGTGATAAGATAGTTGCAAGCTTTCAGCAACTAGCAGTAAGTGGACCCAGTTTGTATCGCAGTGCTTTCAGTGGGTTCTAACCATACTTGTAGATCCAAGGTGTGCCTCGGCGAGTACTTTCTGTCATTCTGTCTCTGGAGAGCGGACGAAAGGCCCAAAAGCCACAAATCGCAGTGTCTACTCCTTCAGTTGCTCCGCGAGCCACTCCATCCGCGGCGCTGGCACCTGTTGTCACATCGAATGAGTCCGGGCCAAGCAAGATTGCCTCTGCATTGCAAATAGTTTCAGAAGAAAGTGGCATCGCTTTGCCTGACTTGACCGACTCCAGCCTTTTCGGCGACTTGGGTGTCGATTCCCTTTTGTCCTTGACCATTACCGCGAGATTTCGCGAGGAATTGGACGTCGACATAGATTCCACGTCAATGGTCATGGAGTATCCATCGATTGGCGACCTCAAAAAGCTCTTCAAAGGAGATGAACAAGAAAGACAGTCAAGCTCGGGCCCAGGCTTGAGCAGCCGGGTGATGGAGGCATATCATCCTCCCCCGCAACGAGCTCCTGCTATCTCACGACAGCCCAATATCGTCGAACGTGCCCTTCAGATTGTCTCAGAAGAGAGTGGCGTCGCCCAGGATGACCTCACCGATGAGACTCACTTTACAGACAGCGGTATTGACTCGCTCCTGTCGCTTGTCATCGTCAGCAGGTTTCGTGATGAGCTCGAGATTGAAGTGGACCATGAATCCTTGCTTATGGAATGTCCAACTGTCGCCGATCTGAGAGCCTTCCTAGTGGGTGGTGGCCAGTCAACACCATCTGAGGAAGACTCGTCTGATCAGAGTGGGTCCCCAAGCGACAGCAGTAACACACCTTCCAGCCCTGCTAGCGATCCGGAGGAGGATGACGAGTTGATCGAGGTCAAGGCCGACGATCTTAGCCTTCTGCCAGAAGCCGTCGTAAATGCAAATTGCACGTCACTTATAATACAGGGGTCGCAACGCACATGCACCAAGTCTCTATTCTTGTTCCCAGATGGTTCAGGGTCGGCGACTTCATATGCCGGCATCCCACGCATCTCTTCGGACACTTGCGTTGTAGCACTCAACTCGCCCTTCCTGAAGGATCCAGAGTCTTTGCGAGCTTGCCCGCTTGACCATCTTATCAACGTATATCTGAGAGAGCTTCGTCGTCGGCAGCCCTCCGGGCCGTATCATCTTGGCGGTTGGTCAGCTGGCGGAGTCCTAGCATATCGAACGGCGGAGATTCTTGGCACCCAAGGCGAAGAAATCGCCAGTCTTACACTGATTGACTCACCTTTGCCACTAAAAGGACTGGATCCGCTCCCGAGGCACTTCTACGACTTTTGCAGGTCTTTGCATCTGTTCGGAGGCGGCCAGCATGGCAAACCAGCCAGCTCAAGGCAGCATACGCACACATTTTCAGACGCGGAGCATGACAAGCTCATCTCGCACTTCAATGCCTCCATTGACGTGCTGCATGAGTACCACGCGAAGCCTCTGAGCCAAGATAAGTGTCCGAAGAAGGTGTCCATCATTTGGGCGCCAGATACTATCACCGACCGGCCTGGTGTGAAGAAGCTTGAGCCTCACCCCGACGATACGGAAGGTATGAAGTTCCTCACAGAGCGGCGCACTGATTTTGGAGCCAATGGATGGGATCAACTGTGCCCCGGCAGTGACATACGAATAAGGAGGGTTGACAATGCGCACCATTTTTCAATGATGGTAAGTCTCAACTACCGTGCTTTGACCCCAGTGCAAGTGTCCACCCACTGACTTCTTATTGAAACAGCGCGAACCATTCTCTGTAGAGTTGGCAGCACACGTTCGCGAAAGTCTGAGCTAAATGTACACACTTGAATATTTAGGGTACCTGGGTACCGAGGGACGATGGGCATACAATACGAGCCGCGATCAGAACACCTCGATCTTTACGCCACTCAAGAAGCATCTCCGGGGAGTTTCTTGGTTTCACATTCATCGAATGGTACTCGCTGACGTAAATCGGGATTTCTGCTTCGAACTCTCTTTATTAGACTGTATCTTAGACAGCCGGCAACATGGGTACAACGGGATTCTTTGCATGCTTGTGCCTACTGGGAGAAATACAGCAGTTTTCAGCGCGCCCAAATGCTGCCCGTGCCGTGCTGGTGACAATCAAAGCAGCGAAAAGCGGTGAACATCAACCGAGCCACAGTTTCTTTGGAGAAGAAGCACAACCCACGTATTTAGAGCTTCGGCGACTGCCTCTGCGCTGCCTTTATGTCCTGCCTAAAGGCGAGTTCACCAAGTATCTCCTCGGATCCGCCTCCAACGACCATCATTCTAAGGTCCCTCGTAATTTGCTCGATGAGACCCCCTCCGCCGGGCCCGTTTCTCTCGTACGCGACGCCGCCCATTGTCTGCTGCGCCTCTCTCGCTGCATGCTCCAGCAACCTGCCCCCTGATATCTTTGCTAGAGCAATCCGCCCAGCAGCATCGTCGTTTTGCCATCCACGCATCTGTATGTGATAAGCGATCTGTTCTAACCATGCCCAATGTGACTCCACCTCCCTAGCCAGCGTGACGATCTTGTGTCGGATGATCTGATGATAGATAAGGGGCTTGTCGAAGGTCTCTCGGGTGTGTGCATACTGCATTGCTGTGCTGAGGCAGGTCCGAGCTTTGCGGTTACAAACAATGGCCATGAGAAACCTCTCCCTGTTGAAATTGGTCATGATGTATTTGAATCCTGCATTTTCCTGTCCCAGCAAATTCTCGATGGGCACGTGAACGTTCCTCATACGCACCCAGCTCGCCCCACCGGCGTTTTGACCACTATTGTATATTTTTTCGATCTCGATCCCCTCTGAGCGGAGAGGCACAACAAGCATTGAGATTCCTTGAATGCCCGGACCTCCTGTGCGAACAGCCGTTGTCATATGCGATGCCCATTGTGCTCCTGTGATCCACTTCTTCGTGCCTGTGACTATGTAATGGCGTCCGTCCGAAGACTTGACTGCCTTGGTGCGGATATTTCCAACGTCGCTGCCACCGCTTGGTTCTGTGATTCCTAAGCAGAAGTTGGTTTCTTGCGTGAACAGTCCAGGCAGCCATCGCCGCCTTTGCTCCTCGGTGCCGTGGTTGATTATGGGCGGCACGCCAATTGAATTTGCTCCTGCCAGCGCGATACCGACGCCCCCCTCTATTCGGCCTACTTCATCACTAAGAATCATGAAGTGGAAGACGTCGAACTTGTCAGCTGGTATGCCCGCCACGAGCTTATGTGGAGACGGCCTGTACTCGGCTGGTATGTTTGCAAAGGCCAGCCCAGAGTTGATGTAGTCGGCCTTTGCTGCGTCTGGGCAATCGCCCTCCTGCTCCCATCTGAGATGATGAGGGAGAATATTCCGGTCGATATAATTCCTGGCATAAGCTTGGAGCTTCCTGTGAGACTCGTCATAGTAAGGCGACTCCAAGGACGCTAGCCAGGCCGGCTCTGCCCATGCCCAGGGAAGTTGAGCAGGATCCTCGTTCTCGCTGGACATGGTAACGCGCAGGTGTTCTCAATTGGTGCGACCTGGTCCGTGGCAACAATCCCTTCCTATCACAGGAGATGTGATTGTTCTTGATAATGTAAACGCGGGTATGGGGTGGATGAGAATGAAGGCGCAGTCAACTGGTGCAGCCAGGGCTTGTGAAAAATCACACAACGCCTTGGAGATGCCGAGGTCAGTAATGCACGAGACATTAACAGCTGGAATGTTGCCCCGCATCCTCGCGCACCAAATGAGCACGACCTATTCTCCAACTGCCGCCACATAAGCCTGCATGCCCTGCTGAAAATAAGGTAACGATAGCGCGGCCACCGTATGTTCCCGCCCCCACGTAAGCCCTACTTAGGTATGATACATGGAAGCTGCTCGTTTGCTGCTCGTAAAAACTGAAGACTGTAAGATCGTTGTGCTCAAGTTTTCGGAACGACATCGTTTGAAGACTGGTGTAAGTGTATGGGATCGGGGGGTGAAGGTAGGTGATTAGACAGGGGGCAGGCCGTACAGACTGCACTTATTTGTACTTGGCTTGCTTTATCGTTAGCGAGTTCAACGCTTACTGAGACCGGAACATATTCAAGCTGCATCCAACCCCCTTCGGAACACAACTGCCTGTCTTCTCTTGCAGGACACAGGCTGATGCTGGATCTGCTTCGCGCTGCCACCAGCCTGGCCGTAACTGGTTGGACCTTGTTTCACCAAGGGACGCAGGTTATGCTAATAAGGATATAGCCTACTGTGGCCCTGGTAGCCTCATACCCGGCGCTTTAATGGATGGGCGGGAGCTGGGCCGCTCGCCCCTTCGTTCGACACAACTAGTTCTGCGGGGTAACTTGCGAACGCCCTCCTTCGGTAGATGGTCCACATATTCCGGCCGTAAAGCTACGTAGGACCTCATTCCGCATCTCCTCTGGATAATAAATGGTTCGGATGGTACAACTTTAATCCTGTTTTGCACCGTGCCTAGGTACTAGTAGTTATAAACCGAGCGCGGGGCTGCGCAGCCGGATTGCCTTCCAAGGTTCGTTCCTGTACGATGAACACTTGCTCAGGGTCGAATCAACCACAAGAATTCAACGTCGAAGAGTGCAAGAAGTCAGCTACCTAGAAATAACCAAGGGCCTTTTGCAAACTATTGAGGAATACTCAACATGGCATCGAACTCCTTTCCCAGACTGCCCAGCTCTGGCATTAACGTCATCATTGTCGGAGCCGGTTTTGCCGGATTGACAGCTGCCATCGAATGCCACCGCAAAGGACATTCTGTCACCGTCTTTGAAAGAGTCCCTGAGCTGAAACCCCTCGGAGACATCATCAGCTTCGGACAGAACGCCTCACGGATCTTCGCAAAATGGCCAGGTGTCATGGAAAAAGTTGACCCTATCATACATAAATCGGATGGAATCAATTATCACAACTTCGAGGGCAAGTTTGTGACGTCACAGTCATTTTCGGCGGAAAGGCAGTGGGGACGGAGGATAAATGGGCATCGTGGGGAGCTGCACCAAATCCTCTATGAGCATGCTCGGCACAGAGGGATCGACGTGAAGCTTGGTCAGAACGTCACGACTTATTTCGAGGCTGGTGACAAGGCCGGCATCGAAGCCAATGGTGTCAAGCATACCGCCGATGTGGTCTTGGCCGCAGAGGGCGTGAAATCTAGAGGTCGGCTAATAGTACTCGGGTTCGACGACAAACCTCAGCCCTCCGGTTATGCCGTCTTCCGAGCATGGATGACAACAGAAAAGTTGAAACAAAACAGCCTGACGAAGCACCTTGTTCAATCAGATAGCCACAATGCCTGGCTTGGGCAAGATATACATTTCATCGCCGCTGCCATTAAGGATGGGGCCGAGTTGAGCTGGGTCTGCACCCACAAGGACGAGGCAGGCATCGAAGAGAGTTGGCAGTTTCCTGGAAAAGTCGACGATGTGCTGGAGGTCCTGAAGGACTGGGATCCTGTCGTTTTAGAGCTTGTCAAGGCAACTCCGCCAGACCGCCTGTTTGATTATAAGCTCGTTTATCGGGATCCCCTTCCGACCTTTGTGTCCCCGCAGGGCCGAATTGCTCTCATTGGTGACGCTGCACACCCCTTCTTACCAACATCGATCCAAGGAGCTAGTCAAGCCATGGAAGATGGGGTGACTCTTGCGGCTTGCCTCGATATCGCAGGCAAGCAGAACGTGAAAGAGGCTATACAGGTGTATGAGAGAATGCGATACGAGCGGGTCCACAAGATACAGGCTACTGGCATCACAACACGAGACAAATGGCATAAGGCAGATTGGGACCTGATTTGGCAGGACCCAACTCTCCTGCATCTTAAGCGCGAGGCATGGATACTCAATTTTGATGTCGAAGAGAGCGCCTACTCTCTGTACGAGGATATACGGAGGTCACTGCACAGCAAAGAGGAATCAAGTACGGGTATTCACGCCACAGCGAAACGAGGGACCGAGACTGCGTCGATTCCTCCCGCACGCTAGAAATCCTTTGTAAAGCTCGCCCTCGACCTCGCAAGTCTCAATTCGGCCAGATTTCTCCAATGTACCTAGGTAGGCAGAGTACCAGGGATGAAACGAGCTCCTAGCTATTAGAGTGCCTACTTAGAACAGCCATCAGAAGGGGGGCCCGAACTAGTATTCTTGTTTGAAGACTGGTAGTTATATAAAGTATCGAAATCAGTAGAGTTGAGTAAGTTGTTAACCCGATGTGAACCATCGCAGTGACCATCATTGGTGATTATTGAAAGCAACGAGCCCTTTTGGCCCAACAATAATTAAAATGCATTTCAATCTGCTCCTTGGTCTTGCACTGCCAGCGCTTAGTACCGCTCAGGTAGGTCGAATCCCGTTACCAGCTGTATACTTCTGATTGTCATGCATCTGTAGGCACCCGGCTGATGATTATGGCCTGTTGACCACAGGTTGTCAGCACAAAGTTAACAACCACTACTACCGCCGCCACACCTTCAGCAACCCCAGACTACCTAGCCCTCTGCGAGTCATAAACCTCCAGCTACGCTGATAGATGCGCTCAATACCTCTACCGGTGCATTGGGCCTTCCTATGTTGAGCAGTGTTACTCGAGCACCTTTTTCTCCATCAACAGCATTCATGTCCAGCGCGAGGCCCAAGGAGCTCGGAACTACAGAGACACAGCAGTCAACGTCGTCTGCACTGAGTCTTGAACAATCAGAATGGAATTTCAGTAACAGTGCCAGCGCGCGCGCACCTCGTATGGCTCACAGTGTTGCAAGGCTGACGGGGGCGCCACAGGGGGGCTAGCACTTCAGCGGCGGGCCGCCCGTCTCTCCGCAGTTCTCAGAGTCGAAAGCAATTAGACGCCTGGCCTCGAAACTTTTGAGACTTGACTGCTCATAGAACTTAACTGCTCATAGATTTCCCTCTTGGACGTTCGAATAATTATTGATTCGAGTCCGCTTTTCGCTGTCGATAACCAACAGTCTTCCTGGTGTTGGCTCCCGAGGTCAGTGTCCCACGGGCACGAAGGCGAAGCTACCCTAGGGTATATTGCAAGTCGGCTGCAATGGATGAATGTGAGCGAAGTCATAAGTATCTTCAACTTTAGCACCACTACCTTCGACTTGTAGGAGTCGTCGTAATTTGATTACAATACTAGTAGTTCTGCCAGCTAGAAACAAGTGCTGGTTTTGATTGGTACTAAGTGAATAATCTCGCACGTGGACATTAAGATGGGTACCTGGGTATAAAGATGAAGTAGCGCGACGTGATTCGCATCGTGCACCCCATGAAGTACCTAGTCCGCCAGGACGTATTTGTGACAGTAGTTCTTCGACCGTGACGAACCTGTTCTGATTACCTATTTCAAGGCATATAGGATTTCCTTGGCTCCTCTTAGGGCAGGGCATATCTTGTTAGGCGGTTGCGTTTCTAACCCCATGGACTATTAGTATTCTTTAAGTTCCTCTATTAAGCCGGAATAGTAGTAAGTTCCCTAGAAGGGTAAGGTAATATATCTTTTATACTAAAATAGTAGGTTTCCCTATATAGAGAATTTAATAGTAACTTTCTAATTTACTTTTATAAACTAGTCTTCTAGCTATAATATTAGGCTATACCTATTTATATTAGTACTATTAAGGTTAAAGCTATTATAGGCTATAAGTTAGTTTAATACCTTTAAGTATTATATAAAAGTACTATTACTATATATAACTTAGGGCTTCTATATATAAATATAAGTTAGCTAAAATAGGTAATAATAAAAGCTACTATTACCCTAACTAAGGTTCTAGCTTTGCTTAAATATATACCTATCAGGTAAGGTAACCATACTCCATTATCTAGATGTGTAGATCTGACAGCTCATAAACAGCCATAGAAATAGAGATTAACTACTAGGTCTTTATTTATATAATATACTTTCTCAAGGATAACTACCTAGAAATAAAAGGTGAAAACTAGAGAATTATTAATATATTCTTAATATTTCTTAAAGAATATAAGCTTAATTTAGAATATATTTAATACTATAAAACTATTAAATATAAACTTAATAGTCTTAAGCCTAAGCTTTTAAAGGTAGACTATAAGGGTCTTAAGAGGCTAAGAAGGAGGCTAAAGGAGGAGAAGGACTAGTTATAGAAGGGTAATATAGTTAAATAGAATATAGTTAGAAGAATATAATTATAAGTCTTTTTACCTTATACCTAGGAGGGGTTTCTAACCCTATACTTATAAATTATATATAGTGCGCTTATATAGTAGTGAGTGCTTAAGACCTAGTGTTTAAAAAAAAAAAAAAAAAAAAAAAAAAAAAAAAGAAAAAAAAAAAAAAAAAAGAAAAAAAAAAAAAGAAAAAAAAAAAAAAAAAAGAAAAAAAAAGAAAAAAAAAAAAAAAAAAAAAAAAAGAGAAAAAACAAAGCTAATTACAATAAATGTCAGTATAGTTCGCATATCTTGTTACCGTCAATGAAAGCCTGTCGCCTTCTTCTCGAGAAATGTTTGTGTGGCTCAGTGCCGGATGGCCGAACTGAGAATGTATCTACGAGTGCCATTTTTCGGTTTGCTCACCCTTGAATAACTGGGCGGGCGCCCAGGGTGGATTGACCATGACACAGTTGATCTACAAGTATCTCAAGAGTTTGATTACAGTCTTGACGCGCTAATCGGATGGTTCGGCCGTAATTTAAAACATGTGGAGAGAACTGCAGTGATGAACTGAGTTCGTGTCATGGCTTGGGTCGGGCATATCGCGAGTGCTGAAGAGGTAGTACCATGGTCTCTGTTTGGACTAGTAGCTGAAAGCATCCGGATCCGATGGCAGATTATTTGCTGAGAATCAACGCCTGGGTCAGGGGGTGGTGTCGTTTCTATTCCCCATACATACTATACTAAGGTGTGTGCGGCGCCTTCCCACAAGTGGCGCTTGGGTAAAGCATCGGATCTCTTTCAAAGGGCTCCAATGCCTTGAGCGATCATTAAGCTTTGATTAGCAATTAGACTTGCACATAAATGGTCTCCGCAGTCTAGGAATAGTGCCTTGATACGTCGGAGCTGAGTCATGGCAGAGACAATGGCTCTCCACCTGTGAGAGCCTGGCCAAGAAGTAATATATCCAAAATTCTCAGGATTCCGAATTAATATCGCGGTGCTTCCATGTATTTATGATCGCTCAAGTCGCCTTTCTGGGAAGCATGAATCCCGTTTGCCCATTCTTCGACGAGATTGATCACACCCCCCTCTTGGACGACAGATTGTCGTCCTTTTCATTACTTTAACATGCACGTTATAAACTTTCTGGGAGTGGTTGGAGTTGTGTCCGCCGGTTTCACCACCGTCCGACCTTCGAATTCCAGTGATCTGTGGGCTGATTGGAACGAGGAGACAGCTTTCACGAGGAAGAACTTCACTATCACCCCGAAAGGTGTGCTCAACGCCTACGAGAGGTGCGGAGGTATCGGTCACTATGGCCCGACCGCGTGCAGCCAGGGGATTGATGTGACGTGTACATTCAAAAATGACTACTACAGCCAGTGCCGGCCTGTAACCGACCCAGATGCCACTACGGAGCCGAAGCCCGCCGGGCCGAAGCCCACGAAGCTGAGCCCACTTGTGCATGGCAAGCCCATGGGCTTTGCGTCCGGTGTCACCGGTGGTGGCGACGTTGAGCCGGTTCGGCCCAGAGACGTCAATGAATTGAGCGATTTGCTGCAGGATCCGGAACCCCGAGTCATTATCCTCGACAAGACTTTCGATTACACTGCCGCAATGGGGGCTGGTACTATTGATGGCTGCAAACCTTGGGGCGATCTTGAGCAGAAATGTCAAGTCGCTCTCGGCCTCGGTGGTGACTGGTGCAACCGCGAGAAGCCAGACGCGCCCAAAGTGCAGGGGTTGGAATTCAACAAAGCTGGAATTAGCCCCCTCTGGATTCGGTCTCATAAGACGATCATAGGTTCAGGTGACAAGGGCATCATTGTGGGTCGCAGCAGTAAGCACATGCAATTTTTTGGATCCGATTTCAACCCCTTCAGTCAGAAGCTTCTCTGATCTTCCACAAAATCCTTGACGTTGAGGAAGGGTGCAGAGGTTGGAACACGCTATAGCCTCAATATGGTCTCATCTTCTCGAGATTACTTCGAACTACTCAGTGCTGCCTGCGTACTCCGTTTGCTAAATTCCATTGCTGCAGTCCGTATGATGGGTGTCGAGAACATCATTATCCAGAATGTTAAGTTCACTAGCATTAACGAGAAATACGTCTGGGGTGGCGATGGCTTGGATGTCTGTAAGTGAAACTTTCTGATCACAATACACCAGGTAGTCTGCAAGTTTGAGGCTGGTGGCTGACTTTAGAAGGGGGCTCAAACAACGTTTGGCTAGATCACTTAACGATCAGCCGCGTGGGGCGCCAAATGCTCGTGGTACATGAAGGATCAAACAAGAATATCACAATAAGCAGCGTCCACTTTGATGGATTTACAGAGTACAGCAGCAAATGTGGAACTGAGAGCAGCACATCGCATTATTGGTGAGTCTCAAGTCAATCTGGGCTTTCGTACGACACATTCTAATCTGAATTAATCACAGGGGCTCCAAGTTCTCAGGGCAAGACGACTCCATCACTTTCATCAATAACTACATGGACCATTTCAGTGGCAGGGCTCCCCAGGTGGGCGATAAGGTGCGCACCATCACCCAAGCCCCCCTTCGAACATCCTCATCTTCCTGGTTTGGGAATTATCCAGAACACACCACTCCAGTAGCTGTAGCAGGCGGCTAACTCATACTAGAATGAGAGTAGCGTTTCTTTGACTCATGTCGTCAATAATGTCTGGGAAGCCGTCTCGTCCGAAGCCCACGCCTTTGAAGTCCTCACTGGCGGTGTGGTTCTCGCTGAAGGAAACTTTATTGTAAGTATCAAACTTTCTCGAGCTCCTGATCTCTTCAGCGGTCGTGTGGTGGATTTTTCCAAGGCACGTCACGTTCAACCGAAGCGGGTAATTAATGCCCTTTCGCCAGTACAATACGAGTATAGTTCTCGACAAAAGTCACGGAGTCGGGCTGGTCTACATGCCTCAAGGCAGTGTTGGCGATGCCCTTTGCACCAAAGCCATTGGTCGCCCCTGCATCCCTAACAACTTGCTCCAGAGCGGTTCTTTCAACGCTTCTGAGCCTGCTACCCTTGATGCCCCTGAGTGGAAAGAGAATAGCAATTTTCCTGTCGCCGAGACGGCTGACGAGAAGCTGCGTGAGAAGGTCAAGGCCAACGCTGGCTTCGGAAGACTGTAGTTAATAATTGGATTCACAATCACATGTTGCTAGTGCGAAATGTCTCCAAGCAAAAGGACGACACAAAGAACCGTGCCCCTGGCTAGTTATGGAAACGTCTTCCAGTGGATGAACTCGGGTTAAATATGTCGTGGCAGACTTTTTGTTAAGATCAGTTTGGGCCTGTGGTCATTTTAATTACAGCAGGTGTAGAATTTTCTATCTCCAATTTCCTTCGTAGCATTGAGCAGCCATGTTTGGGTCTGTGCTTCGCCCCAACAACATCGTCTCTAGCATTCTACAGGACAATCTCCTACCACGAAACTAATTTCTTTCTCAATCTATATACCCGTTGTGAGAGCGTGTGTATAGAGGATCAGGCCCCCACTAGTTACCTAGTCATCCAGTGTGGCCCATTCGCCCACACCCTCTAGGACTTGAAACCCCCTGTAACTCTTCATAACCTCTCTCCTTACATGAAAGGTAGCGCCGTCGTAATTTTAATTGAGGTATTGAGGATAGTTGCCTTGTCTTTGTTTCCCCTCCCGTGACAACCCACCTTGATTACTGTGCCGCCCCTTCATGAAGATCGGACATTGCTTCCATGAATATTCGTTTGTGCTATTTTCGTGATCGTAGTCTTGTGCATCAGCGTTGAGATTCACTCCATGGGCCAAGCTAGGCCAAAACTGTTGGCCCAGGAAAGGTGACTGCACTTGGACTCAAGACTCATCCGCCGCAGCGAATGCATATCTGAAGTCCTTCACCCGCCCCCTCCCCCAAGGCGTGATGAGCGACGGTCACTTATCATTTTGGAAGATCAAGGATCACTTGAAGCGTAGAAGGATTCCGGGGAAGAGATGACCGTGGAATCATGAGTTTTTAGCAGAGCAAAAATGAATTCTTGCGATAAGAGGATGATGAGGCAGATTCAAGCGCCTGAACCTACGCCATAGAATGCGATGTCTAATACAAGAGCAAGATTATAGGCCGTTGAGGCTGGGACTTGGGACTTGGGACTTCTGGACGACAATTGGGGTCAACCTGGAAATGCATTTGCAACTGTGAAGAACATATGCACGTCTGTCAGGGGCTTGGAGCACACAGATTGCCCAATACTATATTTTCCTCGTGGAACTGTGTCTTGACTCTGTGATAGTCTGTTTTGATGCCTTGATGTCGCTCGGAACATTTCTCTGCTGTTGTTTCAGAACGGCAGGCACACAGTGTACGAGGAGAGAATCATGGGCGGCTCCACTTTCGCCGGGCATAACCCGGAGGCTGAGCTATCAAAGATTGAGATATCGTCTGCTACGCGCACTGCAACACAGGCCGCGGTGCGCAACCATAGGAAACATCGAAGCAGATCGGGTAGGGTATCAATTTGCGTCGCGACCAGTCGGCCTTCAGGTCATCTTTGTGGTCTTACCCGGTCGATCTCGGCGACTGACGTTTCGACAGGTCTAACCGGTGGGCTGACGTACGTCACTGCCCGGTCAATGATCCACAAGCCCCTGTGGCGACACGAAGATCATTACGTTGAAGGTGCCCGTCACTTCACTATGCAGTGCTGTTGGCAATTATATCAATAACGATTCTATCTCGGAAGTGATTCCAGACCTCTTCTAGCAGTTTTGAGAGCGAGCCAAATTTTCACAATTCCATCCCCAGGGAATCGCACCAACTTCGCGAATCACAAGCCACAACCCGGGGAACCCATCATCGACGACGACCAGTTCAGCGCTCAGAAGACAACCACATAAACACCCAAATATGTCAACCACCAATCCCGGCCCAGACAACGTCGGGCCTACAGAATCACCAAAGGGGAACACGGACCTGAAGCCGAGCACAGGGACCAACGGGCAGGCAGAGGAGTTCAAAGTCCCAGCGGGCGCCACAGTTCAACACGCAGAGAATTACGACGAGGCCCCGCCAGGCGTGCCGGGGCCCGACCACTCGGCCCTGGCCCGAGACACGCTCCGGAAGCAAGCCAAGCCCGTCTTCAACCGAGGGCCGTCCATGCTCGACTTCACGGCCGTAACGTCCGCCGGGCCAACGCCCGCGGGCGAGGTGCCCCCGTCGGCGTCGTACTTTGACGGCTCGCGGCTGCGCGAGTCGCACCTCCCCGACAAAGAGCTGGAGACGATGAGGAGGCAGACGGTCACCGAGACAGACTCGGAGCTGCCCCGTCGGGTCCCCGGCGACGAGGTGCAAGGTGCGAACGCATTTGCGCCGCGGACATCGCGTCAGCAAACTGCGCGTGGTACAACCGGATGATACGCGCGGGTGGAATGGGTCCAACGATACATATGGAGATCATATATATCTAGGTAGATAATAATGGAGTCTCTTGAATGCTTTGAAAAGCTATCGAACCAGCATCTTTCCTAATTCCTGGTCCAGAGCATATTCGTTCCATGTTTTCCATTACCTGCCTGCAACTGGGATCTCCAGCTACCTGGTCTTCTCTTTTCTTCTTTCCTTTATTTCAGGAAACTCAAATATGTACTGGGCAAGTACAGTTGCAGAATTGGACGGCTGTCGAATAGAACTCCACCGCCTTGCGCGTTTTTCGAAGATAACCGTGTTAGTGCCCGAAATTTGTCCACGCACAGGGTGCAAAACACTTCACAGCGGATCCGATGAGTCTGTAGTAAGTTCCCTGAGGGAATTGGGTATCTATGTGTAATCGTGCGCAGCCATGCATCTATAACTACCACCTATGCTTATTAAAGCCTAATGTCATGTATGCAAATCTCCACAACACCCAGAGGCACCGCGAGCCCTCTACTTTTTGGCTGCCGGCTGAGATGCATCGTGAGTCAGCGACTTGAGACGCCCACTTTTTCTCTCGCCAACATAAACCCTGAGAACCAATTATCAACCGGTATCATTTTTCCTCAGGTTTGAAATCACTCCTTGCCCTGTGGTGGCCCCTCACCAGACTCACTGCACTCAGCCAATGTTGATGGCCGATGGGCACGATTTCGGTGATTCCATGAATCAAGATTTGCAGCAGCCATTCTTAATCCCGACGAGATTGGCGAGGACAGAGCTGGTGAGCCTTGCCTTTCTCCTTCAAAACTGGCCGCCCTGGATGTTTCCTGGGAGGCTTCCCGTGACACATTTCGGCAGGCCTGTACCTTTGCAGCAGCATACGAAGAGTTCCTTGAGCCAGGGCCAAACCGAGGACGTCCTGCACTGAAAGAAGAGCTCCCACTACCCTACGGTTGCTCAGACTCGATCTTCGCTAGTGGCGCCAGCCTGCTGTGAAGTTGGCTGGGGTGGACGTGTTCCGCGGGTACGCTGGATGTACGAGGTGTTCGGTTACCCGGCGTGCGACTGCCAGGGGTACGTTTGCCCGAAGTTGCCGAGGAGTAGTATGGGTTTGCCTGACCATCTCTGTCTTCCTCGAAACTATGCGCTCTTGACGCTGCCCTGGAGGCGTTGCGGGACTGGTGGCGTGACGCCGCGTCCCTAGCGGCACTGTAAGAGCTGGTTCGGGACCCAGGGCCGAAGTGTGGTCGCTGAGTATGACGGGTACCTCCTGGGGTATTGGTGCCTGACCCAGGTTTCTTCTCGGGCTCGCGGCCCGCTGGAACCTGATGCCCTGTAGCGGTCGACGGCCGACGCTGTCGCTCGGTATCGACGCCTTTGGCAAGATTCTCAGCGAACGGGGATCGCTTGCGCAGCTCCGGACCCTTCCAGTATATGACATAGACGGCAATGACGAGCAGAAATGAGATGCAGAAGAGGATGATAGACGCGTTGAATAAGGGTTTTCCGTTTTGGCCAGGGATATTTTCGTAGAAAGGGGTGGCTGCGCAAGTAAGTACGCCGGCAAGGAAGTCGCGCGCCCAGCCGTTACCACCGGTGGCAGAGGCAGAGTAAGGGCCATAAGCGCAGATCATGTAGTCAATAGTAGCCATATAGATGGCATAGTTTGCAATACCTATGATGGCACTCGCAAACATGGAGCCAACCCAGTGGATTGGTGGCCCGTTGCACGTAAACGCGAATATGAAGAGGCCCAAAGGAAGGCACGGCGCGAGGTAAAGAAGCCACCACAGACGGCTCTCGTACTGCGCATGCTCATCGTCAGGCCTGGATCTCCGCTCATGGGTGTTTCGCTTGATGGCGGGGATGAAGGAAAGCCAGGCAATGACATAGCCGATTCCGATGGGGATGAAGGCCAGGCCGATGTCATAATCGTTGAAGTTCCACTGCGTGTACACGAGACTGAAAGACTGGATCTGCATGAAAATGAGGGCATCTGCGAAACCAGACAGAAGCGACAAGACCAGAACGATGGGCTCGGTGACGAACATGGAGAACGGGCGGATCCAAGTGTGCATGAGCTCCCCCCAGGTGAAGCGCTCGCGGAAGGGCTCGATCTCGTTGGGGCCCCAGACATCCTCGCCATTCTTCCTTCGCTTCTTTGCGATGTTGTCGATCATGATAGTGGTGCGCGTCTCGGGTACTGTGAGAAGGTGCAGGACCTGCACGAAGCCACCGAAGATGAGCTGGATCCATATGCACCATCGCCAGGGGAGGAATTGCTGGACAAAGCCGCCGACGATGGGGCCGAGGATGGAGCCGCCGACTGAAGAGAAGACAATGTAGGCAACGGCGTATTGCTGGTGGTCCGAATCGAACATGTCGGCAATCATGCCGAGGGTGACGCTGCCACCGGCAGATGAAAGCCCGCCGAGGCAGCGGCCGACGATGAGACTGGCGAAGTTTGGGGCGAGGGCGACCGGCAGGGTCCAGACATTGACAAGGAACAGCGAAGCCTGCATTATGGGCTTGCGACCAAACTCCTCGGACCAAGGAGCCCAGAGTTCGCAGCCAAAGGCGTATAGGATGAGGAAGAGAGCGGCGCCGAGACGGGCGACCTGCTCGCTGACCTGGAACTCCTCGGAGATGCCAGCCAGGCCATTGGAGTACAGGGAGGTGTTGAAGTTCATGGACGTTTGGACCAAGAAGATGACGGTCAAGATCCACCACTTCTTGATCTCGGGATATGCAAACGCCAGCTCACTCTCGCACTCCTGTGCGGTGAGCTCACGCTTGGCGCCGGCAGCAACTGGGCGGGAGCCATCGTGGTAGGCCGAGGAGTGATGGTCGCCCTTCTCGTCGACGACAGCCGCCTCAGACCCAGACCCCGAGGCTGACATGTCTTGTTGGGCGTTGACGTTGCGGCCTCTGGGGGGAGGCTGCGTCGTGGTGGCCGACATGGTGTGGTTAAGGGGTTCTGTGTGATCAAGGCGTGCCAAGGGCAAGTGTGCAACGGGTGTCGGGATGGGGTTTTGTAGCAACTACTGGAGACGATGCTCGCCGACCAGCAGACCAGAACAGGGCGAGGCTGGCGTGATATCCGTGGCAGGCTGGGTGACAAGCCTCGGTGCACCTTTTCTGGGATGGCTGGTTTGCGAAACTGGGCACCGTCAGGACAGGCCGAGACCATGAGGGAGGGAACGGGGAAGATATAGATTTGCAGGAAGGAGGAAAGTCGGACTGACCGCAGTGCAACGGGGTGGGAAGGCGATACGAGCGACATGAGTACGACGCAAGGTACATAGATACCTACCTAGGTACCCAGGTACCTTTCAAGTAGTGTAGGAAATCGATACATGGGCGAAGTAGCGTGGGCCATGGTGGTGAGAAAGACGTCACTCCACAGCTTTGGATGACGGATGCAACTCGCGCGGGGAACTGGGGAAGGCAACAAGAAGAATCGTTAGATAATGATACAGCAGTGTTCAAGGTCAGTGAGAGACGGCCAGGCCGGAACAGAGATCCCTGGGCGGCTTGCGCCTGGCATCACGAGACGCTGATCGTTGGGCGACAGATACGGTAGCTACCCTGGCTGCCATGTGATGAGAAAGAAGCCTGGCAGCCTGGCAGCCTGGCAGGCTTGCAGGACAGATTGTGCTGCCGGGCTGGTCACAGTGCTGCAGCATGAGGTTTGAGGGATCGACAGGATGGGCGTCTTTTGGTCGCATACACGCCACAGCGCCAACGGTCAAGACCAAGACCGAGCGAGGAATACCGCCAGTACAAGCAGGCAATTGCATGTGTGCAGACACAGACAGTCCAGCTGTGTGAATATACACATACCCGTTGGCGCATGCTAGACTGATAAGGGCAGTGGAGACAAGACTTCAAAGTTTGGGAGTCTGGAGTAGGTGTGGGTCCCGGAGCCTGGAGTCCTGGAGTCTGGAGTCGAGTCTGGTGCAGTTCTGGCTGGAGAGCGGGCCTTTGTCGAGGAATCTGAAATGAATCTGGGCCACTGAAACTGGTGTGATCCAGAATCCCGTGGGGACTGAAAATGAAATGTTGCTGCCAGTGATGGCGAAATTGCAGGCCCACCGACCTCTTTGCAAGAAAACGGGAATTTCAGGCTCTCTGTTGAATGAATTGGAAATAAAAGACTAGTCCTATTTAGGTAATAAAGTGGGTATTTACCCTAACCCTATTAAGGGTTAGGGTTTAAGGCTTCCCTAGTCCCTAGGATTAAAAAGGTACCTTAAAATGTATAGTTAATTCACTAAAAATAAGGTACCCTGCTAAATCTAGGTACCCATAAAACCTTTCAGACCCACCAGACCCTGTGAATCGAAAACTTGCTGACTGAACGAAAATTCCCGAAATTCGAAACTCCACTTGCCATCACTGGTTGCTGCCGCCCATCCTATGAGCCAATCCACCAACAGACCTGCAGACCTGAAAACCTGCAGCATCAGTCGTGCCAGGCCTGCAGGGCATGTAGTCTCACAGGCGGAACATGGCCGATGCATGTCCCCAGAACCACGGACTGGCTCGGCTTGACTTGGTTGTGATCGCGATGCATCTGGCCGTCTAGACCTGCCTCATATGGCGAGTCTCTCGTGAGCTGGGGGGTTTTTTTTTCTGGTTTTTTTTTTAAAAAAAATATATTTCTTTTTTCTTTGATGTGTTTTTTTGTCCGTTTTCCTATGAAAATCCGTCTGGGATCCTTCAAGATGGTCCCACCCACTGCAACCTTCGACGGTCCCCCACGAGGCTACCTAGGTAGGTATCATTCAACATCCATTTCGGTCGATTGCGTCATGGTGGGCCACTGTCACTGCCGGGCCGAATGCCAGAGGAGCAAGGAGCGAGGAGCAATATACCTACCTGACAGCATGCGAGTGGCGGGCTTCCTCCTGCCCATTCCGCTGGACGGGAAGGCGCACGCACTGAATATCTGTGCTGCACGGCCCAGGGCAGCACCTCTGCACCTCTGGATGACGTCAGTGGGAAAAAGTCTGTTGTTGCCGATGACCAGGCACTAAAGACTTAGGTACACAGTAATGAGAAGATCAGACCTAGATCCCCCAGATCATGAAGGTCGTACTGACATAGCTACATACCTACCTAGGTACCTACCTGCCTGCCTACCCAGGGCAGGTAGGTAGTCTATTAGTGCTGGACGGGGCAAGGTTCGGTCGCTCCCGGCGGCATCTGGCCATCTTTTGCCCTCGTGATTTAAATGATTTAAAAACAGGGAAGTGATGCGTCCCGGGCCATGTCTTCGTTTAGCAGTCTGCTGTTGGTCGTGGTTGGCCGTCAGACCGTCACCCGACCGCCTCTAAACTGTCGTCCTCCCAGTTCCACCGTCCTTCTTGGAGGTCGATGAGGCTCACGACCGGGGGGTGGGTGGGAGCACGGGTAGGCCTCGCCAATGGGCTCGGGGTCGCAGATCAAGCCTTCGCCAAGCAGCCCAAGCAGTGATGCTTGCGGAGGGCGGGACAGGAAAGGAATGGGCTGGCTGACCAGCCGGGGCCGTTGTTGGCTCTCGCATCCCGCCCGCATCTCGCATCCCGCATCCCGCATCTCGCATCTCGCCCTTTCGCTCCGTGCTCTTCCTCAACCAAGTCCTTCACAACGCCTCACTACTTGCTGTCTTGCTGCATGGCAGCCTGCGAGCAACACGCATGTGATAAACAAGGCTTGCGGATTTCAGATTTCAATGCGTCGCATACAACCATCTCCCCTTTGTCCTCATGTTCCCGCCAGCACAAATACGCTGTTTGGGTGAGACACAATCAGTACAAGGCCCAAAGGTGGGGGTTGACGGGTGCATGACGACACTCGGGGGGGGGGGACCTTGGCTGAGTTCAACTGTTCGATCAGCCAGGCCAGCCCGGGCAGATCGAGTTATCTGTGAGCGTCGCACATCAAAACATCCAACAATTGGGTCAACCGCATCCAAACCCCCGACTGCGCGACCAGGGGTATCGGATATGCTGTACTGCTTCCTGAGTCCGGTCTTCATATTCCTTCACATTCTCGCATCATGGGTCTAGATCCACGTCTACAATTCCCGCCACATCGGGCTTGGCGGCAGGAATACAGTTGCGGGTCGGAATTCCCGGCCGTGACGAGCCGCGAGCTCTGCAACCAGTGTCACCCGACATTGAGGTACTTCTTGTCGCATGAGGACAGCCAATGGCGCGCGGTCAGTATCTCCCACAGGGCAATACACAAGCACCTGCGTTGAACCTCTGGGGTCGCCGTCCCAGCCCCGTTGGGAGCCGGGCACAGGCTTGAATCGAAGGTAATGTGTAAGAACATTCCCCCCCTGCATTTTTTCACCCAACTGCGCTTGAGCGTGTTGCCCCAGCTTCCCCACAACAAAACAAAGGCTCATCCCCACACCATGACTTGGAGTAGCCTAGCAAACGGCCCACGGTCACGGCACTTTGTGTGGGGATGCACGCCTTTTCCTCGCAACTGTTGAACCACACCATGCCGCTAGAGACCACCGTGAAGCGGGCTAGGCCAGCTTCGGCGGAGATCCGTCCTGCTCGGTCCGAATCAGCTTGCAGGGCTCCTGGGCACCTGAGTCGAGCCATCTCCCCGGGTCTGCGTGCCCGCTCATGGGGTTCCCAACTACCGCTCGAGGTATAGGCACTGGGTCGATACTGGCATGGTGCTATGCCAGTCTACCCATCACCGCTCCTGAGAAACTGCCATGGGTTGCCCGACCACCTCCGCATGGCTCGGTGAAATTCATCGCGACCACCTTGGCATCAACACCATCCGGGAGGGCATTCGCCCGGCCCTCACGGCTGATGAGCAGTTAGACTGCCTAGATGAATTGCATATAACACAAGCCTTCCCGGCCGTGCCGCATGGCGGCCATTCGCTTGTGCTGTTGACCATCAATCTCCAGCTGCACACGGTTTGTCGCCTGAAAGCACAAGAACCGCGACCACGATGTTGCACGGTCTGGCCCTCCCGCTGTTCCTGCTTGGCCAGCTCGCTTCTGCGGCCGCGCCCTACGGCGAATACATCTTAGCCCCGACCTCGAGGACAGTGTACCCAGCCTCGGTCTACCGCGTCAACGGAACCGTCTCTGACGCCCAATCTCTCGTCGACGCGCCCTCTAATGCAACTGCGATTCTACGAGGCAACTCCACCATCACCTTCGATTACGGCAAGAACATCGCAGGGCTCGTCAGCGTCACCGTCGGCGCCTCCTCATCCCCGGACGCTGTACTGGCCCTGACCTTCACAGAGTCCAGCCTCTGGATCAATGGGAGGGCTAGCGATGGCACTGCAGACGCTGGCCTGGACACCCCTCTTTACCTCTCCGTCGGCGCCGGGCCTGGCACATATACGGTTGGCGATGAGTTTGAGAGGGGTGCTTTCAGGTACCTGAGCGTGGTTAGCAATTCGACTGGCACGGTAGAGGTCAAGAGTGTTGTTGTGGACTACAGGGCGGCTCCAACTCAGGAGGACCTCACTTCGTACACGGGCTACTTTCACAGCAATGACGAGTTGTTGAATCGGATATGGTATGCTGGTAAGTGCCTCTCGACCATTCTGGGGTCCGCGCCAACAAGGCGACCAGCGCTGACAACAGGTGAATGCATCAAGGCGCCTACACGTGTCAGATCTGCAGCATCGATCCCACTCATGGCGATACACTTGTTTGGTTGAGGGTCATTAACAGCACACAAGTCATCGAGCTGCCAGAAACTGTGGGATGGTGGAGCAACTACACCATTACCGGCGGCAAGACTGCTCTCGTCGACGGCGCCAAGCGAGACCGTCTCGTGTGGCCAGGTGATCTTGTTGTTGCGGCGCCGAGTATCTTCGTCAGCACTGGTGATATGGATTCTATTCGGAACGCGCTGGACTCTCTTCTGAGCCTTCAGAACTCGTCGGGTGCCTTGCCTTATGCTGGCTCCCCATTCATACAGGTCACGAAGCTGTATTCCTTCGTAAGTACGATCTCCTTCACATTGCTGACACCTGTCTTCAATGTTTCAGAACCCACCACTTTAGGATCCGTGGCAGGCGACTAACACATACCATATAGACATACCACCTGCACAACCTGCTGGACATCGCGCTGTATTATGAGTATACCAATGACTTGACCTATCTGCGGAGCGTCTGGGGCAGCTTCACCCTAGGCCTCAGCTTCACCCTCAGCTACGTCGATGAGACCGGCCTCTTAGACGTGGCGACGGACGCGGACTGGCTGAGGATCGGCATGGGTGGCCATAACATTGAAGCCAACGCTATACTCTACTACACGCTGAACAAGGGCATCGGTCTTGCCAATATTCTCAATGACACGGGATCCGCGTCGAACTGGACCGGCTATGCCTCTGGCATCAAATCCGCGGCCAACGAGCTGCTTTGGGACAACTCCACCTCTCTGTACCGTGACAACGAGACCACCACCCTCCACCCTCAAGACGGAAACGCATGGGCCATTGTCTCGAACTTGACGCTGTCCACATCCCAATCCCTTGCTATTTCTGACGCCCTCAAGTCCCGGTGGGGGCCGTATGGAGCACCAGCGCCCGAGGCAGGGGGCTTCCCGGAGACGGTCTCGCCCTTCATCGGATATTTCGAACTCATGGCTCACTACATGGCTGGCAACGCGAGTGCTTCCCACGAGCTCATGCGCACGGAGTGGGGCTTCATGTTGGACGACCCGCGGATGACCAACAGCACTTTCATAGAGGGCTACAGCGCCGATGGCAGTCTCCACTACGCTCCATATACAAACGACGCGCGTGTGAGCCACGCGCACGGCTGGTCCGCCGGCCCGACAAGTCTGTTGACATTTTACACAGCTGGACTGCGCATCGAGTCGGCTGGCGGAGCCACGTGGGTCATCGCACCGAGACTGGGGGGCCTGAGCACTGTCGAGGCTGGTTACACTGCACCACTCGGCGCATTCTCTATCAGTGTCGAAGGAGACTCGATTTCAGGGGCTGTCACTTCCTTGAACTTCACCACGCCTATCGGGACGAAAGGAACAGTCGACCTCGGATCGGGCGTGACTGGCAGTCTACAGGACGCTGACGGGAACGTTGTGGCTTTGAGCAATGGCCAGGCAACTGGGGTGAAGGGAGGAAGCTGGAAGCTCGTGACTAATGGGCAATATGTCACCAGCGGCTCCAGCGCGTCACAGAACAGTTGGGGTCTGTCATTGTCCCTGCTTGCCACTCTGCTTTTTGTGCTCGTTGTATGAGTTATTGGCATAAACAACTATGAGAAATACACCGATTTTATTTTGAGACCTGTACAGAACTTGCGTTGCCGAACTTCATCGTCAATTCGACGACCTGTAGTCACGCGTATCTGGCTCGCAGTTGACGTCTTCGGGAGTCAAGTTCAATTGTTGCGTGTACTCTCGGGGATCCCCTCATTTCCCAATTATGCCAATCTTTCGGAAGCCAACAAACGTGACAAACATTACCATGCCCGTGCTCGCAAAGACCGTCCAGAAGGCAGCTCGGAATCCATCCATCAGCGCCGCCCTTTCCGAGGTGCTCGTGGAGTGCTCAGTGAAGGATGCTGCAATAGCCGCTGTCACAGCCAGCCCCACCGAGTTTCCAAACTGGGCGACCTCATTGAAGACACCGCCCGCGAGCGACTGAATCTCGGGCGGAAAGGCGTCGGATATGACTAGGTTGCACACGCTGAAAAGAACCCAAGGGTTGATAGGACATAGGAGCAGCGCCCAGAATGGCCGCAGCCAATAGTTCTCGTCCATCGCGGCCGTGGCCATCAGCGCGGGAGATACGAGTGTGGCTGCGGCCGTGACGACGCATAGCGTAACCACCCGCACGCGAGGAATGAGGTAGATGAGTGCGATATTGATGGACGTGCCCATGACTATCTGGGAAAAGTAGCGGATCGAGGAGTCCAGCGCGGAAAGCCCTTGTACCTGCTGAAAATACAGCGTTGTGAAGTATTCGATGCCATTCAGGGAAGCCCAACAGAAGAACACACCCAGGCAGGCTGCGGTGAAGGCAGGCTGCCGCCAGAGACGATTAGGGATAAGAGCTGGCCGATTGTGCTGAGCCTGGTAGTGCATCCAGAACGGAAAAGCCGCAATGAGGACAAATGACACGAGCAGTAGGACGATGGTCGCTGGCTGACTGATCTTGCGGAGATCGGATGTGACCACTGCGTGTAACACCACATGTCAGCGCGGCCCGTCCCTTGCTGCGAGGTTCCCCGGCGGCGTGGTGGTGGTCAGCTTACCTGCGAGGATGTACATCAACAGCCCTAACGAGATGCTCAGCCCTATCACTCCGATCCAGTCCACATCTTCGATGAGTCGCCTCGTCCAAGACTTTGACGACATGTGTTGAATATTAGGGAGGGACCAGATCGAGACGATGGACAAGCAAAAGTTGACGATGGCCATGATGTAGTACGACCACCTCCAACCAATTGTGTCGGTGAACACGCCTCCCTAGGGATCTCCGAGTCAGTCCCGCAAAGCATGAAAGGCGGAGGCCATTGGCAGGAGGGAAGTGATGCTCACGAGTACGAGGCCGAGGGCATAACCCAGTGGCTGAGCCATTCCATTCATTGCGAAGCTCGTGTTTCTCCACTTTCCCTTGGGGAATGTGTTTGTGATCAGGGACACGGTGGTTGGCAGGCACATTGCCATGGCGATGCCGAGACATGTGCGAAACATGATGACCTGTATGCCTGTGGCTGCAAAGCCCAGGGCTATGGTGAAGATGATGAAGAGAAAGCTGCCAGTGACCCAGGTAGGCTTAGGCCCGAGGATATCGGCTATGCTGCCGAAGACATGGAGGAGGCAACCTGCTGCGAGGGCGTAGACAGCTGCTGGCCACTGAGAATTGTTTCGATCTCGTCAATTAATCTGTCGCATGCAACTTCTCAAGTCTCTGGGTCGCTGGTCTCTCCCCAGGTCTCTCCCCAGGTCTCTGCCCAGAGCTGGAAGGGCTTGGAAACCTCGGAAACTCACCAGTATCAGACTCTTGTCCAAGCCCACGTCTTTCGCGATACGAGGCAGGGCTGCAATCAGGATGCCAGACCCCATCGTGTTGAGAAAGCTGATGCCTGAAAGTGAAACTATCATGGCAACGCCCCTGGCTCGAGACACCTTTAAGCGGGTGCAAGCCCCAGTGCTTTCTCTGGTGCCTTCGTCGCTAGCGAGAGACGACGCATCTTGCAACGATGGAGTCTTGAACTCATCGCCCAACGGCAATACCGTGGGTTCCGATAAGTGCTTCTTGCTCTCCATGATAACGGCGGGACGGGCAGTGATGAAGGGTTGCTGGTGGTAAAAGTGCTTCTTGCCATGTCCCAACCAAGTCGGGACGCGGTCCTAAATGGTAAATCGAAGCACAGGCATCCATCCATCCGTCTCAACGGCTGCAGAGGAAGGAGCTTCTTGGCACAAATACATCTACGCCCGTAACACCACCCCAGCCCGACGAGGCGTGGGCGTCGGAGACTCCACATTGCACCATAGAATCGCGAGTGTTGGTGGCACCGACGGATGTGACTGTGTCCACTGCAATGAGACCATTGGCTCTGGGCCCGAGCAGATCATGTTCTATCAGGCAGGTGAAGCATGTTGGTGGCTCAGACTCAGCTGGTCCTCCCACAGGCAGTAGTTTGGCCTGGGGCCGCAATGTCAGTACCTACCCAGTAGGTAGGAGTGAAGGACATCTGAAGATTTCCCGAGAAGGAGCTGTGTGCCACGCAACCACCCCCCCCCTTTTCTCCCCTCCCCCATCCTCGAAATTTGTGTTCAGGGAGCCTTGGATGCAAGGCAAGGCTATCGTGAGGATGTGCTACAACGCTGCGATGCCTGTGTTGGTGAACAATCACAGCTGCCCTTGCACGTATCCCGACTCGTTGGTAGCTAGGGCAGCATCTCAAGCACACCAAAGAAGAGAAGCCACTTGCTCGGGGAATTTGGCGAGTCAGTTCATTGGTCACTTAGCTTCGCAGACTCTTGCCAATTCTGAGCTCGCGTGTGGGGGTGACCTGCAGTAGCGGTCTTTGCCAACGACAGGACTATGCTGCGGAGCGCTGAGTAACACGTGGCTAGCAAACTGAACCATAACTGCCTTGCACATCTCTGGTTCCTTGCCCCGTTCGCAACATCCATTCCATCAATAACACCTTGAGCAAAGTGTGACGGCATCACCATCGTGCACTGTGCCAGACCAGATCCAGCCCGAAACATCGTACTGTCGTCGGTTTCTGAGAACACTTCCCATTGGGGCAACTGCATTTTCCAACAGAGTCTCAAACAACAGAAATGGGGTCATCGGAGAAGGCGGACACGATAGTCCTTTACACCAACCACACATGCACATGTGAGTGGATCCCACCTCCAAATAAAGCTACCTCCCTGATCTTCCACGGCTAATGGGAACAAGGGGCAAATCGCGCGGACGTGTGTCTCGCCGAGCTGGGGATTGCCTTTGAAGAGCGAATCATCGATGTGGACGGACCCCGCCCTGCCGACTTCCTCAAGCTCAATCCCCGCGGCCTTGTACCGGTACTCATCTTCAACAACCAGGTTATCGTCGAGTCTCAGATCGTCTGCCAGTTCCTTTGCGATATCTTCCCGTCGCACCTATGTCCCTCCCCCACATCCACTGCTGGGGCGCTGAAACGGGCAGGGATGAGCTTCTTCATTGATGCCTACTGGACAAAGTACCACACGATCCTTTTCAGGCTGTTTGAGTCACCCACGGCTGCAGACGAGGAGCGAGTGGTGAACGACGCTGTGGACGGCATCAAAAAAGAACTCGAGCCACTGCTAGCTGATGCCGCGCCATTCTGGGGCGGAAGTGGACAACTCACCCTGGCGGAGGTGATCACTGGGCCGTTTGTGATACGCGCACTCGCTTTGAGCAAGCATGGTGTGTACCCTGCGAGTTTGAACAAGCGGATGGAGGAAGAGGCCCCAAACTTTCACAGGTGGGCAGTGGCCACGTCTGAACACGAGAATATCAAAAGGTTCTTTGACGAAGATGTCATTGTTAAGCGGTCGGTGGCCAAGAGAGCCAGGATGAGAACATCTGCAGGACTGGAATGATGGTTCAAGCCACAACGCAGCTTGGTCTTTATCTTTTGTACGCTGCTTCGGACCACCGCTTCTAGATACGCAAGATGGATTCATCCTCCCAGCTCAAGGGCAAGCAACTTTGCCGCATTAATTAGATTTAGCCAGGACGCCGCAGCACAGCTCCCCTATTCTAACTTTCAGCTAGGCAATACTAGCAAAGGGACTTTGGTGACACAGTGCGCTTCCTAGCAACGTCAACTCCACCATGATTGGCCCCATTCTGGTCGGAACATGCCGAGGTCTAACAGGTGTTATGAGGCTGTGTCCTGTCCTGGGACAAAGTGATATCTAGGATGCTTTCGCAAGCGCCTGTCTAATCCATGTCTGAACTTCCGCCAACTCTGTCATGTTCTTCCCACCCCACACCACGTCTGCCATGTTGCCACCCTCCCCAATGCTCGCCGTCGCCGTGACCACAATCTGGCCCGTCTGCCCCAACCTCTCAAGCCTGGCGTAGATGCAATCCGCGTCCCCGCCATACTCCACTGTCGAGAATTGGGCCAATGGCAGGCCCCTTTGCTTCCAGAAATGGCCAGACATGAGGCATATCGGCATGGATCCAGTGAAGCGGGCGTTCAGATCGACGACCCACTGCCCACCTTGTCTGTCCACGACGATGTCCACCCCAGCCCAGCCCATGAAAGTCTCGGGCATCCTTCTCGTGGTGTCCCGCACAGTCTCCCACACCATTTCCTGCAGCTCCACCTGCTTGCGGAAGTCGATGTGGCCCCCAATCCACTTCCCGGCGTCAGTCAGTGTCTGGACCGTGACTCCAAGGATCTGAGGGTTGTCCCTGTCGTGCACCGTCCCCGGCGCGCCGACGAAGAAGTGCACGCTCAGGTCCTGCACCAGGTCGATGTACTTGCTCAGCAGCACCTCGGTCGTCCCGCGTGCCTTGTATTTGGCCATGGCCCCAGTCATTTCCTCTCGCTGATGCTCCGTCTTGACAATGTAGGTGCCGAAGCTACATCCCGCACGGTACAGCTTTACGACGAACGGTAGCGGCCTGGCCCAGAAGAGGCAGGATTTGTCAGCCAAATCAACGGTCTGCAAGTTGACGACCTCAGATGGCGGAGTGCGCATGCCGGATTGGACGAGGAAACCCTTGCTGTTGAGATCAAACATCTCCCTCGGATCGAGAAGGCAGTCGTGCTCGTCCATCCATCCCTGGGGCCGCCAGAACAGGAGCTTCTTCCCGGAGGTGGCCCTCCGCAGTTGGGCGGCGACGTCCTGGCCGTCGAGATCCACTATCACGGGACGATGCCGCTGGTTGGGCGCTAGCTGTGACAGTGCCTTCTCCATGCCCTGGGGCGTGACATTTGGAGCGAGGAGGAGCACATCCATGTTACCCACCCCAAAGGCCCTGCGGAGGGGCTTCATGCCCAATATGATGTTGCGCAATCTCGCAATCTCTTGCTCGTTTTCTGGGGAATAAGGAACGGGCTCCTCGTCCTCTGGGTAGACCAACTCACGCGGCCAGGCCGGGTGCAGATCCATGTGTCCAAAGACGCAGTACATGGTGACGATGAAGGGGCCGGGTATTCCATTGGCCTGGTAGAGCTCGGCCAGGGTGGTGTCGAGCTGAATGGTGCTGGCCGCGTGGGTCTCATGGGTGCCCGTCTCGGTGCGCGCGTGTGTCGCGGTTGTGTGCGGTGGCGTTGGCTGCTGTGCCGCATCCTGCAGGGAGACGATGGTGCCGGGCAGCTTGTATGCAGGAGCCCGGGGCTGCTCGACCTTCATGTTGGCTGCAGTAGTGACCGTACTGGGTAATAAGGGCGCAGACGGTGATGTTGATTCCTATTGACGGTCGAAAACGAATCCTTGGAAGCACTCGCAGTCAGCTTTCTCTGGGCTCAAGCGCTGGGACGCCGAGCTGGACGCCGACTTACAGTCGCAATTTATGTGGCGGCGGCCCTTGTCCCATATTATGTGAGACGGCCTTTCGTCCAACGGCTCCTGAGGTCATCAAGTCAGCCCGACTGACTCACCGCCTCGATGCGAAGGTCCACGGGGTCAGATTGGCCCAAGTCGAGGCATCAACCACGGGGTTCCAGACCTTGGGGGCTCTTTCCCCCTTGGATCTCGTCCCGACAGCCTGATCCCGGTCCGAGTCAAGACCGCGGCGGCCACGGCAGGAGCTGTAGACCCACCGGCCCGCCAACAGCTCGCAAACTCCTTCCACAGAGCCCTTAATGGGTGGATCAGGCCTCATATACCACTGCGGGTCAAGAGGGGTTAGGGTTGCTAGCACTTGGTTGGACCTTGAGACGTGCGCCCCAAGACATCGTTTGCGTGCTGTCGTCAACAGCCGCATTACCTAGGTCGACGGACTGATGTCGAAGTGCACACCAATGCTGATCTGAGACATTTGGGGAGCGTTTCTTCCAAGGACATATCAGAAACTTTGTTATTGCAAGGCCCGGGCAGGGTGGTCCGCGAACAAAATGCGACTTCTTGCAACAGATTGCATGCCTCAGAACCTCTTGTGCCATGAACAGTATTTGCACTTGGGTGTTTGGGCAGACGTGACGACTGGCTCATGATTCGGGCATCCATCGTTTATGCGAACGTAGGTCATCAGTATTAGCCCATTAGACAACTCGAACGCCCTATTCGGGGTCCGCGTCCGCCACCTCGTGGTCATCGTCGCAAAGTTACAACATTTACTGACTTTGTCCATGATACCGTCAACATAGCGTAAAGAATGTTTCACTAATATCTCACGGAGAATTCTGGCTCCATCCCATTTGTGTGTTTGGGTGTGGCCACCGGACAGGTTCA
Organism: Diaporthe vexans; assembly: GCA_021188095.1. Lineage (NCBI taxonomy): Eukaryota > Fungi > Ascomycota > Sordariomycetes > Diaporthales > Diaporthaceae > Diaporthe > Diaporthe vexans. The sequence continues at coordinate 140,708 of JAJLLZ010000009.1, forward strand.
CTGGCTCAGTGGGAGGTAAGAACCACACGGGCAGTATTTCTGAAGCCGCGATGGCCTACTAAAAACAAGCATGTTTATTCGTGCCACGATTTACAGCTTTTAATCTGCCTCTAGGTCCTGTCACATGAGATCTTTTCGTAGCCTTTCCTACCGAAAGATGCTACTGGTTCATCGTCGACGAGTTACCCCTCTTAGTATAAATACTAGCAATCGCCGAAGCTTAAGTACTTTTAATTTACAGTTATGTTATAGTGCCAGTCACAAAGAATACACACAGAGCTTAATAAGCACAGGCTTTAGCTATCTTTTATATATATATATATTAGTTATCTATCTATTTATTATCTTCTTAACCTTTAAACTACTTATTTTATACCTTATATAAAAATTTAATAATTATATAATATATACCCTTATAAAATACTATAAAGTTATAATAATATCTATCTCTTTATATTTCTATTATAATTAATAATTAACTTTTAAATATAAAGTTTCTAAGATATTATTTAATTTATATAATATAATAACTAAAACTTTATATTAAATATTATAAGAGAAATATAAGAGAGGTAAAGCTTTTAAACTTTACTTAAAATTATAAAAGTTTAACTAATATTTAACTTAGCTAATAAAAAAAAGAAGAGAAAAGAAAGCTTCTAATAACATCTAATTTAAAATAATTAAGGACTTTTAAAGTTATAAGTAGTCTATATATAGCCTTAAATAGTTACTTACCTTAGCTTTTAACCTATTATAGGTGTTATAATACTAAAGTAAATAGATTTTATAAGAGGTTATAACGGTATAGGTTTATAACTATTAGATTTCTAAGGTAAGGGACTTAGAAATTATAGTTTTTTAACTTAGTAGTATACTACTAAGCTAGAGACTAAAGGTAGTCCTTATATAGTAATTAAGGGACCTAACTATCTTAGAGGTCTACCTAAGGAAAAAAAGAAGGAAGAAAGATTAAGCTCTAAGCTTTAGGGTAAAAGGTATAAATATAGTGCTTTTATTAATAAGGGACCCTATAAGAGCCCCTACTATTATAAGAGTAACCGCTATACTATAGCTAACTAATATTCTTACTAAAAGGTAAAAAAATTTAGAAACTCTTTAAATCTCTAGTATAGTTTATATAATACCTATATATTAGGGCTATAATACTTATAGAAACCCTTAGCTACCCCTTAGCCCCTACCCTTTACTATCTTAATTATTTACTACTATATAAAGGTGTTATATATATTTTATATATATGTGGGACTTCAAAACTAAACTGTTCGCTAAGTATGGAGAATGTGGAAAAATGTAAAAATTAGTACACCTGTGGATCCGGCTGTATACTGAATCGAAACTAAATTAGCTAATACACCTCCGCTACTGTTGCTGCGGTGTGAGTTCGGAGGTTCGGATGTTCAAGTACACTGCTTTGTTCCTCTTGATATCGGACTACCTTACGTGGGAATACAGCGATAGAGTTATTGTATCACAAGACATTCTATCATCCTGGCCCACTGAAGGGTATCTGATTTGGCATGTTGATGCTGAAGGAGCTTTCCTCATGTCATTAATCCACCTTGGCAACGAGCAGCTCCAGGCACGAGTTAGGCAACTCACCAGATGTGACGGTCGGCTCTTATAAGTGCTGGATTCGAAGTCTGGGGGACTTCGAATTGTGGTCTTTGGGCCGGGACGTCTGCGCGCAGCACTCGCAGCCCCGTCTCACCAGATCAACGTTAACTTTAGAAATAACCGACACGGATCAGGTTTATGCGATCACGGACTTCAAGTGCTTGGAGAATGCCCTCAGAATGCTGAACGTCATGTTAATCAAAGGCATGTACTACGACGCAGTCACGGTTCATGTAGCAGTGGAACAACAGGACTTAACGCTGTTGCGTCTAGGTGACTGTCGCAACTATTACAACCATTGAGCTTGCGGGGCTGAGAGATGTTATCACTGAGGAGATACTATGGATGTGGAACAATGAAGCCTGCCCAGGTACACAGCTCCAAATGCCCGATCTTTCTGATTGGAAAAGAAAATTGGTGCTACCTTGTTCTATATCCCCTGGAGCTTTGCAGCTGTCCTCGCTATTGCTTCAAATGTTACTTATCAAGGCAGCTGAGTTGGTGTATTATGGTGCTAAAGCTTTTGAAGTTCACCAATTGCCAAACCAGGGGCAGTGGGCACCATAGAGCAGGGAGTCATGCAGAGAGGCAGGACCAAACAACGTGTCGAGACCACCTGGGCACGAGGCTGCATGACGATTGTGTCTACTTACACCCCTTCTTTATGTCGGATACCGATTTCGTTTGGGCAGGCGGCTCTGCTCTCATGTCCTTTACACGGCCATTGCATCTTGTCTCCGGACTACTGTAGAAGCACACACCCCATTGAATCGAATCCGATGCTATCGTGAATTTGAGCATAACTTACAAGAGAGCAGCCTTCTTGAATACAACACTAGGACTTGAAGGTGACACCTGATAGAGAACTTTCTGCAATAATCTCTTACAGAATATCCTCTCAACTCTCTTCACTAGTCAACCTCTGCTTAGATGATGTTTCATAGAATAGCTTCTCATAGAATGACAAACAACATGCAGCTAGGTCACCGGGGCGCCCTAGCAATATTTTCGAATTCCTCGAATATAAGTTAAATATAGCTGTGAGGATCAAAGTTCTATGTGATGGGGAATGTTGTTTCACTGGTGGATGGTTACAAATTTTCCGATGACCTAGACTGGTCGGGCACTTCCGCATGGCCACGTGGGTCGGATGGGATGCTGACATTTTTTCTGAATGCATCCCTGCTCGGTCGAGCCGGCCAAGCCGGGTGACGTAGAAGGGATACCCCTAAATGACAGCAGAGCAAAATGAATACAGGGCGTGGGTCCTCCGGAAGAAATGAAAGTGGCCGAGTAAACCAGCCTGCGGTCTGTTGACTTGCACTCGGGTGGTGCCGTCGAGAACACAGCCCTGGAGTCCATCAAGCTCACGCCAAGACTGGCATGGCACAACGTGGCTTAGTCGAACCGCAAGATACCTGGGCACGTCCACAACGGTATATATTTGGGTATCGTGGTAGAAATGAGGGTTGATGGCCCCCAATCGAGGCGTTTCGCGGTTGATGCCACGAAGCCCCGCTTCAAATCTCGGGGATGGTGGACAAGATTTGCCGCGAGTTAACACCTACATTTTGCCGAGGCACGCCATTGAGGATGGACCGGATGGGGTCTTCTAAGCTGACTGTTTTGCTTTTTGTGCTAAGTTCTAGGTCTCTTCTGGAAGGTGGCGGTGACCCCTGCCACCTGTAGGGCACGCTTTGCAGCCAGCCAGCCCACGAGCCCACGAGCCACATCCAAGGATGTGTTTCAGATAAAACGTGTCAAGCAATCGCATGAGCTTGAATGGAACCGCCCTTGTCCAGCCCATCTTCCCCGGAGGCTGAGTACCAGCCTGCTAGTACACTCGCCCGATCCAACGCAACCCGACCTTGTCGCGCCACAGCTATCAGCGCAAGTTCATCATAAGTAGCAGGAGGTCGTGGAGGAGGTTACAAAGTCCAGGGACCCCTGCGGAGAGGCCAGCGTGTGACCGAGCCGCACGTGGGTTGCACATCATTGCGACCATTTTCGCCGCTGTCGGACCAGAACCTCGTGTCAATCTCAAAATAATCATCGTGGTGCAGCTTGTCCGGTAGACAGACAGGTGGAGGCGCATTGGATGAGCGAGCACCCCCTCCCGCTCAGGTGCTTTCAGCCAAGCTCCCTCACGCACCCGCAGCCTGTTGTCACAATTCCCTGGTGCAACAAATAGCGGATTTTCCATGACTGTGAGCGGGCCCAAGGAGGGATTGATGCACAGGCCAGGAAACGAGCTGCATCAACGGCGAAGCATTCCTATTCAGGCCCTTTTGTTGCGTGAAAATTGGTGGAGTAATATCTCCGGTGCAGGCCCTCAAAAGTCCGCGTGTGCAATCAATCTGCAAGTAGGCGACGTGGGTCACGGCAGGGGCCCAGCCCTGTCGGCCGTCTAATTTCCACCACTTCTTCTTCAGGTCTACTCCCTCCCAGATGTGAATGCTTCTCGCTGCTTCACGGTACTCCCTTCTCTTGGCTCGTTTCCTCTTGCCCTTCGATTCTCGCGGTACTGGTACCAGCGGACAGATGGGATCTATTCGAATGGACTGCCGATAGCCCACAACGACCATAACCGACAGTACAGGATATGGCGCCGCTCCGTGATTCGATCATCGCGCCCGACCTCCTAGCTCTGTCTCCCCGGAAAGAACACTATTACTACGACCCGGCTGTGGAACTTTACGCTGGGCTATGGTGCCTCTTCTCTGCTGCAACTACATTCCTAGGCCTGAGGGTTTGGGTCAAGGTTCAGCGTCGCCACGGTTTGTGGTGGGATGATTATCTTTTAATGTTGTCATGGCTTATCCTCTTGGGCACTGATATCCTAATAACTTTCGAGTGTAAGCGGCTTTTAAATACGATAATAAACTACCTACCCTCCCACCCCCCACCCCCCCCCCCCAAAAAAAATAACCAACATACCCCATACGTACTGTTACAGCAAAGCTTTTACGGTCAGCGGGTTTTGAGACAGGCTATGGCCACAATGCAGCCCAATCTTCACCGGATTGGCATGATGGTTCTTCTTGGGTGCTTTGACAGCTAACTGCAAATTCTCTAGACGCACATGGTTATTCGAAGGGCAATTGGACCGACAGCATGCATAGTGAGTAGCTTTCGCAGACAATAGTAGCACCTTGAGGGCAGGCTATGGGAATGTGAACGGTTTACATCCCTGCTCCTCTTCTATGGGAGGTCCTGTCAGCAATAACTGACTTTTGTCGCTACAAAAAAGTTTTGATCAATATTTCTTCAGATGGAACCGTAATAGGGCAGGCTCTAACCAAGACTGCCTTCGCCGTCACGCTCCTCCGGATGTGTCATGCTTCGACACGGTCGCGATTTCCTTGGCAGCAGGCCCTGCTATGGTTCTGCATCATCACAATGGATGGTATCGCGCTGACGAAATGTGTCTTCCAATGGGCCAAGATCTGTGAGCGGCACGATTATCAGCAGTGGTACCGCCTGAACTGGTGTTTGAACTGGACTTTTTCTCAGGATTTCAAGGAGGTTGGGAACAGTGAGTCGTCAACAGACAGTGCCCTCTTTGATACCAGCGTGATGACTCACCGACTTCCAGTCTACAACATAGTAATGGATTTTGTGTTTGCAATTTTCCCCTGGTTCATAACTTGGCCACTGAATCTCAAGCGAGGGGAGAAGGTTGGACTGTGTGTCACCTTGAGCCTTGGAATGATGTATGTGCAGCAGCCGATTTTACAACGTCCCTTGAATACATAAATCGAAGGATACCTAGCTGATAGTGGCTGAATGGCAGGATCGCTATCATCACAGCAATACGAACTTGGTGGAAAGATACACCGCTTATGCATGTGCACGATTGGTGGTGTAAGTGCTTCTGACTCCGATTCGGTGTTCCTACAAGGAAAATACATCGAATAAGCCATTGCAGATGACAGATACTAACACGATTCCAAAAAGATATGTGGAGGGACGCTGTCTCGCAAATATGGTACTCCGCTGAAGTCTCTGGAACAATCATAGTACAATGTGTTCCGGTACTCAGGCCTTTCATCAAGGATTTGCACACCGCGTTCACCTCAAAACGGCTTGATGCCACGGAGCCATCACGAGCGCAATCGACCTGGCGTGGTTCTACTCTCATCGACCAAAGATCGAAGTCGATCCCTTCCAGAACAGCTTCGATACTGTCCAAGAGCGAGGAAAAGAAATCACCTGGCATATTCGAATTGACAGAAATACCCGAGGAGACAGGCATATTTGACCAGACAGGGAAAGAATACGGGTATCACGCACAGGCATATTATGAGCCTAGTTCCGATAGCAATGCGGAGTTACCTCAGGGCATCACCGCAACTACGACGACCATTCAGCAGCTGAATGGACCGCTGGACTCTTGGCCAGTCCCTACGAGAGGGAAGTACTAGTAGCGACTGCAGTCTATAAATTTTCTTTTGTGGGCATCGCTCAAGTATGGCGGATCATTGGCACAGGCGATTGGGATCTTGCCGATCTTGCAAGCTCTCATCCCACCCGCGTACATTGCAAGCGTTTGCAGTTTCGACGACTAATGTCAACCAAATATGATATTATCTCACTTGATGATGGTTGCTCTTCACATATGTGCAGGATTGCTGTATAGGGGGTGAGGCTTGCGCTGCCAAAGTCGACCTGCTAACACATAGGTCTACAGTTGCTTAGGTACCTAGGTAGGTGCTGGCCGTGCGCTAAGCACTTGACCAGCCGGTCACCTACACTACGCGCGACACATCTAGACTTGGTATTGTATAGAAACGGGTACAAAATACACGTTGCAACATTTGAACTTCATCTGTTGGATCATGCCAGCTGGCTGCCACCCGCACATTACCATTCCTCAAAAGCGGGGGTTATGTGCACATCGCGCAAGCGCAGGACCAGCTTATAGATTGAACCATTCAGAGCTTTACTTTCCAATTCTCAATCGTAAGAGGATGAAGCACGTTTTGGTTATTGTTTATTGCCAAATAGAAGCGCGAGCATGGCCCAAGCCAAGTAGGATTCCCCAGACCAATTCGGCTTCGGGCCGAGACTCGGAGAGGTGAGCGGCTGGGTCACGTCATCCCATGGGACAGTGTATGAAGGCGCTGTGTATGGCTTCGGCCGTATACGGAATAGAAACGAAACCAGTCATACTATGGGATGTCATGTCACATTTCCCATGACGTGGTTGTGACCGCGGCCGTTATCATGGGCCACCAAAAAATAGCACAAAAGCGTGCCCTACAATTTTACTTAGCACACGCACAGTCCGCACGATCTTCCCAAAGTCAGTCACAACCCATTCTTGAGATTCCTTTCCCGGTAATCACACGCCAGTCGACGGCTGTCTCATCCGCACTAATGTCTTCAATATCCACGTCGGGCCAGCGCCTTTATGGCAGGGTTTAGGCGAATTTCGACGCTCCTCGCCCTGACTCTGCTTTCTTGCACCGTAAGCTGAATGCAGATCACCGTCACTGTAAAGCCCCTCGCATATTTTCCGACGTGCCACTGCAATTATTGCGAACGCCGCAGTGGTGGCGGTTCATCGTGCGCCTTTGTCATGCCGAAGCAATGTGTCCAATTCCAGCCCGAAGCCAACCCCTGAGCCCCATTCGCTCGGCTGGAGGATTCCAAAACGTCTCAAGTGCTTGGTTGAAAATGATACTGGTTCCCGTTCTCCCATACCAGGGACAATGTGCGCCGAGTGTGGCAATCCTGTCTGCATTATTGAATAGGCCGACCCAGACGCGAGGTGTCTACAGTTCGGACTCCTCGCAGATTGGTGTCGAACAGACATCAATTGGGCAAAGGGGGAAACCTTGCTATGCCATCAATTCGACCTCGTTCTGAACGATTGAAGTGCATCGTAGACTGTTGAGTACCAATACTCCGCAAGTGTCGTTTGCTTGCAGTGATTTCCGAGCAAATTTCCCTTACTATCAGAACAGTGAAGCTGCCACATTGTATCTGGATTACGAGTCGGAAGCTATAGCTCACGAATGCAGCATCAGGGATTTGCAGGCCATCAAATCATCGAGTCCAAATCGCAATCTAATTTTGACATCGCAAGGCAGGATAAACCAATTACACTGGCATATCAGTCCTAAAAGCGGACACTAAATTGCAAACATCAAGCCATGGAGAGCCCCGCGGGCGCACAAAGCGTTTTTTGCAGCGATGATTTCCAGCCCGGCTGTGCACTTGGGCAGGCTTCCCCGGACCCCATCTCGGCATCAGCACCAGCCCACCGCGATGTAGGGTCCGCGGTGCATTCCGGGATCGTCGGATGCTGTAGTCGGTCTCGTTTACTCAACAAAGACGCTTCGGGAGCAAATATTCTCCTAATTTATAATTTGGTTAATACCCGTTTCTCAAGCAAGCTGAAGGCGAAACTTGAGCTAGGAAGCTAACCGCGACTGGTTTACGGCTTCTCTCAATGTGTGTTTTTTTTAAACGCTGGGTCTTGAGCGTTTACGACTGTATGAAGGCGCTGCGTATGGCTACGGCTGTATACGGAATAGAAACGGAACCAGTTACGGCTTCTCTTGGATCTCGACCACCATGGCAGGCACGAGGTTGAGAGACTCAGGATTCATGGGTCGTGTGGTAGATGACACCTGTGGTGATTTCGAAAGATTATCACGTCGTTTCTCAGCAGTGGCGGAGCGGAGAGCAAAGCTCATCGTCTTGCCGACCTCGGCGCAAGACGTCTCTTTGGCCGTCAAATTTGCGAATCGGTTTGTATATATCTTGAGCCCATCCAATTGTCCATTGTTCTAATATTCCCACAGAGAGAACCTGAATTTGGCTGTGAAAGGCGGCGGTAACCACGCCAGTGGTGCTAGCAGTGCTGAACATGGTCTCGTTGTTGATCTCACCAACCTCAAAGGGATCAAAGTTGACATTGAGAATGGTCGAGCTACTGTTGGCGGCGGGTGCCGTTGGGGAGATGTGTACTCGACTCTACAGAAGCACGGCGTGATATGCGTCGGCGGGGGAGTGCACACTGTTGGGGTTGGCGGCCATTTGACGGGCGGTAAGTCCCACGCCGCCTTGAATCTCTTCTCTTTTTTCTGATGTCGTTGGGCAGGTGGCTGGGGCCCACTTACGGGCAAATACGGAATGGGATGCGATAACGTATTGTCCGCAATAGTCGTGCTTGCAGATGGACAGGTAATCACTGCGAGCGAGACCGAGAATCAAGACCTTTTGTGGGCAGTCAAAGGTGAAATATTAGCCAGAAGACTCCGATGTGCTATTGTTGACTCTTTCTTTTGATAGGAGGATCTTCCCAATTCGGCATTGTCACGGACTTCGTACTGCGAACATTCAGTGGGCCGGTAAGGATTCCTACTAAGAGGAATGCCCTGTGCAATGGACTGACTTCAAATATGCACCAGAGTAAATTCTTTTATCGCATATTGGTTTTTCACAGGGAATGCCTTTCCGCTATTCTTGACAGATTCCGCGTAAGATTCCACTCAGTGCTACTCAAAGCAGCGGGGCCTTATGGACACTAATGACTAGACACATTCATGTAGGCGTTCCTTGCTCGGGGTTATGAGGAGGATGAATGGTTAATTGGGTTCATATTCTTTACGAGATCCCAAGACCATCATGAAGTCCGTTCCCAACAGGAGCCAGCACATACTTACCAAGGTCTCGATTTCTAACCAAGTTACAGCCAATCGTAGTTTTGAACTTCACCGGTGTTGGGGACCCGGATCAGTACGACGATGTGTGGACTTCGTTTCGAGAAGCAGCAAGACCATCCATGGAGCAGACGGTCGGAGACCTGTCAATCTCGGACCTCTCCCATTCTTTTGACGACTCACTTCTGAAAGGTCCACCCCGTGTGATGAACGCTGGTTGTGTTGTTACAGATTTATGGCCTGGAATGGGCGAGGAGTTGTGGGAATCGTTCGTTGCCTATACGGCAGCTAGTCCCGACGTCGTCAACTCCATGGTCGCTCTCGAGTTCCATTCAACGCGTCGCAAACGTCCAGTGAGATGAAGAACCAGCCCCTTCCCTGCATACATCTATCCCTGGATATCTGAGGAGCGAACCGGCCAACTCTGACTAGTCATAGGAACTCAGTTGCTTTCCCATTGACGAGACTGTACATCATGCTGTTGTATTTCACGGCCAGTGAGTCCCACCTCAGCTCAGCAATGTTCGTTCCAGCCTAATCCGGAGGACCTCAAGACACCATACTTCTGCAAGTGACGAAGCTGCCGTACACTGGCTCGAGACCAGCACTTCGATTATTCGGCGGCACCAAACTCAGAACACCGGTAAGGATTTAGGTCTAGCAGCGAATGCAACGAGTATCTCGGCCTCTCCCGAAGACATATGGGGCAAAAGCTACGAGAGATTGCGAATAATCAAGGCAAGTCTGTTCGAATGAGTTGGTTCAGAAGTTCCGACCTAACTAGGCATCTTCAGACCAAATACGACCCGACCTCAATTTTCAACAGGTTCCACCCAATCCCACCGATCATTTCCAAATCCGAGATAGCACCTCAGCTAGAAGAGGAACAGGATGGTCATTTTGAGATGGAACAGGGGGTGTAGGGAGGCAGGGAAAGTTAATTCTTGGGATCACACCCAGAGACGCAATCAGATATACTTCAGGACCGTCCACCAAGGTACACTAGGTCGTTCACATGTGACTAGATATGCGGTATTACTGCATGTAGCCATACATCAACTTGCTTGTGTATGGGATAGACACCCTCCGTCCAACCATTATACTCTGGCTTCTGAATCACAAATTGCATGCCCAGGTGCACAACCTTGACGGACCTCTTAAGTCAATTTCTGATGTTGGAGAACGCCAATTCATCAGGGGGAACAACGCTGGAAGGCCCAGATACAATATCCATCCAAATACGACTCTGCGACCACATTCCGTTCCGCTACCTGTCAAGAAGCAAATAGACTACCTAGGCACTTAAGTAGTTACCTAGGTAGCTCAGGCAGTCCGGGGAAGTGGGGTCCCCACGGAAGATCACGCGGGGGAAAAGCGGGCTAAGACAGGAACAAACTTTCGCTTAGCTGGTCCGGGAAGGACACTTGCGTTCACGGCAAGCACTCCGGGTGCAGCCAAAGCCCCTGTCCTGGGCTGTGCGCGACGCCTCAACATACCGCCCGGTATTCCAACAAACCACAAGCGCATTTGCGGTGTTATCGACAGCTGGAGAGCTCCGCGGAACAGGGGCTTGAGTCGGGACGGGGCGACTTTTACGAATGACGCAGGCATGCAATAGAAGCTCCAGCCAGATAAGAACACGGCAGACGTCCCTTGCACTGCCATTCTGGCGAAGCAAAGCGATACTGCGTTTCATTCTTCTAGTTGTCAAAAGGATTGCTGAAAAGCTTTGTACAAACCATGCTCTCTCACAGAAGCGAAAATTCGAAAGACGGTGCGGCTTATGGAGAGCCTCAGGTCGACACCGTGGAGGACATTGGAGTGCTCACGGATGAAAACTATGGACTGACGTTATCCGTTGTTCTCATTTATTTGGTAAGGATACATTCTCAAGAGAGATTGAGTCTGTTACTGACGTGCAAAATCGTTCCGCAGGCGTCAGTAGCAATCTTGTCCTCTCACAGAACCACGTCTTTCTGTGGATTGTTCCAAAATGTGTCCACTCTTGCATCTATAGCAACTGACTAACACATGATAGTCTGATCCTTGTGAACTTTGCGGGAATGATAACAGTCGTCTCCTCGGGCTTGGTCAGTGCCGCATCGTTCCCCTGTGCCCCAATATTGGCTACTAACACGACAGAACCAGGTGGGGACATACATGGCTGAAGATATTGGTGAACCGGGGAAAGCACAATGGCTTCCACAGACTAATACAATCATCACATTGGCTTTTGTCACGCCCATATCTCAGGTCGCAGACTACTGGGGTCGCAAAGGTCCACTGGTAATTGCCTCTGTGGTTACCTGCGTTGGGAGCATCATTGTCTCCCGGGCGTCTAATATGACCAGTGAGTACTATTGATGTTACCCTCACTGTGCCTTTCCCATTAGCTCTTCAGAAAGTAAAATTATGCAAAGCTTTTGGAATTGTGTAAATGACTTACACGCATCAGTGGCCATTGCAGGAAATGTGTTTGCTAGCACCGCCAACGCAGTCACACCGCTGGTCTTCGCCGTCGCCGCCGAAATCGTGCCCAGACGCTATCGATCGCTCGCTCAAGGCGGCATGACCGGGATGCAATCCTCAGCGGGAATCGTGGCACTTCTCGGTGGCACAACCTTATGCAAGAACTATGTTGAGGGCTGGCGTATCCTGTGGTACTTCATTGCTGGTTTTGGGGCCGTGACGGCTGCAATCACGTACCTGTGTTACAACCCGCCTCCAAGGGAGCTGCAAACAACACTCAGTCTAAACGAGAAACTTCGTTGCCTGGACTGGGTTGGAATTTGTGCGGTACCGATCGGGCTCACGCTCGTGGTCGTTGGATTAACGTGGTCACAGAACCCTTATGAATGGAACAACGCACATATCCTGGCACCATTCATCCTCGGTATGGCTATTCTGGTATTCATTATCTTTTATGAGGTCAAGATGAAGAAAGACGGCCTTTTCCACCACGGATTATTTCAAAAGAGTCGAAATTTCCCGCTGGCTTTAGTGCAGATCTTTGTCGAGGGTTCGGTTTTCTTTACGGCCAACACTTTTTTCACAACCGAGATCGCCATTCTCTTCACGTCAGATCCATTCCAGATTGGTTTACGGTTTTCCATGACCTTTTTCGCGGCTTTCGCAGCAAGTTTCGTCATAGGATGGTATATTTCCTGGAAGAAGGCGCTGCGAGGCTCGATGGTAGCGGGCTTTTTGTGCTTTACAGCCTTCTATGGTAGGCACAATATGTTCCAATGGCATTCAGTATCCATTTCCAGATCACATAGACTAACCGATTCTCAGGTGCGATGATAGGGGTCGACGAGGGAAGTTCCAAGGAGATGTGGGGCTTAGCCGTCATCCTGGGATTGGGACTAGGTACAGTCCTGACGTGCCTAGTCACTGCGGCTCAATTTGGCACGCCCCCTGAGTTGATTTCCCTCAGCGTGGGTGCGTTGCTCTGCGTGCGCACATTTGGTGCTTCGATCTCTCTCCCGATCAACAACGCCATCTTCAACTCGCAGATCAAGAAATATCTTGGCCCTGGCATCGCTGCAGCCGTGTTGCCTCTCGGATTATCGCCCGATGTTCTTGAGCAGTTCATCGACGCACTGGGCGCGAACGACCAGGCTGCTCTGGCCAGAATACAGGGTGTAACGCCAGAAATCATTCAAGCTGGTGTTCACGCTCTTCGAGCGGCATACATATCGTCTTTCCAAATTATGTGGATCAGTAAGCAGCTTCTAGATACGATCTTTACCCTTCGAGGACAAATATTACCCCCCCCCCCCAAGGCCTATAGAACAAAGACTATACGGGCTGCAGGTTTCGATAAAGTCTATGACCACCTTGTGGTCTGCTTCTTGCTAAATTTCTATGAAGCTACTTCTTAGATTCTTTGATGGCTAACTCCTAATGCTATAGTGCCCTTGGTGCTATCTATCCTAGCACTCGGATGTAAGTCGTGGACAAACCCTGGTCCCTTGCCTGCAACAAGTCCGACACCGTACTGACCTATACGTCTAGCGTGTTTCTTCCTGGCCAATCCGCGGGAGGAATTCACTATGCATGTGGACGCGCCGGTTGAGTCCGAGGCTTCGAAGGGGGGAGACCCAAGTGCTGCAGAAAAGGCAGGGAATTAGGCGCCCCTGGAATTTCTATGACTTCGAGAGCTCCGGCATAGCCACTATTCCAGTATTTGTCAGCGGTCTATTTTAAGCAACCGGAATGATCCTCGAATGGGCTTGGCATAGATTCAAGAACCGGCTTCTTCAGCGCTCCGGGCGACGCTTCATGACGGTCCCACAGCTGTTCTCCATATGACATGTGTCCCTTGTGCGATGAATTGAATAACGAATCAGACCTTTTTTGCTCTGTGAGATAATGCGTGGCAGGCGAGATTTTCTTCGGAGCCTGGTGTCCTGCCTGGGGAAGCCTGGGGGTGGGGAGGCCTGGAACTTTCACGGATTGAACAGAGCCTCTATATGCGATGTCCCGGCATGTGAGTGAAACCTACGAGGATGGTCTCGGCATTACAACGTCCTTCTTTCAGATGGTGTCATAGTCCGAGATGTTCTCCTGTCCTATAGCATCCAGCGGCTGTGACCTGGAAGGCGCCTTTACGTCGAAGTGGGCGAAATTTGTGGCTTGGTAGTCTCACGTAGGAATGCATACTCCTGAGGTCGTCCAGACTCCAGATTCAGAGGGAAAACCTGCAACGCGATCACAATCAACGGTTCGCTCAACGTAGATTTGGACAAATGTGGAGTTAGTATGGCCACGGAGTAAAGTACGTATCAAGCCTGTCTCCGTGCCAAAAGCCACAGATTCGATGAATTCTTGTCTGGCCAAAATCCCGAGGTCAGCTGTGAATTGGGCGAAGTGTGGCTGACCGTCGTCCCCCAATAATTACCTAACCCTCAGTTAGTATGGGGCAGAGGCAGACATGTGGCCCTAACCCGCGTCAAGTCAAATCAGAAGCAAGTCTCTCGGCTTCCCAATCCGGTAATTCTCTTGGCGTGGGCAGTTCCGGGGGGTCGACTCTCTGAGCTGTGCCGGTTTACTAAAGAAATTGAACAAGACTTTGAAGTCCTCGACCCAACCTCAGTGAAACGCTGTCGTTCCACATCTTCACTTGAAGCTTGAGACCCGTCGAGCCAGGAATGGTCTGAATGGTTAGCATGATGACAGCTTGACGAGAGTCGATGGGCAAACACTGTCGCGGCATGCCACTCAGAGTCAAAGCAGCATCTGTGGCCATAACGGTCCTCGATGATCGAAAGTATCCATTCAAGTTTGTTGGCTTGGGGATGAGTGGCCGGGGCCCGTGTGCCCTGCCAGCGCCGAGATGCGGCGCGCTGTCACGGAACTGAACGGTGGTAGCTGGAGCGTCGGTTCCGCGGCTTTCACCGATTTGGGAGCGCGGCATTACCTCCCCGGACGGAAAGTTCCCGGGATCGCGCAACCCGAATGCTCCAGGATTTGTAGTATATGTAGGCAGGCGTGCATCCCAACAGCAGCAGAGCGACGACTTCAATTTATCCCAGACCCAGACGAGACATTGCCGAATTGTTCACAACATCGAATCTGTTTGCAAACAGAAATGGTTCGCAAGGAGTATATTTTCAAAGGACAGGGGGCCGAGGGAATCGCTGCTGATGTCTTCTATGAGGAGGGAGACTCAGCAACCGGATTTCCCATAGGTTCGTGGGCGTTTTGCATTCTCCTACTGGCGATGGCATGTTCGGCTAACGACAGCGTGATTGCAGCGTTGTACTACCATGGTGGAAACTTTACAGTCGGTTCAAAGGAGCTTCTCTCTCAAAACCACGTCAAGAAACTCCTCGACTTGGGCTTTGTTGTCGTTTCGGCAAACTATCGACTTTGCCCCACGATTTCCGTCTTCGGAGGCCCGGTCACCGATGCCTTGGATGCATATAGCTGGGCCCAGGATGACTTACCACGTCTGCTGCACACAGACGCTGGCGTTCGCGTAGATGGCTCCAAGATTGTGGTATTTGGGCATTCTGCTGGCGGCCTTTTGGCTCTCTTAACGGTACGTTGGGGTCTAGGAGCAGCCCCCCCGGGGGGGTGTCCTCCAGGACCACGTCCGACTTTCCGTGTAGCGTATGATACAGCTGGCTGACCTTGTTCTCCGCCACACAGGCTGGCTCTCCCAAACCCCCTCGGGCGATAGTGGACTTTTTTGGGATGAAATACCTGCAGGACGCATCTTTCCACACACCCAGTGCTGCCTTTGCAAAACTTCCCCCGTTTGACCAGGCATTCCTAGAACAAGTACATGCGCAAAACCCCCCTCCGAGCAGCGGTCCATCTCCCATGACGGCAAAAGGGCCGGACTTTTCGAACCCTAGAGTTGCTTGGATGTTTAATCTAGTCAAGGAAGGAAAACTTTTTTCTACCGTCGTAGCTGATGGGAAATATGATCGGGTCGACCCTGCAACATTGTTCGCCAAATTGGGAAAGAACTTTCCGCCGACATATTTCATTCACGGCACCGCAGATACACTCGTGGATTGGAAGCTGTCGCAGCGCGCACACGATGAGCTGCAGGGAAATGGGGTGGATACCAAAATTACTCTCGTCGACGGCGCGCCCCACGGCTTCGATGCCAAGGCCCAACCAGGTGACGAGACGTTTGCTGTTGTTGAGAAAGGATTTGAGTTCCTCAAAGCCCATCTCTGAGATTTCTCTTTGGCCCGGTTACTGTGCTGGACTTCGAGAAGGCAGCAGCTTACGGTAGCATCAATCACCCACTATATCGGGTTCGACAGGTAATCCAGTTGCGTGCTGACCATACCGAGTATCGCCATGTAATTATCTTCTGTTGCGTCGAACGTGCCAAATATGTCATCTTCGACACACTGAGGCGGAATGTCCAAAAGATCGACTGCGGTGGACTCAGAAGACGCGTCCATGCTGACAGCGGTAGGCGTCGGCTTGTCCGGTGTGGGCATCTGTATTAACTCGCCGAGCCTCCGCATCTCGTCCAGTGAGCACCACAGTCTCGGTTTCGACCCTGCTCCAGTGTAGGGGGAGGCCACTAGGAAATCAATTGCCGCGTGAAATGCGGCACGGCAGATAGGTCCGTATGCGCTAGGATTGCAGGAGGCGGCCAGGAACATGCACGACGCTGAACCCATTATGAAGCGGTCTGCTAGGGGGCCTTCGAGTCGATTCAGACCCTGATGCCCTGCGGCGTGCATCATTTTTCCATACAGTGCAACAAGGGCTTTTGGGAGAGCAATAGTGGCTTCTGCGGACTGCGGTCGGCAAGCAAGCGCCTTGCAGGAGCTGAGAGATCTGAAATGCGCCAACATCCTCAGATACGTCGTGCGCATTTGGAAGAACGACTCCAAGACGACGCGCTCAGCGGGCGGCGGCACCACGATGCAGTCCGGAGGGAAAAGGTCGACCCTCGACGTTTCCTCGGCCAGCTTCTGTATACGATGGTCCAGGTAGTCCATCCGATCGTTGATCTCTTTCGACTTATAACCCCCGCTTTCAGCCTTGGCCGTGCGAATCAATTCAAATAGCTCTGCCTGGATAACATTAAGATTGACCATCGCCGACAGAAGCGGGTGCCGCCCGTGCTGATAGTTCGCAAAGTCAGCCTTACTGTCGTTTTCGGTGGAATCTCTCTGGATTTGGGGCTCGCATAAACAATCAAGACGTCATACCAGGTCCAGGACACTGTCATCTACTTCTCTGTCACGCAGATGATATGGCAAGGTCGCGATGAAACTGCACCGCTTGTCGAGGTCAACAACGCACGCCATCAACCTCTTCAAAAAGCTCGTGCGTTCAGTTGTGCCGTTACCGTTCCGGTAATATCGTTCCTTGTGGAGCCCGACCTCGAGGGCAGACTGGACCATGATTCCAGACGCTCTCCACGCTTTACGGACCTCTTGTCGCAACGTGTAATAAATGGTCTGTGACGACCCCCGTGTGTAAGTGATTCTTCCGACCGCACTCCGACATACTGGAAAGGGGACTTACCAGTAAAGCACCCATGATCACGTCCTCAATCTGGGCCTGGTCACGCCTCATGATGTTGTCGGCGTTCCAGATGAGATGCGATTCCAGGGAAGAGCTCAAGGGGCTTGTGGCATCACCCTTGATGAGCATGCCGATGGCCAAGACCGCCTTGGTGGCCTCAATGTCAATCAAGTCCACACCCAAGTCGTGAACGCCATCCGCGAAAGAAAGCAACGAGGTCCTGAAGAGTGAATCGATATTCTTCTTGGCGATTGTCAAATCGATACAAGGGTATACGGGGAAGAGGTAATCTCGGAAGGCGGCAAGGTGAGCCAGTGCGTTCTCGTGGCCCAACTCGAGCAGCGGGCGGGCAACCTCGAGCGCGGCCGAAGGATTTTCGTCAGGCAAACTGGGTTCTTCAGGCGATGACTGGACCGGGTCGGCCTGGGTCGAAGCTGTGATGATACCTCTCTGCTCTAAGATCCGTCTGGCCTGGTCCAGGGAGTCGACGAAGGTGATGGGGTCGGAGTTGGTTGCCACGTTGGTGCTGGCCGTCTCGCTTCGGCGGCGTCTGAGCGAGGATCTCAGGTGGGAGGGGCTCCCGAAGCGTTTTGTAGAGGACTGGATGTCGTCGCATATCTTTCTCATGCTGGAGAGGAGCTGGCCGAGGTCTTGTTGAGTGGTACCCGACAGGTCGGCTGCCGTGCAGTCCTTCCGGGGAGCCGCATTTGCGCGCCTGGAGGGATGCCGCACGTTGTCAGCGAATTCGAGCCAACGTGCTTATGGTCAAGAGCCCGGTTCGAGGCACGAGCGAGGCCCAGGAGAAGAGGAGAATGCGATTGGAGAAAGAAGAAAAAAAAGTCGTACGCGGTATCTGGCTGTGGCACATAGTCGTTGTATTTGCAGTTGGCGTTGAGCTCTACGCATCGGCTGCAGGGCAGGCTGCCACTGCACTTGACCTTCCTCGTCTTGCAGGATTCGCTTCGGGGACATAGTTAGTCTGTGGCCCAGTCAAAACATCACGCATGCCCTGCATGGGAGCGGGAGCATGGCGTGGACGGTCTGTATATGCAGAGAAAGTACCAACCATGCGATGCGCGTGTATCTCTCTCGCTTCCGGGAGCGCCGAGTCTCATTTCCCTCTGCGTCATGGGTTTGAGAACGCTTCTCACTGGGCATTATCGAAGATTTGATTTTCTAGTAGGGGAATAGGGAAGTGGGTAAAAAAGGGCTGAATTCGGGACTGGGGCGAGGAATATCGAGTGAGGCCATTGAAGCAGGTTTGGACTCGCAGGCCGGGCAAGGCGAGCGTCCAATCGCTGGCGGTGAAATGTCTTCGCCGGGCACATTGTGGGCCGGGGCCCGGGGAACGGCTTAACCCCGCAGGCTTTGGCTCGCTGCGTAAGTAGAAATAGGCGAATTGGTGACAGGGACCCAACGTATACTTACCGCATGACGGTGGCCTTCACCCAGAAGCTCAAGCCCACGCTAGGACAGCAGGCCAAGCCCTGCTTGATGCCCTCTTGAGTCGTTGCAGCCATGTCCGAAACGCAACGGGGAACAGGACTAGTCGCAACGGGCACAGCGGCAGGCCCTTGGCCTCGCCAATTTCCTGCCTTGTTGGCCCGGAACGGTGGGCCTTCCCCGGAGACAAGACGTTGGCCCAGTGCCGCCCCCATGGGGCTCGCTCTTGAGCTTGTGAATCGGCCGGTCCACTGTCTTGGACGCAATGGAAGCCGCTGGCTGGTTGGTCCCTGTGGTGGACGAATCCCCTCCACGCCATCCGGAACTGCCCGCGGAAATGGTGGGGGAGGCAGGCTGAGTCCTTGGGCGTCCGGTGCTTCGGCGTGGGCGGACACGCCGTCGCTGGCTAGGTCTTGTCCGAGCACCGCCCTGGCCGTCCACGGGACCAGTGTATACTGCGTCAAAGTATATTCGGCTGACATCCTGTGGCAAGCCAGACACTGGCCAGTAGCACCATTAATAAGAGGCCAGACTGCCCGGCTGGGTGGGGGTGGGGGGATGCAGAGAAAATAGCTGGATCTTGAATCAAAGCAAGTGAAAGTCGGGACGGAGCATCTACCCCCGTCAACCGGTGTAGTGTTTCAAGGCCCGCCGTCTAGCTCGCTATTATTGCCGATCCCACAGGTAGTCTTTTGCGAGGAATGCCAGGGCCCACGGGCCGTGAATAACCACTGCTACCCTGCCAAACGGCATGCCTGTCACTCACATTCTTACGCACGCTCTCCTTGCCCTGATCCCCCGGCGCCCACCGCATTCAAGATTCCTCACCGGTGACCTCGGCACTGAGAGCTTTACAATTGGGCATAGCCCCCGCGATTTCAAGTTGAAAGTGACAAGGCGACAAGGCCTAATAAGCTAGATCCTGTCCACTGCATCACCATCTGGTAACAGACACGTTGGCCCACTTAAATATATATATATATACACATATCCCTGCCATGCTCTCCTCTGCACGGGGCGCGAGTACTTAGGGTATCCGTCAATCTCGCAGTTTCTGGACGGCAACGTGTTTACAAATGGCAGCAGCAAGGCACGCGCAGATTCTCAAGGTTTCAACCGGCCCTGCTTGCTCACAACATGCCATCGGCGCGTCCCACCCGAATCAGTAGTCGTTTGGTGTGACATTGCATACCTTTAACGACATGGCGCTGAAGGGCTAGGAAAGGGAAATTGTTGGATGCGCCTATTTGAGTTGGTCATGGAGGACCCATGGTGCCGCTGTAGTTCCAGGACAAATGGCAGCGCTAGGTATGTATGCTACAATAAAGCACACCCGACTCTCCTACCCAACACGTGACCCATCACTGGAATTAGGAAGGCTTAAGATGCCATAGCCACTGAACAGGTAATTTGAACTTGGTTTATACTTCAACTAATTGGTTGTTAGCTCTATGGGCTGTCTTGGTCACAAGCCCCTGCATAGTCAGCCAAGTATGAAGACACTCTAAGCTCCCCTCCATACAGCCCGCATTTTATGGCGGAGGAAATGATTACAGGGGAAGAGGTGGATGAGATTTCAGAAAACTTAAATGTCTTCCTGTGCTCTGTCACTGTTCACATGATAATAGTCCTTGAAATAGCAACGTATGAGGGGTTAGTCAGACTATGGTGGCCCCTATGTGGTTCACTGCTTTTCTAATCTTTCTAGTCTTAGCTGTGGTACTTCAAGCTAGGCAGGCACGCATCAACTGTGAACAAAGATGAATTAAAAAAGACAATTCTCCAAGTGTGCTAAGGTGATAAGCTCGAATACTATTTGATAGAATACTGCAAAGGTAATATATACTGAGTGATATCTCGGTTCCTACCATTCAAGAGTATTATGCATCGCGACAACAATAGGTTGTCGAATATAGATTTAAATCAGTATGCATATCCGGTCTTATTCTTCCAGCTTCCTATACAAGTGTAAGCAACTTAAGGAAGAAATGCTGTCAGAATCTACCATGCCCTCATCTTTGTTTCTAGTAATTATAGAGATAGTGAGATAGTTAGTAAGACTCTTATACTATATATTAACTATTTATATTTTTTAAGTTCCTCTATTAAGCTAGAATTAATAATAAAAGAAGATATAGTAAAAGAAGATATAATAAAAGAAGATATAATAAAAGAAGATATAATAAAAGAAGATATAGTAACTTTATAATTCTTTATAACCTATCTATAGCTAAAAGTTACTATTCTATACTAGTAACTATAGTATATTAGGCTATACCTAATCTCTAATATTATTTATATTAATACTATTAAAGTTAAAACTATTATAGACTATAGGCTAGTTTAATACTATTAAGTATTATATAAAAGTATTATTATTATATAACTTAAGGCTTTATAAGTTAGCTAAAATAGGTAATAATATAAAAAGCTATTATTACTTTAACTAAGGTTTTAACTTTACTTAAATATATACCTATTTAGCTAAACTAAATAATATAACCTTCTTATATAAGACTACTTAAAAGTAATCTTTTAACCTACTATACTATTAAAGCTAAGATAGGTAAGGTAACTATATTTTATTATTATATATAGCCCTCTTAGATATAAGGTTAAAAGACTTATAGTTATTTTTTTTTTAAATAATTTTATTTAACTATTTTAAATCTATAGCCTAGTCTAGCCTTAGCTAAACCTTTTATTAAAGTTTTTAAATACCTTCTTCTCTACTAATAATAACTTTATACTCCTCTATAGCTTTACTCTAAGGGATATATAGGTTTTAATAATATTAGAGTCTATATTATATACTCTTAGTTTATTAATTAATAAACTAAGCTTTATTAATATAAATATAGTCTCTATAGCTTTAAATTTAAGGGCTCCTTCTATATAAAAGTATACCTAATTATTAATTACTATTCTATAGCTATTTATATAGAGCTATTAGTTTTATATATCTAAATATATAGTAATAGATTATAGTTACCTTACCTAGTAGTTATTTTAGCTTTAATAGTAAACATAGTAGGCTAAAAGATTACTTTCGAGTAGTCTTATATAAGAAGGTTATAGTAAATAGGTATATATTTAAGTAGAGCTAGAACCTTTAGGATAATAGTAGCTTTTTATATTATTACCTATTTTAGCTAACTTAAAGCCTTAAGTTATATAATAATAGTACTTTTATATAATACTTAATAGTATTAAACTAGCCTATAGTTTATAATAGCTTTAACCTTAATAACACTAGTATAAATAAACTAGGTATAGCCTAATATACTATAGCTATTAGTATAGAATAATAACTTTTAGCTATAGATAGATTATAGAGAATTATAAAGTTACTATATCTTCTTTTATTATATCTTCTTTTATTATATCTTCTTTTATTATTATTTCTAGCTTAATAAAGGAACTTAAAAAATATAAATAGTCGATTATTATATATAGTTATAAATATATAAACCTAATAGCTCTACTATAAATAGCTATAAAATAAAGATTAACTTATAAGTCTTTAATTATATAAAGGAAGTCCTTAAGTAAGTTCCTAAAGATAACCTCTCTATATTAAAAATCCTTAGTATTTTAATAGAATACCTAAGAGAATTTAATATAGATTTTAATATTATTAATCTTTTTATAAATCTTAAGCCTAAGTAGGAGAATAATATATTATTATTAAAGTAAAAGGAGAAGATAAGGACTACTCTTTAAGAGAGGTTTTTTTTTTAAAATAAAATTAGTTCCTAACCTAAATACTAAACTAGGTTATAGCTTTAAAATAGTTAAATAAAATTAATTAAAAAAAATAATTATAAGTCTTTTAACCTTATACCTAGGAGGGCTTATATTATATATAATAAATATAGGTATAGACTTTAAATAAATTTTAATTTCTTTATTAAGTTAAAATTTATAATTAGTTTTAAAAGAATAAGATAAAATAAAAGCTTTATAAAGACTTTATAGTTTTTTTATTAACTTATTATAACTAAAAGTTATTATTTTATTATAATAATATAATATTATATTTATTTATTAAATTTAAATTTATAATAAAAGAGAATATAATAATAAAAGATATAATATTATAGTATAATTAATTATATATTAAACTACCCTTTATATTAGTATTATAAAGGGTATAAGTTTAATCCTTACTAAAATTACTTATAAAACTTATTAAAAGCTAACTCTTCTACTTAGTCTTTACTTATTAGTTAGCTTAGTAAGGTTTCTTTTATTAAGTAAAAAAGTATAAATCTTACTATTACTATAGAATTATAAAGCAACTTAGGTATTTAATATCCTTCCTTTATAAAGAAGAAAATTTATAATAGAGTATTAAAGTAATTAAAAATTAGACTTAAAGTATACTTTAAATATTTAAACTACCTTAATATCTAATTATATTTCTTATATTAACTTAATAAATTTATATTTTTAATAACTTTTAGTTTATATAATAAAATATAATAAAAGAAGATATAATAAAATAAATATTAACTTTATAATTATATTATAACTTATTTATATTTAAAAGTTATTATATTTAAATTAAAATTAATTAAAGAATAGTTAAAAGTCTTTTACCTTTATATCTAAGAGATAAGTATAAGTATATATAATTATCTATAAAAGAGAGTAGAGGGTCTATATAGTAAAGAATTTTAGAAGGTAAGTAAGACAAACCTATATAGTACTACGTATAGATAACCCGGCTAAAAGACTATAATTTAAAGACTACCCTAGTCTTTAAATTTAGCACTTATAAGCCTATACCGTTATATTCCCCCTCTAAGGCCTTCTTAAGTTATTAAGTACTAATAGAAGAGGATATAGCTTATTTAATAGTATTTTAGGTTATAGGATTAGTCTACTTATTATTAAATTAGTATACGAAGCTTATAGATAGCCTAAAAATCTTAATAGTATAAGGATACTATATAACTTAATTAAGTTACTTATAAGTAAATAGTTTTAGCCCTATAGTTAGTAGTAGCACCCCTCTACTACTAAGATTTTCAAACTATAAGGGTTTAAATCTATAGCTTTAGTTAGACTAGGGACGTAAGCGCTTAATAACCTAACCTTATTTCTTCTTCTACTTTTCTTCTCTCTTTTTTTTAAAAAGAAAACAAAGATATTATTTATATATAATATAATAGCTAGTAGTTACGATTCTAATCCCTTATATATATAATATATACGTAGTGCTATTATATAGTGGTGAGCGCTTAAGACTTAGCGCTTAAAAAAAAAGAGAGATTAAAGATTCACACTAGCTAAAATAGAAGATATACTAGTTATTAAAATAATTATAAAAGTAAATTACTAACTTAATTCTTATAAATATTATATTAATTTATATATATTAAATATCCTTTTAATTACTATTTTATTCCTATATTAAACTTAAATATAATAATTATTATAAAGTTAATATTTAATAAATAGTAACATATTTTATAATTTTATTTTAAAAGTTTATATAATATACTAATAATTTTAACTTTAAAGTAGATTTATTTCTAAGTATAAATCTTAATATTATAATATACTATAAAATATAAAGTATTTAACTATTAATATTTATAATTATAACTTTATTAAAACCTAAGTTATAACCTTATAAAATAAATATAATTTAGTAAATAAAAATAAAAATAAAAATATTACTAATATTTTAAATAACTCTAATCTTTATATATATAAATACTTAAAAATATAATTAAGCTAAATATTAAAATAATATATATATATATCTTAATATATAGCTTAAAAATTAAAAAAAAGTATATTTACTAGTGTATCCTCTGTTTTAGCCGATGCAAATCTCCGATCTCAAAAAAAAACACAGTGCTAATTACAATAAAATGTTGATACAGTAACACAATAGCTAACTCATCCTTAATATATCTGCTTCTACAGAAGTTCTGCCCTGCACGGCCGCCTCATGCCCGTTAGATATGCAATCTGCATGCAACCACCAATCTGTCTTTTCTGTGTGTAGGGACTTGCTGTTGATAAACCCACATTTCTCCTGCTCTGAACATTCCCATTCGCTTTGCCCAATGAACGAAAGTCCTTAAGATCGTTATTCTAAAGTAAATAGAATTATGTGTTGGCCGTGAAAACATGTGAAAGCCGCTGTCAACATGCTCATCACGCATCAGCACGCTTCCATGAGGTCAATGATTCACTGTCGGCACTACTAATTACAACCTTAGGCATACAACCTTATACGATCAGGACATTGGTTTTACAATTGCCAAGCTCACCTCTCTCTGCTGAGTCATTGCCGAAAGAGCCTTTGATGTCAAGTTTAACTAGTGTCAACTCATTTGAGAAATGAATCGTGTTCTCATTCTTCAATTAATCAGGACCAGTGATGGCAAGAGACCATCCTCCTGAACAAGATATGAGCAGCATGCATGCATGTAGAGAATCGTTTGTGATGCGATTAGATTCGTCATAGCGATTATGCCTTGTTCACCTATTATGACACATGACGCCCTATTGCAGAGAGATGACAAATCACGCCTTATTCATTTATTAATGTGTCAATCTCAGTAAGCCTTCATGCACGAAACCTATGGCCATCGCGTGGTGGGTAAGTAGAGTCATTGGCGAGTAATAAAGGCTACATTCTGAGGCAACCACAGGGAGTTTGATCTGTGCCATTATACCCTCTGATGAAGAACTAGAGTGAACAGCAGTAGCTAAGGGAGTGGCATGCCAAAACATTCAAGCATCCGACAGCGAACTCGGCATCGGCTAGTATTTGCCGCGAGGACCGAGATCCACTGCAGGAAAGCTTCGAGACTGCTACAGAGCCACGAGCGACCCGCGCCGACGGGCACTATTGCTCAGAGTGGATCAAGACCACGTGGTTTGAGGCAGCTGGCCGATGTAATTCCCGGCAGCCCCCCAAAAGCTTGAAATTGTTGGCTGGAATCCGTTAGCTTGGAGGCAGATGTGGCCATAAGTTCAGCCATGACAGCCATCATCCGATGTGCGGTTATAAATTGACTCATGGCGGGGCCCGTTCCGACGCTGCCCTGATTCCGCAGGGACCAGGTGTTCTGCCCTTCCATTCTGACACTGACATGGGTCCTTCATGTTGATCATCCGCGCTCGCTTACGATCCCCGCAAGCTCGCCCTATATTCGACGTCTTAGCTACATCTCGCCTTTGCGAATGAGTGGCAGAAGTTGGAACATGCTTCTCCAGATGTACTGGTGTGCCGGACTGCTGACTTTCAATCGACCGGGAGAGGCATTAATCATGTGGGCTCTTGTGCCTCCGTGGCAGGGGTGGGTTCCCGCTCAGCCACGGGGTTCAGTTCCTCATCCGTTGAATATTGATCAAAGCACCCTATAGTGGACCTGCCAAGTTATAGCTCGTTATCAGCCGGATGCGAGACTTTGAAATCAGAATCGGGTCTTTGCCGAACCTACGACACTGAGTATATCATGAAAAGAAAATCCCCAGGAATTTCCTTGCCTCTCTTGGATGTTCATCACGGCATTCTGTCTGGTCCATGTCCTCGTCCCCAGCCGCCGCTCATTAGCCAAACCTACCCAGCGTGAGGTCCCTTTCCACGTCACGTGTCTGTCGATCTATCTCACAGGCCCTGCCAACAATGCATCTCGCCAACCTCGCTCTCGCCGTCATGGCCACGGCCGGCCTTGCAGCACCTGCCAAACGTGACATCCTGCCAACCGTCGTCTTCACACCCGGCGCATGGCACGGAACCTGGGCTTTCGACACAGTTCGATCTCAGCTCGAAGCTCTTGGCTACCCCACGGAGGCCGTCGCGCTGCCTTCGGTTGGCAACACTAATGCCTCTGTTGGGGTCGCGGAGGATGCTGCTGCTCTTGCGGCCGAGCTGGCTACGCTCACAGATGCCGGCAAGGATGTCGTGATGGTGTGTCATAGCTACGGCGGTGTGGTCGCATCCTCAGCTGTCGAAGGATTCGGATATAAAGATCGTTCAAGTGCGGGACTTGGTGAGAATGGGGTTATCATGCTAATCTATGTAAGCAAGACCGTTGTACCTGCATGCTTCCGAATCCTTTATGATGCGGAAGGTCGCACAATGCAGCGTTTCGATTTCAGTGGCGAGTCATTAACAGGCAACAGATGACTGCTTTTGCAGCACCAGCTCAGACCAGTCTTCTCGACGCTCTCGGCGGCGAGTACTTGTGGTGGATGACCCCAGATGCAAGTGTGAGTATCTGCCACTCTGCCCTGTCCCTTGGATAGAGGAAAATAGATGAACTGACAGTGGAGATACCGTTACAGGGCGACTTCATCACCGCGAGCAATGCAAGCCAGGTCTTTTACGCGGATGTGGCAAACGAGACCCTTGTCGCGGAAGCCGTTGCTGCACTCGAGCCCGAGCCTGCTCGTATTTTCTCCGACGACAACACTTACGAGCCTTGGAACAATGGCGTCGAGGTCGGATTTTTCTTCACTGAGCAGGATCAAGCCATACCACTCGCAACTCAGCAGTCTATGGCCTCTCAGTTCCCTAGTGGCTACGTCTCTTACACAATGAATAGCTCTCATTCGCCTTTCATGAGCATGCCGGAGAAGGTGACCGAGGGTGTCGTTCTCGCAGCCACCGAGGGTCTAGCAAAGAAGCTGCTATAGACGAGATGAAGTAGAGCCAGAATCAAACACTTTCTTTAATCTCAGAAAACACACGGCACGTGGTGACTCTACTGTGAACACGAGAGAAGAGCTTAGGTAACTCATTCATGTTCTCATGGCCACTCGGAATCTCCATGCTTCGGCCAGAGATTTGAGCCGCATGACTCCCTTTCTTCCCGCTGTGCTTGCCCCGATTCATCTTAATTCAAAATGTGTCAAAGTAGTCTTAGTTTTAACGTTAAAACTTTGCTATTTGTAGACAAACCTTATTCACATGAATCTTGGTGGCGATTTGAAGGTTCCACAGCGCAAATGTTATGCCTCTGGTGGCCTATGTCACCGATAAAAAAGAATTTTCCCGCAATGTCATCGAAACTGTGGGTTTCATTTTTCTTGTTTCCCTTCTCTTTTCTTCTTTTTTTTTCAGTCGCGTGACTGCTTCGCCAGCTCCCTTGGGCTACTGGTGTCGACGACTGTAGTCAACGGCGCCGTCAGGAGCGATGCTTCTTACCTAGGTAGCCTCGTCTGTGCGGCACAACGCTGCCCAGATGAGGCCACGTGCCCATAGGCGTACTGTATTATTTTTGCATTGTTATTGCCATTGTTTTTTTCTGGCGGGGGGGGGGGGAGCGCTGGATCTTGAGCGGCAACCATTGTACGAGCACCACGTACATTTTATATTGTAGGGGATTTAACACGCAACCGCTTTTTATATATACAAAGAAATCGCTGAATCTTTGGGAGTTTACCCTGTATGAAGGCACCGCGTATGCCTTATATATATGGGTATTAGAAACGAAACTACGTATAGCTCTGGCAATACTTAAGAGATCGGAGATTCGCACAGGAAAAAACAGAGGGTACATAGGTATAAGGATACCCTTTATATACCAACATTTTTTTACACCACCTATTTACTATATAAAATAACAATATATATTTATTAACTATATATATCTATTACTATATATATTAATACTACTATTATTACTTTTACTTACCTTTATTATTTCTTTTATTCTAGTATTCTACTACCTTTTTCCTTATCTACTAAGATATTTATAATAGTAATATTACTATTCTAGTCTATCTACTATTATATCTTAAGATAGGTATAATCTAAGACTAATAATATTACTATAATACTTAAAACTTTAATTTTAACTATTAAAGATACTTTTCTTATTATTATAAGAGGGGAAATAGAGTTAAAGCAACTATCCTTAATATATTAATTTAGATTAAGACGACGCTACCTTCTATATAAGAGGGAAGGTTTAAAGGGGTTATATAGGTGTAAGAAAGTAGAGACGAATAGAGTATATATATAGAAGAGCTGTTAGGGTAATAAAGTTATATTAAAGTTTATATAGTAGTTAGTTTCTAAGAGAGCTTAGGAATAAGGTCTACCTACAGGGGTTACCTTAAGAAGGTTACTCTATAGCTCTACAGGGCCTACAGCTAGCTACCAGCTACATACTAGCTAACAGCCCAATTAACTACACCCCTTCATACCTACCACACATACCACACAGCAAAAGAAACTACTATAGCAACCTCATCATATTCCTCTAATCCTCTAAAGAGTTACTATTTATTATTTATATATATTAGAGACTAGGCTAGTTAAAGTATCCCCTTTATTACTATTATATACTAATAAATTATATACTATAAGGGCTTAATTATAAATACCTAATTCCTCTATAGGTACTACCTTTACTTTAGGATCTTTATTATTTACTATAAGTATTTTATACCTAACTTAGTACTAACTTTACTAGTTAAAAATAATTACTTACTAATAACTTAAAAAGGTACTACCTTTACTTCTTAAGAGGGGTAGAGGTCTTAGGTATAACTATAGTTATTAACTTAGTACTAACTTTACTTATCTTTAAACTATTAATTATAAGGTCTCTCCTAAAGTACTACCTTTACCTAGGGTTTTAGTACTAAAAGAGGTACTAACTTTACTCTTTAAAAAGAAATAAAGATCTAAATAAAAATACTACTAAACTAGAATATTATTATAGCTACTATTTATAGAAGAGCTATTAAGGTAATAAAGTTATATTAAAGTTTATATAGTAGTTAGTTTCTAAGAGAGCTTAGGAATAAGGTCTATCTATAAGGGTTACCTTAAAAAGGTTACTCTATAGCCCTATAGGGCCTACAGCTAGCTACTAGCTGTATACTAGCTGACAGCCTAATTAACTGTACCCCTTTATGCCTGCCATAGTGTATTAAAGGTCTTCCTACCTAGTCGAAGACAAGGGAGGAACAGACCTATTTATCTTCATTCTATTATAACTAGTAGATCCCTATATAATAAGGGAATCCCTAATAATCTATTATCTAATAATAGGGTAAAACACTAGTATATTATACACATTTTCACATACCCTTTTAAGCTAATAAATATATATATATATTAGCTTAGAATACCTTTATTATAGTAAAAAACCCTTTATTTTTAGGGAGAAAAATACTAAATAAAGTATATCCTTATTTACTAGTATAAAAACCCTTTATTTATAAAGGAAAATAACTAGTTATATAGGTAGTAGCTTATTATTCGGTTAAAACCTTAAAAAGATAAAAAAGGGGTAAAAATATAAAAATTCCTTTAGAGGGTAAATTAAACTTATACCCTCTTAAATTCTAGTAGCTTAATTATTAAAAGTTATATTATTTATATAAGCTTTATATATTATAATTATATAGGACTATAATTATTATATATTTAGTAGGTATTTTATATATATCTAGTTATATATTCTACTAGTTAGGCTATAAGTACTATAAATTTATATTTATATAGAGATTTAGCCCCTTTAAAAGACTTATTTAAATATACCCTAATATATATATAGGTATAATATATATATACTATATATAAGTTAACTACTTTAAGCTATATATACCTTATAGACTAATATTTATTTTAAGTAAAACTATTATTATTTACTAGTATAAAAACCCTAGAAAATTCTTTTTAAGTTTTTATTTTATATAGTATTTAGAGAAAAATTTAATACTAGTTATTTAGATAGGAAATACTTTTATTTTTAAGTTTTAGTATATACTTTTATTATTTAGTATAAAAACCTTTATTATAATTCTAACTTTTATTTCTCTTTTAGACTATATTTTTCTCTAGACTCTTTAAATATTAGTCTATTTAGAGGTTTTATTAGCTAGTCTATTATATTATCTTTAGAGTTAATATACTTTAGAATAACTCTATTATTTTTAATAGAATCCTTATATAGTAATAGAAAGGTATATATACTTAGTTCTCTTATAAAAAGTATTATTTTTAGCTAATATTTTAGCCTTTTAGTTATTTATATAAATAATAAAAGTATATAGCTTATAGCTAAGCTTTATATTATTATTAAAATACTTAAATAAATTATATAAATATTTAGCTTTTTTAATAGCTTCTCTAAAAGCTATATATTTAGCTTTTATAGAGGATAAAGCTTAAGTTTTTTATAGTTATAAATTCTAACTAATAGAATTTATAGGAATGTTTTCCTTATTATTCTATAGGCTAAATATAATAGGCTATAGGGCACTAGATATAATAGAATAGTAATAAAGAAGATAGAGTAGTATATTAGGTCTAGGTTTAGTATAAAACTAATTCTTACCCCTTTCTACCCCTTTCTCTAAAGAAGCTCTAAGTACTTATAAGAAAGACCTCTATAGTATCTACCTAAGCTTTTTATACCCTTTAGAACTAAATTAGTTAATTATTATAACTATACCTTCCCTCTAGTAGATATCTTTAACTACCTTACTCTAATTATTAGCTAACTTCTAATAATAATTATAATAGCTTTACTTTTAATTTTAATTACTTTCTTTTATAAGTTACTAACTCTTCTAACTTTAGCCTATACTTATTAGTAGTATATAGTTTACTTAGTCTATTCTTTAAAAGATTTTCTTTTTTTACTATTTTTAGTTCTTTTCTTCTTTTAACTAATAATCTACTTTAAAAAACCTTTAGATAGATTTCTTTAATAATCTTCTTTAGTTTTTCTTTAAACTCTATTTTTACTAATATTTATTATTATTATTATTATTATATTTTACTTATTAAACTTATTTTAAAGCTTTTTATCTACTTTTTATATTAAAGCTTTACTAAAGAAAGTAATTATAGTTAAAGCTTTTCTTAGAGAAGTAGTTATAGTTTAATTAATAAATAGTTATATAAGTTAACCCTTTTTTACTTTATTTATTAATTATAAATCCTATATATTCTTCCTCCTCCTTTTATTTAATTTTATCTATAATAGCTTTACCTTTTATAAAAAAAGTAGCTTATTTAGAGAGTATCTTTTAAATTAAGTTTAATCTTTAAAAATATTAATAATAATTATACTAACTCTATTAATCTTTTTCTAATAATAAATCCCTTTATAATTTATTCTCCTTTATATTTAGTAATACTAAAAGTATTTAGAGTTTATCTTTAAAAGTAAAAAAAATAATTTAAAATAGCTTTATAAACTCTTTAAACTTATAATAAGATAGCTTAAAAATCCTATTTATACTAGAGAAATATAAAAGTATAGCTCTTTAAGATATTTTAAATTTCTAAAAGCTTTAATATTTTTAAGATATAGTTTATTAAATAATATTAACTAGTAGAGATAATAAAATATATAATACCTTTTTTAATTAATTATAATAAAACCCCTTTAAATATACTATAAATCTTTTATAATCTATTAAAATATAGTAAGTAGATATACTATTAGATTTAATTAATCTAATTATATATACTTTATAAAAGCTATTTATATAACTTCTTTAAAAAGATAGAGAAATAAGTATTTTTCTTTTAGAAGAATATAAGCTATATAGTCTTTTAAATAAATACCTTTTAATATAACTATTATATTAAAAGTACTATTTACCTTATATTTTAGTAAATACTCTTCCCTTTATCTACTCTATTTTAATTAACCTTTCTTAAAGTAATCCTTTAATTATTAAATTAATTATTAACCTATATTATATAAGCTATTCTAAAAACCTTATAAAGAGTATAAATCTATCTCTATTAATTATATAAAAGGAGAAGCTTTTAGTCTTATAAATTTATCTATTTTATACTCTTATAGCTTTATTTATAAATAGCCTTAGTAATTATCCTATATTTAATAAAATAGTCTAAAACTTTAAGTTTACTAATAATTTAAAAAGGATAGTAAAATAAAGTAGATTTTAACTTAAAATATAAATTTTATAGTTTTTATAAGGAATTTATATATTAAGTATTATAAGATTCTATTATTATAAAGGCTAGTATTTTTATATAAGGTTTTAGTAAATATATATCCTTTTAAGCTAATAGAGTTTAATAATAATAATTTAATAGATAGTTTTTAAAAAATCCTAAAAGACTTAATAAAAATTATTATAGTATAGTATACTTAGTTTCTATAAATAATAGGTTCTTAAACTAGTATAGAGTAGTTTAAGGGTTCTTCTAAAAAATTTTAAAGATAATAAATAATACTTTTAAAGAGTAGTTTAAGGACTTTCTTCTACTTTTATAAAAGATAACTTATAGAATATAGATAGCTCTTTCTTTATAGCTAATTAGAGAAATAGTAAATTAATAATTAAAGTATATAACTAGGTTTTTTACTTTTTAAAGTAGAATATTAATACTTTTTTATTAAGTTTTTAATAGTTATTCTAAGTTTTCTAAACTTAGATATTATCTTTTAATTAAATTATATTACTTTTTAAATAAATTCCTTCTTTCTTTTTTCTTATTTTACCCTCTTATTAACTTTATATTAAACCCTTCTTACTAATTATTTAGTCTTTATTTTACCCTTATAGTCTTTATTAGCTAGTTATAAAGACTTTATTTTATTTTTATAGCTTTTATTAACTAGTTATCTAACTTTTATTTTAGCTTTATAACTCTTATTAGTTAATTATTTAGTTTTTATCTTAGATTTATAGTCTTTATTAACTAGTTATCTAGCTTTTATCTTAGATTTATAGCCCTTATTAGCTAGTTATTTAACTATTATCTTAGCTTTATTACTCTTATTAGTTAATCCTTTAAGTTTTATCTTACTATTATAGCTTTTATTAGCTCTACCTTAGTTATTTTCTATAGATTTTATTAAGATTACTATAAACCCTTTTTCTCTACTATTAAATCCCTCTTCCTTTCTAATATCTTTTAATAGTTTTATTAATAGATATCTTACTTTCTAGTACTTAGAAATTATATTTACTTAGCTATCTCTTCTACTTTATTAAATAGTAGATAATATCTTTAATTTTCTAGTAATTCTAGATTTTCTCTAGTTTCTACTTAATCTATTTATTCTCTAAATTAAATAGATTTATAAGCTTTTTAGTAAGATCTTCTAAGTTCCTTACTATCTAAAGCTCTAACTAGCTTATATAATAAATATTATATATTTATAAATACTTCTCTAGTAAGAATAAACTATAAGCTTATTTATTTATTTAATCTAAGATCTTAAAAAGTCTAATTTTTTTAATTTTAACTTTATATTTTTAAATAAAAATACTTAGTTATTAGTAATACTTATTTACTAATTTTAAACTACTTAAGCTAATATTAATTATTATAGTTTTAGGCTTATATTTTAACTATATACCTCTAATTTTTCTTATATTCTTCTTAAATTTATTATAACTTCTCTAATTATTTTTTAACTACTAATATCTCTCTTTATAGAATACTATTCTTAGTAAACTATTAGTTATATAGTATTATAAAAATAGTTTATAATTAAATAGTACTTTAAATAAGCTTATTTTAACTATTATATTTTATACTAAATTATATAAAAAAAGTAATATATAGTAAATTTAGCTAATATTCTTTATTTTCTATAATAAAACCTTAAATATTACTTTAATATTTAGTTTATTTATTCTATCTATCTATTACTTTATAAATAGTAGATAGTAATATATTAGTTTTTAATTTTATTTAATTAATAAAGTATTTTTTAGAACTTACTAGTAAAGATTATACCTTTATTAGTTATAATTTCTTAGGAATTTCTTATTTATATTTAATTTCTTTATAAAAATCTCTACTAGTTTTATAATATTAATTATAGTATTTACTAGAAGAAAGAAACTTATTTTAATAAATTAATCTATAACTATTAGAATTATATCTACTTTCTTATTATTTTAAATAATACTTAAAAGTCTAGTAATAAAGTTTATATAAACTTTATAGAAATTAGTAGTAAAGTAAGCTTTCTATATAGATAATAATATAATATAGATATATATTAATATATTATATAAAAGTATATATATTTTACTATAAAAGCTTTTAAACTTAGCTAGTAAAAATACTTTTAATTAGAATTTATATTTTTATTTACCTTTAATAGCTACTTAATAGCTTATTATAGTATATTTATAGAATTTTCTACTTTAAGGCTTTTTACTCTAATATTAATATATATCTCTTTTAGTAAAGTAGTTTATCTTAGAACTTATAACTAAAGCTATTTAAAATAGCTTTATCTAAAAATTATATTCTTTTAATAATAGCTTAAATTATAGAGTTTTCTTTTTAAGCTTTATATATTAAGTCTAATAATAGAAAGTAAAGCTTTGTATATTATACTTATATTATATATATATATTTAAACCTAGACTTTTATTATAAACTACCTTTATAAGAAAGCTATAGATTTAAGTTAATATTTTATTAGAGAGAATTATCTTTTAAGACTTTATATACTTTAATACTTTTAACTATAGTTTTAAATTAAATTTACTATTAGTTTTTAATAAGATTAAAGATTTATTTAAATAGTTATAACTATTTTTAATTCTAAAGTTAGAATTTAACTTAGATTTAAAAGCTTTTCCTCTAATATATAATTAAATCTCTTTAATAGGCTATCTACTAGATTAGTCTTTCTAAAGTAATATTTAATAGTAAAATTAAATTCTATTAAATATATAAACTATTAAATCTATTTCTATATTAGTTTCTTTTATTTTATAAAGCTATAAAGATTATTATAATCTAATAATACTATAATTAGCTTCTAAGTTCCTTCTAAATACTATTACTAGTACTTAAAGCTTTTTATAATAATACTTAGCTTTTTATTATAAATTATTTAGTTAAATTCTATTTTAAAAATTTCTTAAACTAGAAGGTAATTAGATACTATCTTAATTTCCCTTTACTTTTATATTATTAGAAGAGAATAAATATAGTAGCTCTATCTAATATATTATATTTAATATAAAGTTAAAATATAAAGTTATAGTATTAAAGAAGAAAACATTAGAATTTTATCTTAAATTCTTTAAATATATATTAAACTTTTTTATTTTTAAGTATAAAGAGGTTAATTATACCTAGTTTATAGCTACTCTTTATACTTATAAATTACTTATTAAAAGAATATATAATCTTTAAATAGTTTTTAGTAATAAAAGTTATAAAAACCTAAGAAGACTTAAATATTATAGTATATTATAAGTATTAGCTACTTTTAGATAGTATAAATTTACTTAAAATTTATTTAAATACTATTTCTTTTATTAAAAACTCTAAGAATTTAATCTTTTTTAAAAGAAGTTATACTTTTTAATATTACTATATAACTCTATTATTATTACTAGATAATTAATAATAGTTTATATATATTTTTATACTTCTCTATATTCTTTAAAAAATTAAAATATTATTTAAATAAATAATAATATATATATTAATATAGTCCTTAAAAACTTTAATAATAAATAACTAAAATATAATAAATATATTAGTTAATTTAAATAGTATTACTTAAAATTTATAATACCTATAATATATATAAAAGTAGTCTTTATTTATCCTTTTATAAATATAAATCTAATAATAAATATCTATAAGGTTAATTTTAAAGAAAAATTAAAATTTTAATATTTAGTTAAAGATTTCTAAAACTAATAATAATAAATACTAATTTTTAACTATTATATTATTAAGGGATTAGTAATTAATATAGAGTTAAAAAGTCTTATCCTTTTTAGATATAAATAGAATTAAAATACTAATAAAACTTTTACTAGGTATAATTTACTCTATTTTTAAGCTTTCTAATAACTACTCTTAAAAATATAAAGTTCCTTTAATAATAAAGAGTAAAGAGAAAAAAAATAAAATACCTTTTAGTAAATTAATAATATAGTTAGCTTTTTTATAAAGATAACTTTTTAGTCTATATTATAATAAAAATAATTTTAAACCTTTTAATTATAAATAAATCTAAAAGAAATTAAAAGAAATCCTTTTATTATTACTTATTCTTTTAAACTCCTATTAATCTTTATCTTCTAAAAACCTTAGTAAATTATTTATTATAATAATTAATAATTATATAATAATAAGTATTCTTTCTATAATTCCTAAGAAATAACTTTACTATTTATTATACTATCTAAACTTTATTCTATTAGAGCTACTAATTCTTTAAATAACTTTCTAGCTTTATTTAAAAATACTTTAGATCTAAAGTACCTAATAATAATATAAATTCTAAGTATTTCTAATTAATTATAATATAATTCTATATTTCTTTCTTCTAATTCTTATAATAATCTTTAAGTAATAATAGAACTTAATATATATTATAAGTAAAGACTAAAGTATCTTTAATTCTTATAACTAATATTAATAATTTTTAAATAATTTAAGACTATAATATTTTATAAAAGAAATACTAATTAAATCTATTTATATCTATATATCTAGGTTAATCTTAACTTACTTTTAGCTCTATTTTATTATTACTAAATTAGAAATAATAAAAGTATTTTAAACTTTTACTATTTTCTCTTTATATTTTATAAATAATTACTAATCTAACTTCTTTATTTTTAATACTAATCTTATTAGTAACTAAAAAATTCCCTAGCTATTTCTACTTTAATTTTAACTCTAATACCTTTATAACTAGTTATTACTATAACTTTATACTTAATTTATTATAACTATAGTATCTATTAATATAAAATAGTTAGAAAAGTAATAGTATATACTTTTATAATAGAAGTAAGTAATAAATTTATCTATTTTATCTAAAGAGTTTAGCTTTATAAAAGCTTTAAAGTTACTTTCTTAATTATTCTTATTAGTCTAGGTATTAAAGTTTTAGCTTTAAACTCTTTAACTATAACCTTTACCTCTACCTTAAAAGGTATTTTAAGTTCCTTTTAAAGTACTTATAGTACTTCTATAAAGAGTTCCTCCTTATTCTCTTTTATTTAAAGGTCTATTATATTCCTTACTCTTTAAATATATTTTCTTATATTTTTATTTTCTAACTTTCTTAAAAGTATTAATCTAAATTACTTAGATAACTCTAATTATAGTATTTTATATTTTTAATATATTTAAAATATATTTAGTTTAAATTTCTAATAATATTTACTCTAAAAGTTTTAATAAAAAAATTTAACTCTTAATTAATTACTCTTTAACTTTTATTTTAACTTTAATATTTTAAAGTATTAATAAAATACCTAAAGGTCTTAATTTTCTTATTAATAAATAATATTAATTAAGCTTTAAATTATATCTAATATACTTTAAAAGTCTTTTAAAGTTAATACTAAAGGTTTTAAATTTATTTTATATATAATAGTTAAAAATTAACTTATTTTTATTCTCTTTATTTTTATATAGATATCCTAATAGTTTTAGTATTCTTTATTAATATAATTAAGTATATAAATTACTTTTATCTTATTATTATAAAAAGTCTATAGCTAGGAGATATAAGCTCTTTTAAGGTCTATAAGCTAACTATTATATTATTATAAAATATAAGATATAAATAAGGAGGTAATATTAGCTAGCTTTAAATCTTTTAGCTTAGCTTTAACTAGTAATTATATAACCTCTAAGACTTTAATTTACTATAAAAGAATCTAGTTCTATTCTTATATTTATAAAAGAGTATTACTTAAAGAAAGTATTCTTAATCTACCTTTACTATTATTAAGACTTACCTATAACCTCTCTCTTTTTTCTTCTATTTTTAATAGTATTATAGATAGTATAAAAGGAAGAATTAAAATTATAATAAGCTATAAAGTACTAGATATAATAGAATAATAATAAAGAAGGTAGGGTAGTATATTAGGTCTAGATCTAGTATAAAACTAATTCTTACCCCCTTCTACCCCTTTCTCTAAAAGGGCTCTAGGTACTTATAAGAAAGACCTCTATAGTACCTATCTAAGCTTTCTATACCCTTTAGGACTAAATTAGCTAGTTATTATACTAAATATATAAGATAAGGTACTTCTTCTACTATTTAAATTATCTACCTATAAGGAATTAGTATATCTTATTATTTATAAGTTATCTCCCTTATAGTTAAATATCTTAGTTATATATAGAATTTTATATATATATCCCTATATTTTATTTAGTTTTTTTATATATTTTAAGCTTAGATTAGCTATATATCTAGTAAGTTTATTAACTAAATAAGCTAGATTTATTCTAGTTTTTAAACTAGTATATAGTATAAACCCTATTTATTATTAGTATAGGTTTATTTCTTCTTATATAACTTAATTAGAATTTTTCTTTAATTTTCTATTAGGTATATATAATATAAACCCTCCTAGGTATAAGGTTAAAAGACTTATAATTATTTTTTTTTAATTAATTCTATTTAACTATTTTAAAGCTATAGTTTAGTTTAGGTTAGAAACTATTTCTATTTTAAAAAGAACCTCTTTTAAATAATAGTCCTTATCTTTACCTTTTACTTTAATAATAATATATTATTCTCTTATTTAGCCTTAAGGTTTATAAAGAAGTTAATAATATTAGAATCTATATTAAATTCTCTTAGATAATCTATTAAGATACTAAGGATTTTTAATATAAAAAGGTTATCTTTAGGAACCTACTTAAGGGTATCCTTTATATAATTAAAGACTTATAGGTTAATCTTTATTTTATAGCTATAGAGCTATTAGGTCTATATATCTAGATAATAGAATATAGTTACCTTACCTATCTTAGCTTTAGCTAAAAGATTACTTTTAAGTAGTCTTATAATATAGTATAAGAAGGTTATATTACTTAGTTTAGCTAGATAGGTATATATTTATAGAGTAGAGCTAGAACCTTAGTTAGGGTAATAGTAGCTTTTTATTATTACCTATTTTAGCTAACGTATATTCAAAGCCCTAAGTTATATAGTAATAGTACTTATATATAGTACTTAATAGTATTAAACTAGATTACCTATAGTCTATAATAGCTTTAACCTTAATACTTATTAATAGTACTAGTATAAACAGTATTAAAGACTAGGTATAGCCTAATATACTATAGCTACTAGTATAGAATAGGGACTTCTAGCTATAGATAGGTTATAGAGAATTATAAAGTCACTATATCTTCTTTTACTATATCTTCTTTTACTATATCTTCTTTTACTATATCTTCTTTTACTATCTTCTTTTATTATTAATTCTAGTTTAATAAAGGAACTAAAATAATATAAAAAATCTATATATAATATAAGTTAAGATTTTATCTCTTTATTCTTAACTTTTTCTTTAATTTTAAATTTATTTAATAATTTATCTATATATCTATTTTAGTAGATTTTAATTTATTTATTTTTATTATCTATTTTTATATTATTTTCTAAGAAACTATCTAACTCTCTTTAAAATTTAAGTTTTATTTCTTTATTTATTTTAATAGTTATATTCTTTATATCTTAATTATTAGAACTAGTAACTATTATATTATCTATATAGTATATAAGAGTTATTTATAATATATTATATATAAATATACTTTTATCTAATATATAAGTAATAAATTCTAGATTTATTAAGATTTTATATAGGTAATTATACTATAATTTAGAGTTTATTTTAAGCTATATATAGTCTTCTTTAAAAGTACTATTTTATTTTTATATTTTAACTTATTATATAAATAAGATAGTAATTTTATATTTATTATAAAATCTATATTAAAGTATAGAAATATATTTTTAATATTATAACTATATATAAAATATTCTTTATTTACTACTATTATTAATAGTATAATATAGATCTCTAGATAGTATATAGTACTAAAGGTTTTTAAATAGTTTATTCTTATTTATTAGTTAAAACCTTATACTACCTATCTAGCTTTAAAATAGATATTTTTCTCTTTATTTACTATCTAATTTTTCTTTATAATATTTAGATTATTTATATATTTCTTTTATATACCTATTTACCCTTTAAAGCTTTATAGCTAGATAGTAGTTCTACTATTATATAAGAACTTTAATCTATTAAGCTATTATCTTTATCTTTTATAGCTTTTATCTATAAAGGTTTTTTATAAAGTTTAATATATCTCTTAAACTAGTAAATTTATTTATATTAGATACTATAATAAAATATATATAATTATTATTTATTTTATCTTTATTTTCTAATATATTTATTATTTTATTTAAAAGTATATTCTTTATATTATATATATAATTCTTTAGATTTCCTTATACTACTATTTTATTAAATATAGAAGAAGTTTTCTCTAAGATTTTCTTCTATATTATTATTATTATTATTAGACTCTTTATTTAAATTATAATCTATAAGTATATAAAGCTTAATATTATTTTTATTTTTATTTTCTCTTTAAAGTTTATATATTTATCTTTAAAAATATATATATTATATATTAAAAAAACTTTTCTTTTAAATATTCTATATATAATATATATTAAATTCTAAAATTATATTTTATAAGATACTCTTTTTATTTTTAAGTTCTAACTTAGTCTTATAGTATTTATTATAATAGTAGACTATAAAACCCTATATTTTTATATTATTAATATAAGGGTTATTAAATTTATTTAATAGTTTATATAGTATTTTATATAATAAAGCTTTATATAGGGTTATATTATATAGAAAGATAGTATATTTAATAGCTTTACTTTATAAGTATATAGGTAGTTTAGTTATATATAGTAGGCTTTAATTTTATTTATTATAGTTAAATTTAACTATTTTATTAAATTATTAGATTTTTTAATATAAAGTATAGTAGAGTATTTTATATTATATTTTCTAAATATATATTTAAATCTTTTATTAATATATTTAGTATTATTATTAGTAAAGACTTCTTTTATTCTTTTATTTATTTTATTTTCTATTTTATTTTTATAGTTTTTAAAGATTTCTAATATTTTTCTTTAATATAAAGTAAATTAACTTTTAAATATCTAAAGGATTTATCTAGAAATAATATATAATATTTATATTTATTATAGGTAGACTTTAAAATCCTCCTATATTACTATATACTTTATTAAGTATATTATAAACTTTATTATTTATACTTTTCTTATTAACTTTAGTTATATATTTAGCTATTAAATAGCTATTATATTTAGAAATATAATTTATTATTAGTTTATTTATTTTAATATTAATTTTATTCTTTATAAAAAAGTATTTTAAAAACTTAGAATTTATATAGCCTAAATAATAGTACTATTTATATACTTTATTTAATCAACTATTTATATTTTTTAAGTTCCTCTATTAAGCTAGAATCAACAATAAAAGAAGATATAATAAAAGAAGACACAGTAAAAGAAGACACAGTAAAAGAAGATATAGTAACTTTACAATTCTCTATAACCTATCTGTAGCCAGAAGTCGCTATTCTATACTAGCAGCCGTAGCGTATTAGGCCGCGCCTAGTCTGTTCGCGCCGGTGCTATTAACAAGCTAGTCTGACACCGTTAAGCACTATGTGAAAGTGCCATCGCCGTGTGACTCAGGGAAGTTAGCCAAATGGGCAATGATATAAAAAGCCGCCATTGCCCCGACTGAGGTTCTAGCTCTGCTCTGCAAACATACACCCATCCACCACGACCTTCTTGCGCAAGACCACTCGAAAGCAATCTTTCAGCCTGCCATGCTTGCCACCAAAGCCGAGACAACTGCCTTCGACACTTAATTAGCATAGAAGGGTCGGTGGTTGTTTGGTACGCGACGGGAGGAGATGGATACACACTGACCAGGTAAGGCAACCACAATCCATTATCTAGATATATAGAACTAACAGCCTATAAACAGCTATAGAATAGTAATTAATAACTAGGTATACCTCTATATAGAAGGAGCCCTTAAATTCAAAGCTATAGAGACTATATCTATATTAATAAAGCTTAGTTTATTAATCAATAAACTAAGAGTATATAATATAGACCCTAATACTATTAAAACCTATATATCCCTTAGAGTAAAGCTATAGAGGGGTATAAAGTTATCGCTAGTAGAGAAGAAAGTATTTAAAAACTTTAATAAAAGGTTTAGCTAAGGCTAGAGACTAGACTAGGCTATAGATTTAAAATAATTAAATAAAATTATTTAAAAAAAAACAACTATAAGTCTTTTAACCTTATACCTAGGAGGGATACTTTATTTAATAATATAATATTTTAAATATTATAGATATTTTTAATACTATTTATTTTATTTATTTTTATTTTAATATAGTATAAACTATTTTTATAGTATCTCTTAATTATTAATTTATTATTTTTTAAAATATAAATAAATATTTTTATTATTTAATTTAAGTTATATAAAACTAGAAATAATAGAATAATCTATTATATTAATATCTAATTTAAATATATAATATATATTCTTAAGTTTTCTTTTATAATTACTCTATAAAAAGTATAATACTACTTTTTATTATATTAACTTTAAAAAGCTTATTTTTCTCTATTTAATATGTTTATGTATATATTTAATATTATTAAAAATCTTTTATTTATAAAACTTATTATATTTACTTTTAAATTTATAACTACTTCTATATAATAAAAGTTTATATATTATTCTTTCTTTAAAGTATTATTATTATTAGCTATAGTTAATATAATAAGAGAAATATTAGAAATATTTTTATTTACTTTAATTTCTATAT
Source organism: Diaporthe vexans (assembly GCA_021188095.1). Classification (NCBI taxonomy): domain Eukaryota; kingdom Fungi; phylum Ascomycota; class Sordariomycetes; order Diaporthales; family Diaporthaceae; genus Diaporthe; species Diaporthe vexans. The sequence goes on from JAJLLZ010000009.1 coordinate 184,184, forward strand.
TTTTAAAGTTTAGATCTATTAAATCTTTATTCTCTTTTTCTTTTCTTTTATAAGTTATTAAAACTTAATTTTATTCTAATAAATTAAAGTCTTTAAAGTCTAAAAAAGAGAAAAATAAAAAAGAATATTTTTTATTTCTTACTTTTATAGCTAAGAGTTTTTCTTATAATTTTTCTTTTTTTCTTCTTAAGAGATTTTCTAAGAAAATTCCTTATTTTTCTCTCTCTTTTCCTCTCTTCTTAACTTTCTAAGCTTTTAAAGCCTTATTAAAGTATAAAAAATAATAATTTTTCTTTTTATACTCTTTTATATTATAATTAAAGTATTTTTTATATTTAAAAGATTTTTCTTTTTCTTTTCTCTTAGTTTTAAACTTAATATATAAAAGTCTCTCTAAAAGCTTTATTTCTCTCTCTTAACTTTTATCTAATAAGTTAGAAAATAAAAAATCTATAGTATATTCTTTTATATTCTTTCTAAAAGTTTAAGTTATATTTTAAATAAATCTAGTATATTCTTTATTTAAGCTATTAAAAATAAAGCTTATTACTATTTATTTTAAAAGAGTAATTTTATTAAAAGCTAGTTTTTAAATAATAGTTTTATTTTATATATATATTTTTCTATAAACTTAAAGTTTTATAAATAAGTATTAAAAATCTCTTTATAAAATAAAACTAACTATTAAATTTACTAGTTTTATAGTATTTTTAAGTATATTCTAGGCTTCTTTAGCTAAATTTAGCTTTTTATAAATAGTAAAAGACTAAGTTTATAAGCTATCTTTAAAATTATTATAGCTTTTTTATTCTAAGTATTAAATATACCTTTAAAGAGGTTATTTTCTATATAGTTTTCCTTTTCTATATAAATAAAGATTTTTATACTTTAGAAATTATAATTTTTAAGCCTTTAAATTAAAGTATACTAAATTTTTAGAGTTACTTATATTAAAAGATATATATTTAAAATATATAAATATATATAAAAGATTTATAAATCTTTAGTATAGTAAAATAATAGATATTCTTTTATATATTTTATATTTACTTTTAAAAGAGTTTTATTTTTAGGAGAAAATAAAAATATTTCTTATAGTTATATATAATTTATTATAAAATAAAAAAATTTAAAGGTTAAATTTAATATATAAATTATTTAAAATAATTTTTTTATATATAAGTTATATTTATAGTAAAAAGATATATAAAGAATTCCTTTAAAGATTCTTTCTTTTATAAACTATAGTTTAGTATTTCTTTCTAATATAAAGAATACTAGTTTTCTATATATATATAATATCTAGAAAGAAGAGTTCTTTAGTAAGAATATAGTTAATATATTAAAGAATAAAAAGAGAAGTTTTAAAAAGTTATATATATTTTTAAGTAAAAGTTTAAAATTACTTATATATAAAGTAGAGTTATATAAAGTAGAAGGAGAGATATTAAATAGTATTCTTATTAAATTTATTTATTAAGTTTTAAAGAAGTTAATATAAGTAAAAAAAAAGTACTTAGAGAGTTTTTAATATTTAATAGAAAAATTAAAGAGAAATTAATAAATTAAAATTTAAATAGTAGAATTTAAAAATAGATAATTAAAACTAGTATTAATAAAAAGTTTTATTAAGAGCTATTAAATAATATATAATATAAGTAGAGAGAATAGATATTAGTTAAATAATTAAGAAGTATTTATATAAATAGTTAATAAAGAAGGGTTAAGAAGATATTATTATTATTTAAAAAAAGTAATTTCTAATTAGAAAAATATAGTTAAAATAATTAGTCTAATTAAATATAGCTAGTATATAAAAGTAGTATAATTTATTTAATTAAATATAGTACTTTTATTTACTTTCCCTTTTAAGAAGTTAATAATAATAAGGTGTGGAAGAGCTGTTGGGGCAACGAAGTTGTATTGAAGTTTGTATGGTGGTTGGTTTCTAAGAGAGCTTAGGAATAAGGTCTGCCTGCAGGGGTTGCCTTAAGAAGGTCACTCAGCAGGCCTGCAGCTAGCTACCAGCTGTGTACCAGCTGCTAGCCTAATTACACCTAATTGACTGCACACCCTCTATGCCTACTACAAGTACCGCGCAGCAGAAGAAAATGCTGTGGTGACCTCGTTATATTCCTCTAATCCTCTAAAGGGTTGCTATTTGTTATTTATGTGTGTTAGAGACTAGGCTAGTTAAGGTGTCCCCTTTGTTGCTGTTGTGTACTGATGAATTGTGTACTACAAGGGCTTAATTGTGAATGCCTGATTCCTCTATAGGTACTGCCTTCGCTTTAGGATCTTTGTTATTTGCTGTAAGTGTTTCGCACCTAACTTGGTACTGACTTTGCTAGTTGGAAATAATTGCTTGCTGATAACTTAAGAAGGTACTGCCTTCGCTTCTTAAGAGGGGTGGAGGTCTGAAAGGTGTGACTGTGGTCGTTCGACTTGGTACTAACTTCGCTTATCTTAGACTGCTGATCGTAGGGTCTCTTACGTACTGTCTTCAGTAAGAGCTTCGGCACTTAAAAAAGTACTGACTTTATTTCTTGAGGTGAGAAGGAAGGATCTGAATAAGAATGCTGTTGAACTAGAACGTTGTTGTAGCTACTATTTGTGGAAGAGCTGTTGGGGTAACGAAGTTGTATTGAAGTTTGTATGGTGGTTGGTTTCTAAGAGAGCTTAGGAATAAGGTCTGCCTGCAGGGGTTGCCTTAAGAAGGTCGCTCGGCAGGCCTGCAGCTGGCTGCCAGCTGCGTGCCAGCTGCCAGCCCAATTGCACCCAATTGACTGCACACCCTCTGTGCCTGCCACATAAGGGTAATAAAGTAAATTATTAGTAATATTAGTAATAATAAGGTTAATAATAATATTAAACTAAGTATTCTTAGTATTTAATTAGTTATATAAGGTAAATTAGATAATTTAATTAGCTAAGAGCTTCTAGATATATAACTTATAAGAAAGTAGAGATAAATAAAGTATATATTAAAGGTCTTTCTACCTAGTTAAAGATAAGGGAGGAATAGATCTATTTATCTTTATTCTATTATAACTAGTAGATCCCTATATAATAAGGGAATCTCTAATAATCTATTATCTAATAATAGGGTAAAACACTAGTGTATTATATATATTTTCATAGTAGGGAAGGTCTGGTCCTTAGAGGGTGTGGGCGAATGGGCCACACTGGATGACTAAGCAGCCAGTGGGGCCCCCAGCCCACGCATATTGTGACGGTACGGGCTTATAACTGCTGGATTTCCAAGGTGGGGGACTTGGAAATTGTGGTCTTTTAGCTTAGTGGCACGCCGAAGACTAAAGGCGGTCTCTACGCAGCAGTTAGAGAGACTAACCCGTCTTACATATACTCTCATACTTATAATAAAATAATTAATTATAAGAAGAATTTTATATATATTATATATTATAAATAGTTAGTAAGGGAGTATTATCTAGTAGATAAAGGTAGATTAGTAGGTCTTTAGGTTTAGGGTATAAAAAGTACTTAGTGTAGGTGGTGTGTATGTAAGGTGATGTTTAATAGGGCGCTCTAATTGGCTGTAGTGTAGGGGAAAACAGTGTACCTGTGTACCCTCCGTTTTTTCCTGTGCGAATCTCCGATCTCATACTTAATGATCATGTTGGTGGGGGCATGGGCAGCTCAATCTGATTCACTGTTAACAAGGTTCACGACGTTGACCTCAGTACATATTGCGCTTCGTCCTGGCTAGGCTGAAGTTCGCGAGTCCAATCGCGCAAGCATGCAGGCTGTGAATCAACCCTTTCATTGTCGTCGATGTAGTAGAACAGTTGTAACTTAGGGACTGACTGAACCTCGCTATAGGTCGCATTCTGCCGTAGACAAGCTCATTGGGCTTAGAATGTATGCAGGCTGTGTTGGGTGCATCAACAGGGCGAAGTCATAGGTGTCCAATCTCAGAACAGAAACAGCTGCTCTGTGCGCGGCCTGTAGACGCCCCAAAATAACTGGTGCGTCCTCGTGAAAAACATGTGCGCCCATTGGCATATTCTCCTGAAGGCGGAGATCTTTGCGTAAGCAGCAACGACGGTGTGATCGAGATTTACGACGTTGTTGGAATCGGAGGTGACTGGTTCCGTTTCTATTCCGTATACAGCCGTAGCCATACGCAGCGCCTTCATAAATCGGAGGTAAAAGACTGGGTTTGCACGCTATATCACGGCACAGACGAACCGGAAATTCGAGGCTTAGACATCCGTAGCACTGAGCAGATGGCGCCAATATATTTTCAATTAGATGGTCGCCGGATGATAGGACGGCCGTACCGAAGCAGTGTCAAGTGCTCAATTTGACTTCAAGGTGTTATTCCCATACTGATAAGCACATCAATCACCTCCGATGCACTTCGAAGACAAGTGCTGCAATTCAGCATGATGCAAAGTGCTCTCTCCGGTCCCTACTCCAGCTTCCTCGGGTTCCAGGATGGCATGGTGCTTCTTGTGTCACATCCCTGTATCACGCTTTACAGAGGGAATGAATGCGGATCTTTCAGTAGATTCCTCGTTTCTAAGTCATTGATTATTGCAACTTCAACTTACTCTGAGCGTCTATGCTTCTATCTGATTTTGAACAGTCCTTCTTCGAATTATTAGTTGAGCCGCTCTCAGCGACTGCGACCGTGCCAGAGCTTCCCCCGGACTTTTACGTATATTGTTCTCGGAGAGCGGTTCACCACCTCGGGATCTTGCTCGAGAAATCCGGGTGAAACTTCCGCATGTACGTGGTGTCATCTCTTTTCTTCAGCCCACACTTCAGATACTGCTGATGCAAGTATTCCAGTTTTTCTCTGTCGAGTTCGATTCCCAGACCCGGCGCGGTTGGGCACACAACACCTCCATCCACCCACCTGAGCGTTCCAGGAACTACAACATCCTCATCCCGTCGTTTCCAAGGCCAGTGAGTGTCGCATGCGTAGTCTAGGTTTGGTGTCGAAGATGCCAGATGCGTCACTGTAACAAATCGAATTAGCCCCTATATCATAGCCAAGTCAAGGTTGCTTATAGGCATATGCCATGGATTTGGCACCGCGGGAGCTTTTGTGTTACTGAACAGTGCCTGATCTAAAAGATTCACCGCATTCCACACAATAGGCCACGCATGCAGAGAATGAGGTGCAATGAATGTTGAGTAGTGACTTACTAGCTGCCAAAGATATGCCCAAATGACTGTTCGAGTGCATCGATAACCGCATGCCCCAAGTGGCACATATGCTTGCCAATGCCTTTGACTGACGCAAACCGCCCCAGAAATGGTGGTCGGACAACACAATTTGGACTGCGCCTTGTGCGATGGAGGCTGGGAGGTGATCAAACGAGACAACGGCCATGTTCGTTGCAAGTGGCATATTGGCCTCCTTGGCCACGGCAGCCATGCCTTCGATCTCGGGAGCTGGGTCCTCGAGGTACTCAAGCATCCCATGCAGCTCTCTCGCCACCCATTTGGATGTCTCGACGGTCCATGCGGCGTTGGGATCAAGTCGCAATGGCAAATCGGGGAACTCAGCACGCAATGCTTTGATAGCCTCGACCTCAACTTTGGGAGGAAACACGCCACCCTTGAGCTTTATAGCTTTGAAGCCATACTCGTTGATGATCTTGTGGGCCTGTTTGATTAATCCCGCGGGATCAAGAGCCGGCCCATACTCGTCATCTGGCTGACCCGGATGTCCACCCCATTTGTAAAAGAGATAAGCAGAGTATTGAACGCGATCTCTTACGCGCCCACCAAGTAAGTCACAAACTGGAACACCGGCAAGCTTCCCTTGGATATCAAGGCAGGCGACTTCAAACGGGGAAAAGACCTTCGCGGCGGTCGATGTCCCGGTCACCATCCCGCTCATGCCATCCCCACCGACGTTGCTATCCGAAGCGAGTGATTCTACAACGGCTTGGTAAATGGCGTTTGTGTTGTGGACTTGGAGACCTCTGATCTTGATAGCTGCTTGCCTCATTCGGTCCAAGTGGACGTGGTCGCCATATGATTCGCCAAGCCCATATGTGTCATCACCAACGATGATCTCAACAATGCTCCTGAGTGCGAAGGGTTCGTGGACACCAACACTATTCAGCAGGGGCATGTCGTGGAAAGCGACAGGGGTGATAACGATATCCTTGATTAAGGTATTATTGGACGATGAGGCCCGTTCTGCGCCATTTTTCTTGTCGTTGAGAGTCATCACGTCTGTGGGGGATGTGTGCTGATGTTGTTCAAGCTGACCGGCCTGGACGAACTTCTAGCAGGTCTTCACACTTACAACTCTCGCATGCAAAACACAGCTGAAGTAAAGGTTTTGGCAAACAACTATGTGCGAGGATGATTCTAGGCGCGACAGCTGTGCCAAGAACAATAATCCGCCGCACGGCTACTGAAGAGCAGAAGATGGCGGAAAAGCAATGACGGAAAACGAAGGCGGAAAAAGAACACCGGAAAAGCAAAACCGGGACATTTGCAGACGGGGGAGGGGTTCGAACCAACCGGCTCCAAGCAATTTAGAGAACAAGTCGGGGCCTAAAGATCCGTGGCGCGATTGAAGTCGCATCATTTCGGCCATCGTCTGCAGTCATGCTCACCTCGAGACCCCTTTTCTGATCAAGACCTCCACTATTGACAGCAGCTGGTGTGGGCTGAACTAACCGCCTAGAGTTTGAAGCCCCGACCCAGTGGAGTTTCGCGTCGTCAAAGTGATTATCCTACCGTCACGAAGCCTGGGACACTTGACCATTGCTGGAGAAGGCAAGGTTCCCCGCAAAAGCCAAGACTCCTTCGACACGTCCCCCAGACTTCCCCGGATCTCCTTATCAGCTTTTTGCGGAGGTGAACGCTTACCCACTCGGAAGCCAGCCGCGTGAACCAAGTTCATAAATGATCATTATATCCGTTGCACTTTCTTGTGTTGCTACAGTTCTCTGACTCCTGTGTCAACACACAGCCTTGTCTCTCTCGTGCTCTCACCCTTTAGAGCCGACGAATTGGTTTTATCATGTCTCCTAAATCATCGTTGGATAAAGAGGCCGCCTTAGGTCATGTCGAGAATCTTGATGGGGTCCCTCAGGTGATTGAGATTGATGGCTTCAGGGTTCTCGGGCTCTCGCCAGATGATGCAGACTTTTACAGGAACTTCTCCGAGGAAAGGAGGAAAAAAGTCCTGCGCAAGGTGAGCAGACACCTTCCTATCTTCCAGCACTGGACAGTACTGACAGAGCAATTTCCCAGGTCGATATCCGACTCGTCCCTATGCTAGCAGTCCTGTACCTGATCGCACACATCGACCGAGCAAACATTGGCAACGCCAAGATCGAAGGCATGGTCGAAGAGCTCAACATGACCGGTGTACAGTACAATACAATCCTGGCCGTTTTCTTTATACCGTATGTCCTTTTCGAGGTGCCTAGCAATATTTTGCTGAAGAAATGGGGCCGGCCTTCATGGTACCTGGGTACTCTGATTACCATCTGGGGTGTCATCATGACACTCACCGGCATCGTCAAAAATTATGGTGGGCTCATGACAACGCGTATCCTACTTGGCGTCTTTGAGTGAGTGCATAACTTCCATGCTTTTGTCCTTGTTGGATGTCACCGCTAATCGTGGAACATGACAGGGCCGGCTTCTTTCGTACGTGAAGCCTTGATTCTTTTTTAATCTCGAAAAGCTCGTCCCCTCCTACCGGGCTCCCCGACTGGGAGATTCGTGATCTTGTCATTGATTGCTGACTTTTATACGCAAAAGCTGGTGCAATTTATCTGTGCTCCTACTGGTACATGCCTAAGAACTTGGCCACGCGCATCTCCTACTTCTACTGCGCGAGTGCATTGTCAGGTGCATTCTCGGGTCTACTCGCAGCTGGAATCGCAAAGATGCATGGCACGGGAGGATACAGCGGATGGCGTTGGATCTTTATCCGTACGTTTTCCCAACTGATTTCAGGTTTTCCTCACGTTTCCCCTACAACTCAAATCAAACGAAGGACACCATTATCCCTTTATGGATGGCTTGCACGCTGACAGTGAATCAATGTGCAGTTGAGGGAATTATTACAGTCGTGCTCGGCATCGCCTGCTTCTTTTGCTTGATCGATTCCCCGAAACGTGGAAAACGGTGGCTCGACCCGGATGAGATCCGATTCTTGGAGCTTCAGATGTTCATCAAGCAAGGTGGCAAATTCCAAGAGGAGTCTGGCTTCAAGATGAGGGACCTGAAGATAGTCTTGATGAACTGGCGCTTGTACCTGCAGGCCTGGTTCTTGTTCTGCCAGTCGGCCACATCCTATGGTAAGAAATTGGAACCCCAACACCCACCCACCCTTCCCAATAAGGGGATTGTATTTATCCTAACAAATTCCTCTAGGTACAAAATTCACCATGCCTACTATAACCAAGGTTATGGGTTTCTCGACGACAAACGCTCAGCTTATGTCGGCACCGCCCTACGTTGTCGGCGCCATTTCCTCCATCGGATTCGCTCGCCTGTCTGACCACTTCTACTGGCGGATGCCTTTTGTTGCCATCCCTATGTCAATGCTTGTAATTGCTTATGCCATCATCATTTCTTTCCACGGTGCACTGTCTGCCAATTTGGGTGCAGCTTACTTTGCAGTCTGTCTCGTCTGCGCTGGAATCTACCCTATACAGCCAGCTGCTGCGGCTTGGAACGCAAACAACCTCGCTCCTGCGACACGGCGGAGCATTGGCGTCGCCCTCATGAATGCAGCGGGCAACTGTGGCGGCATCGTTGGAAGCTTCATGTTTATTGACAAGGAGAGCCCACAATACTACACTGGCTTTGGGCTGGGCTTGTCGTTTGGTGCTACGGGGTTGTTAGTGTCATTCCTCTTGGAGATGATTTACAAGTGGACAAATGCCCGAAAGGCTAGAATTTCGGAGGCGGAGGTGCGGGCGAAGTACACTGAAGAAGAACTACTTGACATGGGTGACAAGTCGCCTCTGTTCAAGCACATTCTTTGAAGTTTGCCTTAGGGCCGTCATGAGTCTACTCTGCCACACCCTTCGATAGGAGGTATGGCAAGGCTACGAGCCGAGAGCTGAGGTAATCAACAAATACTACTTCTTGACATGTTCCAGTGTCGTCGCTGGTTCCGACAAACTTGATCTTGCTATCCGTGGTTGCCATTTATCTTTTATTCTTATCTATTATATAGAGATCAGAGATTCACAGGGCAAAAAACAGAGGGTATAGGGCAACAAGTACCCACCAACTAATCAGAGCACCCTATTTAACCTCACCTCACCTATACACTACCTACACTAAATACTTTTTATACCCTCTACCTACAGACCTACTAATCCCCCTTCACCTACCAGACAATACTCCCTTACTAACCACCTATAATATATAATAGGTATAAAATTCTTCTTATAATTAATTATTTTACTATTAAACGTATATCTTTATTAATTAGAATATAATAAGGATATTATTAATAATAAAAAGAAGACCTAGAAGAAGATTATAGTATATAGATTAATCAAGAAATACCCTAGTAGATAAAGAAAGTAGTAGTAAATACTAAAATAAAAGAAATAATAAAAGTAAGTAAAAGTAATAATAGTAGTATATATATAGTAATAGATATATATATTTAATAACTATATATTATTATTTTATGTAGTAAATAGGTAGTATAAAAAAACGTTAGTATACAGGGAGTATACATTACCCTATACCCTCTATTTTTTACCCTGTGAATCTCCGATCTCATCATATAAGGCAGTGAAGAACTTCAGCAGATACAGTTCGTCCAATCCCACAGGCGGACTTGGACGTCCGCAGCCGCCCGCTCCGAAAACTAATGGGCCAAAAGTCGGCAAATCTAGTGAGAGTAGGACGTATGAACTCCGATGTGTTTTCTTTTGCAACGACTGGATAGCATTATATGTAAGTCTTATTTGTATTAGCGCCCCAGTCTCCTGTAAATCGCCGCCTATCATCCATCCTGAATTTCAATAACGCAGACCATCTCCGAATCGAAACACGGGTGAATCGGTATCAAAGGGGACATCTTCGAAGTTGGCTTCAACTGCTTCCATAGAACTGGGAAGATCGAATGGAAGCTGACCTTCCGGTTGACTGTTGCCCAATATGACATCCAGGAATGCGTCGGGACCACTGCCATAACTGCCGAGAAGTGCGGCCGCTTGCTCTGCAATTTCCGGAATGACGGCTGGACGATCCAATTTCACGTCCACAATACTTGGGACGGTCGAGTAAATGCCGGCTTGCCGTTGCTGCTCTGTGTCGTTGAAAGCGAGAGAGCCCGCATGATACCTTGCCTCAAAGCCTCCAGGTCGCGGTTCGAAGGGAGCGTTATACCGCAACAGAGCGTAGTCGGCTTCTTCGGGAGTAGACACGACGGTCAAGTTCCTCGCCTTCAGGTACGTCGAGTTGAAACCCTCAATATAGAACCTCGCCCCAGATGCGTCCTTGATAGGAAGAACATTGTCACGATTTGTAAGAAGAGTGTAGGCTCGGCGTTGGGCGTCATTTCCGAGTTTGACAAAGTCGGCATTTCCGACTACACGCTGGGCCGCCTCAGGGTCCACGTACGGATTCTCGAAAAGACCGAGAACAAACTTTTCTCGCAACAACCGACGAACAGAATCGTCGAGGCGCTCCTCTGAGACAAGACCTTCTTCGACAGCTTGTACAATCAATTCTGTTCGGTTCTCTCCGCCGAACTGGTCACAACCGGCGTCCAAGATCCTCACAACGCGTTCGATCTCGGTTGTGTTCTCAAGACCCCAAGCTCTTGCCGGCCTATAGTACTCGGAGTCAGCTAACAAAGCGCTGGTATGAAATATTGACACAAAAGGGGCGGGCAAGGCCACAACTTGTCTCCGAACCAGAAGCCTAATAACTCCTCTGGCTTCCAGGCGGAAGACAAGTCTTTCCGAATTCCGAAGGGGTCAAGATATTATCAAAGAAGGGGCTTACATGTCTTGTCCCAGAATATTTGTGTCGGTGATTAAACCCCAGTCTGTGACAACGATGCCCTCGAACCCGAGCTCCTCTTTCAGGAGGCCTGTGACAATTTGTCGATTGAACGAAAAGCCTACAGGGTCATACTGGGTGCCAATGGGCCTGGAGTAGTAAGGCATCATTTGTCTGGCACCGACGGCAATTGCGGCTTTGAATGGGATGAGGTGATGCTCCAAATTGGCTCCCGGGTAAGTCTGGTTCTTTCCGTACGTGAAGTGTGAGTCTTCGCCGTTCTCCATTGGTCCACCACCGGGGAAATGCTTCGTAACGGTGGTAACAGAGCGCGAACCAAACTCTTTGCCTTGGAAGCCTTCAATATACGCCACGAGAAGTTCGGAAGTGAGGTTTGCGTCTTCCCCCCAGGTGCCGCCTATGCGGGCCCATCGAGGTTCGGTGGAAAGATCAACCTGGGGATGCAAGGCCGACCTGAGACCTACAGCCAGGTATTCTTCGCGTGCTGTCTCAGCAAATTTCCTTACCAATTCCGCGTCTCGGATAGCGGCAAGGCCCAAACTCTCGGGCCATTGTGAGAATGTTCCTGCTTCAAAGCCAGTCCCGATGTTGTCTGTGAAGGAATGTCGCGGGTCCCTATTGTCAACGTTAATTCTGCTATGGATCTTAAAGTGTTGTATTCTAGAACATTCCAAAACATGAAACACGGTGATCCATGACAGGTGAAAAGCAACGCTTACGAGGATAAAGTGATAGGTATCCCAAGACGCCCGCCAACGGCTCGCCTTTGGGCCTCATTCACGTATTCAGCAACCTTGCCTGCATCCAGGATGTTACCAACTAGGTTGAAATGCGATATCAAGTTTTTGGTGATGAGAATATCGGATGCGCTACCATCCACGAGAGAATAGTTCGTGGGCATGTTCAGCTGGGTGTGAAACATTTGTCCAGCTTTCTCTTCGACGGTCATCCGCTGGAGCAGGTCTTCAACCCTTTCGTCAATGGAATAGGAGACATTCTTGTAGATCTCGCCCGTCTGGCGATATTCTATTTGTCGTCCATCATGGTGAGGCACTGATGAGGAGAGCCCGCCTACTGCTGCAGTGAGAAGGATAAGTTGAGCGCGCCGATGCATGGTGCTGCCAATCTTGGAGGGTGAGATGGTGCAGCGTAAAGTCACTTAATTGAGGTGCGAGAACAAGATTAAATATATTGCCAGCGCAGCCAAGCCCCGTCGACCAGCACCAGCAGTCTTGACCATGGCTCAAATGCACAGTGTCTCAAGCTCTGAGTAGAAAATGGTGACGAACGGCAGGAACGGTCATCCGAATATTAACCGATGGCGGTGGATTGTAAAGAGGCCATTACGAAATTTTCAGGGCACACACGAGGTGCCAAGGACGACGCCGGAATTGCCGGTGGCTTTAACATCTAGCTGGCTGCCCAGACAGCGAAATGATCACGACATATGTGCCGACATATCTTGACAGAACTGCCGATCCCCAATAGCCAAGCTTTTTCGTCACCGCCAAGATTCGAGTCCCGCACACAGACTGGTCGGTGGTGATCTTGAGGCCTAGACTACTAGTATCAGCCAGGCCTGTGTCGAGGTGTGGTCAGGTTGCCAAGAGCCGAGTTTGTGGGGAAGTGGAGAGATCTGGGGAAGACGGTGTTGAAGAGCCGAAATACGGCCGATGAATGAAAATATCAGCGTGTCACGCGAATGGTCGGCTTGGCTCTTTCTGGCTGATCATGCCACTACAGCACTTGATTGCGCTAATGTCTACACTGGGGGACTGCCAGGCAAATCTGCTCTCCACAGCTGTCCGTAGTCAACCAACCCCTCGGGTTTGTGTTGTACCGTCACGCACTTAAAAGGATTGCTCCGCGAAGACTGTGACCACAATGACCAAATGGCCCCTAGACTGTCAAAAGAAACGCGATGTGTCCAGCCCGCTGCTAAAAGGGCTCGGAAACCATGAGATGAAGACTTGGCTTCGCTTGGCAGGCGATCGCCAGATCGACCACCCAGTCCTTCAAAGCACACAATTTGATTGGTCAATGGTTTTATAATTCAACAGCCAGATTGCATCCTTGGGTTACCGGTAGAAAATTGCATGAAAACACAGTGTCTATACGAACTCGCAGACATGATCCGTCAAAATGTCCGCCGTAGTCTTTCCTTCCTTGCCACTCCTGCCTGCCACCGCTTCCGAGTCGTCCGCCAGATGCTTCACCATCCTATCAATGCTAGCTTCTCCGGCTACACTTCCATCCCTAAGAGTGTATGAGCATTCTGACAAGAATCGGAAATATTTTATCCTGGTACAAATGCAATCTATGGCAAAGATTGAGGAATGCTCTCTAAGGTTCATCTACAATCGATTTCATGAAGTCGCTGGGTAGCAGCTTGATCCTACAATGGAGCCAGGACTTTCTTTTGCGTCTACGTACCTAGGTACTCAATCGAACTCCACGATTGCTCAAGTCTCAGAGGTCAATACTGGCATTGTGTCAGTCGTACAACGAGTCTGTTAGAGTTAACTTCTAGAGTTAACTTCGAGTTGAATCCAATAGTAAGACATTCATAATTGTATAAGGCTAGGGATATGTGTTTTTCTACTATACTTCTTTTAAGAGTATAAGATTTATATTTTCTCAAAGGCTGGCTCTGAATGTTTCTATAATCAAAAAGGGACCATATAGGCCTTCGGGATGTATATGGATTAAAGACGAAAGTACTATCTAGTAAGAAAGGGTGTGAATCAGGCAGGCCTTAGCTTAAATGAAGAGTTAGTTATCTACTGTGAAGGTACTGGAAGACTGATTTAGAGATGAAGAATTTAAATAGGTAAATTGGTGGTCCTAGTGACCTCCTCTGGGAAGTACTAGTGCACGCTATGGTTTTATTCCCTGCAGCCATGCCACTATCGCTTCCCATCTCCACCATTCGTCCTTTTCAGAAGCAGAAGGAAATTCATCCTTGAAGGCCGCATCCTGCTCACACAAGTATTCTCTAGCGATATTGGCCATAACGACGTAAATGCGGGGGAATAATCTCATCGTATCTGGAAAGGTTTTGAATCGAAACAGGAATCCTTGCTTGACGGTCAATAGGTTAACGCGATCTGTGATTCTCTGAAACATGGAATCACGATAATCACGATGGGCTCTTAAGTGCTCAGCGAACTCTGCTTTGAACGCCCTGGATTTAAATGCAGCGTCGTCCAAGCTCCGCAGCTGGTACAGAATATCTTTCCGAATGGTGATTTGTCGACCCAATTCGAGGTCATGATCCATCTCCCTCCGAAATTCGGGTTTCATGCCATTTTGGAGCTCCTCTTCGAACTTGAGTCTGTCCCTGAACGCAGTTGGCGATGCCGTGCAGGGCTTTTTCCCCAGTGTATACTTTGGATCGCCTTCGAATTTCTTGTTAGGATCAACAACATCGATTATATCTGTGAAATTGCCATTTTTTGGCGTGGCCTGCCACGCGTTAGTCACCTGTTGCGGAACATACAGGTTGCGTTCCTGATTATTTCAAAATCTGTGGAACAAGGACCCCCAAGGCGAGAAGGAGATCGCTTACAGTGAAGAGACTGTCTCGTGGGGTGGTACCAGGAACATCGACATCAGAAAGCTCAATCGTAGTGGAGCACGCCTGATTCCAAGCACATCCTGCTTCGATGTCGGGAGTTGATGGAAGGTCATCTTCTTTTTGCGCAACAATGGAGGTGTCATTCTTCACATGGCACTCGAGACCTCCGGACTGGCTCCAGGAACAGCTGACTTCATCTTTATGGGCAAGTCGACGCTCATTAGCATTGAGAAGTGGTACCGCAACTGCAACTTCTGCCAGAGTTACGAGAAGATATCCTTTGAGCATTGTGGTAACCTCGTAAGCTGATACGTTAATGTTGACTTCGGCTTGAAACTGTGAAGATGGACACCCCGGCTGGGCTTGGGAGTGCGTTTTATACAGGGAGATGATGGAGCAATAGTGGTAAAAAGTTTGAGGTGAGGTTTGGCTGGGCCAGCCCAATATACACAATGATATTTGCACTGTAAGTAAAATGTAAATTTTGCTACTGACAAGTTGCTTTTGTTCTTGTGGAGAACTGCTGGGCACAGACCTTGTCTAGATTCTGTGATCTTCTTCAGGTCTTGTAAACAGAAGTTGGCCAAGCTGGGAGTAAGGCAGAATAGGAGGAGGTAAGACCAGGTAGTCAAAGTTCAGGTTTTGAACTTGTTTAGATTAGTGCTGCAGGTCCTTCAGTACTTTGTGGTCGGGCCTCATCTTAGGTTTCGGTCTGTTCATCACGAGAGACACAAGCGGCATTTAGATCACAAATTCCAGTCTACGAGTTATGGAGTATGGGCATATTCTGATGGCAGTTGTAGTTGCTCGCACGGACAATCAGTATCCACCGCACGGTTCGCCCCGGTGAGTAGCGCATGCTGCACGGGTAATGATGGAACAGCACTCAATTTGTACCAATTTCGCTAGGCAAGGCGGTAGCCTGGAGAGGGTACTGTATCACGCGATCCCGCTCTTGCGTCTCGCTCGGCGATAGCGTCCTCGATGAGCACTCCCATATCGTTCTTCCACTTTGTACAAAGGAGTTCGAGTAGGGTCAGACGGATGAGAACTGATAAAGCAAGGAAGTACAACATAAAAGGGTATGCCAGTCTGTCCTTATAGCAAGGTATGCTTGTGAGGGTTTCTTTCTCTTTTTTTACGAGAACGTCAGAGAAGCAAAAGCCAGAAGAATAGATATAGACTGATTCGTAGCTTGTGCCATGAATCTAAGTAGTCTCGAAATGCACCTAGTAAGCTCCGAGCTTGAGGATGCTTGGTGGTTGGAGTTGACTCTACGGACGGGTCATTTTCGCCCTCATATTAGTCTCCAACGCCAGCCTGGAGCATCAGCAGGATTTCCAACATTTCAAAATTGGTTGAGTAATATTTGAGTCATACTCAAAAAGCAATCGCAGACTAAATCGTATATGGAATTGATCCTTGGAGAGCGGACTTCGACCATTGCACGGCCGCGTAGGACCGTCTCCTCAACAAGAGTGGATTTAGGTCAATTACTAATAGATCTGTGAGCCAGAGACAGATGCTGCCTGTCTATATCACCCCCAACACATCATTCGATGATAAAATTCCATCAATATTAGAGACTAGTGGCTAGTCCTTGCCTGTTAGGAAGGAAGTAGGGCAATCCTGCACTGGTCCGTCCGTCATCCTGAGTATTTCTACGCGCACGTTGGTTTTGACACCATCACATCCACCAATAGCGTACATGACCAGGCTCATAAGGCCGTTCTGACCTGCTACTTGTCATGTGGGCATCTTGTTCAGTGAACTCATCGACCGAACTATTAGCTCATCATGATCGAGGATTGTTGTTCTTACCCCCGGGCAGTTGGACTCTCAACTATGCTTCGGCATTGCCTAGCCTCTAAAGCTCCTGTCTCTAAATACCTAAGTAGGTCTGCACCCGACGGTATGCCGGTTTGACGGGATACAAAAATACCTGTGCGCTGTCACATGGCTGACCTCGCCATCATCGAGTGGTATCACAGGGCCTGGCAACTGAGCAGGCTCGGGGGGCCATACCGCAGTGACGAAGCGGCAGAGGGGGCTCTAGTATTCTGCGAGTTGGAAGCTGGACAACCGGCATCGGCTGCGAACAGTCAAACACAATGTTTTCAAGTGGGGGAGCCCGAGGCTGACTGGATCGTGGCCTCACATTGGATCGCCATTGAGGCAGACTGGTTGAATAAAAAGTCAGGAGCTATATGCCGTTCTCCTGCTTCGCTGGCTTTCTAGTTGACAGCGCCGTCAAAAACGGTTCTCGCTAGCATTGTCTGTGCGGCTATCACAAGGCTTTCACCATGTGCCACTAATTGTGGCCCCCCGTTCGACTGTTATCGGCATTGTATCTTGTTCAAATATCTTTAGATTGCGCAAGATACATAAGATCACCTGCTTCGCCGTCTATTAGCCCTTGTCTTGCTTGTGTTGACGATTCGCGTCAACGGCGCCGTCCGAGTCGGGAGCGATGCTTCCTAGCCTTGTCTGTGTGGCACGAGGTTAATGCCATGTGCCCACAGACTTATTGTAATCTTTCTGCATTGTAATTGGCGATGTGCTTTTTCCAACGCTAAGTCTTGAGCGCTTACCATTGTATGAAGGCACCGCATGCACTTCATATGTATGAGTATTAGGAACGAAATCACACACAGAAGATCACCACCTTAAAGAGACGGTTCCGTCAGGTACCCAAGCCATCAGGATCGTCGGAGAGCCGACACGGATGTACATCTGACTAAAGTGAATTCGTGTCGAGTCGCTGTTGGGAACGGAGTGGTTTGGTTTCTAATCCCCCATACAAATAAAGCGGTTGCGTTTCCAATCCCCCATACATATTTAAAATATATATAGTGCCTTCATATAGTGGTAGGCGCTCAAGACCCAGCGCTGAAAACAAAATACCAATGACAGTAAAAGGTCAATATAGTACGCCTACGGGCACGTGCCCTCAGCCTCGTGCCACACAGACGAGGCTAAGAAGCATCGCTCCTGACGGCGCCGTTGACTAGAGTCGTCGACATCAGTAGCCCAAGGGCCAACAGCCAGCGAAGCAGTCACACAGCGGGACTACGATGTTGGGAACGGAGGCCCAGAGCATGCTGCACTGTAGCATTTTCTCTCTCTTCCCACCCGGTGAAATCTCGGGCAAAGGCGTGCAACTTGGGCAATTCTCAGAACTTGAAGAGAGACCAGCTTCATGTATCCTGACCGCACTTACGGTGCTTATCAAGCTCAGGATAGTTTTTCAGGCCGAAGAGCCGGCCAATTCACCGGGTGGGAGGTGCTTGCGGCTGTCAGTTCTGCTCTAGATGCATTCAAAAGGGTTAGTACGCTGCGTGACTAGGCCCGTGGCTGACATCTGCAGCATTTGGAGGCAGCGACTAAGGGAGTGGCTGCATGGGAATTGGGGAATGGCAAGTCCACAAATGCGGCCATGGCCTGTTTCAACTCCAGACTTGGACCAGAGCAAAACACATCAGTTTCATGACATTCCAGACTTTGCAAAATGACCTCACATGGAGGTACCCGTCTTCGGAGTACTTATGTATCTTTTCCGAATGATCTCGATAGGTGTGTTGGTTGAAGTACCTAGGTAGGTTGTAGGTACCTGACCTGATCTGGGGACACTCTAGTAAGCCCATGGTTAGACTCCATGTTCAATAGGATGATAAGAATCGTGGCCATCATTTGCCAGATCCCTTTAAGCGCAAATGGGTATGGCTGTGCGAGGGACATCATTGATGAGTTTCCCAGCCGTCATGATGAGAATTGTGAACGAGATCTTGGAAGGTAAAAGGGGATTTACAACAGTTACGCTCAAGGGCTTCTTATTTGCCATCGTCTTTTGCTGAGCAGAAGATCAGAAAGCTGTTGACGATTGATTCTAAGGGGTAAGGGCCTTTCCTCATCAATGCCTAACTTCGACTACCGGGGAATTCTGCTGGCTGTGTACGCGGCAACTAGGCGACGTGTGCCGGCTTTAGTCGGCTATAGATACCCGGGTACCCACAATATGCTGCTACACTCCGCCCAATTTCTCCGCGCGGCGGACTCTGCATGTAGCCATTGTCCAGCACTGGAGTCCGGCACAGGTACTCTTTAATTCCACATCGCCCATCATCTGCTCTGCTCGACTTTCTTGTCCGCACCTCTGCCCCCACAAAAGCTGTAACTAGCCATGACTCAAAGCACAGGGGAAAGGTTATACAGAGCTTGTGTTCGGTGTCGGAAGAGGAAGACCAAGTGTGATCTGTAAGTTGTTGTCACTGACCCGCGCAGTAATATGGCCTATTTACTCAGGTTGTGTTCAGAGATGCCATCGGAGAGAGAGGCAAGCCGCCTTGCAAAAGATGCCACGTCGAAGGCCAACATTGTGTTCTCGCCGGCTCGCGAAGAGGGGGGGACTTTTCCAAATACAGAAAGAACAAGCATCCAAACTTAGCAAGCCTGAGCGGAGACGATAACGGGTTGCTCCGGCATGGGGCAAAGTCGGGCCAGAAGCCCAGCAACGGGACAGGAGAGCCCGAGCCATCTGTGGAATCGGCCTTTGAAGGCATCCAGAACCCACTCGATGCACTCAGATTGTTAGCTGAGGCAGCCTCTGAGAAAGAGGGAGTCTCCGGAGGAGACTCCACTTTAAAGGGTGTTGAGGTGACTCGCGAGGATGCAGCGGCTAGTACACCAATTGCAAAGACGAAGCAGCCTACATCGCGTACCGACAAAGACAGTGGCCTTGAGCTCTATGAACCAGTAGCAAGTGGAATATTGAATCCGACTATGATCTGCGAGCTATTAGAGAGGTAATACAGATGATTCCGTGTCCCTGGCAAAATGAACGAATGCTGACCATTCCACAAGCTATTCAGAGCACTACCACCCTTTCATGCCGATCGTGAATTGCCAGTTTCTGTCGCGAAGGAACATCGAGCGAACAGCAAGCGAAGAGCCGTTTTTGTTCTCGGCAATATTAATGATAGCAACAAAAGACCGGGCAGACCTCGAAGAAGAGCACCAATGCATCTGGTCGCACTTGCAGGGCATGATTATTGCAGTTGCGCTTGGGTCAAACACCACGAGAAACGTCGGAGCGGTAGAAGCCTTGCTGTTGCTTGCAGAATGGGTACCACACGCCCGATTTCAACAGCTAGCTACTAGCAGTCATAAATTCAGGCGCAGCGAGGATGAGGATAGTGCTGCTTGGACCCTAGTCGGTCTAGCCGTTAGGCAAGGATATCTGATACATCTTGACAGGTATGCATTCAGAGGCGGAGAGCAAGGAGATTCGAAGGTGATTGCCGAAAGGAATAGGCTGGCGTGGACATGTGGGTATATATCGACGACCATCTGACCAGTTGGTGCTGACAAGGCCGACCTTCGCAGTTACTTATCTCTCTGACCGACAAATCTCGATACGTATGGGGCAAGCTTTTTGGTGTCGAGGCCCAGGTCTCTCCACGCGATTCACTGTCGATGATTATCCAACCTTGAAGCGGGCAAACGCCTATGAAGAAGACTTCGCTTCTGTTCTGCAAGCGCAGGTTGATCTAACAACGCTCTTTGGCAATGCACACGATATTCTTTATGCGTCCAAGAGTAGAACTGCTGGGCTGATTCTAGTAGGCGACTATAAGAAGTACCTAGATGACAGCATCAGAGCAATGGCGGCCTGGAAGGAGAATTGGTCTTCCCTGCGCATCTCCAACCATCTGGAGTGTATGCTGGAGATACTTTTCCAATATTTAAGACTTTACGTCAGCGCCTTTGCCTTCCAAGCAGTCCTTTGCAGATCTACTAACTGCTCTACCAAAGCGTCTGGGCCTTTGACACGAGACTGCTTCCCGCATGGCGTTTTGGCCTGTCCAGATGGAGAGAATATATATCTCGCTATTTCTGCAGCGAAAAAGGTCTTAACACTTCTCATTGAGCGGCTTGATCCCATAAGGCACATACGGTATTTGCCAGCAAGGTTCTACTTGTATGTTGACTTGTCCTCGAACTCTCGCGAAAAGACCCCTAACACGTCGAGCAGATATGAGATACATGCAGTCATGTTTCTATTCAAAGCTTTCTCGTATGGTGCAATTACTGAACAGGAACACTTGTACTCGATTGGGCTCGTTGAAAGTTTCGTCATGAAGCTGGATCAAGCAGCCAGCAGCAACCATCACATCGCGTTCAGGTACAGCAAGCTTCTCCGAAACCTGCTGCGCAAAGGTGCAGCGGAAATCAATTTCCAAGAGTCAGTGGCGAACAGCTATTCCCCGAGCCAGGCAGGCTCGGAGACAGAACTTCCTGTCTCATACATTGCTGCAGGTCCAGGCGAAACGACCCCAGCCGATCTGTTCCAGGTCTCGCCTGAGAAAACGACTAGTAATATTGGTTCCTCTGGAAATCAGCATCTATGGCCATTCGAAACTGGTACTACGGAGGGTTTCAACGATTTTGCATTTCCGGTTCTCCATGGGGATGGGCTAAATCATTTGGATTTCCTCACCTTTTAGCCTTAGCTGCTATCGCTTTGAAGTTTAAATCTAAAGGGGTATTAATTGTACCCTCTTTCTAAGTAGTCTAACTAGGTACTGCATACCATGATACCTGACATTCTCAACCATCAAGGGTCATCATTCCTTTCTACTTTGGCGCACTTGGCGCTTGCACGGAACACACTGTACAGTTGCATACGATTTTAGCAGATACACGGGATTCTGTGCGCGGGAAACAGTATCTCAAGTCAATTAAGGTGGAAATTAAGATGGAACAAACAGGGAAGTTGTGGATATCACAGGTGCTGGAATGGATGTGGTGTCATGGCCCTATTTTCTCCCATCATGACACTTGTTCGCGCAGTTGAATCCGCTCTGGTAATTGATACTTTAGGACGGCCACGAGTGCCATTATCTTACGTAGTCAAGCTGCAATCATCTTCACATGTATCCAGGGAGCCTACGTCAACTCAGGTGACTTCATTTTAGCCGACCAGGCTAATGTGGTCGCATTGCCCAGCGAGCTGGCCGAGAGGGTGCTTGAGTTGATTCCCTGTATTGCAAGCAGCGACAAGAAGGCTGCCGAGGCTATACCGGGCGGCATGTAGGTACAGGAGGGATTCAAGATATCTAGAGTCAAATAGCTCATATTGGAAAGCCATGGAGTCAATCTATACAAATATCTTTGCTTCTGGATTTTACATCTTGCTTCAACGTTTAACTGGTTCCGTTTCTATTCCGTATACAGCCGTAGCCATACCTAGCGCCTTCATACAGTCGTACACGCTCAAGACCTTCAACGTTTAAAGTCCTAACTGCGCTATGCTTCACCGTGAAAGGCTTGCATTAGTCGGATACGAATACCAATCCTACTGTTGGTCTTGGTGCTATTTTATCATTGCTAAAGTAATCCTAGCTCAGCTCATGAGCCTGCTCGCTCCAATAACCATTCCGGTTTGCCATCGTAATACTGTGGCCCCGCTGTCTGCCATTCCCAAACAGGTGTCCTTTTTGGGATCCAAAGTTGGTGCTGGATAATCTATGGCGGATTTACTTCGTCAAATGGTTGGTGATAACAGTCGAACAATATAACAGAAGGCCGGAGGAGAATATAAAATACCCCGACCCGACTCCGGGCGGCTCAGTAGATTTTAGAGTTCCTCCAATCGTGAACCTCAAAAGGAATTGAACGCTTTCGTATTCCTGGACCAACTGTGTGAAGTGGGTTAGCGTGTGATCACAAAACTCAGCCGCCGCTAAGGGCCCAAGTATTGCGAAATGCGTTCGATGCTCATGGTTCAGACGAGCGCCAAAGTATGCAGTTGAATGTGCTTACCGAGTTCATTCTGCTCCATGTCGAAGCATAGAGTGCTGTTCTGACGCAGACTGTGGGCTCCAGAACATACAGGGTGAATAGCCTTCGTTTTCATGTCACAATAGTAGCCATGCACAGGGTTCACAAAGTTTGGCCCAGCTGACGTGCCGGACTCACAGAGGCTGCGTGCGGTATGAGAAGGCAGGTCATCTATCACGAGCATATTGCCGTATCTCCTCTCAAAGGCGAGTTTTGCCTCCGCAACCGAACGCCGAGGCTTGTTTCGTTTGCGCGAAGGTGTTTGCTTCGAGTGGTGCACTTCAGCGGTCCCAGCGTCGTTTCGTCCGTGGATCACGATATGGGCAGGGTCCAAGTGCTGATCTGTTTAAGTAGTGAGGCATATCAGCACACATGCAAAGGTTGGTGAAGGCTGTTGTCATTTAATGCATATTCACTTACAGATGTGGAAGCTTGGCGAGTGACACATATCATAGGCCTTCTTACCAACACGATTATCGTCTTCGAGCGGTTTCATGTCGGGCCAGTTAACCTGCAAAGGTCTGTGAGCGTGTACCACTGTATAAAGGGACGGTACGCCTTCGAAATTATACAGATTAAGAACGAAACAACTAACTTGAAAAGCTGTGGCAGGCTGACTGCCATCTAGGTCTATCCAAAGGCAGTTGGGCTGGGAATTTTAATGTTAGGTATGTACCAACATGAAAGAAAGCTAAAGGATTCACTGACAAAGTGTGCGGTGCCAGGGATGGCAATTTTGCTGACTGAACTTAGGCGTTAGCCAACCCCCCTCGGTCGCACCAAGTCACACAGGCGGAGGTTGAACGTTGCCTAGTGCCACACAAGAACTCACAGTACCATGTTGCAATTGTATCATCGTCGCCCTTCGACGTCAAAAATGTTAGTTCTCTGCCAGGGAGTCTAAATCTTTGCATGAAAGGGCGCATCGAACATCATACTTACTGCACACTCTTGTCCCCAGTCACCGACCCAGCCAAAGTGACGATCAAGCTTTGGCCAAGACGCAGTGACAAATGCTATACATTGTGCGTCTCGGTTGGCACTGAACAAAGTATAATGGGGTTGTCGCCCGTCCGTTCCGGCCCAAAAGACCTGCGACTGGCCAGAGGGGAGGTAGCTATTTGATCTCTTATTAGCCCCTATCGCTTTGTTTCTGAAAGTATTTGGACTCACGTTCCAGGGTCGAATACGTATCCAATCTGATCTCCGTTCTGGTCAAAGCCTACAGCGTCAGGGATTAGCTCGAGTGACGTCGAGTAATGCAGGGAGAATGGGCCGTTAATCACAGACGCTCCTGGCACCAGAGAGCGTTTTAATTTGGCGCAACCAGCAATCCAACTGCCAGTGATGGACTCGGCAAGAGTGATTGTCAATAAAGCAAGAATATCGCCCAGAACCTGCTTACATCTAGCGTCAGGGAGCTCACCACCAGCATCGTTCAAGCCGCCGTGGTCTAGACCTGTCTGCTGCATTTTAGCGGGCTGGTACATATCCAAAGGTCGTCTGTCCCCATGGGTACAGGATGAGAAATCGTAAGCAAAAAGAAAATGGTACTAACGAAGAGCTTGAAGAAAGTATTCCTTTCCTTCCATGGTAGCCCGCCTGAGAATCCGTGCTCCGATAAAGCACTGTGACCGAAATTGAGCGTTCCAAGCAAGCTTGCGTTGATAGCCCAAGCAGTGCCCATGTTGAGAGTGTCTTGTCGATGGGAGCTCTTAAGCGCGACGAGATCGACAACTATCGATGGAGACCCGAATGTTCCAAACCCGGGTAGGTTTTGTTTTTCTTCAAACGCTGGCTTTGAGAATTTACCACTGCATAAAGGCGCCGCATTCGCTTTATATGTATGGTAATTAGAAACCAAACCCCCAAAAGCCGGCTAAAGAATTGCCCAGCCCTTTCATATGTCGATGGCCCTTGCACTGACCGGCCCGCCTGGGTCAGGTATCTGCATTTCTAAGGCCGCATCCTGTCTGCATGGCCAGAGCTTTTAGACCGGCCTAGCAATCGAGAACCAGATCGAAAATGGCGAGCTTATCGGCAGGCCGGTGCCAAACGGTGCCATCTGAACACGCGGCCATAGTTTAGAGGATGTCCGGAGTCAGAGCGTCGAGACTGATAGGAACTATCTCCAGATGCCCACCAACGACCGGCGTTCTGAGGCCTGTACTCGTGTATTCAATCCTAGGCTAGAGATACTAGAACATCCATGTAGCTGTCATGTGCAGACAGTGCTGGCGCTGACAGTGCTGGCGCTCGGCCTGGCTTCTCCGTGCTCTGACTGACACATCACAAGAGGTATAGAGATAGATCCCAGAGAACGAATCCCCTCACAATTGCCGTCACATGAGATTTCAAACCCAACCGAGGCCGATCGTCAAGCCCATGGAAGTTTTGTTTCTGAGTGATTGTGAGATGGGAGCTGGGCGAAGGGCAGTGAGTGAGCCCGCGTGCAACCACCCCTTTCCCCCCCCCCTTTCCCGAACGACAGCAGTTCTGACTTTCCGCATCCCTAACCCCAGCCTCCTGAGGGAGCAGCCCTGAGAGCCGGTGCTTAATGTTTGACCCCAGTCCGGGTCAAGCAGGATCAAAACCTTATCGGCCGGAACCAATCTTTCAGGGGTAAATGACATGTCCTGAATCAACACAGCCCCTCCCGCACCGGCGTCCATTGTTCTTCAATCTCTGATATCCATGCTACTTCTCTTACCCCTTCCTGTATCAATGGATGTGTCTAGGGCTAGAATCATGCCAATGCAGCAGTAAGCTAACCCCATAAATAGATAACGCAGAAAATCGTGACTACCTCGCTGCCACGAAAGACGTAACGGTCGACCTGTAGCCTCCACTTGGGATTGTGAACATTCCCCCAGCTCTTCAATACTGTAGCTGCTGGTAAGGCTCTCGGTGTCCGCGTCGGGCATGGAAGGAACATGGAACTCCAATCCCGCGGTGACAAGAAAGAGGAAGCTTACCCGCGCCTTTGCCCCCAAGGTTCGAACAGGGTGTCTGACATGGTATGGTGTTCCTGCTTCAGCTCCGTCACAACTCATTGACCGTAGCCAATGCTAACGAGACAGCAGCAAGTAAGTGGCACTCTCTTGCGCGAGGCCTTCGTTAGTACCCCAAGGTATCTATCGAGTCTAAAAGTCCTCCAGGATCCGCCGGAAGAAATGCGACGAGGAGAAACCCGTGTGTCGACGCTGTCGAGACTTTGGTGTCTCATGCGACGGATACGCCACTGCACCTGACAACGAGCCACTGATCCAAGGCACTGGCGACGGCCAGCAGCTTATCGGCCCACTCCTTCTTGAGTCACAGCAGTTCATGTGCCCTGATGTCTTCGTCAATGTCGAGGAACAGTGGCTATTTCGCCATTTCAGATATTACACCAAGAGCGCCTTCAACTCCCTTGGCCCCGTCGAGTTCTGGGGCCACCATGTTGTGCCATTGACTGTATCATCCGAGCCTGTACGCTACGCGATCATCGCTGTTTCAGCCGCCCATCAACTGTTCTTGTGCCGGTCCACCTCGCAGACGTCGCATCTGGAGTGTGTCGCCATCCAGCAATACAACAAAGCCATCGCTTGCATCAATACATTTGATTCTATGGACACTCCGTACGACATACGCTGCGTTCTGATCTGTTGCCTGCTCTTTGTGTGTCTGGAGAGCTTGAGCGGCCGCTATTCCGAGTCAATCCGGCACTTCAGAGCTGGGACCCACCTCCTTGCTAACTTGCGATTCCAGCACGGCGCTGACGTGGAGATAACAAATGAGCTCGCCGACATGTTTGCAAGATTCGGCATTGGAATCTCCATCTTCATGGAGGAAACAATCCTGCCTAACAAGCCAAACTACACATGTGGTGCGCCAATACGGGTGGATCCCGGCCCCTTTGTCCCTTTTCACAGTCTAAACGAGGCATCCATTTATCTGAGGCAGATCGACGTCCATTACGTCCACCTGATGTTCTCGGAGAACCACTCTTCACTTACGGACAGAGAAGCGTCCTTCACCATGTTGGAAGATAGGCTGAGCATCTGGAGCTCGCGTTTCGACGAGACCGTCAAGGCCGTGCGATTTCAAGTCCTGTCAGATGAACAGCAGGAACAAATTATGCAAATGAGGCTTACGCAGAGGCTGTGGCAGCTCTTTGTGCCTTACGACACAACTTGCCATCCTCTATTAGCGTCGAGCTCCTTCTCAGCATTCCTCACTGAGGCAGAAATTTTGGCCAGGCCTTTCATAGCCATGAAATGTCGTACGTTTTCTGTGGGTGGTGATCTGGTCGGGGGGCTGTCCCTGGTTTCCACCCTGACGACGGATGCTCAAATTCGATCCCGTGCACTTGACCTCCTCCGTTCGCTGAACCGAAGGGAGGGCGTATGGGACAGTCACGAGATTATCGAGCTGCACGAAGCAACACTCGCTCAGGAAAATAGCCAATATTGGTACAGGCGGGAGGTGGAAGGAGGCATACCAGGGTATATGAGGGCTTTGGTAGGGGCTACACCCACCATGAACCTCAACAATGGTATCTTACGCATGACTAGGCCATGAGCCCCAAACCCACGGTATCTTCTGCCATCTATTGCACAACTCCAAGGAAGGCTCAGGCTCACTGGAAAGGAGTTTCCGACAAGGATTCGAACTGGTAATCGGAGGTGACTGATGTCGTCGGCCGTTCCGTCAGGCCTTGAATCACGGAGTCTGGTAGTTCTCGAGTCTTTCATGCAGCTGACCACATTCGGTTAGAGAACGTGGCTGACGCTTGGGCTTCAATTTGACAACTGCTTATGCTTCATTCAGGCCATTCTGACAAAGCCAAAGCGGTCCCGTTGAAATCTCTCTTCTAGTATATGTGCTGCCGTGAACAACGACAGGTCGCGTCCAAGAGAAGCTCTGACGTCTTGATGCAAGGCCTGCACTCCTTAGGTGACACCTTCGAAGTTGGT
This sequence comes from Diaporthe vexans, assembly GCA_021188095.1. Lineage (NCBI taxonomy): Eukaryota > Fungi > Ascomycota > Sordariomycetes > Diaporthales > Diaporthaceae > Diaporthe > Diaporthe vexans. The sequence continues at coordinate 211,565 of JAJLLZ010000009.1, forward strand.
CGGGTCGGCTGGGAGCTCGGCACTTTCCGCTTGTATCTCAAAGTGCTCCTTCATAGGATCTGCACTTAGACGAGCTAGGGAAAGGCTATAATCACTGCCAGAACGCAGTACTGTCCGTGCATGGGTAGTGACGAAGGATGACCACCCCACATGTGCACGCTAAAAGGCCACTTTGGCTTTCCAAACCAATTCTACCCCCTCCTCAACATTGCATCCACGTAGCCCTCACAAGAATACACAGACTCTCGAGTCGAGCAGACGGTCGGGTCTAGTCTCAGAAGTCAGGCGACGGGGTAGTCAAATCCATCACCAGTCTCACCTGCTACGTTTTGAACTGTGCGGGGGAGTCACTGTCTTCTGTATTGGCTATAATACTCTTTTTGTCCCCGCGGAAAGTAGTCAGCTGTATATTGGTCAGATATGATCTCCGAAGGGGAGTAGGATGGCTGTGGCCGTTGGATTTCCGGGCCTGGAAACGTCTCTTTGTCGTAGCCGTAGTCGTCCTCGTCCGAGTAGTAATAACCCGCGTGATAAACGTGCGTGGCTTGTTCCGTGTACTCAGAGTACTCGTCTGTGCGTGATCGCCAATCCCCACCGTGCGACCGCGGGAAAGGGCCTTGAGTATCATTGTAGAAGCCCCAATACGATGCCTCATATGCTCCCCCATACGCTCCGCCATAATAACCAACATCCGTCTCCTGGCCATCTTCAGTGTGTCGTGTGCCATCCCCATATACCTCTCTAGCCGCCTCATGATCGCGTGTGCCCTGCCCCTAGTCGTCGTTAGTTGAGGAAGCCATGTCTCAAAGTGGAATATCAAAGATCGTTGCCCTACCACCACGTAATCAGCTGATATCGACTTATCCGCAGTGCCATTGACTGGGAATTCCAGGCGGCCCTCTGACAAGTATGGTAAATCTTCCTTGTCCACTTCCTCGTCACCGTTGCGTCGTCTCCTGCGTGTGAATGGGATCCTCCAAGGACAACAGAATAAATCGCCGAGAAATCTTGTGACTGGCGCAAACAAAAAAAGCAGTGCTGCAAGAGCGAGGAAGCCGAGAAATGCAGCACCTGCAATGGCTGGGATGTTGAGCTCAGTCATTGCAGGCTGCTTCACAGTCCAGCTGTGTCAGCCGGGTGCACTTCAACCAGGAGTGTAGGGTCTGAGAGACCAGAAGCGCACCCGACCAGGTATAGAGGTGAGGGAGATCACTGCATTCTAAGGCTAAGCGCCGGGAAATGCAAGCTTTAAGACCACCTGGGCGTGGCACTGCTCTGTTGGTAAAACCTGAAAAGTTGCAGCACTGCCAATGCCGCGTTTGAGATTTATGAAACTCGTGAATCGGGCTGCAAGCTGAGTTGCAGGGAAACCCCGGGTCGGCCCACAGATCCACCGCAGGCATAATGGAAGCTTATTTGCAATCTTCGCGCCCTTAAATTTTCGCAGGGTTCAGACGATCATGGTCGCTTGGATGAACTTGCTCGTCCGAATGCCCATTCTTGACTCAGACCAGGCTCCGGATGCTTGGCGTGTCCTCATGCAACAAACATCGTGAGATCCATCCCGCAGCAAAGTAATGTGGATGTCAAAGACTGCTCCGCGAATTGAGATGGGCAGCTTATAACTGGAACCCGTCCTGTGGACATCCATTTGCTGGTCGGCTACCCTAGGGTAGGTTCCCCGGGGCTCCATTCGGAGAGACCAGCTCACTCGATTGCCTGCGTCATCTCTATCGAGTCCTGAAGTCGCGTACAAATCACTTGCGTCTCGTTGCATTTCGATAGATTCGACCTTCTCTGAAAACCACATGCAACCATGCAAGCTCGCTCATTAACCATTTCCTCACATTTTCTCAATCCACATACAGCTTCACATACTATACTAAGAGAATACATTTAAGGATAACCAATAACCTACTATAAAGTACACTTAATCAATAATTACTTCAAGTTTAATAGGAGAATTACTAAACGTTATACTAGTTATACTCTTAATCTATATATATTTTAAATAAATATAAATTTTATATATAATAATAAATACTTTAAATCTTTATATAAAAAGAACTATAATACTAATAAATATATAACCTTATAATTTTAACCTTCTAAGTAAGGGTATAGAAAACTTAAATAGTTTATATATAAGTATTAAATAAAAGAATCTAATAGCTAAGTTAATAGTAAAACTATAAAATATATTTAAAAAGATAATATAATATAGTATTAACTTTAAAGTTTATAGCTTTTAACTATTATAATAGTAAGAAGGAGCTTTAAAGTAGTTATAGCTTTTAACTATACCTTTAATAGCCTTCTTATTAAACCTAAAGTAAGTTTTAATTACTAGTGGATAGTTATTTTTTCTAGTAGGTCACTTATAGGTCTATATTGCATTCTGTCGGTATAGTAAGACAACCCTGCGCCTAGGGTTCCTGAATTCCCTAGTGAAAATATCGGCGTCGAGACAATTTCCACAACTAAGAAGTCTGGGTTACCCACACCTTCAAGTAGTCCTCCCAAGAAGGAGATGGTCTACTTTCCAGATATGACCAAGCGGTCCCGTCTAGGTCTGCTGCATTCCGACGAGTTCACTGGACGGGTTTCTGCTCGCAATTGGTGCTCATGACAAATCACTTTGACAGCTGTCATGAAAAAGTTTTAAATCCACACTGTAGGCCAGATTCTTACTTCCTACCAGGGGGAGGGGGGGTTCCTGCAATAGGCATACAATGTATTCATAAATCAACATTCAAATAAAATTAGGATATTATAGTAAAATACTAGTAAAATACTAATAAAATACTATTATAGGTAAAATCTATTAAAGGGTTAATATTATATTAGAATTAAGACTATATTAGGGTATATTAATATATATTAAGAATTCCTCTAATTAGCTAGTTTTAGATTTTATAAGTTAGCTAGTAAATAAGGTTTCTATATTTCTATATTTCTATAGCTTCTAATAGGTTAATTATATATAATTAAGTTAAAGAATAATATAAAGTAGTTAGGTTAGGGATAAAAAAAAAGAAAAAATAAGTTAGTCCTAGTAGGGATTAAACCCCCTTTTTTTACCTCTATATTAAACCTTAATATTATATTAGAAGCGATATTATATTAGAAATAAGTAGAGTATATACTAGATATATAAAAAAAATATATTAGTATACTTTTAACCTAGTATAAGTATTTTGAAAGTATATTAAGATTATGCTAATAGTATTGTATTATTAATTCGGGCTCCCCCCTTCCCCCCCGGTAGGTTTGGCGTTAGAACAGTGGTTGCTCAAATCGCTGGCGAGGAACAGGATATCAAGGCTGGAGACGTGGTCATCGTGCCAGCTGGAATTAAACATCAGTTTTTAGATACAGGAGCTACGCCGTTGGTTCTCTACAGTGTACAGTCCTGTAAGCACAATTCTTCTCCTTTTACCGGTCCCCTTCCTTCGTGATTTGGACACCTGGGCACAATCTAGGATGCAAGACCTTAGCCTCCGTACCAGATGGCTAAAACATAGAAGGCAGAGCATGAACCCACAAATACACATGAAACCAAAGAGCATGGCGGTAAGGAAGAGGAACATGGTATTTGTGTGGCACCAGAGGGATCCAGAAGGAGCTGAAAACAAAACAAAGAAGAGCGTTGAGTCAAGGGACAAGATGAGCTACCGAGTCGAGCCACAAGCATTGCTAATTAATAGATATAGCCAAGCCAAGTCCTAAAGAGGAAGAGGTCAATTAGTTCACAACTCTCGTGAATCACTCGATTTTCGTACACGCTCATCAAGCTGGCCACCGATCCTAGCTGTGTCTGCCTATTCTACACACTCAATTGTGAAGACAACTCCAATCACGGAGAGACAGCTTTACACATATTCTGCTTGCCTCCCAACATCACATTTATGTTGAGAGGCTGAAATGCTCTCACATCACTAATCAAAACAAGCTGCTCACTGCCAATCAATTCTTCGTTACAATATCAAGTTAAAGATGCTGGTCTTGGTCTCAGACGACGTGATGGATTGAGATTCTGGCGATAGTAACAGCGAAAGGAGAAAAGGCATACGAGACTCCCATTCTATCACCCCGTCCGCTGCATGCTGAGCCATTGTATTTGAGGAGGGGAACTCGTTTCAAAGGTTATTTGGCAACCGTCGTGCCGCAGAAATTGCTCACCACTTAACCAGAGCTCACAGTTGCTGTTCCTGCCTCTCCGTATATAGCCTATCATGAGAATCCGGAAAGATGAAATAGACTCCTCCTTGACCTGTGAATCTGATCGCAGCTCGCAGTAACACAATAAACTGGATTCAATTTCAACCCAGCTGCAGTAATCTACCTCAAGTTTCCAGCGACACATACACATTGACACCATCATGAAATGTCATTGCCTCTCATATTTGAGAGCTGGAGACGGGGCACGAGGAGCAAGGTCATCGAGTGCTTCGACCGGAGGGTCAATTATCTCAGCAAAATAACCTGCGGCACCGGGGGATCAATCAATCCACTCCGGGTCGACTTCAAAACGGCCAACTAGCCACCGGAGAGTAAATAAGGGGCCGGGCCGGAAATACTGCGTTGCATTAGACCAAGAATATGGTCAAAATTGATGTATTGGCAGCCTGTGGCGTCACTGTAATTGCGAGCAGTCCTCAAGGTTGGCACTTATCCATAAGAGGAATCTAAATATTGGACAGAACTACAGCATATGATTGACAGATAGCGCACTGTCCTCACTCGAGTCGCAGCTGGCCATGGATAATGTGCCGCGTGTCCAGCTACGGCGTTTCGGAAATCCATCAATCAACCTTGGAAGACTTCTGATAGCCAAAGGAAGGGCAACTATCAACTGCGAGAGATTACACTGTTTCAGAGACTTTCTGCGGTACTAGATCATTCTGTATTGATGAAATCCGCTTCAAATATTCTACTCCTAGTCAATATATACGAAATCAAAGATTATTTACGAGAATGCAAAAATCGCCCCTGGCGCCCAATCCAAGACAAGGGCTCCACACCGCGAGTCATCCTTCCAACCCGTTTAGCAAGCAGCGCCACCGCTGGGGATGTTCTGGCACTTGGTGCTCTTTTTTCCGCCGCTGACACTGTTGCCGGACCAGGTCCAGTTGGAGCAGGAACCCTTTCCGCAAAGCAGGTAGACGTTTGTACCAGACGAGGCAACACTGCCCTTGACGCCGGTGACAGTGAGATCGGTGATTGGGACGCCAGTCGTGGGGGTGCCGGTTGGGCTGCCATTCTCGTAGTCCTGCTCGATGACAATGCCGTACTTGGCAATGTTGCTCAGGCTAATGTCGTTGAAGGTCACACCGGTGACCTTGCCGGTAGCTCCTGAGACTGTCTTAACACGGACGCCATTGTCAGAGTTGATGACCTTGCTGTGCTCGATGTGCACAGTGTCGACGACGTTGTTGCTCCTGCCACCAACAGAACCACTAATATTTGTCAGTCACCTGCTGCTGATTTGAAAGTGGACCATTCTGGAATATTCCACACATCAAAGCATGGAATACAGGCAGCTGTAAGGGCAGCTGTAAGGGCAGAATAGTACTTACATGGACAGGCCGTGGCCTCCAGTGCAAGAGCCACCGGTAAACGTGATGTTGGTGCCAGAGTTGATGGCAAGACAGTCACTGTGTGTGTTAGTTAGTTGCCGTGAATCACGAGGCGGTCGATTCTGTAATATTCCAGAATATGGAAGATGAAAATCCGTAAGAGGAGAAGGGTACTGACTCCTGGTTGTGCACGATGGCGCCCGAGATCCAGATGTTCTCGGAAGAACCGACGTCAAAAGCATCCGTGTTGTGGCCAAGCTCGCCCTTGTCACCAGCCGAGTTATCGTACGTCCTAAGTATGGAGTTAGTCCTGCTACGGCTCCAAAGTACTTGCATTCTAGAACGTGCGCAAACACGAAAGACGGGGTCCTGCGACAGGTGTAAATGATACTTACACATCGACAACATTGAGGTCAGTGGCAGAGTTTATGCTCATGAACTGAACCGGTGAGTTCTTCACATTCAGTCCCTTAATGTTGGACTGCTTCAGGCTATGGGCGTAGAAGAACTTAGGCTTGGTCTTGCCACCGTTCGAGCCCTTGCCATCCCACCACTTGGCGCCGTTGCCATCGATAACATGGCCCGACGCACCAGTGACGGTGATGTCGGTTCCGGAGACAGAGCTACGTATGACGTTAGCTCTGGCTACATGTGTATACGGATGCTAGAGTATTGCATTCTGAAACACTCCAGCCCAGGCAGGACCGTGACCCGTGACCCGTGACAGCGGGAGGAGAAGAGCAAGGCTTACATGAGTGGGCCCTCCCACTCCTTGTAGCCGAAGGAAGTGGTTCCCTGGAAGATGACTTTGGTGCCGGTCTTCAGCTTGGTCAAGTCAAGCGTGGTGCCGGCGGGGACGGCGATGTTGTTGAGGGTGATGGTCGAGCATGAGGCCTTGCCTTTGGCAACGGCGGCAGCATCGGTGAAAGTGCAGGCATCGGCTCGCTTGACCTCAGCCGGAGCCGCGTGGATGAGGGGCAGCAGAGCTGCGAGGACGACGATGGGAAGCATTCTGGTAGGGTTGATTGTCGCGGACGGTGGCGTCAAAAGAAAGTAAAATGTAACGAATGGAGATAAAGCAATCAATGCTGGACTTCAGGGATGTTAGAATGAGAGACTGTAGAAGAGCTTAGCAAGGCTGATGGAGCTGAGTCCAAGATCTGACAGCTTGGCAGCGGAACACCCTCTTATATATCCCAAGGGCAGGGACGCCTGGACGCGGACAGTCCTACTTTGCGTCCACTGCCTCCTCTTGCGGCAGTGCCGTCCGGATCATCGTTGAGTGCCGGCAGAGTGGACATTCGAAGCGGATATTACCAAGTGGGTACTTCCCAACTGGGACAGAAGCACGGAGCGGAAGAATCATGAGTAGCAGGCAGTTTTAGTCCGGACTGGGTGCCGAAATGATTCGTTGCGTGGAGCTGATCTCATGTACTGCGCAGAATCCTGTCGACGCCAAGTTCGATACCGCCACGGCGCGTGAGAGCAACACTGTTGGAGCATTCTACAGGAAACTGTGCATTGAACTATCTTCAGCGACAAGTCGTGCATCCTGGTGATGATGATGGAGTCGAGAGCTGGCGGTACGAAACAAGCGACCAAATATCCACTTTACGTGCGGTATAACATCGGACCCGGCCCACAAGTCAAGCTCTCGGCTGGACTGTTGAGTGCCGCCCCTGCCCCTAAAGTAGCGTTGCATCCAAGATCAAACAGAGCTAGCGAAGACTGGTGATCCTTCATGACCCCGTAATTTAGAATACGATCTAGCCCAAAGCCAAGCGAAAGCTTGACCTGGAGCCAAGTCCAATTTCTTCCATGTTACACGATTGGTGGAATCTGACGCATCATTCGATTTCCATCAGCGTGACCCGTCCTAAGAGGAGCCTCACAACCGGGCTTGCACAAGGCCACCTATCCAGACTGACTCTGTCATGGAAGCAAGTTTCGCTAATGCTGACACATGACTGAGTGAAGACAACAGATCCACAAATTGGGCACAGGGGAAGAAAGGCGTGCTTATTAGTCAAGGCAAAGGGAAAGATCATCATCAAGATCAAACGTAGGCGAAATCTTTGTCTACCACAAGCGCTCACCATTTTTGTCTGCGCAGCAACAAAACTTCTGGGAACAAATGTCTTTTTCCATTTTCGTCTCTCCCCCACCGTTGGGTTATCCAAGGCGCTACACCAACGCTGCGTTCCACTCCATGACTTGTCTCGTGGGGCATTCAAACTAGGGCTTGATCCAAATAGATTTCCTGGAACTAACTCAAAGCCACGGATAGGTCTGATATGGTCAACATTGAAGCATGTGGAGCGGAGGGGGGGCATTGGGCGCATTCACTACACAAGAATGTTCTACAGTCGAGCAATTGCCTCGGGACACACCGCAGGTGGCTGCTCTTCTGATGGGGGTAAAAATAGTGTTGGGACCAATTGTGCATGACTTTTTTGCCGCTGAAGCCTCATGTTAAAGAAGTCGAATGATGAAGCAATGCGACAGACTCACTGAAATAATTGGGACACGAGATTGCAGGTGCACAGGTTCTAGACCAATCTCCCCACTGTTTTTGATGCTTAGCAAATGCTTGTTTGTAAAATATATGGAGCTTTTGGATTCTGCTCCATTGTCTGGAATGATCTAATTTGGCCTTCGTCGTTCAGGAGGTTGGTCTGGAGCTGCTACAAAGTCGAGTACCCGCTTGGAGCTCTCTACTTGCAATATTCTAGATCGCAGTGCTGCGGTCTTGACAACTGCTCTACAACTTACATCTGCCTATGAAACTATATAGAGGGTCATCTCCATAATATCCAAGTCACACAAACACCGTGCAGGGCTGGCACGATCCAGTTAAAGATGCACAAACTTGCGGAACTGTTACTGCTTCGCGCCGACAATCCACCTATCAAAGGGGCCTGCCAAATCAATTATTTACAACATGTACAACGGAGCATCTCGAGAAGCTTAACTGGTTCCGTTTCTCTTCGATATGCGGTCGAAGATATACAGAGCGCCTTCGTACAGTGGTAAATGCTCAAGGCTCATCATTCAAAAAAAAAAATACAATGCCGATAACAGTGGTTCGAAAAGCTTAAATAGGCATCATTCGCAAGACATCTGGAACACTAGGCACACAAGCTGCCAACCTCGTGGAGTATGTAGGCCTAGTACTCAGAAGCTGACCACACAAACCCAGCGCGTGCCACGGCTGTGGTTGGTGGTTTTTCTCAATTCTTATATACCCGAAGGCGTATGCGGCCACTTCATATGGTGGTGAACGCTTAAGACCCCAGCATCAAAAAGAAAATAAATGCATGGTGCCGATATCAATAGAGGAAAAACGCATTTCGTTTGTGGGCGCATAACCTCAGACTCATGATGCATACCTATTATGTCACGATTGTATTCCGGTTTATCATATAGTTTGGTTTCCATTTGGGGGTCGGGCATTGCAAAGGTGGCATGATATCTAGGGGTAGGAAGTTCTAGGGTAATGACAGCGAAAACAGGGCGATTTACAGGTCTTTTTTGTGGCCAGGTACTGACCAGCTATGCTCGATCGACTATTCCCACAAGATCCCCTATGTATATCACACAAGCAGGCCAAGAAACGAAAGGACCTGTTGCCTGCAGAGCGCAAGTTTGTAGTCCATCCTTGTGTTGGCAACTCAAGGCTGTGTCAGCCGCCTTAGGATACCGCATGGGCCAGAACATTTATAACTCTAAGCTCCCAAAAGAAATATCAGTCTGTTTGCCAAGCGAAACCAATTTCCCATGGACAGCACGCTTCTTAACTGGAACTCAGTGAGAGGCGTGACGATTGGCCGATTATCAACCTTGGAATGTGAAAACAGGGGACACAACTTGTACAAGCGTGGCAGGAACAAATTTATGCTTGAGATTGAAATCCTCTCCAAAATATCGTTTCACGCTATTGGCATTCTAGAAGCTCGTCAACAGAATCCCAGTGGGAAGCTACCAACCTAACCAAGTTAGGTGCTACCAAGAATTTGGTTTCTATATCAATTAAGCGGTTTCGTTCTAAATCCGTATTCTCTCAATCAGTCTATATCAATTAAAAGCTAAAGAAGAGATTGAATGTTGTATTCCCTGAGTGTATGTAGCCTGGACAATCTTTTGGCAGGTCGCGTTGTTGCCGGGACGCGCAGGCACTGTCAGACTTGGGTCGCCCGATGTCTTAATATTTATGCTCTTTGGAAGGGTCATGAAGTCGGGCTCGTCCCCTGTGATGCATAGTGTGAGCTCGTAGGATGTCCTCAGGTGAAACATTGAACAGCTGCCTCTCCTTCGCCAGTGACGCCCTTAGCGAAACCTCCAACCATGCCAGACATGACCTTGGGGCGGCGACCAGCTCCGACACCCTGTCAGCACGATGGCATCGGTAGGGCTGGCTGCTTGATGCCGATCGGAGATGTCGTCAGCAAGGATGTTCAGAATTAAGAGTATCTATTCGACGGAAGAAACGAATGGAAACAGTCGGAACCGACTGATTAGTTTCCGTGGGTGCAAGGAAGAAAGCGACAGAAATGAGAGCCAGCAATCAGGGGAAAACAACCATCTGTAGAGACGACTTTTGAATATTTGATCCCCAAAATGCACAAGTGGCTACGAAGCGGGCCGACGTGCCCCATGCAGCGAAGGAGACGGTGCTTGTCCGTCCTACACCATCTCACTGAACGTCTATTTTAAATTTGACTGGTTTCGTCTCTATTCCGTACACGGTCGAAGCCATACACAGCGCCTTCATCACGTGGTAAGCGCTCTTTTAGACTTGAATCAAATGCGGTTTTCCTTCCTGGAATACATATCTCGATTGGGTTCAATAGGGCGCGATACGAAAGATTCAGTCCCATCATGGGTCTCACATGCAGCGCAACCCACCACTGGACGTATATTCCCTCGGAAGTGAACAAATGGTGTCATACTGGCCTCAATTCTACAAAGCGGATCAATTGAACAAGCCTGTAATACCAGAAAGCCCCAGCCGGAGCTCTCATAGCTATTCGCCCAGTCAAGCTTCCGAGTTCTTACCCAACCAGCTCTTGAGCTTCAGCATCCGTCGCAGCCAAATTTCCGTTCAGGGACTATTCTAGACGAATAGCAAAAGGAGAACGGCCTGAGATGGCAGCATGTATGAACGTAAGTGAGGGTAGGTGGGTACACAATTACTCAATGGCTTGGACTCAGAAACTCCGGCAGTGGACACCCAATCAATGCACTAGACATACATGGCTGTGTCATATATATGTTGATGATTAGATTGGTGGTCCGCTCAATGCTGTACATTTGTTAGCGTTCATTCGGGCTTGCGCCGGTATCTTGGCATTGAAATGGGTAGCAGGTGTTGTGAACGTTTATAGATGCACTGGCAGATATCAAACACGATTTGTATACGTATAGGGTGGTCCCCAGCCATTTTAATTCTTCAAATCCTACCTCAATGTCACAGATCCCACTGCAAGACAGCCAAGTTCAACGCCAACATTTCTAGACGCGCGGTACCGTCATTGCGGTGAGTTCCGAGGCAGTGCATACCAGAGACAAGACTAACGATTCGGTCAAGGTTACAGCATGTTAGCTAACCGGTTGCGCTCTTGATCCGTATACATCCCGAAGGCGTACGGTCCCTTCACACAGTGGTAAACGCTCAAAGACCCACGTGTTAGCTAACTTGGTGCGTGCATGATGGTAGACAAAGCGGCAAATGAAGTAGAAAGTAGGTCTAACCTGCTTCAGCACGTGTCATGTTGGCACAGGTTACAGATCAAGACAAATGACGGCCAATCAAGCTTCCTGGATGCATTCAGAACTCGTGCGCCAGGCCAACAGTACTTTTAACGTCTCAGCTGTGCTCCAAAATATATGCTTCTGTTGCCGCGACTGGAGATCCGAAAGTGATGCCTTGCACTACCCAACCGTGGAACTTGCGGATTTCAAAATCAGGGCTTGATTCAAGCGTCTTGTGCCTGTTGACGCACGAAGTGCGCCGCAGATGGTTCAAGGGGGTACAGACCAGTTGCACAGCTACACAGAGTCGTCCAGGGCATAAAAACGAGAAATACGGAAACCCGCCAAGGCGCAGTCAGCAGGCCGAGTCAGAACAAGGAGATATGGAGCTCCCGAGATTTTCTTGTACACAGTAGTGGCGTGGCCGGTATACTCACAGGCGAAGGGGTTGGTCAGTCGTACTTAGCAGACCTTGTCACCAATATATTGGCTTGGTCTGCCCCTGCCAAGCTAGGCCGGTATTATGGCTTCGCACGGTGAGAGAGCCTGCATAGATTCCTTGCTCGCCAAATACAGGGATGTTATCTAAACATGCCGTCCGGAGAGGCGAAGTTGGTCCAGAAACAGCAGTGGGTGATCATTGCTGCTTTATTACCGACTCTACTAATTAGTCGTCGGTGCGTCACTGCCGTCGAAAGGCAAGGAGTGACTGAAGACTCTTTGAGCTCTTCCGAGTCGGTTCCCCATGGAACCGAGCCTTCGGGCCCGACACATCAGGGGGCCAAAAGAACCTGGACGTGGATCACAGGATCAGACGAAAACATTGTTTTAGAAACACTTACTCGTGAGTGGCCAAAACCTGTTGATCGACAAGTCTGAATCGCCAAGAGATGGAAAGATGGAGAAAGGATGATGTCGCGTACGCCGTTGGAATCAGGTCAGCCTCCTGAACAATCTTAGACGGCGGAATCGAACCCATTGGGCAGTCCCCAGTCTTTGGGATATCTCTCCGCCGTATCTTGGAAAGGATCCCGAGGAACAGGGGGCCCACACACGCAGCCCAGGGCTGGTGTTTTGGCGCTGCCCAGGACTCCAGGCGGCTTGGAACCAAGCGAGTGTGGCACCATTTGGGAGCCGCATTGCCTCTCTAGATAGATAGATTGATAAGGTCACAATGCAGCCTGGGCAAGGTTCCGAGCCGTCCTCAGCACGTGGGGTGACGCAGACGAAACATTGAAACGGCTGCGGTCTGCTGGTTCCCAAGCATGGCAGGCAGGCTGGCAGGCAGGATGAGCTGTCAGGGGCTTCAAGCCGGCCTGCTGGCGCTTGCGGAGGCACGATCCCTGGCCGCCAAGACCCCCTGCGACCGACCTTCATCAAAAAACCCCCCACTTTCTCAGGCACAGGCGAGCCACGCCCCCAACTTCCACCAGTTGCCAGCCTGTTGTAAGCCCGGCAGAAATCTTGGTGTTTCGAGCAAACAAGCTCGTTTCCGCTTCTGCCCTTGTGCACCACCCGCAACTTTCCTCTCAGCTGCCTCTTTGGATCCCCTGCCAGGCCCTGCTGCGGCTGGGTACCCCTGGTGGCCCACCACATGTGCAGTTGAGCCGCCTCGGTTGACTCCGGATGAGCGCCTACTCTGACGTCCTGGCTGCAGCCTCTCAGGAGTCTGTCGACGCTATGCCGCGTCCAGAAGATATTCCCGTGGTAGTTGTGGGCATCGACCATTCCAGACATTCAAGCGAGCTCACCCCTGGGCCGATATGCGAACACGGCGCCTGTTCCGAGATGGACGTGGACGCCGTCATCAACTTGTCACACAGGAGCACGCACCTGGGCACGCGCAACCCGAGACGCATGTACGTGTCTAGGTGCGTATATATACGCGCATAAGTCTCTGCCCTGACCATCACGGCCTGATCCTCATCCCTTCAGCATTCATCTCATTGCAGGCCACACTCTTTGGTTCTTACCACCTTCATTCTTTTTTCCACTCATCTGACAATCTTGTCATCTTCACTGTGTGAAGCTGGGACATCCATTCTTTGAAAGCCTACCTCGTCAACATTCCACTTCAACGAACATTTGAAACCCTCAACAAGCCCACAGCCTTCATCAAGATGCCTTCATTCACCTCCAAGCTCGCCCTTGCCGGCGCTGTTCTCGCCTCCAAGGCTGCTGCCCACGGCCTTGTTCAGGGTTTCGCCACCGACGGCCAGTACCAGGAGGGCTACGTCCTCGACGACTACTACGCGAAGCAGAACACCGGCGAGGCCCCTGCTAAGGCCGGCTGGTACGAGGAGGCCACTGACAACGGCTTCGTTGCCCCCGACGCCTACGGCGAGGCCGACATCATCTGCCACAAGAATGCCGAGAACGCTGCCAAGACCGGCACCGTCGCCGCTGGTGGCAAGGTCGACTTCTGTTAGTCCACACCCAAAACCCATACTTACCTATCATGTCACATGATGGGAGTGAGGCCCCCCCCCCCCTTTCATGCGGCTGGGTACTAATCTCGCGTGTGATTGCAGACTGGACCGCTTGGCCCGAATCCCACATCGGGCCCGTCCTGACCTACGTCGCCAACTGCGGCACCGCGGACGATGCCTGCTCCACCGTCGACAAGACCACCCTCAAGTGGGTCAAGATTGACGAGGCCGGCATTGACCTGGACACCCAGAAGTGGGCTGCCGAGGACCTGATCGCCAACAACAACACCTGGTCCGTCACCGTCCCCGAGAGCCTGGCACCCGGCCCCTACGTCTTCCGTCACGAGATCATCGCTATGCACGGTGCTGGCTCCGAGGGTGGTGCCCAGAACTACCCCTTCTGCATCAACATCGCCATCACTGGCAGCGGTACCGAGAGCCCCGAGGGCACCCTGGGTACTGAGCTGTACACCTCCACCGACCCCGGTATCCTCTTCAACCCTTACACCACCCTGACCGACTACAAGATCCCCGGCCCTGCGCTGTTCGGCTCTGGCTCGACCGGCGGCTCAACCGGCGGCTCGACCGGCGGCTCCAACTCGACCACCCCTGCTACTCCCACTGGCAGCGGAGCCTCGCCCTCAGCGACCGGTGGTGCTCTCCCTACCTCCACCGGCTCCCCCGTCACTGGAGGCTATGCCGATGATGACGACAGCTCCTGCACCAAGGCCCGCCGTCACGCTCGTGACCTCAAGCGCCGCAACTAAGCCGAGACCCCCCGGCTTGTGTTAGGTGTTTGTAAGATACGACTTATTGGACGACATGAGTGGTTCCAAGAACCTACTTCGTTGAAATGTATATAGACTTTCTTTCTCGATAAAACTTAGTGTGCGGTCTACCTTTCGGGCTGCGCCTGCCCCTTGTCAATATTTCTTCGGGGCATCTCGAAATGCAATGCAGATACAATGAACCTAAAATGATGCCCGTATCACTCGGTGAATCAAAGTATTTGAAACCGGATTTTACCATGACTTTGTGACGGGTTTGAATGCTCACTATGTTACTCGAAACGTTTGCGACGGGAACGAAATAGCATGGCCGGTAGCCAACTGGCAAAATTGTCTGGGACGAGAGGACGTAGCTTGAATCAGTATAAGTACATTCGAAAACGTGGTAGCTCCGTCGGACTGGACTGCAATAGCTCTGGTATGTAGTGTCAACCTGCTCCCCGTCAGCACAACGTATATATTATCGGTGGGTGCGCCCGTTCTGTAAGTGAACAATTGTTCACATTATGATCGGCTGTCATCAAATGGTATGCAGAATATGGTCCGCCTCAAGGTCTCGAATTAAGGAAAACCTTCTTCAGTGAGACGAGATTCGCAAGTCATTTGCGGCCAGAACAGCCGAGTGAGTGACTGCCAATGCCCAGGTAACAGCGACCGATACATCTCATTGGCCCGACTCGAAACCCTCCACAAGGCAGCCCCAAGTAACTGAACCAGATTGAATTCTGCAGATAATGATTTGATATAAGAATGCGATTATCTGTGTTAACATCGGCAATACAAAGTTGGCTATCTAGGCACTCTTAATTGGAAAGCCGAGAAAAGTTCTATTGCGGATGCCTCTTTGCACGCAGACTCAGGAGCATAATCATGCGCAACCGCTGCGAAGGGCTATCCGAAAATTGTCTTTCAAGGACATAAATGGACTAACACGAAGATAGTCTGAGCCAATTTGCATTGTAGCTGCTAATTCGAACAGAAGTGAGCCTCAATTGCGCACTCCGAAATTTCGCAAACCTCGCAAGCTACAGAAAAAAAAAAGACCCAATAAATGCTGTACGCACAATGACAAGCAATGGGTTACTTTTCGGATGGAACCAAGCCTCGGTCGACTACTCTCACAACGGATGGAAGGAAGCCTCAAAAAGTGGCCTGAAGTCGAAAAGAGATGCTCCGGTTGTGCAAGCTCACTTTAAGAGATTGACCTCCACATCACACTGGCATTTGAACACTTGTCTGCGAGGACCCGCAGTGTGTATACCAGTGTAGTTCCGGTGACCACGGAACATGTGCTTTCAGGTATCCTGGCCGTGGGAGCGAGGACGCGTATGCTGCTTGTCGCCCATCGCGATCGACCTGAGATACGTCACTCATTCAGGCACGAAATCGCCTTGCGAATTGACCATGCCGAAATTTTGCGAGCTAGGCATCTCAGACACGGCGATATCACAGCCATCCGCCACGGCGAGGTAGATCGTATGCACGCCGGACTATATCACCTGCGTAGTCACCGAGTTCTGGGCCAGTGACATCTGGGGCCAAGACTGAGACGCAAAACACATCAACAAATCTGGATCCAGCTTAGATGAGGATTGGCGATCCAACAATAGGGGATGCGGAGAAGGATGTATGTCAAAGCCAGCAAACGCACATTCACCATGCCGGGCCATGTGACTGTTTCGCCGTCTATTAGCCCTTGGGCTACTGGTGTCGACGATTCTAGTCGTGGCGCCGTCAGGAACAATGCTTCCTGGCCATGGCTGTGCGGCACAAGGCTAAGGCCACGTGCCCACAGAGTCTTCTTCTACGCTGTTATTAGCGTTGTAATTTTTTGGACAACGCTGGGTATTTGAGCGTTCACCACTATGTGAAGGGACCGTACCGTACGCCTTCGGGATGTATACGGGTTAAGAACGAAACCACAACCACTCACCATGCTGGACATTGCAGGCATGGTGCATGCTAAGCTCGCATGCTTCGACCCGGCCGGCCACCTGGAATGTCACAGCCGTATTCGCAAATGAACAGGCAGCTGACCATTGCACTGGCAGTAGGCAGACAGACAATCAAATGTTTTTGGTCACCAGTTCGGAGTGGCCCGGTAGAGATCACGGGACCACAACCGCTGCGCAAGCACGCCAAGCCGGAGGTGCTGGAACGGTTTTGCCCCGGGGTCTCGGCAGCTGACACAGACTGGGCGGAGCCTGCAGAGGTCGCCTGGGCGGCTCTGCGGCAGGTGATGATTCGCCGTCGCGAGAACCTTTTTTTTCTGCTGCGCACGCGCTGGAGTAGACTCAGGGTGGCAGAGTCATTATCGCCAAGAGTGGCGTCGTATGGAAGGCTGACAGGTCACTGATGGAATGACTCTCAGATTTTTCGGCAGAATGCAGCGGTGCATGGTTTTATAAATCTGCCGGCACCCCAGGCTCGTTTTCAGGACTGTTTATCACCTGGTAGACATCAGCATCAAGGCGTGCAAGAACCATCCACCCAAAACGTTGCGCAACAACGTACAACAAGTACGACCAGCGATCAACAAGCATCACGCAAAATCCTTCAGACGACACCCAAAGATTACGATCCCCAAGATGACCAACCCGGCTAAGACGGTCTGGTGGGAAACGTACCAGTTATGGGATGAGGTGCTACACCAAGTTGGAAAGGCATATTACAAAGCGAGGCCGGCCAAGAAAGGATCACGAAGCAGAGCACGGCCCATACCAGCGCTGCCAAGATCGCAGCGCACGATGGGCAAGACCCCAGCGGGCGGAGGGACCAAGCTGCAGACCCGACCGGAATCTTGCGACATGCAGCTCGTCCGGCAACGCTCATACGCGTTAAACGGTTGAGGGCCAGCTAGGCTAAGCGCACCATTGTCGGCGACTGCTGTTTACTTACCTAGGTGGTTAGCCACAGGGGCAGTTGGCATACCGAATGCGGACGGGCTGACGGGTGAACGAGTTGCTCAGGAGCCTGTGCAAGGCCAAGAACAACAGTTGCGCGGCGCTGCCGTGGTCGTGGGCGTACCATGATCATTTCCACAGTCACCGACAAATGAAACATAGAGCATATTTGGCTTTGAAGTCGAGGTGCTGCCTCGTCAATAGTGACGTGGCCAGCCCATCTCAGCCACAAATGGAGGGCCAGACAGGCAGACAGGAAAGACCAAAGATGGAAAGGGGCTGACTTGCTGGTTGACGACGCTGCCGAGCCGGGCCCGCATAGGGGCTGTGGGGGGATGGTGCAGGCCGAGTGGGGCCTCGACACATTGCAGGCGGGAACGCCAGCGCCAGGACGCGCACAGTACGCGCACGAAAGTTGGAAATGGCAGGGCAGGCTGCAGATCAACCAAATTTGATCGCCCAAGCCATCGCGACCGCGTAGGGGATGAGCTTTTGGAGGACGGTGCCAATGTGGCACATCCAGTTATCAATGTGTAGATATTCTGCGTAATTAGTAGCAAGAAACATTTCAATGCTTGTGCTTCTTTCAGTCCAACGGCCCAGGGCCGAGACACAGCACCGGGCACTGGCACTGGCAGTGTCCGACGGGGCTAGCAGGCCCCACTGCCCTCCCAGGTGCCTGGGTCAGTCTCAATTCTCTAGGCGAAGGGGCAAACAGAAGCATCGCTTCCCACGGATTGGCAAATGATCCGTTCGGATGATCGACAGGGGAATGCTGTGGCGGAAGGGCGGGCAGGATAAGGGTTACGCTGGAACACCAGCAACAGCACTCGCAACGCAGCTAAGGATGAAACGAAAAGCTTCGTGGAGAGCCCAAGAGATTCGCAACGGCGCTGACGCTGGGGCACGCAGCAGGGTGGGGGGGAGGCGGCACCAGCTGGGGGCCCGAACTGTGCTGCTTGTTGTGCTTGTTGTGCTTGGCCAGCCCTGTTTGCGGGCCAGGTGGCCGCCCAGAGGAACGCCCAGGAACGCCCAGCGGATGCCATGAGATGCCACGAGATGCCAATCGTCTTGGCCGCCTTGGGATGGATTGCTTGAACTGAGCCGCATCAGCTCCTCGAAAACGACAACAGCCACACATGTGGACCCACGATGGCGTGCGCGGTCAAACATCAGTATGCTGACTTAGGCCAGCCCGGTGTTGATGATGATGATGATGATGGACGGCTGAACACGATGTTGATCGTATTGTTGACTCGTGCCGGGCCAGCCAGGGCTGAGGTGACAGTGGGAGACTCGAGATCCAACACTCGAGACTGGGAGAGACTGCGCTCGCCGCGGTTGCAGTAGGCCGGTGCCCGAGATTTACAAAGCTGAAAGCTGAGCGGCCAGGGCAGCACGGGGGGACGGAGATTGAGATTGACCCCTCTTGGGCCACTGCTGCTGCAGCTTGTAACCTACCTGCGACTGCAGGCAGATTGAACGAACCCACAAAGTGAGGAATCCATACGGCCTGACGGTGCGGCTGTCAGTCTTCAGTCATCAGACTGTCGGATCGCAGGCGCCGGTCGATTGACAATGGTGTAATAAGGGCCGACAGAGAGAAAAAGGGACCACACTGTGTGGGTGTACCGTCGACGGCCCGATTGGGAACAACGAGATCAAGACGAGGGAGGTGAGTGGTTGAAGACGGATACGAGAACGGAACATGTGCTGCGCGTACCATGCCTAGGCTAGGTACCTAAGTATGTCTCCCTCCTGGGATGGACCATCTCTCCAGACGAGACGTTTCTGGTCTGTCCCCTCCTGCTTGACTGCCTTCCTGCCTTGTCGCCCAGTCAGCCAGTTCGCCCTCCATCCTGGCCAGATTAGAACTAGTGGTACCAGCCAAAGCCGATGCACCCCTGAGAATCCAGACCCAAATTTGCCAGCCAGCCAGCCAGCCAGCCAGCCAGCCAGCCAGCCAGCCTGCAGTCAGCCAGGAGCCCAGATTAATCAATCGTCAATCAAGTCTGTCAGTCAGTCCCAAATCAAATTGGCGCCGTGGTTTTCATCGGTACGTACCTCGCCCTAAGGCCTAGCTCCCCGACCCTCGACCACCCTCGGCCCCCGACCCCACCCCGTTCCTGAACCCTGGTCAGTCCCTGCTCCCTGCACACATGGGCCAAACCTCTCCACCCTGGCAAGATGGCCACCCAGTCTGTCAGAATCGAAATTATCATCGATGGGCCATTGACGTACTGTGGCACTCGTATCTTCCTTCTGCCTCTGGACTCTGGAGTCTGAGTACCGCGTGTGGTAGTTAGGTACTGTGTGATAGACTGCTCTAGTACGGTGTTGGCTCTGGTACACCTCCTGCACATCCTCGTATCATTCAGTTGACAGGCGACTGGCAACCAACAACCGCCCACCCCCCTTTTCCCGTCGTCACTCTGTACCTTGCCTCGCCTCGTCTTGCCTGTGCCTTGCTCGTGCCCACCTTTCCCACCTTTCGCCCATGCACGATTCGCCGTGCTCCATCATTAATTCCTCGATCCTGATTTCTTCTGTCCCTCCTTCCCAGCTTCCCTCCCTCGCCTCCTCCGTCTTCCTCTCTGTTCATTCATCCTTTTTCCCACCTCTCCCCCAGCCGTGTGCAAATTGATCCAGGCTGCTCTTCTCTTGCCTCTTCAATTTGCCCTTCTGGTGTTTTCTTTACACCCACATCCATCTTGCTTGACTTGTTCTTCACCACTCTCTTTTATACCAGTATACTGATCCTTTTCGCTTGGAAAGAAGAAATAGACTCTTTGCCAAAGGTATGTTGTTCTTGTCTCGAGTCTGTGGTCATGTGCGTTTGTGCCATCGACCGTGTTTCCCGTGCCCTTCCCTGCTCTTGTTTCTCCATCCCACATGCCGCCTCCCAAACCTATGCGTCCGACAAAACGTCAATGCCAGCCATCCACGTCCTGTCAACGTCATCCCGTCCCGCCAGACCAGAACAAACGGTGAAGACATCGGACGAGCTCGTACCTGAAGGCTCCTCCCCCCCCCTTCAGACCCAGCCGACTATTTTTGTTTTGTTTACTATGGGCCAACATCACGTCACAGGAGGAAAAGGAAGGGTCGCTTTGACTGTCGGGTTTCCTGTCCGGGCATTTTTATCGCAACTCATTCGTTCATTCATGCATACATTCACTCACCTTACACGGCTTCTCATCGAATACTTTAGAGCTTTTGCTAACGCGGCTTTGGTCTTGTCCAGATCGTCTTGCCTTTCATATAATCACAAACCAACCACACTCTCTTGACACTCCGTTTAAATATAACCCACACAAAAACCACCATGTACTCAGCCAAGGGAGTTATCCTGGCTGCCCTCGTGGCCGGTGCCTCGGCCGCTGTCGAGCCCATCGTCGCAAAGGGTCAGCACTTCTTCTACAAGAACGGTACCCAGTTCTACGTCAAGGGTGTTGCGTACCAGCAGGACACCGGCTCCTCCGAGGCTGCCAAGCGGTCCACGTCGAGCGGTCCCGATTACCTCGACCCCCTGTCCGACGAGACCCTCTGCAAGCGAGATGTTCCCATCTTGAAGGCTGCCGGCACCAACGTGATCCGTACTTATGCCATCGACCCCACCGCCGACCACGACGCCTGCATGCAGCTGCTCGCCGACGCTGGCATCTACGTTATCTCTGACCTGTCGTCGCCCGACGAGGCCATCATCCGCAGCGACCCCCAGTGGAACACGGCCCTGTACAAGCGTTACACCTCTGTCGTCGACGCCCTCGGCAAGTATGACAACACCATCGGTTTCTTCGCCGGCAATGAGGTCTCCAACAACAAGAGCAACACCGATGCCTCGGCTTTCGTCAAGGCCGCTGTCCGTGACACCAAGGCCTACATCGCCGACAACATGGACCGTTGGATTGGTGTCGGCTACGCCGCCAACGACGACGCCACCATCCGCAACAACATGGCCGAGTACTTCAACTGTGGTGAGACCGAGGAGTCCATCGACTTCTGGGGCTACAACATCTACGAGTGGTGCGGTGACAGCACCTTCGAGAAGTCCGGCTACTCCGAGGTTGTCTCGTTCTTCTCCAACTACTCCATCCCCGTTTTCTTCGCTGAGTACGGTTGCAATACCGTCGATGGCGGTGCTGGCCGTACTTTCCAGGAAACCACCGAGCTGTACTCCGACGACATGACTGAGGTCATTGCTGGCGGTATCGTCTACATGTACTTCGAGGAGGACAACGACTATGGTAAGTCTTCATGTCTATGCACACTCAGGCTAAGACGGGCCCACCATGATTTGATGGCTGACAAAGATTTCCTACAGGCCTGGTCAGCGTCGTCGACAAGTCCAGTGTCAAGCCCTTCAAGGCTTACACCGCCCTGAGCTCCCGTATTGCCGCTGCCACTCCTAGCTCCGTCTCCATGGACGCCTACGAGCCCACCAACTCGGCCGCTGCCTGCCCTGCCATCGGTGCTTCCTGGGCCGCTGCCTCTTCCCTGCCCCCAACCCCCGACTCCGAGCTCTGCGAGTGCATGTTCAACTCCATCTCCTGCGCTCCTTCCTCCAGCTTGGACGAGGATGACTACGGCGAGATCTTCGGTTACATCTGTGGCGCTGACCCTGACTCGTGCGCTGGTGTCAACGGCAACGCCTCCACCGGTGTCTTCGGTGCCTACTCCATGTGCAACTCGACTCAGAAGCTTGGCTACGTCCTCGACACTTACTACAAGGCCCAGAAGTCGGCCTCCGACGCCTGTGACTTTGACGGCAAGGCTGTTACCCAGTCCGGCAGCAGCTCCAGCGGAGACTGCAAGTCCAAGCTCGCCAGCGCCAGCTCCGCCAACGCGGTCGCCGCCACCGCCACCGCCGGCTCCGGCTCCTCCGGCTCATCTTCTGGCTCCTCCAGCAGCTCGTCTTCGAGCTCCCTGGCTACCCCCCTGCACATGAAGAGTTTCTTCAGCATTGGTGACATGGCAGTCGGTCTCTGGGCTGTCATGGCTATGGGTGCCGGTGCGGCTGTCTTTGCCCTGTAAGGGTGGTCAGCCAATAGTGCTGGGGAATGCCTGCATATCGGGAGAGGGGGCTCGGAGGTGTCGTGAGTCTGCATGGCGGCGTTGCGATGATATCCGACACCGCCCGGAGCAGTGACATTATCTGCATGTGGCGGTGTCAAAACACTTGCATTTTTTTTATGTAGGATAGAGACTCTTGTCTTGTCAGGAATTGATCAATTTTGCTATTAGAGAAGACCAGAGCATGCATGGTACCAGGACCGGGTATGAGCATCTGTTCTCAACATGTCTAATGTGTGTACGGTATTTTAACATCCAGCTTCCACTCCTCATAGGAGGTCAATCGAGTGGATCGCGCGGATATTAATGGGCCTCATTCAATTCAAAGTTTAATGACCACAGCTCTTTCCACAAGCAAACAGCATCAGAATAAGATGCATCGCCCCCTCTCTAGGTCGACCTCGTAGTTCCCAGCCTTGAACTCCTAGTCACGTCGCTGTTTGCCAGCCACTGGACTAATTTGCTGGCGCAAAGCAAGTGATGCCCTCCACCATTCGCGATCCATCTGGGCTTCCAACGAGGCCAAGTTGTGCCGTCGGCGATGGCAAAGCAGGATGCTTGTCATCGATAAGGGGCGTCTGAGCACAAAATTCCTGCTTGTCCTGAGAGGGGCGTGAAGACTTGTGCTGGCAATGATGGGCAGAGAATATTGCCAAGTGACGAGACGCGGGGCGTCATTTCATTTACTTTTTGTGTCGTGTGTCTTTCGGTCCAGTAAAGCTATCAGCAAGAATTGGTCGATTTCTAGTTTCGAGTTGGAACGATGTTACGGCCTACCGCCAAAATGCTCTGCCCAAGGGACCTAGCTCTAAACTTTGGTGCCATAGTGGACCGGCTCGTCTGTGTTCCTGTGACAATGGGTAGGTCCGGCAAAGAACAGATTACCTATTGCTCCTTCATACTCTGGACGAATCATGTCTGCAATGGCCGTGCAACGGCCGGTTGCACTCTCAGAAATCATTTCTGCTTCCGCGCGATGTGGATTAAGCGTAATGACCAGTGCTTCGCCCAACGCCAAAGTCCCCTAGAAATACTATCGAGTGGCAGTCGGAGCCTGCACAGCGGAGTCTATCTCAAGTTGGACAAGCCACAATAGCATCACAAACGATTGCCCATATTGATGTGTACAGCCTTAATCTGTGTGTAGGCCTCCAAGCCAGCCTCACCCAGCTCCCTGCCAATCCCACTCTGCTTGACACCTCCGAAAGGGATTCGAGGGTCGCAATCTTGGCTGCTGTTGACCCACACCATACCTGCCTCAATGTCACCTGCAACCCTGTGGGCCTTCTCAAGGTCTCTGGTAAAGACTGCGGCCCCAAGACCGTAGGTTGTGTTGTTCGCCCTGGCAACCGCCTCTTCTTCAGTCTCAAAACTAGATATGACAACAACGGGGCCAAAGACTTCCTCTCTATATACTGTCATGGAATCAGTAACATTCGTCAGCACCGTTGGCCGAACGAAATAGCCCCCATCCACGGGTATCTGCTCATGCCCGCCGGTCATAAGCGTGGCTCCCTCGGACACTGCGGAGTTGATGAAGGCTTTGACGCGTTCCTGTTGCTGTTTTGTGACTTGTGGTCCATGGTACGTGTCCTGATCGAAAGGGTTGCCCAGTTTACTGGTGCTGGCTACCCTTTGCTGGAATGCCTCGACAAACGCTGCATAGATAGGCTTATGGACGAGGATACGGGAAGTAGCGGTGCAGATTTCTCCCTTATTCGACATAATGCCAAAGTGGGACCACTTCACAGCCTGATCCAGATCTGCGTCGTCAAAGACCAGCAATGGAGACTTGCCTCCGGTCTCGAGTGTGATATTCTTGAGGGTTTTCGCGGCCAATGCCATGATCTGTCGGGCCGTCGACGTTGATCCGGTGAAAGCGACCTTGTCAACCTGTGGGTGCTCTACAAGGGCAACGCCTGCTTCCTTTCCGAAGCCGTTGATCAGATTCACGACCCCGGGAGGGAAGCCAGCTTCTTTGATCAGCTGGCCCAAAACCAGGATGCTCAGAGGTGTCTGTTCGGCCGCTTTCAAAACGACGGCATTGCCGCAGGCAAGAGCAGGGCCAAGTTTCCAGCATGCCATGGACAGCGGGTAGTTCCAGGGGATAATCTGCCCAACCACGCCGATGGGCTGCCGGACAGTATAGGCAAACTTCTGGGGTGTGGTTGAGATGGTCTGTCCAAAGACCTTGTCTGCCCAACCGGCATAGTAGCGTATTGTGCCTATAGCTTCGGGGAGATCGCCGTCTAGAGCGTCCTTGTATGGCTTTCCTGCGCGGAGTGTCAGACTCAAAGGAGCGTAGACCATGCTGAAGAACAGATTAAACTACCCACCGTTGTCCCACGTGTCAATGGTCGCAAGTAGCTCCTTATTCTTCTCCATCAGGTCAGCAAGTCGGTTCATGAGAATGCCACGCTCGGTGCTTGGCAGTGTCTTCCATGGTCCCGTCCTCAGCGCAGAATGAGCTGCCCTGACAGCCCTGTCAACATCCTCTGCGGATGCTGCTTGAACAGTCGCAATCTCAGACTCAGTGCTAGGAGCGGTTGATTAGCAGTAGACGCGGAGCTTTCGTGGAAGCATGCTCACAAAGGGTCGATCGACGTGATTGGCCTTTCTGATGATCCGTTGACAAATTCATTGCCAATGAAAAGACCCAAAGGTTGTGAGTAAGTGCGACCGTTGGGCGCAGTCAACGTGGCAAAGAGGTCAGCCATGATTGAGTGTGATAATCGACCTACTGTAGGTACTCTCAGTCTTGAATCCAAAAATGTCCGCCCACACGTGCTTAGTTTTAACATAAGGTGTCCGCCATGGGAATAGAAGAGATTGAACTGCACTCACTCCAAATTGCATTGGCCTCGGGTCTCAACTGCTTATCTCAGCCACGCCTTGGTGGACGAGCCATATCCATTCAGCTTCTGGTCCCGGCACCAGTTTGCCGCGGTGTGGGGTGCGTAGAACGTGGTCGGTCTAGCTTTCCTATTCCAGACCAGCAGCGAGCCGGTGTGCCGGGCTGCCGTATCAGGACATGACCCGAGCCCTGGACATCATTTCGTCATAACACCCGACACCCGCCTCTTGGGGGGACTGTTTTGGTGGACATATCACTGAGCATGTTTAACGAGAGAGCGAGAGGATACTCCAGGAGATGTAGACGTATTTTTAGATGAGACTGGTCATCTTGATGTGAACATTCCAGGCCACGCGCTCTATCCACGGCGTGTTCTTTTGACCCGCAGCTGCTGAGACAGGCGACTCCGTGGATTAGCAACAGTCTTGTTTGTGAGCGGAGTATTGCCGTGTATCTCAGCTCGCATCGTCTTCTTCCTCCGAGCTTGGATCGAATGCTGATAGACCCGGACCCGAGCTGTCTGCCTCGCGTCCGCGTCAACCACACTGCATGCGTAGCATGTCTCGCGCTGGCTTGCCTCTTGTCTCGCTGGTTGTCGGTCACGACGAGGGACGTGTGCAACCCTGTTGGATCTCGAGGCATTTAGTATTTATGCAAATCGCCTGTCGCCGAAGCCAGATGAGATTGCACCACGCGGTTGGCTGGCCTACATCAACCCGCTGAAAAGAGCTTCAACATTACACACATCCTCAACAATACACAACCATACACATTTGCACACAGTCTCCATCATGTCCCTCAAAGGTATCATGGTAGCGCTGTACACGCCCTTTACGGCTGACCAGTCTGCCATTGACATCGCGGCTTTGGATAAGCACATTCAACATCTTATCAAAGTGGGCGTCCACGGCTTAGTTCCCGGGGGCAGCACCGGCGAGTTCACCGCGTTGACTCTTGAAGAGCGAAAACAATTAGTCGAGGCCTCCGTCAAGTCTGCAGCTGGGAGAGTGCCGGTGATTGCGGGTATTGGCGCTCTCTCCACAAAAGAAGGCGTCGAGCTCGCCACGCACGCCGCCGAGGTCGGTGCAGCAGCCCTCATGGTTGTACCTCCATTTTACGATGCACCCTCAATTGAAGAGTTGCACCAGCTTCTGGCAGAGCTGCATTCAGTATCTAAGCTACCAATCATGTACTACAACATCCCTTCCGCGAGCGGTGTCAAACTCAGCCCGGCTCAGTTAGCGGGCCTGTCAGAAGTGGGGGTCAAGTACATGAAGGATACTTCGGGGGATGCGCCAGCCCTCACAGAGCTTTTGTTCTCTCTGCAGGACAAGATCACTGCTTTCAATGGATGGGACACCTTGACCTTCTACGGTCTCGCTGCTGGCGCAAAGGGATCCGTGTGGGGAGCGACCAACATCATTCCCGAATTGTCCATCGAGCTTTGGGAGGCCCTTGCGGTCAACAAAGATCTTGAGAAGGCGAGGGAGCTGTGGACCAAGATCTATCCTGTCTGCAAGTTCCTCGAATCTTATAACTATGCGGCAGCCATCAAAACCGGCATGGAATTGCGTGGCACGTCAACTGGAGGGTGCAGAAAGCCATTTTCTGTTCTTGGCCAAAAAGAGCGTGCTGAGTTTGCCTTGTTACTAAGAGTCGCTGGCGTGGATGTTGTCCAGCCGTAAAGCAGGCGAGCCGCTACAGTATTCAAGAATAGTGTGCCATAAGTCCAATGTCAATCAATATACACTTGTTGGATTTCAATAATTCCGAGCCGAGCTCTCTTTTCATGTTCCTCTCTTGGGCCTTGACAAGTGCAATTGCACTGATTGCCGTAGACTGTGGCGCCCGGCATCATTTTCTGACCATCCCGAGGTCCTCTAACTTGTCTGCAAACTCAGCTCGAGCAGAAAGCACGCGGGGGTGCCTGCCCCAACATAAGAGAAGATGCTATGATTCTTTTATGATCAAATAAAACGAGATGCTCATGGTCGAAATATGCCAATAAATAAGATTTTTGCAGCACCATCCTAGAATCTACGTTTTGCTCTCGCGTGGACACGCAGCTAATGATTTCAAAGTCATTGAACATTGCAAGCGATTGAAGCTTCAGACAAAATTATTGGTTCCACTTCGGCACTTGAACGGTCAAGTTGAGGCAGATATTGGCCCGCTCATTTTGTTTTGAAATTGAAGATGACCTTTGCTGGCCGAGGCAAGACTGCCTAGGAAATTTGAGGAATGATTCGGAAGGGCAAGCTACTTCGTCCTTGGGACAAATATCCTGCCCAGGGCTTTTCCGCCATTTTCTGGGTCGACATAATTGCTTTGAGCAGATAATCGGTCAATTTGTAGCCTCGAGTGTATCAATTGATGTCTCGGATTATGTCTCGATGAGAACCTCCTATCACAACCTCGCCAGGATTCCGTCGTGTCTCAAATATGCCAATCTATCCAATGTGATGTCTTTGACTGACGCACATCTTTTTTCATGTCAATGTCCAATGTCGGAACTGGGGAAAAGAGGATGAACGAACCCGGCAAGCCTCATCGTAGTGGCAAACTCTTCCTTTAGCATCTTGATGGCAAGCTCAACGCCCTTCTGGCCATTATACTGCGTTGATATTAACCCACTAGTCGATTGGGAGGGGGCTTTCTGTTCTTAAGTTCGTACCGCGAGACCCCATATAGGTATCCTGCCAACGAGAACATGATCCGCACCAAGAGCGATTGCCTTGAATATGTCAGATCCCTTGCGTACACCTCCGTCTACTGCGATCTGTATCTTTCCCTTGGCAAGAGGCGCGCAGACACGGAGCGTGTCAAGCGTTGCGGCAATGCCATCGAGCTGCCTTCCGCCGTGATTGGAAATGACAACGCCATCCAGGCCGTGATCAATTGCAATCTGAACATCATCGGTCGTGTTTACTAGGCGACTGTCAATGACGAAGCGGAATATTTAGGGCTACATGAAATCGCTCACCCCCTTTCAGCCAGACCTGCATTTTTGTATGCTCCTTGAGCCACGGGATCGCACTGTTCCAGTCGAGGCTTGCATCTCCGTCTGAGGTCAGCAAATTCGATCAGGTCACTGTTTCTAGGTCCATACCAAAAGCCGTTGCTGCATTGTCGCCACTGAATTCCTTCCTGCCATTTGAAAGGAGGTTTGGAAACTGCATCTCTTCTGGGAGTGTGAAACTATTCCGCATCTCATTAAGCCGGCGCCCAAGCACCGGAACGTCCACCGACACGAAAATGGCTTTGTAAGAGGCAGCTTTATAGCGGCCAAACCTTAGCATGCAGGATCGAAAACTCGACTCGGGGGAATGCCTCACCTTCTGCACGTTGCAGCAGCTGCAGCGTGGTACTTCGATCTTTGAGCACGCAGACCTGCATAAAATAAGGATTTCCCAGACCTTGTTGTGCGACTTCTTCAAGTGAGACGGTCGAGTATGATGACAGACCCATACATATACCCTCTGACGCTGCGGCTCTTGAGGTTGCGACTTCACCTTCAGGATGGGCTAGCTGATGCATAGCAGATGGACTGAAACCGAACGGGAATGGGACCTTGGAAGCATCAGCCAATTTCCAAGCAATTGGTGGGGCTTGTGGCCTACCTTGACGCCAAATATCTCCGACGATGTATCAAGATGATCCACGTTCACTAGAACTCGAGGACGGATCTTGTATCTCCGATATGCTTCTTCATTTTCCCGGAGTCTTGAGGGAGATAAGCCGCCGCACTTGAATCTCACTGATTTATTTGTGTGATGTGCAGGATGAACTCACGTTTCCATGTCCATGGCTCCCTCGTTGTAGAAGTCTGGAATACGTCAGTCCGGAATGTCACGGCTGGCAGAGCAGTGACCAACCTCGATACATGGGAGGCAATCTCGCGCTGCCCTCGCGCTTGAGGTCGCTGATGCTGAACACCTTGGCGTCGAGGGATACACTGCGATTGGCCATATTTGCTTCCTTGGTTTCAAATACTGCACAGCTACCCGACCTGCTTGCGGTGATAAGCCCTGCAAATAGCTGGTGATCAAGACATTCTTAACTGATTGATTATGGTGGCGGAATCTCATCATGGATAATATGTCTCGCCTAGCGGCCGGTGGTCGAGATACGGACAAAGCGAATGAGCGTTTGAGACCGGAAATGCATTCGGGTTTGCTTACTCCTTTGGTCAATTGTGTTACCAATGCCCCACTCCATTTCCACCAACATCTCGGTAACGTAGAGGCACCAAATGGCAGCAGGATTCATAGGATGTCGAAGACGAAGTTTACCTTACAAAACTCACTCTTGTGCCGTCGACCACGTTCCATTGATCCCTTCATTCAACCCTCATAATCAAGCTCCGACAGACGTGAGCCCATTATGAAGGTATTCCTGTAGGTGCCTCCATCATATCCGGAGATGAGCCCGAATGCTGATGCCCATGGTCACATGCAGCACAGGCGCAACGGGCTACATCGGGGGGGACGTACTCGCTTCAATCGCAAGCCAATTCCCAACCGCATCAGTCACGGCCCTCGTCCGTGACATGGCTCGGGCAAAGCCAATCACGGACAAGTATCCCGAGGTCCAGCTTCAGCAAGGGGATCTAGACTCAGCGGATGTCATCGAAGGAATTGTCAAGCAAGCCGACGTGGTCATCAGTACGCCCTAGTGCCTGCCTCGATGTCCAATTTTGTCCGGAGCCTACCCTAAATGAGTAATTACAGATGCTGCAAGCGGCAAACACATTGGCATCGTCCATAGTATTGCCAACGGCATCCGACACGCCAGCAGGACAAGCCCGGGTAGGTTGGACCGGCTTTGTGAGGTTCTAAAGTAAAGCAGCTACTGAGAATGCCTAAAACACAGTCTACTGGATTCAGATTTCTGGCGCGAGCGTCCTTTCAATACCTGATGTCGCTCACCAGCGTTTCGGCGAGGCTCCCGGTCACAGATACAATGACTACGGTCAAGTCTCTGAGATCATTTCCCTCATTGAAAGGTCCCCAGCACGTGCTGTTGACCAAGCTATATTAAGCACCGCCCGCGAACTAGGCCCCCAAGTCTGTACAGCCATTCTGTTCCCACCGATTATTTATGGGCTGGGCCGCGGACAAGGAAACAGGAATAGCATACAAATCCCAGGCCTTTGCAAGGTAGCCATTGAACAAAAGGCTGCCGTGTATGTTGGACCAGGAGAGGCTAAATGGGGTAACGTTCACATTACGGACCTCAGCAGCCTCATTATGGCGATAGTAGGCAAGGCGCAAGACAAGGATACTAACCCGGAGCTGTGGAACGAACATGGATTATATACTGTTCAGACCGGTGAGATGGTAAGTAATTACATGGCACGGTTTGATAATTGGAAACCTTTACTAAAGTGACATGGTGTCCTTAGTCATGGAAAGGCATCGCCGAAATTGTTTCTCAGACAGCCCAGAAGGTACAGTTACATGCACCTATGAAGTCGATTGATGCGCAAGAGGCAGACCGGACGTTTCCACATGGTAGTGTTTTATTTGGGACGAACGCTGTGTGTAGCCCAAACAGGGCGGAAAAGTTACTCGGCTACGGTGCCTCGCAGCACGGACTGGACAAAGAGATACCGGAGTCTTTCCAGAGAGAGCTGCATGCCCGGACCTAGAATCAACAATGGGCGGAGACCGGTTCACTGTCTCCAACAAGGCCACGGGGGGAACAGTGCTGAAGCTGATACAAGTTGGAGGAGAGCAAACAGGCCGACGCCTGAGGTAGTAGGAAACGCTTGCCCAGGGGAGAGGACGCGGGAATATTTGAAAGAAGTGCCATAGCTCTTTCTCAATTATGAAAGACTAGTACTGCAGTATCACTTCCCTAATGCATTATTCGTGCTAAATAGGCAAGCGGATGAAGTAAATGAGCACAGCAACCTCGCATGTCGCGGGAGCAATGAGTTGCCAGTCACAAAATCGATTCGTGCATTCTTCAGGGCCGCTTCACGGTCACTGTTGCCACATGCATGCAGGTGTTGAGCCCACGCGTACATGTCTGCCGGATCTTTGTCTGTATAAGTCTAGCGTCAATATCTGAAAGCATTCGACAATGCAGCCATGCCTTTGGTTCACATGTGGGCCAAACATGAATAATGTTCTAACGTTGATCCAAGAGATACCCCGCAGAGTTGCACATAGCTGGAGCAGGGATCGGTCGGGTCCGCTGCTCTACATCGGGATGAAGGCTACCTACTTATATATCCCCGCTTCCGTTTTTGTCAACCCACTATAGCCCCGACGAGCCTGACTCCCTTTTTGTTGCTCGCTTCCGACAGCGTGTTCTGATCCTCATCGGGATAGTCAGCCGCTTTGGCCCCCAAGTCCCGCGTAAACTCCGCGTGGCTTCCGGTCCCACTCATTTCTCCGGACTCGATCCCCCAATCCGGCTCATTCTAAGGATCGTATGGATACCGAGGCACGGTCACAGTCTCGTCCGAAGCGTTCACGAGGTAGTTGTGCGACGTGCCGGCGGCGTCATGTCAGGTGTGACAAGACAAGACCCGTCTGCAATACCTGCAGCAAAGCAGGTGTGGGTTGCGAGGGCTTTACCGCCGACGTGAGATGGGCGGCGCCGTCGAAACAGGCTGCTGACACTTGCAACGCGAACTTGAACACTGGCGGGTCTGTATCTATATGCTCCCAGCGATCAAGACGACACCTCTATACAGGTAATTCTCCTGGCTGGCACTGTTGATCTACGACTGGCTGATGTGGCGCCGTGTAAGAAACATCTCGGGAACTTATGAGCCACGGGCTTGTCGCCAGCCTGGACACCAACTCTGTAGATGGCTGTCTTGCGGAACTCGACCGCACCAAGGCCAACCAGGCCACGGTCGGCCCATTTGGTGTGCTTGATCTCGGCCAGGCCGGACCAGGGGCCACCTCGCAAGTTGCAGCACCGCATGCCGGGCCCGAGCCCGCCAGTGACAGCCAAGTCCCAGAGCCGGACACCACAAGCCCTCTATCCCTCGACACCCTCCTTGGCCTCGACAATACCCTACAATGGGGGGATCTTTTTGACGTGAATCCGGCCTATTTGTTCGCGGCTGATCCGGGTAGACTGACCTTGGATGGCCACAGCTTGCCCGAGTCGACGTGGACTTGGCCCGAGTCCGCTCAGACACCCATGCAGATCGAAAGTGGCATCGGTCAACGCACCCAAGGGTCAGAATCCTCCCTTTCGGAAGTCACTGGAGTGCCTCCAATAGTGCCTCCAGCACAGTCGCCGGCTGCAAGCGATCGTGATGCTGTCGTGACCCCAGACGTGGCACAGTTCTTGCTGCGTCACTTCCGAGAAAACCTCAGCTGCATCACACGCGCCTTACCCACGGGGCTCAAATCCCCGTGGGAGATTCTCAACCTCTCCGTTGCGGTCCAGACATTTGCTGAACTAAACTTCCTCGAAGCCAAGCGTGTGTCGCACGCGGCTCAGGCAAACTACTGGGCGGTGCTCAGCTGCGCCGCATATCATGCAAACGCCACTCCGGCAAGTCAGGCTGGCGAGTCGCAATCGTCTATGGGAAGCTTAGCATCAGCAGCACTCACCAAAGCCAAAGGCCACATGCAAATGTCCCTCAAGACCGAAGTCCGCGACAAGCCAAGAGCAAAATACAAGGATCAGCTGATGGCAATCCTAATGCTCACAAATAATTCGGTAAGAGCTGCCGCCTGCGTCTTCAACAAGGTATCGAGTCGCTGATAGACGATCCAGATTATCATGGGTAATGAGAATGACGCGCGTTGTTACCTCCTGGACGCCGAACGCCTGCTTCGACTTAGAGGCCTATCTAAACGTCACGTCTCCAGGCGTGTGAGACTGCTGCATCATGTCTACACATGGCTGCGCATTATGGGGGAGAGCACCTATGTCATCCATGACTATGATACGTACGAGCCGACCATGGAGAGACCGGCTGCTCAAGCCCAGTACGACCCACTGCATGCCATTGGGCTTCACCAACCACAAGAGCCCCAAAATGGGCGTCTGGACGACTTTCTCAGGCTGCAGCCACATGCGTCTGATAGTGATCTTGAGATCGAGGAGCTGAAAGAGTACGAGACCGGGCGTCGGGACATTCATCTTGAAGACTCACGGGAATTTTCAGATACTCAATTCCCTCAGGTCTATGGGGTGCCGGAGACGTGGCTAAGTCTCGTCTCTCAAGTCACAAGACTCGCCAATCTGTTGGACGCGGTCAAGTCACGACCGAGCTCATCAAGCTTTGACCTATCCAATTCGCTCCAAAAGCGGGCCAAGCTACTTGAAGAAATGATCTGTAGTTTTGCAGCCCGCCCGACCACGTCCTATGGTAGCCACATGCTGGACGAGGAAACACTGTGCCAGGTGGCAGTTACAGATGAACCCAATACCCATATGCTGAGGGCCTTGAATACTGCACTGGAGATATTCTTTTGTGAGTAATTTTCTTTGTTCTCACGGATTGAAATGTTCCATAATGCACCCGCTTGGGATATATAGCAGGCAACTGACACGTTCTAGATCGCCGGATCCGCGACCTCCACCCTCGCATATTGCAAGGCTATGTCACTGATGTGATAGATAGCCTGAAAAGTTTTGAAAAAGCTTTGGTCTCCCACAATCTTGGAGGCCCCTGCCCGGTGTGGCCATTATTCATGGCTGGTTGTGAGGCTATCAGGCCAGATGATCGCGAGTTCTTCACGTCGCTGATCCAGCGCGGCGTGGAGCAGTTCGGGATATCCAGTTTCAAGACTGCCGGCGATATCATGTCCAACGTGTGGGAAAGACGTGACAGGCCGGTGAAAGACCTCACATACCCAGATACCTCTCGGCGTGGGAACTTGTCTCGAAGCTCCACCAAACTGCGTAGCACGTCGCTACAGTGGACGTGGGTCGATGCTCTACGCGAGGGCAAGACGACACTCTTTCTTTGCTAGCTTCAACACTGTGGGCTGGCCTTTCTAACACCAGAAGTTTGCATGCCATGAAAATACCTCTTGTGCACTAGGCACACGTAGAGAGCAACCTATCTAGATTATATTACAATCAGACTGCCCAGGTGGTCAGAACATGAATCAAGTTGACCGCAAAAACCTCCTCTGGTTTTATTCTCCACAGACAGATGCCCTAGTCTAGCTTCTCTTTCCAAAATCCTCGCTGTTATCAATGGTGTGCAGGAGCCACGCTCGTTATGCCCCGAATGAAAGACAAGATGACTTTGAGATAGTATGTCGCTGGAAAGGGTAGGCAAGACCGGTACGTAGAAGTTGAATCGCCTCAATCCTCCACTTCTCCGCACCCTGGAGGTGATGAGCCGGCGCTATCTTCTCCCAGGGTATTCTTCCCCGGAAATGGTCCTATCTAGTCCCGGAAATGGAGCGAGGCTGGCCATGGGAGCAGGGTTGCGAGCAGGCTTCCGGAAAGGATTGCAGAAAAGGCGGAAGATATATCTAGACAGGGTTGAACCTGCCGACTGCAAACCTTGGAAGCATGATACAGGCAGCTTGAAGCAACACACTACTCCTTGCTCTCGCTGGCCCCAATCTCCGCTACAAAACCCGAACACACAAGAAGATGGACGAAGACAACAAACTCGTTATGGGCCTTCACCCAATGCGGTCAAATCATGTGGGCGACGTGGAGGAAGTGCGTGGATTCGATGAGGACATCGACGGCGCAAACGGAACACAACGTGGTCTCAAGTCCCGACACGCACAAATGATCGCCCTCGGGGGCACAATCGGCACCGGACTCTTCGTCGGCTCGGGCCAAGCCCTCCAGATGGGCGGGCCATGCTTCCTCCTCCTGGCTTATGTGCTCATGAGCCTCCTTGTCTACGGTATCGTTACGGCCACCACCGAGTTCAGCTCCTACCTCCCCGTACGCGGCAGCAGCGTCAGCTACTTTGGGTCGCGCTATGTGTCGAGCAGCCTTGGGTTCGCCCTTGGGTGGATGTACTGGTATATCTTTGCCATAACTGTGCCGGCAGAGATCACGGCAACCAGTCTCGTCATCGAGTACTGGGGCACTCCGGTTCATGTCTCGGTGTGGATCACCGTCTCCATGGTTGTCATCATCGGTCTCAACTGCTTCCCAGTCAAGGTCTATGGTGAGGCAGAGTTCTGGTTTGCTTCTCTCAAAGTTTTTGGCCTGATTGCACTCCTCATTACCGCGCTCATCATTGTTTGTGGTGGTGGCCCCAATGGGCAGGCCCTGGGTTTCCGTTATTGGCATCAACCCGGTCCGATCAAGGAGTACCTCGTCGACGGTGGAAGTAGCAGGCTGTGTGCGTTTATTGGCACCTTGGTCTTCTCAGTATTCGCTTTTGCCTTCGCTCGTAAGCATGCATCACTTCTCATCTGTTACGGATCCCCGTCTTTCATTCTTTGCAATGCCCGAGAATACAACACTTTTAGCCCCGTGACAGGACTAACATCACCATAAGCGGAGCTGATAGTGGTCACTGGCGGTGAGATGCAGTCACCCAGGCGAAATCTGCCGTCGGCCGGCCGGCGGTACATATACAGGCTGATCTTCTTCTATGTCCTGGGATCCTTTTTTATCGGCCTCATCGTTTCCAGCGACAACGCCCGTCTACTCGGGGGTGGAAAGGGGGCAGGGTCGTCGCCCTGGGCTATAGCGATCAGTGAAGCCGGCATTGGCATTTATCCCGATATCATCAATGCGATTATTCTGACATCGGCCTGGTCTGCTGGAAACTCGTACCTGTACCTCTCGAGCCGGGCTCTTTACGGTATGGCTCTCGTGGGAACCGCGCCCAGAGCTTTTGCCAGGTGTACTAAGAGCGGCGTTCCCTATTACGCACTGGGTGCGAGTGCGTCCTTTTCCCTCCTGGCCTACCTCAACGTTGCCTCGACTGGTGCCGTCGTCTTCAACTGGATGATCAACCTGATCAATTCCGGTGCCTTTCAAAGCTGGATTGCAGTCTGTGTCATCTACTTACGGTTCCGCAAGGGCACGGGGGTGCAAGGCATTAGTGATATTCCGTACCGATCCCGCCTCCAGCCGTACCTTGCGTGGATCTGCGGGACTACGTTTTTGGTTCTCATGCTTTTGAACGGGTTCAAGGTCTTCATCGGAAATAACTGGGATGTGTCGAGCTTCCTGACTGCGTACATTGGTATACCGATCTTTCTTGCGCTCTACTTTGGCCACCGCTTCACCGCTGGTCGAGACGAGCCATGGTATATTGATGCCAAAGCCATGGACCTGACTACTGGGATGGATCAGGTGCTCGCGGCGGAAAAGCCGAGAACCAGTATCGACGGGTCAAGATTTGGTGCTCTCTCTTGCATATTTGGATAATTGTATATCGCAAGCATCCATTGTGGCTTACGTCTGGTGTGTCGCATGTCTTGGCGTGTCCCGACAGTCATGGCTTGATCTTTTTGAGGGCAGTGGATTGATTTGATTTAAATCTGTTCTCAGCTGATGGTTTCGAAATCTCTGCTACTGGCCTCATCAGTTGGGGCATATTGAGAAAGAGATCGGAGATTCGCACCCGCACAAACAGAGGGGACACCCGTACAAGTATAGCCCCATATACACATCACCCATAAAATATCTCATATAGGACAATTTCCTATGGAATAACCACCCATAGGATCACCTTCTATAGCATTGCCTACTATGGGATAACCTCCTATGAGATGATTGCTGGGGTGGGAACCTAAATATTTTGATTTCTGAGTTACCTGATATGGGTGAACCCTCCGTTTCTGCGGGTGCGAGTCCCCCATCTCTTCAGAAATCAATATGAACTCTTGAGTTCGGGGTAGGCGCCACAAATGTGTGTTTGGTTGGATCGTTCTGGGTACCTCTCATTGGCCTTGAACTTGAAGGCAGGGCAGCTGGAATGCGGGTTCCTGCATGAGTGGGGCCCAAGCTCAAGACCCAGAGAGCAAGGCAAAGGGGGCATGGGCACCAGACCAGCCCCTCCATCCCAGCCTACCACCCAGTCCCACCTGGCCGAGGAACCCCAAGGTCAAGCTCCAGCCTAAGCTCACTGTAACATCAGCCGCAGCTGCACAATCCAATCCCACCTAGCACATCCCACTTTGAACATCGACACCGTCCACAGCATCTTTCAAGGCCCGCTCGACTCTATTTGGGAGACCAAACCCAATTGATCAGTCAGCCTACAGCAGAACATGGCCATATACAACTACGTCAGCGACACAATCGACCTGGCGCGTCGCCAGGCCGACCGCGTCGTGAGCCCTCACGACCGCCAGAAGGCCTATGACAGCGTCCTCGGCTTTGCCCAAGAACAGCCACTCCTGTTTGTAAGCCACATGACACTGCCCTGCCCCAGGCCCCCTGCCTCCCTTGGTTCACCCTGCTGATCGCATGACTATGCACAGTCCTTCGTTGTCGCACAGCTGCTGCTCTCCGTGATCCCCATCCTCCTGTTCGCGTCCTTCGTGCTCGGAACCGTCGCCCTCGCCCTTTTCACCGCCGTTATCTTCTGTCTGTTCTGGATCGGCGTGGCCAGTATAATCCTCGGCTCAACGCTCTTCGTCACCTTCGGGCTCGCTGCCCTGGGCTGGCTGTGGCTTGTCGGCACATACCTTGCTGCCAACTTTGTCTATGGGCTCGTAGCCGGCGGCAGTGACAAGGCAGACCAAGCTACCAGGTTGAAAATGGAGGAGAAGTGGGCAACAATCAATAACAAGAGGACGGCCACAGAAGAGGCCGAAAAGAGCATTGTGAAAAAGGAATCAATAGACGACGGAGTCAAGCTTGGAGCTGGGCAGTTTGGGGAGGGGGGGGATAATGCTTCAAGTGGCTAGGGTTTCCGAAGGCCAGCTGGTGGTCCTTCGAAGAATTTTACACTGTCAGCAAACTTTCGGTCGAACCTTTATCTGGTGTCAGAACCTGTTAGTACTCATTGTGCCAGGCCAAAATGACTTTGAGCCGTGTGTTTGCAACAGCCATTTTCACATGCAGCAGGTCCCAACCAACTGCATGTATTTCTCCCCTTCAGATGCTTTCCAGAAATATCTATGATAACCAGTAATTAATTCTAGATCAGGCCTTTTCTGCGCTACATTACCCACTTCAGTGTTCGATCAGAGATTTCCAACAGGTTTGCCCCGACCAAGTCCTCGAGGATTGGGAGCCTCTAGTCATTGAGAGCCAGACACGCTCCCGCGTTATGGAGTCGCACAGCTTCTTCTTGGGCAAAGGCTCGATTAAGAGATTGGAACGGCGTCATTCGGTGGCTTAGGCATTCGGTTTCCTGCAAGTCTTATTTTTCTTTGATGCTGCTCCTTCAATGAGTGGCTAGGTGCGGTGTAGGCTTTAGGAACTTACTCTCATTATTGTCTACAGTTCCAGTCGACCCACACCTAGATGAATTGAGCTTTCCATCGCACTAGCAGACTTCTCTGTATGTGGATTCTCGCTTCCACATGGAGCAAGGTGCAGACATTATATAAATAGCAAGACTGTTTATCATGGAGTCTACGGGTTACAAAGCTAGTAGCCTGGTATTGGTTGTCCTCAATACCACCAATGTGCGAGAATTCTAATGATAGCGTCTGAAGTCTTGCCATCTCGTCCAGCCCGCGCAGTTAAATATGAGCTTTCTACGAGGTATTTGACTCTTTTGGCTCTGTTGAGATTCTTAGCCTGCTTGTGCTCTCACTTTTTGTCCCAGAAAAGCATCAGACTTTCCCTCATCTCTTTTCGTACTTGGTAGTCCTTCTTCAGTTTGACGATGAATTTGGTGGTGGTCATGATTGCCATGACTA
Source organism: Diaporthe vexans (assembly GCA_021188095.1). Taxonomy (NCBI): domain Eukaryota; kingdom Fungi; phylum Ascomycota; class Sordariomycetes; order Diaporthales; family Diaporthaceae; genus Diaporthe; species Diaporthe vexans. The sequence continues at coordinate 250,735 of JAJLLZ010000009.1, forward strand.
GGACATCGGTGATGGCCCTTATGTCCAGTTCTGAGATCTTAGGGGTAGAGTTGGAAACCCTAGCTAAGTCAGTTAATAAGTCATACAATTATTAAATCCACGCCTTGAGGTCGTAGGTACATCCATTTTTCTCTTAGTCTACTAGTAGTAGGAAGCCTTGACAACCTCGGGTTGATATGCCTCTGAGAAAGGGGCTTCATGCCTAAACTTACTTTCGTCCAATTCATTATCTGGATCAAGTCTACCCCGTGGTCAGTCAGAAGCCTGCTCTCCATATCTATGGAAAGGCTCGGACTAGTACACAAGTAGCGGGTAACCAGCTATGTATGACTCTAGTCTTAAGAGATACAGTCCTCACGGTACGGGGGGGGGGCATTTCCAGAATAATTATGATTCTGTGAGACTTGAAATTGATAAAATCTCCCGTGCCCTGGGCCACAAAACCTTGAAAGGTCAGGCCCTGTATAGTGTTACATTGTATAATTTTATATCCAGGTAGTAAGCTAATCCTATATGACTACTTGGAAACGGTAACCTGAGGACTAGTCTCATGGTTAAAGAGTCTCGACTCTACCGAGGTGATACCTTGCTTCACGCCCCGGGGTTGAACATTGATGTTATGATTGCACCTGACTGAACCGAGATTTCTTATGAACATGTTGTTACAAGGGATATCCTATGCCGGCCGACATCCTTCAAATAATTGTCGCTCCTTGCCATGTGATCACTGTTCACTTCGGGCAATCGGCTGTAGCTGTTGGGAACCTTGGAAGCCCTGGATGAACACCTGAACGGACCATTCTGTCAAAATCAAACCAATGCGGTCAGAACGAGTCGCATTGTGAGTTCCTTCTTGATGTGTCACCATGCGTTCATTCACAATACCCTGCAACTCTACAACATGAAAAGAGCACCAAGGATCGCCATTCCCAAGGAGCCAACAGAGCCCATCTTAGCAGCAGCAGCAGTGCTCGAGGCACTTTCGCTGGCACCCGTGGCAGTACCCGTGGCAGATGAACCCGTAGTTTCCGTGGTCCCGCTGGCCGACGACAAGCTCCCTGTCGTCGCGGTGGCTTCGGTGCCCGTGCCCGTCTGTGAGACAGACGTCGACTGAGTCGAGTCCTGAGAGGAAGGCGACCCAGACCCAGACGCAGAAGACGTGCCAGTGCTGGTTACTCCGGCGCTGGCTGAGGAACAGCTCTCACCGGCGTTGATGGCGGAGCAGAAAGCATCAGCTGCTGGGAGGACCTCATCTATGCCGGTGGTTAGTATACGCGGGCTTGTGCGATATCACGTAGGGTGTGACACGGTCCAACATGAGGGCACATGGGGGCACACGGGGGCACCTACTGATAGCGACCTGCTCACCACACCCGGCGAGCACGCAAGTGGTGGCATTTGTTGTGATGTCCGTCTGGTGTTGGCTCGTACACTGACAGGCGTAGTCCGTTTCTCCGCACCCGACCGAGCCAGCTGCTACCACGAGGCAGTCCCGGGCACATTCTGGGATCGACGAGACACACTGGCTGGAAGCTAGGCTGGCGAGGGCAGATACTACAAGGAGAGAGGGCTTCATGTTGGCCTTGTGCGATATTCCAACGGAATATGTGTTTGTGGGAAGCAACAGAAGGATAGGGTGTTTGCTGATATCCTCGAACAGGGTCGGCAGGAACTTCTCAAGCAAGGCTGGGGACGGGAACGGCGAACAATATCAACAAGATGCGCGAAGACAGGGGAAGTCGGGTCTTTAAACTCTCTCTCTCTCTGCACAGAGGTAGTCGCATTATAACCCAGTGCTGCAGTAGTTCGGAGGCCCGCCCATTGTCGTCGCACTGCAGCACTCATTACGAGTCGCTTCCGCGCAGATCCATGGTAGATGGAGGGGCAGACCATGATGCTCATTGGGGAATGGCAACTCGAGCTGGTGGTGGGTGCAGCGCATAGTGGCCGGGTGCTGACCACAGGCCGGGAGCCGTCGACAGCTTCTCCGCATCCCCCCCCCTCTACGACGTCGACTCCATGTGACCCCAGCTGTAGCCTGGTAGTTCAGCAGGGGGTTCAGCCGACTCACACGCAGCTTGCAGCGCGTGTGTGTTGCTGAGGGGTGATGATGAGCCAGGGGTTCCGCAGTAGACGCTGCTCGGGATGCGGGGAGCTCTGCATGCTGTCCTGATTGTGTGACACACCACCTCGTAATGACCTGCTCCCAGTAACAACATTGAAATTCGCGTGCCTTTTCCAGTGCTGAGACGCACACCACCAAACGTTCCGGACCGGGTTTGCTCTGCTCTCTCTTTCTGGTGTCGCGGAGTTAGCTGACTGTTGACGTATGTGGGTACAAGTGTTCCGCTCCCAGAATGAAAGTCGATGTCCCTCATCTATGCGGAGTAGGTCGTGCATGTGTGGATGAATTTCGAATGGCTGGAATGCGACCTTGACCCCCGGCCCAGGTTCATCCGGGAGAAGAGGACCAAATTCACTATTGCAAGCCACGTCCCAGTGCGGTAGTATGTACAGCGGGCTCTCGCCCAGTCAGAAGCAGAGACGCCCTGAAATGGGCCCCAGGGATCTTTCAGCTGCCGATGTGACACTGCTGGACGTGAGCCGCCCCTTGACAAAAACATGCAGCCAGAGTCTGCCCTGGGATGACAAGACGCGATGAGTACGGCACCTAGGGATGCGTGTTATAACTTTCTTGTATGTGCTTCAGTCAATGACCTACAGGGCACCCAGGCATGCGGGGTTGCCTTCATCCAGAGTGCATACCTTGGCCAGGTGCCCTGAAGTGCTGACTACCTAGGTAGGTAAGCACCTAGGTACCTAGTTCTCCATGAAACTCCCGTGGGCGGACCTGACCTGGTTGATATGCCAGGTATCATCAGACAGACATACACTTCTTGCTGTCGCAGGCGCGAACCGGTTTGGTTTTTTTGAGGGTAAAAGAAACCGGTTTCAAGGCTTGGTTGTATTGGAAACGACCCCGGATGGCCGGCCTGTTTATGACGACATGGCCATGAAGGCACGACCCGGCGCGGATGGTCGCTGCCGGTGCTCACGGTCGTCCAGAGCTTCGAGAGTCGAGTGGATGTCTACGTCTACCAGACGAGGTGTAAACACACCCGGATATCCTACTCATGCAATATATTCAACAAGCCTCCGTGTCCAGACTCACCTACAAGTCGTGTTAGCTCCTAAGACCACACAACATTTGAACCAAAATCGCCCACCGCGACCCTCACTCTAGTACGCCGACGAGCATCCCCAGATTGAAGCGTCATGGTCAGCTCGCTGGACTTCCAGCTCCAGAACCAGACCAACTCGTGCCAGGTCTGGGCCTACATTACCGGCATTGCCATCCAGAACGACTGGAAGCGCATGTTCCTCAAGGCCAACGGGCGAGATGTCTACTATCCGGAGCAGGTCTCGTCCATCGGGTCACCCCTCGCGGAGGACTGCGCGATCCCTCTGGGCCCCCCAGGCAACACCGTCTCGGTTCACGTACCTCAGATCGCCGGCGGCCGGATCTGGTTCGCCTGCGACAACAAGCTTCAGTTCTTCCTGAACCCCGGCCCGGCCGTGGTCGAGCCCTCGGTCCTCAACCCCAGCGACCCAAACGCCAAGGTCAACTTCACCTTCGCCGAGTTCACCATGAACAGCGACCAGCTCTTTGCCAACATCAGCTACGTGGATTTCGCCTCCCGTCTCCCCATCGCACTGACGCTGCAGACGGCTGGCGGAGGGGTGCAGCATGTGTCGGGGATGGCAGCAGACGGCATCGACCAGCTGTGCGATGGCCTGCGGCAACAGGCGCAGAAGGACGGCAAGCCATGGGACAAGCTGATCGTGCAGCCAAGGGGCCAGCCGGTGCTGCGGGTGCTGAACCCAACCCACGGCGAGGCGGTGGGGGCCAGCTTTGCGGGCTACTTTGAGCCGTACGTCGAGGAGGTGTGGCAGAGGCACAGCAAGAGCCCGATGCGTATCAACACTCAGGCTGCAGCCGGCACCGTGGCCGGCACCGTCAACAGCAAGGGCGAGCTCGTCTTTGGCGACGAGCCCTTCCGGAAGCCCAACAGCGCAGACATCTTTGGCTGCAACAGCGGGCCGTTCACGACGGGGCCCTCGCCATACCGCAACAGCATCATCCCCCGGCTGGCGGCTGCGTTCCAGCGCTCAGCCTTCCTGAGCGCCGACGACCACCCGTCGGACCCCTCGACCTTCTACCGGCGCGACCCCACCAACCACTACTGCCGGCTCTTGCACGCAGTCAACCTCGACGGCAAGGGCTATGCCTTTGCCTACGACGACGTCCAGCCCGACGGGGGGGCAGACCAGTCGGGCAAGGTCAACGCCGGCGATCCCACGACTTTTGTCGTGGCGGTTGGCGGCCACAATGCGTACGCCGGAGATGACATGCCGCCATCGCCATCGCCAACAGCCCCTCCTGTGCCTGCTGCCACCAAGCCGGCTGCGGGCCCTGCCCACGCCTCCTCGCACGATGGTGCTGGCGATGATGTGCAAGCAACTCCTGCGCCCCAGCCCAGCCCTCAACCTGCCCACGTTTCGCGCATCAAGCGGCTCTCAGCAAAGGCGCAGAAATGGCTGAATCGGTGAGATGGTTCCACCGAGCAAGGTGGACGGGAAAAGGGGCCCAAACTGGCCCAAACTGGACCACACCGTTTTGCCAACACTCGGGTGGTTGACGTAGGTTTTGGTGCGCTTCAGCAGTGTAGACAGACAACTTTATGATACCCTTTATTGTACACAATCCCCTATGCACGATCCTACCCGACATACCTAGTCTAGATCTTCTCAAGAGAGCTCAAAGTATCGCTCCTTTATGTCCCTCCGTGCTTGCTCACTGTCAGTGTGAGGGGTTGGTTCCCTGCCATTCAACATGGGCTGCTCTGTAAGCCCGATCGGAGAGGGCAGGGTAGCCAAGGGCCAAGCTGCCCGCGCCCGACCCCACCATGCCACTGCGTTGTGATGCCTGGGAAGCCCCTCCAAACTTCTTTCCTCCAACTGCCTAGAGACCAGCAATCCCCTCCTTGAACCCCGGCCTGGCCTCTTGGGAGCTTGTTGGAGCTCAACTGTTCTCGCAGGATGGAATACGACACAAAGACACGTACGTTCTGGCAGTCCTTTACCCAAGGCGACTACTCCTCGGTGCCAAGATTGACCAGCTTCCAACTCGTACAGCCGGCTACTCGACAGGAGACAAGACCTCGTTTGGGTGGACCACAGCAAGAGACAGGTGGCCTGTCATCATCGTCTGTCCCACCTCTCTCTACCTGTCCCTCTCCCTGCCCTTCGCCCTCGAACGAGCCCCCGCAAGCTGACTCTGTTCGCCCCGAGCACTAGACCCAAGCTATCGACGACGTTTACCGCACCACCTCCCAGAGCAAGGACCCAGCCACCACCGAGGAGGGAAAGAAAATCGTCGACGAGCTTGCCCGCCTGAAGTACGAGGTCCAGCACGACCGCAAGCTGACCCCCATACGAGACGATGGCTTCCCCGACGTCGACATCTACAACAGGGAGCTGGGGCAGCTGGGCAACCCGAGCTGGCTGAACGTCAACTGGCTATACTGCGAGTGCTATCTCTTCCGGCGCATAAGCACGTCCTTTGCCCTCTCCGAGCACTGGAAGACGTACGATGTCTTTGCCCGCCAGAAGATCAAAACCTTCCGCTCCTCCCGCCCAGCAGTCCTCGAGCTTGCCGCCCGTTACAAGAACCTGCTGAAGCAGATCGAGGAGGGACACGGGAAGCCAGCGGATGAGGAGGCAGAGAAGATCTTGTTCCTGGAAATGTGTGAGATCTGCTTATGGGGAAACGCCACCGATCTGTCGCTCCTGACCAACCTCACCTACGAAGACATCCAGAAGCTGCAGGGGTCTGAGGCCAGGAAGAACGCCGAAAAGAACATTCTCGTCAACGACCTGCCCGCTGTCTACGATTTGCTGAGGAAGTCTAAAGCCGAGGGCAAGAAGGAGCGAAGAGTAGACATCGTGCTGGACAACGCTGGATTCGAGCTTTTTGTCGACCTGATCCTTGCCGGATATTTACTGTCCTCGGGCCTGGCTACGCACGTAGTCCTACACCCTAAAGACATCCCCTGGTTTGTATCCGACGTCCTGCCCAGTGACTTTGCCGAGCTTCTCAACGCCCTGGCAAGCCCCAAGAAGTTCTACGAGACACCGTCAGAGGACGAGGTGCTTCAGAACAAGACGCCAGAGCCGGTCGCGGACAAGGAGGCCGAGGACTTGTCCTTCTTGTTCCAGAACTGGAGCCAGCTCTATGCTGAAGGGCAGGTCATCCTGCGGCCAAATCGCTTCTGGACACACCCGGGCAGTTTCTGGAGGCTGCCGAACGTGGCCAAGGAACTCTACGAGGACCTCAAAACGAGCGATGTGATCATCTTCAAGGGCGACCTCAACTACAGGAAGCTCACTGGCGATGTGGGTTCCCCTTGCCTACCACGAGTTCCTCGTTCTTCACCCACTGGGTTTGCTGACTTTTTCTGTAGGCACAATGGGATGCTTCGACGCCCTTCAGCGAGGCAATTGGCCCGTTGGGGCCAGGATCTGGGCTCAACGTGCTGGCCCTGCGGACCTGCAAGGCCGACGTCGTCGTGGGTCTGCCTCCTGGCAAGGACGAGGAGCTGCGTGCGATGGACGGAGGAGGCGGCGATTCGGGCGCGCGGAAGTGGGCATGGAATGGCAAATGGGCCGTGGTTTCCTTCTCATCTGGAAAGTGAGACTGTCCATTAGATCTCCCCTTATCGTGGGTCGCCCACAGCGGCCGAAGGTTAGATAGAGCCGGTAAACACAAAGACAAATAGAAGAAAGCCAGATACATGGTCTAAAACGGGTTACGGGAGGAACGTGGGAGCTCTCTCATGAAGCCGAGGGCCCCGTTATCGCCTTTCGAATCACCATACATATCGCGTAAATGTGACACTATTCCCCAACAATGCAGACGGGGGAATCTGCACACTTACACAATAATATGCGGTGGTGCTTATCCGGTTCGCCTCGACTGGCCAATGGAAATGCAACAGGCAAAAAAAAGGGGAGCATCGGCGCTTTTGCGATGGCGTCCAGGCTAAGATCACCCAAGCCCGCTAGAAGCCCCCTTGCAAGGTCCAGAAGCTCGGCATATCTCCAAATCCAAGTACATTATATTCCGTGGCGGTTAAGGCGAGGGGTTATCTGGGCTCTCGGGTGCCCTTGAAATATGGAAATGCGGCTGATAACTACCTTACTTACCTCGTCCGGAGGGTTGGGATTATTACTCTCTGTTCTGTAGGTATCCGTCTTCGTCCAGCGCTAGAGAGCATTTCGATCCCGTCCTCACAGCCCAAGATGAGCTCCCCCGAGCAGCCGGACAAGAAGGAGGCGGCCGTCTTCAGAGACCCGGTTGCCGTCGACACCGAGAACGGCACAACCACAAGCCACGACCCAGGTGTCCTGGTCAACGCGTCAGGCCACGCCCAGGAGCTCTCGCGCCGTTTCAACCTGCTCTCGCTCGCCGGCGTGGGAATCACGGTGGGAAACGTGTGGCCGGCAATCGGCGGCACCATCCTGGTGGCCATATCCAACGGAGGGCCGCCGGGTGTGCTGTATGAATTCATCGTCGTCTCCTTCTTCTACTTCCTGGTCGCCGCCAGCCTGGCCGAGCTGGCTTCTGCGATCCCCAGCTCGAGCGGCGTCTACCACTGGGCATCCATCACGCCGGGGCCAAAGTACGGGCGCGCCGTGGGCTTCTTTGCGGGCTGGTGGAACTACCTTGCGTGGACGATGGGTGCCGCCAGCATGGCCGCTATCTTTGGCAACACCATCGTGCAGATGTACGCCGCAAACCATCCTTCATTCGTGGCAGAGCCGTGGCACGTGTTTGTGGTTTATGTTATTTCCGCCTGGCTCGGGTGTGCTGCCGTGTGCCTGGCCAACTCTGCAATGCCACACCTGAACAAGATCGGAATCTTCACCATCCTAGCCGGCTTCCTCATCACCGTCGTCGTCGTGGCGGCTATGCCCGGACACGACGGCCGCCCACCGCACGCCACCAGCGAGTTCGTCTGGAAGCAGTGGACGCAAGCTCTGGGCTACCCCGATGGCTTCGTGTTCGTTGCGGGCATGCTGAACGGCGCTTACAGCATCGGCGCCGTCGACGTCATCACGCACCTTGCGGAGGAGATCCCAAACCCGCAGAAGAACGTCCCCATCGGGATGGCATTGCAGCTTAGCATCGGCTTCACCACCGGGTTCTGCTACCTCGTCGCTATCATGTATGCGATCAGCGATCTCAGCTTGGTAGCAGAGTCGGCCTACCCCATCGCAAAGATCTACGAGCAAGCCACAGGGAGCGCAGCGGGGGCAAGTGGAATGCTGGCATTGATCATGGTCAACATTGGCCTGTGCGTTGTCGGCCTGTTCATCACGACGGGGCGCACGCTGTGGACCTTGGCTCGGGACGGCGCCGCCCCATTTCCCAGTTTCCTGGGGAAAGTGAACCACAAATTAGACATGCCCCGGAACTCGACCTTGACAACGGCTGTCCTCGTCACCATCCTCGGGTGTATCTATGTGGGCAGCACAACAGCGTTCAATGCATTGATTGGGTCCACAAGCCTGTTTTTCTCCAGCTCATACATCGCCGTCATTCTTCCGCACCTTCTCACGGGCAGGAAGGGGATCACGTACGGTCCCTTCAGGATGAGAGGATGGGTTGGCTTTCTGGTGAACGGCCTAGCTTGTGCTTATCTGATGGTGTGGTTTGTGATATACTCTTTTCCGTACTTCCTGCCTGTGGATGCGCAGAGCATGAACTATGCGTGTCTGATTTGGGGAGGGCTGACAGCTATTGTCGGGCTGTGGTGGTTGTTTGGCGCCAGGAAGGGCTACGAAGGCCCTCAGACAACGGGCGGTCTGCTCGAGGCGGAGAAGGTTCATGGTAGCTTGTAGCGCCCAACCTGCAGAGTTCCCAAGGGTCCGCAAATATACTGGATAGTGATGTAGAAAGCGACAAATGGATACACGTCGAATACATACAGCGGGATGCTTTCCGCAATATGCGAGGGGCTGGCTAATTATTGCCTAGCAGGTATATCCCGTAGGTTTTCTCGGGTTGTGTCTTCAACCTCAGAAGGTATCATGACATGAAAATCAATTCTCTCTTAGGGCCCAAGCTCTTCCAGTCATCTTCCCCAATGAACCGGCCCTGTGCTGTAATGTTAACCCTCTCGGCTGTGCTCCCTTCCTGTCAATGAGCATCAGTCGGAACGATCGCCTGTCCGGGTTGTGGCCGACAGCGATGAACGGGAGATAAGCGCCCTTTCGAGCCACATAAGCGACATTGAGGCGTATGCTTGTAAGTTGTCGATTCGTGTGAGGATGAAAAACACGATACTCCCGTAATGCACCCACGAAGTCACCCGGCGGCGCTCGAAGTCTCAGATGCGCAAAACTGGTGTAGAACGCAATCAGATTGCTTAAGGCAGCTTTCTGACTCTGAATCAACTTATGCTTGGACCTCATGGATACCTCGTCGGGAAAGAAGTGACTGCGAAGGTCGACGTCCATGTTTCTAAGATGTTCGCTGCCTGAATATGCAGCCAGACCGTCTTGCCCAAGAAGACTCACGTCTGCAATGCCGACTTTATAAAATGCCAGGAGTTTGCTCATGTTCGCAGCGTTGCTCAACGGCTGGATCCCTACATCAGCTTGTTCCCGGCGATAAATCCAGCCTGTCCATGACCACGAAGGAAAACCTGCCCGGCGCTGAAGGCAAGTGTCCCAAAACCAGCAGCCGTGGATCACCTCCGGGAACAATTTCTCGGGGACTCCGTGATAAGCCTGGCCGATTAAAGGTTCCAGCATGCCAGCGACACCGGCAAAGGCGTTCTCCATGGCGTCGGTTCTACTGAGTGTGCGCTGCATGTATTTCTTCACCAATTCCCTAAAGAGTGAGACCGAATCCTCGCCTTCTCCAGCTATCTTGCCCTCAAGCATAGATGTCAGTGATAGCAGCCCCTCTTCCGACCTCGGACAAGTTTCCATGGCTTCTAGTTGAATGTCCTCTCTCCAAACGGCTGAAGCGCATGAGAAGAAGATGACTTCCGGCAAGAGGACTAATGTTCTGCGCGAACACAGCTCTTCCTGAATGTCCATCCGCGTGTCCTCCACGATGACATTTCTATTCCATACTTGGTGCTGGATGGAACCCGCATGAAGGACAACAAATCAGGCAGTTCATGTCATCGATGCTTGTACACCCTGTCCTTCCCAAGTGTGACGCCAGGTAGCCCCTCCGAGCAATTATCTCCGTCAGCAGCCACGATGGTCATGTCGGCATGTCGGTAAATCTCGTGCATCTGAGATATTTGTGCATGACGAGAAGCCGCATCGTTTTGCACAATGCACAGCGCATCAACCCAGATGTACCGGTAACCAATGTTCTGGACCAAGCGTATCGCGTCTCGAATGGTCTGAGGGACGGTCACATTTCTCAGCTGGCCATGGGACATCCATGTTTCTAGGACTACTTTCGTTCAAATGTTAAAGTTTTGGAAAACATAGCCCCAAACGTAGCTCAGCGCAATGTACTTTACGGGATTGTGCGGAGTGATTGGAACAAGGCCCATCTGATCAGCATCTATCAGAATCAGTCCGGGCGGGTGTGAGTATTCGTTCCTCCGAGAGCAGAGGCTGTGATTGTCTTCGCAACGACGAAGCCAGAGCTTGATTATGTCGGAGTCCACACATTCTATGATATCCCTTGCGAAGCCCGGTTTGCCCTTTTACAACGGAACAAGCACGCAAACATCCTTGGAGTGCTGTCTGTTTTCCTTCCTGAGAGACGTTTCTGGGACTGGCTCATGGCCCTCTTCGAAGTCTGCCAAGGCCGACGGGTCCGATCGGGACTGGCCGCCGGGCTCCTCAATCAATGGTTGAGACGCTCGTGACGGGGCTGGAAGATGTAGATCCGTGCTCAGGAGGCTTCTCCTGGGTCCCAAGCGCGAGGCCTTCTCGTCACGTCGGAACTCTTGCAGCCTGATTGCTGACCAACCCTCGCGCTTCTCCAGGGCGAAGTCGACTTTCTCAATGGACGTCCATCCAAGCCTTGGCTGCTTGCGTGGGTCAGGGGGCGGAACGTGGTTTCTGACTGCCATCTCCTTCTCAGGCTGCGTCGCAGCCTCAAAATTGTACTTGAGTCGACCTAGGTCAAGCTCCCAGACGCCGAGAGGTCCTTCATTGAGCTGCATACCACACAATTCTGTGACCCCTCATGCTGGGAGAATATCTTTTCCATGAAAGCCACCGTCCGAACAAGGCTTTCCTGGTCGACGGTGGCGTCGGAATCATCCTCTGGAGGTATCAAGTTCCTGCACTGATCCCATAGGCTCCCTTCCGGTGAGTCAGCCGATTTAGCCTCAGTAAAGTCCTCGGCTGTATGACCTGGACCATCCTTGCCAGAACTTGAGTGCGCATGTAACGCTGAGATTGGTACCGAGGACGGTTGCGAGACAACTGCATCGTCCCGTATGCTATTTGAGATGGGAGGTCCTTGTTCAAGTATAGTATGTGGTGCCTCAACAGTGGGGGCATGTTCTACCAGGTGATCTAGACGGAGGTATAGTCGGATGAATCGCCTAGTCGATCGGTCAGTCAAGGACCCCGGAAGAAGGGTCACAGCGTGGCTAACAAACATGAGTGTAGATATTTCCTCTTCAAATTGCCCTACGACTCGAACCTCATTTTCAACAAGTTGGCGAAGCGGACATTCGGGTGAAGATTGTATCTTTCGCCAGGAGTGGACAACTTTCGGCTCCTCTCCGATCGGTTGCAGCTTCTCCCATCTGGTCCGAAAAAGAGCACTGTGTGAGCATACAGCACACAGCGATATTTCCAACGCCAGGATGTTAATTGAGTATCTCCTGTCTTTTTTTTTGGATACGAAATGAAAGTACGAGCGTCAGAAGAGGGGCGAACAGTAGATGGCCGGGGAGTCTTGTGGGGAGTCTAACAGTTCCTACCAGGGGGAGGGGGGTCTTTTATTTAGGTAGCGCAATACATTCCAATAAGGTGATAATACTACTATACAATCAGAATTTAGATATTACAGTAAAAGGCTAGCGAAAAACTAACAAAATACTATTAGAGAGATAAGATTTCAAGGGGCTATAATTATATTAATATTATAACTATATTAGAGTATATTAGAATATTAGAATCAAGCCTATATTAGGGATAGGGTCTATATTAGAATCCTAAATCCGCTAGTTTTAGTCCTTATAAGTCAGCTAGCGAATAAGATTTCTATATTTCTATATATCTATAGCTTCTAATAGGTTAGTAGTAGTTAAGCTAAAGAATAGCTAAAGCGTAGTTAGGTTAGGGATAAATTAAAAAATAAAAGAAAACTTAATCCTAGTAGGGATTAAACCCTTTTTTTTACCTGTATATCAGGGCTTAACAGCATGTCAGGGCTTGACAGCATATCAGGGCTTAACAGCATGTCAGGGCTTAACAGCATATCAGGGCTCAACAGTATATCAGGACCAATATTATATTAGAGATAAGCATATTAATTAACAGATATATAAAAAAAATATATTAGTATGCTTTTAATCTAGTATAAGTATTTTGAAAGTATGTTAGTAGTATGATAAGAGTATATTGCTACTAAGTCAGAAACCCCCCCTCCCCCTGGTAGGTTTAGCCGCAGCTGGGCAGTTTGATTCTGGTGAAGGACTGACTACGCTTGTTGGAGGTGGCCAGGTTGACTTGACTCGGGCTTAATTAAGTACTCAGCTGTCCAGACTGCTCATGGGCAAGTTCATTGCCACGTGACCATTGTCTGACTGGGTAATTACAGCTCGCCTGGAAGACATATTTCCCAGGTTCGCTTTCAAGTGCTCATATAAATCGTTTGCGTAGCTTGAAGACGGTCAATATCAATATTATTGCCGTATCAATAGCAATCAGAGTATATTGACCAAATTAAACTCAAACCAGCAATGTTTATCCAAGATCTCGCCATTCAAGCCATGCTGGTTCGTTTGAACACAGCCACATGTGCAGCTAAACTACATGTGATTCACCTTATAGCTGATCTCTCTGTGGCAATGCTTGACTGGACGTTCTCGCGACCTCTCAAGGGACTATAGCATCATGAGTTCTTCACGCGTCACAAGGTATAAACATTTCACGATATCATCCCACAAACGAAAGTATTGAAAAGTGATTTGTCCTCAAAACGAAGTCACAAGAGGCAATCTGTGACCATAGGCATGGGCAAAAACCAGTGAAGATTTTATGCTAGCAAAAAAAGCGATGAGAAGGGTCCACATTCTCATGTCTGCCAAATATTCCTTCAGTATCTCGGTCAGCCCACACTCAAAAGACTTAATTGTACTTGGAGCGTTCTTGTGCAATATCATCGAACAGGAATAAGACCGTACAAAGGTGTGGAGTTTGGACGTTTGCGAGGACTCAGACAACAGCTGGCGACTCTGTCACGCTTCCACTGTCGCAAGGCATTCGTCGGTTTTATCCCTATTCCATACTTCCCAATTCTGATTGATGCGAAGGATAGCCTTGCGAATTCGGCGCATGAGGTCGGCTCGATTAGAGGTACCTTTCAGGACAGTAGCACCTTGACGAGTTCCCGTACGCTTCATTGGCAGCACCAAGCACGAGCCCGAAGTGAAATGAATTGTGGCAGCTACGAGGACAAATGGACAATCGCCATGTCGAAATTCTCGTCCTCGCCTCCGGTTATGTAGGGTGCTTCGCCGATAACTGGGATAACCACACAATGAAAGAACGGACGTGGAAAGATCAGACTGAGATCACCATTGAGTGGTGCTTCATGAATTGCGCATGGCTTAATTACCCGTATTACGGCCTTCTGGAGTACGGAAGAAAGTGTGATAACAGTCTCCCATCATCACATCTCGAATGTAATCGGCGAGCGCTGATTTGGTCAGGCTTTTGTGGACAACAACTTTCGGGGGTTCCCACCAACTGTGCCTGTCCACTTAGCTGTATATCGTGCCTGGGAAATCCATCACAGTGCTGTGGGGGTTCGAAACCCATATCCGTCTACCAGGTATTGACAAGCACGACCACAGTCACCATCGCTACAGGGCCCTCGGCTACCCAGTCAAACGCGACTCCGACGAATCAGTCATCGAGCCAGAGCTCTTCCGAAACCGAGATTTCGTCACCACTCACCCCTGATACCAGTGCAGCAACAGCTATAAAGATCTCAGTGGGACTATCACAAACAAACACGATGGTTTCAGGGCCGACAACGTCCGTAGAACCTGCTCCGCCGTGGAGCTCGACGTCATCCTCGATGCCCAGTCACTCACCACCATGGCAAGGAGATTCCAATTCTTCAGCCATTGGCTCAACTACAAATTACAGTAGTATTACCGGTACAGGCGGGACATCTCGGACGCAGATGCCTACCAGCTCCACGAGAATTTTGAGTACCACTATAGAATTATCCTGGTCAGCAATGCCTGGCAGCACATCACTTGTCTCGGTGTCCGCGACTCAGCCAACCTCTACCACGGCCCCCGGTCAGCATAGCTCCCAAACGGGCCGTCCATGCCCGTCCACGATACCGTCTAATCCTGATGCATCCTCACTGCCGACCCTACGGAATACTCCCTTGCCTTCCAGCAGCGAGATCGCGGACCCCACCAGCTCAGATGGCCGGCTGAGCAGGGCTGTTATTGCAGGCGCTGCGATAGGAGGCGCTGCTTTGATAGCAGTCATCGTGTTTGGCATTTGGCTTCTGAGGAAGATTAACAAGAAGCCGGATGATGATGACATCTCGATGGTGGGGATACCTAGGGACGAAGACCTGCCCAAAGAAATGCGGAATGGGATAAGGCGTGTGAGGGGCAATGACGACTGGAATTGAGAGGTATTCTTTTCTTGGGAGGTGCATGTTGTGCATCACGATTTTTGTCGAGGCCCGCGGTGAAGAATTTGGCCTGCTCTGCATGTGTACGGCCAACGGTGTCACACGGAAAGGATTGTCCCAAATGGCATGGAATATTCAGCAGCGGCATGTCCCATAAGTAGGATCATCACAAGTCAATCCTGATAGATACAATCCAGCCTTTCCCGGCGTCTTAAGCTTTGTCTTGCGTCCACGTTCCCTCAGATTAATTTGCAACTTGTCTGGAGTGGTCATGATGTCCTGGCGAAGGAGGCGAGGGTCAGGGTACATCTGAGATTGGCGACACAAAAAGAAGGGACCCCCACTCGTCACTTGTACAATGTGCAACTGGCTGACGAGTCTACCTTGGTACGTGACGAACCCCGCATCGATGACAGTCCAAGTCATGCAACCTTCACGCTGAGTCAAAACTCGTGATGCCCTCGCCCTGACTGAGTTCCGATCAACGTCCCGGCCCGGCCCGCAAGTTGAAACCAGGCCCCACAGGCTGCACGCCCAGACATTTCGCAACCTCTGCCATAACCCTACAGCATAACACAGTACACAGCGCGGCATGGCGACACCGGTAGCACGCTACAAGCTCATCTTCCACGCGCCACTCACTGCGGTGGCGGCGTGCAAGCAGGCCATCTTCGCGGCCGGTGCTGGCAGGTACCCGAACTATAGCGAGTGCTCCTTCACGGTGGTGGGCACTGGCCAGTTCAGGCCGGGCGACGCTGCGAACCCGCACATCGGCAAGGTCGGCGCGCTCGAGGAGGTGCAGGAGGCCAAGGTGGAGACGCTCTGCGTCGGGGAGGAGACGACGAGGAAGGCCGTTGAGGCTTTGAAGAAGTGAGTCTACCCTCATGACGAGCGTGGTTCCGGGCGCGGAAGTGAAGGTCGAAACTTATATCTTCGGCCGGGGCAGGGCACATCCTTACGAAGAGCCTTCCTATCATGTGTACAAGCTGGAGGACTTTTGAAGAGCGACGGACACGAGCCGATTGTGTGTTCCAGACTCGGCATGGGGGTGGGCATCCGGACAAGCAAGTATGAGCATGGCATCGTTGGAGCTGGACTTTGACCCAAACCGGATGTTTCGCATCTGCGACGGGGTATCAAATCTATGAAATCCTTCATCACTACATGCCTTTTTCCATGCCAGACCAGACCCATGCTAACGCCGCCGCTGAATGATGAATCGATGAATCCAGATCGTTTCTTGCCGCCTTCCTGTCCTTCACCTGACCTTGATCTTATGATGGGTCAACAATCCCTATTGTCGCTGCGTCCGCCAACGTGTCGACGACTCCGCCAGCGGCGGGTTGCTTGTTGGATGGCCTCTGCTTCTTCGTCTTCCTGGGCTGGTTGTTGCCGGCTGTGGCTGTCTTGCTGGTGCCCTCCCTCTCTGCCCTCCAGGCCTCCTCGATCTCGGTGAGCGCGGCCAGAACCCCAGGCCCTGACTTCTCCCAGAGAACGTGCTCCTCGTGCTTGGTCCACGGCCTGAGTACGAAGCTGGATACGGTCGCTGCGTCCCTGGCCTCAGGCCGGCCGATGCCGACCGCGACCCGACACCATTTCGAGTCCCTGTATTGGTCAGGGTTCGTGACCGACTTGATGCTCCTCATGCCGTTATGCCCGCGGTGGCTCCTCTCCCACTTCTGGACCTTGATGGCGCCCAGGTCCTCCTCGAGGTCGTCGTTGACGATCACCAAGCCCAGAGGCCTCGAGGGGTCCTGCTCGTGGTAGGTGGCTAGTAATTCCTTCCACGCCTTTGCGACCCAGGGCCCGGACACGTTCATGTAGGTTGGACACTGCACGAGGGTATACTTGTCGCCGGCGGACGCCTTGGTGGCCTTCTTCCCTATCCGCTCGGATGAGAAGGATGGCTGGCCGCGTGCTAGGTGCAGTTGCTGCTGGACCGCCTGCAGGGCAAGGTGACCTGCCGAGTGGAGCGTCTTGGTGTGGGGAGCTGGGTTTCCAAGGCTGACCACGAGAAAGCGAGGGTTGAAATGTGGTGCGGCGTCTTCTGTCGCCATTGTAGTGTATGCGTGGTGAAATGTGACTGCGTTTGATGTATCCGAGGGCGACGATAATGAGCGAAGCAGCTGGCGGGCACGACCAAGGCCGTGGCAGCTCGAGCCTGACGTTATGTACTTTGGCAGGGACATTCTGGTCGAGGCTGGCGACGGCTGTGGCCGCTGTACTGCCCAGGTGTGTAAGGGCTTATTGTATAATTAGCTCTTTTTTGATGACTCTTTGCCGTGTCTTTTGGCGCGGGTCGGACGAGGTGGCGGCCAGGGAGAGAAAGGCAGGCCGGCACTTCTTCTTCCAGTAAGCAATCCAGGTCGAGTCACCGGTGACTCTGAGTGCCTTGCAGCCAAGTGGCTCGGAGTGAGGCTGAGCCCCCAATTTTCCTCCCAGGTGCCGTCTGTGCCGGTGACGTAGGCGCCCCCCCCCACTCCTTCTGACTGCCATAGTGCGTGCACCTGCCAGCGGCCCAAGCACAGCCACGATTTGGGCTCTTCGCTTGCCTGCCTGCCTGCCTGCAACTACAGCTGCTCCCGACGGACGATCAACACCCTGGGCTGGTTCAGCTGGCGACGACTTCATTCCAAATACGCGATATCACCACTCCAGCAACAACATTCGACACGCACTACACATCACCTCGGCCCTTGGAATCTCTTCGCCGACCCTTGGAAACCCCCGCATCACGCCCTGCTCAACCCCTATCCGATTGAATTACCCCCTCCAGAACATCGCCCAACATGTCGTGGGCAGGTATGACGCCACTCTCTCGCCGCCGGCCACGACCCCCGGGCCAGTCCGGGCAGGGAAGGGAAGATCTTACTGATGTGGGCTAAATGATAGGCTTCAAGAAGAACGTCAACCGCGCGACGACGCAGGTTATGATGAAGACTGGTCCGTTCAATTGACCCATACATCAAGCCCCGCCACTCCCGCTCCGGCTCCGACTGCGCCGCTGCTATCATGACGAAGGCTGACCTTTGACGGTGCTATTAACAACAGGCCATGTCGAAAAGACGAATGACCGCGATTACGAAGTTGAGGAACGGTACCAAGCACCCACCTGTGCGCCCATGAGATGGATCTGACAGTTTGTACACAGCCGGTTCCGCACGATGGAGGCAGCGTCATTACGGCTGCAGAAGGAGGCCAAGGGATATCTGGACTCTCTCCGAGGTTTGGCCTTCCCCTTTCCCGGGAAAGCACACTCAACCATCTGACCACGGCAACAGCAATGACAGCATCACAAATGCGCATCGCCGAGACCATCGACGCGTTCTACGGGGACGCCGGTGCCAAGGATGGCGTCAGTAGGAGCTACAAGCAGGCCGTGGAAGATCTCGACGCCGAGACAATAAAAGCGCTCGATGGGCCATACCGGTACGGCGGACTGGGTTGAAATAAACACGGTTCGGAAAATTTTGGCAACGGGCCACGGCTGACTAGACGGCAGGACAACCGTGTTGGAGCCCATCACGAGATTCTGTGCATACTTCCCCGACGTGAACGAATGTATGACAACCGGGCACCTATTTGATGTGGGCCTAGCGAGGACTGGCTAACGCCGGCAACAGGTATCAAGAAGCGCAGCCACAAGTTGCTCGACTACGATGCGCTCCGCGCCAAGGTCAAGCGGCTCGTCGACAAGCCCGACAAGGACGTCACCAAGCTGCCCCGGGCCGAGAAGGAGCAGGAGATGGCCCGTGCCGCCTACGAGCAGCTCAACGAGCAGCTCTCCACCGAGCTGCCCCAGCTTATCGACCTTCGCGTCCCTTACCTCGACCCCTCCTTCGAAGCCCTCGTCAAGATCCAGTTGCGCTTCTGCGCAGAGGCATACAGCCGCATGGCCCAGGTGCAGCAATACCTCGACGCCGAGACTAGAGATCAATACGCACAGGGCCAGCTAGATGCCCGCGTCGAGCAGGTTCTGCAAGAGATCCGGGAGTTGAGCATCAGTGGCACAGTATAGGCCCCTCGTTCGGGGGGGGGGCGAATCCTTAGGGGCCTGTTGGCAAATGGGTGGCGTACTCGGTTCATTTTGGGGGTTTCTGGCCTCATCCAATGTGGTGACGCCGCGACGGCCATTGGTGTGAGCTTTTTTCCGGGTTACGGGGCTGCCGTCGCGCCGAAGTAGACCGGCCTGATGGTCTTCCCCGGATGGTTCCCAACCCGTGGGTCTGTACAACGGGTAGGACCACTATACAATGGCATTAGCATCTTCAAACCTTACAACTAATGTATTCTCAATCACCGGACTTGTCTCGCGTCTGCCAGTGGCCTTTGTGTGCTCGACAGGCAACTGTCCAGCCCCGTGCATCGCACTCGCTCAGCCCCTACGTGGGAGCAAGCATGGCCAGGCCACTTTGCACTTGATTGGTCCCAAACATGAAGCCGAGGAACCCAAAATCCGCATGTGGGAGTGCAATATAGCTCTCGTCTTCGCCGCTTGCATCCTAGGGCAGTGCACGGGTTTGCCTCCCGGCGGGGGTTTGAGGGAGGCCGCGGAGCAGGAGCACGTCCGGATCGTTCTAAAGGCAACGGGAGCCACAGGAGTGAGAAGCCATCGCGGATATCAAGCCCGGCTGCTCGTCACACTCCGTCCAGGCCAGAAAGGGCTGAGGTGCGCCTTCGGGATGTTTTCTAGCCAACGGTTCTGGATCGAGGTGGTCTCGAGCTTCGGGCATGATGCCCTGGCAAGGTAAAAGCCTCGAGCCGCCCATGCCTATTTGTTCACTACGCCCAGCGATGCACAGAAAGGCACCCAGGGCCCGGCGTGAGGCTTGCCCAGGGGCTGCGCTTTGACTGCTGGGTTGCATGGCTCCTCTCAATCGCAATTTTTGTTTGGACGTGTAGATCTCCGGGTGGCTGGCCGACAGATGCTTGTGGGTTGGGTATCAGGTTATCAGTGAGAGAGGTGTGTGTGAGCACGTGTGCGTAAGCGCATGCGTGTGTGTGCCGGGGACTGGCACAGATGCGGCGTTGTAGCGCGAGCATGGGGAAGCTGAATTATGCAAACTGGCGTTAGTTGTTTTCCCAAGGCGTTTTGCCCAAGTGCTTTTTGTTTTGAGTGTTGTGGTGTAGGTCATTACGAAAGAGGAACACAGTTCGTACTACGCACGCCGGCACGAGGCTCCAACAGGGAGCATTGCTCGAAGTCACCCTGCTCGAGTCGTCTAAGCATTCCTTCATGAAAATGCCTGCCTCGGCCTCAAGGCTATTTGTATTACTGTGGTACACGGAGCAAGTCGCGTGAGCGGATGCGTTGTTGATTCTAGACAGGCTTCCCCCAGATATAAGTCGTGGATTATGCAGCCCTCAGGGGTCAAGCTACATAATGGCGAGCACAGCGTGCGGCCGATCTGTTTTATTTCGATCGTCCAAGTCACCGCCCAAAGACCACGATAGACAAGCACGCGGTCGGATGGCCCGGATGCTGCCGTCGAGCATTTCCGTTTGTGCTATACTATTGATACTTTGTAGACTATCGGTATCCACATCCCGCTGTAACGAATCGACGATGCTGCGCCGGACACCAAGACACCCGCTGCTGTCACTTTTAAGTTCTGCACTAGCCCATAGGCAAATTGTGACGGACACAGGCACCGTGATTCTCCAATCTGCCGGTTCCGGTCCGGATCTTGACTTTCGGGAGCAGTCGCCGGGCGTGTCTCCAGAGTCCAGACTTGCCGGCTTGATAATTCAATGATGATACAATGATGAGCCATCTCCACATAGTCCCTGCCAACAGGTCGCCCTGTCTCTGATGCGGTTTCGAAAGTAAATATCCGCGGATGGTTGAGAGCCCGGGCTCGACGCCAGGAGACTCACTGCACCAGGCCGCTGGGCATCTTTCTTCCAGGCAGCCCAGTGCAGTACAGACGCCAGTGTCGGTCGGCTCAGACTACCAAAAAAACAAAAAGGTCTGTGCCATTCGGGGTCGATCCGAATGTAGGGCCGTAGAGGTGAGAGACAGGTCATCATCAACTAGACTATGGGCTTGTAGCCCTATGTGTGTCGGGGCCGACGGCCTCGGCCAGCACAACGCCCCCGCATGGGCGACAGCCAGAGCACTTGAGCCCATCCATAGTCTGGTCCAGGCGGTCGTCCTTGTGCCTGGCTGGATGCTGGGTGACGCTCAGACGCTTGACAATTTTCTGTGACTGTTCGTTGAGCACTAGTCTCGCTCACCTTTCCACGACTGTGCTAGGCCAAGCGTTCATGTGTGCTGCGGCTGCAACGCTGTGCTCGAGGAGCTAGTAGGGATGGCAAGACATGCAGAGAAGTCGGGGCGGCCTTCCAGCCTTTTCCACGGTCCACGACTGAGCCCCAGAGCCCCTGGCCGCCGCTGGGCGTCCCTGGCTTCGGTCAAGTGATCGTGTTTTGGGAAGGTCTGCATCCTTCTCCACCTAGTCGACATTTTCCGGCTGCGTCCCGCCCGTCCCGACAAATTGGAACTCGGGCGACAACCAAGTCGTCAACCGCCACAGCTCCGCTAGGGGTTTCCGGCCCCCGGCTGGCCTATACCACTCGTCTTGGCAGGGTGTTCCTATCTCGATCGATGCTCACTATCCCATAGTCAAGAACTTGAACCGTCCTGGGCCCAGAGGCGTCATTCACCAGTTTGAGGCGACTGGGCTTTCAGAACTCGAGATTAAGACGATCTTTCCGCGGCGCTACTTGAAATGCCGCAGACATGTGAAGACACTGCTTGCGTACTCAGCGGTGACGCGTGAGAGGACGGAAAAGTAGTACCTCTCATTCGCGCATTAACTTCTGAGTGCAGCGACTTGGGTATCGGAGAGTTTCTCGGCGGGTCCTTGACGAAATCCCAGTCGTGGTGGAGCGACTTAGGCAGGGCGGCATCGCCCCATTAATAAAGAAAGAATTGCGACGCGAGGATCTGCCGGCCCTTGTTGGCTGAGCGGCCGTCTTTCTATTCGACGTCCAGGCAGCGTAGCACTCGCCCTGGGGACCTATGCAGCGTTCTGTGCAGTAGCACCATGAGACCATGCATCTATGTGTCTTTTCTCCTTGAATACGCACTCGACGACGTTCCGAGTGTCCCCGGATCGTCTGGCAGCCCGCGTCTCATTTCCTGCAAGGTAGTTCCATCGTGCCGGAACGAGGGAAGATTTGCCCAGGGGCCGCCGCTCGCTGCTCCAAATCCCCGACGACCCCAGGTGCGCAGGCCAAGAGAAATGGTTTCCGCTACATGGAATTGTGGCCACCCACCACCCCCAGAGAGGGCAAAGTCAAATGAGCTGGGCACACGAGACAAGTCGCGTCAGACTTTATGCCACCGCCCATGGGACGACGGATTCCGTGGTACCGAGGGGCTGCCATCTTGAGATCTTCAAATGCTATCCACGGCTCGACAGGTGGTGGTTGTGCTATGGCTGCCTCCCGTCTGTGCCTCTCTTGACAGCTCTGCTACCAAGATCTGCGCCATGTTAGCTCCCCGCTAGGCAAGCCCACAGAGACTCGAGCGAATCTTAAAATCTGGAACTATGGGCAAGGGGCGGCAAGCATGGAGCTTCCTTGTTGAGTTTCATGACCGGTGGAAGCCACACAATTTGCGTATAGCACCACCTCCCGTCACCACCAGGCGACCAAGGCCTGCTCTTGTTGCTCTGGTGGAGTAGCTTCCCGGTTGCATTTTGCCGGGAAATCCATACCATTTCAGGTACAGTACTGCGGTGCGTGTGAAGCCCCTACTTTTTTGCCCCTACCCTGCGCTTCATCGTACCGGATGCTACCCTGGTGTGCTAGCACGACGCTTAGTCTGCGCCGGAGGCTCTCATTCCTAAGCCAATGGGACTGCTAGGCCACATGCATCATTTCCTGGTGATGGACCCTGGGCTCCAGTTCCTCCTGTTTCTTTGTTCGACATTCGCCGTAGCAGCCACTGTTGAGCATCTCACTAGGATATGGCTGGCTGCGCACCGGTCCGTCAGTGCGATGTTCGTAATAGTCTTGCGGGCTAAATCCCCGTCCAGAGGGACTGCCAGGTCTCAACTCTGTTTCGCAGATCTGGCACTTAGGATGAGCGTACTTTGCAGGGGCCCGGTGGACATGCCTACCTAGACAGGGGTCAAAAAGAATGGTTGAGGGATACTTCCCCTGACTGACCTCGGTACCTTGACATGCCCCCAGGCTATTTGTTTGGGCCGCCGGGGGGGATGATTTGCGCTTCTAGACGTAGACTAGCATCGAGGACGTGTAGAAGTCTCGCATCAAGATGAAATATATCAGCGGGACCCCATCTGGACGTCGTCTTGTTCGGTACTGACCTTTCCTTCAACCATGATCGGACCACTTTCGGCCGAACAATTTATATTGACCTGAGTTACATCCCCTCGCAGGGCTGTCCGACTTTGCCAGACAGAACACCCATCACTTTTATGTGACCTGATATATCTGGGGAACCTCTACGCTCGGCCGTCGTAGACTTCCGACTCACAGCAGCAGCGAGTCAGTCGGACGGGTGAATATTATACGCGAGACAAGGAAACAAACATATTCGGACCTACGTCACAGCAACTCACGATGTCGAACATTGGAGGGTCAGGACCCACGAACGTCGACCACTCCCTCGATGGGCAGTCCCAGGTCACCTTCATCGTCTCTATCCTGAGCTTGGCGACCGTCATCTCCACAGCAGTCGTCGTCCTGCGCATTTTCACGCGTTCCTGCATCCTGCGAACGTTTGGGCCGGACGATGCAGTCATGGGCATAGCGCAGCTTCTGACTGTCGGCGCAGCTGTGGCAATTGGGCTCGGTACGTCTCCGCCTTTCTATAGTACTCCAATGTATCCTACGCCAGATGAGATCCCCGAAAGATCTCGTCCCGGCTCTGTGTTTTTCACTCCGTCATCGTGAAGGCGCCTTCTGATATCATTCTCGAACCAGAGGCACATTGGGGTCTGGGTCGTCACGTCTGGATCATGCTTCCAGAAAATTACACGCCGTACATGAAGGCGTTCTACGCCTCTGTTGTTGTGTACAATGTCGCCACATGTGTCGTCAAAATGTCAATTCTCCTGCAATACCGCCGCATATTCACCGGAAGCGTCATGCAGAAGTTGACATTGGCTGGGCTCATCTTCGAGGGCGCCTGGGCCATCACACTCTCGATTTTGCTGCCCCTGGTTTGCAATCCTGTTGCAAGCTTCTGGGACCCTAAAACCCCGGGAAAATGTCTCAACCAGCTAGCCATCTGGTATGTTATGGCATCGATCAACTTGGTATCGGACTTCGTCATATTCAGCATGCCACTTCCGGTGATCAAGAATTTGCAGCTGCCCAAGAAGCAGAAGATCATGTTGATGGGCGTGTTTTGCCTCGGTTTCCTGTAAGTGACTTGCATCCAATCTCATGAACACCGATCCGGAGATTTACTGAACATTTCTGAAGAACATGCATTATTTCCATCTATCGAATGAAAACTCTCAAGGTCGCAGGAGAATCAACCGATCCGACGTGGGACAACACCGACGCCGCGGTCTGGTCATTTATCGAGTTATCTATTGGGGTGCTTGCCGCCTGTCTGCCGACACTCCGCCCCCTATTTGCGCTTATCTTGCCACGTTTCTTCAAGTCGACCGTGTCGGGAAGGACAGGACAGTACAATGGGCTCTCTGGAAAGAGCACAGGGAAGATGTACAACAGGTCCCGGACTGGCAACACAGCCGTCAAGAGCGCCAATGGGCCATACATCTACCCGTCGGATGGCGACAGCGACACAGACGCTCTTAGGGGGAACGGAAGCCGAGGGTCTGGTGGCGGTCTCGAGTTGCCGATCATGTATAATGTGACGGTGACTGGAGGGAAAAAAGGAAGTCGGGAATCTGAAATGCCAGTTGCACGGAGTGACTCGTTGGCTGGAATCCAAACGACCACTGTCGTCACCCAGAGAGTGGATTCTCTCTAGTCTTTTCTAATGTTTTATCAGATACCACAAAGCAATTTACCATGTTAATTTGGCGGCTCTCATGTGCATCATATAGTGATGACATGGGCGGTGAGGAGAAAAAGCAATATCGTTGCTCAAGTCTGTTACCACGGGTGGATCAAAATCAAGACATGCAGTGCTGTATCAACCTGCTGGAACGAGGCTCACGTGCGAGTATTGTTGTCTGAGCTGTCTTGTTGCTTTTGTCGCTCTTGGCTGGTGTGATCAATATGGTAAGCAATTGGTGGTAGGCAGACCATCCGGCCCGCTGCAACGGAACAGCAGATTGTCCACGCTCCACAGGGAGGCACTGCTCAGCCCTGAAAACTCGAAGCTGGGGAATTCTGTGAACGTTACATGCGCCGAGACCTTGTATTGGTGGTGCTCTTTACCGATCGTCCGTGGCCCGTTCAAGCTTCTTGGAGACGTGTTGTGGGTGCCACCCCAGCATGTTAAGTTGCAACATAATCAATAGAGTTCTAGTTGGCGGCCACGTGGGACAGTGATACAAGCCCGTCGGCCAGCCGGAATTAGGCTTCGAATTGTTCCTCCCTGAGACGAGGAAACTTTCAAAAGCCATGGAACAGCCCCAGAAAAGTCTACGCCGATATGCCAAGCACTTGTACGGAGACTTGGCATCCAAAAAGCACATGTGCTGTCCGATGACGGGCACAAGTGGATGTCACAAACACTGTTTGTTTTGGATTCACAGCAAACCTTGACGACCTAGTTCCTCCCAACATTTTTCTTACGACTGAAGAGGTGACAGGGTGCTTAACTTTACTGACAGGCATTGAGGGCAGCACTCAAGTGCTACCAGCCACTATTGGTGGTACCGACAGGCCGGCAGACTAGAAGTGGCAGCCGAGGGGGGGCCCAAAAAGACGCCACAGGCCTTCTCAAAACGGCCACCACAACCTAATCCATAATTTATTGCAACTATTGACGGTTACAACACCTCCCAGCCATTCTCCAAATGCAACCGTACATTACACCCCCTTCGGATTTCTCTCACTCTCCGACACGACGCCATCTGCTAGCTTAGACCCGGCAAATAGTAATACGTTGTACCTGCATGCGGAGAAACACCACTAGATCCAATCCTTCGCCGAAGTAGTCCATGCTTCCAGGTCAAGCCCTCGATACCGACCCTTGTCAGTCACCATACCACGACATGTTCTGGATGTCGAATGAAGCTTCGAGCTAGCGTCTAGACCTCTGCACGAAGTCCAGGCTCGACCTTGGGTATCACCTTTCCAGACGCTACACGACATACCTACGAGTTCAGGGGCTATGAGCCCTGACGATAACCGAGAAACCAAAATGGGTTAACTTATTTTCCCATGCATTTGCACTCACTCACATTCAACCTCAGCTGGGGCTTCGCAAATTCGCTAGTTCATAGTTGATCCACTTTCAAATGTATCCGACCTGCCGGGTCAACTGGTGCAATGGGCGGCCTTCCAGGGCTTTATGACAACCGAAGAGGACAGCCCAGAGGGTTTTATAGCCTCGTAAGACTATCCTGTGTGCTCATTGAAACTTGCCTGTGACTCTTATCAGGACAGTGCACCAGTATTTCCAAGTTTAGCAAGTTTCGGCGGCGGTGTGATCATGGTCGCACTCAATCCGCGTCTCCCTCGGCTTTGCAATTTCTCGGCTCGAGTGTCAGCGGAGCAATGCCACTGCCGTGTCCATAATTCGGCAATGAAATAATAGTTGAATGCGGACGTCTTGCTGAATCGCCAGTGCAAGAGTGTCTTCTTAGTTAGAAGTTTACCGCTCCCTCGTACAAACGCCAAGGAACGATGTAGCCGAATTTGAGACTGCCGTGAGGCACCGTGGCGCAGTTGGTCTTGCGCTAGGTTGTCCTTTGTGCTGGCAATATGAAGGGCGTAGGTTCGAATCCTGCTAGTGCTGTTCAGACTAGCTACTTTACTTATCGAATTTCTACTGTTATTGGTAATGTATTCGCTTGAGGTCTTGCGCTTAGGACCTCCCCCCCTGTATAGTCCTAGATATTAAAAGCTCTACGGAGTGAAGAGCTAGGTTGTCCTTAAACGAGCGGTAGGCGGTTGAATTCCGGGCCTGGATGTAAAAGTAGAGCGGCTTCTACGCTTAAATCGGGAAGCGCTGTCCTAAACAGGACGTTAACTTGTGTATACTCTTGAGACTGCCGTGGTCACCCAGGTGGAATTGGGACAGGCCACGAGCCCCTCGTGATGGTTGCAATCTTCAGATGAAAAATGAATTCATGAAGAATAGGCTACCATAGTAGGCAACTTTGAACTTGGGAGATGAGACTTGCCTGCATGTTTCAGACAAAGGCCGCGCTCTAGGACCTTGAATTCGATGTACCAACCAGTCACAAGCCTATAGACCGCATGTGCTTGTTTAGCTAACGCAGGTGAAAACTGGAAGCTGCGGTATGCTCATCCACGCACTCATGTGGCCCAACATTTGAAAGGACAGTCGCCTGGAAATATGTCCCATGAGCGCCTCAGTTTTTGGAAAGTAACTTGGACACCACCAATGCCAACAGCAAATATCACGTCAGAAAAAGCAGCGCACATTGCCGTCGAGTTGTGTGAGATCCTCTAAGAATATGGCTGCGGCGGCATCTATATTCTAGCGCAGAACTTGACCATTTGGCCTAGATATGCCACTAAGCTGCCCGTCCTTACGGCAGCGTGGAAGCACCTTCCTTAGACTCAAAGAGCCCGCATATTGTACCACTCAGCGTGTACCAAGCGTGAGTTCGTTCACCGGCCATCAAAGGTCAGGTTTCGGACAATTTAAAGGCCTGAGTCACAAGGCGCTGGCACTTTCACGTAGTACTTGACAGCGTGCGACTAGCTTACGTCTCACGATGGCTTCAACTTTCACGGCACCGGCGTGAATCGTTATGGCCCGATACCAGCACTTATAGGTCGAGGAATTTCAAGAATACAGAAATTCTATAGAAATTTGTGTCTTTCATGGATTCCGGTCTAGTTGATACAAGATCCAGGAATCTTGGGGCTGCCAACTTCCCTTTCTAACTTCATAACCTAGCGGCCCAGATTATAGCATTGATCACCTGACCCATGAAAGATAGGTCGTGATATGCTTCGTCGAAATGTCCCAAAGCAGTGTAAAACACCCGCCCACCTTCAAATTCATGACACCAGGCTATGGGATGGTCCGCGCCTAGGTGACCGCCCTTGTAACTTGTCTCCCTAACTGTCAGTAGCACATGCAGCCCATCCTGCGCCCTTGGATTTTCCTTGAAGTTGTACCATTCATCGTGCCACTGGAACTCCATTCCACGCCCGCCATCCACTTGTGGAACCAGAGCCGTGCCGCGCGATAGGATAGGATGCTCTGGGTCTTCCACAACGACCACTGCATTCTGTGGCTCAGGGTGGCCGGTAAAAACACCCCCGATTAGGCGGCCGTACCATTCACTAGACGGAAGCCCGGTCGACGCACAGTGAATTCCCACAATTCCACCCCCGGCTCGCACAAACTGCTTCAGTGCGTCCAACTGGAGTTCATTGTCGAAGAATTCGCCCGAAGACTGCAGGAGAACAATGACGCTATATTGAGCAAGTGTGGCCGGATTGAACACGATGGCATCCTCTGTTGCATCTACGTTGAAAGGCACGCTGGAGGCATGGGATGATGTCGCTAGATCCTTCAAGGCATTGATGCCGGCTTCGATGGAATCGTGCCGGTAGCCTTCTGTCCGGCTGAAGACAAGGACGGAGAATCTTGACGTCGCAGTGCGGGACAAAAGGGGAAGGTCAGGCTCAGCCATGGTCGGATATTACTCCCCGTCGCGTTCGATCATGAGGCTTGTGACTTGCTTCCCGTGGTATATGCAGCAAGAGGAGAGCGCTTTGGGCAGTCATTGTGTAGTACAGAGGTGGTCGGCTGGAATTCGAATGTCCCCACTCCAGAGACGGTGACCTGTTGCGTGCCAAACGACGTCATTGCACTAGCACGATCGTCAGATACCGATTGGTAGGATTTTTCTTAGTATTGGTAGCTACTTAAAACGGCCTAATGGCCTTTTTCTCCCGCGCTTAGGTCGCCTTCGAGGTCAGTCGCTAGCGGGTCCAGGAGTTAGACAGGCAGACCGGTCATGATTCTCCGGAGCCCGGCAACATGGAGATCTGCCTCATGGTAGATGGTACAACCCTTGGAATTAGAACGTTGCATGCAAGATTCTACCGCGCTCAAAATAATAGAAATCTAGCCGTGTAATATGTAATCTGTGCCATAGGAACGAACAGATCAAGAGAAAAGGCTTTTTCAAGTCAAATTAGCATGTTTCCACCATCTGCATCAGTCCATGTGAGACTGTCATGACCAAAAATATGACCAGATGTCCACTCCTCCAAAATCGTCCTTATAAGCTCCCGCTTTCTCATCGCCACCTGCCCCGGCACAAACAAGTAGCGGCATAAAATGCTCGGCACCATAGCTCGGGTGTATATCGTATGCTCTTGGAAACCTCCTCCAAGCAGCTAATTTCTTCTCCCTCTCCTGCGAGTCCTTCTCCTGCACAGCGTCCGTCAAGGCCTTATTGAACTCGCTGGTCACGGTCTTGACGTGGCTCACAGCCGAAGTGTCGCCGCCCATCAGCGGTCTCATGAGCGCGAAGTTGTGCAAGGATGCGAAGCCGGAACCCACGATGGCCACGTTGGAGTCGCGCAGGGTGGACAGCGCCCGGCCCATCCGGATATGCTCCTCCGGGTCCTCGCTGCGGAGCACAGATAGCTGCACAATGGGGACATCGGCAGCCGGATGGATTAGCATGAACGGGATGAAAACGCCGTGGTCCCAGCCACGCTTCTCGTTGAGGACGGGCTTGAGACCAACATCCTCGAGCGCCTTCTTGACCTCGCCTGCTACCTCGGGTGATCCCGGCGCGGGATATTTCAGTTGGTAAGCCTCCCTTGGAAACCCGCCATAGTCGTAGTAAAGTGAGTGTGAGCGGCCAGAAGATATGGTTGGTTGAGCTTCGGACCAGTGTGCCGTCACGACCACGATGGCCCGTGGAGCCTCCGGGGTTCCCAACCGGAGGATCTCAGGGACTCTTTTCTTGAGCGACTTAACGATGCTGGCATGGCCTGGGTCTCCTAGGACGGGCATGGGACCTGTGACATATTAGACCTCGTATGCGCTGGTGTTCGTCACCCAAGCGAGGCAAGAATATGTTGTGCAACGTACCTCCACCATGAGAAACACTAACAACAGCTGCGCGCGTCATTTGTGGCTTTTGTGCTCCAAAAAATGTTTTGGCAAGGTTTGGAATGAACATTGGCTGTTTGACTTTGAAGGGTAGATCAAATCTGAAGCCCATGCAGTCTTACGTAGTTTCTACACTTTAGTACTCTTCAAGTTGCGTGCGTCCAGGTGTGAGCGCCGGCGAATCGTCGCTTTGAAATAGAGCACCGTCAAACGCCCGATTGGTGAGCGTTTGTCATCAACAGTTTCACGCGCCGCCTACTGTGCCGCGCTTATATTTGCACTGTGCAGAGCACATTCGTGCCGGGAGATGGACAGTGCGACCTATTCCAGCACCTGACTCGCTCTCGTGACGGATTCGTGCTTTGCAACAATGCCTTGCCTATTCTTGCCGTTGGTGTGGCACCCTGCCTTATCATAGACTGTATAGTTGACTCTCAGACTAGTTGACGTACTGCCTTACAGCCATGCAGTTCCGGGGTCCACTCGAATTGCAGTAGATGCTTCTAGATTATCGTTCAGGAGCCTGCACGTTGCCATGGTATGAACGAGTGCGTCGCAGAACCCTGGATGCCAATCTTAACTATGATCACCGCACTTTTGTTTCCGTGCACGCTCATTGTGTGAGGCCTCCTGCTTTTGCAATAAAGGTGACAATGCCTTGTCCTCGACATCTGCTGTCTCATCATGGAACGACGACAAACCCCCACAGGCCTCTGAGTTTGACTCGTTGCTCCCAAATGTCTGATGACACCTCCTGCGACCTTTCCTGTCCGTGGTCTTAGGCCTGCGAAGTGTGCACCTGTGGAATCCTCAAAGGCGAACACTCCGACACCCGGAAGGACAGGGATGCCTTCGTACTTTCTCACAGCTTCAAGGATACTGAGCCACTTCCGCCCACATATCTGTACCCAAGTCGCGAGACAGAGGCTGGGGCGTTAACGCTCACGCTCACTATTCTGTCCAATCCTGGCACTACATCGAAGCCGTTGTCGCTCAGGCTCATCCCCTCGACCTCATCAAAGACGAACCCTTTGACTGGGTTCTTCGCAGACACCACCGCATTGGTGCCGTCAAACATTACCGACAGTCTCCGGTCCGAGAGGTCCAAGTACTTGATCGGCTGCGGCCAGGCTATATCATCTGCCAATACCTGACCGTCTACTTTGAGGGTAGCCAGGACCACATATGGGTCGCATTCGTCGACTTCAGGCGGTGATTCTGTCACTGGCAGCCGATGGGTGCCGCAGTCAGTGATATTGTTGCATTGGACTACCCAGGAAGAAGTCTGTGTTGGGATCCCGGTGCGATCTTTGCCTGTGCGAATAGATATGAGACGGATTTCCACTTCTGAGGTGACATGCACGGTCTTGCAGCTCGAAATCCAGACAGTCATCTTTCCGCCATCGAATCTGTCGACGGTAGGGTCAATATGCCCAACGTCCAACGTGGGATTGATGGTGGTATGCGTCCAGTCATTGTATGATCTGGAAATTGATATGTCCAAAGGTCGTAGTGCTCGAGAGATGGCATAGTAGGCTGGTTTCTTGACCAGATGGTAGTCGACAATAGCCCACGAAACACCTGGCCAGCAGTCGTTGAGTTGCCAAACGAGGATTCCACCGCACTCCCTCGCGTCGTTCCACTTCCTCCGCCATGACTTGTATGCCGAGCGCATCGCCTCAGCCTGCATCACTTGCGTCAGATGCGCAAATGCCGCCAAGTCATTGAGCACTGGAAGCCTGAAGTTTTCGTGCACGTACTGCGCCATGAATGGCCAATAGCTTTGTTATGAAACTCCATAGTCTTTGAGCCAACAAAAAGCTCATTTGGTTGGGATATCGCACGTTGCAGCGTCTCCATGTGGGGGTAGCTTTGCATGCCGAACTCAGAAACGAACTTGCCGCCTATCTTCTCGATATCCTGAATCTTGACCATGCATCCGTGCCAGAGATTCCACTCGTGAGCATCTCCGACAGTCCTGTCCTTGACGGACTCCCCATTACCACTCCAAGGGCTGCTTGGCAGATAGATAATGCCAGGATGTTCCTCCTTTAGGGCCTTTGGAAGCAGGCTCTCATAGATGTACCGAGCTGGAAATGATGATTTCAGCCACGACTGAGGGTCCTTGTCATCTGGATCATAGTCGAGCTTGTAGCGTTCCTGCACTGTTTCGTAGTCCTCGTTGTTTCCAGCCCAAATGACGAGTGATGGGTGGTCTCGCAACCGACGTATGTTGCATCGCGCCTCAGCTTCAACGCTACTGAGAAAGGATTCGTGTGTGGGGTAGTTGCCACAGGCGAACTGGAAATCGTGCCAGACCAGGAGGCCCAGCTCGTCACAAGCATCGAAGAATGAATCATGTTCATATATGCCTCCGCCCCAGATTCTGACCATGGTCTGGTTGCCTTGAACCATAAGATGGACCCAATCCCGGTATCGCTGTGATGAAATCCGTGGGAGGAAGTTGTCTGCTGGTATCCAGCAAGAGCCACCCGCAAAAATGTCGACATTATTCACACGGAAGTAGAATGAGGAGCCCACACCAGACTGGCAGGGTTCTTGTATGAGCTCGCAGCGGCGAAACCCAATGTGCCTGCATTACTTTTGGTTAGCTGTGATCCACAGTCGAATTATTATTGTAGTTCCTGGTTGGAATCCAGAGGCCCAAGTCTCCCAGGCTCACACAAGCTGACAGTACGACTGAATACTGACTTTGTCTGCAAATCCACCACCTCGCCATTGGAGAGAAGTGTCATTTTGAGTGTATGTTGGTCCGGTCTTCCATACGTGTGCGGAAACCACAATTGCGGACTGTCTATTTCGAATGTGAAATGGCCTTCATAACTTTTTGTTGTCTCGCTCCATTGCTCTCGAGAGATGCTTGCGTCTTTCTGGAACACCAAATTCTCGCCGCCTGGTCCGTATAGAACTGATCGAACTTGCAGGTTCTCGTGAAATACCGGAGATGCAGCCGCCACAATGAAGCAGACCTTTCCAGATGCCTTTTTTAGCCCCTCGTTCAGTTCATACCGGCAGGAGACGTCGTCGAATCTCGCGGTGTAGTAATCGAGATACAACGGTCGCCAGATGCCAGCAGTGGTAAGTATCGGGCCCCAATCCCCTGCAGAATTGGGAGTTAGCCATCAAGAGTAGGTCATAAGGTGGCCATAGCATGTCTTGGACCTGCAGCTCGCGAAGTCCTTGTTACATAGCACTTGAGGCTGAGAACAGGGTATGTTTGTTCTTGAAGGGGTAAGAATCGTGTCCGGAAGCTGCTTACAGCCCCAGTGAAACTGTGCCTTTCTAACCGGCAGGCGAGCAGCTTCCGTCTGCCTAACGAGGAAGTTGTGTTCTGGGTGGTCCTTTACCAACTGACGCCCGCGCACCGAGGCGGACTGGAACAATATCTTGAGCTCGATGTCAGCCGCGCAGTCGCTGAGGAGGGTCGTAACATCAACCCGATGGCTTGTGAACATGTTATCCGTAACAAGGACCTTGTCATGGTTGAGGTAGACCGTGGCAAAGGTATCTAGGCCCTCGAATACTAGCTCCACGCGCCCTTGGCTCGCGGGAGTGCCGTCTCTCGGGCGGAGCTCGTCTGGCGAGAAGCTTCTCCGGTACCACCAGTCGCGTTCGGCGACCCAGCGGACGGCCAACTCATTGAGATCGACAAATGGGTCTGGAATCTGGCCATTGTGGAGGAGATCGGTGTGTATCGAGCCAGGCACTTCGGATGCAGGCTGCCAAGTCCCCCTTCCTTCCTCCTTGAACTCCCAGCCCTGGGTAAGCTGCACTCGTTGTCGCATTTTGATGGGTCTTCTTCTCGAAAGGGGTATCCTTCAATGAAATAGCAGGCGACGTGTAGAACAGGCGCTCCTGGACGAAGATCTCAAGCTGAGGAGCAAAGCAGGGCAGTGGCCCATATCTGCGTCTCCGATTCTAGGAGTATCCACCGCTGCCACCTGGGCATGGTTGCCTGCTTGGGGACAAGGCCGGCCGGTCGTGTAGTGCAGTGTATGTACCCAGGTTCGGTTTCACTGTCGTCCGTCCGGCCCGGGCATCCGATCCACAGCGAGCAACGCGGGGTTGTGCCGGGTAGGGGAGTGGAGGGGCAGCCTGAACCCGTGGGGAGGCCCACTTGTGCAGCTCCAGGTAAAATAGGCCATATCAGATAGTGTCTACTCCGATGCCACAGCTAGCCCGCACATGTCACACTCCTTGCATGACGCCATCACCACATGTGCACCAAGAGGGACGGGCGGCCCGCGTAGGTCAGCAGCCAGCTGACCTGAAAGCTGCAGTCAGACCGTAATCAACTCGCCCATTCGCCAGAAACTGGACTATTGGACCAACGTCCCAGCAATCACTGCCTTGGCCTTGCCAATGTCACTACATACTTAGAGGGGATCGCCCCTCGCCCTTGATATTGAATAATGACCACACTGATAAGCCTGACTACCAAGGGATTCACTCCACCCCTTCTTAAGATCGGCAAGCCCTGTCATCTTGTCACCAAGGGAGGCACTCGGCATCTTCACCTGTAATCTGTAAATCAGCCGTCGCGATGATTGTCTTGCGGCCTACATTGCTTGCTTTGGCAGCCTGCGTTTGCACGTGTGTTTCAGCCGAACCCGCCCTTGTTCCTCGTTATAATCCTGGGAAGATATGGGTCACCGTCAACGCCAACGGGGATGCGCAAACAATCACACCGTCCATGTCCGGCACCAGGACCGTGTCCGGAGCTCCCGAGTACGTGACACAGACTTTGGTTTACGCCTTGACAACCGCACAGGGCATGGTGCAGACCTCGACCGGAATTGCTCCAGTGGCAACCGCCACGGCGCGATCCGGAGCTGGCGCTTTCTTCCAGTGCCGCAACTTGCTGGGCTTGGATGCCCCCTTCTGCCAGCCTCGCCGAGGCAGTTTGCTAAGACCAGGAAACACCTATTATGGTGGGTACAGAGCGTGGCGAACACCGACGGCATAAAGAAAAGATCTTGGCTAATGCGAAGCAGTGACCTGGAATGTGGTGGGATTTGCAAGCCAAGATTCACTGGTTGCTGTTCAGGTGCGGTACTCAGACAACACTGGTTTTGTGGCAAACAAGAACGTCACAGTGAGCACTGGCTATTACGTTTGGAACATTGACGATGATATCCTTTCGCAAGACGGCCGTGACGGAGGAGACCTTGCGGCGACTCTATCACTCATTGAGGTGCAGGCCTCGGAAAATGGCTCAGACAGCTCTTTGGCATATGCTGAGGGACCCAGCGTCACCATCAGTAGTTCAGCATCATCATACACATCTCCAGAGAACAGCCCCAAGAATCATGGAAGGACCGTGGCGATTGCAGTATCAGTCACACTTTTAGGTCTGTTACTTATATTTGCGGCATTTGTAACCTGGACACGGAAACGGCACGGGCGATTCCCTAGGATCGGTCGGCGAAAGAGCAGACGAGGTTCTCAGAGGACGAATTCACTGTCAAATTTTGGATGGCCGGAGGATAAAAGCCGCCAGGTGGAGCTGACTGACCGTGAGAGCTGGGGTCCTGCACCAAACAAAAATGTATTCAGGGCCGAAACCCAAAGACAAGAGATAGAGCGTGGATATTAGGAGGATCGACAGGAGAGGCATCTATAGATGTCCGTGACCGTCTGCCAATGGCCGTGGTTTACGCGGCATTTCGTTAACCCACCACAGACAGCCATGGGCAGACAACTTTCTCAAGAGTCCGATTTAGGCTATCACCTGCTCGCCACTCCCTGTTTTCTGGTGGATCAATCCCCACTGGCGTAGTCATGCTGCATCTGTCATGTCCAAATGTGACTCGGCAGGGTCATGTGGAAATATAAATCTTCAGGCTGGGCGTGGATCGATACGGCTCAATGTGTAATAAGTTAAGATGTAAATCAATCACTCACCAATAGGCAGCACGTACCATAGCATTCAACTGGGCTGAGTTTTCAACTTCCGAGAAACCTCAGAATGGAAAGTCAGACGCCAGATTTTTTTTTTTTAGGGGGGGGGGGGGGGCAGCCATGTTCAGCTGTTACCTTCGACAGGTGAGGTGAGGAGTCCCTCAAGCCTTCTTTACAGTTTGTCTTGTGTTGTGTACATACTCCTAGGGGAGAGAGTTAGATATGCCAAATAGTCTTTAGCTATCTGATTAGAGATAGCAAAAGTAGATCTCCGTAGTGTCGACACCTTTAAGCAAGCTTTAACTTAATACCTCTAACACGCCACTAGTATAGGGATGACCCACTATTATCCTTACGTGGGGGATGTTATTGTTAGGGATGACTAATCAGGCCTGCTAGCCTAGCCTACACTACACCTTCCCCTCTACTCTTCTACCCTCTAGCCTTAGACCAGATAATAATAACAAGAATACCTTTAATTAAATTAACTATAAGAACCCTTCTTCTAGTTACTTAAGACCTAATTTAAAAGTACTTATATACCTTGTTATATAGTAGCTATAAGCTTATAGTTTTAATTCTTATATAAATCTAGCTAAGAATAATCTATAGTCTATAAAGACTATATAACTATTATAAATAACTAAATCCCCTAAGTATATAATATAACCTTTATAATACTAAGTAGGCTAATTAGCTAGAGGCTATAATTAAATTATAATAATTAAAATAACTATTAAAGAGTAATAGGCTTACTAGGTATTAAGTAGTACTAGCCTAATAGTTTTAATAAACTTCTAGCTATTAGACCCTCTTAATTAAAACCCCCCTTTTAAATCTACTTACCTTAATTTTCTTAATCCTATAACTCCTTTACCCCTTAATAAGATAGCTTATTCTAAACTAATAGGAAAACCTAAGAAGAAACCCCTTAAAGATACTAAGGGATAATTTATTTAAACTAAACCCCTAAATCCTTCTTATAGTATAATACTAGCTATATAACTCCCTAAAGTAGACTAAAATAAGGAGTCTAATATAAAAGCTATACCTCTAGTAGTTATATTAACCCTTATTACTCTAATAGTAGGCCTATTATAGCCCACCTTCTATATATAACCTATAGTAGTATAAGTAGTAAACTAAACCTTCCTCTTTAGAATTAAAAATATAAAGTAGCTATAGTTACCTAGTACTAACTCCTCTTAGATTATTTACTAGAACCTATCCCCTTTATAAACCTTAGGTTTAAGCTTATTATCTCCTCTATAACTCCCTAACTTAACTAACTCTTCTAACCTTAACCTATAGACTATCTCTACCCTACTTTAGACTCTAGCCCTTAATCTATTAAACCTAAGTTAACTATACTCCTCTACTCTCTTCTAAAACCCTATACTTCTATATAATTAGCACCCTTCCTTTACCTAAACCTCCTTAGCTATTAAGCTAGGTAGAAATAACCCTCTAGACTCTCCTATACTACCTAACTAACCTATAATAGCTTAAGCTAGAAATCTAGCTAGCTCTAGCTTACCTTACTCCTATAGGGACCCTATACCTACTCTTCTAGACTAAATTCTACCCTATTCCCAGGCTAACTACCTTTTTAATACCTTAGTTATCTATACTATAGAGTAAGCTATTACTATAGGAATAATAGGATACCTATAGCTAGCTATAGATAAATAAATCTCTAATACTATATATTAAGTAATATCTAAGTTCTAAGAAAGGGAATATTAAGAATATATTACTACTACTTACTATTCTTTTATTAAGCCTATAACTACTACTACCTCCCTTAAAGTATATAGTAATATACTAGCCTACTTCCTTCTAGGTCCTACTTCCCTATCCCCTATATCTTAGTATAAACAGTAAACTATACTACTAAAATCCTTTTAATAGGATTATACCTAGCTAGAGTATTATACCCCTTCTCCTATATATCCTTCTTAGGAATATAGCTCTCTAGTTTTAAATTAAAACTAAATAACTCCTCTTCCTAGATTAAGCTATAGTAAGGATTAACACTACTATTCTAGATCCTATACTAAGTCCTAATCTTATATAACTTTTTCTAGTTATAGAGCTACTCTCTATCTAAAGCTAGAAATATTTAAATTTAATAGTACTAGAGTTAATACCTATATTTTATATATTAACTACTTTACTAAGACTTATAGTAATAATATAGTCCTAGCTAACCTATTAGTAGGTATTATATTAAATCTAAACTCTAATAGAGCTTACTAGTTTATATCCTTAACTAAGTAAGAGTAAGATAATCTATTATATAACCTCTACCTATAGAAAGATAAGCTTTATTAGTATTTCTATAAGGATTAGGGAGATCTAATAGCTAAGGCTAATAAGATAACCTATACCTTTTAAGATAAGAACTATCTCCCTCTCTATAAGTATATTAATAATAAGATTTACCTCTATAATAAAGCTAAGGAAATTAATAAGGATACTTAGGTTTAATATATTTATACTAAGCTTAACCCTAAGCTATAAGCTACTATTACTCTATAAGCTTAAGGAAATTAACTTAATAGTTTTAAATAGCTTATTAACTATATTAAGTATAATATCTACTTAAAGTAGTATAAGAATAAAAAGAATAAGGAAGCCTAAGCTTAATAGATAAAGGAGCTTTAAGAGTAAGTTATAACTTTATATAAATATTTAGGTAACTACTATAACTAAGATAAGTAGTTTAACTAGCCCTTATAATATAAAGATTAAGAGTATTATAATCTACCTTTTAATATATATTATAATAACTAGGTTCTACCTTATACTTATAATTCTAGCTACCTATATAACCTAGGCTACTAGTATAAACTAGCTTATAATATAACTTAAATACTAAAAAAACCTATTAATAGTACTCTAGCCCCTAGGACTACCTATAGTTAGTCTAGAAATTATACTAAATAACTATCTTATAATAAGTCTAATAAGTAAAGCTACTTTATTTATAACTAAACTCTCTAACTTAATCTTAAAACTTATATTATAAATATTAAAAATAAAAATAGAGAGTTAACTTCTACTATTATTAATAAAATCTAGTAATACTATTATTACCTATATAACTCTACTTTTAGTAAAAGTTCTAAATTAAATACTAATCCTAAACCTAAGTAGGAAAACTAACTAAGTAAACTATAATAAGGATACTTCTACCTAAATAAAGGTCTTTAACCCTACCTATTCTTAGCCCTATATCTAACTTTAATAATTCTACTAATCTACTAGTAAATATTTCCTTTAGCTTACTACTTTAAAGAGATAAAGATAAGCTTAAACCTATTCTTAATTCTAAGATACTACTATAAAAGGATAATCTCTAAATATAAGTTACCTATAGAGATACTAAAGAAGCCTTAGTAGATACTATCTTCTCTTATCCTATAGAATAAGATTCTACCCCTTTATATTTACCCTTTAAGCTAGATTACCTATATATAATTATATATTTACTAGCTAAAAACTCTTTTAATAGTATTCTTAATACTACCTCTAAAGTAACCTTAGTATTATAGCCTTTACTTATAAAGTATTACCCTAACTAGGTTCTAGAACTACTTCCTATCTTTATTTCCTTAACTAGAATTAAATAAGGACTAGTAATTACCTATTAAGTTTCCTTACCTATTAATATCCTTAACTAGGAATAATAATCTTAGTCTATTATAAAGATAGCTTATATTATTAATAATCTTTCTTATAGCCTTCTTCTTAAGCTCCCCTTCCTTAAATAATATTAACTATATATTTAATAGGGACTATATACCTATAATAAAAAGATTTTAATTATAGATACTAGATATAAGATTTAGGCTACCTATTACTAGGACCTACTTATAAATAAATAAACCTCTATCCTAAAAGTAACTTAGGAGTACCTAGTTTTACTAAGTAAAGGCTTTAATATCTAAGTTTATTTCTAAGAACTCCCTATCTAAGCTAATAGCTATCTTATTAAACCTTAAATCCTTATAAACCCTTATAAGAGAACTTATAGCTTCTTAATTAATAGTATTATAAATAAAGATTCACACCTTTTACCCTTCTCTAATTTTAATAACTACCCTATTACTATCTATAAAAGCTAAGTCTTAGATTATTTATAAACTATCTTTATTATCCTAGATATAAAGTCCTTCTTTACCTAATATAAGTAAACCCTAATAGTAGTCCCCCTATTAGAAGTCCTAAGTAAGATACTACTAGAGGAGAATAAAGAATATATTCTAAATAGCTACCCTTTTAATATACTAATACTAAACCCTATATTTAACGTTAATTAAGCTAATATAGACCTATTATAGGGACTAGAATATATTAAAGAAGTATATTAAACTATCTTATACTATTACTACCTATTTCACCTAGAGTTAGGTTAGTTTAATAATAGAGTAAAGATAGAAATACCCTTTAAACCTAATACTAACCTTAATAACCTAATATAAAAACTATATAACTTATTAAGATATAATAGAGAAGCTTTTAATAGTATTATTAACCTACTAGCTACTATAGGTATTATTAAGACAATCCCCTTAAGTAGTAACTATACTATAACAGCCCCAGTATTCATTATCTAATATAATAACAAACCTTACATTATAGTCAACCTTTATAGAGTAAATATAAAACTTATTCTACACAGATACCCTTTACTATACTAAGATAATATACTTAGCTCCCTTAGTAGTAGTTAGGTCTTTACTATTATAGATATTCTAAAGAGCTTCTTCTAATAACTAATTACTAAATATAATTAATAGAAAACTACCTTTATTACTCCCTATTATAGTTTTAAATATATAGCTATAGCTACTATAAGCCTTACTATCTCCCCTCCTTTCTTTTAATACTATATAGAATCCCTATTTAACCTCTATCTTTAGTAGTTTATCCTAGTTTATATTAATAATATTATTATCTTCTCTAAATCTATTTAAGATTACCTTTACTATCTAAAGCTAGTTTTTACTATACTTAAGAATAGTAGCTATACTATATTCCTTCCTAAATACTACTTTACTTAGGCTAAACTAAAAGTACTTAACTATTATATCTTATAGCTTAGCCTCTCTACTACTACTAATAAGACTACTACTATCTAAAAACTTTAGATACCTTCTAATCTATAGGAATTAGAGTAAGGTACTAGACTTATAGGCTACTATTATAATTTTATTCTAGATTACACTATTATTACTAATCCTCTTAATAAGCTTAAGACCTTAAGCTTTAAGGGTAGTCTATAAGCTAACCCTCAGAGGGACACATATACTCAGTATTTCACCTTTTTACTACAGATTGCTTAACTATCTAAAAAGGCTACTAATAAAGAAATTAAATAGTAAAAGAAGAAGTAGAAATACTATAATAAACTCTAGACTCACTCTATTAAGGCTTAGAAATAACTAAAGAGTACCCTCATTAGCTATATCAACCTTACCTTTCTAAACTATACTAAACCCTTTATCCTCTATGTTGATACTAGCAGCAAGGGTATTAGTATAAGTCTACATTAGCTATAAGATAACAGTAAAAGTTATCTAGTTCTCTTCCTATCCTATACTCTAATATCTATAAAGAAGAACTACTTTATACCTAAATTAAAGACTCTAGGTTTAGTATAAGCACTAGAGAAATACTCTCATTACCTTAACTACAGTAAGATATAAATTATTACAGACTATAAATCTATCAAGCACTCCTTTAAAGCAGCAGCACAGTTTCCCCAC
This sequence comes from Diaporthe vexans, assembly GCA_021188095.1. Classification (NCBI taxonomy): domain Eukaryota; kingdom Fungi; phylum Ascomycota; class Sordariomycetes; order Diaporthales; family Diaporthaceae; genus Diaporthe; species Diaporthe vexans. Next base: position 292,610 of record JAJLLZ010000009.1, read on the forward strand.
AACACTCATCACATCACTAAATAACAGCTGTTTCTTACTAAGTATACTAACTAAATTATAATTATTTACTATTTTAGGAAGTTTTATATTAATACTAATACCCTTTCTTAGCTACTATAGTTAGAGACCTCTACCTCTATAATATAGATAATATAGCTGGTGGTATAGATATATATAGTCACCTGTTAATAGGCCTATACTATACCTAAACCTAAATCTACCTCTCCTAACATCCTAGAGATTATTATTATACCCTCTAGTCCTTCTTACTTAGCTCTAGATATTAATATTTCCTTAAATACTATCCTAATTATAAAGATTACCTTATAAGAAAATGATGAGGGAGTTGTGGCCCAACTATAAATATTATCTATCTTTGAAAAGGACCTAATCAATACCCTTACAAAAGACTATACCTTTTAGTCTATTTATTTTTACTTAGTCTTATAGCTTAAAAAGATAGAAGACTCTTTGAATAGGCCTAAGCTAACCCTTTATAACTTTTAAATATATCTATATAGTTAATTACTTTATTATCTTAATAAGGGTACTATAAGACTTGTAATTCTGTCTGTAAGATTACTATAACTCCTCTATATAGCTTATAATAAACAAGCGCATATTAGTGAGAAACAAACCTTATAGTTCCTAAAGGATATCGCCTTCTTCCTAAATATAGCTAGGTAGGTCTACAACTATATTATAGACTGTACTACCTATAGAGCTTGTGGCTTAACTTGATAGCTCCTATTTAGAGATTTATAACCTATTAAAACCCCTATTATTCCTCTCTTTATCCTCTACTTAGACTTTATTATTAGCTTACCCTTATCTACTAAGGGTTATAATTATATTCTACTTATTACCTATAAGACCTTTAAGTTTATTTATAGTTTAATTAGGTAAGTAGACTATATTATTAAAGACTAGGCTAAGAGTTATATAGCTTATATCTACCTTAATTAGGGTCTTCTAGATATTTTTATCTTAGATATAAATAGTAAATTCCTTAGTACCCTATAGAAAGGACTCTATAAAGCTACCTTAATAGATATATAAATAATAGCTATAAACCACATAGCTACTAATAGATAAGTAGAAAGATTTATATAGATAGTAGTCCTAGGCCTTATCTCCTACCTTAGTATATTATAGGATCCCTCCTCCTAAGAATATTATTTACTATATATTCTATTTATAATAAACACCTTAGAATTAGCTACTATAAAGTAGCTCCCCTTTATTATACTTTATAGATATCTTCCGTATAGATTTCTACCTACTACACACTTATCCACATACAACTTCAGGAAGATACAGCAACTCACTCAGAAAGAAGTAGCTAAGCACATTCAGATTGCCCAAGCTAAAATAAAGGCCTATTACAATAATTATTACTAGTATCTACTTTACTTAGAGGTTAGAGATTTTATTTATATTAAGCTAGCTAAGCTAGGATACTATAGTTATTACCTAAATTACTAGATAAAGCTCTCTTTTTAATAAGTAGGACCTTATTAGATTACTAAGAAACTTAGTCTACTAAAATACTACCTTAACCTACCTTCTTAGCTTTACTAGTCTAAGGATATTTCTATTAAACACCTATACCCTACCTTACTAAGCTAAGCCTCTAAGGTACCCCTATCCCTAGGTACTATTACTACTAATAATAAAAAGAAGTTTATTATTAAAACTATTATTAACTATAGCTAACTAAAGAAGTCTAGTAATTTAGTTAAATAGCTTTACTATAAAGTAAAATAGATAAACTATAATAGTACTACCTAGGAACCTTATAATAAACTCTATACTAATATTCCTAAACTAGTTAATAAGTACTATAAGCTTCACAGGCTTAAGAAGTTAACTACCTAAGATATAAAAATATAGTATACTTATACTATACTATAAATAGTTTTACTAACTATACTAGATTTATATAAAGAGTATATATTAATAAACTAAATCTATTCTTATAGAAGTATAATATTTAGGTAGCTTTATTTAGTATAAATTTTACTATTATTATAGAGTTTTAGTTAGTAGGGGAGCTCTAGAGCTTAACTATAAAAGAACTTTAAATTTTTAAAGCTTTAAGCAGGTAATACTTTTTAAGTAGCTCTAGTAACCTACCTTCCTTCTAATAAATAAATAAACTACTAACCTTTAACTAACACACCTTTATCCTCTATATTAAGACTAACTACCCTTTTTTTACACACACATTATACTTTTTTCCATCTATTATATCCTTATTATTACTAAATTATATTTAATCCCCTTATAAGTAAAATAGTAGATATATAATCTAACTTACTATTATATAAGCCTAGCTTACCTTCTTATAAGTCTATTATAGATATTACCCTAGCTAAGCTAATAATAGCTTTTAAGTAGATAACTCCCTTAAAGGTAGCTAAGTTAATTAAATATAATACTAAAGCTATAATACTTATACCTAAGTCTAACTTTATAAAGAAACTAAAGTTTAATATATATTCTAAGATAATAACCTCTAAGAAGCCTATTTCCTTTAAGATACCTACTACTCCTAAACTAACTAGCTCTAAGCCTACCCTTACTTTACTAGCTAAGAGTCCTTATCTTTAGTTCTTACCTAACCTTATAATAATTATAGTAGCCTAGGTATTCCCTCTAATAATACCTAAGATCCTTAATTTTAAGATACTAGGAACTACCTTCTCTCTAAAAGGCTATCCTTATACTAGTTTAAGACCTCCTTATAAGCCTTCCTCTAGGCCTATTAAATTATCTAAGATATATAATTCTTCTATAAGCCCTATATTAGCTCCTTTCTATATAGAGTAACTACTAAAACCTCTTATATATATTTCCTTATCTATATTTAAAAGTCTTATAAATATTAATAACCTTACTATTACCTTAGATTTTACTTTTTTAGAGAAGAACTCCTTAAATAATTTAAATTCTTTTTAATTTAATTCTAAAGTAAACTCTCTAAACCTATTTATAGTAATAAGTTAAGTTATAAAGTAACTACCCCCTTTTAAAGGTATACTTAAGGCTAAACCTAAAGGTTTAGATTAGAACTTTAATAGATTCTTTAAGTAATTTCCCTAAACTAAACTAGGTCCCCTAAACTACATCCTAGTCTACTCTTAAAGCCTTAGAAAGAAGTTAGCTCTAGAACTAAAGGAGAAGGTTAAAGATATTAAACTAGAAGAAGATACTAAGCTAGATAAAGACACTTAACTAGGAAAAGATACTAACCTAGATAAAGACACTTAACTAGAAGAAGACACTAACCTAGATAAAGATACTTAACTAGGAGAAGATACTAACCTAGATAAAGATACTAAGCTAAATAAAGACTCTAAGATAGAAAAGGATAAGGGTAGAGATAAGAATATAGATAAGAATAATAAAGAGGATAAAGAGGATACTAAAGTAAAGGTAGCTAGAGAGTATAGCCTAGTTTCCCCTAACTTTACCTACCTTATTATAATTAATAGTAAAGCTCTAATACCCTACTATAAAGATACTAAGTATAATCTTAATAACTAGACTCTAAATAAGTTTAGTACTATAATCTAAATTAAAGACTATCCTCTTAGCTATAAGTAATTCAAAGTTAATATAAATATTATATATAAAACTACTAATATTTAAATTATTAAACTTATATTCCTAATTAATAACTTAAACATAGCACCTACTATAATAATTATAAACCCTAATCTACTTAATACTACCTTCAAGATAAGCAAATATAATTATATTAAGTATAATAGTACCTATATTAATTTTAAGACTTTAAACACTTATACCACCATCTAGTTCTATACTTATACCCTTAATAAATTAAAAACACTTAGTATACTACATCTAGCAGCACTTAAACAGAAGATTACAAACCTCATATCCTACCCTAATACCCAAATCACCTTAATAATCACAAACAAGTAGGAGGATTTTAACCTCTAAAAGGATTATTTTAGTACCCTTTTCTCTAACTTAAATTTAGACCCTTAGGCTATTTTAAAGATAAAATTAAAAGGACAGCCTATCACTATCTAAAACTACATCTAAAACTTACTTAAGGATATACTAAAAATCCTAGCTTAGATAAAGTTTTATAATATTAATAAAGCTATTACTATTATTTTAAATAGCCTTATAAAGGAACACAGCTTTAAATAATTTATATCACTAAAGCTTATAAAGATAAAGTACTAGATAATTATAAAACCTATTAATAACTAAATATATAAAATTATAAAACCTAATAGTAATAAGGTTAATATACCTTATCTTTACTTACTATCTATTATTAATACTACTAATAACCCCCTTTTTATATAGCTAGTACCTCCCCTAAATAACATTATAAAAGTCTAACTTAAAATCCCCTACTATAAGGTTAAGCCCCCTATAGTATATAAAACTAAATAGTAGCTTATTAAGATAATTATAGGTAAACTATATAAAGAACTATAAGACTACTATTACCTTATAAGGGTATCTTAGAAAGAACTAGCTTATACTAATAAAGAAGTATACTAGTATCTTATTATACTATATATTAACCTAGACCTCTTTAATAAAAAATAGGATATTATTAAAAACCTTACTCTAATCTTTATTAAGAAACTATAAAGGGTATAAGTAAATAAGAAAGAGAATATTAAAGCTAAGACTATAAAAGTATACTATAAATATATATAAGTAGTTATTAATATATATTATAATTATCTTATAATTTTAATTAATATCTCTACTAACCTTCTATAGATAATAGTAGTTTATTTTATACCTAATAATCTACTTATATAGCTAAGTAACTACTACTTCCTTATATACTACCCTAAGTAGCTAAACTAGCTATAAGTAGTAGATACTCCCCTTACTCTATTCCTAGATATAAAGGAACCTACCTTATTACCTTATACTAACTTTACTTAACTTAGAAACTTCCTAAGATTAAAAGAAAGTATTTATATATAAAAGTACCTTATTCCTATTTATATTATTAAGGCTATAAATAATATAATAGTAAAGGTAAAGCTTTAAGGTATCTTAAAAATAAAAGAATACTAAGACTTACCTATAATAAGGTAGTATACTAACTTTAAAAGCTCCCTAATTACTATAGATACTACCTATATCTTCTTTATCCTTTAATAGATTATATATAAAGTATACCTTAAACTAGTACTACCCTTCTAAAAAGACCCTAACCTACTAGATAAACCTCTATACCCTAAAGTCCTAAGAGATAAAAAGAGTAATATTATTAATATTACTAGGTATAAATTTTAATACTATAAACTAGTAGTTACCTATAAGATTCTTAAAGCTATCTATAGATTCTCTAAAAACCAGTACTAAGTCTTTATAAAGCTTATAAATATAGAGTTTAATATACTCTTTATTAAAAGAGTTCCTAATAATAGAAAAACCTAGCTTACCCTCCTTATTCTACTTACTACTATATACTTATCTCTAGATAAGAAGCTTATTACTCTTTAGTAGCCCTCTAATAATAAGGGATAAATAGTAATAAAAAAAGCTAATTAGTTAGATTTAAACACTAAGACTTATAACATTTATCTATAAATTAATAAATACTAATAATAGGAGAATCCCTTTTTAGATAATACCTAAAAGAAGGAGTCTAAAACTACTACTAGTATAGAAAAGCTAATTAAAACCTTTAACTTCCCCCCTCTTATCTATAGTCCCTTATAAAACAAACTTCATTAATTAGTTATAAATATTATCCTTAATAATATTAGAAAGACTAATACCTACTAAGCCTTATTTACTAGTATCTATAAAATCTACTACTAGAACTTTAGTAAGAATAAGCTACCTTATATTAACCTAGCTACTATTACCTATATTTATAATAAATACTAGAGGAAGTAGTTTACTTTTTATAAGATAGCTCTCTCTTACCCTAAGAAAGTTATTATTAATTTATTTAATAACTATAATCCTCTAGAGAAGGATAAGAATATAGCTATTACTATAAAGGATATTATATAGGAAATAAAAGAAAAGCTATAACTATATAAACTACTTATCCCTTCTAACCTCTATTATAACCTATAAATAATTATAATTACTAACTAGTATATAAATAGTAATAACCTATTAGTTATAATATATAAGCTCCTAAATAAGGAATTAAAGTTTAATAAACTTATTATCTAGGTTATAAACCTACTACTTACTATATAGAACCTTAAAAAAAGCTTTTACCTAGATTAAGAGATAGACTTTACTAATACCCTAGGCCTTACTAATTTAGTATAATCTAGTATTAATCTAAAGACTCTAGATAATTTTATAAACTATTCTAAAAACTTTAACTATAAGAAGTATAGTAATATTTAGTATTTTAAAACTATTATATAAGAGAGGCTAAAGACTAGCTTTAAGCTAACTCTTCTCTAGTAACTTAATCTCCTTAGCTATAGTTATATCTTTTTAAAAGAAGAAATAGTAGCTATAAATAATAGTATTAAGGGATTTATTAAAAAGCTCTTAGCTAAAATAAAAGTTATAATCTATATATTCCTAGTTATCTAGGAGTTAGTTTATAAAGAACTATATAACCCCTTTATTAGGTTAATAGATAAGGCTTTCTAAGAAATAAAAGTTATTATATACTAATATTAGCTTACTATAAACCTCCTCCTACTTCTTACTATAGGAGATTACTATTAAGATAAACTCTTTATAAATAGTAAGTATATAAATAAGATTATACCCTAGAACCCTTATATTAAGTAGCTTCTTATACTACTATCTTAATAAGTTATAGAGAACTACCTAAACTCTATTATTATCTTATCTTAAAACTTCTAATAATAGACTAACCTTTTAAATACCCCCTTTAAACTCTTCTATAAAAGTTATATAATATCTCCTTTTAACCCTATAAAGCCTTCCTAGATTAAACTTATATAGTATAACTATATATAGAAAATTATTATAGATCTCTAGGCTCTAAAGAAGGAGAACCTTAAGGTTTTAGGTAGAAAGGTAGTTAAATTCCTTACTAGAAACTAGGTTACTATTCTCTATAAGTTATTTATCTCTATAAATAGCCTTAGTCCTATAAATAATATCTAGGTATATATAGCTACTAAACTTATTATAAAGATTTATTAAACTAATATCCTTAGTCTAAATAAAACTACTTACTTTACTATTAGTCTTATTACTATATTTATTACTTAGAAGGACTTAGTTAAAAAGTACCTTTTATAAGTCTTAGATAGAGAGATCTATTATAATCTTATAAACTACTATATATAATTAGAATTTACTAGTTATAAATAGGATATAGTTATTATAATACTTATTAAAATAGAAACTATAAGAATACTAGTAGAAATAAACTACTAGAATATTATATAAACCTAGGCTAAGCTTATATATATTAAGATTATTAATAAGACCTTCTACTCTAAACCTAAGAGTTCTAGATCCTCTATTATTAAAGCCTACTTTTATATCTAAGTATAGAATAGAGCTTAAGTTTATAATATCTAAGACTAGTTATAATTTTATAAGTATTACTATTAACCTTACCTACCTAGCTATAAGATAAAGGTAGAGTACTTACTCTATAAAGAAGAGTACTATATATAGAACTATATAAAACCTAGAAAGCTTCTAAAGATTATTAATCTAAAGCTTATAAAACTATCTATTATTAAAAAGTTAAAGTTAGCTAAAAAGGTACCTATAAATATAGAAAAACCTACAGATTTATAAGATACTATTATAGATATAGAGAAGCCCATAGATATAGAAAACGCTATTATAAACGTAGAAAAGCCTATAGACGGTAAGAACACTGTTCTAAATACAGATAACACTATTACAAATAATCTAGAAAAAGCTAACATTATTATTAAACCTATTATTAATAATAACAACCTTCTCACTCCTATAAAAGATAATAATAAACTAGTCCTACTTTAGGAACTTAAGCCTAAGGAATAGGATATTATAAATAAGTATCTCTATAACCTACTAAATCTATTAAACCTTATACTAGATATAAAAGCTATTATAAAGGCTAGAGAGATCTTTACTAAAGATAAAGAATAGAATAAAGAGGAAGATAATAAGAATAATATAGATAATCTTAGCTATAACTTTATAACTAATATAAAGATATTAAATAAGTATAGGTATTACTATAGCCTAGCCCTAGGTACTAAGAAGAAGGGAATCTAAATAAATATTTTCATTACTAAAAACAAGAAATAAAAGATATAATAAACTAGTCTAGAAAACCCTACTAAGGAGAATATAGTACTAATAGATAATATACTAGCTTAGAATACACTATAGCCTAATAGATAATAAGATATACCTCTAGTTAATTTAAACCTAGTAGATAATATAGATTCTATAGGAATAGAATAAATAGAGAATACTAACCCTTAAGGTAGATATAGAGGATTATAGGGATAAGATAATAACACTATAGGGAACTAGTAATAACTATATATATTAGAATAACAAGGATATTATCTTTTTCTTAGATAAAGGTATATTAGAGATAACTAATTAGGCCTACTAGCCTAGCCTATACTATACCTTCTCCTCTACTCTTCTACCCTCTAGCCTTAGACCAGATAATAATAATAAGAATACCTTTAATCAAATTAACTACAAGAACCCTTCTTCTGGTTACTTAAGACCTAATTCAGAAGTACTCGTGTGCCTTGTTACAGTCATTATGTGAGGAACCTTTGAAGATCCTGCCCAACGAACTATTATTCGCTAATGTGTGTACTTCAAGTTTCCCCATTCCCTCTCCGGGCCAAGGGACACACCAATTTCGCTGTGTTCTTCGCACCAAGCCCTTGAATGGCGGCTAGCTATACTCCTTCTCCCCAGAAGACTGTGATCCAAGCTTACTTGCGAAGGCTAGCTTGCAAGGAATGGTAGAAGGAAACCCCCTTGGGAGCCCCTGCTGTCAATCTGAAATCCTCATGCTAGAAGGCTATGATACCAGTGAAAAGATCCAGGCAGAAAGTTTTGAGGAGATTAGGGGTTTGGTGGAAAATACGGAGAAACAGGACTTGCTAACAGGACTCTCGTCGTTTACGCTTGTGATAGGTATGAATCCAAACGAAGATATGTTTGCTGGTAGGGGCGCGTGGGCTGCGAGGCGACTCGGCCCCCTTTTGACGAAGGAGTTTCTGCAATTGGCAAGTCGCGAGTTCCCAAGGGCTCACAGTGGATCCATTATGAACGGATGGCACGGTGTCTTCCTCCATTTAGACTCATGGTGCCGTCTTAGGTTAAAACATCCGCAGCTAATTGAATAAGGAGTTTCCCCTTGGAGAGTCTTCATGTGGTAGGCTCTCCTCACTGCACAAATTGGTTTCCGGGTGCCACATGGTAAGAGATCGTTGCAAGTGAAAAGAGTTGATGACTCGATGGTAATCACCTAGAAATTCATTGAGAAGCAGTTTCTCCCGGCACGCTTGTGTCAATTTGGTCCATGCTGGCGGTTGTTGCGGAGAAATGCAAACACAAATACGAATGACTAAAACGAGCCGCGTACATATTTCCCCAATTTCCATCAATGAAAGATTCAGTAGGCTGAGCGGGGCACATGTTGCACAATTACCTAGGTAGCATGCAGCGATCTTCTTCATTATACCCAGATGGAATTTATCCGACGGGTAGAGGTTTACGTACTGACCTCCCATCGTGTAAATGATGATGTGTCCACGCAAGAATATAAGAAGCAAGGCACCCTCGCCCGATCTCTTGATGTGCACGTTGCCAGGCTGTGATCCTCAGTACATCAACCATGGCACTATCAATGATCCTCGCTTGGCTGTTGGTATCTGGCGCCTCCGCGGCTGCATCTACCTTTGATGGCAGCCGTTTCCTGTGGTTCAGGTATCCGGCACGACAGCATTTCTTCGAAGATGCAATGCCAATTGGAAACGGCCGGATCGGAGTCACGGTGTATGGGGGTGGCTCTGAGGTCATTGGTATCAACGAGAACTCCATCTGGACTGGCCCGTTCCAGGACCGAATTGCAAAAGACCCCCAGACAGCGTTGACTGTGACTCGTGAAATGCTGCTCGCTGGTAACCTGTCTGAGGCAAGGCAGTATAGTATGGCGAATCTGATCCCCGAAACATTGAGCCCCAGGGCTTTCAGCTACTTTGGCAACATAAACATCGAATTCGGACATGAGGACTCGGGGTTGACGGATTACGTTCGTTGGCTTGACACAAAAGAGGGCACAACCGGTGTATCGTACACGTACGCCGCGATTGACTACTCGTCAGTAGCCTTGCGCCAACCCTCAATTTTGAAATCCATAGCTGACGACGCCATCAGTCGTGAATATGTAGCTAGCCTGCCCGATGGAGTACTGGCGGCAAGCTTCAATACCAGTACCGCCGGGGCGTTGAATCTGAAAATTTCCATGGGCCGCGAGGGGAGCGTTACAACAACGGCCGCAGTAAAGGACGACAGGTACACTGTCACCTTGGTTGGCTCAAGTGGCCAGTCACCCGACGATGACCCAATCCGCTGGACAGGCCAGGCTCGCTTTGCTCTCACTGGTGGTAGGCCTCATACACCAAACACCCAGTGATCTTCACTGACCAGTCGTCAAGGGACCGCCACTGTCGCGAATTCAACGCTGATCATTAGCAACTCAAGTGCTGTGCAGATGTTCTTTGATACAGAGACAAACTACAGGTTCCCCGAGCAGACTCAGTGGGAGGCAGAAATGACGCGCAAGGTTGACCGAGCCTACTCCAAAGGCTATCAGCAGGTGAAAGCCGAAGCCATCCTCGACAGCTCAAGTCTTCTCGATCGTGTGTCTCTGAACCTGGGAGCCTCACCAGCTGGCCTCGCTGACCTACCCACGGACCAGCGAATCGCAAACGCTAGGAGCTCATCTGAAGACATTGAGCTGACCACTCTGGTCTTCAACTATGGCCGGCATCTTCTGGTGGCCTCGTCTCGCAGCACCAACAGCGGGACGTCACTCCCAGCCAACCTCCAGGGAATATGGAACAACTCCACCTCCGCCCCTTGGGGCGGAAAGTACACTATTAACATAAATATTCAGATGAACTACTGGCCAGCAGGGCCTACCAATCTGATCGAGACACAGGAGCCCCTCTTCGACCTCATGAATATCGCCAACGTCCGCGGCAAGTCGTACGCGGAGCGAATGTATGGGTGCCCGGGGACCGTCTTCCATCACAACCTTGACCTTTGGGGTGACCCGGCGCCGACCGACAACTACACGCAGTCGACGCTTTGGCCGGTTGGCGCGGCTTGGTTGAGCTGGCATATGATGGACCGTAAGCACAACTCTTTGGCATACACCGTCCCCCGTCCCCCGTCCCCAGTGTTTCCACAGATTCGAGCAGTGTATTGGTTCAGGCGGCGTGGGTCGTGGTTGACAACGAGCAGACTACCGCTTCACAAAGGACACGGTCTTTCTCAGGAACGTGGTGTATCCCTTCCTCGTTGATGTGGCCACCTTCTTCGAATGCCACTGCATGGAGTACAATGGTTACAACACAACTGGTCCGTCAGTCTCACCCGAGAACTCGTTCTACGTGCCCGAAACTTGGACCGTGCCAGGCGCCAAGGAGCCCGTCGACATCGGCCCGGCCATGGACGGCCAGCTCATCGGCGAGGCTCTCGAGAGCCTCGTCGAGGCTGCAGCCATCCTGGGCATCAACGACGACGACGGGGACGTCGTGGCGGCCAAGAAGTTCCTCCCAACCCTGCTGCCGCAGCAGATCGGCTCGCTGGGTCAGATCCTCGAGTGGCGGCACGAGTACAAGGAGGCATCAGTCGGGCAGAAGCACCTCTCGCCTCTGGTGGGCCTCATGCCGGGGAGGCAGTTCAGCCCCTTGCGCAACGCAACGCTGGGGTCTGCCGCCGAGGTCCTGCTCAGGCGCCGCGTAGCAAACGGTTCCGGGTCCACGGGCTGGTCGCGGACTTGGCTGATCAACTCGTTCGCTCGCGTCTTTGACGGCGACAGCGCCTGGGAGGAGCTGACAAAGTGGTTCCAGAAGTTTCCCACGCCGTACAACCTGTACAATACGGACGCCGGGTCTCCAAAGTACGTCTTCCAGATTGACGGGAATTTTGGCTTTGTCAGCGGGATTACCGAGATGCTGCTCCAGAGTCATGCTGATGTTGTGCACCTGTTGCCGGCCCTGCCATCAGCCATTCCAATCGGCTCTGTGAAAGGGCTGGTCTCCCGTGGCAACTTTGTCGTTGACATCGCGTGGGAGGGAGGGGCCTTGACCAGCGCGAACATCACCTCCAGAGCTGGTGCTGAACTTTCTATCCGATACATGAATGGCTCGCAGATCGCAGTGGGTGGCAAGGCCTACACCGGCCCACTGAGAACGACAGCCGGCACAACTTATGTTGTGACTCTGAGTTGACCATAGCTCCAAGTGCGTGTGAAATAGATACGTACCTGGGAAATCCAGAGCATTGTATCTAGGAGATTGTGATATGATTGAGCCAAGTTGCAAGAGACAGAGCAAGCTCGTAGATGAATTTCACTTGGTATCTATTGCGAAAAGTTGTTGCAGTCGCTCCATGTAGACAAGGCAGTTTGAACTGACAGGCAACGGCGAGAGACAGGGGTCGGACGAGCAGAATCTTTCCCAGTGGAACAAGCGGAAGCTTTCAATCCTACAAAGGCGGCCCGAAAGGGTCCTCAGCAACCTTTCGTCTCTTAGCGTCGCGGTCTGCGTCGCCCTTGCCTACGCCGTTGCTACCACTGAAGACGGCCCCGTCGTCCTCTACTGCCCCCTTGGCCGGCTTCTTCTCAGCCTCCTTGAACTCAAGCCTCTTTTTGTGCAGCCCAACGAGGTCAAACCTGTCCGGGTCTCGGCATTTCTTGAGCTTCCGGATGAAGGGTTTCATGAAGGGATTGACCTCCTCGGGCTGGTAGCGAATGTCAGCACTGAGATCCTGGAGAGCAGCTGTGGATGTGCCAGCTTACCTTGTCCCAGAAGGTGGCCATCCGCTCGGGTGGTTCCTGGCTGAGCATATCCTTGCAAGCCATTACTGCAGAGACCGTCTTCTCTTTGGCTGCCTGGCTCAGAACCTGGGCTTTATGTGAACTTGAGTCACCATTGGGGTGGAGAGGGAACATGGCCTGCAGCAAACGCTCAAAAAGGTCGTGGTCGGCCATCGATAGTGCCGCGAGCATGATCTGACTGGGGGTATAGTGGAAGTAAGCGTCGGTGACCAGAGGGCTGAATTTGAGGATATCACGGCCACGACCTTGTGCACGGGAGATTTTGCTTTCCTGTACGGGTGTCAGCTTTACTGTCAGCTTTACTCCTAGTTAATCATGGAGGGACCAAGAAGGACCAATAACCCACCTCTATGTCCCCAAAGGACCGCAGCTGCATGATGGCACCCTCCAGTGCTCGGTAGGGATGCCTAACATCGAAGGCAAACCTAAGGCCCTGGCACAGCAGGAACTCTCCGGCTAGTATCTCCTCGCCCGTGGTGTTGGGAAACCTTTCCGCAAAGCTGTTGACGCGTGGATACGAGTTCTCGGCCTTTGAGCCAAAGAAGAGGCAGGTCTTGAGCATCTTTTGCGGAGGGTATGTCATGATGCTGTGTGTAACGAAGAAGCGGCGCAGAAAGATGGCGGATGTGGCGCGAATCTCGGTTGGTAAGTTGCAAAACTCGGCAGCGCGCAGACACTCGACGGTGAAGCAGCGCAGGAGTTGTTCCTCCTCGGCGGGGGTGAGGAACTCGGGCAGCGGGGGCTTGTTGATGGAGGAGGTGGACTCGGACGGTGCATCTGCAGGCGCAGGCGCAGCGCTGACTTGTGTCGGGTCGGTAGCAGGAGTCGCGCCGGGCACAGGGGTGTTGGAGCCGGAGGGGTTCGCGGAGGCGACGGTGGAGGAGGAGGCCGTGGACGAGGCGAGGCGGTCCGAGATGTTTTGCCTGGCGAGACTGTTTGTTTTGGCGCGCAGCTCAGCCAGCTGGGCAGGTGAGAAGGACCACAGTCGAAACTGGGTGGACTGGCGATAGCGGTCGTCCTCGGTCGCCATGTCGAGGGCTCTTGAGGGGTCTTGAGGGCTCTCTGGTTCGAGTTGTGTGCCGCAAGTGGTCGTCGTCAAGTGGAAACTCGATTGGGACCTGTCCCCATCCACAGGTGGCTCTAGCAGGCACTCTAGGGGCAACGAGGAGGCTTCGCTTCGAAGAATGTGGCGGCAGGTGGAAGCGAGTGATCCTTGGTCAGAGGGTTGCTATAGCATGTATTCAAAGAGAATCTGCGTTGCGTCGCGACGTCCGAGTTGCACCCTCGTTGCCTTGGAGCTGTGCCAGGGGTATGAGCTCCCCTGCAGGTCGGTGGGCAGGGGTCTCAGGAGATCGGACGGGCTGGTCGCGGCCAAGCCAAGCCCCCACCTATCCTTCCCCCTTCTAACTTACAGCAAGGCCTGCATCGTTGAACTCGGGAGTAGACAACACCTCCAACGACAACAACAACAAGAACAACCCTTTCGAGCCCTCAGTTCTCTTGATACTTTTATTCTTTGCATGTATGACGTGCACTAGAATTTGACGACGCAATTAAGCAGAGGAAGCCCCGCTTCTTCACACAGCTGCTTACAATGTATGCCAGCTTTAGCATATGAATCGCACATGCATTGCTTTTTGCCTTTTTCTTGGGGCTGGGATTTGACATTGTGGACAAAATAATCCGCAGAGAAGCCCATCTTAAGGTCACTAAGCTTGATATTATCTCTAGTATGAACCATCGCCTTCATTGCTTGATTGCCAAATTCTAAGCTGCTGAAGCGCCGGCCCACGAGCAGAGACAAGAGAATGGTATCGAGACTCGGAAGGAGAAGATGAAGATACCCAGCTCATTTTCGGTGCTAGCCACCACTCTCAGCCCTCCCCATATGGCCAGCTACCCAGACGACGGGCTCAACACCCTCCCAAGCCCTCGCTCCCCAAGCCATGCGGTAACAGTGGCAACATAGCATGTGGGATCATGGCCGTGCATCGAGTGTGGCGTCTGAGGAAAGCTCTTGTACGTGAACAGGTTCCCCCCGCCCTCGACGAGCCTCTTGACGTGCTCGGCCTGGATATCGCTGATGGAGCCAGCAAGGCCGCCCGACTCTTCGTCGATCTTGCGGTAGTGGTGCGTAAAGAGCACCGGCACCTTGACATGCTTCAGCATGTTTTCATGGTCACACCCTGCCGCCACCCGCCCCGTGTAGAAAGCGTCTGCCCATTCTGCATCGTATTCCCCCAGCTCAGGCGGCACCGGCCCGATCTTGGTCTCCGCCATCATGGTCGTCATCGCCCGGTTGATCCAGCTCGGCAGCTCGTTGGCCATGGCATCCTGCATGCCCTCCACGTTCCCCACGGACCACTGTGAGCCCAACCACTTGTGCCAGATCCTGAATATCGGGCCGGCGATAGTCTGACGGACGCTGTGGCCGATAGCTGGCGTCAATTCGGACGCGAACAGCGGCGGATCCTCGTAGACGGCGGCGAGCACCAGTCCGGGCTTCGCAAACGCTGACATCCAAGCGGCCAAGACTCCGCCGGATGACAGCCCGCTGACGATCACGGGCCGCTTGATGACCAGGTCGACGAATCTGACGAGGTCGTTCCCAAAGTTGTCCAGGCTGTAGCGCCCAGGCGTCCACGTTGATCGCCCCTGGCCGCGGAGGTCGACCGCATACACCTGGTACGATTCCGCCAGCAGGTGCATCACATCCTCGTATCCCCACCACGACTCGGCCTGCGCCGGGATGAGCAGGATGGCTGGGTTGGAATCCGAGCCCGCCACGGCGTAGTTCATTCGCTCTTCGCCCAGGTCTACTGTCCGTTCCGGAAAGGCATGTTTTTTAAAGATCGACTCTCTGTCAGATGCTTCCAGGTAGGTGTCTCGACAGCCACCAAG
The DNA here is from genome assembly GCA_021188095.1 of Diaporthe vexans. Lineage (NCBI taxonomy): Eukaryota > Fungi > Ascomycota > Sordariomycetes > Diaporthales > Diaporthaceae > Diaporthe > Diaporthe vexans. The sequence continues at coordinate 308,580 of JAJLLZ010000009.1, forward strand.
ATTACGACTAGGCCCTTTGGTGGGAGAGGTCGACGACATGTTGACTGATAATTGATCGCCAGAAATGGAACGTCCGTGGAATGTCACATGCAGTGCGCGAGGCTGGCTCGTGATACGGTTCATTGAATGAAGAACTAGACACTTTATGCACATAGCATTATCTATGAGCGAAACCGCCCCATTTAAAGGGCTTTGAGGGTTTTAAATCCTTAATAATGCACGAATTCCCCTCACACAAGGCTCGGTAATCCTGCATTCTGCACTCGTGTTGTCCACTGCGGACTTCTCGAATAGTACTAGGCTGTATCTGTGCATGCTGGCCGGTCCCCACGTAGTAAGCGCAAGCACCTTGCCATTGTATTTTCAAGTGCTCTCTATCAACCGTTGTACTTGACCTGATACTTCGTCAGGCTGTGTAGCCGTCAAAGACAGGAGCAGGTCACAGAGCCAAACTGGCTGGATAGGACGGCATGTTATTGTTTCCCATCGAGAGACAATCTGTCACTTGACTGTACATGCACTGTGTGAGGGCACCATATACGCTTTATATGTATGGGGATTAGAAGCGAAACCCCTCAGACTACACATGTTTCTAAGAAAGGCTCTTTGTTCTGCTGAAGTTGGAAGCCTTTATTTTTGCAAAACATGACTTCAGGAGTTGTCAAACTTGAAGTGGGCGATCTGGCTTGATGTGAAGCTTTCAAAGGTTCAAATCCACTGCTTGTTGATATATGCAGTATTACCAGGGAGAAACAATGCATTGAGGAATGATGCTAACTAGTTATCGCCACGATAAAACTGCACCCAGGCTTTAGGTACTACGCATCTGGGCAGTCTGACTTACATTTGATGGAATTCGGCCGAGACAACCACGAAACGTGTCCCTCAAGTCGCGTATCTCCCTATGGCCCGTCCGAGCCATCCCCGCGGGAAGTTCAGCCTTGTTCCAGAAGTCGCCTGGCCTCGGGAAGTCTTGCACAGCCCTCCAGGAATCAGAGTTCAATAGCCTACCTCGGGAGGTATACGTCACCGCAGCAGCCGTGCCCTCGCCGAGGACATCGCCAGGGTATTTGACAAACACGAGGTCTCGGCCGCAGCTGAGAATACTTCCCCCGTGGATCCAGGCCTGCAGAGCAAGGCCCAACTTGTAGTACGGAGGGTTCTTTGCATGTGGTACATTGGTTCCCTGGGGCTGACGCGTCTCACGAAATCTCGCTCGTCGTCGTCCAATCCGGGGTCCTCGGCGTACCTGTGGTTAAAGATCACGTGTACCTGCTCATGGACCAGGACGAAACAGGTCGAGCTCGTCGTAGGCATCTTGGCTGAAGAACTGGATTATATTCTCGTTGATACTGATCAGCGAGCGGGCTGGGGTTGGAAATGGCCCTCCATTAATTCTTATCTCCGACACAACCAGGACTATAAAACCGTCCGATGAAGCCGGGGCTACGAACGGAGTACTGCAGTAGGAACGAGTCCTGTTCAAGGCCTCCGCAAGAAGATCGCGAGTACTCTGAATATCCGGTACACTTGTACGAAGGGTCGAAGGCGTGTTGCTGGCCTACAAAAACTATTTCCGCACAAAACACCTCGGTGTGAAACGGTAGACTGAACTAGAGAAGAAGAGAAGCAAGATGAGGGGCTGGTAGCATCCTCTCGTACACTTGTGCCTTGAGGAATGGCTCGTCCTCTTCCTCTGCCGTTGTGTCAGCTGTGAGAGCACTTGCTTTGAAGTTGAAACGCTGGTACAATGGGTGGAGATCGTTCCCGAGACTCGAAACAAGCGCCCTCTCTTCAAGAGAGAGCACAAAGGTGATTCTCTTCAGGTCAGAAGTGCTGGAGCCAGGCTCAACATGATGAAAGTTATATTGTTGTGTAAGTTGAGATGTTCCTATATTTCCAAGGTTGGGTGCAGATTGATACCAACACATTTCTAACTTTTAAAACTGCTGCTAGTGGTATATCTACTATATAAGTAACTTTTTCCACACCTAAGTATTTCTTATTATGGACTATGAGCCATTGTTTAAACACGTGTCTATCAAGTTTGCGTGGGCGACGTGGTCAAATTTCTCTTATTATTCTGGCATGGCAGGACAGACCTATTGCTCTTCAAATTAGGGTACTATCGAACAACATCTTGGTTTTGCATGACCCTGACCATACTCAAATCGACAATATTTTTATACTAACTTAGCACCTATCATGGGGAATGCAGCAATTATATGCTAACCGCAGTGAACCAATAACCAAGATGCGAGCAGTCACGGTGATAAAGCATGTCCAGAGCACTCATACCTTATTTGGAAGACTTTGACGGACTTGCTGGGCTTGGTCGGATGTTTGACAATAGCCAGTGGAACACCAATGTTCTGAGGGACAACAGTTTGTTGGCTGCCGTCTTCGAGATCATGAATTTGGTTTGCCGTTTCCTCGCCTATCGATCCGATGGTTGTACGAGTCGACTAACTTAAAAAGTCGACATGCATAATCTGTTCTGCTGCAGCAAAATGCTTCGTGAGTAACGTTGACAGTGCGTACACAACCACTACCGGAGATAGTGGCAGAAGCTCCCTCAAACTATACCACATATTTACACCAATTATTAACAACACATCCTGTTTGTTGTGGAGCAAACAGACCAATTCGGAGGTTCGAGGCGTCTGCTTTACAATGCGCAGGACAGTGCTTCACTGTTCCAAGACTTCTCACACTCATGAGAACTAATGCTGGACATAATAATTCTAGATTCCCTAAAGATGTCTCGCATCTCTCAGTCCTGTCCTATGTAGTCCCCATCCTCTATGAAAAGTCGTGCCTCCATCCTCCCAAAACCATGATAACTTCGCCCTCCACACATTTGCTTGAATCCAGCTAATCCAGAAAACCGCCTATCCCTTGAAGCTAAAAATAATTTCAGTTGTCTTTTTACTAGTTAGCCCTAGTATCCGACCTCCCGGCGCACAGGCACAGGCGGGGCGGGCTTCTTAGCCCGACTAGGCGGTGGCGGTGGGGGAGCTTTCTTTCCGATGGCGACGCTGGGGGCGGTGTTTGTTCTGCTAAGGCTGCCGTAACTTGTGGCGGGGCTTGTGCTCCTATCTGCTGTGTCGCTGCTGCCAGTGTCGTCACCGTCATGGTCCGCGAAGACGTCCATCGCGGACGCCCTGCTGCTACCAGTGGGACGCAGCTGACCACGGAGGGAGCCGACGTTCATCTGTGGAGGTGGCGCCTCTCTGAGTGGTGTTGAGGTTCCCGAGGTCGTGCGGGACAAGTTGGCGCCCAGATTGCGTTCGTTCTGGTAGGTGTTGCTCCTAGAAATACCAGGCCGACTTGGCATGTCTGGCCGGTCGGACGCCTGGCTATTTATGCTGATGCGCGACTGTGATCGTATGGGAGCACGCGCGTTGTGGGATGGAAAGTCGTCCGCCTCCTCTTCTTCATAGACGTTGCTGTTCGTCCTGCTGAGCGCCAGCCGTGAGCCGCCGTAAGACGACTGCTCCGCGGTGTTGGACCTGCTGCGCCCAGAAGGTCGGCGTGAGTGCGGCGAGCCACCCCCGGCCGAGCCAGCCGCCCAGGACTGTCGCACGCGACGGAGTTCCTCGGCACATCGCTCGTGGTAGTCCAGCTCGGCATCGAGGAACCGCGTGAGGTCGCGGATGCTGTCGGCCTCTGCGTCCTTGATATCCTGCATTCGTCGATACACGTCCTCGGAGGACTCCTCGTACTTGGCCTTTGCGCTACGAAGCTCATCCTCGATGCGGAAGTCATCACGCTTGGCCTTCTGCATCTTGGTTGTTGAGGCATCCAGGGCCAGTCGGCGGGACTCGAGCTTCTTGCGAGCAGCCTGCCAAGACAAAGTGGTCAATGATTCCGTTCCATTTAATGAGGGGTTGTTTGGGGGGGGGTGTACCTGATACTCCTTCATCATAGCCAGTGATCTCTCGAGTGACTCGAGCCAGAAAGAACTGGCGTCAGCGGCAAACTGTTCCTGGATATTGGCTACGCGGTCGTTTCCCCTGCCCATGGCTGTTGATGCTGTCAGCTGCGGTCATTGTACGTCGGGATCCTCGAACTCGGCATACCAATCAAGCAGTTTCCGAACTCAGAGTCGTTGTCAAAGTCCTCGCCGTGTGCTATCATGGACCGTCCCAGAATCGCTGCGGGCACACCCTTCTCGCGATCCATGCCCTCGGCGCGACGGGACAGCCATTTGACATATTCGTTCATGGAAGATTGGAGCTTCACCATTCCTGTGAAGGGGCACATTTTGTGAGCACATTGGTCAAGTCCCTCATACAAAGCCATGTGACTGGTGACGAGTCACGCGAGGTGGTCTATCAAGGGTTCATACCGTCGAAGCGGAGGGCCATCTCGGTCTCAAGAGTCTTGAAGTCGTCAGACATGTTCGTCCTCGCTTCTGAGCCCATCTTCTCGCCGGCCCACTGAAAGGCGCGGTCAAATTTCTTTGTGATATTCATGTCGAATGCGTTGGCTTGTATACACGGATGGTCTGTTGAGGGGTAACGGCGTTCTGGTGCCAGTTGCAAGCTCGTGGTTCACGACGAGAAGCAGACAGGAGGTGGGAGGTGATCGTCCCAGCTACAGTGCCAAGGATTTGAATTCCGGTATCGCAGTCGCGAGGAATTGGGCCGTTGGGGGATTGTGTGGGAGCCCTGAGAGTGGGAGTCTATGTCGAGAGGACCTGGTTGAACAGCGAGCGATTGGAAGTTTCGAGGCAGGGCCGGGAAGAGCGAACGAGCAGGGAGAGGTTAGGAAAGTCCAGCGGACAAGAAAAAAAGAAGACAGGTAGAAAGAGGGAATAAGTGGCAATAAAGCAGGCGCATACAATGCCCAAACGAACAACAAGCAGGAGTAGAGAGGTGTTGCAGTCCAGCAGCAACCTTGATCTTTGAAGGTTATAATGTGGCCGGGATACTTCAGAGACAAGGATGTTGTCCTCAGGGATTGGAGGGGAGAGCACTCAGAAGGTGCAGGAGGTGCAGAGTGGAGGGGGAGGGGGAGGAATTGGTACGGGGGTACATGTGTACATGAGAACATGGGTACATCGTACAGGCCCGCGGCCCAGCACACACGCAAACCCCAGCGCGCCCAAGTCAAGTCTCGTCTCGTCTCGGGCCTGCCTCGCCAAAACGGTTGAATTGGCCGTGCTTGCCCTGGGATGATTAGCGTTCGCGGTAGTGCTGCAGCTTGATGAAGATGGAGGGTGGTCCCCTGCCCCTGGGTCCAATCTCTTCCATTCGATCCCCTGATTTCTGGACTTTTCTTTCCCCAGGTCGAGGGGGGAAGAGTGGCCAATGCCCACCGCACCGGACCGCCCAGACATGACTAGGTAGGTACCTAAGTAGGTAGGTAGTTCGGTACTGATTATTACCTGGATTCAGTGCATGTAAATCGGTACTGGCCGTAGCTGCAGTTGCATCTATGCATACCTGCTCATGCGGGAAAGGGAGGAGGGCCCTCCAGCCCCCCTTCCTTTCGTGCCCACTGTACGATGCAGGCTGGCAAGCTCTCGCCACGAGAGTTGCGCATCATGGTATTCCAGAACCACGCTACTGGTAGCTAATGGCCGTGGAAGGGGGTGTACGTACCCGCCCTGGTGGCTAGGGACCTAGCTACCTATCATGCATACGTAGCGCGGGAAGAGGGTGTCAGTGGCGCGTGCCACTCAAGCCAACCTTCTGGATCTGGACCCACGAACAGCAACTGAGGAGCTCGCTCACCCTCCCGCCAACCATCCAGCCCATCTTGGGCTCCTGCCCAGCTCGCCGCAGAGTTCTAGACTCCAAGCCGCAAACTGCCAGAACAACACCTGTTACCTAACTAAAATGTCTCTGGGAAAATTGTCAACCAAGTCGCGCTGCTTAGCAGCCAGGGCAGCCAGCCAGTCAGCCAGTCACCTTGTGTTGCCGGTGGTACGAATCAGAACAAATCGATAAGAAAATACATCAACGCTGCATGACCACTACTGCCACGCAAGACATGCCCGCCGGGATTTTGATCAACGATTCCTGATGATCTCTGCTCAGGAATATCAGATGAATGACGGGGCGTGGCGCGTACGTACAAGATAGACGCGGACCGAGACCAGATGACATGACATTCATTGCAGTACCCCTCTTCCACGACGTAAGAAAGCTTCTCTTGCTGTGCTGTTCGTCTCAGGGGTAGGCCTGATCAGCGCATACCTAGCAACTAGGCATGTCAGTGCCAGTCTCGCCGCTGCAATCACGTCACTGGTTGGTCCTCGCGTCGATATTCAACACCAGCTGGGGCATGGGGGAGAGGGCAGAGGATCTTCACGCCGGCACGGTCTCACAGTCCCTCCAAGACAACAAGGCTGCTTGAGGTCTGCTATGCAGTTATGTAACCCAAGGCCTCTTGGGCCGTGGCACATGAGCTGCATCACAAAGAACACGGCCCGGAGGGTGCTGCAGAGTTGCACAAGGCGGGAGGGCGGGAGCAACCTGAATCTCGTGGGGCCCGTCTCACCTGGCACGAAACAACCGACCCGGAAACCAGACCCGCGAAGCGCCCATACGAGATCCACGTTTCAGCCCCAAAATAGCAGCTCCCAGTCAATCAGCGCCAGCCCAAGGGCTCCCAGTGCCCTGAGTTGCCACCATGATCGTGTCGTTGATATGCAAATCGTCATCACGACACGGCTGAGCCACTCGCCTCAACTCAGACACTGTGGGCATGTGAGCTGTCAATCATGGGCTCGCCCTGGCAGCCCTGGCCTGGGGTGGCCTGGCAGATCTTGCTCGACAGAATGAATTCACGGGCAGAACTGTGTCCCGAGATGTCAAGTTCTGATTTCCCTTTCGCCGGCACACAAATTGACTGCCCGGCCTGGTACAATTGTGTTGTGCGGTGTACAACCCCAAGACTTTGACACATTGAATAAGGCTTGTCGCGAATTCCAAGATGTTTCTGTCCCGGTTTGGGCCAAGGTCTTGGCCGACGAGCGACCGTTTTGCCGCCCAAAAGAATCTGACTTCTCAAACAGAGAGGGCGACGCTCTGCTCAATCAAACAAGTCGGCCAGGTCAGTTCGCATCTGGTCGGCTGGTCCAGGTGCATCTGCGGCACGCACCAGGCCCGTGGGCCCAGGAACTCAGGCGACAGGTCCCGAATCAGACTACGGATACACACAGCACAGCCCCAACATCCAACCCAGCCCGTGTTCGAACCATCCTGAGCCGGTGCCGTGGGCTGCGTGGTCGGCTACCTGTGTCTGCGTATCCTCATCTCCAGAATACGGCCCCGTCAATGGGCCAACGTCAGTGCCTCGTCTCCGCCTTTACGCGCGGGTGCTGTGGCCCCTCCCTTGGCCCCTAAAATGGATATCATTAATTACTCTTGTCCCTGGGGGTTCTCGCCACGTCTCCCAGGGCCCCAATGTTGTTTGTATACGACCGCTGGCTGGGCAATTAGTCCCGTTGGCTCGACTGCCGTCAAGTCTTCAGCAGCCATGGCGTTTCTCTTCCCGACAGCGCATGAACGCCTTGGACAGATGCAGCAAGTCACCACCGGGCCTCGGCTGCCGTCGCTCGGTCTTCCCGGCGACGGGGAAACCTTACTGTCGCACCTGGCTACGGTGAACCACCCAGTGTCTTGCTGGTGGGGTCTAGAGATTGTAGACGACTCATCCGTCGGGCGAGGTGCTCTGCTTGGGGCGGCTTGGACATTCTCGCACCAGCTTCTCGCCCTGCGTGCACAACGTACTGATTACAACTTACTCGGGGTCTCCCATCGATTTATATGAGCTGTCCTTCGGTCTTGACTCAAGGCCCGGCGGCTCGACTATATTCCGGATATGGAGCACTTGAGCTCGATATGCCCCGCCCCCTCACCTTCATGGATCTCCTCGCCCGCCGCTGCCCCTCGTGAATCGTCATAGCCATATTGTTCGCGTGAATGGCGCGGCCGCTGCCAGGCGCGAACTGCCGCTCCTGGGCCACATCTCATCCGCCTCCGACTGCAATGCGCTCCCCTGGTTCGCTGGATTGCGGAACTGGGCGGTCTTCCGATCCCCACGCTGGGAGGGAAAAAAAAAAAGAACCTAGCAGGTCCCTGCTCCGCGGCATCGGCCTTAAATGTATTTCCTCGCTATAAGTCGCCCAATCCTGAGGCGATCTCACGCTTCGCAGTCACTGTTACTTCTCCCTTCGTGCTAGATCCTAAGCTCGCAACGTCCTTGGCCTTCCAGCACCGCTGTCCGTCTCTCAACATACACTCACCCTGCCGGCGAGCGCATAAACCTGGTTAAATCTGGCGGGACTAGACCGTGGCGCGCTACAATCTTTGGCAGACCCCCGTACCACACAGTAACCAAAGACCATGCCTCTTCCTCAAGGCGTCTACCGGGCAGACCAGGTCGGGTCCTTCCTGCGTCCCAAGGTCGTCTTGTCCGCGCGCAACGAAGCCTCGGCTGGAAAGATCACCACCGAGGAGCTCCGCAAGATCGAGGACGAGCACGTTGCTGCTGTCGTCAAGAGCCAGGTCGAGAATGGCATCCGTGCCGTGACCGACGGCGAGTTCCGCCGCGCCTACTTCCACATCGACTTCTGCGTCCACCTCGACGGTGTTGAGGCTCAGGGCTATATCTCGTCGACCAATGTTACGCCCCACGGCCTGCCCACCCCCCCTCGGCTGATTGTCACCGGAAAGCTCGGGCACCCCAAGCCGATCCAGGTCGACGACTTCAAATTCCTCGACACTCAATTGGAAAAGCTGGGCGTGAAGGACTCGGTCTCTGCGAAGGTCTGCATCCCCTCACCTACCATGGTGCACTTCCGCGCCGGGAGGGAGGCGATCGATAAGGACGCCTACCCAACCCTTGAGCCGTTCTTCGATGACCTCGTCAGGGTCTACCAAGAGGAGATTGCGGATCTATACGCCGCAGGGTGCCGCTTCGTCCAGCTCGACGACACCAACCTCGCCTACCTTTGCGATGAGGGTATGCGCAAGGAGGCCGCCGCTCGCCACGGGGTACAGCCCGAGGAGCTCGCCGAGAACTACGCCAAGCTGATCAACGCTGCCATCTCGAAGCGGCCCAACGACATGACCATCGGCATCCACCTGTGCCGTGGCAACTACCGGTCCCAGTGGTTCGCCCAGGGCGGATACGAGCCGGTCGCCGAGACCCTGTTCAAGAAGCTCGACGTCGACGTCTACTTCCTCGAGTACGACGACGCGCGGTCCGGCGACTTCTCCCCGCTGCGCCACCTCCCCGAGAACAAGATCGTTGTCCTGGGCGTGTTGAGCAGCAAGAAGCCCGAGCTCGACGACAAGAAGGCCATCATCAGCCGCCTGAACGAGGCCGCCAAGTACTGCCCCAGGGGCCTGGACCAGCTGTGTCTTTCGCATCAGTGCGGGTTCAGCTCCACCATGGAGGGCAACGACCTGAGCCAGGAGGAGCAGTGGGCAAAGATCAGGCTGGAGACTGAAATTGCCAAGGAGGTCTGGGGTGATGACCTGTCCAAATAGACGGGAGGACGAATTTACACGAGCGATGAATTGAGGAGCATTTAGCAAATGGTTGCTTCAACAGCGACCCGTAATCTGAATTTTACTAATCAGATGTTGTAGAAAATCAAAATCGGCTGACACGATGAAATTTCTGCTGACCGAGAACATGTTTTTCAGGATCGTGTCGCAATATTCACTCCCAGAACTGGTCGTGTTCGCGGTGCAGCTCGTCATGTGCTGCTTCCTACTCTCATGTTGCCCCAGTATCTGAACAAGACACTTCAAGTTTTGGATTGTCTGAAGTCTCTTTGCCCGTACAGCATTGCGGGGGAAGGCGCGCCGGGCAGAAGCCTAGATCGTAGCTCCCTTCATGTTCAAATGTTCAATACGATTTGACACACTGCGGTCCTGATTCTGATGCACTTACAAACTCTTCATCTCGTTTGTTCTTCTACATAATCTTGAACAGTTCCAGGTGGCCGACATTGTGTGATTGCTAGATGGAAGTCAATAGGGGGAAACAAGATCAATTTCGAAGTCTGCAATCTGAGTCGATTTTATGCTCGACATTTGAACTTTGTTGCGGTACAGCCGAGTTGAGCATGTCCTGTATTGTTCGCGTTAATACAACAGCGGTGGATGACACCTGCATTTGATGAACCTTCATATACTTGGTTATTTTAGTCGATCCAATTCAGTGTCAACAACTTCAGCACAAATTATTTATTATTATGATAGATGTCCTCGTCCACCAAGGACAACATCACTATACGCCTCTTCGGTCCTAGACTGCACTCTCAAGAAACAAATTCCTATTGTGGCTACCCACTGGCATGAGGTAAATAGACAGCATTTGAGTCTCAAGGTCAAACTCTCGCTTGTAACAATCTTGACAAAGTCCATAGTTTCCTTGAGTGGATGAAAGGGCCCGAAATTTCGAATGAATTTCTACTAAACATATGGTCCCACCTCCCGCGACCACACCATCCTATCTCAAATCACTGGGTTAGCGGTGATGTTCGCGGGTCAGATGTCAAACTACAGTGAGCGTATTCAGTTTGCCGCTTTGTTGGATGTCATCGCGGAATTAATATCACAGACCCCTCTACTGGAAGATGATTTGTCTGACCTTGAGAATGCCGTGATGGTGGAAAGCAGCAGTGTCATAGGATGTGTGCTTGGTATCGCTACATGAGCAAGCACCTCGCAGGCATTGGAGAGCTTTGTCTTCCATATGAAATCAATTGAGCCTGATTCGGCCCCGACAGTGCTGAAGTTTGACAGGACAAACCCAAAGATGCCACATCAGGATATGCACGTGTGCGGTAATAAATTGTCATAACCCACAGCACCTCGAATCGTAAAGTTTCTGGCCACTACAAGTGCTATCACAGGCAGCTACATGCCAGCAACTTCTCTGAGATTCGGCTTGTGCATGACTTCCCAACGCTTGGATCAAACCGCCTGGTTCCGTTTCTATTCCGTATACAGCCTGAGCCATTCGCAGCGCCTTCATACAGTCGTAAACGTTCAAGACCTAGCCTCTTTAAAAAGAAAACATACAATGTCGATAGCAGTGGTTGAAAACGATAAGCTTGGATCAAAATTTTCGTTTAGCATCTCACATGCCATCCATTTGCAAGCATACCGCATACTACGTTGAGCCTAATTTACCACAAGTCAGCATAAAGGGGTCTATCGGCTTCGTAAAATCAGATGGTTGGAGCACATTTCAAGCAAAGACGAAGATCTACTGCTAAACCAGTAACTTCAAGTTGTAAATATCTAGACTTCGATTCACTTCCCAGGGAGGGTTGTCAGAGTTGCCTCCCATGTGCACTGTCGATGGTGTCCCGAGGCAAAATGTCCAAACCTGACCTCCACAAAAAGTAAAACTCTGTGACAACTAGCATGGCTTAAGTAGCGGGGCTGATTGGTTTCACACACTGGCATGCAGTGACCTTTTCGTGTTTACAAGCTGCGAATGACACCAGAAGCTGACTGTATCACTGCGTGTGGGTTTTTGGGGCAGTCAGAAAGCAACATTGAAGTCGACCGCCCATTTGCCTGGAATGGCTCCTGTTGTTTTCACCTTTGAGCCAGGCTTTGGCCACTTTGTGTTTTTTTGTTCAATTGTCTGTCTATTTGTCGTCTTCTCGGCCTATAGACTGCCTACTAGCTCGTACCTTGTGTACGAAGTCAACAATTGCTCGGTATATGGGCTTGTACCACTCCATGTAAGGGAATTTCGACCTATACCATGGCCCTTCTTCCACACAACTCCATCTAGATCTTTCACAAAGTTAGACTTCTCCTCAACAATAAAGTAGTATACCTAGACAAGCTAGGTAGGCTTACCTGACGAGTGGTCTTGGGAGGCTGTGTGATCTTGAGGTTATGTCTTCTTTGGAAGCTCCTTGGGAATGAGTATTGTTTATAGGGTAGAGTTAAGTTTCTTAGCTAGGTCTCCCTTTGTGGGATCTGTCTTCTTATAGGTACTATCTTAAGACTATTATAGTCTTGCTGTGTGACTGCTCTACTGTGTGATTGCTTCACTAGCTTTAACTTTAGTATTATAGTAGGTTAGCCCTTAAGCTACTAGTGCTAATAATTCTAGTTAATAGTACTATTAGGAGTAATACTTCTTAGCCTTATTTATATAGTATAAGGCTAAGGCTATATACCTATAGATAGGTGTACTATATTGTTCTTATATTATAATTAATATTGTATTTTCTCTGAGTACTAGGTCTTGAGTGCTCACTACTGTATAAAGGTACCGTGTACATTTTATATGTATGGGGGATTGGAAATGCAACTGCTCACCTTTGAGTCAAGTCCTATGAATCACTGACTGGGAATATACAGCATGCGAAGAGAGGAGGATTGGAAGCTGGCTTACACAATGCGCCACTACTATCGGTGCTTTTTCAGAGTCGTGAAGGTTCCCAAGGGTTGGTGGCCGGCCTTGGTTGTAAACAATCGTAGGTTTCATTCGCCAACCTAGCAGATCGGCAATGCCCTCAAATTCAAGCAAAACGGTGACAGTGTAGACAGATATAAGCACAAAACTCGTACGGACCATGGGATGGCCCCAGATGTACAGCTAATGAGACACGAGAAACCTTGCAAATTGTGAGCTGTGGGGAGACGAGAAACCAGGACCGCCAGATACTATACTAGTGATTCCTTTAGCTACATTACCAATCATCTGACCACTTGTGGGAGACACTTGGGACCTATCAGATATAGTTGTTCTCGGGACACGGGGCCTCGGACAACAGAGCAAAAGATATCAAAAACATACAGCACCGGGTATTCGCTGGTCGTCACCGACCCAACTACTAATCCAGCGATTACAGGCTTGACTATGGGAGAGCGGACGGGATCCCGTATTTTCCTGTATCTATGGCTGTATGTGACAGCTGGATGCTAAGGGTAAACTATATTTAGAGTTTCACTGACTCAAAAGCCAAAGCCAGGTGGGGCAAATTGTTATAAATCAATGAAAGGTCCCTGTGAAATGGCTGTTATAATGAAATATTCAATGTACATGGTATCTCTATGGTATGTATAGTTGGGTGAATAGTACCTGCATTGATCGCAGGAGATCCAGCACACCCAGATGGGTGTGAACTTGCTAGTCAAAGTCGAACTGATTGACATTCTTTTACTAAGCCAGTGTATGTATATATTCACAGAAATTGAATTTCTTGAAAGGAAGTTGATGGCCAGGTGGTCTTCGTTGAGCAACATTCCTGATTCTTGATGTTGTAGTAAACACAGCCTACCGTAAGGGGAAATGCGGGAGGTCATCAGCGGATGATGAATCCATCATCCAATGATGACCTGTGAATTGGAGCTCCTGATTGGCTGCAGCTGAGCGACTGGCTTCTGATTGGCTGCAGCTGAGTTGGTGCTGAAAGTCTATGGCTTCTGATTGGCTGTAGCTGAGACGGAGCTATCGGATGAGAGATCTGCCCTTTTAAGACCCCCTGCAGATTCCCGTCCGTGCGCGTGTTCCCATCCGATAACTCCGTAGCCTGCAGTAGTGCCCATAGTCAAGCCAATGAAGTGTGAACAAACAGCTGGGTGGGTGACGAGATGAGTGGTCTGTGCTTCCAGCTGATCATCTGATTGGCGGAGGCACAGACCCTCTTCTTTTGGTTGGCTGGCGGAAATTCTGACCAATCAGAAGCTTAGAATTTCAACATTGGATGACAGACCATCATCGGATGATGAAGAAACATTGGAAAGTTCCTCATCAGCGGATGATTGGCCAATCATCCAATGATGGCCCCCTTAGTTTCCCGCAGCGGTAGTGGCTAACTTGAACCCAAGCAAGGCATATGGATCGGAAGTCGACAATGACACAGTGCTTTAACCCGCTCATGCCCGCAGTTCGAAATTTAAAGTGGTGCTAAAACGGAAAGTAACGAATAAACCGCGTTTCTAAGGTCAAAGTGATATCAGACTTGTGAAATTCATGCAACTATAGAGAGTGGATCTAGACTTGACAGGCCCGGGAACTCGAAAGGCTTGAGTTGCACGAGAACTTCTCACCAGTGCATCTTATTATTCTCATGTTTCTTCACGCAGCAGGGACTGCGTAGGACACCAACTCGAGTTGTATTGACATTGCTGTTGCACAGGATGGGGCCATGTGCTGACAAATGAGTGATTACGGTCGTGATGAGCACATAGTAGAACGACCGATTGGATCGTTCGAGGAATTCGATGCGGAAGGAGCCCAGACGGCATGCTAAGCCGAATGTTCACTAAACCGGAGGCGAACCGCATGGGTTGAATGCTCCATTCGCCCCTGCCAGGATTACCAAGGTAGGCTTTCTAGAACGGTTGAGCGAGTCGTAAGCCGTAGGCCCACACGGCACAACAAATAGCGTGGAAGAGCTCGCCTGAAGGAGTGGAATTATTATGTAGCTTTAATTCCTGGGAAGGAGCAGGCTAGAAGCATGCGAATGGCCACATAATCTGACTGACTGTTCATATTGTGATTCACTGGCAGATATGAGCGAGAGAATGGGCGCGCACTGAGATATAAGGTCATGCCTTCATCATCTCATGTGGCTTCGATCCACGGTGACATGTTTCCCTCATACTGAGAAGTCGGAGCATCCCGGTGTGGAAAGATTTCAGAGACTGCAAAATAGGATCAGTTGGTCGTCTGTGGACAGGAAGCGTGATGCTCTCTGTAGATGAAGCCGATGTTCTCCCGCTCCCCCGCCCTCACGCCCTCCAGGTTCCATCGAACAAGCCGACGGGATGGGGGGTTTGTGGGGTTTCTCAGTGGAGCCTCTAATCCCCGTACAGACAAAGTTCGATGGTCGGGCCGAATGCTTGCACTTTGCAAATGGATCATCTCCCCACGGAGGACGGGGGTGGATCCCATGTTGTGGATGAGTGGTATGACGTCGTGCACTTCGAGATCGCCAGGAACAGCGTGGTGCAATGGGACGAACCAGTGGCCCAGAGTTGCCAAGCTGCGGGAGGCGGTCGGATCTGAACAGCAAGCAGCACCAGAAGCTTATATCTGGATGAGGCTCAACTATTCCCATAGATCAGGGGGAAGCCATGCATACCTAGGTATCCTCGGCCCAGCAGCCATATATGCAGAAACAAGTGATGGGAAAATAGTGACCGTCGGTGAAAATGACGACTGGTTGTGCATTCCGCCTGACCACAAGGTCAATATGCAAGTGGACCAGACCCAGTCGACAGTCGTCCGTTCCCCACGAGTCCCCATAACGTACAGCAGAGCTAGTATCCGGCTCGGAAGAGCATTGCAGGATGGCCGAAAGACACCCCGCGAAAACGGGGGACGACCGAGTCGTTCACACGGGGAACAGGCGAATCAAGGCAGCCCTGGTCGGCCAATGAAATTGCATCCCAACGCGAGGCCGACATGGGGACAGGGATCGTCACGGCTGGCATGGTGGTGTAGACAACCTCCGATGTTCCGATCAACGGCTGAGCAGTGAGCGACTGATGGCTCACCGTGGTATAGTAGCTTGCATGGTGCCGTCATGGCACATGATGTACCATAGCATCTGGACCCAGCACCGAGGAAAGTGCCGTCCTACAATGACGCCGGGGCAAATACAGGCTGCAGGTACCCGGCCCGTCTCCAGCACCTGCGTCCGAGTGTGCATATAAGATGGCCGTCGTTCCTCGCGCTGGACAGAGGAGACGACTTCCCTACTCTCCGCGCATTGCTGCCTTGTCGACAAAAATCCAGCATCATGCAAACCGTTTCAACCCTGCTGCTCGCAGCAGCTGGCGTGGCTTCCGCCTACGACTACTCCCAGGACGGCAACTATGGAGCACCATACCCTGACACGGTGTACGAGAATTTCGTGTCCGAGAACCCAGTAACAATCAAGGGGTCTCAGGAGTTCCAGACCTCGCCTGCCAAGTATCCCTCACCATGTAAGTGGCGACTGGTTCCGAAGCTCACCCCTCGACGCAGATCAACTGGCTGACGCATGCTTCTTGCTCTCAGGGGGCGAAGGGCTCGGCGACTGGGCCGACGCCTACACCAAGGCTCGCTCCTTCGTCAGCCAGCTCACACTGGAGGAGAAAGTGAACTTGACCACCGGCACGGGATGGCAAACCGATAAGTGTGTCGGCCAGACAGGTGCCATTCCGCGTCTCGGATTCCGCGCAATGTGCCTCCAGGATAGCCCCACGGGCGTCCGCGACACCGATTTTGTCAGCGTGTTCCCCGCAGGTGTAAATGTTGCCGCCACCTGGGATCGCAACCTTGCGTACCTCCGCGGACAGGGCATGGGTGAGGAGCATCATGGAAAGGGCGTCGACATGCAGCTCGGACCTGTCGCGGGACCTCTCGGCCGCAGCCCCGAGGGTGGTCGTAACTGGGAGGGCTTCTCGCCTGACCCGGTGCTCACCGGGCAGATGTTCGCCGAGAGCATCAAGGGCATTCAATCTGCTGGCGTTATGACAAGTGCGAAGCACTACATCGCCAACGAGCAGGAACATTTCCGCCAGCAGCCCGAATCCCACGACTTCGGTTGGAACATCACGGAGCCCAACTCGGCAAACCTGGATGATGTGACGATGCACGAGCTATATCTGTGGCCATTTGCTGGTGTGTTCTTCTTGTCATTCCTGTCCAACTTCACAACCTCTTACCCATCCTTGTTTCGTGATCATTGAACTGACATGCTGACTTATTCTGACAGATGGAGTTAAGGCCGGCGCCACGAGTATAATGTGTTCCTATAACCAGGGTAAGCATTATTATTTCACCTGTCACGGACCCCCATTCTCCATGATCAGAGATCCGCACCCGCAAAAACAGAGCCTCCTACAGGACAACCTCCTATAGGACAAGCCTCCTACAGGACAACCTCCTACAGGACAGCCTCCTACAGGACAGCCTCCTATAGGACAGCCTCCTACAGGACAGCCTCCTATAGGACAGCCTCCTACAGGACAGCCTCCTATAGGACAACCTCCGATCTCTCAGTATATATAGCATGACTAACGTCACCTAGTAAACAATAGTCAGGCATGCCAGAACTCGTACATTCTCAATTACCTGCTCAAGGGCGAGCTCGGCTTCCAGGGCTTCGTCGTCTCCGACTGGCAAGGCACCCATTCCGGTGTTAGTTCCGTCCTTGCTGGTCTCGACATGACCATGCCTGGAGATACTTTATTCTCGACTGGAGACAGTTACTTCGGCTCCAACCTGACCATCGCCGTACTCAACGGTACTGTTCCTCAGTGGCGTCTCGACGACATGGCCGTACGGATCATGGCTGGGTTCTTCTATGTCGACCTGCCTGTTGAGCGTGATCCCATCAATTTCTCTTCGTGGACACGCGACACGTATGGCTACGAACACTACTATGGAAGTCAAGGTGCCACTGTCCAGGTGAACGAGCACGTCGATGTGACTGCGAACCACTCTGCCATCATCCGCGAGATTGGGGCCGCCAGCACTGTCCTGCTCAAGAATAGTGGCGTGCTGCCGCTCAAGGGGACCGAGCAACTGACTACCGTCTTTGGCGAAGATGCTGGACCTAACCTGCTGGGCCCTAACGGCTGTTCGGATCGCGGCTGTGACAATGGAACACTTGCCATGGCATGGGGTAGCGGCTCCACCGAGTTCCCCTACCTGGTGACGCCCGACACCGCCATCCAGAATTACGTGCTGGCCAACGGGGGCAACTACGAGTCGATCCTGGACAACTGGAACCTCGATACCGTGTCCGCCTTGGCCCGTCGCGCCAATGATGTGAACGCACCAGCCATTGTGTTTGTCAACTCCGACTCTGGCGAGGGATACATTGCGGTTGATGGGAACGTCGGTGACAGAAAGAACCTCACACTCTGGCAAAATGGAGATGCTGTCATCTCCGCGGTGGCTGCCGAGAGCAACAACACTATCGTGGTGGTCCACTCGGTTGGCCCCGTCATCCTGGATTCCTACGCGAACAACCCTAATATCACTGCCATCCTCTGGGCTGGAGTGCCTGGCCAGGAGAGCGGCAATGCTATCGTCGACGTCCTCTACGGCAAGGTCAACCCCAGCGCGAAGCTGCCGTTCACCGTTGGTGCCAACCGCACCGATTACGGCACAGACATCCTGTACACGCCCAACCATGACGTGCCACAGATTCAGTACGTCGAGGGTGGCTTCATCGACTACCGCGCCTTTGACAAGTACAACGTGACTCCCACATACGAGTTCGGCTTCGGCCTGAGCTACACTACCTTCGAGTATAGTGATCTCAAGGTGACAGCCCACACCAACGTTTCCGAGTATACCCCATTCACGGGGTACACCACCAGCGCCAAGACCTACGGTAACTACAGCGCCGACCCGGCCGCCCACCAGTTCCCCGAGGATATCAGCAGCAACCGCATCAGCATGTACTGCTACCCGTGGTTGAACAGCACGGACCTGAGCAAGGCCTCGGCCGACCCACACTATGGCGCCGAGTTCGAATTCCCCGCCAACTCGCAGAACGGCTCCGCACAGCCCATCCCCAAGGCCGGCGGCGCCCCCGGCGGCAACCCACGGCTCTACGACGTCCTCTACACGGTGGAGGCGACGGTGACCAACACCGGCGAGCGCGCAGGCGACGAGGTGGCGCAGCTGTACGTGGCGCGTGGCGGCGAGTATGAGCCGGTGCGGGAGCTGCGCGGCTTCGAGAGGCTCGCGGGCATTCAGCCCGGTGAGTCCCGCACATTCAGCGTCGGCATCACCCGCAGGGACGTCAGCTCGTGGGACACGGAGGCCCAGGACTGGGTCGTTCGCGATGCGGCCAAGACGGTCTGGGTCGGAAGGTCGTCGAGGGACCTGCCCCTGAGCCAGGCTCTTGCGTAATGATTAATGTGTAGTATGAGTTTTGAGTATGAGCATGGGGTATGAGGGTGGTCTTCGATACTGTATATATTCATGAATGGCACTTTGTGGTTTGAGATCATTGTTCTTGTTTGTGGGCGTTGCCTGTCCGGCCAAGCAATGTGTGTCCGGAGGTTGGCTTAACCCAGAACGCCTGGTCGGGAGGCAGGCCAGGTGAGGTTTTGCGCATTCCTCATGCTCTGAATAGATGTGTTCCCCTACTGGGAGTTATCTTATCTCCAAGATCTCCTCGAGGATGTGGTCAAGCATGCGCCGTCTCTGGGATCGACGAATGGTAGCTACAGTGCAGACGATGGAACCCCACTCACACCACTCACACCTCGCTATCAGTGACAACCACCTTTATCAAGCTGTCATAAACTTGGCAGTTCCAGAGGGCACAGGGCCAAGCCAGATCGCCTGGTGCTTGATGGCTCTTGGCGAATGCTGGGCATGCAGGTGGTGGGTGGTAAGGCGCAGAGCCTCACAGGCGGATGAGACATGACAGCTGCTCGAGATTTCAACGACAGGCGGCGTGATGTAGACAGATAATATTGCGCCTCAGGCCGGCAAGGTGGCAGAGTTGGGGGGTTGAACACTCTGCCTTTAAAAGGAGCAGGAAGATCTGTTGATGGGTCTGCACCTGCGGGCGCACAATAATAACCTGGCAGAAACGAAGCACGAAAAGGTCCACTGGTGATCGAGGTCGGGCTGTTGTCATACTGGAGCGTAATGATATGTTGGCCCGTATCGCTGCCGTGCCCACTGCATGGAGTGGGCCGGCTAGGAGGCGGGTGCAGCATGTGATACTGGCAGAGTCAGGCCAGAAGGGGGGAGACTTGTGAAGAGTTGACAGCTGAGCCAGGACAGGAAAGGAAAGTAAACAGACCGTGAGATCGGACAAAGGACCCGAAGGCGGATGGCTTCGGCTGTAGCCTGCCTGAATAGGCAGCTCTCGCACGAGTCAATGGTCGTGTGGCTGATGGTGCAAGAAATTCAAGAATAGAGAATGCTGGAGAATTCCCAAGTGTGGTTTGCGGTGCCATGCTTCGGGCGACGTGCCCTTTGGATGAAGCTCATTTCTCAGATGAAGCAGCGGATCCTGTATGGAGTGCATCGGATTGATTGATATTGGTCGTAGTTAGGACGGCAAGGACCAGCACTTGAGCAGGTAGGGACAATTTCCCCATCCTGGCCAACCTCCCGCTCTCGTCCAAACATGATGGGCTGGAGTGTGGTGCAGCAGGTGCTAAGAGTGAAATCAGGCAGGTCGGGTGGCGGGAAAGTTGCCGCAATTGGCCGGGAGTTTAAATTAGGTTTTATGCTTATCTTGGGGGCAAACTTCGGTGTTCGCCCACAGCAGGCTGGCACTCTTCATCGCATATACCAACCCAATTTCGACCCCACCGCGAATACTAAGCTGTCACCCGCCCCAGATTCCTGTTCTGGAAGGTGGCTTCTGGACGGGTCCCCCTTCTGGCGGTCCTGCCCTGTGCTCTAGACCTTGCCTGACTGGCTGCCAGCTGGAAATGAACGGGGGTTGACGACATGGCGCTATTGCGTCCTGGGCCCCAATGAGAGGCTCTTGAGGTTAACAGAGTACGAAACACGGGCTAGACCTCATCTAGAAGGTCTTCTGAAGGCATCTGTCAGTACGGAGTCCTATGTACGCACCTCGCAACCTCGCAACCTCGCACATCGCAACCTCGCACATCATACCTCGCACTCGAGAGCCTCCACCCGTACACTCCCCTCTTTGCGCCCCCCCCCACCTCCCTAGGGCCGTGGTCCCCTGCCTCCCCTGCCTCCCCTCTCTCTCCCAGTGCAGCACAGCGTCGATCCCAGATCTGCAAACGCCGGCTCAAGCTCTGTCTGGCTGCTGGCTGCTGGCTGCTGGCTCTTGGTCCTTGGTTCACCGGCACTTACCGGCAGGCCAGCAACCAGCTCTGCCCACTCATCTATTTCGATTCCGCCCCAACTACCGGTCAGGAAGCTCCAGAGCAACAGAGCAACAGAGCAACAGAGGTCCGTCTCTGGGTGTGTGGGGGCCCACTACCCATGCCCCCTCATCCTCCGATCTCCCCCCCCCTTCCTTGACCCGCTGGACGGGCTGTCATCTGATTATTGAATTGGTTATGATGCCTGCATTCTGCCAATCTGCGCACTGCCCTTCGTCCTCGTCTTGGCGACTT
This sequence comes from Diaporthe vexans, assembly GCA_021188095.1. NCBI lineage: Eukaryota > Fungi > Ascomycota > Sordariomycetes > Diaporthales > Diaporthaceae > Diaporthe > Diaporthe vexans. Next base: position 329,654 of record JAJLLZ010000009.1, read on the forward strand.
TGCCCTCCTCATGGATCGTCGTCCACGGTTCGGCTCATCATTGGACGGGTCCCATTACTCGGTCGACCTCGGCCGTCCGACCAAGTGGATCATCCTGCGCCTGCTGTGCACCTTCTTCGCCTGGTTACTTGGGGCCCTGGTACCAGGGGGGCAGGACGGACAAGGCCCTATCGTGGTAGGTAGGCAGCATGTCTGTCCTGTCTGTCCTGTCCGTCCTGTCCCTGATCCTTGTGTTTGGTTACACTGCCGAGGACTAGGTAAATCACGAGATATGGCAGCATCGCCCACGCACGCACACACGCCCGCCCTTATCGCCCCTGGCCTGTGAGATGAGAGGTTGCAACGCAACATGGGGAATTCCCGACTTGGCATAGCAGCCTCCATTCGTGCTCCAGTCCGACATGGCAGGCCAGCCTGTTGTGTGTACGTACCGTGTCGTGCCGTGTGGTGTTTTTGAGTGGCCCGGAGTCGTGTTGGAGGAGGGGAAGCAGACACCACTCCCAAAGATATAAAGATGCAGGCCAAGCCGGTTGATCTCTTGGAAGTCAGCCTTGATCTCCAGCCCTCTGCATCTGCTCCTTGGCCCTCACCATCGTTGGTCCTAGTCTCTTGGCCTCAGTGCTTGTCTTGTCTTGTCCCGTCTTGGTTGTGACCCTCCCTGCCTCTTGGAACCCCCCCCCACACTCACCACTCCACCACCGTCTTCTCAACATCACAATGGCACCCAGCGTGAAGACAGCCCTGGTGGCAGCAGCTCTTGCCAGCTCTGCCGTGAGCGCCCCCTCCGGTCTTCACATCGGAACCCCGGCCAACACCCCAGACAACCTGGGCCCGGGCAAGGCCTCCTTCAAGCAGGTCCGCAACCCCAACTACAAGTTCAATGGCGCTCTGTCGGTCAAGAAGACCTACCTGAAGTACGGCAAGCCCGTGCCTGACTGGCTCGAGGCTGCTGTCGCCAACATCACAGCTGAGCTCGGTCTCGAGGGCCGCGCCACCGGGTCTGCCAGTGCCACGCCCATCGACTCCTTTGACGATGCGTACATCACTCCCGTGCAGATCGGCACCCCGGCTCAGACCCTCAACCTGGACTTCGATACTGGCTCCTCCGACCTGTGGGTTTTCTCCAGCTCTACGCCTTCCAGCCAGGTCAACGGTCAGACCGTCTACAACCCCTCCAAGAGCAGCACCGCCAAGTCCCTGAGCGGCGCCACCTGGAGCATCACATACGGCGATGGCTCATCCTCGAGCGGGAAGGTTTACACCGACAAGGTCGCCGTTGGTGGCCTGTCGGTGGCCAACCAGGCCGTCGAGATTGCAACGACTGTGTCCGATTCGTTCTCTTCCGAGTCCGAGACTGATGGTCTCCTCGGTCTCGCCTTCAGCAGCCTGAACACTGTCTCTCCAACCCCGCAGAAGACCTTCTTCGACAACGCCAAGGCGAGCCTTGACTCCCCGGTCTTCACCGCCGATCTGAAGTACCATGCTGGTAAGTGGTCTTCGTTTACATATCCCAGCTCGTGAAGAAGTTGGGGCCAAAAGCTCGAGAAACACGACAGCTAACATGTTATTACAGCCGGTACATACAACTTCGGCTTCATTGACGACAGCGCGCACACCGGGTCCATCACCTACACCTCAGTCAGCACCCGCCAGGGCTTCTGGGAGTTCGTTTCCACCGGATACTCCGTGGGCTCAGGCTCCTTCGTGTCGACCTCGATCGACGGCATCGCTGACACCGGCACGACCCTGCTGTACCTGCCCACCTCCATCGTGAGCGCCTACTACAAGCAGATCTCCGGCTCCCAGAACAGCAACACGTACGGCGGCTACGTGTTCCCCTGCAGCGCCACCCCTCCCTCCTTCACCTTCGGCGTCGGCTCTGCCCGCATCACCATCCCCGGCAAGGTTATCAACTACGGCGCCGTCTCCACCGGTAGCTCCACCTGTTTCGGCGGCATCCAGAGCAGCTCCGGAATCGGCATCAACATCTTTGGCGACGTCGCCCTCAAGGCTGCCTTGGTTGTCTTTGACGGCTCCTCCACCCCCCGCCTGGGTTTTGCACCCAAGACCGTCTAAACAGTTAAATACAAAGAAGACGGGTCTTTCTGGCAATGCAGGTAACTCGCCTCGATTGTGAGAGGCGAGTGGACGGTAAAACATGACGTGCACATCTGAGACTTGGGATAATATTCATATGTAGATATCCAGAATACATATTTCATTGGTACCTATAGGCACAACATGAGAACCGTGTACTATGTGTATTACAGCTGTCCTAGTCAGACCTGAATTTTCAGGAGACCGCGGAGAGTGGCATACGGCGAAGCACTGGCAGTGTGCATTTGCAGCCGACCAAGTGAATTAATTGACTTCGAGGTTTGCCGCTAGGCAAGCATAGCTGACCCAGCTTGGAAGCGAGAAACAGTAATTTGGTCCATAACTTTTTGACTCATGGCCTGGACGGTGAAGTCTTTGATACCAAACGAATCACAATGTCAAATGCTCTCGGCATTGAGCCGTCCATGCATATTAGCGTAGGCCAAGACCCTGACGACTTTTGATAGGCTGGTCCGTATGAGACATAAACGATCAATCGTGGCACAAAAAGATACCTTTGCTGGCTCGTCAAAGGGTTGGGTAACGTCGCATACCCGTCGGTTTCTTGCCCAGGTGGAAAACACAGCACCGTCTGAGTCGCCTGGGACAAGTCTTAAAGAACATGGGAGGGCCGAAATGTTTCGGATCGGCCTCTGATGTGACAGGGTGATTTGGGGGATTTTAACTAGCAGTATTGGATCCCATGCTTACTGTACTACAATGTAGCAAGGAGCACAGCCGAACGCTATGGCTAGAATGCTAGTTTGCAGCAAATTGTATAGTCACAAAGAAAATCCTCGCACGGGGAATCTTACTGCATTTATCTTGGAAGATAAACTGCTTTGTGTCCTTATACGACACTTAATGTTGTTCTGGCTTAAAAGAGGAACTCAAAAATACAAATAGTCCTATGCAGCAAGGAGCAATATATTGTCGGCATTGCGGCTAACACGTGTCTTCTATTTCAGCTAGCAGTGTTGTCAGCCTTTCCTTCTTTGTCACTTGCCCAAGGAGGCATCAAAATACAGATTTTCAAAGAATCTGCAAGAACATCTGACAGAGAAACAGCCTGCGAGGAATTAAAACGCTTCCATGTTTCATGGCACCTTGCCTCCGGAGCATAGCGACCATCGTACCTTCAGTCAGGGACCTATAACTTGTCCAAAAACTTGGGTCACACGGATAGACAGGCTGAATCGTTTCTGAGCTCGAATTCACAGTCTGATAATGCAACTGCCATGGTGTGCGCCGCACGATCAACGTTAAGCATTTGAGACTTCGGGGGTGGGGGAGGCTATACACAAGGGCTGCGTACTCAGAATCAGAGAGACCCTAACATTATAAGATGGGCTAGCTAAGTGCTCTATTCGTCGTTCAACAAAAGTCGCTATGGGTATATGTACTAAATGCCATGCCCGGCAGCGGATCGAGGCAGGCGGAAATGAAAGAGCAGGAGCCGGGTTGGAAACAGACAAATCATCGAGACCGAGTAAAGGTGCTTCTCCGAAAGCGACGCAGCGTATTTCTACGATCCTCCGTCACGACATCTCCACTGACTGGCTCCTATGTGTCCTTGGCAGCAACGAGCTCTCTGATGACATCGTACAACTCGTCAGGTTCTGAGAACACGCGCCAGACCGTTGTGGGCACGTCCTTGAAGGCAGCTTGGAACCGCTCATCCTTGTTCTTCTCCTCGATCCCGATGGCAGCAATGTCCGTCACCTTCCTGATGAAAATTGCCCTGACCCACTCAGGATGCGCACGATAGATCTCTCCGTACGCCTCGGGGTCGCTCTGGGTGGAGTCGCCGATGCAGAGCATCTTCTTCTTGGGAAGCCAGCCTTGGAGCTTCTTCATGCGATCCACCTTGTAGCCTTCGGTGCCGAGCGTCAGGTTGGAAAGTAGGCCGGGTAGGCTCATCCAAGAGGCATCTCGCAGCAGCAGTTGACCCTGGGGATAGTAGGCATCTCGGAATTCGCGCAAGAACGGATAAAGATTATAGGGTGACGCGGACAAATAGAACCATGGTGACGCTGAGGTGATCTCGGACTGGATGAACTTGTATAGCTCAGGCATGCCAGCAACAGGTTCAGGTTTGTTCACGAATGTGCTCCGGAGGATGCCGATGGGGTCACTCGTCTGTGTGATCTTGATGGTGTCGTCGACGTCTGCGCACCCACACAAAGTCAGCGACTGCTTGGAGATCAATTCTCCGAGTGTACACACCTGATATCACGGCCCAGCCCTCCTGGTCGGAAAAGAAGGTTTTGCTCTGCAGCAACCCTGTTACACCTTCTGGGACCTGGGCCGTGGTTGGAACGACCATGCCTGCTGGTGCCGCCGGAATGGCCTTGACGTCGGTGCTTATCCCGTTCCTGCTCCCCGAGCTAAACTTGAGGTGCGTCTCGCCCCCATGCAGAGCCAAAACTTGCTTCCCAGGCTGTATGTCCATCAGGAATGGGCGCAACCTCTCCTCGATGGTGCTTTTTGCCTGGTCGTCATCCGCCAAGCCGATCTTGTCCGCAATCTGTACGACGACATCGCTGACGGTGCATGACGGGTCCTGAGAGAAGACAGCAGCGACGAACTCTGCATTCCATGTGTGCGTCTCTTTCCCGCCCTTATCTTTCTTTGTCACAACGAAGGCGGTGTTGTCGAACAACCATAACTCGTCGTCCTTGGAGACGGGCTGGGGCCAAGGGTTGCGCGAGCCCAGATACGACAAGATATTGGCGACGGGGTCGGAGACCAGCCGCCTTGGCTGCACCGGGCGGAAAGTCTTGAAGTTGGAAGGGGCCGAGGCCTGAAGGCTGGCCTCGACATCTGGGAACCTGCTCTGGCGGCGTGTTTTCTGCTGCATTTCGTCGGCGCTGCAGGTCGAGATGGAATATCGTAGGGTCTCCATAGTGGGCGGAGAGGGAGCCTGCGAGGGCTGTCTACTGATATATAAAGGTCGAGGCAAGTGGCAAGTGTGGACAGGAGGTGACTGTTTCGGGGGGGGGGCGGGCAGAAGGCTGAGGCTGATCTTGTTCACGTGTCGAAGGCAGGTCAGTAGAGCAGGGAGCGAGCGAAGTCGTAAGTACCTAAGTGGCAGCAAGTAGTCAAGAGTCGATCGTGGCTATCAGAATCAGGTGGGCTCATAAGGGGGAGGCAAAGGGGCAAAGGCAGAAGAAGATGGATGGCTGCTGTGGTTAGAGGACCTCGGGAGTCATTTGCTCAAGTGTAGAGGTAGGGCCAGGCAGTAGAAAAGCACAGTCACGCTGGGGTGTGGAGGAGGGGACCTGACACTTGATATCAGTCTGCCTGCCTCCCAAGCCTTGTGACCGTGACGAGCCATGGCATGCAGGAGCACTGCCATGAGCCATGAGCGAGCAGGCAGGAGGCAGAAAGGAGGAGGCAGCAGGCAGGAAGAACCAATAGCCCAGCAGACCGTGCTATTCTGGCCCGTGGCCCCCAAGGGCTCTAGCGGGGGAGCTATTGGGCTTGAGCAATGACGTTTCGTACACCTACCTACCTGGACAAACCCGCATCTCGCTCGTCGGAGGATGCAAGATCTGCCCAAGTCGGCGCGGAATGGGTGGTAGAGGGTTGGCACTGCGTCAGGTGCGCCTCCACCTATGCCGTTTTGGTTTCAAGGTGTGTCACACAGGGACGACCAGCCAGCGCCAGCTTGGCTCTTCTGGTCGTCTGGCGGCGAGGCTCCACTTGGTCCAGCTGAGACGACCTGGAGACCCAGGTGATCGAGAGACGGGCGAAGGAGGTTAGTGTGCTGTGTGCTGTGGTGTTTAGATGTTTGAAGGCGATGTGTGGTCTCGGAAGGAGGAAACGGGCTGACGGGCTGACGGGCTGACGGGCTGATGAGGCAGTTCAACCGTCTGCCGTCATCGCAACCGCGAGGTGCCTTGCAGATAGATGGACTGCACCCTGCAGCCCGCATCTGCACCTGCCGTAGCGCCAAGATCCCTGCTCACGTCACCGGATCTTGTCAGCCCCAGCCCCCGCCCCACGTCCCCGTCCGGCACGGGCCAGTCCTATTACCTCCTGATGAGCCACCTACTGTGTAGTCCACGGGTGGGTTCAGGGACGGACCAGAGCATTTATACTGCACTAGAATGCGGCTCGGGCATTCAAAGACCTGATGAGGTGTGGCATGTGTGGTCGAGTCGTGCGCGTAGTACTCACGGTGGAGCTTCAGATGCAGCCTGCATGCAGTAAGCAGCAGTACTGTACTCTGTCAGGTCTACCTAAGTACCTACCTACCTACCTACCTACCTACCTAGGTACTAAGTAGGCAACTATGTAGTCTACCGAACGTACTGACAAGCATCTGACGTAACGAGCTCCCCGCACCTCTGATGATGCGTCTCGTCCTGCCATGTCGGCCCATCATCTGCGGCAGCATCACATCCCCAACGCCCTCAACACTGCTTCGCCCTCCAGACCAGACTCGTAACACAATCTCTACCTCGCCAAACGCTAGCCATGTCCACTCCCGCCCCCAAGCGCCAAAAGTCCTCCAAGGACGTCCCCTACCACCTCGTCTACTGGCCCGGAATCCCCGGCCGCGGCGAGCACGTGCGCCTCGCCCTCGAGGAGGCTGGTGCCTCATATACTGACACCGCACACGTCAAGGATGGTGTCAACGAGGTGCTGGCCCAGATCGACTCCAAGAACACAGGAGACGACACCAGCCCTCCCCCCCTGGCACCACCCATCCTCAAGCATGGCGACCTCACCATCAGCCAGACCCCAAACATCCTGCTGTACCTCGGCCCAAAGCTGGGACTTGCGCCCAAGCCCGGTGACGATGACGAGGACGGCTTGTTCATCATCAACGAGCTCGCCCTCACCGCCTTGGATGGCCTTAGCAATGAGCCGCATGACTGCCACCATCCCATCGCCACCGGCCTCTACTACGAAGACCAGAAGGAGGAATCCCTAAAGAAGAGCAAGGACTTCGTCGCTAACCGCCTTCCCAAGTTCGTCAGCTACTTCGAGCGTGTGCTCAAGAGCAAGGCGAGCGGAGACGGCCCATGGCTGTACGGTGGAAAGTTGACCTATGCCGATCTGGTGCTTTTCCAAGTAAGCCTTTTATGGATTTAGAGTCAAGCTGCATTGCTCGAAAGCTTTTATACCTGACGATTCTTCAGTGCCTGGACGGTCTCAAGTTCATGTTCCCAAAGGCCGTCAAGAAACTGGCAGATTCTGGTGACTACAAAGACACCTTCGCTCTGTATGACGCCGTGAAAGAGCGACCAAACATCAAGGAATACCTGGCCAGTGACAGGCGGCAAAAGTACAGCCAGGGGATCTACAGGTATTACGAGGAGTTGGACGTCACAGAGTGAGGTCGGGGAACTTCAGGCCAGACAGGCCAGATGCTCAAGCTAAACACTCCGTAGATTGCACCAGACCAAGGCCCTTTGGCAGGGTTGAAACAACGCGAAACAAAATTTACCACACACGATTTAGGTACATGTGTGTTAGTCCTTCCAGCATTCGCTCTTACATATGTGGTGCGAAGCTATCTTCCTTGACCTTGCTATATCCAGCTCGGCAGAGCTTCAGCCTCGGGATCGAAATGTCAGGTTCATTGTACCGGAGACTCATGACGACTCTGTGACAGAAGTAAGCGCGTTCATGTGCATATACACCCATTTGACTTCTGTCCGCTGTACTCAAGTACAATGTGACTGCTTCATTGAGCCACATGGGGTACCCAAGTACGTGTCCGAGATGCCAAAATGTTTGCCCAAATACTTGACTAGCACGATTCAGTATCTCTGCCAGGTAAAAGGGCAATGGAGGTCAATTGGCATCATCGCGGGTCTGATCGGCGCCTGGATACCTTGGGATTGCTGAACCGGAGACATTTTTCTATATTGCACCCACCATTGTTTCGAAACAGGTACCGTGCAAAACATGACATATTGGCTATTAATCAGCAGATTGCCCGCATAGATCCGCAGCTATGACTGGTAATATTCGACTGATAATCTCCAGGTAGTGCCTGACACGTATGAATATGAACTATTACACTGCAAGTAACAAATTGGTTGAGCACGAGACTAGCATTTCTCGGTAAATCGCGACAAGCTCGCCCTGGCCGAACTGGTTTCTGCACGGTTTCAAACGCGACCAAAGTAAGAAGAAGCTGGCGATGAGCACTATTCATAATCGTGATGGGTCACTGATTGGGCATGGGAGCTTATTTCTGCACCTGGCATTCACTCAATCGCACAAAGCGGCAAAAGCCTAATTCAATTCGAGAAGCGAATAGCATAGATAGTACCAGAGGGTATCCATCCCAGTTGAAGAACCTCGAATGGGGTTTTCTTCTCGGTCCGAATATAGACTAAGCGCCACGAGTCCCATCGATACAGTTGAACCCACTCGCAGCCACAACGGCCTCGTCAATGCCTGTACAGTCAACCGGCTGGAACCCTTGCAGAGCCAGATCGAAGAGATTCACTCCGGCACCATCACCGCCCGTCGCGTCAGCATCTGTCGCGCCGCCTGTGGCCGCATCATCCCCGGCGCCTGCGGAGCCGCCCACCCCGTCTTGTTCGACATTTCCGGCGCTTTGAGCGTTTCCCTGGGCGTCCTCTCCATCTTGCTGTGCCATCCTACCGCTAGCGTTGCTGTTGGTTCCAGCCTCGGCATCCTCTGTGCTTTCTTCGTCCTGCTGAGCTGCGTCCCCGGCTGCGTCCTCAGCGGAATTTTGTGCGTCGTTGTTGTTGTTATTTCCGGTAGTATCTTCCGCCTCTTCTTGGGCTTCGTTATTGTTTCCAGCAGCCTCTGCTTCTGCCCCTCGAGTTCCTTCCTCGCAGATGAAACCGCTGGCAGCAATGGTGCCTTCGTCCAGGCCAGTGCAGTCAGTCTCCGCAAGGGACGCCGTCCCGTCGATGAGGTCTGCAAGGCTGTTGCCGCCGGCTGGTGTTGGGGCTGCTGCAGACATGCCCAGGAAAGCTGTGACAACGATAAGGTAATGCATTTTGAGGATGTGTTTTTATTTTGAAGACTTTTTTGATGCGGATCAGAAAAGGACTTCAGTGAGACCGAAAGAAAAAAAAAAAGAATTGGAGCAACTACTACCAGAGCAAGACTCGGCACGAAGACAAACGCTGATGTATCATGAAACGATAGATGAGTTGAGTTGACAGGTTCGCCTGATGTGCGACAGCTGCCACACTGTAGCTAGGTAATGGTCCTCATGCCTCTTTTTATAAAGGATCACTTTGGTGAGCGATACGGGATTTCGGCCAAACTTGCGATTTGAAGCCATATAGGTAATATTTACCCCGGGTATGATCACCGTACCATCAGGCGGGAGGTTTTAGCCAAGGCGAATTGATCGGCTTCACCGCGTTTCGGAGGATCGCCGTATCTGGATGGGCACGCTGTCGGCCAACAAGGATTATGAAAGCGTGCTTGCCGTCGTACGGAGCATCACCGAATCAGTTATGGCAATCTCAAACGCAATAAGCGCTGACCGCCTCGGCGACAGGACTTTGGTTTTGCTGTCTTGGCCCGTATCGCAGAGCCCTGGCCTTTTTTTTTTTTTTTTTTCAAAGCTCACGGCCAACAATCACGTTGTTTCTACTCCATTTCGCCGCGGACCAAGGCCTCATAGGATTGATCACCGTGTGCATGGATTGCACGTGAAGTACGTGCAACACAACGAACCCAACAGTTCGATTCGTCAAAGATCACAGCATCTACGCAATTACAAGGCCATGCGTATGCATGCAAAAGTATAGCTCATTGTGTTTTCAATGTGAACCTGGGTGGACGTTAACTCTGATGTTCTTTACTACAACTGTCCACAGCTTCGCAACTTCTACACCTCAGGCTGTTTCAAGACAACTGGGCCAACAATTGTGCTGCCTGAGACAGAGTAGTTCAGCCTAGTTAGTGAACTTTATGTCAAGTCATTGGAAGCTTCATGCACGAAATGGGCAAACTCTCTTCGCCTTCTCTCAGGGAATGCCTCCGATCGAAGCTCAACATGGACTACAGGCAGCTCTTTCACGTGGCGGCCACGTTCCGTGCCTTTAACCTGCCTTTTGCGGCGGAGAATCTTGTCCTTGCAAATGATTGTGATTGCACATACGCTGAGAAATTTCTCTTGGGGGATAAAGACGCTGAAGGGAGTCGGTAAGTATACCCGTCATCTAAAATATGACTTGATAATCTGTGGAGAGGAACAGGTTATTTTGGTTGAAGCTAACAAGATTTTCGCTCCGCCTTCCGAGGGCTGGCAAGGAAGACGACATCGACACGAGACAAGCTCATGAAGAAAAGGCGAATTGTCAAAGCAGCTGAATCAGGTAGAGTATAAGAGATCAGTGGTGTTTGACAATAAGAACTCTCTAAATCCTTTCCCTATTCTCTTGTGTTTTCCTTGCCCTTGATCTTGTGGACATACATGTAGTCTTTGATAACAGCAGATTGTACGAGGTAGATGACAACACACACTACCGCTGATATCGCGCTAGACACTCCATCAGCTTCGGCGGAGAAGAGGCCCAACGGCCGACGGCCCCAGCGACGACAATACAGCCGTTTCAGTACCAACGGCCAGTATCAGATGGCTCTTGCTTCCTTCAAACACAGTTCCCCATGAGCCGAGGAAGCTCGACTGCCACTGGCTAAATTTCCCGCATTTGGTGGTTGACGCGCCGGACGTGCCGCAGCCTGAAGACCTCTTGTTCGGATCTCGCAAGAACTTGCTGGCGAACGGGATCCACAAAGCCTTACGAACAGCGCGTGTGGCCGAGCCCGAAAGGCTGGCCATGGGATGGCTTCTTTACATCTTTAGCCGATGGCGCATCATACCTACAAGGGAGAATTCGCGAAGATACCCCATTTCCTCCAACCCATCCCTGAGCAAATAAATCAGCCTCACCCAGCAAGGATCGATATGTTGCCTCGGCCGAGCCTACGGCTCGCTCTCATGAACCAGTACTCAGACTCTAAGCTAGACGAAACACTTGAGCTTCTTGCCTGTTGTGTCAAGCTTCGATGGCCCTGGGGCAGGGAGTTTCTCCAGATGAGAGATGACGATAGCCGTCAGTTGGTGGACGCGTTCGTTACAACGCTGACGCCTTTGGAAAGGTGGGGGGTTTGCTGTTGCATATCCGTACTTGATTGAAGGTCTGAATCTTCATATTATCGAGTACAACGTAGCTTAACTACGTTGACTCGGTCATAGTTCATATAGCTTTCCAAGAGGCAATTTCTCCAGCAACACTAAAGGCGTTTGATAGGGAACCCAAGCCTGCGAGGTGAAACTCATGGGTTGGCTTTGTGACGTATGCGCAGATTTGATGGCATGTGGTAAAGTTATGAAAATGCCACGGGCCGTCTTATTAGTGGGCTGTGGCCGAGACTTCAAGGCCTTGGGATTGAACATGAAAAACGACCAGGGCAGGAGAGTCTGGCTGCCACAGTTGCCACCCGGCGTGAGCTAGGCGCGAGCTGTATACGAACCTTGGAATAGAGGCACGGAAAGGCGAGTAAGAAGAAATGGGATCTAACCCGGAGCTGATAACTTAACCCAGGTGTCTGGGAAAAGTCACACCATACCCCTGAAATATGTGCTTGCTCTCGCTAACGCCGCTCGCTACAGCTTTCCACAATGCAGATCAATACTACAAGGTGCATTGACTCGGTATCAATCCATTTCAGTATGTAAAGGGACGGTGCGCGTATATCAGAATGTGAAGAAAGGGAACACATAGGATGCAAAAGAGTGATTATTTATGTGGCTAATATTTAGCAACATCATGTCTGACGTGGGCTCTGATCTTCGGAGTTCGCGGATATAAGGAGGCCAAGTGTTAGTTCTCGACAGTGATGGTTTCACCATACCCATTCGCCATGGTTGGCGCCCCCCTGAACGAGCATCTTCCAGACGAACAGCTGATTTGAAAACAACCAGCGCATCGGCGGCGGATCGGAGGGCCAAGGCCATTGCGAGCACCTATGTCTATTGAGTGTAGATCAAGATGGTGGGCTTTCGACATAAAACAGTGGAAGACCCGGACCTTATTGTTGATGCCGATGACGGACCGACAAAAATCTTCTAGCGGAAGAGTCTGCTCCGCAAATGACAGAGCAGCGTGGGCGGACCTTATTCAACGGACAAGGGAGACCCCACCAAACGAACACGGCCATTCAAATTCTGCGAACGACTCATGCCACCAAGCCGAACGGTGCCGTTGCATTTTGGAATCGACCGACAGTGACCCGGGAGCCGCATGCAATTGTCATAGAACAGACGCATATATACACATACACATACATACACCTTCGATTACAAGCTTGTGGCTGTTGTAGCAGCGTGGATTTAGAAAAGCTCGTCGTTTTCTGAGCCGGCTTCAGACAGTCGACACAAACCGGGCCTGGCCAACGCAGCCGGTCGACTCATCCTCTCCAACACGACCGTCGAGTCAACACCAGTCGCTCAACATGGCAACCTCGCAAGGCGATGATTACATACTTACGCTGTCCTGTCCGGACAAGCCAGGCATCGTTCACTCAGTCACCGGTGTCTTCGCCTCCAACAATGTCAACATCATAGACCTGCAGCAATTCTCCGACCCCGTCTCCAACAAGTTCTTCATGCGCGTCCACTTTGGGCCCACGCCGTCGGTAGACACTCTCACCGCGCCCTTCCAAGCCCTGGCCGCCGAGATTCAGATGGACTACGAGATCCGGCCGGTGGCGCAAAAGACCCGCGTACTCATCATGGTGTCCAAGATCGGGCACTGCCTCAACGACCTGCTGTTCCGGGCCAAGACGGGCCAGCTGCGGATCGAGGTCCCCGTCATCGTGTCGAACCACCCGGAGTTCGAGTCCCTGGCCAAGAGCTACGGCATCGAGTTCCACCATCTCCCCGTCACCAAGGACACCAAGTCGCAGCAGGAGGGCCAGATCCTCGAGCTGGTGCGGAAGCACAACATTGAGCTGGTCGTCCTGGCCCGCTACATGCAGGTCCTGTCGCCGATGCTGTGCGAGGCCATGAGCGGAAGGATCATCAACATCCACCACAGCTTTCTGCCATCCTTCAAGGGAGCCAAGCCCTACCACCAGGCCTACGAGCGCGGCGTTAAGATCATCGGTGCGACGGCGCATTTCGTTACGGCTGACCTGGACGAAGGCCCCATCATCGAGCAGCGTGTGGCACGCGTCGACCACAGTATGAGCCCGAAGGATCTGGTCGAGGAAGGCTCCAATGTGGAAAGCCAGGTTCTAGCGGCTGCGGTGAAATGGGTCGCTGAGAGGAGGGTGTTCCTCAACGTCACGAAGACGGTGGTCTTCAACTAAGCGGGCACAGTGCAAACTACGAGAATCGAACAACGATTGTGATTTCATAGAAGGTTGGGGGTTAGAGTTACAAAAAAGCCTGATTCAGTAATATTCGTCCTCATCATACATCCTTAAGCATATCTGAGTCTTCTACCATTATTTATAGACGAGCCCTTCGCTACCAAGAATGACCAAGAAGCACCGGCTAAGAATGGCGCTGCACCACAAGAGGCCCATGTAGTGAGCCCGGCAACTCGATGGGAGACTGATACGCCGACAACTCACGCAGGTCCCAATCTTGGGGCATTTCAGGAGGGACATAACCTGATGACAGCTCGGACGCACTTGACACAACCTCCTTCTGGCTGTCATGTTTTGAGGATATCATTATGTCACTCGTCGGCTGCGCATGGCTATGAGAACGTGCCGTGCGGCGTCTCATCAGGGTGAAGATTGCCATTGCTATAGCGAAGAGGATCACGACCCCAGCGATGACAGCTGCAGCTAGGGCTCCTGCTGAAATAGAGCTGCTTGAAGCTGGGGTCGAACTCCCCTCGGAAGCCGTGGGGTTAAGAAGAGCCTGAGTTGCGTCCATCCGGTCCTGGCTCCTCCAATTGATTTGGATCATGGATGCTGCGATGAGAAGACTCGATAATGTCGCTGTTGACGCATTCTCAGCGTCAGTGCTCGTATAGGCGATCGGAAAGGTTCCAAAGCCTGACGAGACGAAGCTGCCTCCAGAGCAACTGGCCGTCAGAATCGACTCCGAGGCGGTCGAGACGCAACCCTTGGGAAGTCTGAGCACTTCCGAACCTCGTACAAGTGAAGCCACTGTTGGTACATAGATTAACATGACGCTTGGCATTTCGAGTACGGAGCCTCGCGGCCAATATGTACGTCGGACAACAGCCGACCGCCGTCTCTCCCACCTCTAATGCATACTGTGTTGCCCAGCCCGCAACTTGGCCTTGTGTAGCTTCACAAGCGGTCATATGCCCGGCCGGACACGAGAAACCGGGCGAGTAGAAACCACAGCCATGGAAAGGTGTCGTGGGTGATGGTGCAGCAGCGACGGCCTCCGGCCAACAGGTGGATGTATCTGCCAGCGTGTCGCCGACGCAAGTCTGCGCTCTGAAGCCTATTTTGAGAGGTGTGCCGCGGACCGCGGCGAACGTGCATCCTGGCGGCGGTGTGAAAACTGTTGTGGGCGGGCCAAGAACTGGCCGTGTCGTGTACACAGTCGTAACACCCAGCACTGCACTTTTGTTGAGGCAGCCATCGTGGGAGATTAGCAGTCCCGGGCCGGGGGCGGAGTCTGTGTTGGCAGTTGCACTCTTTCAGAATGACTCGAAAATATTTGGAAGGACAATTCACATGTGCTGCGACTGGAAGGGCTATCCTAGGGTACCTAGGGAAGGCAAGGGCATAGATCCCTCAGCTAGTTTTAAGCATCCGACTCCTAATCCGAGCCATTAGCTAGTATGGTATTGCGCAAAAGTATTGGCGTATCTGCGCCGCGGCTGGCACCTTGGCCCTTTCGCTTCAGCTTCGTGCCTGCCTGAATGCACTCATGTCACCGTCAGTTGGTCTTGACTCCGACTGGGTCGGGACGTTGTCACGACCGACAGGAGAGCTTGGGGGCTGTTCAGAGAACGAGCGGCCTCCTCTCACTAAATCAGGCATCCAGACTACATGTGTACTGTGTTGAAAGCACCTGCAAATGACTGCAAAGAATGCTGTGCAGCTTCGATCGTGCTTTACACAGGGCTCGTCTCCGGCTTCAACACGGGGATATTTAATGCAACCCGACCCTTCCATCAATGTTAAGTTCGGAACTTGCAATCGCTCTTGAAGTAACACTGCCTGCCGGAGACTGAAGGGTCACAGTAGACCATTGCCCGTATTCGGGCAAGGCAGCGGAATCTACTTCAGTCAAGGATGTTGGATGTTGCTGACAGCCTAGAGTAGCTAATCAAAAATTAAATCAGTATGACAATCAGTCAGGTAATAGTCCAGAGAGTCTGAATATGGTCCACAACTTCCGATATGCCGTACTTGATTACATGTATTCAGGTGGGTCGGATTGTGTGTGTCCTGTAGGCCATCCAACCATCAACTTATTAGCAGATGAGGCAGTAGATTGCTGGGGATTGAAAGTGACTGTATGAGTTGCTAATCCATGAGTACGCTGGGTCTTGAGCGTTTACGACTGTATGAAGGCGCTGCGTATGGCTACGGCTGTATACGGAATAGAAACGGAACCAGCTAATCCATGAGTTGCCATTATGAGTCTGCTTTCTGTTCTTCTTGCGGCTTCTAGCACCGTTGTCAAGTGAAGATGGCTAGGAGGGAACATCGCATGTAATACTCATTGCGGCCGACAAGACTAGGATGATTTTATCATCTCGTGACAAAAGCACAAATACAGCTCATGATGTTGAAGGGTGACTCACGTCTCAAACATGAAGAAGAAGTACCCAGAGTTCTGGTCCCCCGCCGGCGTGCCATAGATATGCACAATGCGTGAATGACCTCGTTACTGGCAGCAGAGTGAGACAAATCGTATTGCCTGGCTGACCTAACGAGATCACCCACCTTCTCCTTGCCTCTAATTTTGCTGGGTCCCGTGGCGCAATGGCCAAGCGCTGGGTTGCCTTCTACGTGGAAACGCAGAGGGCTCGGGCTTGACTCCCGCCAGAATCTAGGCTAACTACATAAACACTGTTGGGACACTATATTTGCTTGGTACTGGGTCAGCTGTACCCCCGCACTGTTAACTACACCCTTGCTTAAGGGGTGGTTGCCTTAAAGTGCCTCCCTGACCCGGGGGCTGGTGTAAAAGAAGCTCTAAAGTTCTAAGGAAAGCCCTGACGGCTGAAATACGTTGTTAAACTCATGCCCAATCTTTTTTTTAAAAAAAAAATTTACTGGTTCTCATCATTCCAAAGGACCAGCATCGCTGACAGCCAGACGCGCATTTTGGACTCGTTTTATATAATCATGGCGATCTGAGAGAGTGGCCCTGCTGATCCAGCATTACAACTTTTGCTGGTGACAGTGACTTCTTAGCAGCGTTGAGAGAACTGCAATCTAATCAACGGGGCAAAGTTGTAGGTGGTACATGGAACATTTGAATTAGCTGGCCATCGTGATATAAGTGACGGTACTATAGTCTTATATACTGCTACGAATAACCTATCCTTCGGATTGGTTATTAAGGTCTTTTGGCCGGGCGGTCTACGGCGCGTGGCTGGCAGTCGCACCTACCGTTACAACACACTCGTTGTGACGGTACGGGCGTATAAGTGCTGAATTCGAAGACTAGGGCAGTCTTCGAATTGTGGTCTTTCAGCCGGGGCGTCTTTGCGCAGCACTGCAGAGGTCCGTCTCACTCGTTTACATTCCACGCTTCCAAAACAGTACTAGTAGCACAAAAATATTATAATATATAAACTTATTAATATAAAAGTTAACTCTACTAATTTAACCTTATAGCTATATAAAGGTCAACATTGACACGAATCTATTAACTACTTGCGCAATAGACCGATTAGCTAAAAGACTAGAATTTCAAGTCGAAGACTTAAAGCTCTAAGTAGTATATAAGCACCGACACATTCTATAATACTACCCTCCCTAAGGCCCTTATAGAGCTCTAGTGAGACGTCACTTGGGCTTCACGGCACAAGGGCTCGAAGTTTGCACCAAATTATATAGATTTTACGAGTAGGTCTGCCTAAGGAAGAAAAGAAGGAAGGAAGGAAGGTCCCTTAGCCCTTGGGCAGAAGGTGTAGGTGGGTGGCTTCCTTATCGATAAGGGGCCCTGCAGGGACCCCTGCAGGGACCCCCAGCCACCCCTAAGCCACTGCCCCTAACTTCTAGGCGGCTTTAAAGTAAATAGAGCGCTTATATATAGCCTAAAAATCAAATAAGATATATTATTATTGTTTTTACTAGGATAAGTAGGTATCTACTTCTTAGTTATTTATTAAATAGAGGCTTCTTATACCTTAGAATACTATATTAAACCTCCTAAAAAATAATCCTAAATAATTTTCTAATAAGGAGGCTTAAACCCCTACTATATAACTTAAAATTAATATAAATCTATTAATTACTTATATAATAGACCGATTAGCTAAAAGACTAGAATTTTAAGTTAAAGACTTAAAGCTCTAAGTAGTATATAAGTACTAATAAGATAGTCCTTAAGACTTTAATAGTAAAAAGGGCTTAAATAGTTATTAAAGAATTATTAATTTAAAGCTATAGTTACCTAAGGAATAGTATAGAGGGAGTAGTAAAGCTGTGATCTAGTATTGTGAAAGATATAGATAGCTATTTAGGCTAATTAGCTAAGTAGAGGGTATAAACCTACTAGCTAGATCCTATGTGTGCTTAGCCTATAGCCCTAATAACTAATATATTCTGTGATAAACATTATATTTATTATAAGAGTAACTATTATATTATAGTTACTTAGTATTCTTATTTAAAAGTATAGAAATTTAGAATATCTCTTTAAACTCTAGTATAGTCTATATAATACCTATATATTAAAGCTATAATACTACCCCCTACTTCTCTTCTAAGTAGTTTTATCTTTCTTAACTAAGCTTATACTACTAAATATAGTATAACCTTTAAGTAGGGAAGGACTTAGGTATTTAAAGAGGAAGTATAATTATATAATAAACTTAAACTTATATAAAAATTAATAAGAAACTAATTTAAAGCTAGTTTAAACTTATATCCTTACTATAAGCCCTTTTATTTTAAATTTATATTATAATAGTAATTATTATCCCTCCTAGGTATGAGGTTAAAAGACCTATGGTTGTTTTTTTTTAAATGATTTTATTCAACTGTTTTAAATCTATAGCCTAGTCTAGCCTTAGCTGAACCTTTTATTAAAGTTTTCAAGCACCTTCTTCTCTACTAGTGATAACTTTATACCCCTCTGTAGCTTTACTCTAAGGGATATATAGGTTTTAATAGTATTAGGGTCTATATTATACGCTCTTAGTTTATTAATTAATAAACTAAGCTTTGTTAATGTGGATATAGTCTCTATAGCTTCGAATTTAAGGGCTCCTTCTATGTGGAGGTATACCTGGTTGTTGATCGCTATTCTATAGCTATTTGTATAGGGCTGTTAGTTCTATATATCTAGATAATAGATTATGGTTACCTTACCTATTATCTTGGCTTTAGCTGAAAGATTGCTTTTAAGTGGTCTTGTGTAAGAAGGTTATGATAGGTGTATGTTTGAGTAGAGCTAGAACCTTAGTTAGGGTAATGGTGGCTTTTTATATTATTGCCTATTTTGGCTAACTTGTGTTTATGTGTGCCCTGAGTTATATAGCGATAGTACTTTTATATAGTACTTAACAGTATTAGACTAGGTTACCTATAGTCTATAATAGCTTTAACCTTAACACTTATTAACAGTACTAGTGTGAATAGGTGTAGCCTAATATGCTATGGCTGCTAGTATAGAATAGTGACTTCTAGCTATAGATAGGTTGTAGAGAATTATAAAGTTATTATGTCTTCTTTTACTGTGTCTTCTTTTACTGTGTCTTCTTTTATTGTCTTCTTTTATTGTTGATTCCAGCTTAATAGAGGAACTAAAACAATATATAAAATCCATAGTAATTATTATATTATAATTAACTAATATTTTTATTAAAAGGTAGAGAAACTTAGAATATATCTTTAGATTATAATATAGTTTATATAGTATCTATATATTAAAGTTATAATAATTTTAAGTAGTTTAATTATAAAGGAATTTATATTTAAAAACTATATATTATTAGAATAATATAAATAATAAGAAGTAGCTTAATAGAGGAACTAAAATAATATATAAAATCTATAAATAATAAGAACTTTTATTAAATTAAGTTTTTATAATTAGAATTAGTTAAAAATATTTACTTTTAAAGTAACTTTTAAATATTAATTCTTTTATAACTAGGATATTTTAGAAAGAAGTTTTAAAATACTATAAATACTCTTTTTCTTCTTTTAATAATTATAGGTTTATTAAGCTAAAATTTAGAAAGTTAATACTTTTAAGTTATCACGATATTTCCATGCTATTAGTGTGGTTTTAGCACCTTAGAATGTAAACGAGTTGAGTGTAGAAACCCGAAGTAAGGCGCGGAGGAATGAATTAGTGGGGCTATACAGCACGTACATACCGCATACGTAATCTTGACTCGGGTACTTAAGTAGGAGGGGTTTGCTCATGCAGCTGAAACACCAAGCTGGCGCCTTCAGGCGCTCAGACTTTCCAGCGCGTCCCGGTCTCGACATGTACCTGTCGGCACAAAGGGTAAATACGACGCCATAAGTCTTTCAATACGATAATCACTGCGTTATGGTATAATGTGGAGCTCACTCTTGAACTGGGCGCAGCGTCAATTCTGGCAAGAGAACTGTGACGCCAGCTCGATACCTCCCTTGCCATTTTTGCCGCCGCCGCCTTCATCAGGCCAGAGCGCGACCCCGGAAGATGTGGCCGCAACAGTTACATCTTCACAAAGCGGGATCTTCTTTGAGCGCCTACCCCCAGATCTACGCAGGATGATTCTTATCGAGGCTTTCGGTGAACGTGCCGTCCACATAGACTTACGGTGTGACCGGCCGCTGAGGGCTAGGCCCCGCAGGAAGACAATGCACGCTGGCGGAGCTGATATCTTATTTGGGAGAAATCCGCCCTTGCGCGACTCCAGGCAGTGGAGATACTACAGCTGCGTGTGTGTCCGAGATCCCGTGGGGTTCGTGGAGCGTTCGCATGGCGCTGGCACGGAAGATTTGCCAAGTCATCCCGCAACGGATTTGTGTCTCTACAGGCGACCTCAGTCTTGTGATGGACCACCTGGTGATACCAGAGATATATCAAGGTGTTTTCTGGGTATTATGGGGTGGCTCCTATGTTGTCGAGAGGCGTGAGTTCGCCTTCCCAAGCCGTCCAGGCTGGCATAAGCCCACATTCTTCGGTGCGCATTCAATATTCGTTATTAGGGTAGCTGACTTATTCGCCTCTGCCTTTTCACAGGTACATTGAAGGGATTGATGTTCTATATTCTACGAATCGTTTCCATATCTCCGGCATGCCGCTCATCCGGCATCTCCCTCGCCTGTTGCCAACAGAGGCTCTCTCTGTCGTCCACTCAGTCGTGATGTGTTGGGACTTGGGTCAGGTGGCACAACCACCTGTCACAGACCAAGATATCTCAGCCGAACCTCGGTTTGACGGCTGGCGTATGTTCTCGTCGCTGCTGGAACAACTGCCGAGAGCTCTCCCACATCTCAGATATCTCCACTTGACCCTTCGAGGCGAATGGTTCCCACCGCAAATGGCTGTCAACGACATAGTGCGACATTCTGAACCAGCCATGCTGGGGCCCATTGATGGCATGGTGAGAGAGCTCTACCGTAAATCTGGATGGAGCTCCACGAGATACATAGTGGCCATACCCGCGAATGTCTTCCATACCAGGTTGTCGCTCATCTCGCCTGCATTGGATCACGGATCACAAATCGTCTCCGAGCCATGGCCGAATCGCAAGCTAGTGTGGCGTTCGCTGGAGCCCGAGCAAATTGGCCAACCGGACGTGAAATACCACCAGGGATATTGGTTGGAGGATGCTTTGGACAAAGTAAGAGAGCAAACAAGTGTGTTCCGCGTGGAGAGTATCCCAATGCCAAACCTTTCACTTGCTGGGGACTAGTAGGGCGATATAGAGGATCAGTGCAAAAGAAATTATGTATCAAAGGACGTTTTGGTTCACCAAAATTGTTTGTCTGGGACCTATCAGATAATTGAAAAGGGTGTAGTAGTGTGCAATTCATCGAGCGGCTTCGCTCCCTCGAAATAGATGCACACTTGGCGATTGTTGAAAACAAAATTAGATGATGCACACAACATGGCCCAGCTGCACACAGCTTACCCTATTGCTGTCTTCTGTAGCCCTGCAAAGGGCGAAATGGGCAAACACGGCATACTAGATCAAATCGAGCCACAATGAGCAATGATTTTGTTACAATGGTCTGAGGGTCCTCCACCCCTGGATGTCGGACCTGACTTGAATGGAGACACTTGGTCACTCCAAGTCAGGCGGGCCGTAACGGTTGTGTTTCCAATCCCCCATACATATAAAATGCACGTGGTGCCTTTATACAGTGGTGAGCGCTCAAGACTCAGCGCTCAAAAAAAAAAAAAAAAGAAGGCAAAAAGGGAAAAAAAGAAAACAAAATAACAGTGCCAATCACAGTAAAAGGTCAATACAGTATGCAGGCACGTGGCCTCAGCCTCGTGCCGCACCACTCCAAGTCAGTCCTGCATTTTGATGCTCAAAGCTGCTGCTGCGTACGTCGCTCATTTCGCGTCACTATAGGCACGATTCGTGGTCATCTCTTTTATGTCTTGCCCGAATGTGGCTAGGACGTCGAAAGTAACATGGCTCTTGCTATAACCTACTCACGTGTGGCAATATATCTGATTATCAGGCTGGGTGGCACCCCGTAGGACGCAATGGAGCTGGATCAGGTCTTGGGGCTACCATCTTAATTCGTGCAGTAATTAAATCGCGGGCGCACTTACCCACCTAGGTACTTAAGTACCTAAGTACCTAGACAATTATGCTAGTCCAATTACAGAGTAGCACAGTCGTCTCAGCACTCGACACTGGATACGCTCCGCTCCGCCATTGGGGGAGGCGGAGAAGCTTAAACCTCCGAACCCCTCAACGTTTGAAGCACCCGACTTTGAGATTTGATTGCGCTCATGACGAGTTACTAGCAGCTGACATTGGACCTTTACAATGAATGCTATGAATGCATTTACTTAGTTCCCAGATGGACAGCCAGTCTCAAAACCCATCGTCCTTACCACAGGCTTGCCCTATATGCTCGCGACAATTTGACCGAGCCGAGCACCTAAAGCGACATGAGGCGACGCATACCAACGAGAGAAATCGTGTCTGCAGTGTCTGCGGCAGGAGATTCAGTCGGAAGTACGCTCTCTCACTGCCTGCACGTGCTAAATACAACGAGCAGATCCCTTGCTGATACTACGAACTGATTGCAGAGACGCTCTCGACCGCGTCAGTCGCATCCATTTCCTTTCACGTCCCCCTTTAGTTGACTCGTAATAGCATCAAAATGTGCATCGCCACCACGTACCATTACGAAGGTTTCGCGCTTGCACAAGATGTGCCGCCTCTCGAGTCAAATGCAGCGGCGTCCCGCCATGCATCAGATGCCGACAGAAGTCGCTGGCCTGCACAATCCCCGAGGGCAGTGAGCCCCGTGATGGTTCTTCAGCAGGGGAAGGTCCGGCTGTACAGGAGCACCGCCAAATTGTACAATACCCCGGCCCGCGAAGCGACGACATGCAGTCAAACCTGACGACTTCGTCACAGCAGCAGGATTCAGCGATGATCATGTCACTAGAGCAACGGGCGCAGCCAAGCAATTTCACGCAGCAGCATGCTCAGCCTGTCGATTTGACACCGCAGGAGAACAATACATATATGATATCCACCTTGAACTGGATTTCACCATCAATGGACTTCAATCTGGCCGAATTCGATTATAACCAAATCGGTCCAAACGAGCCTTATTGGAGCTCACTTACCGACGTCAACAGCTTGTCTGATCAAGCCCTATCTGCAAGCCAAGTAGCGCAACCTATCTCCGACCGGCCACTTTCCATCCCAGGGAGTCTCCCCGATTCCAACGACGCTGAAACTCCTGGCACGTCCTATGTCGACAACAAAGGAGCCAGACAACCGCGAAATGGACGATACGCCAACCGGATATTTGGCGAGGGAGATCCCGGAGAGCCCTCGCGCACCAGTCCGGGATTCGCGCTCATGGCACCAGAACCGGATGGCTTCAACCTTTTGCTGACCCCTGTACCAGATATTATAGGAGTGGATTCGGTCACTTCGGCGAGGCCGATGAGCCCTGAGCAGTACTATATGTTGCGCCAAGCATTTCAGGACCACTGCTTGACAGCCAATGGTCGCGTTAATGATAGGCCGTTCTTTTCAACTGAGCTTCCAACTATTTCTGCCTTCACAACGCTTCTCACCCTGTATAGGCAGCGCTTCGACCCCAAAGTACTCCCGGTGGTTCATTCTGAACTTGACAATGGCCTGGCCTCATGCTGGGTTATAAAGCTGGCCATGGCAGCCATTGGGAGTCAGTATTTAGATGCGGGAGAGACGGAACTGGCCGTGGCTCTTCATGAATTCCTTTGGCGGGTCTTGCGACAAAAAGGTGCAATGTTCTCGAGGGAACCTTTGACCTTGGAATCGCTCGGTTTGGCCCAGTCGAAACTCCTCAACTATATTGGCTTGGCGTATTGTGGCTCAAAACGGCTGGACAGATACAGGTTATTAGCACTCGAGAGCCTGGTCAACGAGTATAGGTCATTGCATGAGCACCATTCCGCCCTCTTGCAGGAAACGGTCGATTTCCAGGATCGACGGGTCTGGCTGCTGTCCGAAGGTGCGCGAAGACTCTGCCATGCAATCTGGCTGCTTGAAAGCATGTCTCGATACCATTTCGATACACAGTCGAGTCTGCTGCTGAATTTCGCGGACATTGCTTTGCCCTGCACAGAAGATATCTGGGAGGTTGACGGAGTTGAAATGCAGGCTATCGTTAAGCAGCCGACTCTGGAGAAGGCATTAAAGATACTATACGTGGAAAAGCGACTTGTGAAGAACACCGGAGACTTCGCACGGATTCTTCTGGTCAACGGACTGTATTGTCAGACTTGGGACGTCGGCAAATTGCTCAACAGATCTTTACTTCGCTGGACGCCCTCATCTCGAAAGGGAGACGCAGAGTCACAAGACCTCACCGGTCCAGTCTGGTTACCACAAATACCCCTTTACAACCAATGGAGGAACGCGGCATGTGATTGCTTGGACGTACTCCACTGGATTGCAAACAGCGATATCGCCAAAGCTGGAACTGAGAACGCGACCGTGCTGCACCTGCATTTCGCCAGGGTTGTTCTCCTCGCACCTTACGAATCAGTACACAAATTGGCAGACCTGATTGTGACAGAGGACATCAGGCATGGCGACCCTGCACAAAGATTCCGGACGGAGTGTCAACAGGTGCGGAAGTGGATCACGGAGGACCAGTTCAAGGCACGTCTCGCGCTCGTTCACTGCGGTATCTTTTTCTGGCACGTCAGACGGTATTCTTTGGATGCCTTTTATGAACCGACAAAGGTGTTCCTAGTGACACTCGTTGTGTGGGCATATGGCAGTCTTTGTCCTCCGCAGCAAGCGTTGCGGGGCTCCAACGAGAACACCGCCTACCATCAGCCCGAGGATGAGGACGATGTCGACGGAATCTCCTCGATCCGACTTGACCGTCCATGCGACGACGAGCTTGTCCAACTTTTCATTAAGCGAGGCAGGTCCATGACGGCTACCATCATGGGAGTGGGTAACATCACTTCCGCTAATGGCCCACTTCGGATGCTGAAGGAAGGGCGCAAGCTACTAGCAACTCTGGACAGATGGCCCATCAGAGATCAGTACCTGAAAAGTCTTACACGCCTCATCGACTTTTGCAATCAGAACCCGCGGTGGGTACAAGTGGGGTCGAGCTTGGAGGAGAGGTTGCAACCAGCGCCACCTTGAAGCATTGTGATGGCGTAAATATTGCGGCAAACGACAAGCAATTACATCGGAAAGACTTGAGTATGTAACAGTGTCACAATCAGGCCACTTCTATCCTCCCGCCTGTATAGTCTCTACCATTAGCTAAACATAAACCAATGTCTAAATTATGTACCACTGGCAAGCTACTCGGGTGTTATTAGCGATTCAGGGTGCGCACGCCTAATATTGAATTCAGTAACCCCTGTTGCCGACTGTAGCAGGGAACACTTAGGAGACTTGTACTTGAAATTGAACACTTATGCTTGATGTACAGACTGGTGATATATACATCCGGTCAGGTAACACTTTCAAAAGCTACCTAGGTACCTTCTCCGATGCAGCTGATGTCCACGGCCTCAAATAGAGAATTGAAACGCGTATGCCGTGTTCGCGTCCGTCTGGTATACCGGGAAACTAACTGTGTTCCCACTATACGCGTGACCATATACACCAAGATTAGTTGGACCGTCAACTCTGCCGTAGTGAACATCAGAAGCAACGGGGAATCCCCAGGTCTGAACGTTCAGAGTGCCCGATGTGGGGAGACCGAGTGCAGAGAGGTCATTCAGTTGCAGGGTCCATGTACCGGTTGAGATTCTCACACCGACAAGGACAATGGCAGAGGACGAGCCGACGGTGGCATAGGCGTCAAGTTTCAGGTCGGCCGAAGGGGTGGTGCCGACGCGGTGTCCGGTCATGTTCTGGTCTAGTATGTGTTAGTTACCCTGCTATAGAGGTCCTGAAGTGGTGCGTTCTGGATCATCTCAATGCATTCGAGACGGGGATTCGAAAAAGGAACGGGGCGATACTGACAATAGTACTTATAAACCTGGTAGTCGCCGTTGGGATAATAGCCGGTGGTGGAACCAGTCTTGCCCAGGAGAGAAGCAAGGTAATCGTGAAGATTGCTCCCGCTGAGCCAATTCCCACGAAGGCCGTGAGCGTTGATACGTTCGAGCTGAGAAATCCACCATGCGGAGCCGGAGGGGACCTGCTCGTTGAATACAGCGTATTCGTTGATATTTATGGGCTTCGAAGGCAGGCCATACTGCTTTTGGGTCGCAACGAGCCCGCCATATGCAGAAATCAGGTCTCCACCGCCTCCTTCCATGTGCCTGCAGCAATGAGGTTTAGTCATAAAAGAACCAAAGAAGTAGCTTCACAGGAACATGACGGGGAGCGGGCTATATAAGGTGACCATGGCCCATCTTCAACCTATCATCTGTGATATCTTTGTAACATGCGCCGGAGCTGGGACATGTTTGTCTTTGAGGGGGTAAAAGTTGTATCTAGAAGCTACTTACCAAGCATACTGGTCGGGAATGCTGCGATTGGAGGCTGCAAACGAGGCCCATTTCTGCCACCAGGAGTTAGAGGTCAGGGGCTCACCGGCCGAAGCGGGCCCGGAGAGGAGAACGCTGGTTCCATATTGCGCACTATTGTATGGAAGCCATGCCATCAGCATACAAATCTAATCAACAATTCTACGCGCCGCTGAAGTCAGAGAAGTGAGGTCCGATAATGCTCTTGTGACTTACCGTAGTCTGTAATACGTTCGCCCCCACATCTGCAAGTACTGGTCTTGGGTACGACCCCAGAAAGCAGACAGATCAGGTTCGTTCCATACTGATGGTGACGTTAGTCCTGCTACGGGTCCCGAAGTGTTGTATTCTAGAACATTCCAAACAGGTAAAAAGTGATACTAACTGTCGATGACCAATTTGCTTGTCATGGCATTTGCGTTCAGATCCGCGATGAGCTCTGGTCTAAGTCAGCCATCTGCTACGGTACAGAATGAAAGTTGGAAGACATGAAAGACAAAGTTCCCCGGCATATGTAAATGCTGCTTACGAGCGAGGTAATTGTCCCAGCTGGACCAGTCTCCGTTGTCGCCAGGATATGGTGCGGACGAACCCTGAGTTCCGTCCGCCCCCCATAGATCGTGAATTAGCAGAATGAAAATACCACCATGGGCCATTGTGGTCTTGTAGTTGGCAAGAGCGCTGGCGAAACGCGTTCTGATTCGAGTCAGGAGCTTGGACACTATCATCATGGGCAACACTGCGGCTGCGGATGACTGACTTGTAAGCCGCCAGACCCGCGATCCAGCCCTTCCCGGAGGTCTGAGCTCCACCTGCTCTTTCGTAATTCCATCCAATGTCAGAGAAAAAGTTATCAGGAATCTGCGAGACGACGTCGGGAAGGCCGTAGAGCGTGCCAGAGGCGAGGTGCTGTGGCGTTCCGGTATTGTTGCCAAAGTTTACGACCGCCGTTGTTGACTGACGGCGCTCGAGCGGGCTTGCCAGAGCCGTGGCAGCCAATAGGCCAAGGTGAGTATTCACAACAGCGCGCATGGTCGACGAAAGTATTTCAATATTTTCAATCAAAACATGAATATGCTAACATTTTACAATACTCTTCAAGTAGAGGAGAATTCGTGGTTTTATATCCATAGTGGTCCCGGAGCTTCGTCCGCTTCGAGACGGAAATGCGACGTTCCCTTGGAAAAGGTCGCATCTCACAAGACGCATCTCAGTGCTCAAGTAAAATTAGAAGTAGAGAATCCAAGAAATCCCACAAAGGAAAGTCCACATTGCTGCCCGTGATCCGACAGCAAAGCGACTCCGTTTTGCGGTGATTGTCGCGGCTCAGCTTTGTACCATTCGTCCTCCCCCAGCCAGCCCACCCCAACTCCGAATATCATGAACCCCGCCACCTCCGCTCCCTCCATTATCTTTTAGTGCCATACTCAAAACAGCCTTGCAAGGTTGATTATCCAGCGCTGGTTGGCCCGCTTCTGCTGGTACCACCTCCGCCGCCGACGGATGCCACCCCCACAACCGAGCCCGACCTTGTGTTAACTGTCATCTGATGAGAGGCGGCTCCCTGTTGAAAGGAACGGAGGGCACGGTCGCATCCTACCCACGAGGCGCTTCGGGGTCATTTGTGGGGTGACTATCCTAGGGTAGGTTGTCTACGTCTTACGCGACGGCATATTTTCAGGCACACAAATCGTTCTGTGCAGGTGTATAACACATTCGCCAGGCCCCCTCGAGCTATAATCGACGGCAGACTTCCTCCGAGCAACCTGTTGCATCCAAGGTAACGGTACCCAATCAGCCCATTCGTATTTGTCTGTTCACTCCACACATCGTATACTATTAACCTCAGAACCTATGGGAGACTGTCAACATGGCGGAAGAAAAGGTTGTCGTGCCAACTAAAGACGAGATCAGAGTCCTCGGCCTCGACTCAGAGCATACTCATGACCTAATCCGCCAAGCCCAGGAGGCCGATTCTGCTGATAGGCAGCTGACCATCAAGGAAGCGATTAAAAAGTACAAGAAAGCATGCTTCTGGGCTATGATATTGTCGACCAGTTTGATTATGGAAGGCTACGATCTGGTCATTGTGAGTATATCTTAGCATTACTAGGAAGAAAGGACAGTCGGAGCGGAATTGGTGACTGATCTACTGTTCGTTCTCTCTCTTCCAGATCACCTCTTTTTACGGACAGACTCAATTCCAGAATCGTTTCGGTACTTACGACGCAGCGACCGACACAAAAGCCATTACAGCGCAATGGCAATCAGTTCTCTCTAATTCGGCTGTGATTGGACAACTCGTCGGTCTGGCCATCAATACCTACGCACAGGACAGATTTGGATGCCGTCAGACTATGATGACTTTCATGGTCTGGATGTTGGCCGCCATATGTAAGCACCGCTCTTATCCCTATATGATTCCTCATGTTTGACATCAGGAATCCGAACTCGAGTACTTTGTCGCCCTATCAGGAGATTAACACGCCACCTCAGTCATACCCTTCTTTGCCCCGTCCCTATCCGTCCTCGCGTTTGGGGAATTCATTTGCGGGATTCCGTGGGGGGTCTTCCAAACACTTTCAACCTCCTATGCGTCTGAAGTCGTCCCCACCATTCTCCGCCCTTACGTCACCGCCTATGTCTGCATGTGCTGGGGCGGTGGCATCCTGCTTTCCTCAGGTGTGGTTCGGGCCGTCGTCAACGTCGAAGGCGACCTTGGATGGAGGCTACCGTTCGCACTGCAGTGGGTCTGGCCGATTCCATTGTTCATTGCTGCGTACCTCGCACCAGAGTCGCCTTGGAATTGCGTACGCCGTGGCAAGATGGAAGAGGCCCGACAGGCACTTACGAAGCTGCGCCAGGACTCTCCCGAGCGACATCAGCAAGTCGAGTCCAACTTGGCCTATATCGCCTATACAACCGAGCTCGAGAAGGCCGAGACCGAAAACGCGAGCTTCGCCGACTGCTTCAAGGGGACCAACCTGCGGCGCACAGAAATTAATTGCGTTGTCTGGGCTGCTCAGATTCTCTGCGGCAACGCCGTTCTGGGCTTTTCGGTCGTGTTTCTCGAAGCAGCTGGGTTCAATGAGGTCCAGGCTTTTGACCTCAACATCTCGCTGTCGGCATGTTACATTGTTGGGGGTGCGATCTGCTGGCTGCTCATGCCTCGCCTAGGAAGGGCCACCTTATACGTAAGCCTCACTTTTCACCTGCCCGGATCGCCGTCTTCCATCATGTTCTGGAATATCCTAGAATGCAAAACTTTAGGGTCCGTAGCAGGGCTAACGTCCCGATTAGATGGGGGGGATGACATTCATGTTCTTCTGTCTTGTTGCCATAGGTGGACTCGGCTTCCACACCAGCCAGCAGTCCCAACTTGCCATCGGAATTCTGCTTGTGATTTCTACGCTGGCAAACATGACGACTATAGGTCCTGTCTGCTACCCCATCGTCGCCGAGACGCCCTCCGGGCGCCTGAGGTACAAGACCATCACCATCGGTCGTTTCGTGTACAATGTCACCGGCATATTCAGCAACTCGGTCACTCCGCGCATGATCTCTGCAACTGGTGAGTCTCTTGAACTGTCTAGACAAAAGCCTTGGGCAATTTGCTGATATGAAGTCCAAAGCCTGGAACTGGGGCGCCAAAGCCGGCTTGTTCTACGCCGGCACCAACCTTCTCTGCAACATCTGGTGCTGGTTTCGCCTACCAGAGACAAAGGGACGCACTTTTGGAGAGATTGATCTGATGTTCGACAATCACGTCCCAGCGCGCAAGTTCAAGTATACCACAGTGGACCAATTTGCGGTTGATACGTCGGCAAAGTCCGTTGCAGACTCTATCGAGAAGCACGCGCATGATGGCGCGCACGTTGAACATGTCAACTGAGAACAACTAGGGCACTACATACATTGAGGCTAAAGGCTTGTTTGATTTCTATTTTCCCGCGTTGGCAAGCCATGCACCTGCCAGACGGCTCTGTGTGTGCCTGGCTTGTTTTGAGGCTTATTAGCGCAGGGAGCAAAGTCCGCTTCCTCTATAGAGGAGACTATGCTTCTATTATAAGACTCTTTCAAAGACTTAATGACTCCTTGATGATATGGATGTCGGTCATCGTAGACTCCGGAATTTTTGATAATGACTACGATATTTCTGTGTAGGACGAGACATTGACTCATGCCACACTATGTTGGACTGCACTGCGTATGTAAAACTGGATTTGATACATCAATATTCATGGTGAACCGTTGTATTATATTCGATAGTCTCTATGAATGAATACACACGCGATCTGTGTCTGTGAGCACCTCGATGTGATGCTCGTGATGGTGTTTGTAATACGAGTAAGGTTCATGGGAGACCGCTCGACGGACTGGAACTTAGCAGCAAATGTGTTCTTCGTTAGTTGCGATGTAAACATTGTAACTTGGTGCAAGAACAAGTATGGATTCGGACAGTTTGTCAAGTATGAATTGCTAGTCTGTCTTGTCTCCGGCTCCGTATGTGGACCGGGAAGACTTTATCCTGCTTAACAAATCTTCATCTGCAAATGTTTATGATTCTTCAGTACTTGTTCCGAATAGGCACTCATGTTATATTATACCGTTTTTGTTCAAGCCATTGTAAGGTATTTTGCTCATTTGAACCGTATCAATCAGTCCAATGTTCTGATACCCACACGCATCTGAGACTTTCCACCCCGATTCGCTCTCGCCCAGTATGGCACAAAGTGAAGGTCAACGGCATCCATGCCCTGTACGAGGGCTCCTAAGCCCTTGGACTCCAGGCACGCCTGTAAATCCTTCTGGGGGATGACGAGCCCGCCCTTCTTGAGTGTTACGCCGACGTACGTTTCGCCGAGAGGCAAATCTCTCTTGTCTTTCTCAAGAATGTATTCGCCCAGGTTGCCAGCATCTGCGGTCTGCGTGACGCCCGGCGCCAGTACGAGTGACTTGAAGTGATCATTGACCCATGGGTGGTCGACATCTTCGAGGCAGTAAACTAGTGGACCCCGGGCGAGGGCGACGACTCGCTGCAGTGTGAACGGATGTGGGCGGATAAGGCGGGGTGCGACGGGTACAGTGAGCTTGAACGCCGGGTTCCTCGTCAGAAAGCTGTTGTCAAGGTGCAAGTAGCCCTTGCTCAGGGATGTCGACGGAGGCTTGGGAGTGATCTGTTGTGAACCCGATTAGTGAATTCTTACCCTGCAGGGAGACCATGTTAAGCGGAGAATTACCTCCCAAGCCTCGCCTGCCCATGCGGGTATCCTGATGCTGATGTCTACTTCGACCCCGGAAACAGTCTCTAACTCAAACTTGACGCTGCCCTCCCACGGGTAACTGGTCGTCTGACGTAGCTTGACCTCGCTTTTGGTGGCCTCCAGAGTGTACTCGAGCAACGCAGAGGCGTACAGGTGAACATTGATCGTAGCTGATCTCTCCGAGTTTGTCTTCGCGGTCCACAAGTATCCTCCGATGTGTCCGAGGACTCTCGCCACGTTTGGGGGACAACAAGCGCATTCAAACCACTCCTCGCGCTTGTTGGATGCATCCTCCTCTGAAGTGGCAAGTTGGTTGACGTAGGTGAAAGCCTTACCATCGACGGACATACCAGTAAGCATGGCGTTGTAAAGGGCACGTTCGAGGACGTCGGTGTAGCGGCCGTCGAGCTCGATCTAGGAGATATCAGTATGATCGACAAATTTTATTTCTGGTCGGTATCGTAGTTCTACCTGGAGCATTCTCTCTGCCAGCATCATGACGCCAATGGCTGCGCAAGTCTCAGCATAGCAACCGCCTTCGTCAGTAGACTGAGGGAGGAAGTAGTCAATTCCGAAACCTTCCCATTTACTGATAGCTCCAATTCCGCCTGTTAAGTACATTCTCTTATTCACCATGTTGTCCCAGAGTCTTGTAAGAGCGGGTAGGTAGCTCGGCCCAAACGTCTTGGGGTCAAGGACGGCCAAGTCGGCAACGGCGGTCAGGAGATACATTGCTCTGACCGAGTGGCCCTCGATGGTCTCTTGTTTGAGAATCGGCTTGTGCGCCTGATTATACCTGTGAATTGTTAGCTTAACACCCTTTCCAAGTTGCTGCATTACGTAGACGTACCAGTAACTTCGCGCAGCCGGATAATACGATGGCGCAGTATGGATACTCTCTCCACGCGCTGAGGCTTCAACGTCGTAGTAGTGTTTTCCGTCTGCTCCAGTCGGGTTGCCTCGCTCTGTTATGAAGTACTGAGCAAGATCCAGAGCTTTCTTGTCACCAGTCCTCTTATAGAACCTGATGAGGGCTAGTTCGATTTCTGGATGGCCTGGGTAACCATGGATTTGTCCATCGCCAGGTCCAAAGGTCTTATGCAGCAAATCGATGTATTTCTTCATCGGCCGGATAAACTCGTCCGATTTGAACCGTAACTGGTAGGCAAGAGCACCCTCGATGAGATGTCCGGCATTGTACAGCTCGTGTAGGTCTCGCAGGTTAGAGAAGCGCTCTTTTGGGGCGACCACGGTGAAATGTATATTCACGTAGCCGTCCGCCTGCTGCGCCTCGTTAATCTTCTGGACAAGATCCTTGGCGGATTCATCTAGAAGGGTCGAATCTCCCGACTCGAGGTCACCGAAGTAAGCAAGACCTTCGATCCACTTGCCGACATCTGAGTCCCAGAAAAGATGTTTTGGAACTGGCCAAGTAGCGGGCTCATCATCGTATATGGGGTGCCATTGGAGTTCGAACGCATCATACCTCCCAGTGGATTTAAGCATTTCCAGCTGGAAAGGTATCGTATACTTGAGGACGACGTTGCGCTTCCGTGCCCAGAAGGAGTCGGGCTGGAACGTCGTCCAAACGAACGAGTCTTGCGGGTTCATGGTGGTGGCTTACAACTGCACGAGGATCTGGGCATCAAGTGATGTAGCTTAGCTATGGTCTTGCTCAACTTTGAGACACCAACGGTATATTAACAGCAACGATTCAAGAGATCTTCTTTGCTCCGCTCCAATAACAATTACCGAGCGATGATCCCGACCCGGCTGCTCGGGTTAGTTTTGATCGAATGCCGTGTATGGGCACGAACAGTCCCGAGCAATCAAGGGATTGGCGCGAATTCAAACCCAAAAGCGGGCAAGTGAGGTCGGAGAAGATTGTGGGGTGACACCACAACAAATCCCGAGGTCACGCCAACGGGTAGTGACGCCCGATATCACTGTTCCATATACCCGTAGCTGCAATGAAACAGGTCACAAGATTTTAGTAGACTCAAGGATCAACCAGACTTTGCTCGTGTTGCAAATTTAACTGCTCCCATTCGAACGCTTCTTTCTTTGCCGCCGATGAGAACTAATCGACTGTTGTTGCTGTTTTGTGCTTACTTCCATCGAGGACTGCTTTAGGACTGCTATATGGACTACTTAGCCGGGAAACTTGTGAATGACACTTCCGAAGATGATTTGAGTCAATACTCGATTGATGCCCTCTCAATTAGAAATTGGGTTCCTAAGAATGGCTCTGTAGGAATCTAGACGCAAACACAGATTAGGTACTAGTTCCGTTCTTAGCCAGTACATACAGATTAACATGATTCAGTTTGTAGTGTTCCCTGGTGACACTCGGACAGGTATGCCTGCAGTGCATAGGACTAATTGTATTTTTTTTGAGTTCCTTTATTAAGCCGGAACAACAGTGAGTGCCCTAGAAGGGCAAGGTAGGGTTTTTATTAGTCCAAACACGTTAAGTTTCCGTATGCATGGAGCCTGCAGTGCATCAGAACGGCGTGCGTCAAGTTGATTTTGACGACGGTTAGACTTATTAGTGCGCTCGTGATGATAAAGTCTTAACTTGTCCTTTAGTGACAAATATTTCAACGACACTTATGCGATGGATCTGATCGCCTGATCGCCCCTGACGCCGATCCTCCTTGGCGACGGGCGTCGTCTCCCAGAACACTTCCAGGTATCCTTTAGAGCCAGCAAGGGCAAAACGCGCCCCGTATTCATCGTCATTGACATCTAAGGCTTTGATCTCGCCAACTCCCTCAGATCTTAGAGACATCCGCGCCACAAACTTCTGCATACCCTCAGCATCTTCGTCTTTCGGGCAAGGAAATAGGCGACAACTCATTGACTTCAGAGACGACCAGTATCCGAATGAAAGCACGGCACCACCGTACTTCGTCTGGCGCGGCCCCGCAATCTCGTAGTTCAGGAGCAAGAGGAAAGCTCCGAACTCAGTGTCAATGTGGAGGGAAACCATGCCGTCTTTAGGGGGTGTTGTGAATTTTGAATCCTTGTGAGGTTGCGTTGGAGTTTCGGGCGTGGGCTGTGACAGCTGGACCAGGTGAACCTGCCGACTGCTTGCGCGGGCAACATACGGGAATTCATTGAGCGATACGAGGCAGCCCCCCTGCTTTGTTGGTTGTGGAGGATACAGGCCAAGAAGCTTCCATTGTGAGTCTTCCTCAGACTCTCGGGGCGCCTTCAGTGAGATCGGAATAGTCCACAGGTAGTCATTGGCCGGTGAAGACCTGACAATGAGCGCCCTCACCGTCTTCGCCGCATCGAGAAAAGTAGTTGACACGAGCTTGGGCGTGCACCATATAGGTCGGATGAAATTCCCATCGGCGTCCCACTCGCGGTGGGACTCAGCCGCGCGAGTGGACACGATTGGGACGGCGACGAGGCTGACGTGTTGTTCGGAATCAGACGCGATGCCACAGTGGAGTACGAGATATGAGATGTTGTCAAATATCGGGTCCTGGACTATCGGGAGATCGACCACCAACCCCTGCTGTGACAACTGGAACGATGGACGTTTAAAGTCGACGAGGTCCATGATCTCGATGTCCGAGCAGTGCTCAAAGTATTCTGGGGCAGGGGCCAAGATGCTGGATGCCTCTGATGAGTTCCACACCCTCCCAAGTCCCCAGGCAAACAGAGACGTGTCGTCCGTCACCTTCATTATCTCCTCCTGCAGCCTCTTGAAGGCATGCAGACCTTCGCCGTAGAGCATTGGGATATGGATCTGCAGCATCAGGAGTTAGCCATCAAAGAACCCAAAGAAGTAACTCCGTAGGAAGAAGGCAAGGAGCGGGCCACAAGGTGGTCATAGCCTGCCTCAAACCCTGAATCTAAAATTTGCTTACGTCGAAGATACCCAGCAGGCAGTAAGCCAGGTCCTCAGGTCTTGTGGTGCGTCTACGGGAGGCCCACGACATCCTTTCCGCCACGCTGGCCCGGGACAAACACTGATAAACAGATATGCCAGCTGACGTGGGCACTCCGACGATGTACTGGGAGTTGATGCCCGTCACCTCCTGGATGACTGTAGATAGATCTGACTTGACGCCGATCAAGCTCCATGACCTATCAAAGAACTCTAAGCTCGACGGGGCGAGGAGTTCTTGCAGCGTCCAGCCGCGCGTGAACCATTTGGATGTCCGGAACTCGGAGCCAGCCTCCGGCGATGAGACATCCGAAAGGTAGGCAAAGCACACACCGGCCTTTTCATACCACCGAAACATGGAGTTGATGGATTCCTGCAGCTCGGCGCTGCTGGATTTGTCGATGCAGAACGTGTCGACCCAAACGTAATTAAAGCCATCTGATGGTAAAATTAGTCCTCAGGTGCTGCTACAGAGATCTCAAGTGTTGTAATCTAGAACATCCCAGATCATGAAAGACATGACAGGGCAAAAGCAGTGCTTACACTCAAGAGCCTTGTTGCAGGTGCCGTCGATTTTGGCCCAGCCGGGACTTTTGGACCCGGGTAGAATGTCTCGCGCAGCATGAATCTCGTCGGATGAGGGCAAGGAAACTGTCGAGGATTGTCCTAAGCGAAGTCGGAACGCCTTGAAGTCCTCAAAGGATATTTCCTCATCTTCGCTACCCCAGGTATGAGACAAGATAGCGTAACCGCCTGGCACAGTCTGCTCATCGTCATAGCTTTCCAGTTTGTGCGTTTTGGCATTGAGGAGCCGCATGATTCTTTCGATTCCGGTCTGGTTGTAATCAGTGCTACTTCCGGTAAAGTGACATTGGCGCAAGAGTTAGCAGCCGAATGATCTCTTGCAGATCAATTTCACCGGACCAAGGGACCGAGCCGTTGCTTGGGCTGTGCAACCAATGTGGCGAGTACGCCGATGAAGCGCAGCTAAAGGGATGTTGGGACCCGCAGGGAACTTCAGCCCTGAAGCACTGGATGCTTGGCTGTCAGCATCCGACCACAAGTCTCCACCCGCTGTGGTTCTCGTCGAAGCACGTGACACCGGCACTTTGACTATCGATCAACAGGTCTATCAGACTTTGTCATGCCATGAAGTTGTATCGGCACCAGCACCAAATTCAGTCACGTTCGGGGAGACTGGACTTCTCTCAGATCTTCCATGGTGTGGCGCGGCGGCGAGGGTCCAGCCAGCACTCATTCTGGGTTCCACGTGTGAGCTGTGCATGCTGTTCCTCGGCCACGAGCTGGAGAGGTGGATGCGTGCGATAATCTTGGCCGATTAACTATTGCTATTACGCCGTTTAGAGACGGAGTGGCGGCCTGCTTACGTCGTGATAAGCATGGAACGAAGAGAAAGTTGGCAGAAGCTCCACGCTCGAGTTCCAAGGTTGTGGGGATGAATTGACGAAAACCTACCAGACAATTAGAATGTTTGAAATTTCGTGCAGAGCCGGTGGAATTTCGGAAAGTATTTATATCAAATTTCTCTTCCCTCTGCTCCAGGCTTCGTTGCCTGGAATTTCGAAAGACGGGCAGTATTCACGGGTGAGCTTGTGGTGGGAAGCTTGAAATAATGGTCATTGGACCGGTCGGTGCATTCATACAAGGAGGATACCTCCTCGGGCTCAAGATGGGCTAACAAGTGCTTTGACTGAGCGATCTACCACAGTCAGCCACCAAATAGATGGTCTTGGTCCCGTCTCAACGTTAAATTCACTGCACGCTTGGAGGAGGCACCCGGCCATGTCTCCGTCCTGCGACCAATGAACCCTTGCTTACTTTTTACTGTGACTGGATGTGTAATGACATGCAGTCTGCTGCATTCTAAGTGTTTTCAATCAAATTAGAGCGCAGTCTCAATTCAATCACGGGTATTCTGAGCCCACAAGATACAATCTTGCGGACAACTGCTTTTAGAAAGTTGTGGCCTGGTGCTCGCAGAATCAAACCCTGAACTTGTATTCCCGTTTTGACTTCCTAGCGACATGGACCGCGATTCTCTCGAGACCAACACCTTTGCGAGTCATGTCTCGCCATAGTTGAACATCCATGACCTTTCTCAATCAAGACACACCAAATCACCCAGTCAGACTCCTTTCAGGCCCATTTTCCCCTCAGTACAGGTATTCAGACCAGATACACTCCGGCATGGCGGTTTTGCAGTAGGTACCGTTTAGTTGTATCGAGTCTGGACCGACGTATTTGTCTCCTATGAATGTCGATTCGATGTAGTTGTGGGGAACCCAGTATATTCCCTGAGCCCAGCAGGCATCATAGGGCAAGGATGGACAGGCGTGGGCACTCCCAGGTGAGTTCGACTTGACAACTAGGAGGTTGCCCTTCTCACCGAGGTTGTTGTTCACGTCAGGTCTCCAAGCGAAGTGGAAGGTGACAGGGATCGAAGCGTTCGTGTTGGGCCTGTGCGAGAGAACAGGTGAGTCACAGCCCGAAACATTTAACAGAAACCCCCCTCCCCCTCCAAAAAAAAAAGGGGAAAAGAAAAACAGGGGACAGCTGTCGTTCCGTCCACAGAACAGCGGGCAGAAAGGCTTACATTCCAGTTGGATCCTTGCATCTAGCATTATCCACTCCGGCGAGGTGGTCCCCGTAGGTGTGCACGGTCTCCTGGCATACCACACTGTAGTTGCTGCAGCGAGGCTCGATGATAGTCTTGAACGTGTAACTTTTTCTCTTTAGTGCTATTCCGCTCTGATCCACTCAATCATGTAGTATGAGTCGAGTACTCACTGGGCGACCTCTGCCTTGTTGTTGACAGATGCTCGAATTTCGTAGAGGTGCCAACTGATCGGTTGAACGGTGGCATTGGCAGGATAGGTGTTGTTGGAGGGAAGGGAGGTGTAGATGCTCTGCTGAGCAGAGGCAATGGCGGAGGTAGTAGTGCTCAGGGTTGCAGAGGAGCCGCCATGCCCACAACCTGTAGAAGCAGGGAAAGCGGCAGTGGTTGTGTTTGCCCAAGAGAATGGGACAGGAAGGGAGGTAGCGGTGGCAGTGGAAGTAGAAGTAGAAGTAGAAGTAGTAGTAGTAGTAGTGTTTACCCAAGAATTCGGTCCAGTAAGGGAGATACTGGCAGTGATGATGCTGGCAGTCGAGTTTGCGTTCGCCCAAAAGATCGGGCCAGGACGGTTGACACCTGCAAAGACACTAGAGACGAGACCAAGGAGGCTGCCGGCGAAGATCGTCAAGGACTTCATGCTGGATGAACGGGATGTCTCGAAGCCTGGTGGCAGGTATCGGTGGCGATCAAAAAAGACGGACGGTGGTGTTCAGAAGGGTGAGGGGGAAAGGATGGTAACGGTCTTGAGATGGTTTAATACTGCCTAGTAAGCTTGAGCGAGGACGGTGACTTCATGTCACCCGGAACTTGAATGTTGTGATGGGTCAAGTGAATGTTGACGCAAGAATTACTAGTTGCAGGTGCATGGCAAAGGGTGATGCAAACAGGACTACAGTGGCCCTGTGAAGTGCCCTATCAGCATCCTTGCCCCCGTCATCAATACCCACCTACAGAACAAGGACGGCATGTTTTTGAAAGTCACTTCGACAAACCTTTTCCGTAATCCATTTGTTTGGTTGGAAACAATGGATATTGTTGCCGATGACAGGCTGATATTTGTGTGGGATCGAGGAAAGTTATCACAAGGTGGTTGCGCTCTTAATCCGCACACATCCCGAAGGCGTACGGTCCCTTCACACAGTGGTAAACGCCATTATCTGAATTCTAGAGGTCTCCGACTGAGCCAGACCTTCTCCAGGAGCTCACATGCAATTGGCTGAAGACTCTTCTTTTGGTGGGGATACACTGTTGTAGCTGCCACAACTGTCTGTCCACCCGTGGCTGGTGTCAAAACTTCACCCGAACCACCCATATCCCACAATGACGATGCCACCTGCAGCCTCTTCTATGGGCGACGTCAAGGGTCAGTAGATGAGTTCAACCATATCTAAAATTTGATCACCCCAATTGGAGCGATGGCAAGAGACTTATTTGTCTGATTGGAGCCTTCTTTGTGCTGACAGCAGATGTTTACTGCTGAACTGAGGCCTCCTCTTGTTCCAGATGTCAGTTTCCACCTCCATTATTCTCGCCCTTCTATGTTTACCAACACAAGCGACACATATCAAGAGAAACAACCAAGAGCTGGGTTTGGCAGAACATGGTGCAAGATCATCCGTTGAATCGTAAGTCAGACATGGTAGCAACTAGCCAACACCTTCGGAGCTGCCGAAACTCACAGCTGGTGGTGGAAGAGGAATACCAACTGCACAAGTCGTGCAGATGCCAGCGCTGACTTGATTCCACCCATGCAGAAGTCCTTCCTGCTCACGGCCGGTCCCGCTTCTCGTGCCTAACTTGGTGCAACACAGCTCAGAGCTTGTAATACCCAACCGGAGGCAAAGCAGGTGGGAACCTAACAACTCCCAATGGGTCCGTGGAGCATATCGTTTGTTTCGAGAGCCCAACGCCCTGAAATCCTATAGCATGTGACTGATTCCAAAGCTAACCCGCCCTGGTGTCCTTGGGAGCAACAGGGAAGAGCGAAAAGGCCTCCGTCTCGAGCCGAATGGAATGCAATGCGCGCAAGGCCGAGTGGGAGGAAGATGAGCCAGGATCGGAAACTGCCGATCCTGCCACGGTATTCTGACTCTTCCCCTAGACCGTTGAAGGGAGCTCGAATCCCATGGACCAAGGTCACGGGATAGCTGTACGGCCCTTGCGATTGCAAGCGCTCGGGAATCTGGCCTCGAGCTTCGACGGCATGTCAACATCATTCATCGGCATCATACTCGCGCACACGAGAGAGAAGATGTGTGTGTGTGTGGTTTCGTTTCTATTTCCCATACATATAAAGTGTGTGCGGTGCCTTCATATAATGGCAAGAGAGGTAGAGAGCACTTGAGGAGAGTCATTCTGGTCATCTCACAGCACTGGTTCAGATTTGAAAACCGCCTTGCTCTACATTTCCAGAGAACATCAAAGATTAGACAGAGAACTGAATGTATTACAAGAGAAAAGAAGAGTATTTTCAAATCTGAACCCCGGAAGTCAGCGAGAATCCCGCCTGGGTCGCACCATCGCGAGACACGTCAAGATACATGTCTCTCCCTTCTCAAACCCCAATGTCTCAGAGCCGCGGTTGGGGAAAAATGCCAGCCGCAACAGGCGGACAGCTCGCATGGCGTCCGGTGTTATCCGTGATGTGTAAAAAGAAAAAGAGGTAATTCGATGACGCCGTTCCCACGTGGCATGGTGATCTGTGATGAACCATGACGATTTTGTGTTTCCTTCTCCAATGCATTGGGCTGTTTAGCCACGTCTTCTGTTGCCGCGCATGTGATGATTACCGGGCCTCGGGGGCCAGCAATGCTATGCATAAAAACAGGCAGTGTTGCTGAAAAGAACAGGACAAGTAAAATCAATTTTCCAATTTTCAACGCTCAGCTTGTCGCTTTAGAGAGGCGTCCAGGAGAATTTGCCGCAATTATCAAGGACGGGTATTTGGGGATAGGCGGCGGCCGCGGCGCGAGGCAGATCGTCTTTGCCGAGAACGACTCAGATGGGGGTGGGACACAGTCTCTTGTTCCTCCGAGATGGCTCGCGACCACAGTATGACCTGAGACTTTGCCCCTAGCCTAGACCTCTGGTACCACACGATTCGCATCCGGAATGTCATCCACGCTCTCATCAGACGCTGTTGACAGCAGTCGTCGCATCACTCTTGGCCTCGGTGCCGGCCTTGCTCGCGGGCTGCCGGTCCTCGTAGCCCAGCTCCGTCTTGGTGGTGAGCGCCTCGCGCAGCTTGCTCTCGCCACGGTGCATCCACACGTTCCAGCCGCTCTGGCTCAGCGGCCACAGCACCTTGTTGTCGAGGCTCTCGATCCACTGGCGGGCCTGAGGCTTGGGCTTGGACGCGATCACGTCAAGCTCCGAGGCGATCTGCGCGCAGTACAGCTCCATCGGCAGGTCGTTGACGTCCTGCCCGAACGGGTTCTCGATCTCGCGTCCAATGAATAACAGGCC
The DNA here is from genome assembly GCA_021188095.1 of Diaporthe vexans. Classification (NCBI taxonomy): domain Eukaryota; kingdom Fungi; phylum Ascomycota; class Sordariomycetes; order Diaporthales; family Diaporthaceae; genus Diaporthe; species Diaporthe vexans. Next base: position 371,356 of record JAJLLZ010000009.1, read on the forward strand.
CAAGATGATGTAGCCGGCCGCCACAGTTGCGGGGATCGTCACCCAGTGGAGAACGCCGACGAGCTGGAACGGGAGGAGGAACACGTATACCCATGTAATTTGCGAGATGGCAATGGCGTATGCAATGGGCAGAGGTGTGGTGAGCACACGCTCAGTGCCCGTGAGGACGTCGTTAAGGGCAGCCAGGTTGTTGTCTAGAAATGTTGTCAGTCAGTGATTGTGGACGAGGCTTGGAAGACGGCATCGGCCGATTCGGAAAGGGGGGGTTCAGCTCACAGGCCAGAGTCTGCTGCATAGGGACAGGTAGCTGCCCGCCCTCAATAACATCATCAATGTAGGATGCCAAGTAGCTCAGAATCTCCAGGGGCAGGTTTCCCAGGGGCCGGACAGCTTTCTTGATGGCCTTCCGGGGGTTGCTGGCCGCGAACGAGACTCCGAGATACTCGCCAGCCTCCCTGAGCTTGTTGTGCTTGCGTGGCAGAGCGGTCTCGGGAGTCTCCAAGGTCGCCTGTTGAGCGAACGTATCGAGGTGCGAGACAAGGTTCTTGAGGTCTTCGTGGTCAGTGTAGGGCTCGAAGCGCAGCTTGTGCTTGAGTGAGACGGCGAATGCGACAAGGAGGTTCATCGCCGTGCTAGACGACCACGGGAGTCAGCAAATGTCAACTGCGGCAGGCATGGACGGCTGTGCTCACAGCTTGGCAAGAATGTCCTTCTCCTTGCTGTCGGGGCGTTCCTTGGTGTGGACCCAGAAGACACGTCCCAGATTTTGCGACGTCAAGATGAGCTGAGCCCAGTACTTTCGGCCCTCCATGTATCGTTCATAGGCACTTGAATTGCGGAAGCTCAAGCCAAGACTGACGACGAAACCGGTGACAGTGAGCAGGACCGATTGCACGCTGACTGTATTGGTGCATATATGTTAGCACCTTTATGAGCCCTTCACGAGGTTCCTGGAGTCGTCGGTCTGGACATACGTTTAACGCTTGTTAGCTCCGTGACAAGTGTGATACACGAAGCCCAACCACCGAGGATGAGCAGCGGTATTATCATTTTTGGCAAGATGCTGCCATGCATCTGCATGAACATGGGCCATTTCGAATGCTTCAAAATGTCTCGTGGGCCGGTCTGGAGATTGAACAGTTAGCAACAGATCACTGCGTCCCTGCAGCACGCATATATCTAGATGTTGCGCCCGCCAACAGCAGCCAGGCCGCTACTGGAACTGTGGTAGCAGCGCAGCTCGGTTAAGGGTGGCTCACAAAATAATCGTCGAGATCTAAGCTCGTGTGTTGCCGGCTGAAAGGATTCGGCGTGTTTGCTCTTGACCGCAGGATGGACTCAACCTGCTCCAGAGGAGGTTGTTCATCGGATGGCCGGCGTGTGGGATGCGCGGCGGCATCACCGTTTCCGTTGGCAGCGGTGTTGGGAGCGTGGTATTCCCCGCCTTCCGCCATACTGAGCGAAGTCAATTGGACAAGACCTCGAAAGGGTAGCAGGGCGTTGTTGAGGTCTTCAAGCTCGAAGCTCGAGATGGCCTGGCTGGTCGGATAATTTGTGAATTAAGAGTAAGTACCCTTGCAACAGGGAGCCCAGGAGCACCAACACCACCAGGGGAGGCGAATGTAAACAGTGACGGGAATGACCAGAGCTTAAATAGTGAGAGACCAAGGGAAACTTGTAAGAAGAGACGGTTCCACAGTTAAAGGAAATCGAGATGCCCCAGAGTCAAAGGGATCAACGGCAGCGAGCGATGTTATGCAGACAGAGATGGGGAAAGAAAAACCCAGCCCGGCGCGAGCTTCGACGAGAGGAAATAATAATTTGGGATGGGCTGCCGTTCGTGTAATGCAGGCTGCCCTGTCCTTGAGCCCTCCCCACACAGACGCAGCTCAGCCATTGAATCATGATCAAGGCTGCCAGAAATGGAAGCACGGGGCCGTGTCAAGGACCAGCCAGGGCCGTGCCAGGGACACTGGCGAGACTGGGCAGATCGGGAGACCCAGTCAGATTGGAGCCAATGTAAGGGTCCACTTTCGTAGCCGGCAGTAGGGGACGCTGGTGGAAGCATTTGAAACAGCAGCTCAATTCAACTAGCTTGGCCGAGAATAGGGGGCCGCTCCCCGGGATCTGCTGGCGGCCATCAGCTAGCTGTTTGCCAGGCTTGCTTTGTCTGCTACGTGCCATCTCCTGCCTGCGTGGCTCAGGAGGATCGGCAGCCCGGATACCAGATCGAGCAATTCGCCCAGGGCGGCAAGCCGTCTGAGGAGGGCCGACTTTACACTAGATGGTCTATTGGGTGCTGGAATTTGCACTGCATTGCACCACATGAAAACTTCTGGCTGACATTCTGCACTGTAAGGGGGCATCGTTCTTGGGCAAGGGGGGAAAAATGGTCCAGGCAAGAAGGATTGGACCAAGTGGACTGTCAGCACCCGCCCATGGATCCGGCTGAAGCTCCAGGCCAGCCCAAATGGATCCCAAGGGAATTCTGGTTGTATCGACAAGCAAGAAAAAAAAAAGAGCAAAGAAAACACTGGTTTGGGGGCCTGCAAGCCATGCCACATGGGAGGGGCCACATAGTCCTGCCCATTGTTGCGTACCAACGGCTGCAGGCAGCGGGACCTACATTAGTGGGGCCCCTTGGGATGACGGGGAGCCGGCCCCAGTAGCTCTAGCCTTTTGGCCATGGCGGAGGTGGATCTCATCAATGCCGGTGGGCCTGCCCGCAATGTGGGCGGGATCCAAGATCGTCCCGTGCCTTTGGTATTTTGGGTTCTAGAATGTTAGAGCCAAAAACTAGACTCGGGCGGGAGGTCTGCAGTGGCAGCTGTCAGAAGAGGCAGGTTTAACGTCCATCTGTCGCGCCCGAATGTGAACACCAACCCGGCTGAGGCAACGTAGGCGGCCCCATTTCTGATGAAGCTTCGGGTGCAGAGTATGATGAACGGCTTGGGCGGTGTGAGGCTCCAAGGATGTGAGGCTCCAAGGATGGCCTCGAAGGAATGCTCAGCTGCGGCACAGCTTGCGGGCCCGACAAGAAAAGTGTGCGCAGACGGGCAGCCAACGCGGCAGTGGGGATTCTCCAGCCGCACCGCGTTGGGATATCTGGCGTCAATTGCGGTGCACATGAAAGTCTCGTCGCATATCGGCCAGCGCTCAATTACAGTATGCTCTGACTGCTCTCGCTCCTGTTGCTGCTGAACATCGGAAGCCGGCAAGGGCGAGGGTGTGCGGCAGGACATGCAACGGGCAGCTTCTCCCAAGGATCATGCTGAGGCGCGCATGGCATGTTTCAGACTGCCAAATCAAGATATATTCTCTGCTCAGCGAGGCCAGACCGCCGGCCTCTTGTTCAGTGTACGGAGCTTGTTATCGGGTCGGGTTTGGCCAGAGGACGTGCTGACTTGACGGCGTTTGGCTGGATAGCGCAGCCGGCCCGTTTGCGCTGGACGCTGTGGCAATGGGCGACGAGCAGACTGCAGTCAGTGCATCGGAGACTTTTGATCTAGTGTAATGCCCGTGACAGTCTCGACACTGCAAAGGCCTGGCCATCCGTGTTTCTCCAGCAAGGCACAGACTTCGTTGCGGGCTGAGCTCCGATGGGGCTGCTGGGGGGCCATGGCTTTTGTGCTCGCCTGCATGCTGCTGGATTGTGGAGCAAAGGATCCATGAACGCACCACACTGAACGGTGTTGCAGCGTAGAGAGACACACACAGACTAGACACCCAGACGGTTGGTTCTTCTGCATATAGCAGACGCGTCCTCGGGGTTGAGATGCGCAAACGGTACGGGATATGCGTGCCCGTGCACTCAGAGACGTAACCCTTGTCTGACAGAGTCAGACCAGGTAGATTCTGCACTTGAAACACATGCTCGGCTTCAGAGTCGAGTTACGGGAGAGCGATCACGCCTCCTGGCCTCTTGCGCGAGGTGCAGGCGAGGTGCAGACGAGGTGCAGCTGAGGTGCAGCTGGCGCTGGGGATGCTCATGCAAGCAAGGCAAGCAACCAACAGACCACACAGCCAGCGAAGCATTGCATACACAGTACGGGAAGGAATGTACTGGCACACCGGGCGTGGATCTCGGTGGATGTTGATGTTGAGTGCTTTTTTTGGGAGCACAAGCAGACCGACCGTGTGAGGTGGGTTTGGCTAGGTGAGCGACGATCTGGGTATGGGTTCTCAGCCCTTGTTGCACGAGCCAGACTGCAGCATGTACGGAGTACACAGTAGGAGCAATTGGGTTGGGCAGGTTGGCAGAGTTGGCTAAAATTGGCGACATGATCGGGTCCTCAAGTGAACAACAGAGAATCTGCCTGCCCGCCTGCCCAGCTTGGCCCCAGCACGCACAGGGCATGCGCGCCCTGCGTGCCTCGGTCGGGTACGGTAGTATGTACCGAGTACCTGCATCCCAATACCCCTGAGTTGGCTTACTCATCACTACCTGGGCAAAAGCAACGGCGCGCAGACGACCAGCTCCGTCTCAATGTGGCATCGCCGACCTGCCCCCCCCCCCCTTCCCAATCGCCTGAATCAAGCCGAGTCGAGTCGAGTCGAGACAAGACAAGACAAGACAAGACAAGTCAGCCAATGTTCCTCGCCGGCTCAGCCTCAGCCTCAGCCAGCACAGTCCTCCCTCCACAATGCTCTCCGGAATCCTGATCTTCAACCAGAAGGGCGAGAACCTCATATTCCGTGCCTTTCGCAACGACTGCCGCCCCCGGCTCGCCGATGTCTTCCGCATCCAGGTCATCAGCAACTCCCAGGTCCGCTCGCCCATCCTGACCCTGGGCAGCACCACCTTCAGCCATGTCAAGCACGAGAACATCTACCTGGTTGCCATCACAAAGAGCAACGCCAACGCCGCCCTCGTCTTCGAGTTCCTCTACCGCCTGATCCAGCTCGGCCGCGGCTACTTCGGCAAGTTCGATGAGGAAGCTGTCAAGAACAACTTCGTCCTGGTCTACGAGCTGCTCGACGAGATCATCGACTTTGGATACCCCCAAAACACAGAGACCGACACCCTCAAGATGTACATCACCACAGAGGGTGTCAAGTCCGAGAACAAGTTCGAGGACTCGGCAAAGATCACAATGCAGGCCACCGGCGCCCTGTCCTGGCGCAAGGCCGACGTCAAGTACCGCAAGAACGAGGCATTTGTCGATGTCATCGAGGACGTCAACCTGCTCATGTCCGCCACCGGCGCCGTCCTGCGTGCCGACGTCACAGGCCAGATCATCATGCGCGCCTACCTCTCAGGCACCCCCGAGTGCAAGTTCGGCCTCAACGACAGGCTTCTTCTCGACAATGATGGGCTGCTTAGCCTTCCCAGCGGCAACAGGATGGGAACCAAGGCTACCAAGGCAGCGGCTGGTAGTGTGACCCTCGAGGACTGTCAGTTCCATCAGTGCGTCAAGCTGGGCAAGTTCGACTCCGATCGTATCATCTCCTTCGTCCCCCCCGATGGCGAGTTCGAGCTCATGCGTTACCGCGCCACCGAAAATATCAACCTGCCCTTCAAGGTCCACGCCATCGTTAACGAGGTTGGCAAGACCAAGGTCGAGTACAGCATCGGCGTCAAGGCAAACTTTGGCACCAAGTTGTTCGCCACCAATGTCGTTGTCCGCATCCCCACGCCCCTGAACACCGCCAGAATCACCGAGAGATGCACACAGGGGAAGGCCAAGTACGAGCCAGCAGAAAACCATATAGTGTGGAAGATCGGAAGGTTCACCGGGCAGAGCGAATTCGTGCTCAGCGCCGAGGCCGAGCTGACCTCAATGACCAACCAAAAAACATGGAGTAGGCCTCCGCTGAGCATGAGCTTCAGCCTTCTCATGTTTACGAGCAGCGGTCTATTGGTCAGATACCTCAAGGTATTCGAGAAGAGTAACTACAGTAGTGTGAAGTGGGTCAGGTATATGACGCGGGCGGGGAGCTACGAAATCAGGTGAGTCGTCGCGCTCCTTCCGCGACTGAGGAAAGCCGCTCACAAGTGACCTAGATTTTGAATCATGCGTGGCCGCGAAGAATTTTCGTTCATTTTCAGCATGGCAAGGCGTTCAGGAAAATCACGTGGCTGGGCGACTGCTTCCAATGCGCTCCATAATCACCACCACCGACGTTTTATAACAGGATAGGCTTTAGTCCCCCGAAAGCGGCCCAGGAACCTGGTGCGAGGTGCTGAACATGCACGCCTTGCCGACCTGGCCTTGCGGACGATCGGAGGCATGTGCACTACCTTCTGCATCGTGGCTATCACCCACTTTCGAACGATGCCCTGCCCTGCCTGCTTGCTTGTTTGCTTGCTGGCTGGCTGGCTGGCTGGCTGGCTGTGGAACAGGGCACGATTCCTATTCACGGTGCAATTTTCTAGAGAACGACTCGTCTCGTACCTGAGTGCCAAGCTATCGTGGAGACGCCAAGCTACTTGTGCAAGTCAAATAATGCGGTCAGCTCGCATGACGCGCATCCGAGCCGCCCGGCGGTCAATGTTGGGCCCACGGGCCGGGCGGCGCGGAGCATCAAACAGACTCGGGCTTTCTGTGGCAACCGAATCCGACAAGTAGCTTCGATGGCGCGGCGGGTGGCCGATTTGTACATATCATCTATTTCAAGGCATTCCAACCAATCCTGTTCTTGTCTATGCCTGCCAACATGAAGATCAACTCTGCGAGCATTCGCTCCAGGGCGGTTCTATGCAACCCATGCAATGCCATATCCCGAAACCAAGGTGCAGCCTTTTGCCCGCCCGACGGGTCAGACACTGAAGTCAGTATCCTTCTCCTGGCCGCTGTCCTCAGCGCCACCACCCTGGCCCTTCTGCTGCGTCGCCCTCACATCGCGATTTCCGAGACCCAAGGAAGTGAAAAAGCACAAAGCCGACAGAGCCACCGCAAGGTAAAAGGTTCTTTCGAACGAAATTGCGTACGCACGTATCACAGCCGGCAAGTCCTCCACAGAGACGACTTTACGGAATGCAGTAGCTCCCGCAGCGAGAACAGCCTCCGGGTTGGCGTGCGGGGCGGTCTCTCGGATCCGAGAGGCAAGGCTGTCGTCAAAAATAGTATTTGCCACGGATATGAGGACGGCACTGCCTAGACCCTCTGCAGCATGCGAAGTCAGCTATCAAGCAGCTTAGGGGGTAGTTTCGTGGGAAGAGGTGGGGGGAATGTCTGTGACCGTGAAATATAGAGATTCCTTCTTCAAGGCATCAAAAATCCTGTCTGGAAGCTACTTACGGATGAAAGTGAGCATCGCCATGGCCACAGCGATCTGCGATGGCTGTAGGACGGTCTGTACTGCGATGAGTGCCTAAGTGGCAGGGCAGAGTCAGCAAGGCAGTTCCCAACTCGCTTGCTCCAGAGCCAATGTAGGCAAAAGGAGAAGGGAGAAGACGTACCATTTGTATACCAGCACCACGGCCAACGCCAAGGATGATCTGATATCCAATCCACGTCCCTGTGTTGGTTCCAACTGTCCAGGTCGAGATAAGTCCTGACCCAACGCTCGACAAAACCGCCGAGAAGATGGCCCATGGGAGGTAGTATCCTAGCTTACTGACTGCAAAGCCGCTCAATACGGCTGTGATGAGCTGCGAAATAATGCTTGGAAGCATGTGTACGCCGGCCGTGAAGGGCGACGAGCCTTGCACAGACTGGAAGTATAGGGGCAGAAAGTAGGACGTGATGAAGGTACAGCTGAACAAGCACAGGTTGGTCAGGCAGCCAGCAACTACGACTTTCTCGCGAAACATGCTGAGAGGCACCATCGCGTCATCGCCTCCCACATGCCACTCCCACGCGACGAACACCGCGCCCACCGCCCCAGCCCCGCAGAACAACCCGATGACCGTCGCCGAGGACCAAGGGTACGTGCCGCCGCCGCCGTAGTGCAGTGCCAGCAACAGCATCACGACGGACGGCACGAGCAGTGCCGTGCCCACGAGGTCGAATCTTCTCCACAGACCCGGGCGGCGAAGGAAGCTGCTAAACTTCGGCTTGGACACCTGCTCGGGGATCCTCACCGCGGCCAGGGCGACGGCCGCGACCCCGCCAATGGGGAGGTTGATGTAGAAACACCATCTCCACGTTGAATATTGGGTCAGGGCCCCGCCGATGAGGGGTCCGCCGATAAGTCCCAGCTGGCTCACCCCCATGAGAAGCCCAGTGATGGCGGGTCGCCGCCGTAGCGGGACCAGCGCGGCGATGATAGTCAACGCGCCGTTGAAAAGGCCAGAGGCACCAAGTCCTGCAACTGCACGTCCCCCAATGAGCATATTGGAGCTGGTGGACAGGCCGCATATCAAGGAGCCAAGCTCGAAGAGTAGCACCGAGGCGATGTAGGTCTGCTTGTTGGGTAAGTAGGTGAAGAGCTTGCCCGTCATAGGCTGGAGGGCCGAGAGAGCGAGTTGGTATGACGAGACATACCACCCGATGTCCTGGACAGAGTGGAATTCGTTCGTGATGGTCGGCGTGGCAGTGCTGAGTATGCTGTTGTCTAGGAAAATGAGAATCGTAGATAGGTTGAGTGCTATGAGGGCGAGTATCAGGGGCAGACCCGTGAGGTGCCCCGTCGCGGTATCTCGTCGGGTGGTTTCCTCTGCATCGTTGGTGGTGACTGGGGGCACGGATGCTGCAATGGAGGGCACAAGTGAGAGCAGAACAGGCTGGTGTGGATGTGAGACGCTTGGCCTCCGGGAGCTTGTTCTGCTGGTCTGCTGCTGCTCGGCATTGTCGTCTGCCAAGGACGCATCATCTTGCGAAGATGGTAGGCTTGGCTTCTTGCGATCGGCCATTATTGCTTTGACCATGGAATGTTTTGCTTCACCTTGAGTTGATACTTGTGAACAAGATTTCTGGAGTTAAATGGGCATGAAGAGACACAATCTGAGCTGCTTGGCCCTCGCCGTACAATTTCAATCCATAGTAACCCATAGAGTATATAGACAGCACGACCACGGCAATGGTGCATCCCAGCTGGATTGTCACTAGATGTTTACATGTTAGGCTACAAGTCAACAATGTCGGAATACGGGTGTGTAAAATCGAATCCCGCTTCTTTCCCGCCTCGCATGCCAACGCTGACTTGGATGCACTGAGGTCGTGCTTACACTTGCTGTAGGCATTTGAACCGAGAAAAGGACCTCGTAAATTTGCTACATTTCTGTTCTAATCGACTGGAGATTTGATCTGTCAGACGGCGGGACTTTATCGAGCCGCACATTTGTCCCGCCGGACAGATTCCGCCGTTCGCTCCAAAGTCCGTTGCACAAATCCGTGCCCGGCCAGTAAGCAGGCCTGCAAATCTTGCCATGCTGTGTGATCCGGCTGACACCAACTTGGGGTGTGATTTGATTCTTTCATTACCAGCAATTGGTGAATCCAACACGCATGCTCTTTACTCGTAGACTAGTCTAACATGTGCCAAAGCCTGGACCCTGTGGAGTATCAGTAAGCTCTGAGCAGCACAACGGGAGAACATATGAAGATGTCTAAAAAGTGTACGCCTGAACAGTCTTTAAGGAAAATCGCAGGTTGCATTTCGTCTCTGGGGAGGAGTTCCTGCGACTGCATTGGTGTACCGCGTCTCAATTTGAGCTATTTTCGCTCTGCTGTCCGTCTGGAATATTCCATGAACGGAAGGTTCTTTGTTCAGCCTTTTGTCGATTTCGCCCCCAGTAAGCTGGAACAGAGGCATTGTGTAAGTTTGCATAGCTAGGGCAAGGCGATATTAATATAAATGTGCAAGCTTCCAAGTTCTCCACCAGCGTTAGGCTCAGTGGGCATATGTCCACAGGCAACAGAACACTTTGATGCGGTGCACAATGGCTTTACCAATCCTAGCGTCAACAAGCCGTGATGCTGGAATCACGGCTCTTCATTTGACGGAGATAAAGGCTCAGAAGCTCTGGTCCGGTGACGACAATGTCGACGGGCAAGGTGATCCTGCAGCCACTAGGTTTTCACTCAAAGTGGATGAAAACATTTGTAAAGTGTACCGTGAGGTGCATCTTAACACGTTCCGCCTCAACGTCACCGCTCGGGTCTCAATAGTGCACAACGATAAGGCAGCCGGAACGCAATGGGCCTTGACAGAACAGCAACGGGGCGAGTTGAAACATAAGCTCTGCCGTGCAGCAGTGAATTATGGGGCAGAGCAGGTGAGCAACAACCTAGACAATCCTGTCTCTCTGTTGGACAACGTACGGCAACAAGACAGCGCGGAGGAAATCATCAGAGACCTCAGAAACCTGCTCAGGCTCTCAGCCAGCCGCCGCCAGAAAAGTATACCTCCATCGCAGTCTCACTGGGGAATTCACAATTTTATAGATAGATATGTGAACGAGAAGACGATCGGAGACATAGTACTTAAGCTGATCTCGCATCTGATGGAGGTATGGGCGGAACAGGGCATTTCGCGCACACTCAAGACTACCTCATTTGGCGGTCAACAACACATTGAGGGTGCAGACAACACAGGGCCCCTGTCTTCCTCAGAGGCATTCGCTGTGGTTGTGCTTGACTTTGAGATGTGCCTTCAGCTGGAAGGATAGGTCAAGGCCTGGGATGCTCGAGGACGCCCAACTTCAGAAGGACGATGAAGAAGTGGTTAAAGATGGCAGAAGCATCGTGGCCATGGCTTCACGCTCAATCAAGAACATAAGTTACAATTGCTTAATCAAGATAGCGCCCCCGTTATGCAGTCCTGCCCACATGCAGTAGCTATCACGGCTGGGCCAGAAATGCATCTCAGAATGCCGTCTGACGTTGGCAGGGCTGCGTTGCCTTGGAAGTTCTAGCAGCCAATGCCCAGCTCCTAACAAATGATGGAGAACAGCCAGCTAGTCGTGAGTGGTGGCTCGTATTCGGGAGAAGAGCATGTTCCGCATGTTCCGGTGTCGTGTCAGCTTACGCTCAGATGCCTTGAGGACGAACGAGCCCGGGCGTTTGGGAATGAAAGGATCGGATTACATCACACGCGAACCAAGCCGCGCACCCACTCGCATCTGCACAGCCGGCCAACTCCGGCGGCCTTCGGATGCTATATCTCGGTCCAAATCCGCTTCCCTCCCTGGCCGACACGCCCAAGCTTCCTCGTTCGAACCCACTGCCTGTGTGCTCTGGAGTGGATTTCGCAACCTTACTCGTGCTTCCTATCACAGCACAATCCCAATCCCGACTGAGCGCCAAACGTGAACTTTGGAATCCACCCGCGTACAACTCATACAGTTTCCGACTCCCTGGCGCCACCAGCAAATGCAACCGTCACCGGCCCGTGTGGCAAAGGCCGGCGGCGGCACACCGGCGCCGTACGGGCATGCCTGCACGAACTGTGTCAAAGCTAAGTGCAAATGCATGTACGGCGATCATGTAGGTGCATGCGAGAGGTATGTTACTCCCACCGTACTGTACCGATCGAGTTGCCCAGCTTGCCCTTGTCTAGAACTGGCAGACGTAGAATCTAGACCATCGGGACCGCTTCAAGACCAATCTAAGTGCTGCTTGTCATTCCATGCCTTTACATTCGACACATGTTATCAAATGTCGGCACGTTCATCATGCAATTTACTCACCGAAATACAGATGTTTCCGTTTGCAGAAGGACTGTCAGCCATCAGTACCAAATCGCAAGCGGTCTCAGAAGAAGGTCCCAGGCTCGAGGACAGCTCATTTGGAGGAGAAGCTGGATGACCTCGTTTCCCTGATACGGTCCCAAACAGCTGTCAAGGGACCCAATGAATCACCGCCAGTCCCAACCCCAGCGTCACTGGGTCAATCAACATCCGATGGAACCGCCCTTCCCTCCTCAGACTCAAGTCCCAACACCGTAGGTACGTCAGCCGCGACCTGTCGCGCATGGGGTGGCAAGACGAACCCTTCCAGCAGCAGTGCAGACTCGGAACTAGACTACTACATTCCTGAGAATGAGGCCCAGGAGCGCCTGGATCTCTTCCGGCGGGACTATCCACAATTCGGCCCAATAGTTTACATCCCGCCGAAGACGACTGCTAAGGAGCTCCAACAGACTCGCCCTCTGCTGTGGATCTCCATCATGGCTTGTACAACCCGCTCTACGAAAGAATCCCATCTGATTGGGGACAAGGTCCGCCACATTGTCTCGGATAGGGTCGTCCGACAGTACGACAGGAGCCTGGACCTTTTGCAAGGCTTGTTGGTCTTCCTCTGCTGGTCAGTCACTTCACAGTTCCCCCCGAACTAGCAGTGTGTTGTGAAGTCGCGCTTGACCTGTGGGCATACGTGCGATATGTTCCCGTGCCATTTCACACCATCTGATATCCTTTGAACATCTCGTTACAACAACCCAGTCACAACTTCGCTTGCTACTGTTTTCCGGCAACCCTCTCTGCTCCAAGTCCGTCAATCATGGTTTAATGCTGACTCTCGACACATAGGCCGCATTCGCACAAAAAGGAGAACCCGTTCATATCGATATGGACTGGTATCGGAGTTGCCATCGCCCAAGACCTTGGGCTCACGGCCATCAAGACTGAGACTGCATTCACTTTTATGAAAAAGTTTGCATTCCATGGGATGAAACACCCCCAGACGAAAGAAGGCACAATGGAAGCAAGAAGGACAGTATTGGCACTATACGTCTGGTGTAATACGTAAGTCTGCTTTCTCGAATACAAGCGAGACCGAAGCAGGTCACCACCTGCGCCAGGAGCTTACATGATCAACAGGGCGTCGCAAATGCTGAGAAGAGACAATCAACTTCGCTGGACTCCTCACATGGAGGATAGCCTCCGGCTTTTAACAGAACAGCCTGAGTGGGAAGGAGACAAGACACTTTCCGTGCAAGTGCGCTGTGCTCTTATTTCGGATCAAATGAACGACCTCCTTGTACAACAGTCTCTGAGCGGAGAGAACCAGATATCGCCATACTTTATTAAGGCTTTGGACGGCCAACTGCAAGATATATGGAGGACACTGCCGGGAATCACAACCACTTCTCGTAACGGTGAGTCTCTTGAAAGGAGAACTGATGCGGCCAGAAACATGGTACTTGCCGCAGTTCCGCCTTCCAGTCCTGCTACTGTCTCCGCATAAACAGGTCTAACGCAACCATTCTCTCTCTCAGACACAATGCTTCTCCACATGTACGCCACTGAAGTCATCATAAATGAGCTTGCACTACATCTACCGCCATCCACGGCCCATGAAGATATCATCTTTCGTGTAGGGCGGTTGCAGAAGTGTCTCAAGGCCATCGAGAACTGGTTCGAGACGTACGAGGCTACGCCGCCGTCTATGGCGGTCGGCGGAACTTTCCACCTATTCGTTCAGCTTGTGAACTGCCTGGTGACGATCATCAAACTTAGCAGGCTCGAGGACTTCCCGGCCTGGGACGCAGCTGAAGTGCGGCGGCGGCTCGACATCTTCGCCATGTTCGACCGCGTCGCAGCACGCATGGACAAGATACGTGTCGCTGTCGGTATTCAGGAGGACGACGAGCGCGGTAAGCAGCTTCTGGATACAATCTTTACCCCTTCAAGAACAGCCATGCCCCATACTTGGCCCATAAAACATAGCCTTCAGGGGCTATGGACTTTAAAACAGACTATGGCCACCTTGTGGCCTATTCCTTGCTGTGTCGGTATAAAGGTACTCCTTTACTTCTTATAACTGACTGCGATGCTGTAGAGGAAAGCATATGGGCCAAATCGGTCAAGGTTATGGGGCTCATGAAGGCAGGCGTCCAGGCGGACTGGGCGAGCAATGGGATCACAGGCGGCGAGCCTGATCCATCTTCGGCTGGTCCGGCCCTCGACCATCGGCTGGCCATGGCCGCGGGTAATGATGCGGTCATGGGTGCCAACTTGCAGATCAATCAGGATGCTCTGACAGGGGAATTTGTGCACAACTTTGGGGACGACCCATGGCTGTCAGCAATGTTTATCCCGTGGGATGCAATGAATTTCTGAAGAGAATCGCCACCGAAAGAAGTACAGCTGAAACTCTCCACTGTATTGCAACTCATATTCACTACTTATACAGCCATTTATAGATTAGACCCCTCCAAGCTTCCTCACATGTAACATCGATACAGTAAAAGTAGCGATTAATACAGCTTCGTTGCCAGAAAAATACAGCCAGGCCTGGTACGTTTCCCCAGCTCCATGGCCATCAGCTCACGTCTTCAATTCAAGGATGTTCGTGCGCGCACGTTCCACCACTGAGCTCAAACCCCTGGGAAAGCTCCGAGACGGCCAAAACACGTCTTAAACTCGTGCCCAATCTTTTTTTTTTCCAAGGATGTACTGATGTGAATAGCTCACCACTGCTCCCTAGACCTTGATTTTCCGCTTTTTGGTGCCCAACCAGCCTCGCGATGCACCCTTCCTTGATGTTCACTTTTCCGAAGGGGAACATACTCCTGTATCCCTTTAAAACACGCTCTGAATCTCTAAATACTGTCGTCCAGGACGGCCCATTAACCAGGCGAGGCGCGAATCCAGTTGTGTCAGTTAGGCGCCAAAGGGGGCATATGAAGACCACCAGGACTAATCTTATAGCTGAACGGATGAATTTGGCTTGTCATGAGAATCTTGATTCGGTCGCCATTATAATCTCCCGCACATTGGCAACTGGTGTTCAGGCTTGGGTGCATTAGCTGAGGCGGTCACGTATAGAGATTTATTGTTGATCCCACATGTTGGGGGGCGGGGCGGTACAGAGGTGCGCCCAATAAGTCTTTTCCGCCAAGGCGCAGAGGGCCCTAGTTCTAATAGTCTGTACTCTTCTGATTTCCGGTTTTCTATATAAAGAATAGTATTAGTAATAAATACCTCTAAGATTCCCTCCTGGGTATGAGGTTAAAAGACCTATGGTTATTTTTTTTTTAAATGATTTTATTCAACTGTTTCAAATCTGCAGCCTAGTCTAGTCTCTAGCCTTAGCTGAACCTTTTATTAAAGTTTTCGAGCGCCTTCTTCTCCACTGGCGATAACTTTATACCCCTCTATAGCTTTACTCTGAGGGATATGTGGGTTTTAATGGTGTTGGGGTCTATATTGTGTGCTCTTAGTTTGTTAATTAATAAACTAAGCTTTATTGATGTAGATATAGTCTCTATGGCTTTAAATTTAAGGGCTCCTTCTGTGCAGAGGTATACCTAGTTATTGATCGCTATTCTGTGGCTGTTTGTAGGCTATTAGTTCTATATATTTAGATAATGGATTATGGTTACCTTACCTATGTAGTAGGCTGAAAGATTGCTTTTGAGTGGTCTTGTGTAAGAAGGTTGTGATGGGTGTATGTTTACAGAGTAGAGCTAGAACCTGTGTGTGTCCTACGAGAGTACAGTTAGTTAGGGTAATAGTGGTTTTTTATATTATTGCCCATTTTAGCTAACTTAAAGCCCTGAGTTATATGGCGATGGTACTTTTATATAGTGCTTAACGGTGTTAGACTAGATTACCTACAGTTTACGATAGCTTTAACCTTAACGCTTATTAATAGCACTAATGTAAATAGGTGTAGCCTAATACGCTATAGCTGCTAGTATAGAATAGCGACTTCTGGCTATAGATAGGTTATAGAGTAGAATTATAAAGTTACTGTGTCTTCTTTTACTGTATCTTCTTTTACTATGTCTTCTTTTATTGTCTTCTTTTGTTGTTGATTCTAGCTTAATAGAGGAACTAAAATAATATATAAAATCTATACCTCTAAGATTAGTCTATCCCTAACTTATTAACTTATAAAAATCTTCTCCTTATCTCTCTTTTCTTAGTATTTTAGCTATAAAGTATTTAATTACTACTTAGTTATAGATTCTAACCTTTCTTACTATTAAATATAAGTATAACCTTATTAAGAAGTATACTAGTATACTAATATATACTTAGTAGAATATATAGTATAAAGCTTTTAATTATAGCTTTAATCTATATATCTAGAAGTTTATAATTCTTAATATATATATTAAGGATAGTAAATATATAGGTTATTTAGCTAAGAGGTATAAGGAGAAGGAGGAAGTTTTATAGCTTATTAGTAAGGATTAAAATAAAAGAGAGCTTTTTAATAAAGCTATTACTAATTAGCTAGGTAACTATATTAGTAAGAGTAGTATCTATACTATTTTTAAAAAAAATAATATTAAGAAGATAAAGCTAATAAAGAAGCCTAGGCTTAGTAAGGCTATAAAGACTACTTATTTAGAGTAATACCTAGCTTATTAGTACTAAAGTTTAGAGAACTAGAAATATATAATTTAGAGTAATAAAATATTAGTTATCTTATATATTAAAAGAGGAGGATATTAGATCTAAAGGAGGTTTAATAAAAAAGTACTTAAGTTAACTATTTAGAAGTATTAAAAAGGGTATTTAGAGTTTATATTCTAAGCTTATTTCTTATAGAAGAAGAAGGGTCTCTATTATATTTAGTAAACTAAGACTTCTTTTAAAAAGAAAAAAGCCTAAAAAGTACTAAATATACTTAATACTTAAAATAAACTACTAGCTTAAGTAAAGTAATAAGCTAATAAAAATATATAATATACTACTATCTATATAATTAGCTTTTAAGTTTAGAAATATACTTAATAGTAGTTTAAAAAGATAGGTAAACTAGTATATAAACTAAGGTATAAAGAGATTAATTAATACTATTATTAGAAGTATATTCTATTTAATAAACTACTTTTATTTACTAAGAAGATAAGACTATAAGTAATTATATAAGAGGATAAGGCTCTATTATATACCTATTTTATATAGAAGTAGGTATTTTTAATCTACTAAGTTAAGTATTTACTTTAGTATAGGAATTCTCCTAATCTAAATATAATAAAGCTTATTTAATCTAAGTTAAAAAGGAGAATAATATATAAGGAGGCTTTAAAGTTAGAAAAAAAAGTAAAAGTAGTATAGTAAAAAGTATAATAAGACTTTAAATTACCTTATTTATAAGTATTTATTAAGAAAATCCTATAATATATCTAGTAGGTAATTATCTATAATAATAGTAATAAGTATAATAAAGAAAGAAATAAAATAAATAAAAGAGAGTTCCTCTAGTTATATAGTATATATTTAGCTTAGCTTAGTAAGGAAAATACTAAGAAAGAAGCTATTAATAAAAAATTTAAGTATTTAGTATATACTATAGTAGTATAGTTTATATAATAAGAGAACTATATCTATACTAGTTAGTAAAATTAATAGGTATTACTATAGGGATTGGTTTTCTAACTAGGGACCCCTACTCCTTAGCGGTAAAGACTTATTGGGCGGTCCTCCGTACACATACTCAGTATTGTACAATGAGCAATGGAAGATTAAGAGCACACGTATGAAGCGTACCACGATGCAACTATTACCGTGAAACCATGGCACCTTCAAAAAAGAAAACAATCATACTACAGCCTCTACAGCTTACCTTACTCTTTACTTAGATATTAGAAGTTGTTCTATAGACTATCTTTCAATCACCACCGGTGGTGGGTTATTCTCTAGAAGGTGGGGAAATTATCTTATAGCATGCCATCCTACAAGAGGCTAAAGGTTCACCTTTAGGAGCCCTGGAGGCCAGGAGAGAATCTCATAGCAGGTTGTCCCATCGGAGGCTCGATGGGATAAATGCTGTAGGCAAGTAGCAGATCAGAGCTTGTCAAATTCCAAAATGAAAGTTTTCGTGCAACCGCTCGCAACCGCTAAAGTTTAATGTCGATTCCAGAACTCATCCTTCAATGACCAGCAAATCGGTGAATGGTCCTGTTTGACCCGATGGCCGACATCACAATAACTCAGCCGCTAATATACCATTATTGATACTTGGAGAGAAAGCCTTCAGACATTCGTGCGCCTAACTCCTCACCTCAGCCATTCAATGTAAAGCTCGAATAAAGGACCAAATCTAACTTTCTTCTTCTTGAACCAGTGTTTGTGGCGCTGGTTCCTCGCCAAGTTGCCACCAAAGCTACCAGTGATACCGGGGGGGGGGGGATTGATTGGCACGAATAATACCCTTTGACGCTATTTGTTCACGATGGAAATTACATAGATGGGCAGCATCGACTGAGTGTCCTATGTTGCGCAATAACCCGATGTTTCATTGGCGTCATTCCTACGGTTACAATGCTTCATAGTGCTATTATTTAGCATTGAAGACATAAAGGAGTAAACTAAAAATATATGTTCAAGTGCGATTTCGTCGCTTTCATCCGCTCATCCGGATAGTTGCTCGACCACCCGGCACAGGTAATCTGTTCTTTCCAGCACACAAACCGCTGCTGCAGGGTACTAGATACAAAGCCAACCTTGGAAATAGCAACCCATACCGTCTTAATAAGCCACAATGCACCTTAAGCGGCGTACTCGACTAGGTTGCTCTCTGTCACATTCATGACAGCCTGCCCGAGCAAGATCTTTTTCCCTTCGCTGTCGAAGACGGCATAAGTCGCCTGGAGGAACGGGTTGCCTAGACTGGTCAGTCCACCACCCACCCCATTCTCAAGCCCAATGACTGATGGAATTGCACATTGCCCTGGAATATCACCAGGGACCATGAGGAGATCAAGTGGTACGTTGATCATGGTAGCATCATTATCGAACCCGAATGCCATTGACATGGAAGCAAGACTGCACGGAACATTCCCAAGCAACACAGCATCTTGGTTATTTCTGGTTTCCACCCCCAGAGTTTGAGCCATTCCTCGGACTGTATCGGCGGGTAGGTCGAGCTCAGGGTTGCCCGTATCGAGGAGAGCAGGCTGGGTGTCGTTAAGCAAGTTTCTTGGTGCTCGCCTCTGTGGTCCCACTTGCTGCCCGTTGCCGCCGGTGACTGTTATGGAGCTGAGTCCCACGACGAACTGCGGGAACTCTCCTTGATCGTTGGGAAGAAGAGGTACTGCTTTCAGCTCACCACTGAATTTTGCTTTGTCTACGCCGCCAAATGCAATTGACCCGGGTGTCCCCCCTAGGATATGAAATCAGATCCAATGAACAACTTTCACAATGCTTTCACAATGGGCAGGCAAGTTGAGCACTTACGGAAGTCGTTGATATAAACTCCAAAGGCACTTGTCTTGGTGACGCCAGCTTGCTTCATCGAGATCGGTACATTCGAGTACGACTTGTCGGACGCCTCATTGCCGACTGGGCCAACTCCAAACACAGCGAAAGATGGTATTGCATCAGGGACAAAGCCGTCCTCTTGGAGAGCGAATTCGGCATCTGATAGTGTCTGATTGTTGTTCCCGAGGGTAAGAAGGCTCTTGACAAAAGGCCCCTGATATGACTCGCCTGTGCCGAAGGTTGTGTTGAGGAGTAGGCCTGTCTTCTCGACACCGCTTGACGCATTGGGGCTAAAAGAGCCAAGGACAAGGCCGAACGGGTTCTGCGTGCATAGCTGCTGCGGCTTCTTGCACACTGAGCTCCCAGTCTCAGGAGATATCAGGTCACTGCTGCCAGTATCGATGATCATTTTCACTGTCTGGGGAGGGCTTCCGAGACCGACGTTGACTAGTGGTAGCGGCCCCGTCTTGTTGCTGTTAAAATGGGCAATCTGTACTTCCACTATACCAGTGGAGAGCGTAGAATTGCCGCCAGATGGTGTAGAGAGCACCTTAGACGCAAGTGCCGACGCAATGAGGAGCAGAGTAGCCTTTGCCGTCATGACGTTATGTATCAAACGGAGCTAGTGGTTGAAAAGTGAAAGCCAGAAGTTCTAAAAAGCCCTTCAAAAATAAAAAGCGTACTAGCGTCCAAATAAACAACCACTTTTGCTTCAATGGTTGACTCGGGGTTGTTGAGATTGTAGTGGGGCATCTTATCAATATCGTACGGACCGGTGCAATATAATATATGGCTCTGCAGTACACCTCATTGAGGCTTGTGCTAAGACCGCTAGAAACAATTTGCTCTGTGTATGACAGAGGTGATGTCGTCGTCGGCTTACATGCACCCGTAATGGAAGCGAACAAGGGTAGTCCTACTTTCACAGCAGTCATCCTATAGCTGTCCGGCTTCCACGATTCAACACCCCTGAAAAGTGCTCACGATGGTGAGCCCCTGGTTTTAATTCTAGTGCCCCTTGGCCTTTTGTTGAAGTGGAGCTGAAGAGCGACTGGCTCCTATGATGTCCCGAACACACGGGACGCGGATCCAAGTTTCTGTAGAATCACTCGAAAACAAGATATCGAATGCCTATTCATCGTCAGTCGAACGAATTCTCCATTTAAGGATTGATGCATTTCTGGAAGGATTACCACCAAGTCACGTTTTAATTCGCCGAGGTTCTCGCGCCAACTAGAGATCTGCCGAAGATCCCTTGGGCTTGAGTCGGCGTTTCAGCTGTCATGAAGCTTGGAGGCAAGGTGCCCCTCTGCACCTATGCAGGCCAGGCTTGATTGATATCCAGAAGCGGTTCGCGCCGCTCATCTACTATATTAGCGACTCTTGTTTCACGCATTCACGGCACTCGTAGATCCGGCAGGTCGGTACCCAGAATATGGAAAAGCTTCTTCGCTAGCCGTCTTCCAGCAGAAACCTTATTTTTTTAACACTAAAGAGGTCGCTGCTCCCGTTGTTATACTAGTGCCAGGTCTCACTCGAAGAAAACGTATCTTTTGTCTCAATCATAAATTAGGTGAGCCAGATCGGCAGCCCCGATGCCAAGGTCGCCTCCAGGGCATCCAAAGCGCTTTCCCCTCAACTTTCTTTTAGGAGCAAGCGGTGCGCTTCCCTTGTCTCTGACTCAAGGAGCAGGCCACAAATGTTCAGGCAGAATGAAATTTCTATAGGAAGCTAATAGTAAGTCTGCCGATCAATCCTGGCTGATGATCTCATCTCGTACCTCTCATCCTGCTGCCGTCCATGTTAACGGGATGACAGGCGGGGTCTATCAGGAGCCGGAGGATCGCTTTCACCTGACATGTTTCAGGCGAGTCCCGTCTCGAGATACGATTTTGACGTTTCCAAGTGGTGTAAATCAGGGATAAACATTTTCACCGCGTACGATTTGTCTCGTTCGGAAGAACGACGACCCTTTTTAGCTGAGAGCCTCCCATGCAGACTTAGTCAATGAGTAGGACAGGTCAGTCTTTTGTGACCGTGGCTGCTTGAGATTTCGGATGACACCAAACTTCAAATGCAGAATCGCACATCTGTGACTCTTGGGGGTCTGAAATAAACGACACATGATAGACAGCGCGCGCTTCTACAAACCCAATCGCGGGCTGCGGACGTTACCTAGGCCAGCGCCGGCTCCTCAGTAACAGCCAGTTAAGTTTAATTGCCAGGGACACTCTGTTTGCTCATATACGTATGAGTTCATCCAACGAGGAACAGCATTACTTAGATAATTGCTGCTGTCGATTTAGCGAGAACGTTTGGAGTCCCAATATCATCCGGCTATGACAGTTGATACAGGAGAGTGGGTGATTCAAGGCATCTTGCCTCAAAGATCATTCATAGTATGTATGTGAAGACTGGATCGAGAGCCATTGAACACATGGGCTGTGATAAGTATAGAAAGTAAAACCCGTCCCTAATGTAGGCATTCGGCACAGATTCGGATACGAGTTCAGATCTTGTGAATCATGGAATGAGTGTGTTAATCGAGGTTCCATGGAAAACAAAACCCCAATCATTACGCATCCTGAGTCTGCGTGTCACGCCACCGGCATACCACCTGGGAGCTGGGCCAACCAACCATCGAGATTCTCATTGACAGATTTGTTGACTGTACATTGGTTGCTCTGTTGGACCGACTGGCTCTTTAGCGGCGAGCAATTCAAGCTGTTCCCTAGGAGGTCACTGTTGCAGTTGCTCGAGTCTAGCGCACTTTGCAATGCGTTACCCTCCCAGCCAAAAACGTAATCTCCATGACTGCCATATCCGGTCCTGTCACCGAATGACCATACGAATGGCTGGGAGCCATCTTCGGGCCACAGAGACTTGTCATTGAACTTTCGAGTGTCCCATATAGCCTCGTAGAATACCTGCGGAACAGTGACGGGATGTGTGGAAGGGCATCTACTGTTGACGGGATAGGCGGTATGAGATTGGTGGTCGGCTGAGTCAAGGTTCTTACCATCCCAGCAAGTTGGGAATCGTAAGCTAACCATGATACCCGCAGCGCAAGTGCCAGTGGGAAACCCAGTGGTGTCTGCGCCGCGGGTGTACGCTGTCTGCAGGCACGTGTAGATCAGGCTGGGGTATTTCTTGATTTGTTCTGCCGTCCGAAAACTTGGATCTCCTACAGTCATTCGGAAGCCTGGTTTAAACTGTGTCGCTTTGCCGTTGGTGAGGTAGTACACGGTCATTCCCCCGTTGGCATTTGTGAAGCCTAGCGGGTTGCCCATGGTGGGAAGACGATAAAAGGTTCCGTTTCGTGCTTTGAAAAACATGACGGCTGTCCAGTAGTTGGATTTGTCTTCGGGTACAGTACATGAAGTGCAAGTTGCCGTGGTTGCCACGTCGTGTACTGCTGGGTTCATGGATGCATTGAACGCATTTCCGCCGACAATCTGATGGAGGTGGGGAGACGGCAAGACCCCAGGGTTGACAAGACTGTACTCAATTTTCGTGAATATCTCTTTCTGGCTTCTTGTTTATTGTGCATACGTCGTGGACTTACGGGTCGAGTCGGTCCACGACAAGTTGAGAGCAAAAGAATCGAAGCATCATAGCAGAGGCGGAGGGAGCAACCGCGATGCCGGCAGCTAGAACGGATTTCAGACGCATGTCTTCAGAAGTGTTTCGATTCTTTTGATGTTTTTCCCAGTTGAAAAGTAAGTGCTGGGTTTCTGGTGTCACAGTCGGTGTAAGAACGTTGTTCTTTTTACCCATACAAGTTGAGAGCCGGACGAAAGATACCCTGGGACACTTTATGCTCCTGGCTTTAGCATCATGTATGAACGACCACCGCCTGTAGTTCTCATCGAGTTCCTACAAGCAAGTCTTCGTTGTCCCAAATTTCACAAAGCCCCATGAAAAGGCTGCTCAAATGCCGGAATTAATGCAGCCCTCTCGATTCACCCAGATTTGCCGGGCCACTCAGTTCATGTACAACATGCACAATATATAGTGCATGTTACACCAATCAATTTACGGCGTCCTCTAAAAGTACCGAAGTGAACAGCCATTCACAAGCACCCTCTCTCAACAGTGTCAGCTCAGAAGCATCTTCTAGATCAAGTTGAACTCACTAGTCACATGTTGCGCGGGTAGTGGTTTGTTCACTGGGCTGAGCTTGTCCTTCTCTCAATATGTAACTACCACCCCCCAAGATGGTAGCGATTGAATATTCAGTTGCTCTCCTATTTTCACAAAGTATGAGTATGACCATATGGGTGACTGTGCCAGGGTGGATAATAGGCAGCGACTCACCATTGAAGCATAGTGCTATGTGAATGGTGAGGTTGAGTGCTCTAATGATTTTCGACTTTCCATACTGAACGCATTGAGCGGGATCTGAAGCAGCTTCAAAATTAATAAATGGCCCTCACCACGTGCTGACTCTGTTATCTGAAGACCTCGTCTGGGTGCTCAAGGTGGAGGATCTCTCAGAAGTAGGTGATCAGCTGGCCCGCCGACTGCATGCAATATCAATAGTGTAGCATCCTCTCTTTGGTATGTGCTCTTGCTTATCAATATAAGTGACCTAATCAGGACATCTCCAATAAATGCCAGGCCAGCCTTCCAAGGAGCACACGCATGAAAGCACAGAAGGAATCTCGGGAGTTCGCAAGGACAAGCTTGCCAGCCAGCTGCCGGACCACGGACTCGATCTGCGAGGATATTGGGACAAGAGTCCACTTTGAGCCCTGGCAACACACACTGAATTTGCCCAAAATTTCTGCTTGGATGAGGGAGCGGTGGCTCTGGCTCCGGTTATATAAAACAATATGCAGCAATGTCTTGGCCCAACCTACTCCAAATTCATCAAAAGCCCTGCGCTCCCATCATTTCCCATCTCACCGGCAGTCATCCCTTTCTATCCAGTATCCTCGCATTTCGTGCGGAAATCGTCTGGTTATTGAAAAATCTTCGGCAAAACCTTTTCGCGTCTCTCGATGGTTATTCCCGAGCTTTCGAGTCTTTTCGTCGGCCCGGACATTTCATTCAACATGATGAGCATCATGTGATCAGCATGGCCTATGTTGCCGAGTACATCCCAAAGATCAAGATTTGGGGCCGAAATCTGTTGCCGCCATGACTGCAACCTGCCCATGGCTGCTGATATGGAGGGGGGCCATCGTCGCCCAACTTGCTTCAGTAGCATAAGCACGATCAACGACTGGCTCGACACCCACCTGCTACTCGAGCTGTGTGCCAAGACGAGAATCTTTTGGGTGCCAACCCTGGGAAACTACAACCTTGGAATGGTCGGCTGTTGTTTGACGGGTTTGATGGGGAGGCTGCGGCCAGGGTTAGGACAAGGGGGTGCACGTCAGCCAGCAAACGCGACGGGCAGGAGGAACCAACAGCTCTCAGCAGCATCCCCAGGCCCATAACCCCGATCAGGACAGGCCTCTTGTTCTTGGAGGATGAAATAAGTGCCTGATCTCAACCAATGATACCACTGTCGTCCTATTCAAGATTAACAACTCGCTCAACCCGGTCCGCGGGATACCAGTCATGGATAGCTTCATGCTCGGCACGGGTGCCTCGATCTACACGCAGAGACTGCTACCGGCGATATTGCTAGCTCAGCATGAGATCATCCTGGTAACTTGCTTCTGGGCATCTTCCAAGACACTGGCGGCACTCTCCGATACGCTTGAGCAGCTCGCTCGGAAGCGACAGCAGACACAGCCCGTTCAACCACTGCGCGTGCGCATCTGCTTCTCCTCGCGTTCTCTGCTCCAAAAGCTCTCGCACACATCTTCGAGTGATGGCTATGTCTACCCTCAGTCTTCCTGGAGCAGAAAATTGGGTCTACCAGCCCCGGAGGTCCTGGCTGCGGGCAACATGGGGCTGGAAGTGAAGAGCCTGTTCTTCCTGCCCTTCAGCGTGATGCACCCTAAGTTTCTGATCGTGGACCGCCGGCTGGCATTCGTGCCGAGCTGCAACGTCAGCTGGGAGACTTGGCTCGAGGGATGTCTGGAAATATCGAGGAAGGCGCCGCGTGATGACCCCATTGATGGCCTCCTGGGGTTCTACCGCACCGTGTGGCAACATGATCTGGACCTCGGGGCAACTCTGCCGCCAATTTTGGAACAGGATACCAGACAAACCCTTTTCAATGACAGCAGAAGTGAGGAGGGTACAGTCAAGTCCCCAGCGGACAGGCTCACGGATGTCCAAGTACCAGCCACAGGAGTTGAGTGGCTCCCCAGTTGGCATCACCGCAACCCGTCCTTCTGCTTTTGGCCTTGGAAGTCCCCTTCGGTCCCGGAAACGCCTCTCAACATTGAGTTTCTAAGACTATTGGACCGAGCAAGTCGAGAGATTTACATCCAAACCCCGAACCTTACCTCTCCACCAGTGCTCTCTGCCATCGACGAAGCTCTCGCCCGCGGGGTAGACGTCACAATTGTAACCAGTCGGCGCATGATGCTGTTGGAACAAATCGTTACAGCGGGCACGACGACTGGTTGGTGCATTCGGGGCTTAGTCAAGCGTTATCGGCGGCTTCGTGACTCAACTCAAACCTCAGAACAGGCGCATCCAGGGGCAGAGACTGTTGACCTCGAGGCTCAGGCTGTCGCGCCGGGGTCTTTGCGGATTTTCTACTTCCGGCCAAGGGAATGTTCGACCTCGGATGAGGAGCCTGTGCACTCGCACTTGAAGCTCAGTATCTTTGATGGACAACGCACTGTGTTGGGTTCAGGCAACATGGACCGAGCGAGCTGGTTTACAAGTCAAGAGCTCGGCGTGCTCATCGATAGCGTCGAATTCGCCACCGCAGTCAAAAAGATCGTGGACGAGGTCCTAGATGGTAGATTGAACTCTGTTTTCACGACTCCCTGAGACGACGAACTCCGGAGAACTAGGCTTCTAGGGCAAACTGGTGTCCCGAGCACAGCATCAACTGGCCTGTCCGGCACGATGTCAAGAGAACGTGTTCTATTTGCATGGACAGCGATGGTGTTCGCAAGAACTATGTACATCGAAGGGAAAGACCTTTGAGAGTGGGACAAACTCCCGGACACTCTCTATGGACGACGATAGGAGATCTGATAATTACCCACACAGTCCATCGACTACCAGCCGATCCGATCAGAAAGCCGGGTTGGCGTTGGTCAGGAGCTGCTCGAAGTACGCCTGGAACCAAGTACCGGCCTCAGGGGCGGGCTTGAGGGAGTCTGACTGGCCACAGTGGAAGTCGTATCGGGTGGCGCTTTGGTCGCTGGTGCCGTCCGACTCGCCGCCGGGCTTGACCCAGACAAAAGCATCCTCCAATTCGAGGCCCGTGTCGGAGGTGGGGCGGAGACCAAACCCAGTCCCTCTAAGGTGTTTGTGTTAGTCAACTATTCAAGCCCAGGTCTTGGTCGAATGAGTTTACTTACAAGGCGTTGCACCAATCTCCCCACGCGGCCTGGCCTGTCGGCTGCTTGCCGGAACGGCCCTGGTCCGTGATGAAGTGTGCGCTGAACCCTTCGGCCGCGAGCAGAGGAGCGAGGGCCTGCACGTAGTGGGACTCGTCGTAGTTGGCGTTACCTAGGAAACGTGTTAGCGGCCTGGTCTCCTGCCAGATTTACGATCATTCGGAAAGTCACCTTGAGTATAGGATGGTGCGGTGGCGACGCTCCAGGCGTTATAATTGGCTACATTCGTCGCAAGCCCACGCACGGCGGCAGGAGAGCCAGCGTCCTTGTATACCTTGGCAAACATATCGGCTGCGGGCTGAAGGTTTGCCTGCCATCCCAGCCAACCGGCGTGCCCAGCATCCATGTACATCGCGACGTTGGGCAAGTTAAGCTGTTTCAGGGCGTATTGCGTGGATAGCAAATAGTTGTCCTTCGCGTTAGCGCACTTGGCGACGTTGAGGTTCGTCACCAGATTGGCGAGCGAGTCGGGCTCAACGACCAGAAGAACTCGAACATCCGAGTAGGTAATGAGCTGCTTGCGGATGGAATCGATATACGCCTGATACTTCGCAGCACCACCGTTGGCATAGCTCAGCTCACCGTTGGAAGCGGCAGCCGCACAGTCACGGTCCGGGAGGTCATACACCACGAAAAGCCCAGCATATGGGGTGGTAGCCCCCTTGTTAGCAGCTCGAATATCCGCAAGAGTGCCTGCCATCAAAGTGTCGACTTTGTCGGCGGTGTCGCTTTTCGAAGGTTTTGTCAGCCACCAACACGCGAACGGGAAAAGGATGGGATACTCACAGCCACTGGAAGCTAGGCACCTTGGCAACCGCGGCGGCCTTGGTGGCCATGGCTGCCGAGAGGCTTGGAATGGCCAGGGAAGAGACCTCGGAGGCGTAGTAGGAGTTGGCCCACTGGTTCACGCCCTTGAAGGGATTGCCGCTGTACGAGGCGGTGGTGCCGGCTCCTCCGGGGATCGTGGTGGACGGCTTAGACGAGGTGGTCGCCGACCCCGCGCTGGTCGTGCTCGCCTTGGACGTTGAGCTGGTGCTGACCCGCGTGGTTGTCGAAGGGCTTGCGGTGGTGGTAGTCCTGGAGGTTGTCGCTGCAGTAGAACTGCTCGCAGCCGAGCCAGGCAGGCACTGCGAGTACTAATCGATCGAAATCAGCCTTCATGGAACCGAAAAAGCAACTTCTTGCCAACACAGCGAGGAGTGAGCCACAAACATAATCGTTGCCCTTGGTACAAACAGACCCAGACGCGCAGCAGGTCGCTCCCGACCAGCCTATCCCGCCGCACTGTGCGCTGATCGCCGTCATTAGTATGTCGAGCCCGAGGGTCGAAGGCCAGGTGAAAGGTCGACTTACTACATGGTTCCACAGTTCTGTCGCTCCTCGACCGGCGCGGCCAAGGCCATGGTGGCCAAGGCGGCGAGAAGAACGCTTTTGACGGCCATCTTTCTTTGATGTCAACTGATATCGGTCAAAGTTGGTTTGTTGAGCGGAGGGTGAGGTTGAATTAAAGACGAGATTCTATCCACGGGTTTGAATCACGGCGGTCCCGCCTTTTATGAAGAAGCAGGCCTCGCACATCGACAGATGCGCCCCGCTGCGTGTCGGATAAGCGGGAAGACGGCCTCTGGTGGTTAATATCAAGATGTTCAGGTCTGAACCACCGACCATCGGGCACGGGCGGCGCCTCATTTCCTCCGGTGCACGTTGCACCCTGCTTTTGGGTGAGGCATACTTGGAAAACGCTGCGGAGGAAGACGCTGGCTGGAAACTGGGCTAGGCATTTAGGCAGCGCGTCCCGATTGGAACCGAGGATCAAGGAAGCCAGCACAGACAGAGCAGGGGAAACAAAAGCTCACGGTCTCCGCGTGATCAGATCACACAGTTGCTCAGGGTAGTAACAGCTGACACGGCACCCAGATCCCTCACTGTCGTCGACCCACGCTGGTGTGGGAGGCAGGACGAAGTTCGAACTTAGACACATTTGGCCCGCCCCCAAGGGTACCCCAGTCTCGGGAGGCGACTGCAGGCAAACAACCCAAGACGGAAAGGATCGCTACTTCCGCCAACCAAAAGGGCATCCAGCGAAATGGTCCAGGCCTACCCTTGGCATCTGGCACCATCGGGTTGACAGCCCTTGCACGAGAGCTTAATCTCGGAGCCCCACGTTCCTGAATGACCCTGATGGGAAAGCGTCACATCATTGTCAGCAGTGTGGGGTGTGCCGTGGAGCTGCCCGCAGTAGCATTGCGGTGTATGGAAGCAGGGGTGTCAGTCGGATCTTGTCGACTATGTTCCGGACGGTCCTGCATGGGGGATATGGCTTCTTCAGTTGCACACCATGCAAAAGAAAACCCATGGTTCATCATCCGTCTACGATGGCAGTAGTGGCTGGTCGAGGACGGTACAATTGCTCAGCCGCTTCATCGAAAACAGGGAGTGCTCACACAACGCCGGACTAAATGCGGGACCAGCTTGAGAACCCACACTTCCCGTCTGCTAGCAGGTGCACAGTTAATATCTGGATAAATTGCCTGCCTCGAGCTTCCCTGGAGGAAACGGCCTGTGACAGGAACGTTGACTTTTTCAATTTGCTTGCCTCCTTTTATCTCGCCTCTCGTCCCCGCGAGCCGCGCTGCTGATCACTCTCGGAATACCGCTTTTGGATAATGGGACCTTCTGGCCGGGGTTACCAATGCGCGTTGCACCTCTTGCCTAAGCATGCCCTACAAAACAAGCAACCGCTTTAAGCATTTGTGGCCCGGAATATTGGAGATCAGCAGATCAGCGAAAAGCTTGGTTGCTGGGTCTAGAACACGACCTTACAACGGGCCTGGTTCTGCCCAGAAACGTGGCCGCTGGCCGAGACCGAACTATCATTTAATAAACCCTGGAAGACTTGGCTCCCAAGTCGCTTCGAAGATTGAGCACCTTGAAATGGTGGTCAAACTTGCACAACTTGGATCTGATTTTGATCCGCAATCTGCCCCCAAAGCCGTGTTGCATCAGAAAAAACCTTGTCTTTACTCGAAAAGAGCTTCAGGTATCGAGTCGAATAGAAAGGCGCCGTGTCGCACACCAACTCCGATCAACAAACCCTCCGTGTTATGTCTGTCCGCTTTGCCAAATCATTCGGTAGGTTTCGAGTGGACCCAAATCGCACCTCGTGGGAACCTCGTGGGAATTCGCGGTTGATCACTCTCGTATCGGCATCATAATCTGAAGAAACAAAGATCAGTGCAGCGACTGTCTGTGTTTTTGCTGAGGTTCCGGGATCCAACACGTGGAAGAGGAGCACACAAGCGAACTCTACCATCTTTTGACGTGCGCAAGGCGCAAGGATCATTACCTTGCGTCCTGACTCCATTCTTGACAGATGCGCTCAAGATTCTCAAGTCAACTTGTTGGCTCCCCGGCCCCAGGCTCGTAATGAAGCGGGCTGAATGGCTCTATCATTCAGTTAGATTTCCAAGAATTTGGGAACATAGGGTCCATATGAAGACTGCCTAGGTACGAAGTGAAAGGGTCGCTAGCAAAAAAAGTCTGCGGAGGTCCGCAACCACGCACATCGATAGTGCATGTCTCTTATTTAATTTCACGATAACAGTATTCACAATTACTTTCTCAGTTGCGTTAAACCGCTTTGATCTCAGCAGGTTGCAAGGTTTTTCAAGATCACAAGTGCCCAGCTGGCGTGCCGTGGCCCACCAGCAAGCTTGACCACTGCGATCGATTTTCGGCCCTGTTTTCATTTACAAGTAGACTGACGTTCGACTTTTGTGCAGTAAGAATGCCGTGACACCTAATTTGACTTATTCTGAGAGCCACCACTAACGAAACGAAAAGGAAAGGGGCATTGCAACTTTCATTACGACGGCGAGTAATATCCTATGTTGAGTGAAATTGGTCGATCGGCATGGTTAGAGCCCTTTGCAAATACACAAGATGGTAAGATGCTATGTGAATAAGGGTCTTTGAGTGTCTATCATTGTATGAAGGGATAGTATACGGCTTCGCATGTGTACAGATTACCCATGTCAGAACAAAATCATTTCTGTAAATACTGAGACCCACGCGCAAATCACTTTGTAGTTGTACATGTATAAGCAAGAAACACTAAACAAAGCTTTTCATAACATACTCATGTAAAGTCATGATTAGTGCTTCTGAGTTCATCAAGCATTCAGAGCCGAAGCCATTGGTATGATGTAGCAGTATAATGACTTCGCAGACACTTATGCCTTTCAGGAGCCGGCGTGTAACTCCCTGTAAGCATGGAGCTATAGCGCAGACATACATATACTCAATTCTCTACGGGAATCTAGTCTTGAAAAGTTACCCGAGTGCAGTGTGACAACTATTTCTAGCCGTCGCCTCACCCATTACATCAATTGATGTTTCTGGAGGACTTTGCAGCAGGTGGACTTCAAGATATCTACGAGATTGTGAAGAAGTAGGCTTTGGCGGATGATCCGTCTCTACTGAGAGTTTGTGTCAGACATGGGCGCCGCGTCAAGCTCACTAGTCACCCTCACGACACCACGATGTTATTCTGTTCACACTCAATTTCCTGTGGCACATGTCTGTAGCTGTTCATATGGAGCGGTGCTGACGGCGATGAGCTAGTAGACTTTTGTGGTCAATATTGAATTGAAGTTCTTTCACTAGCTGTCCCAAAAAACGCCGACTAGTCTTGTATAAGAAGACGTTCATGCGAAAGGCAAGGAGGCCGTCTTGATGGGAGAAGATTGAAAAGCCTTTGTTGAGCACAAGCGAGCATGATAATGTATACAATCGGCAATGAAAGATAGATGATCCAAGTATTCCACTCGCGTGGTAACCTGTCTAATTCTAGGTTTGACTCACTGAGTGTTCTTGCCGTCTGAAAAATGCCATTCTGAAGCCGCCAAATAAGAATACGCCATGCACAAACGTGTTCCTTACGCAATGTGTAGGTCCTACCACACAAGACCTTTACCGCCTCATGTCTACGGCTTCCTCAGACCCTTGCCGAGTAACTCTCCGCCAACTTCATGAACCAGCGCTAAGTCCTTAAACGTGCTCTTCTTTCCCGTCACTGTATCATCCGCAGCCATAACCCTCAGCAAGTCCACCAACTCCCCGTCCAGCGGCGCGAGATAGGTGAGGTACCCCAGAGCAAGCAGCATGCCCTGCAGCGCCTCGGTGGACTCGCCTTCCTGGGCAATGGCCTCAAGCAGCGAGGCCGCGAGCTCTATCTGATCGGCTTCGGGGAGTGCATCATCCTGGCTTATGCGTCGCTTGCGGTTGTTGAAAAGCGCGACGTTGAATAACAGCGAGGCCGCTGCAACGCGGACGTTGCTATGGTTGTCGTCCAGGAAGCTGGCTGAGACTAGGCCTGTGATAGCGGAGCGCAGGCCCTCGTGCGTAAGGATCTGATCAGGGTAGAGAGGGGTGGTAAAGAGGTTACAAGCCATTTGCAGAGTGACGAGCCTCAGCGCGTATGGGCAATCGTTCAGGCCGTTCACATAGGAGATAAGGGACGAGATCGTGGCGTGTTCCTTTTCTTCCGCAAGGAAACCGCTGAAGCGAGGATCAACGAGACCGCAGCGGAGAAGGTCGATAACTGTGAACATGAGCTCGGGAGGCAAGGTACTCGTTGACTGCTTGAGGAATGTTGTCACGGCAGTCATGTTGGGTAGCGGATCGTTTGCTGGGCCTTCTTTGATTCGAGCCTCTATAAAATGCGAGAGGGCTCTTACAGCTTCGTGATCCGCTGCGGTGCCCATTTTCGCGAGGAGCTTTTGTAATGGAGGGATCTTGGCGAAAAGAACGGGCTTGGCTTCGGGGTTCTGCAAGCTCGGCAGCCTCAGCGACGCATGAGGGTGTACAGGGTAAGCCATCCGGACCAGCAGCTGAACGTTCCCACGAAGAGCTGCCCGGTCTGCTCCAGACCACCTGTTTTCCTCCTTGCCGTGAAGAAAGGTGACGAATGTGGGAGTGGCTCGGACGGAGTAACGACTGCCAACGTCGAATGCTTGAGATATGTCCACCTTGACTAGCGCTGCCTTGTCCCCAACCTCAGCTGCCAGCTCATCATACAGCGGGTAGAGCAGCTTGCAAGGGGCACAGGTTGCGGAAGTGAAGAAGACAACGGCGCAAGACTTTTGGACACTTGTGAGGAGTGACTCGAGCTCACTGGAGCTGGATACCGCCCGAACCTTGCCGTGGTGATGCTGGACCTGGGCATCCACAGGTGTCGACGCTGGCTGGCCGTTCTGGATGCCCCAGATTCCCTCTCTGCTTTGCCTGCCTGCCTCGACCTGCTGATTTAATGCGGGCATGAGCATCCTCCCCATTGGTGATTGCAGCACCGCATCGGGCATGTGGAGGATGTGATCGGGTATTCCCTTGCCCAGGAGGAACGTCGCAAAGTCATTTGAGAAGTTGTTACAGTTGTGCTTCCACAGGTCATATGCCTTTAAAAGTGTCAGCCCGGCACACCCGAGACAAGGCCAGCACAGGATACCCACTTGAACCGTGTAAACCTCCCTTAGTGAGTCTAGATACGGCTGGACAACTTCCATGGG
Source organism: Diaporthe vexans (assembly GCA_021188095.1). NCBI lineage: Eukaryota > Fungi > Ascomycota > Sordariomycetes > Diaporthales > Diaporthaceae > Diaporthe > Diaporthe vexans. Next base: position 404,451 of record JAJLLZ010000009.1, read on the forward strand.
CAGGTGCGTCTTGCCTAGGTGAAGGCGCTGCATCGGTGGGCCGAGATGAGAAGAGCCGGGGGTTATGGCTACAACGTTGCCGTCGTAGACATACTCAAGACCATCGAGCTCGATGGACGTGTGATAGATGGCGTCAAGCTGGAAGCCAAGCAGACCCATTGACATCTGGCGTGCAAGCCCTTGGGATAGGTCATACACGAGCAGGTGCACGTCCATGGCTGTGAACAAGCGTGACGAAGACGGCGAAAGACGTGGGCTGGCGCAATGCAGCGCAGCAGATGCGACCGAAACAGAGCGTGAATGGGAAAGGAGCCAGGAGGAAAGGAGACTGCTGAAGGACCGCTGTACAAGAAGAATAAGAAGAATACTTGCCTTTTCACCTTGAGGAGAGTGGAGAGTGGGACGGAATGTATTTGATGCAATTGCAGAAGCCGGAGGCAGCAACAAGACGCGGCGTTTAGGCCGTCAGAGAAGGGTGCATCATCCATCAGGCGGCGCATATCACCAGTCGTCGAACCTCGGCGAAGTCGAAAGATGGGACGGCACGGGGACGGCCAAAGTGTGGCTGAACTGTCCGTTCGTTAGGCGGTCCGGAACACAGCAACAGACGGGCAGGAACCGCCACATGGCAACACGCCACAGCTAACTCCTTCCATTCCACGCAGGTTGGCATGACTTCGTCTCCTTAGACCTGCCTTTCCAGACAGGGATCCAAGATTAGATAGAGCCAGGCAGGGCTGGCAGGGCGGGCGGGCAGGTTGGGGGATCTCTTCTCCACCCAGCCGCAGGGGCAAGGGACAGAATCAGGGACCGGCCAGATGCCAGGTCAGCTACACAAAAAGACTGCCGTGCCACAGTATACACTAGTAGCCTACCTGGCACATGGAAATTGACAGCGAAATCCTGCATCAGCGATTGAGCAGCCGTTTGCCCATTCAGTCACTGACTGCCCCTTTTATCCCCCCCCCCTCTGGCCACTCGACTCGACTCGACCCGACACGCCACGACACCCTCTTTCTTTTCTTTCCAGTTGATGTTCGTGGGATCAGCCTATCTTGCCTTGGGCCAGCCATTCTGCCGGGAATAGACCACTTTGTCCTCCCTTGTTCTCCTCGTTACGCACGCGCTACGCCACGCGGTGACCCCCTTCTTGTCTCTCGCTTCCCCTATCTATTCGCCTAGGGCTTATCGCGTTTAATGGAGGCCGTGGCTTGTGCTCGTGTCCACGAATTGCCTTAAGCTGTCACCCAGCCTGAGACCGCACCGGCCCAGCAGTCGCTCGCTCGCTCGCACCTCGTCGATAGTTGCCGTCGACAGTCGACCCACCATCTCGACTCGATCCCACTCGACTCGGCCCGGCTCGCTGACCCCTCCAGCTGTCAGACCTCACCGTCACAGGGGACCAACGCCCACATGCGGCGTACCTCTGTCTCTCTGCCCAAACACAAACAAGGCCTCGCCCACGACCCACACGAAAAGCCGGCTCGCTACCAGCCGCGACAAGTCGGCACCCTGGAGAAACTCAAGAACGATATGATGTCCCAGGCCCAGAAGACGCGCTGGCTCAAAACCGGCGCACTGGTCTTCTTCGTCCTGGTCGGACTTTACTACTTCGCCCCTTCAGGTGTCGATGTCTACCGCGGCTCCGCTGGATCCGTATCCTCGGGCGGCGGTGGCCAGACACCCTCCGACTCGAGCTATGGCACGCCGCACTGCACAAAGTCCTTCTCCAAGGACAAGCCCATCGTGCAGTATGTCAACATGATCGATGCCGGCAGCACTGGTTCCCGTATCCACGTCTACAAGTTCAACAACTGCGGCCCGACGCCCTATCTCGAGAACGAGGTCTTCCAGATGACAAAGAAGGTCGATGGAAAGAGTAGCGGCCTCAGCGCATATCCTGACGACCCTCAGGCCGCCGCCCAGAGCCTGGACATACTCATGCAAGAGGCCATGGCAACCGTGCCGGACAAGCTCAAGGCTTGCTCCCCGGTCGCTGTCAAGGCCACCGCCGGTCTGCGACTCCTCGGGCCTGAAAAGTCGCAGAGCATCCTGGACGCCGTGCGCACTCACCTCGAGACCAAGTACCCTTTCCCCGTTGTGTCAGCCGATAACGAAGGCGTCGCCATCATGGATGGGAAGGACGAGGGTGTCTACGCGTGGATTACGACCAACTACCTGCTTGGCAACATTGGGGGGCCAGACGAGAGCTCCACCGCAGCTGTGTTCGACCTGGGCGGCGGCTCCACGCAGATCGTCTTTGAGCCCAACTTCAACGGCGTGACGGACGGCGGGCTGCCGGCCAAGATGGCCGAAGGCGACCACAAGTACGACCTGGACTTTGGCGGACGCCACTTCACCTTGTACCAGCACTCGCACCTGGGCTATGGACTGATGAGCGCGCGAGAGGCCATCTACGCGGAGCTCATCAACCAGGTTCACGAGGCCCACAGCGGCAGCGCGGACAACTCTTGGGCGTCAAAGCCCGTCGTGAACCCGTGTCTCGCGTCAGGGACCTCCAAGGTGGTCACCGTCAAGCTGGGCGATGCACACCCGCTCGGCGCCACGCGCGAGTTCAACTTCACCGGCCCCTCGACCGGCGGCGCGCCCGCGCAGTGCCGCAGCCTGGCCGAGAAGATTCTGAAGAAGGAAGCAGAGTGCAAGCTGGCCCCCTGCTCATTCAACGGCGTGCACCAGCCCTCACTAGCCAAGACGTTCACGAAGCAGGACGTCTTCTTCCTCTCATACTTTTATGACCGCACCCAGCCGCTGGGCATGCCCGATAGCTTCACCCTGCGTGAGATGCAGGATCTCGCGGCGCGCGTGTGCGGTGGCTCGCGGGATGGTGGCTGGGACGTGTTCGCCAGCGTCGGCGGCGCCCTTGATGAGCTTGCCGACCGTCCGGAGCACTGTCTCGACTTGAGCTTCATGGTTGCGCTTGCGCATGCCGGTTATGAGATGCCTATCGACCGAGAGGTGAGGATCGCCAAGAAGATCAATGATAATGAGCTGGGTTGGTGCCTGGGCGCTAGGTGAGTTTACCCCCTTCTTCCTTGACCTACGGCGCGACAATCAGATCAGTCAATGCTGACTTTTATCCCCGCAGTCTTCCACTGCTGTCTCAAAACTCGGGTTGGCAGTGCAAGGTCACTGAGATTCACTAGGATGGGAGATCAGACTTATAGAGAACGACAAGGCATTTGTGTTAACAGTGGGTCTTACCGGTGCTCCCCTCTATCAGAGATGGCCCAACACCACGAACTCTACGACATAACGTATCAAAAGGGGCCGGCCGGTGCTGTTGGCCTACAACAGAGTGGATCGGTCTCACGGGTATGCACCCTTAGGATTAAGGGGCATAGGCCCAGTTTCGCGACAGGCGTCGGAGACACGTCGGAGACAGGGAGGATGAGGAATCTATCTGTAAGATGTCGACGTGCACGGTGATATATCGAATAGACAAGGCTCATCAAATATTTGATTATGAGCTAGAAGTGAGATGCAATGGATTGCAACCTGAGACAAAAGAAGGTTTTCTCCCCTTCCTCTCTGTAATCTGGCAGGCGAGAATAGTGATTTGTACATGTTCCAAGCTCGTTCACGCCTTTAAAAAAAAAATGGGTTTGCCACTAGAGGGGAGTGCGCAACAGAGGGAATAACCATTCCCGTATACTTTCCCGAATAAGCAGTGGCACATGTGGGTATCTCTGAATGCAACGCAGGCACCACGACCAAGACACAAACCGGGGCGGCCACTAGATCGCCAAGGAGCCAAACGAGCCAATGCTCTATATACATCTCGGACCTCAAACGGGAGCAGTGACGACCGCCAAAACCTCCTCAACCACATCTTCCGGCCCCCATCCCTCGAGTAATCTCTCAATAGCGCCTGGTTCGCTGCCCCACTGCATGCTCCGCTCCTTGGAGGCCTCGACCATCTTGATGCGGTGCAGGTATACCTTGCGAGCAGCTACGCCCACAAGTGCCGGGGTGACGAAATCTAGCCCATGCAGGGGCGCGAGTGTCCGGATCAGCTGGTCAAGGTGCCGTGTCGCCTGAGGGGTTATGCCACCAGCAACGGCGCGGTGCATGCGCAGGAAGGAAATTATGTTCATCTGGTAGCGGAGCACGTCGATATCAATGGCAGTGCGCAGAGAGAGCTGGCGGAGGTGAGATATGTCGGCGGCCGTGAAGGCAGGCGTCTTGGTGGTGGGCGTGGTGTTACTGGCCGGCATGGCCAGGGGCTTTGGACTGCTGCGGTACAGGATGTCGTTGGTGCTGCCACGGCTGCGTCGCTTGACCACGCTGGCGGTGCTAGCAATACTGGCCTTGTCGTCGCCCCGCCCGTCGTCGGTGTAGGATATGGAGGATACGTCGTCCCCGGATATGTGGGGGAAACCCTCCTCGTCTGGGTCGACCCAGTGCGCCACGTAGAAGAAATCGTTCAGGTGTTGCGTCACCTTTGCCTCGCCGCCGCTATCTGCGCCCAAGACGGCCACCAGCATGAAGGTCTTTGGGGCTGTCTGTACAGATGTCCTTGTAAAGATCCGCTTTGTCCGCAGAAGCTCGAGGGCTTGGGTCTGCACTGCCCTGGGGGCCCTGTCTAGGTTTTTGGCGAGGACGATGTTGGCTATCTGGCTGTGCGAGGGCCCTGGTGTTTGGGGTGTCAGGGGCGCAATGGCTGGCTGGCCGAGACGGCCTGGCGAGTGGGCGAAGGAGACATGGCCGGTGGGAAAGTAACTGTCATGAGGGTTTCGCGACAGATAGGGCGAGAGCGAGCGCGTGGTGGTCGGGCTGGAGGCGTGTGGCTGCAGCAGCAAGGAGCTGGCAAAGTCGTCGAGGGTGGTGTTCGGGTTGCATTCGACGACGGCAGACTTGAGCCCAAATGTGTGGTCGGTGATGAGCTGCAGCTCGGCAACAAGGTCGTTGAGACAGTCAGTAGGGGTGCTGACGATACAGTGCTCACTACTAATGAGCGACAAGAGACAGGCCAGCTCGACATCGCTCAAGGCATGCACCTTTGCGAGGACATGGTCGTCGGCCATCTGCCTTCCTTCTCCTCAGTTGCACTGACAGCCAACGATCATAATGGATGCGCTGGCTGGAATATGCTAGCTGTGTGGTGGACGCATTGGTTCGTATTGGTCTTGCTCACTGTGACGGTGATGAAGGCGGCTGGTGGTGATGCATGGATCGTGGTGCTTTGGTGGTTGGGTTTGGTGTTGGAGGGAGGTTAGAGGGAGAGATGGGATGAGATCAGCCCTGGGCCCCTGCAGCAATGACGATCGGATGTCACCGTCCAGGCCGGGCAGCGCTGCGGCGGTGAGGTGTTAGTTTACCGTCACTGTGTGCACAGAGTACCTAGGTACTTAGTGTACGCAGGCAGGCGGAACCCAGGCGGGCGGGCTTGCAGCAGCTCAGTGCTCTGAGGTGTGGTGAAGAACAAAGACACGGCAGGCAGGGTCTGGGTCCTGCTCTTCCTTGCTCCTTGCTCCTACGGCTGTTATCGCGCGCCTCCGCTCCCTCGCCTATCGTCTATCGCCTAGGCTATTGTGCAGGTACGGAGAACGGATACACTGCCAGTCTGTCGCCATCCACCCACTTGCTCGCTTGCCTCGCCTGCATTAGACTATCCGACTTCCATCGTCCTTCTCGACACGGTGCTTCTCTTTTTTCACTTGTGTTGCCTGCTCAACCGACACTTCCCCCTTCCCAACGTCTGGTCTTGTTGACCCAGTCTTTGCCCTCGACCTGTCCCCTTGCTCTCTCTCTCTCTCTGTCTCTCTCTCTCTCTCTCCGACTCCAAGTCCCACAGCACAGTCGCCTCGACCAAAGCGCGCCTACGTGCGTGTCGAGCGTCATCCATCGTTACCCTTCTCCTCCTTGTCCCAAGCAATACCACAGCACAACCGCCCACCATGAGCTCCAGAAAGAAGGTCCTTTTGAAGGTAAATCGCATTCCAACGGAACCTGTTCATTAAAGCCTTGCAGTTCTAACACAATTACTCTCTGCAGGTCATCATCCTCGGGGATAGCGGTGTCGGCAAGACCAGTCTAATGAATCAATATGTACGAACTCTCCATCTGCAGATGCGTAATGCAGCTAGACGGCCATGCAATATCCCAAGCCATAGTGGCTTGTGTCACAGCGATGCTGACGAGGTGGTCCCCAACAGGTCAACAAGAAGTTCAGCGCAAGCTACAAGGCAACGATCGGGGCCGATTTCCTTACGCGGGAGGTGCTCGTCGATGACCGACAAGTGACTATGCAGGTGCGACAAAATCTTAGTGTCCCCATTCCTAATCTACGTACATGGACAGAAATGGGAGATGTTGATGTTGGGCATGTGTATAGCTATGGGACACAGCCGGCCAGGAACGCTTCCAGTCACTTGGCGTGGCCTTTTACCGCGGCGCTGACTGTTGCGTGCTTGTCTTCGACGTCAACAACTCCAAATCTTTCGACGCCCTCGACTCGTGGCGCGACGAGTTCCTCATCCAGGCCTCACCGCGCGACCCGGACTCATTCCCCTTCGTTGTGCTGGGAAACAAGATCGACGTCGAGGAGAGCAAGCGCGTAATCTCGACCAAGCGCGCCATGACCTTCTGCCAGTCCAAGGGCGGCATCCCCTACTTCGAGACCTCGGCCAAGGAGGCCATCAATGTGGAGCAGGCTTTTGAGGTCATCGCCCGCAACGCGCTGCAGCAGGAGGAGAGCGAGGAGTTCAGCGGTGACTTTAGCCAGGATCCCATCAACATCCACCTCGAGAACGACAGGGACGGCTGCTCGTGTTGATTTGGGGTCATTTAGTGGCGCGGCTGGCCTGTCGGCCAAGGGGAAGTGGTTGCTTGGCCACGAGGGCGGTAGCCTGCTGTGCGATGCGCACCAGAGGGCAAGGCAGCCGTGGGGGCAACGGAACCATATCGTGTCGACTACTGTAGAAGACTGGGCATCGTCCCCAAGCTTGCATCCATCGCGGAGTCTCTCATGTGACAGTGGTGGAGAAGGCATTGAATTGAGGAGGTTGCGGGACTTGCCCACATCTCATCACCCACCGCACACAATCACTAGGTGAAGACATGAGACAGGAGGTGCTGCATGTCGTGGCCTGCATGATAGCAACGAAGATGGAGATGGGACGGTGTGACGGAATGATGAATGACTTAGGCTAGTATCGAAGATTATCGCTATAGGACGCTGGGGAGACGGGCATACGCATACGTTAGTTGTTTCGGTATGGAATTATACGCTGGGAGACACATTGCACTTGTTCTGTTATTCAAGTATTTCTGTGAGCGGCCTGCTGTGTGGTTGGCATGTCCTCTTGTACGAAATGATTATTAACGCCTCGGGGCCTCACACCTTTGTCTCCAAGTCCCACAAGCGCGTGAGCGCGTGCACCGGCCGGCTCAGGGGCTGAGACAAGGGACCCCACACCCCGGGGGAACAATCGATAAGGCGAACCGGCTCCCGTCGTCCCTGGGTGAGATGCTGGGAACAGACACCTACGACAAGACAGCCCCCATTTTCGGCTATACGTTCTTTCTTGAGACGTAGACTTAAAGGCGTCCCCTATTGCGTTCTTGTGTCTTGGACGAGGCACAAGGGAGGTTCTCGGTCCTTTTCCCACCAAGGCTTAGGTTTGATCATCCACGACGGACGATGGGATGAGCGCCTGTCGCTACATCGGCCGAGCACCCGACCTTGAAGTCAACCCGGGCCACAGAACCCAGCGCTCCCTCGCATCTGGCGCCAATCGACAAGACAAACAGCCATGGCGCCCCTTGAGCCTCTGGCCGCGTCCGCCGAACTGTGCCCCGAGCCAGAAGAAATGCGCCGCCGATCACTTTCCTCCGGCCCGCTGAGCTCCTCGATCACATCACTGCGGGCATCAGGGATAGGCGGCACACGGGGAGCAGCAGGAGGAGGAGGGCTCCTGGCGAGCCTAGGTCTCGGGGGCTTCGCTCGTCGCACCCTTGGCATCACTCTGCTTCTCGTCACCGTCTTCCTGTGGACCACATCCAACTTTTTGGCCAGCTACATCTTCTCGGACCACACCTACGACAAGCCCTTCTTTCTCGTGTACATAAACAGCTCCATTTTCGCCATCAGTCTGATACCGCTGTTTGCGCGGTACTACAGGCACCATGGCATGCAGGGAGTGAGGGCGGAGCTGGTAGAGCTCTGGGTCAACGAGAAAGGCAGCGAGTACAAGCAGGGCGGTGGGAATAGGAGGGCGAGAGGAAACTCGCTTCTCGGGCAGCCCGCAGTACTCAAGACCTCCGATGACGAGGAGCACGGCTTGCTCAGCGGCCGGACAGATGACGACGATGACGACGACGCCGAGCCCGACGCGGAAGCCGGCAGCAGCACGGGCAGCAGCACCCCCGGCGCGATGCAGATCCAGGATGCACCGGGTCTCGAGAAGCCCCCTGTCGACAAGCTCACCCTCCGCGAGACGGCCGTCCTGAGCCTTGAGTTCTGCATGCTCTGGTTCTGCGCCAACTACTTCGCTTCGGCGTGCCTGGAGTACACCTCGGTCGGGTCAGTGACGATCCTGACATCGACGTCGTCGGTATGGACTCTGATTTTCTGTGCCGCTATGCGCGTCGAGTCCTTCAGCGCGCGCAAGCTGGCCGGCGTGCTAGCCTCGCTGACCGGCGTCGTACTCATCTCCAGCGTCGACCTGTCTGGCAAGAGCGACGAGGACCGCGGCAACTTCCCGCACAAGAGCCAGACCAGCATCGCCATCGGCGACGGAATGGCCTTCTTTAGTGCCATCGTGTACGGGCTGTATGTCACCGTCATGAAGAGGCGTGTCGGCGATGAGGATCGCGTCAACATGCCTCTGTTCTTTGGTCTCGTCGGCCTGCTGAACTTGATCTTCCTGTGGCCTGGATTCATTCTACTTCACTGGACTGACATCGAGCCATTCGAGTGGCCTCCCACAGGGAAAATCTGGGCCATCATCATTGTGAGTCCCCCCCCCCCCGGACGATTGTGACTGAGGTGGCGCAGGAAGGTGCTGACACCGCGTCGCAGCTCAACTCTCTCTCCTCTTTCGTCAGCGACATATCCTGGGCCTTCGCCATGCTGCTCACTTCCCCGCTGGTTGTGACTGTCGGCCTATCACTCACCATCCCGCTGTCCCTCATCGGGGAGATGATCCAGTACTCCCAGTACTCGAGCTGGATCTATTGGGTCGGCGCGGGCATCGTGCTGATCTCGTTTTTATTTATCAACCACGAGAGCGCAGAAGAAGGGGAGAAGGACAGACAGGTGGCGTCGTGATCTAAGGTCCTCACCTGCGTCTTCAATTCGCTTTTTGTTTAGTACAGCTCTTGTATGGCGTTGCTGGGGCTGACACATTCTGTCTCACATGTGTAATGATTTAGGTTTAGGGGGCACATACTGCCAATTAGATGGGCTGGGTATACATGCTGTCTTCTGTATATAGATGTCCAGATCATCTGGCCTTCAATGGATAAAACCACCATTTCCAGAACGCTACCCCCATTAACAACATAACACAATTCATTAGCTGAGCATGGGCAACTCCCTCTGTTTCCTCTGGCAAAGCAATTCACATTCTCTACCAAGTCATGTTAACTGTGGACTGCCTTGTGGCTTCTCCATAGCTCCAGATCTAGCACATTTGCCGCGGCTCGTGACCATAACGAATGGCAAAGAGATACAGGTATTCCATGACCGCCTTGAAGATAATGTGAGATGCTTTCACTAGGGAATTTGGCTCCTAATCCTGTACTCCAAGGCGTGTGCGGTCCCTTCATGCAGTGGTGAGCGCTCACCTAGCGTTACAAAAGGCCACAGTGCTGGTATCCTTTCAACAACTGACTACAAAACTGAGGCCGGCCTCTGGCGGTGCCGTGGCAACTGATTGTAGGGAGCAACCTTTCGGTTTCAGTATGTTTGTAGTAGGGCTCCCATATATCTCACTGAAGGAAGCGTACCCAGATTTATTTGGACAAAGCTTTCCTGAATCATCTGATCCAAACATATGTTACGAAAATCTGTGGCTTCTTGGTTTGGTCCGATGCATGGTGTCGTTATGGAGCGAGCGCTGCCGGACGAATCGTCTGCCGCTTGACTTACCCACCACCAGCAGCAGCTACAGCATTTCATTGTGTGTTGTTATCGATGCAAAAGCCCATTAATGAATGTCTCAGAACCTCGGAGCGGGGTTCAAGAGAGCTACGGAAGAAAGAGACTGATCCGGTAAAGAATGGCCAGGTGTCTTGTCAGGGAGTAGGCAGACCTCGTGCAGGCTACGTCAGTGATCGGTGAGACAGACCAACGCACGCATTCGATAGATGATATCATGCGTCTGAATTGGTTGTTATAGCTTCGGTATGGCCCGTACCTAGGCAGTGATGGACTTGCGGCAAACAACATCTTTTACCAGTGGTCTGAGGCTGCCCTCCACTCCAGCCCCCAATGTGGGCTATGGATAGACAGAACACAGAAGTGACCACCGTGGTCTTTTTTGTTGTCTGGATTTGGAACGATCAATACGCAAATCGTGGGTTGAGTTTGGTGTGGACTTTCAAGGTTGATTTAATTTCGATAGAACCAACCTGACGGGGATCATGGATGTGAAGGATCATTGCATCCGGCTTACCGTGGCTTGGTGACCCGCGTCCATATAACGCTACATGCTCTGCTCAGGTTTGCGAATCGAAAGGCAATATTTGTTGGTCTGTGGGTCTTTTCGAGGCAGCTATCTGGCTGGCCCGTGTCGAAAGCAGATTCAGATATTCGAATGCGGTTGGCTCCTACAATCCACGATCGGAAGGCAATGAATGAAATGAATTACATCCACCGCGGAAATATCGTGCTCACCAGACATTGCTCACCAGAACTTGTTCAACAATCAATGCCATAAATAAATAGACTATAGAGCTACATCAAAAACCATTCGTGAGTAATCATTAGTCCAAGCGCCGACAAGAATGCGCCATCTCAATATTCTCCATCGGTTCCCTCCCATCCTGATTGCATATTGCAACGATCTGAAGTCCATCTACACAGCTCTTCATTCGTTCGAGTCCTGTCCTGGGTTTGCCATTTCGTATCGCAATAGCTTGATAGCCCTGTACAAGCCAAAAGCGACCAGAGATCCTATGGCTGGGCCGACCCAGTAAATCCAGTGCTCGCTGGGGAAACTGGCAGCAATAACGCAGGGACCCAGGCTCCGTGCCGGGTTCAGACTTCCACCAGTGTAATACACACCACTCATCTCGGCGATGAAGAGAGCAAGACCGATACCAACAGGGGCGACGAAGGTTGCGCGGTGCTTCTCGGCAGCAAGCATGAAAATCGTGAAGACCAGCTCGAATGTCAAGATAGCTTCGATGAATACACCCTGAGCGAGGGACACACCTTCTGAAAGGGTCGTACTGACGCTGAGCTCGGTTGGGAACATGCACGAGGCCAAGCCTGCTGCAGCAATACCGCCGAGAAGCTGAGCGACGAAGACAAAGATGGCACGGATGGGCGTAATAGCACGGATTAGGACAAGAGCTAGAGTAACCTAGGTATCCCCCAGAATTGGGGAGATATTAGCTGATGCCCCAAGACAATGAAGCCCCGGAAGCGAGACTCTATGACAGAAGATCAAGTGATGTACTTACAGCCGGGTTGAAGAGACCGCCCGAGATTCTATAGAAGACCCATACGTTGACCATGAGAGAGAAGCCGAAGCAAAGGGCGATGTACGTTTGAACTGATATGTTGAAGCCCGAGGAGCCATCCCCAGGCTGGATAACCGCGACAGCAGTGCCGGTGAATGCAAAGAAGAGAAACATCGTCGTCCCAACGAACTCGCCCAAGGCAGCGACAATATCTGTCGTTGAGAGTCAAGTCAGCGCAGCTCAAATGTCTGTCCAGTGTAGCGCGTACGGTTTTTGAAATTAGCATCTGCAATGTAGGAGTGTACTCCAGACTTGACAACTTGTCGCTTCTCTTTCTGCGAGAGGGAGCCAAAGTCTACCTCAGCTTCACCAGTCTCTGCAGCTCGAAACTGCTGAGTGAAGGTTCGGTTGAAAAGTGTGGGCCGAGTCGGATTTGGTCTTTGGTTTCCAGCCTCGAGGTCATCTGTGAATGGCTTCTCTGAACCTCCAGACGCCCTGTTGAGGGAGTTGGAATTGTGCTCGGGTCCGAAATCGTGGTGAGCTGTATCACCAGTGCTTGGCGTGGTGTACGATACCTGCTTCTTGGTAGCAGCGGGGCGAAGCTGGCTGTCTTGGGTCGCCATAGTTGCGGTATTGATCGTCAACACGAAGTCTTGATGGATATCTGTCGGGATTGGATCTGTGTTCGTGAGAACTGAGCGACTGAGACCAACCGGATCCACCACCAGGGAAAGTCAATGCTGGTTTTATATATCGAGGATGGCATCCAAGTGACCACCTCTGTAGATATCGATATGTTATCTTTCCTGGTCGTGTGTAACTTATTACGTCGGCATCGCAGATCTCTGGATGCTTCTGTGTTCAGGGTAGGCAGCTTCATCGTCGAGCGATGATCTCGGCCATGGATATGGTCTTCTGCACTTCTGCCCAATCGAAGATCTATCAACCATAGCCCTTGCCTCACTCCTCCCTTCATATCCAGTGGGACAGACAGTCCTGCACCTCACACACTGAGTGGCCATCCCTCTATCGGACTCAGCCGAACACCTTTCAAATGTTGAGGACGAAATTTCATAGGCTCCGGTTGAGCAAAGGATTCCGTGTGCTGCGACTGAAAGAACAGACTTGAGTTGATTTGACCTAGTTCTTGGGCGACGTCGGCACTCTCTCCAAGGCTCATTGGTGATTCCTCGACAGCGTTCAACAATGCCAGATGCCGAAGATGCAGAGGGTCGAGAGCCACGAGGCACGATGAGTGCCTAAGGGCGGCATTTGGTCTGATGGGTGCCGCATGACTTAGCCACAACGTTTTCAAGCCCGGAAAGCCCTATAATGTGTCATTTCTGCAGCTTCTACACACTAAGAAGGGCTTCGCGGACGTCATTATCGTCCCACGTTGGCAGAGGGTATGCAGAGTGGCGTTTGGCGATTGCTCCTAGCCTCCGCTATCAGTCAAGAGGAGAAGTCGGGTGTGTGAATCCATCCAGGACGGAGGGGGAAGCACAAACTGCCCATGTGACGTCTCCGGGCGCTTCGTTCTCCACGTCGGTCAGGATAAAAGCAGCTCGATAGAAGGCTTCGGCTACATCCTGCAGGAAGGCTTGATGCAGTGTGCCCAGTACTCCCTGGGACATCCTTGAGACAGGAAGACAAGCAGCGCCTTGCCTTCGTTTCCGTCAGATTTCGTACGCTCAGGTGTTCACTCAGAGGATTTCACATAATTACACGTGGTGCAGACAATGATTTCTCTCTCCCCAAAGGCTTTCACATTCCAGATACAGTCTCATCTAGCTAGCCTCGTGCCATGACAGAACACTTTGTCCAGATTGCTGCAACCTCACCCCGAGGTAACAACGAAATCGACCGGAGTTTTCGTCTCACAACCTTAGGGATACGTCCGGAATGCGCATAAACTTCACCTCGCACCCGCTGATGAGCCCAGATGCTGTGTAACCACCATCATCCAGATCATCGGTCACACCCGGCACAACCCCACGCATAATTCGAGCCTGTGTGCTTCAGTAGGTGACCCACAGCAGACCCGAAGTAGATTCATCTCAGGTAATTTGCTCTGTGATCAAGGTGACTCGCCCACACCATCTGACGCGATGCGGCTCGATCTGTCAATGGCCGCATTCTTCCCTGCCGGTCCTTTTATCTCAGGCCGCAACAATCTTAGTCTTAGGAAACGATCGACGCCACCCCACGGACAATGCATCGCTTAAGGCTGGGCCTCTCGAGTCCCGGGCCCGCGCTGCAGGCTGTGCATATTTGAAGATCCCGTCTAGTGAGGCTGCTCCAGCTAGCAATCTGCAGCACGGTACCACACCAGCGGAGGCCGCCGCGCTTTGATTTTAAAGCTGAATGATTTCTCTAGCTTGTGGTTAGTTCTCCAATTGGATCTTTGACTGGAACTTAATTTGCCTGGTCTATCGGGACTATCAGCAAGGCCAATTTGTCGATAAGCCACATTGTGCCTAAACAGCCAGCACCCAGCCCGGCCGAGTCCTTGGACGTGATCCGTAATCGCACTCACGATCACACACATCCACAGTAACCGGAGCTGAGCTTCGGGTTGCCAATTGTAGCTGATGTTAGATGCCCAAACCAGGCCGTATGCATACATGGATATGTTTCAGCAAAAAGCCGTCTGCAAGTTTTTGCTTTTTCCTTCCCCGCGATGGCATTAGGGTCGAGATCAGCTGATATTACACGAGTGAAACAACCTGGAACCGCCATTCTTCATTCAAGCCACAATCTTTCTCGCCCAAAACTACTCCTTGATCGGCCGCTGGACACATCCCCCATCAGCTTCTCACCTTCGCCACGACACCTCCATTCCTGACGCGCAACAGCCTCGCGGTGTCGCCTGATGCCTAAACTCGTAACAATCGTGAGCTACCATTTGAAGGTCACTTTCAGCCAAATTAAGTTGGCCTTTATGCCGCCCTTGTTTAAAACTCGATAATTGAGACTGTAATCCGATGCCTGAAGTCGACAATGGTCTATGGTCCTTTGAAACGTTCTCGGGACAACACAGTTGTGGGAAAATCAATTTCTGAAATACTATATCTTTGGATTGTAGCAGACCTTGTGTCGTGAACATCTGCTTTCAAGTTCCCTTGTAGAAAGCAACATGAACAAAATGATCGGTAGTAATCTCGACCCAACCGTAACACTACATTTGAGACACTCTGCTCTGTGTACCTGACAATTGATAGATGTTTCGATTATTTCCACTCAATTGTACCGCTTTGTCCCTCGTGAGTGATCCCGTCAAAGAAACCCAAAATTCCAACTATGTTCGGGGACCTAGACTTGACACCTGAGACACTGTCGAGTAAGTAGATCCCGAGGAGCCCGGCGCTAATCTACGTGTCGAATGAAAACAGTGATATAATCCTCACTTGTCACCCAACTAAGTCAGCAGCCCGTGTGTGCAGACCTAGGGTTGCTGGAGCGCAAGATGATAGCGGGTTGTCCCGACTTGGTTCTGTTTTCTGAAGCAGCTCGTGTGCCGAACAATGGGGGCATACTTGCCTATAGTTCCTGGGATTTAACACAAATCACCACCAAATTGCTTACCTAGGCAGAGAAAATAGGGTAAACGTGTCAATTGCGTATTTCCCCTCGACAACGTTGATGGTCAGCTCAGCGCTGGTCAACCGACTGGCAAGTCATGTCGAAAACAGACGAACAGTTCCACTAAAAGGCATAGAGCTCATTGGAGTCGGTGAGGGCCGAGCTTGCTGGTTTCGGTGACATCGATGCGGCCGTCTCGGCCCCGATATCTCTTAGACGGGTGTAGCAGTCCAAGGCTCTTATGAACGCCAGCATTTGCCAATCATAACTGCATGCGCCCAGACAAGCCCATCCCGTCCTCATCTGAGTGGGCGACGGTAACATTCTACCAATCATATATCACTCGCGTAGTGGATCTTGATTCAGTTCTCCTTGCTGCGAGAAGTCCGCCGATCTGTGTCTCACTCTTACTTCGCAACTACATGATTGAAAGATGCGCAAGCAAGCGGATCCACGTGATGAAGAACGTATCTTAGGCTGCAGGTGCAAGGACGCCAAGCGACCTTCCACATTTGCTCGAGAGTCTTGTCTACTAAGACTCTTCATGATATCAAAGACGGCCTTCAGGCATGCCCGAGGACCCCATTGTCTGGAAACTAAAGCTGCAGAAAAAGGGAAAGGGGGATGAGAGAACGATAAAGATCCAACCAGGCGGCCTGGGTTGAAGAGAATAGCCGGTTTCGAGGGACGGAGGAACAGGTGCATATGATTATGCGGGCATTACCAATCTCGTTGTGTGCCTTTCCACGTTCGCTACTAATGGTGCCTACGCCTTCGATGGTTGAATGATCACAGGTTCATGACCATATCAACTATCAGCTTGTTTGCTACAGAATTATCCATCATGCCCCGTATGCTGATGACCTGCCCTTGCAGTCCAGCTGAATAATGCTGAGTAATGTTGAATCCTCACCGTTCCAATGGAACGCATCGCAGCACGCCGTAAGCCTTGGCTTCGCGTCGCGATACAGCCAACTGGGCAGCGAGAGGCGTGTTTCGTGAACACTACAGCTGCAAACGATTATAAAAGTATGATCTGCTCCAGTTGGGCCAAATAGTATTTTGAGCTTCATTGACGAGGCTTTCGGTATACTCTCATCTAAGGCCACCAGAGTCCAACAATGTCGACTTCCAGCCAACTGAAGCCCATCAAGGTCTGGGGGAAGGGCGGTCCCAATCCGCCTAAGGTCGCCATCGTCTTGAAGGAACTCGATATACCACATGAGATCATTCCGATTCCCCTTGGCGACGTCAAGGGGACAGATTACGTCGCGATCAATCCAAACGGCCGGCTGCCATCGATCCAAGACCCCAACACAGACATCACGCTATGGGAGTCGGGTGCCATTGTCTTGTATCTCATAGACAAGTACGACCCGGACCATACGCTGAGCTTCGAGCATGGGACGCCAGAGTGCTTTCATGCGCAACAGTGGTTGTTCTTTCAGACAAGCGGGCAGGGCCCATATTACGGCCGTAAGCACAAATCTTGCCTCTGTAGTGATCCATGTGTTAGTTCTTTGGAATTCTCCGTGATGCAACACTTCAGTACCCAGAGCAGATGGTTAACTTGTATCAGAGGCGGCCTGGTTCCAGAAATTCCATCACGAGAAGCTTCCCAGCGCCTTAGAGCGCTACGTGAAGGAGGCCAATCGCGTCACCGCCGTTTTGGAGGGCCATCTAATCAGACAGAAGGAGGCGTTGGGCGAGGCGGCCATTCAATCCTCAGGTGGTCCGTGGCTTGTTGGTAACAAGTACTCGTATGCCGACCTAGCCTGGGTCTCTTGGCAACTCATTCTTCCCATGTTGATTCCAAAGGAAGATGGTTTGGATTTGAGCAATTATCCGGCCGTGAAGGACTGGGTCGCCCGCGTGAGTAGCCGCAAGGCTGTCAAGTACGGAATGGGTACCAGCGAGGAACTTAAGTGAGTGTGCGCCATTTCTTGGAGTGTGCGGATGCCTGAGGTGTACCTTCATGTGCTCACTTAACACAATAACTTATTCGCAAAACGCGTGGATATTGGAGTGACATGGAAATGGAAGAAGGGGAATCGAATTAGTTTTCTTGTTAAGTAAAATACCTAGGTACCCTAGGGAATAGAAATGCAGAAGAGCTTGTATATCTCTACACGCCCACGAAGACAGGTGCTGAGGCCGGGATTCAAATCCAACGGCCGCACATTGAAAAGAAGTAATCGCACATCTGCAAAGAAGGGCATCTTGGTCCAGATAATTTACCATGAGCCCTTGCCTCCTCGCGACGGATCTGGCCAATAGCTGCGTTTCATATAAATAACAAGTCGCTCCGGCTAAATAGAAGCCGATGATTATAAATTATTCCCATTTGGCGATACGATGGTACATGGACTTACAATTAATACTACAGCATCTCATTAACTACTATAATACAGGAGCAAAGCAAAATGACAGGCGCTCAAGGTCAGTCCGTGGAGTACGTGTCAGAACATAATGCAGGTATAGACAGCCTGAAGTGCTTGTCTGGACATTGACACATCCACATTTCCATCTATCATATTCACATAGACTCATCCAAGTTCATACTTATCCAGACTGTGAAACCCGATGGGGGTTGTACTCTGCGTTGCCTCACCAACACTCACTCTAAACACGTGCCATTCACTTGTATTTCAACCTGCGTCTCGACCGTATTCCTGAGATTGTTATTCCCAAGGCCAAAGGCGTCACGGCCCATTTTCTCGAGGTCGAAATCTTTCATTACCCACTCAGGCACTTCTGGCAATGCATTCTCGACGCCTGGCCCGCCTAGGTCCCACATTCGAGACAAATCTTGGTTTTCCCTTTCACCTTGAGGCTTCGCTGCCGCCCCGTGAGGAATAGATGCTTGGTAGTAGGTCTCAATACTGCTAAATTGCTCAAGATCCATCTGGTGCTCGATTCTGCGAGTGCTGCTGGGTGTTTAGATGAGCCACGAGCTGCTCAGGTTTGGCCCCACATGCGGCTTGGATATTTTGATCGGATGGAACGTCGGGCCCCCGTGGTCTCTGACAATTCCCCTGAGATGCTTCGACCTGCAGTACACTGCGCGCTAGGAGAGTGAGCTTGGAAACCCATCTCATCATCTTCCCAGATACCCAAATGCTATGGCAGTATAGCCTCAGAGAGCTGATCGCGGCCAAGATGAGGGTGACCTCCCCGTGTCTGTTCTTCAGCTCTGGCTGGTTCGCAACCAGACTGGCCATGACCATGGTGACACTGAGCAAGTAATGGCAATACGCGAAGCAGTGTTTCATGCTCGTATCGGTCAGGTCCTTGTGGGCGTTGAGTATATCTGACGCCAGGATTGCGCACATTCTCAAGTTCTCGAATTGGTAATCGCTTGTTGAGCTCACCAAGCCCTTGTTCTGGGCTAAAAGTTTGCGGATAAGAATACGTAAGAAGCTAATGCACTGTAGACATGACAGAAGATTAGCGACCACTGGTCGACTCGGGATGTTTGTTGTCCACGGCCATTGAAGAATCTTACGGTTGACAACAGCATTGTTTGTTTAACCTGCCAGCGTTCCCTGGTGCCAACTTGTGTCTAGGCGCGTTTGGGTTGTATGTTAGCTCTTCGGGGAGACTCTTTATCAAGTTAAATAGGATCATATCTACATAGTCGATCAGGGGGGATCGGGCTGGTCCGACACGGCTTTCGCCCCGTAGATGAGCTCCCAAGCCTTACCAACCACTCGAGAATACCGGATCATGGCGACAAGGTAAGGTATTATCGTAGTGCATGTATCCAAAAGCCCAATTTCGATCTCGTGTTCCAGTTCTTTCGTCGTGTCGGCTCGTCCAGCGAATCTTCCAAGCCACTCATCACTTAGATCGAGCGGCAGAGTGGTATCGGTGTTATTCTCTTGTATCAGGAATTGGCGCCCAGACTCGATAGCCATTCGACGGTCCAGGATGAAGATACACCACCACATCCGAGTAAGGAGCTGGCCTCGGAAGCAAGGCATAGCATCCAGCCTGTTTTGCCGATGGATACCCATAATATACGCGTTGGACACCACGAGGGCGACAAGACGGGCCGATTCTTGGGTTGCATCGAGACGGAACCAATAACAGAACTAATATTGAACCATGTTAGCTCTACTTGACGAGACATAACCGTCTCTGTATCTATTCCGTATACACGTAGCCATACGCAGCGCCTTCATATAGTCGTAAACGCTCAAGCCCCAGCGTTTAAAAAAAGCACACATTGCCGATAACAGTGGTTAGATACGATAAGTAGGCACGTGGCCTCAGCCTTGTGATGCACAGACAAGGCTAGGGAGAACCGGACGAGATATAAAAAGCGATCAATGCCTCTTACCCCAAGCACCACGATCTGCAAGCCGGGAAAGGGGGTGGCGCCAGCCTCGTTCGTTCGTTCTGAGTCTTGCAGAAGTTCCATGCTGGTACTGCACATACTCCACCCTGAAGAGTGTACGCCAGTCTCGTCTGTCATTCTGGTCAAGACACAGCATCGGCCTAATGCTAAGAAGAAACAGACAAGCGCCACAGAAAGACGCTCTTCCCCTCTCTCAGCTAAGTCTGCCATAGGCCATAGCGCCGCATACTCCCAGAGACCGTTGAAAGTCTCCCAGACGGACGGTGGATGGAGGACAGGATATAAGACGTGAATTTCCTCGAAGAAAAGTTCCAAGTACCGCCATACCGGGCTCTGGCGGGTACTCGAGAGGGTCACTATAGCGTTCATTTGCCTATTTGAACATCCTCACTGCGAAACCGACTTCCAATAGATTCAATACAAATAGTAGCCTTATTATATAGGCTTTTATTTGGCTATTTAGTAGTTCTATTTACTAGATAGACTTATAGAAAAGAGGGTGATAGAGAGGAAAAGGGGTTGTGGAGAAGCCTTTATACCTTCCCCTATATAAGGAGAGGGGGGGTACTTCCTCCCCTCCCTTCCTTCCTTCCTTAAGTTCAATACTAAGTCCTCCACCTTCCCCCTTTAAGTCAACCAGAGGTAAGAAGCCAGAGGTTAGAAGCTAGAGATCAAGATCAGAGATTAAAATCAGACAGAGAGCTAACCAACAATACCTAAAACTCAAAAACGGACTGAGTAGAAAGGGGAAGGAAGGGATTCTCTTTCAGCTAGTCAGCACCCTAAAGCAGGAGACCTACCCCTAAGGACTTAGGAGAGAGGTTCTTAGAAGGAAGAAACCTTCCAGGCAAGTCCATTTCCACTCCTATAACCTCTTCTTCTCAATAACCCCTTTTCCTCTTTGAGGCTTATTAAAATTCCTAAAGATTTTATCTAGGTCTAATAGTATATACTATTTGAATTTTTAGATTAAGTTGAATATCATAGTAATAGCCTTAAAGGAGGAGAAGTAGTATAGTAATTGAGAGGTTGCCAGAAAGGTGTAGGTATTCATAGTGACCCTCTCGAGCACGCACCAAAGCACGGTATGGCGCCTCCATTGCTCTTCATCAGCAACGACGCCGTGGCGCTCCAGGATGCACTCCAGCCATCCTCTAACTTTACGAGAAGGCGTATGGTTTCCGACAGGGGTGTTGTGTGAGAAGTCAGCTGCATGCTTGACAACAATTTCTACAGATCCCTCGCTTAGACTTCGCCTGACTTGGACGAGGTCAGATGTCAAGGAAGGTTCTCCCATGAAAGACTGCCCGTCAGGCTCTAGGACCTCCTGAAGTTGTGTTGGAGCTGGAGACTGAGATTCCTTCTCATGTACAAGCCCAAGCGGCCCCTCCGCATTGTATGAGTCCTATGTGGCTCTCGGTATGCTGCATCCTGTCCAGTCGGCGTTCGAGCTGCAGACACGGGCCATGAGTTCTTCGTTACTCCTACTGCGCCGAAGATGGTAAGCAAGCAGCGCAGGACCGCTCGTCTGATCATTCTACTCACCTCAAAGCGGAGCTCTCAGTAATTCGTGTTGGCTCAAGTGATATGGGCTCCAAAATCTTTTGAGCTTGTGTGGACCGGCCTTTGGCGGCAGACATACATACCCGACTCCTTGCTTTGCAGTGAGCACAAGGGTGTCCATCCTCGCACTTGAATATAGTCAGTGATGTGTGTCATTGTATGTGCCTCTGAGAATTCGACTGACCTTGATATTACGTTGTTGGCATTCTGTGCTGAGTACCAAAATACCAGAAAAGACAGATCAGTGCTTGACTCCCGAAAATATTCCATTTGGCTGGCTTCCACATACCAGGCTCTAGGGATACATTTGCCTCGTTTCATCTTCTTTGTGTGCGGGATTGACATATCTCTGCCAGCTTTCGTGTCCTGTGGCTCTGCCATCATGGTTCTGCTGTTGTCCGTTGAAGCGATGACTGTCCTATTACCGACCTGCTCGTTCGGTCCAAATTCACGAGACATATTGGCCTCGGGAGTTTCTTCATCGGAGCAGCCGATTCTCCGAACGAACGAGGGCCGCAGAAGAGGTTTGGATCCGATGGAACGGGTACGATATCGACTCCGGTCAAGGGCAAGGGCCTGGCCGAGGGTAAATATTATCGCGGGTTACAACACAAATTGTCGCTTTTGTATGATTCAACAGATGCAGCGGCTCAACATAATGGGCTACATAGTTTGAACGCACGGCCTGCACCGCGTGGCCATCCCTGGCTACCCCACATATCGGCATTTGTTAAGATTTACAGCTACATATATATTGGTTGAAGTAGACCCGGCATTGTTTGACGCATGCAGTTCACAGCCGCACGGTGCCCGGATCTCCAAGCGTAACTAGGCAACCTTGGAATGCAGGGCCCTACAGCTATTTCAAGGCGAGGCGGGCGGTTGCTGAAACAACATGAACCGAAATTCTTGCGGTTAGTTTGTCTGAACTGCAGTCTCAGTGTCTTCAAGTTGTTATGGACTAATGGTGGGACTTAGACTTTCAGGATGTGTCCAAGAACCGTATCCTATGAATCTTTCAGCTGTTTGGAAATGGCTGGGCAGATCTCAATGATAATTTTTGAGCAAGATGAAAGGCGTTAAGTACACAAACAATGCTGGCAACAACTGGGTCGCACTACGTGGCTGCAAAACGGTTGGAACAATTTCGACAGAAGAACCTCAAGCCGGTCATTTCGAAAGCGCCAGCCAGATCAAGGAAACTCTCAAGAGATACAGGGGTAAATAGTGAAGACTGAAGCAAATTACCAGGAGCCGCTAAACCTCATGCGATTGCCAACATGTTGGCAGGGCTACCCACACCACCACGTACATTCAACGGGGCAGAAGTTAGGAAGAACGTCCACCGTCGACGCTTTCGGCACGAAGCAGCTACGTCCTCGAGCCAGAGCAACTCCGCGATAGGGCAACCCCAGCCGGCGAGCAAGACCTCGTGGAATGTAAAACCGGCCTTCTCATCTGCCGGGAAGCCCTCCCAGCCCGGCGAGTCGCCTCCCACAGCCGCAACACGGCAGTCCCACAGCCATTTTAGCAATCTCAGGTCCTGGTGAACACCAGAAGATGCGGCCGGCCACGCCTCGCCAATCTCTCTCTCCTCTTCAGCCCCCAGTTCTGCATAGCGAACATGGTATCCCGAGCGTACCAGCAAGATATCACCGGTCCTCAACTCCAGGGATTCTGGGGATTGTTCTTGCTGCCACCGGAAGCAAGCCATGAGGTCGTCGTAGGTGATTGCGTGTGGCCTAACCGCATCGTACTGCTTCCCATTGGCCACTGCCCATGACCAAAAGTCTATCAGAACTCCACGGCCAGCCACACCTCCTGCCTTGTGCCACCAATTCATGCCCAGACGTGGGTTTCCTGCTTCAAGGTCAACAATATCTTTCAGGGCAGCACCATTGTACCAGAGCTGCTCCTTTTGATAGGCAAAATGCCGCAGGCCATCCCACTGGGAGCTCCTCTGCGTGTTGAAGGTGATCTGTGAGAGACTCAGAGGCTAACTTCAGGTCACAATGGACAGTATTCCAACGCGTACCACGTCATCCGCAACGAATCCCAGAAGCTTGATGGAGTGCTCGTAGGCGTCCTTATATCTGCAAATGCGGGCGTTACGGGCTTTCCGACCTCCCAGCTGGGTTGACCAATATCAGCGTAAGTGTGCTCGGCCAAAAAGAGTTCCGCAAAAGAATGGGCGAATTATTTACTTCAAGCTAAATCGTAGTCCCTCGCGAACTTCAGTAGCCGCAGCCCTTACTACTTCTTGTGACAGCCAGTTCTGTGTGGTTATCAGCAAGTACGCTGCAGTAACTTCAATGACTGCATGTTACCAATGCCCCTATGTTATCATCCTCGCCCCATAGTCCCCAGGCTGAGTACGGAGGGTCTCCTTCCCGGAGAGGTAAATTGCTGAAGGCTGGTACGGCTTTGTCATTCGTGTCGTTGGGCATTTCGCAGGTTGTGAGTCTGAGTGGAATTTTGCTTAGTGAGTACCCTGTGTATCTGAGCTGGTGGGCCAGATATCTATTCAGGTCACAGGTGTCGGTCCGTGTAGAGTTGATGCCCGGGGGTCAGTTTAGGCGAGTCGAAGATGGAGTTACCCCTCTTATGCAGATGTGGTGAAGACATTCCCTGGCCGAGTTAATAATGCCAATGGCTGCGGGGTCGACCGCCCACACTGTCTCAAGGGGAAGGGATGCCGCCATTGGAGATGGTATACCACATGGGCAAGAGAGGAACGAGACGGCTTCCACGATTTCGTTGAGATCATGGTGAGGCCGGGCGCGCGTTGGCCACATTTGTACAACACGGAACTTGGCTGCGATATTTTTACTTGCCCGACGCCTCCAGTTGTAGTAGATGGTGGCTGCTCCCGGCAAAACCTGAGGATGGACGAGGATGAGACTATGCTTAGTACTGGGGCCAGCCCCCAAAATCTGCAAGTATCGAAGGACTACGTCTGCCATGGCAGGTGAGCATGCCTGGGCTCACAGCGCCGGCTAGTCTTAATAGAACTTGACTGGCCGGAGTCTTAGCAAGAGCGATGTCGTTGGAAACTAATGGATCCCCCAGGGTCGGCACAGCGAGCTGGGCGGGCGAGGGTACAGGGAGAATGATCTGGAGGCCTTGTGGCTGCGAGTTGGTCAAACCGGACCTTGCGATGAGATGGGGCATCTGCATGTGGGAACGTGGGATGTGGGCTCCTTCCCAGCCTGACATCAGAGAATGACGACCCTTCGGCTTCGGGTGGCCCCACATTCCCCCACAGGGGCAGGGTAATTGCCATCATGACTTCATCGGGGAACCCTTGATGCAGGGCTGGCAGGGCTAACAGGGCTGCCTGCTTGCCTGCCTGTGGCTTTGACTGTGTTCGATGGTGGCACACAATGAGATCACCCTCGACAATCGACATCAACATCCAGGCAGGCTGGCAAGCTGCTGCTTCCCTGTCGGAGCCGACTCGGCGCAGGTCAGGCCTGCTGGTGTTAGTCCCGGTTCGGGCAGGGATCGGCCTTGAACATGGCCTCGTCTTTTTCTCCCCTCCGTGTGCAAGGGCCGACTGTCTGGGCCTTCTCCTTCCTCTTGCATTCTTCACCATTCATTCTCTTGTCAGCCACCAGGACAGATTCGGAAGTATTGGCTGGGTTTAGCATGGAACAATCTCAGACCTTCTCGTCTCGTCCCTCTTCCACATGGAAATGTAGCCACCCACGTTTCTTTTTCCTTCCTTCGGTTCCCTATCAGTCTGAACTGTCTTTGGCTGAGCCTGAGTACCTGTCTCACAACTGCATTACCTAGCGTGTCTTGAGCATCGTCATCTATTACCGCAGCATTGCACAATAGACCACCTCCTGTGCTCAGACAGCAGCACATTGCCAGCACCCGAGTCCTACCACCCCCTACAGCATTCTCCGGCGTGCATTTCCAGAGCACGGCACATCCTCATTTCCACAGAGACTGCTACGGTCCCATGTCATACCTATCTCGACCCAACCTGCCCCCTCCGATCCTGTCCCCGACTGTGAACTCATCCCGGACCTCCCAGTTACCTGGTGCCGTCCCACGACACAAGGCAGAATTTCAAGCACGTCGAGATTGCCAGTCACGCGCTTAATTCACGTCGAATTCGCCGCCATATCCAAGCTGCCACCATTCACCGGATGTGTATGCTGTGGGCCTGTTCCACTTCGCCCTGCCATATCTACCGGGCTTGCGGTGTTTGCCGAGACATAGGTCCTGGTGTGTCTTGAAGTCCTTGGCCGCATCCAAACTCGGCATCCTACACAAGCACACCTCATGGCAAACAACGCAGAAATGCTCCCAGACGGGGAGACGCAGTCCCTGGCCCGCTCCATTAACATTGCGATCGCGTCAAGCCACACCAGGATCAATCGGCTGATCCTCGACCGAATGCCACATGCCGTACCTCCCCAGGCCGAAAACCCCTCGAATTATGTTACCGGCTTATTGCACATCGGCGCCGTCTATATTGCGTTCGAGTCCCTCTGGCAAAACCTCATTGGCGTCCACACCGAGATTGCCCCTCTGCCTTATACATATCCCTTTGGAGACGACTCCGGCACCAACCCCAGCCTCGACCATGACGCAACACCGCCTCCAATTCAAGAGCGAACACGGCACATTCTCGAGACAGCATACTGGCCTAACATGCTGCGCGCCGCTCGTGTGAAATCTGACATTCGCGCCATGACGGGCTGGCCAGCACATGTGGTAGACAAGCAGTTACGATCGGCTGGCACCACAGGCGCACTGGGGGCTTACCTGGAACACATCAAAGAAGTCGTCGATGGTAGACCTCATATTCTGCTCGCTTATGCCTACACCCTCTATCTTGCCCTGCTATCTGGAGGCTCGTACATCCGCACTGAGCTTATGTATCTCAGAGCTGAATTCTGTTTGGCTGTCCCGGATCCCGTCAAGCCAGGTATGATACCCTGTGTCAGAGAGGCTAGCGGTGAGCCAGGGACGCTGAGGCGGCACTCAACGTTTGAGTCTGATTCAGAATCGCCTGAGCCTGTCGGCGAAAAACCACCAGTCTCACTACCGCTCTCGTTCCTCGACTTCGACACCCCACTGGGCCACGAAAACCCACGGCAGCAGGCCAAGGACCTCAAAGCCGAGTTCAAGAGGCGCTTCGCCGATGCAGAGCAGGCGCTCACCGAACACGAACGGCGCGACATAGTCGACGAGTCA
The DNA here is from genome assembly GCA_021188095.1 of Diaporthe vexans. NCBI lineage: Eukaryota > Fungi > Ascomycota > Sordariomycetes > Diaporthales > Diaporthaceae > Diaporthe > Diaporthe vexans. The sequence goes on from JAJLLZ010000009.1 coordinate 430,819, forward strand.
GTGGTCATCTTCGACCACCTTGAGGCGGTTGTGGGGCAGCTGGACAGGATTTGCAGCAGCGGGGCAGAGGCGTTGCCGCAGGGAAGCTCGAGATGCGGTTCTACGACAGCCGATTCGCAGCGGGCAGGGATCGGATCCCGCCTGAGAGATAGCATTGTTATTGCCAAGGGGAGGCTCTTAAGGTCAGCGAAAAGGCCAAGTGACGCGGGTACCTCCGTCACGGCCACTACGCCGTCGGCCGCAAGGACGGCTGCAACACCCATGAAGAACGCCACTGCTAGCCCACTGGGCACATCTGAGAGCTCCGATGCGTCATCCCTTGCGTCCGCCGGGCTCTCTAGGAGTGCGTCCCGACATGCGGCCGACGCACGCCTCGCGCGTCGCACGGTCGTGCCGGGCGAGGGTTTCCGAACGGTTCGATACAGTGACCATGACAGGCAGCTGGATAGCAACGCCGAAGCGGCACAGCGTGAAGTCGGGGGTTATGACGGCACTACGAATGACGATATTGATAGCGCAGGTCGCGATTCCCAGGTCTGCCCCATCTCTCGAAGCCCTACCCTGCCTGCGAATATTCGCCACGGAACATCTACCTCAGTCGCGGGCAACATAGAGCGCGCGTCTCACTACGACTTCCGCGCCGTTTTTTCGAACATTGCTGTGATACTTGGCATTGCCGTGATTTTGACCGCATATCTTTTTGTGCGCCGGTGTGATGGGGTCGCGACGACGGGCACAGCTACTTTTATGGGTAGGGACTGGTGATTGCGTCCGGTCATGAAAGGCAATGAGGCAGCACACAGATTCTCATTATGTATTCATGGATTCACGCATTTCCAGGGAAAACGGAATCATTGCACACGGCGTTATGACAGCTTTCAGATCGGTACAAGAGGGATGGGAATTCGCAGGATGAAGAAATAGATAAATGATACCCTATGTCTCCTTGATCATACTAGATATTTCAAAAAGACTCGGCATGGACTCGGCTCAGTGCTCCTCGAGAGACATCGGCATCTTACAATGTGTGCAGGCGTGGGCTACGCTGTCCGCGAGCGAGACAGAGATCTACAACAACGCCGGCGAAACGATTTCAATGCTCTTGTGGGCTTCACAATATCTTTGGGGGGAGGAGCAGGAGATTTTACGGCGTGACTATGTTCTTTTGCCTGAAAGACCTACGGATGATGTCACCCGGGCTATCCTAATGGCATTTTAATCCGGCTGCGGTGCCACTGACCGATCAATCCTGGGTGACCATCGATTTGCCCTCCACCCGTGGTCTCACGTACCCTCATCGGCCGAAGAAATAAAACAGGAGATGCAAGGCCAAACCGTGTCCAAAGATACGCCTATCCCTATGCCTTAGACTCCCCATCCGGAAAATGCTACAATGCTGTAAGAATGCCTCGCCTATTCTAACAGGTTTTCAGGCCAAAGAGGCCAAAGTGTTCTAACTGAGGAAGGCCTGCATGGACTCAACCCCTCATGCCAAAGTGGCCAGATCCGTCCGGGATTCTGCTCAGGTACACGCGTGTGCATCAACTTTTCGTTTTGTGCCAACAGAAGACAGACCACGTGCGCTTACTAAGCTCGCTCACCACTCATCAACATCGTCGTCTTCATCGGTGTCCCAGTGGCCGCTCACATCGGCCCATCCGCAACCCCACCTGCGGCCCTCGCCCTCGCCCTTGGTTCTCAGGTCCCGGGCGCTGGGTCTCTTTACGGTCTCAACAGCTTCACCCTCACCTTCTTGCGCGCCCACGTCGTTGTTGCCGTCGTACCAGCATCGCACCATGAAGTCATCTCCGACGGTGACCAGATTCCCCTCCGCGGTCCAGGATAGCGAACCAACCTCCCTCTCATGACCACGCACGAGGGGGGTGCCAAGCGGCCGACCGCCCACGTTGCGGATGATGGGAACGTCATCTTTGTTGCTACCGGTCCCGCCTGCACCAGCGGCGCCTGTACGGGCCGCGAAGGAGCCTGTACGAGAGAGCGCAGGCCTCCGTGCCGTTGAGGGGCGGGAGAAGGACGAAGATGTCATAGTCAGATCAGGGTTGCCATTTTTGAGGCCCAGCCTGGCCGCTTCAAGCTCCTGCTCAAAATAGCGCTCGTCCGTGGGGAACAGGACGGGGCAGTTATCGGCGCTGCCAACGGCCAGCATCTCGCTACGGCCGCTGCGCAAAGGTCGCAGGGCGGACTTGACGTAGAAGGAGGTGGCATGAAGATTGGGGTGGCGGAAGCCATACAGCGGACCAGGAAGCTCGTCCGCAGGAGCGTGCTTTGGGCGCTTAACGGGCGCGCTGCCAGGTGCGGGACCGAGGAACATGTGGGATGTGCTGTAGGCGTAGACCGTGTTGTCCTTACAGAGGGCGTACAGCCTGGACCCGTTGGTGGACAGTGTCAGCGACGAGATGCCAAAGTGCCGCCAACTGGTGTGCGAGCCGGGCGTTGCCGTGTAGCTGAGTGGCGTAGGCGCGCGGTGGTTTCGACTGGTGTGGATGGAGCGGATATCCCACAGCTTGATAGATGTGTCCGCCTCGCAGGCCGACAGGAGCAGGTGCTCGCGGCCCGTGGGCAGCCACTGCAAGGCCGTCACAGAGACCTCGCCAATGCGACCGGGCACCTCGCCGCGGGAGGCTATGTCCGTCTGGTGGTCGGTCGATGTCGTGGTCGGGGCGAGCAGGCCGACAGAGCGGGTCTGGTGGCGTGGCATAGCCTCGTGGGCGCCAAAGAAAGAATTGACGACGCAGCCGGTGCTGATCTTGCGCAAGGCCGTGAACTGCAAGCCTGCCTCTCGGTCCGACACAATGGGGTCCATGACAGCCGCTCCGCCGTTGCAACGAAGGTCCCAGATCTGGATGCTGCCGTCGCGTCCAGACGTCGCTAGGACATTTCCCCGTGATTGGCCAGGTTGAAAGCGAACCTGCTTCAGAGAGGCAGTGTGCTGACCCAGCACGGAAATTGGCGTCTGGGTCATCATATCGATCACCTTGCCACTCTGGTCCCCCGAGGCTGTTGCCAGCCGCTGGTCGTCCTCAGAGAAGGCCATATCGATGATGGCGTTGCCATGGACCTGAAAGCACAGGTGGATCCTATCGAAATGTGCCTTGGGTGAGGAATCCAACAGGCGCACTCGTCCCTCCTCGTCCCCAACAGCTACCAGGCTGTTGGTATTACATGACGCTGTGCAAAAAGGGATGCATCTTGCCAGACCCTCGTGGCTGGAAGAAAAGTGTGCGTCACCTGGACCTGAGCTGAAGTCTGCCGTCTCTGAGCGCCAATCGGATGATGGAGTCGACAAATAAGAACGGCCTGCCCGTGGCATGCCTCCCAGTTGCCGCTGGAAAAGCTGAGCTCCCATACCCTTGTGGGTCAGCTGCTTTAGGCGCTTCGGCGGCTCGCGGTCGTCGTCAGAGTCGTCATGGTCGCATTCAAAGTCTGAGATGTCCTCAGTCATCTGACTGCTAGTCGCAAGAGACTGCAGAGGGCTCAGAAGTGCCGATCTAACGCCTGGGGGTTCATCCTCCCGCACACACGGTGATGAATTGAAGAGAGGTGGTGGCTTGATGGGCGACGAGTCAGGAGGAGTGTGGTGGCCCGTCTTCCGCCGCTTGGATTGCCTGGGGGTCTCGCTCTCGATCTTGTTGTTTTCGTCGTCGTCATGATCGTTCTCGTCCTGGACATCGTCGGCATCGGGGGTGCCCAGAGGTTTCATCGGGATTGGTGCGTCCTGGAGCTGGGGCTGGCGTCTATTAATTGCCGAACCAGTGATGGCACCCAAGGCACGTGAGCTCTGGTCGACAGAAGCGCCGTTCGGGGCGAGACGCGTCGAACGACGGGCGAAAAAGGCATTGAACTTGCGGGGAGTTATGGAAGGTGCGCGTCTCTGTTTGGTATGACGTGCTGGTGGTGGACGAGGGGGGGAAGAGAGGCCGTCGGTAACTGGGCTGGACTGAAGTCGGCCATCGTTCAGGTCCATCGCCGTTGTGGTTCAACCAGTCTCGCGGGCGGCCCCCCAGGAATTTTGTCCGCAGGGTGGTGGTAGTTGAGGAGTTGCCTATCGCACAAGGAGAGGAGAGACTCTAGACGCCAAGCAGAGGCCGAAGATCCAAGACGTGGACCAGGAAGAGGGCGAGGCGATCAACAGAAAGACAGACAAACAGACAAGCTGTCTCGACACAGAGGAGGCTTTTGATTGGTGACGGTGATGTTTACAAGGCGACGAGAGAAGGGTAAGGAGAAGGGAGTTAGAGGTCGAAGACAGCTTGGAATTGAGCAGATCGTGATCAATGCAGAGAAAACCAAGCTGAGCTGATCTCGACGAGTGCAGGATGTAGAAAGTGCAGTGTGGGCCATTGAGGTCGATGTCATCAACCACAGCACCCAATTCGGTTCGACCAACGCGCAAAAACGCCAAGCAGCCGTGGAGCTCTTGCTCTGCGTCTGAGCTCCCCTGTACGCGTTGGAACCGCGTAGCACTTTAGCCTTCGGTCCAATCAGCCGCCAGCCACCACGCCCCAGCACGTCCCATTTCGGTTGCATCCGCCGCCAGGCTCGAGCTGGGCTAGGCCCCTGGCCCTGGCATGTCCTGAGCAAAGAGGGTTTTGGAACCCTGATCAACCACCCTCCCCCCAAAAGCATGGCTGCTTTCCACATGCACCCCACCTAGGCAACCAAGGTTCAGTGACCCCCCGAAAACACGATAAGAGATAAGCACTTGGTCGGAAAAAAAGTTCTCGGGGTCCTGCAATCCGTCGCGTTTGCGCTTCTCGACTCGGTCCCATTTCCCAGTCCTGTGCACCTTTGGACGGCCGACATCACATCAATCATCGTCGCCGCACAGCCACGACGACACCGAAAATATTCGCCGGCCTCCTCTCCGGCTCGACTGCCTCTCATGGCGATCCAGAAGAAGCACGGAAAGGGTCGTCTCGACAAGTGGTACAAGCTTGCCAAGGAGAAGGGATACCGTGCTCGTGCCGCCTTCAAGCTGATCCAGCTCAACAAGAAATATGGTTTCCTCGAGAAGAGCAAGGTCCTGCTGGATCTCTGCGCCGCCCCTGGTGTATGTTCATGGCTTCATTAGTACTCTATGTTGCTACGCATGATATGTTATCAAGCGCCCAATCAGACACTGAGTCTATTTTCAATCACTAACCCGTCCTTTTGCCACATAGTCATGGTGTCAAGTCGCTGCAGAGGTTATGCCCGTCAACAGTCTCATCGTCGGTGTCGATCTGTCCCCCATAAAGCCTATTCCCAAGGTCATCACCTTCCAGAGCGACATCACCACAGAACAATGCCGCGCAACGATCAGGAAACACCTCAAGACATGGAAGGCCGATACAGTCCTTCACGACGGAGCGCCCAACGTTGGTACGGCCTGGGTTCAGGACTCCTTCAACCAGGCGGAACTGGTCCTACAATCCATGAAATTGGCTACCGATTTCCTCGTCGAGGGCGGTACCTTCGTCACCAAGGTCTTCCGCTCAAAGGACTACAACTCCCTGCTCTGGGTCTTCAACCAGCTCTTCACCAAGGTCGAGGCCACCAAGCCGCCCTCGTCTCGAAACGTCTCCGCCGAAATCTTCGTCGTGTGCCGCGGCTTCAAAGCTCCCAAGCACATCGACCCCAAATTCCTCGATCCCCGCGCCGTCTTCGAAGAACTCGCCGCACCCACCCCTAACAATGAGGCCAAGGTCTACAATCCCGAGGTCAAGAAGCGCAAGAGAGAGGGTTATGAAGAGGGCGATTGGACCCAGTTCAAGGAGGTCCCTGCCTCCGAATTCATCCAGACCACAGATCCTATCGCTATACTAGGAAGCAAGAACCGCCTGCATTTCGACCAATCTAGGAACGGAGATGTAGCCCTTGCAGCACTGAACAAGCTACCCGAGACGACAGACGAGATCCGCCGTTGCTGTGACGACTTGAAGATCCTCGGTAAGAAGGAGTTCAAGCTGCTGCTGAAATGGCGACTCAAGGTCCGCGAGAAGTTTGGCTTCCCCACCAAGAAGAACAAGCAGGAACCCGAACTTGCCGAAGAGACGGCACAGATTGAAGACATGGACGAGGAGATGAGGATCCAGGAGGAGCTGCAGGCCCTCAAGGAGAAGGAAGGGGCAAGGAAGAAGAAAGAAAGGCGCAAGGAAAACGAGCAGCGCCAGAAGGACATAGTGCGCATGCAGCTCAACATGACAGCACCCATGGATATTGGTATGGAAGAGCGAGGACCAATGGGCGAGGATGCCATGTTCCAGCTCAAGGCGGTCGACAAGGCAGGCGCCCTGGGCAGGATATCAAAGGGCAAGATGGTCAAATTGAGCGAGCAGGATGCGAGGAAAGACCAAGACAGCGGCCTGGGCACCTCGCCAGACTCGGACGAAGACAGCGATGAGGAGGAGGACAGGCTAGAGCGGGAGCTTGACGGCATGTACGATGCCTACAAGGAGCGCAAAGCAGCAACGGATGCAAAGTACCGAGCCAAGCGGTCAAAGAAGGAGCACGATGACGACGAATGGGAGGGTGTGTCTGCCGACGAGAAAGAGGCCAGCGACGAGGAGAGTGAGCTGGACGAGGACAGCGACGAGGATTCTGATGCTGACGAAGACGGCGCATCTGGCAAGAAAACTCTCTTAACAGATCTTGAAAAGGACAGTGCAGACTCGTCAGGGTTGTCAAAACGCGCCAGAGCCTTTTTCAACCAGGACTTGTTCAAGGACATGGAAGGTCTGCTGGACGAGCCTGAGGACGAGCCAGCCGAGAAGCTGGAGGTCGAGGAGATGGATGTCGACATGGCCGACGAAGTCTCCTCGGATGAAGACACGCCAGCGACCGATTCCAAACCAAAAGCGCCCGTAGCTGTTGATGCCTACGAGGACGAAGGCGAAGAGTTTGAAGTGGCCAAGCCCGCAAAACAGAAGGAGGTCGAGCAAGACGAAGAGGAGGAAAGTGACTGGGAAGAGGAGGAGAGGCGGGAAAGGCGCGAGCGTGACAACAGGCCGGGTGAGTCCCTTCCCCCCCCCCCTCTCTTATTTCCCCCTGCTCTTGAGGCACCCGCCCACCATGACCGACACGTGCTAACGTGGAGGTTACAGAAATCGACATCATTACGGCCGAGGCAATGACCCTGGCGCACGAGCTCGCGACGGGAAAGAAGTCGAGCCACGACCTGATGGACGACGGATTCAACAAGCACGCGTTCAGGGCGGACCGGGACGGGCTCCCAGATTGGTTTACGGAGGACGAGTCGCGGCACGACCGGCAGCAGAAGCCCATCACCAAAGCTGCCGCTGCGGCGATCAAGGAGAAGCTGCGGGCGTATAACGCGCGGCCGATCAAGAAGGTGCGCGAGGCCAAGGCGCGCAAGAAGCTCAGAGCGGCGGACCGGCTGGAGAAGCTCAAGAAGAAGAGCGACGTGCTAGCGGCATCCGAGGGCATGACGGAGAAGGAGAAGGCGGACAGCATCTCCAAGCTCATCTCAAAGGCCAACAAGAAGGTGCGCCGACCGCCGGTCAAGGTGGTGGTGGCCAGGGGCGCGAACAAGGGCAAGGGCAGGCCCAAGGGCGTCAAGGGCAGATACAAGATGGTCGACTCGAGGATGAAGAAGGAGATGCGGGCACTGAAGAGGAAAGCGAAGGCAAAGAAGTAAGGGGGTGTTGTGCCGTTCTGGCCTGGACAGGGGGGTGGCAGATATAATCCTAAAGTAGATGGATGCAGTAGTATACCATGAAAAGAGGCTGGTATGGGCAGCAGTCTGGCGAGATTTTCTTGATCTTTGTCTGTCGCCTACGCTGTGTCTCCACCAGAGCCCTGCTCTTGAGAATACGCTTCGGGTGGTCGGTCACCTAAGACGTCGCATTGATGAGCTTGTCTGTGCCGGGTCACTGGGTGGTTGCTCTGAGAATCTAAGGGCGGCAGCAGCACGGTTCGCGGGTGGTCCAGCAGGGGGGCTCAACCCTGTAACAGAGTGATCTCAGACGGGTCACACGCCATTCACAGCCCAAGGCACAAGGTCAGGTTGAGACGGCGTCGGATTCGGCCATGCACACCCGATTTGCCAGCTTCATCCACCAGAGCAAAACCCAGGCAAGATTCGCCCGAAATTTGGGTGCAATGCTTATTCATGGTGAGCTGACCTGGACGTGATGAAGTTCGCAGGCAGGTGAAAAAGGGCAAGGTGGGAACAGAAGAAATGACAGACATGCTCTTCTCGAACCTTCTCGCGGGAGGGGCGGAGTGACTGTGTTTCTGTGCGGTACGGCGCGGGACACAAAGAGCTGAGCTGGCCTTTGAAGCAATCCAGTGGCGACGTCGCAACTAATGTCTGCCTCCGGTCAACTGAAGAATAAAACAGACAACAAAACCACCAACTCAACGTCATCACTCACTTAGGCACAGGTCTTGCAAGCCACGAGAGGTGGGGCAGAGGACCATCACATCACCATCCTGCATCCACCCGTACGGCGGGCAATCTCACCGACTTCTTCCCTTTGACCCTTTGACCCTTTTGACAACAGAGCAAGGGCACACGTATCTTCGGCACGTTGGCGCTGCAACCAACCTTGGAGCTATATTCTTGCTGCGCCTGAGACTCAAGGGCTCCTCGCTGGTTCTCTGGAGTCATCTTGAGCATCAACACATCAACACATCATCCAGCAGCCACACCACCTAGTCGTACCCCAAGAGCAGAGAACAGCATGCCAGGGTCAACAGACCTCCTCCTCCGCCGCGTCACCTCGGTGGCTCTGGCAATCTTCTTCTTCTCGGCGTCATCAGGCCGCTTCGCGCCCGTCTCGTGGCTCACCCAGTCCGACTGGGTCACCGTTCTGGACGGGCCCTGCCTGGCCGACCGAGTCATCTCGCCCGTGCTGCTTGGCGGCGCCGCCATCCTGCACTGGTACATCGCCTCCCAGCGCACCGCCCTCCCGCTGACTATCACCATCCCAAACCCCGCCCAGGACGTCGCCCGCGGAGGACGCCCCGCGGCACCCGCCAACACCATCGTCCTCGGCCTGTGGCAGCCGGCATACTACTGGGCCCTGGCTGTTGCCGAGGCCGTGCTTCTGTACGCCGTCGCGTCCGCCAGCGCCAGTGTCTTCGCCACGAGATGCGTCATCGTCGTGCTCTTGACCGCGGTCTGGGTTCTGGGCTGGAACGCCCTGCCTTGGTACCGCAAGGAGCAGGCCTGGGCCATGATGAAGGAGTACGTCTTGCAGCTTATCATCATGGAGATGGTGAATATGGCCTTTGGGGGTGGTTCGGACCGGAGGAGGAGACGGAGGAGGTTCTAGGGATGATCCCACTGGCTCGGCCGGACATTTCCTTTGGGCATTTGTGGTTCTCTTCGGCTTGCATCATGTTTGCATTACTAGAATGGCCAGGGTCCACCGCTCGAATGACCCGTTAATGGCTTAGAGGCGTTCATCCAGTTTGTGATCCGCACAAGCTCGGCGTGTCTTGCCATTCGGTCCTGAACCACCAGCAGCGTTAGAATACCAAATACACTACTTCCCAGTGTCACGCCCCTCAAGTACGCGTTTCTCGGGTTATGAAAAGCCAGGATCCTCCGGTGGCCATTCATTGTTTGGTGATGTCGTTCTAACTTCGTAGACATCCCGAAGACAATCCACCACTGCAATCAAAACGTACTGTCACAAAGAGCCATGCGTCAATAACTGGAAAAATCAGGCTTAGAATATGACTATTAAATGATGCAAATTTTTTAATCCATACAGTGGCAAATGCTCAAGACCGATACTCCCTATACCATACGTGCTAATTAACCCCGATACTTATCAAATCTGGTGCTTTTCAGTATTCAGCTCAGGGCAGTCCCAATTTCGCAGGAAAACATGCTGCGCAACGTTTCGGCTAAAGAAAGACTACTTTGAGCCAAGTTCGGTTTAATGACTCGCGTTTGTCGGGCAGCTCTGCTAATCTGCTGGAATCTCACCTCAGCACTACTTGGGTAAACTAGGTAGGTAGTTTTTCTATTGATGAAGACGCCCGCAGGCACTCGCGGGAGCGGGGATCATAGATCGACCCGATACCTGGAGCCAGCCAGCGCCAGCATATTATGAAAGACTTCTCCGCCCTCCCTCCCGGCCCAATTTCGTTCCTTCCTTCCACAGCAAAACAAGTCGAGTGCTTCCACACGATGGCCGACCGCAGGAGGCTTATCGACAAACTGCCTATGGCACCTAAAACTAGTCACCTGGCTGTCCTGGGTTTGGGACTGCCACGCTCTGGAACAAAATGTACACTGTCTTCCAATGGATTCACTACTGTTTTGAGCTGTGATTCTGGTTGCTAATCTGATGAGAACACGTGTAGCTATCCGGGCGGCGTTGAATGTCCTGGGTATACCAACCTACCATACCGTAGACGCCATGGAGAATGGGGATCTCCCCCTCTGGAACGAGGCATTGGCAGCAAAGTATGGCGGCAGCAAGTCACCCTACGACGCTGAGGATTGGTCAAAGATCCTGTGGAGATATGAAGGGATCATTGACGGGCCTGCCATGTTTTTTCTAGAAGACTGGCTAGCACAGAACCCTGAAGCAAAGGTCATTCTCAACAAGCGCCCATTCCAGGCCTGGTACCGTTCCGTCAGCAACACAGGCATGCAGTTGACCACGTGGACGTGGTGGCCATTCTTGAAGCCGTTCCTGAGCGCGGAATCAAGGGCCTGGCATCAATACGCTTGCTGTTTCCTCACCATGATCGGCGGCTCTGGACCGTACGTGACGACGCCTCATCCGGAATACTGGACAGAGGAGCAGTACCGGAAGACCTACGAAGCTCACTACCCACGTGTGCGTAATCTGTAAGCATAAATCTTTTGCCTTCACGGTTCCCAGTTTTGCTTGTTCTGGAATCCCCATGAGCGCCATTCTTTCGGCTATGCAGTGCGCGATTAACGAGTAGCAGGGTGGCTGCCGACAGGATTCTTGAGTTTGATCTGGGCAAGCACGGATGGGAGGAACTGTGCACTTTCCTGGGGAAGGATATCCCTCAGGAGCCGTTCCCGCACATGAATCAGGCAAAAGACATGGTTGGGCTAAGGAAGCGATTATGGGTTGTAGAAGCCGCGACAAATGCCCTCAAAATATCACTATTAGCTGTTGGTCTCTCAGGGGTAGGCTGGTTCTGGTGCAAGTATGGGGCACGGGCACTCGGGAAAGTTTTTGATAACTAACAGCGCTTCCCACCGGTTGTCAAGATTGGGTAAATCTTCCCGCAACTCAATAGAACTTAGGATCAATAGTGGAGCTCTTGCAAAAGGGAGATCAGAGATTCGCACCCGGAAAAACAGAGGGTATACCTATACAACTGTAGCCCTCTATAAACAAATGAAGTTATATATTTATTAGTACTCAAACAATATTATAACTATTACCCTCCTAGTTTAGCAGGTACTTCTTTTCTTACTTATAACTTTTGTAAGACAGAGTCTTATAAGATAGTCTTTTATAGGATACCCTCCGACAAGTCAAGCTCTTATAGGATAAGACCCCGTGGGATAACCTTATATGGGTGTATCTTCCGTTTTTATGGGTGTCGATCTCCGATCTCATGAAAAAGACCCTTGGTGAAATGAGCTGGGAGCAGTCTCAACGTCAAGTATGGAACCCCAGTGGCCATCGTCGATATTCCAGCGGGCTGATGGTACGATCGACAGAGAACACATCAATATTGAAACGGCTCGTCATTCATGGAACAACAAACTCTTGATTAGTAAGGCAGCCTTTTTGTATTTGGGGCGGTCACCCGAGGGCCACCTGCCAGTCTACGAATGCCATACACATTCACATCATTCCTGTGACCCTGATATATCTTTGCAGAGTTACATCATGTTATGCCAGACCCCATATAGCTTACTTAGATGTTGTTGATTCAGGATGGTTCTAGCCTCCAAGTTTTTGAGCTTAGAGAAGTGAGCACAATCCCAATGTAAATCAACTTGAGTAGGCGGTTGCGCTCTTAATCTATGTACATCCCAAAGACACAGAGCCCCTTCACACAATAGTAAATACTTAAAGACGTAACATTAGAAAAACTATAATTTTATAATAATAATATAGAAGTCTCTACCTAGCTATATGATTATATACTTATATTATATAGATAAGGTAAGAATGTGTTACTTCTATTAATATTATAAATTAAATTTATAATAAAGTAACTACATCTAATAAGACTAAATATAATCTTTTAAAGTAGTTTTTATACAAAATAATAAAAGAAGATTATAAAAATTAATATTCCTTTCTATTTATAGTTTTATAATTAAAAATAAAAGTTTTCTAAAACTAATAGATAAGTATAATAAAATTTAAAAGGAGGAAAAGGTGATAATGAAATTTAAGAATGGAAGAGGTAATTTAAGGTATATTTATAAGAGGACGACTAGGAAACATATAAGGTTGTTGAAAAGTTTCTATATAGGCTCTAAGGGGAAGAGTCTAATAGCTAAGTAGATAGTAGTTAAATAGAATAGTTGAGAAGGAAAGATAGTATGGCCGAAGCCTAACTCGAGTAGGGGACACAGCTCTAATACATAAGTTTTGAAAAAGTTTTCTTCCGGGGAATTATAATTATAATAGAATAAATACGGATAGAACCACAATCGTTATGAATCATTGTGGCCCCAGGTTCTATGGTCTGCCTTGAACATGCTCCGGCGCCACTGATAGTCTTGGGGGCTGACGCCTACATAGATCCACCCATTATTTGTTTGCATCCAGCGTGAATTGTCCTATGGAACCACAGAAACTTCTGGGAACTTGTCCTCAACGAGTCTGTCAAGATCGCTTGCATCCTGGCCCTTCAGACAAAAGCCAAAGAAAGAGTTCATCAAGCCCGTTTCGATCTGGACAAGCCTATTTCCAGTGATGGGCCCCCAAAGATCTCCTTGCTCCATGGGGAATCTGGTACCAAATGCATCGCGATAAATGGTGACGTCCTCAAAAGACTCGTGCACCGTTCCTTTGACATTGAATTCGCGCTTGAAGCCGTCGAGGTTCTCCCAGAGCTGTGCCCAGGTAGCATCGCTGCTGCGGTTGTGAATTTGAGAGGCCACTTGTAAAAATGGCCGTTCAAAACCTGTTGCTGCCACAGATCCTAGGATGCTACCATCAATGTTTACTCCACAGGTGAAAGAGCCGTGTTCTGCCATGGCTTGAGCAGCTGTGGCTCCGCCGAATGAGTGGCCGAAGATGGCTGCAGTATCGGCCTGGAGTTTCTTGCCACTTTTTGCGAGCCCCGGAATCCTCTCTACAATGATTGGATCTTTGAGTGAGTCCAGAACAAACTTGACATCCTCAACGCGAGTCTTCAACACCAGTTCGACATATTCAAGAGTCGTATTAGCCGGTATGTTTGATGAGAGGAGCCGGCCATCTGGAAATTCTACCCCTATTGCTTCGTACGTAGTGTCAACGGCCACAATGATCCACCCATGGCTTGCAAGATCTTCAAGCTGCGATGTGTAAATTAAACGGGAGCCACCAAAGCCGTGACCAAAAATGAGGATTGGTAGGTCGTTGTCAACCAATGGGGCATTGAGGTATGATCGAGAGATGATGGAAGCTGCTGTGCCGTTTGGAACCGAGTAATAGTTGTCGAAATAAGGCGCTGTCTGCGGAGAGAATACAGGTGAAAAGGAAGCATTCTCACAGTTGCTGGCATCCGATGGGTAAATCAGAGACACCATAAGATCTCTACTAGTCTGCGGAGTTGGCGCAAGCGGATCAGTGCGCGACGTGTCGACTAGCTCAAGAGAAACAGTGCCTAGTGTGTACAGCGGCTTCAGCCACACTGTATTCATCCTTTCAACTATCTGTCTATCTACTTAGTCGCTCGTTTCTTCCCTAGCAGCCTAGAGCCCGTATATAAACGTTTCAACCTCTTTATATATATCCTAGTACTTCTCTTATAGATATACCTTAAAATTCTCCTTTATAATTAACTTTAGAAGGCCTTTATTATTTATAATAAGAGTATAGATATAGAGAAGTATAAGTTTATTCTAATCTCTCTCTATTAGCTTATAAACTTCTCTTAGTACCTCTTCTAGGAGGTTAAAGAGTTTATTATAGAAGTTTTAGGGGTAGGCTATTTTAAATTATTTCTTTATCTTAACTTCTTTTAAAGTTAACTATATACTAAGATAGGGGTTATTATACTTACCTAGTAAGGGTCTTCTTTATTTAAGCTATATTTTTATTAAAGGTTCTTAGGATTATATATATATATATATATTAGTAGTAGAGGAATAAGTTTTTAGCTAGAATTTCCTTTATAGAATTATAAGCTTATATAGGGACTATCTTAAGACTATTTTTACCTTACTATATAACTACTTTACTATTACTCTAGTTAATAGTATTATTAAGAGTAGTTCTCCCTAGCCTTATCTATATATTATAAGGCTAAGGCTATATATATATAGACTTATTATATCTAACTACTATTATTAGTAATATATATTTTTTTAAACGCTAGGTCTTAAGTGTTTATAACTATATAAAGGCGCTGTGTATGGCTACGGCTGTATACGGAATAGAAACGGAACCAGCTAGTGTGTACGGCCCAGATGTTGCTGGAAGCTGAAGGCCGGAAGCCAACGCTCCCAAGGCCAGAGACGCAGAGAATAGTGAGCAAATTTGCACGATGAATCGATTTCTGAGACTCATTACGAAACATCGGACGGTGTGACAATGAATAAAAGTCCCGTGCAGCAAGATTTAAGCGCTCAGGTAGATGCCTTTATATAATTGTTTTTGGTCGATCAGGACTGCCCTCATATCTTTGAACAGCAGGGCTGAGCCTGAAGGAATCAATCCTGAGCAGCCCACAAGGCTCTCAGATTCTCCGCGTGAGATTCGTATTGATCTAACCCTTTCGAGGCTCGTAAGATCCTAGCCCTTTTGGGAGAAAGTCACCATTCAGTGCAATTTGCCTGCGAATTGACATGTGTAACGAGTCTTTGAAGATCCTAGGGGGGCCCTCCAAGACTGCTGTGCCCACAAATACTGTGCTACAATGCTATATGTCCCTTGAGTTTCAATGGCAATGATTTGTCGAACAAATCAGCTGATACCTTTAGACAAGGAAAGGCTTGGAATCCTTTCATTTAAGCCACACAATGAGAGTGAAATTGGGGCTGACTCTTCTCATGAACAGGTTTCCTCTTGATCGTTGGCGTGTGGGATTGCAGAAATGCGGGTCAGTGTTTCTCGGCTGAGACACGGCATAAGCGGACGACTAGAAGTCAACCCTACGCCCAGTCAAGGCTTATTCTTGATCCATGTCGTCACTGTCACCGGCCTTGGGCCACAGGTACCAAAACGCCCTGCTCATGTGTCCATGATGCGGCCATGGCATGTTCCCCTGCCCCCTCCTTGGGACAAGCGTCTCCCAGGCCAACCTCCTATGGGACAAGCTTCTGGCCTCCTACAAGATAACATACTATAAGATAGCTTTCAACCCTCTTAAAGAATGCACTTTTAGGGAACAGCCCCCATACCTAAATCAGCGTATATGTGGCCTTCTCAGAGAGACTGCTAGACAGAAAATCTGTATGTACAAATTAGCGGGCCATAGTCTGCCGATTTAGAAGAATTATTGTGGCCGAAAATTGCCTCACTATGTCACCTTCTAACTCGGATTTGCCAGTAGCTGGCGGATTCTACAAACTTAGTTCACTTTTCAATTTCATATCTATCACTCAGGTGAGTTCATCCCTTTCTTTTCCCCTAGTCATAAATTCTACCACTTTTAGCGTTAGCACCAACCTTCCTCATTCATGGCGCCCCTATTTCTTGTTGTGGGACAATCTAAAAGTTACAGTCACTTAGGCTGTGCCAGGCGACTGACCACGTAGCAGGGCTGGTGGTAAAGTATTACTACCACATGATTGGCGTATCTTTTATCTATCGAGCTCAATGCTTCTGCTGCTGCTCCTGGAGTCCACCGGCTATAGTGGCAAGGATATCCTGACCCTGAGTTTACTCAATTATGCCAGCTTCATTTTGCGACCTTAACATACAGATGCAGGGCCCGTAAATAAATCTGCCGCTTCTTTCGCCCCTATCATGTCGTCTTTGGCTTTTCGTCCTATTCCTGCGAAGAAATTTGACTCACGGGATTATCAAACCTGCACAGAGTGGGGATAATGGATCACGGGCTCCAGGTTCGACTTGCTGCTCCACAGACCATTGCTGTCATGTATCATGGGCATTGAAATCGCAAGCTCGTACTGTCGAGACAGGTTCAACATGCCCGCCATATCCAATACCACAGCAATCAACAATATGGCGTCTGGGACATCTCATACCCTGGCCTGGCCCTTGTCCATGGTCTCGTCGATCCGTGGCATGCGGCAACCTTGGCTGCTAATGCAGCATGCTTTCGCGAGTCCACAATTTCAGAGCCATGCCCCCTGATTGATCTCAAGTTCCACAAGATGTTTGGGATGGTGTTCGCGTCGCTGGACATCACAGGGAAGTGAATGGATGAGGCACAGATCAAATGCTGGAGACACTGCCTCCTCAAGGCATTGTAGAGGCCCAAGATGACATTGTTCGATTTCTTGGAACCTGGAACGAGGAGTTGAATAACCTTCATACAGTCCAACAGCCAGCACGTGGACATGAAGCTCCGTCCTCTGAAATACTACTAGAATACGCGTCTATCTTGGCTAGTTGATCATGATGCGGAATGAACAGCTCCTCTTTCATAGTCTGCAGTGTTCTACGGTGCAGCTGGAGTAAAACACCGAAAACCAGACACCTGGACGCAGGCTAAGACGGTTAAGGATGCAGGCTACAGTGGTCGAGTTTGAGCATTGTACACATGTACACTGTCAGTGGCATCCACACGAGTCATCAATAATTGCACTCGGTCAATTGTTGTCCTTCCGGCTAGATTCAGAATGCTGCTTCCAAATGTTGTAAAGTTGTCCCGCTACTAGCCATTGCCGGCCCTGGAAAGCACTTGTGTCAACCCCGGGGCTCTCTTGTCAGATAGGTGAGTTCTGGTAACCTCCTTTCAATGAATTCCTCTCCCACATCAAATCGCATCTGTTCTATCTGTACAGACAGGCCACACTGCTCATATAGTTGACGACCTATTGGAGTTCCTTCGACAATGGCCTAAGCCCTTACATTATCAGCTGATTTCTTCACGTAGAAGACTCGCATGCAGGCGAGACTCTAGCAGCGTGTCATGGCCACAGGTAAGAGATTGACGAAATTTCGCGAACCTTGACGCCTTCTTTGTCTGAGGCTTTAGTCCCCCACTCGACTAGAGCTCTGCCTGCACCCAGCCGCCGATGATTTGGATGAACGGCCAAAAGCTCGAGCGCTGCGTCCGGGTAGGTTATCAGCAACACATGACATTATTCCAAGATTATTAGATTCCACGCACCATAGATCCCTTTCCCTTCAGAGTTCTTGATTGACTGGGTGCGTGGGATTACATACTCCCTCCACAATCGAGTCATGAATTCGCGGTCATCTGCATTCGGCCAAACCTCTTCTACATTCTCCGCCTCGGCTAGCGCTGAAGGCGGCGGTTCCTTCATCAGCGTCCATATGGCGAGACCAATGATCTTTTCCTGATCTGCTTCACCCGTCCGAGTGACTGCTTTGAGGAAGGTAGAGCTCTCGGAGCCCTGCTTCCAGGCTGTGAAGCGTTTGGAAAGCTGCGCTTGTCCAGCCGGTGTATCATGATTGGGGAAATAGATGTCCACGAAGGGCGCGTTGTGACCGAACGCTTTTGACATGACCTCAACGAATGTGGGAATGTCTTCATCGGAGACTAAAGCAACGTCCACTCTGCTTGAGGTTGTCATGTTTTCCGTTAGCCTGTGAAAGGATTCGAACTACTTGACGCAAAGAGACACGATTTGATTGTAGCAGGCATGGAAGCGCGAGTGGATGTCCAAAAGCGGGGTGCTGACGGCAGACGAAGATGTTGTGTCGTTCACACTGCCGTCGGCATCTAAGGTACAGTATCACGAGGAAAGAAGATCCATTTAAGGCCTATTTGGAGACTGGAGATCTCTTCCTAAGGCAAAATTCTGAAGATTGAAAATCTCGAAGTTCCTGCATCTTCTTTCAGAATGATTAACGACCTGTCAGCTAAATACTTCTTAGGCAGCAGGTCGTCACAAATCTACCTAGTTATCCAAGCACCGGTCAACCGCGTGCCGTTCTAAGTGAAGTATTAGTACTGAGCGTTGCGTATTGGTTGTGGTGTGTGGTTGATCTTGTGCTCCGCCCCTGCCAATCTTGCTCATTCAATGTCTCCCGATACCGTTTGCATGTATTGCTTCAGAATATCAGGTGTAAATCATCACAAACTGAGATGAGATCCCCGGACGTCTAGCATCAGATGACTAGTTCTCAGACATTTCAATGTAAAATCAGATCTATTTCATTTTAATCATAATGCCAGACGATGGAATATCGTGAAGACGCCGGTCAGGCCCAACCAGGTCATGCCGCCCCTTCTTGACGTTGCACCGTGTTTTCAGAAGCCTCAAAAGGCTGAAGTACGCTTTAGAGAAGACAAATAGCCCCGGTGCCCAATCATCTCTGCCCCAGAGCAGAGATGCATCCTGAAAGCTGGGGTAATGTGAGGTGGAATATCCCGGTCGATCAGTCTGATCTGATACTCGCGTGCATACGAGAGAGACACCATCTATCCGAGCTCGGGCCGGGACTGACGCTTATCGCACAAGAATATGACCCGTCTAGCACACATGACCGAAGCTATACCATTTCATTGGTACGAATACGTGCAAGTGTCCTCTCCTGAAGACACAACCTATACACAGCCAGGGGTCTTACGCATGCAAGCAGCAGAAGAGGGGCTAGCACGCATCACGGAGTATTCCGTTGAGATCGACCTTCCACATATACCACCGTCTCCGCGTTGCGGGGCACTCGCTTCCGGGAATAGGGTAAATTGCACATCGCTGAAGTGCTTATCACGAGGGCTTACTGCCGATACTCGCATCACAATGTAAGCGACGTGCCAAAGATTAGCCTTATACATTGCTCGCCACCAAGTACGTCAAATCGGTTGGCAATCGCATACTGTCTCCTTTGTGTGGCCACGTAATGTAGGTTCCCAATACGGAGACCTGATGGTTGATTGGTATAGCACCAGCCTTCCCCTTCAGCCCTTCAGAGCCCGGTATCAGGATTCTAGGGCTAAGAGGCGGCTTATCTTCGGATAGGCGTGCTTTCCGGTTCTACTGCTCCCCCGAAAAACATTAGGTTTGAAAATGAAATGTTTCAAAGTGTTGGGGCTTGTGCGTGCATCAGACGACATCTGTCAAAATGATAATTTTCCATGCGTTGCAAGTGGGTACCGGTAGTTGGAGCTTCATCATGTGCCAATCTGTATTTACATGTGCTGAATGCTAAGACATATGTCGCCTATAGATTCAATGCTATTCGAAATGTGCGATATTTATACTCGGCAGTTACTTCAAGTGCCAGAAACGTGTCAAATGCTGTGAGTGGGGTCTCTGCTGGTCCTAAACAAAAGCTGACATCCCGCTTTGTGATCTATGTTCGTTCATGATTCAGATCGCGCAAGAATCTCTCAGCGAGCTGAAACGATGCTTACTTCAAATGTTATTGAATTTGTCAACGCATCCTTATTGTCGATGCAATTCCGACAGCTTCCAGAGTTGCTTGTAAGTAGTCTAAAGCGTGCTGCGGTAGAACTAGTTCCCGATGTGTGTTCCGGTGGGGCGGGGGAAGTGCCATCTCAACGTTTGTTGGTTTGAAGTATGAGTGACTCGTACTGTCTCGGATCCTGAGCTTCGTCAAGACCCATGAAGACATCGTGAACCTTTACGTAGAGGCGTAGTTGCTGAAAGGTAGCGCAGAAATTCAAGACTATGGTCACGAACTTAATTGCTAATCCCAGGCAGCCGCTTCGTTTCACCATCCAATTTCGGAGTAGATAACCAGACTACCGAGCTCCACCCCATGGGTAGACCTGGGTCGGGTTGCCCAAGTCTCTTCCTCACTTGCAAGGGTTTCTCAGCTCCCCGAAAGAAGCTCAAGTAGCGGGTTTCTAGCAGTGTTCTATCGATTTTACACCAGTGTAAAGATGGCGTTGACCAGTAGATTGCGACCCGTGTAGCGAGGTACGTGCCACCTGGGGATGGGAGCATTTGAAGGCATGGGTGACAGATGTGTGACGGGACCGTTGCCTAGGGACTGTAAATGCTGGAGAAAACACGGCCGAGCTGGCAGGGCCAAATTTCCAAATTTTGGGAATCCGAGCTTTCCTTATGAAAATGTCAGCCCACAAAATACTACTGTGGTACCCAAACCGCGGGAAGATCGATCGCTGACGAGGGGATCTGTTCCAAATTGTACACAGTAGCAGTATTCAGCCACGGTTGATCCACGCAGTCCCACACAAGACAGGGTCCAGCCGGTCTGCACTCCACCTGGCTGATCGCTCCGATTCCGAGGAGCGGGTTCTCACCAACCTCGTCGCTGCAGCAGCTTGAGCAGGTTCCAGGAAGCCCTGGCAGTGCTTGAAATCGTCCGACATTCCGCAATACTTCTACTGACATATCACTTGTCCCCACCATGACCGCAGCAGGTTCGTAACTTGATCCTTTTGGGGTCGTGTTTCCATTGCGCGGATCCAACCCGGGGCACTCGGCCGCCGTCTCCACCAGCCGGCTACAAATCGCCTTGTAGTAGCGACCGAGGCTCCACCGCTCAAGGATGTTGCTGTACCTTGCAGATCTTCTCGTCCAACCACGGGCCGTCCCATCCCACCCCTCGTTCCCTGCAGGGCAGGTCGGATCCCGGCTGAATGGGCAGCATTGCCAATCTTCCCCTCGGCTACTGTACGTCAAGACCTGGGACCTGGGACGCACGCACCGAGGTACTGTGTACCCTAGGGAAGAACTTGATCCCCCTGACTAGGACACATCCTTCGGTCTCTAACTGCAGTATCCCATGCAGTGGCTCGACTTGTGATGGGGTGTGGCAACCTTGGGAGGCAACAACACATGGCCTTTTCCCAAATGTGGCCCGGCCAGACCCGGCCAAGGCATCCTGATACGGCAATGCACTCGCGATGCATGCACGCACCCCAGGCGAGCAGATTGGTGGACGTTGTTGTTTCGTATGCAGCTGCAGTGGCCTCGCTAACAACACGTGCACGGCACTTGGGGTGCCCAGGTGGGGAAAGCCGTGAGGGTGTCGATGAGAATGTCATGTGAGACGCGAAAGCGACTGTGCAAATGCAGCACGCCGTGCATTCTGGAGGCGAGTGGGTGTGAGAACATCTGGGTCGTGACAATCACATTGCTTCTTGTCATGCAGCTGTCGTGCCTGCGTGCTTATCAAGTTGACACAGTCGATGTGACCGATGCGTCCCTGACATTTAACTTTTCATACAGCGCCAGAGCTCCAGGATATCGACCGGTTCCCTAGCGAAATGGGAAATTAAGCTTGGATCCCAGCAAGTGAGCCTTGGGTTGGGCATTACGTGTGAAGGCCCTTTATTAGCGGGAGCCCGCTAGACTAGGTGTATCTCATGCGTCCTTGGGAAGAATCCACCAGTTCCGGCTCGGATCAGGTTCCGACGGATTCCGAATCTGGTTCAGCTTCAGCAGATTGTGGTCTCAAGTCCCCGAGCTCCACGGCAGGCATCTCGTCCCAACTCTTCGGCCCATTCATCTCATCCGAGCATGGAACATCTCGACGGGCCATGGGAGTGTGGACCGGTCTGCAAGCTGGAAGGCCCAGAGCACTTACAAGGCACTGTGCCTGTTTGGGTAACACCGGCCGATGCAACTCTCGACAACCAACAGCCATCTCCTTCCCGGATTGGCAGTCCAGCTTTGTGAATCGAGGCATCACCCTGGGAATTGACTTCCCTTCTCGCCCAAGTGGGGTCCACTCACCCATCAGCCATTCGTCTTCAGCATGCGTGTTCGACACAGACTCGCCTCAGAGGCACTGCCCTGCATTGACGTCTCCTCAGCAATCCTTACGGTTTCATAACACCATTCCGCCATTGGATGGGTTCCCAAAATGACCAAAGGGCCAGGGCGAGCCCTCGTTGTGGGACATTCCGGGCGAGGGATCATGCCTACCCATGCATGTGTTGTGTGCGAACTGCCCCAGCTTTCCCGCCTTAAAGCTCGGGTTGTTTTCAGCGCCGGGGAGGCGCAGGGGGACACTCGCCACGAGGTCGAAAAGCTTAATCCCAGTGAAAACTATTTCCCTGGCCTGGGCCTCTTTCGCTGCTTTTCGATATTACCCCGTGGACTCCCCCGGGCCTCTGCTCGTTCATGCTTGTTCGATACCGAACTGTTCGCAAGGGCTGAGGCTGAGGGCTCACCGCGCTCTCGCTCGCGATGCCTGGCATCAACCAACTCCCAGCTGGGTCAGAAGGGGCAGCTGCCATATCGCTGATATGGGCTTCAGTCAGCTGGGTCTGTAGCAGCTTGTTATTGTGGCTGACATGGTCGCACCATGAAGGATGGTCTTGTTAGACAGCCCGCTTCCGTTCCGGCCCATGACCGCCACCACAGGCATGTACGAGGTTTGATGCTAACCAAGACCGCTCCGACTTTCAGATCTCTCGCTGCTCGCTGTGTCATCCATCTCAAGCACAACCTTTTCCATAGTGCAGCAAATACGCGACATTACATTCTACGTCGACATAGTGACGGAGGGATTTGAACGCAAGTTGAGACTCCCTGCTGATGACCCGGAACTCGCCATCGCCAATGGGTCTTTTGGTGTCGACCTGGTCCTCTATTATCTTCGTATGGCTCCCTAATTTACAATCTGGGAGATGTACGCACTGACTAAAGATCTGCAGAGTACTACCTGTACAGCGTGCAGGCTATGCTGGTCATGTTCTGGGCAGCCGAGCTGTGTCAGTTGACTTATCAGGTTGGAGAGCGACGTACGATTCGGCTCATGTTTCGAAAGCTTCACACGGCGGGGAAATTAATCTCTTGGCTCCTTCCCTTGATGACCATCCTGATGCTACGAATTCCGTCCCTCAAGGAGTCTTTTGTGGCTTTCATTCTCATCGCCGACCTGCCCCGTCAGTCATTCCACCAGATACATGTCTGTCCACGGGGAGAGCTAATTGGCTGACGGCGTGAGAGCAGTGATGATCAGCCTTGCCATCGGAAGTGGGCTTATGATCGCAGTTCTGATCAGATACGTCAGGACAAGACAGAAGTTTACACAATGGAGTCCGCCGAATTGGAACTCCGGGACGACCTCGCAAGGGGGCACAGAGCCCACCGGCTCTCAAGACAGTTCGCACCGCAATCTGTCAGGACGGCGTGGCCTCTACGATCGATGGCTAATGGTCCGCTTCACGATCGCTTTCGTCTCGCTAGCGTACGGCCATACTCCCACCCCGTCCTCGTACGCGCACGTGTCGTGGTAATAACTCTCATGTAGGATCTTCGAGTGCACCAATACTCTCTTTCAGGTCACAGCATTACAAAATAATATTAAGGACTCGAAGGCCCCGGCACCAGACTTAAGTGCCGGGCGGGCAATACAAACGATGATCCTTTTCATGCCGGGCACTACACCGGGCATCTTTATATTCGTCGTCTTTGGGACCACCGCTTCGTCGAGAAAGAAGCTCGCCAACCTTTTAATACCAAAGAGCTGGCGCGAATCGTCAACATGTTGTGTTGGTCGCCGGAAGAGTCGTCCATCCACACCCGAGCTGCTCACATCGGGCGAAGGCGGCATAACCGTCAAGCGATCCCTGACCGTCACATCTACGAGCCGGCTACGCCCCAGCCCAGTTCATGATGACGACTTTTCCGAGCCCAGTATGATATCCATGGACGATCTGACGACACGTTCGGACAGCACACGATCAGTGCAAATCTCATCATATATGAAACCGCTGCCCCTGACCCCGGGGTCGCCACCCACTTCAAGATTCAACACACCTACCAAGGAAATATCCAGCAGGGGAGGGACAACATCAAATGTGAGAGAGTTGACCTCAATTGAGGAAAAGGACAGCGTCAGAGGTGGGACACTGACGAGGACAAACACGGACGACTCGCTCCGGGTACCCGATATTCAAGCCCTGGGGACAGAGCATAGCGATGATTCTGGGCCGATCTTACCGATACAGGGTCGCGACGTGCGGCATTCGAGAGATATGCTCACATTGAACAGGGAAGGCAGCCGAAAGGGGGATAGGAAGTCCATGAGTTTTTTGAGACCGAAGCGATAAACATTTTTTGTTATCGTTTCTTGCAGATAATGTGGCTGTAAATAAAACAATGATGATGTGATGTTTGTCCGAACCGGAATGATCAAATATTAACTCGTTGGGTTGATTTTGGCTACCTTTCTACAGCAGAGATGCCAATGCCGATTGGGCAACGTCCAATTGCCGCAGACAATTACTCTGCGACATTACGGGACCCGTGACACGATGCAAAAGCATCTGCACGGATGCAATCTGTCGCCAGTTTTAGATCAAGATCTACATTTAGCCTTACCAAAAACCCGGGCCGGTACACGGTATGGTAGGACTGATTCGAACCCCTGAGCACCTTAACACGGACATAGGGCGTCCGCTATATTGCCCGAAGCGGAAATCCACCCAGCTTCCGATGTAACAGGCGATACCATCCGGTGGAGCCATTCCGATGGCCCCTGGGCGAATACCTTGTACGTTATAGATGTCGTGCAGCATACCTTGAACTCAAATTCCTGCCAAGATCGAGGTGCTCTCTGCCGCAAAGACCAGCTTTCCCTCGTTGGCATCGGTACTGAACCACGTCTTTCGGCGCTGTATTCATTCGTCGTTCCAAGATGATGTGGTCCACGAGAAGCTGGCTGGCTTCTCTATGCTTGTTGCCAGGGAATGTTCTCGGCTCAAACCTATTGGTATCTCACTTCAGTGGCAGTATCTACTCGCTCTCATTGACGACAAACAACGGGACAGGGCAGCTTGCAATCATAACCACACTTCGAGCAGGGGGGCGCACGCCCAGCTGGCTGACACTGGACTCTGCGACTGGCAATCTCTATGTTACAGACGAAGCTCAATATGGCTCCCCAGTGCTCACCACGCTCAAGGTCAACAATGAACATAGCGTGCAATTGGTTAGCACAGCGCCAACAAGCGGCGGTGGAGTCCACAGTGCGCTATATGGAGGCAATGATGGGAGAAGCTTTTTCGCCGTGGCTGAATAGTGAGGCGCCTAGACATATTACCTTCAAGTTGCGAAGAGAGGGCGACTCGGTGGCGCGCTAATACTCAGACAGCAACCCATCGACAATATCGACCTACAAGCTCCCCCTTTCCGGGACCTCTCAGTATATACAGAGACTCGCATTCAACATGAGCGCTCCAGGGCCAGACCCTTACCGTCAGGACAAGCCGCACCCGCACTCGGTCTTCACAGACCCAACAGGCAGGTTCCTGCTGAGCGCAGACCTGGGCGCAGATCTGATCCGGATCTTCAGCATAGACGCCTCAACTGGCCAGCTTACTGCCTGTCCGGCCGCGGCGACGGGGGCCGGCGACGGGCCCCGCCACGGCGAGTTCTGGAAGTCGCCCTCGGGGGCCCTGTTCGTAAGCACCACTTCTCACCTGTTACGGATCCCGTCCTTTATCTTTTGGGATGTTCTGGAAAACAACACTTCAGGACCCGTAGCAGGACTAACGTCACCATCAGCTCTACATTGTCAACGAGCTCGCTGGATCCGTGACGGCATGGACGGTGACAACCCCTCCCGTGGCCGTGGGCGGCTGCCTCAGCCTCAGCAAGATCCAGTCGGCGTCGACGTATCCGCAGGGCAAGACGCCGCCGGCAGGGTCCAAGTCGGCCGAGGTCCGTGTGTCAGGAAACTTTGTGTATGCGACGAACCGAAACGATCAGTCTTTCGGCAGCAAGCAGGACTCTGCGGCGACCTTTGCGATCGAGCCGTCCACGGGCAGGCTCACGTTCGTCGAGGCGACCAACACTCACTCGTACTTCCCGCGGACGTTCGCTCTGAACAAGGCTGGCGATGCGGTGGCGTTTGGGGGCCAGACGTCATCGGCTGTCGTGGTCGTCGCCAGGGATGTGTCCACCGGGAGGCTGGGCAACGTGCTTGCTCAACTACAGGTTGGGGCGCCGGGGACGGTCAACAATGAGGACGGATTGAGCGCTGTAGTATGGGACGAATAATCCTGTGTTGGCTGAGAGATCTCAAGTAGGATGTAAACCTCGGCCAGGTACAGATGAATTCCTTTTGGAGGTAGAGGCTCCTCCATTCAATGGATAGACCTAGGAATAGAGCATATAGCTATACAGTGACACCAGGACCTCATTGCCTATTTATCTTGACGTGTATCACCCTACGTCCTTTACAATGATCCTTTGCATCCCTGGATATTCTGTCTCCGGATGCAGGATCTGAGAATAATGTTTCAGACAAAGTCTATCAACCTTCGAACGCGGGCTTAGTCCGCAATGATTCTGTAGTCCGAAATCACGAAAGATGCCAGGAAGGCAGCAAATGAACATGATGCAAACTGATCCAACATGGTAGCATCAGAAACTCACTCTATCCAGGGCATGTCCAATGAGTGAATAACTCACTTCGAAGTAGAATTTGCCCCTCACGTGGGATTTGGTCTTGGTCATGGTGAGAATTGCCATAGTCGCCACGAGGAGTTATACGAGACTTGGCTCAGCAAATACCGTACTTTATTGGCTTCGTTTCCTCCAGTTCCAGTTCTGGATATTTCCAAGTTTGGGGGAAACGCTTCGCCCTTGCCTAAATAATAGTACTCTGCTGAGGTTGATTCTTACATTTATCTGGTCAAGTGTTGATTTAGTAGCCCTTGCAACAGTGCGGCCGATACAACCATGGCCTAGGTATACGGAGTTGCATCGAACAGTAAGCAGCAAGGAGGAAAATCTGCCCTCGTGGTTCTGCCGAATCCTTCAGGATCAATTGAATCAAAGCCACCGCATAGTCGTCTTAGAAGGCCGGTATCCGGATGCACTTCTGTCATCGGACATGAGTGTTTTCTCGGGCAGTGATGAAACCGTGCAGGCAACCCGACGGGCGACAGTCGAGACAGGAACCATTTTTCTTTCCTGCGCGGGTGTGGTACGTCAGAGTGCATCACGATGGGCCGTTGAAGCGGTTAGCCAATGTACGAGCCACCGCTTGGCCGGCTCGGCTGCCGTGCTGTAAGCAAGGTCGGGCAACCCTGGCGGCGTGGCAGTGGTGTCCTGTCAGCAGTGGCAGGCAGGCAGGCAGAGAGGCTGAGCCCAAGGGAGAGAAGGAAGGGCGATCTGGAGGCCCACTCGTTGAAGATCCCCTGCATCGGCCGCAGCTGGCCTGGGCGGTCTTGCTGGGCGAACCCTGGGCGGCATAAGTCACTGCCTAAAACAGCGTGCTTGGCTCTCACGATTAGTGGCCAAGGCTCAGAGGTGACAGAGGCAATGCAGTGCCTTCAGCGGATCAAGTGTGCCCCAGGGTGGAGTTAGGCCGCTTTCTCGGCTGGGGAAGCGATCCTTCGCGTGCAGCACGGCAGGGATCTCGTGTCGGTGCAGGCGCCAGCGACGAAGAAAAGAAATTCGACAAGTTAAAATAAGTATGCTTCAGCTGCCCTGATTTTCTTCCAGATTTGAAGATATGCTCCTGTGTCAGACTTCATTGTTTTGGTTGCAGTTTTCAAACCGCCAGCAGAGACCTCATCACGACACTTCTCATCTCATATAATCACACCCATAAAACACACCAAAAATGGCCTCGCAACAAGTTGTCGGCGACTCGCCGTTCCTCAAGCGCGTGCTGATTCCCTTCTGGGTCATCCGCATTATCATCATGCTGATCTATGCCGCCGTCTACATCGCTGCGCTCGCCGCCTTCGGCGCCTTCAGCGACGAGATCAACGACGCTCTCGAGGACGAGGGCTACCAACGATCTTCCATGGGTGCCATCATTGGCGTCATGGTTGTCGTGCTGGTCATCGTGCTCGTTTGCCTGATTCTAGACCTCGTTTCCATCATCAAGCGCTCTAAGAGGACTCTTAGCCCGCGCTTCTTCCTCATCACCAATGTGATTCAGACCACCGTCTGGGTCGTACTTATGGGCCTGTCTCTGGCTGGCTCAGTCGCCTCCGCGGCGAACATCATCATCCCTATTATCATCCTGTGAGTTTGCTACCTTTGCTGTCAGCTTACCTGCCAGTCGAATCACTGCCATTTGCTAACGTGCTGATTTTCCCTCCCGATCTAGTGCTTCCTTCATTGGACTCCTCATCTACGCCAGCGTCATCTTCCACAAGTCGCGCAAGGGAACGCTGAACAGCAGGAGCGCACCCGCGGGAGCCGGCATGGAGCCTTACAGCCAGCCCACAGCGTACCCGAGCTATAACAACCAGCCGAAGGCCTCGTACGACCCCGGTGAGGCTCCTGGTAACTACAACATGGACAACTACCGCCAGGCCTGAGTTACGGGGAAGAGCCCCGAGTGCACACGCAGAGGACTAAATGTGAGCCTGCATGACTGTTATGGTTGTATGACAAGATACCTGGCGCTTGGAGTCAAATGTGCGATTTTTAACATTCTTTTCTTTTTGTTTGCTTGTTCTGGGTCCTGCTTTCTGAGAACAACGGGGGAACCGAGACCCCAGGGTAGTAATTACGTGCATTGAGTGGCGTCCACGGGGCAGCATAGAAAGATACCAGTAGTCGCTCTGAATTCATTCTTCCCGTGCATATCACATATTGTACATCTGTGACGGTGGTTCCGTCATCTTCCCCGATGGAGTGCTCTGATAAAGCATGCCAAAGCACGGGTGTGAGTCTCGACAGGCTCAGCCGCTGACCACGTCCACCAAGGGTGCCCCGGAGAGCGTTCATCGCCGCGACCAAACTGGCCAGTCGGGATCCCTCGCAAGCTGAAGCTGCGCCATATGAATCTTTGCGTCCTCAGGGTCGTCGAACTCCCTGAGCGCAGCCACGGCCTTCCCGTCATCGCCGGGCTTGATGAAATAAGGCCCGTCAACCTCACACTGCGTGTAGCCCTCAGGCAGCGTGCCGTTGTACAGGAAGGCCCTGACATGCTTGGCAAGGCACGTCGAGGCCACGGCCACGGAGCAGTGGCCATATCCTTTGACCTCGACGATGCGCGAGCGCGCAAACGCGTCGTTGGCAGACCGCGCAGACACAAGCGGGCAGACGGGGTCATAGGTGGTGGAGAGAATCAGCAGCGGGTGGGCGGTCTCGACACCGCGGCGCGGGACATACGTGTGCGTCTGCGGGATGCGCCACTGTTGCTCTGCGTAGACGCCGCTGTACATGGCCGGGCCGAAGAGGCTCGAGTTGAAGACGGGCGCGATGATTTCCATCGCCGATTCGCGGTCCTGAGGCCAGTGCTTGGGGCCAGACGGCATGTCGTTGTTTTGTACGAACGTGTTGGCGTCGCCATCCAGCCCGAACGGGTCGCCGCCTCCGTAGGCCAGGAACGCCTCGGTTGCGTTGCCCTGGAGCAGCTTGGCGAGCTTGTCCGCGAGGGGCCACCAGTTGGCCGGCTTGTAGAGGACGGGGAAGATGCCGTAGAAGAGGATCTTGGCGTGGTCAAGCAACCCGTACTGGGTGCTGTTGATGTACACGCTCAGCGGCTCCTCGTAGACGCTATCGACCAAGCCCAAGACCTTGTCGTACAGCTCGTCGGCCGTA
Source organism: Diaporthe vexans (assembly GCA_021188095.1). Taxonomy (NCBI): domain Eukaryota; kingdom Fungi; phylum Ascomycota; class Sordariomycetes; order Diaporthales; family Diaporthaceae; genus Diaporthe; species Diaporthe vexans. Next base: position 460,577 of record JAJLLZ010000009.1, read on the forward strand.
TCGGCAACTGACAACAGCGGGCAGTCTTTGCCGGCCTTGACACACTCGCTGAAGAACCCCTCGAGCACCTTGTCGGTGTCAGACAGATCCTCGGTGCTGGCGAGCTCTTGGTACCAGTCAAACTGGTTGACGACGCCGTCAATGATGACACGATGCGACCGCTCCGGGAACAGGCCGGCGTATGTCTGTCCTAGAAGCGTGCCGTAGCTGAACCCCCAGTACACCATGTCCTTTTGGCCAACAGCATCGAGTATGCTGTTCATGTCAGCGGCGGTCTGGGGCGTGTTGATATACAGACCGTGCTCGCCCATGGTATCGGCACAGGCGCGGACAAAGTTGTGCGCATTGGCGTAACCTGCCCCGCTATCCTCGACGAGGCGCAGTGGAGGGGGCGCCTCGAGATTCCGGCGGGTCTCGCGGTCCGGGTAGCAAAGTGCCTTGGGGGCGGAGCCGTTGATGCCGCGGGGGTCAAAAGAGAGCAGGTGGAAGCCCTCCCCGACGATGGTGTGCAGCTGGTGACCACGACGGTGGAGAAACTCAAAACCGGAGCCGCCGGGCCCGCCGGGATTCAACAGCAGGTTCTGGGTGGCGTTGTGGCCGCGCAGGCGGATCAATGGCACGGTGAAGACCTTGTCGCCCGAATTGGTGGCGTTGAACTGGTCCATGGGGACGGTGATAGTGCTGCACTCGACGGGCCGTCCGCTTATCTCGCCGCATGCCTCCCAGCTGATGTGCTCGCCTTGGTAGCTGTGCCGCTGGCCCTGGTTGTGGTGGTGGTGGTGGTGGTTTGCACAGTGGTGGCGATAGATAGGGAGCAATAGAGAGGTCCAAGAGTAGTGTACGAAGGCGAAGCAGGCCAGGAAGCTGGTCAGCAGCAGGAAACCTCGGGTGCGTCGTGCTCGTAGTTGTTGTTGAGCTTGACATGGAGCCCGGGGCAGCTGGTCGCCGCCGACTGTCGGCCCCAGGAAGGGCTGCTTCTCATCCATAATAGAAGACCACGGGGCCCAGGCTCGGCTGGATGGTTGATGGTGGGAGTGGGAGTGGGAGTGGGAGTGAAGACACAAAATTGGTGCATGAGATCAAGAGAGTTGAGGATGTAATCACTGTGGGACAAGGAGTGAGTGTGAGTGGGCGTGGCGTGTAAGCGTCGTCGACTTTAGGTTTCGAGCTGGGCCCCGCAGTAAGCAACGGGTCAACCTTGGCCGTCGGGCTGCACCGTGCACGGGCGTTGTAGCACCGCCCAGAGATCCTTCTTCAGTGGCCCCAACAACGAATCACAGCACTCAGGTGACTGTCCTCTTGAGAGAATGTGTGCCGATAGACATGGGCGACAGCAGTCGCCATAATCAAGCCTGTCCTGCCCGAAGTCGATGGTGAAAGATCATCTGCAGGGGCCGCTGACCTTGGGTGTTCTGGTCACTTACTTATATTGGACACCCATGCTGGTATGATTACCTCGTGAGCGCACACACGGTGAAGAGGAAGTTCGACGCCAGAGATCCTATCAAGTCCAAACAAGGATTGCTTCGATGTCCGCCACGCGACTACAGTGAAAGAAAGGAAAGAAAATTCTATGTGCCAACTTCCAACCTTCTATGGGATGATCTCCTATGAGACTACCTCCTATGAGACCACCTCCTATGAGACCATCTCCAACAAGACAATTTACCAGGAGCTGGCAAGCCACAGGGGCTCTACTACGACATCATGTAACTTTCTGAAGATGTGGCCGTGTCATGGTAACCTTAGAATGGTATATCTGACACTATCGAGCGCCAGGACTTCCGCTGCTCACCATACTCCACTCCTGCACGCAACCCGCTCGGAGAAATCGCTCCACTCGGTTCCGGATTCCTGGGACCTTGACTCGTCCCCACGGACGAGTCGTTGACCCAGCTCCTCATCCCCCCCCCCCCAAGCCGACCTCCGATAACCACGCGACAGGCAAATTAGCGAGTACATCTCGACTGGCGTGCCCCTGGATTGCCATCCCTCACCAATGCCTCAGCAGTCCTCGTCCAAGGGCAGCCGGAAACGCTCGAGGACCGGCTGCCACCGGTGCCGGGTTCGCAGGATCAAATGCGACGAGTCCAAGCCTGTGTGTCGACAGTGCCAAGCCAAGGGGTTCAGCTGCCAACCCACATTCACTTTAAAGTGGGAAGACGAATATGCCTCAAGGGGATTGGCCTTTGGCCGCACCGGCGTCTGGTCAAAGGGCCCACTCGCCGCGAGATCCCCGGATTTCACCGCTGTCGCACACTATGACACCCCGTGGTGTACCATTCCAACAATTCAACCTTACAGCTTTGTCAATGTCACCTTCGGACGACGGAACGACGAGTATGGCGCTTTGACAGCTGCTGAACCTCGACTGTTGGGTTCGGATAGCCACGTGCAATCTTATTACGGTGCTGCCGGAGTTGGGCATCTTGACGGTCAAGATGTCCTGGAAACAGGCACTTGTCTGCCAACTTACCTTGGGCAAGCCGGGAAAGAACAAAAGGCAATGGCACCTCATCTAAGCCGAATACCATCGCTCATATCATTGAGCCCGCTTCAAGCGACGCTCCTGGAATATTACACTAAAAGACTCTGCCCCGTGACAGTTTCGAGTCCGCGTTCCAAATCTCCCTTCGCAACTTTGATTCTCCCCTTTTCAGTCACCAGGTCACCGGTGGTCCTACATGCAATACTCGCCCTCGCTGCCAGCCACCGCGCAAGGCAAGATGTCACATTCAAGGCAACAGCCCTACAGCTAAGTGGCGGTGTGCTTCGATACCTCCGTCGCAGGATGAAGGCAGGGGATGCCACCCAAGTCGCACTTGACCCCGAGACGCTTCTCATCACAATGATGCTCTGTCTGACGGGAATCGTCCATGATTGCGACGAGCGGTGGGTCGTGCACCTGAAGGGTGCTCGCGACCTCATCCGGCTGCGCAGGCAGGCGCTCCTCACGGCCGCACCACAGAGCCAATCCTCCATCGAGCTTGTGAACTTCTCCGAGAAGTTCTTTGCTTACCAAGACATCATCGGTCGAACGGCCTGTGGTGAAGAGCCGATCTTCGATGGCGACTTTTGGGTGTCCCATGGGACCAGTAACGACACGGACGCCTGGTTGGGCTGCTCTCCAGAGCTTGTGTCAGTTTTGTGCGTCGTCACGGAGCTGAGCAGGCAGCGGTCCAGAGACTCTGCTGTAGCAAACTCAACTTCTTTTCTATCCCAGACCTTCATTCTAGAGAAGAGGCTTGGCCGGCTTGAACAGCGAGTGGGTGATCCAGAGGACGATATACTCCAGACTATGGCGGAGCTGAAACGGCTTTCCGCTGTCTTGTATCTTGAGTGTGCCATCCGCGGTGCCCAGCCATCCTCTTCGCAAGTCATCGCGTCAGTCACTCAGATCCTGCGTCTTGTATCTGCGCTCCTAGAACGAGATGTCACGGCCGGGCTCACATGGCCTATCTTCGTCGCAGCCGTTGAGCTGGACCCACTAGAAGAGTTAGTCTGGACAACTGAATCAGTTGCCCCACGATACGGACGTAACTTCGTATTGTTCGCTTTGGACAAAATGGCTGGGAATTGTTTGTCTAATGTTTCACAGACCCTCTCAGTAATTGAAAGGTTTGGGAGTCGAGAGACATGAGCACAAATTCTGATGAGAATCGCCGACGGAACGACTGGGAACAACACGTCGCTCCGTTCTGCCATGGCTTGTCTTTGGGTTAAAGAAGACACTTTGAAACATGACCACAAAGGAAAGACATCGCCATCTGAGAGCCAGTTACCAAACCTGAGATACGGACCTCACGAAGAAAGCGTCCTGTTTGGCGCTGTTGTTTCAAAGTTGCACTACGGAATTACATCAAGCATGTTTCGGCGCACACTGCTGTGCTCTGGACAGGGCTCAACAAGTTCTCAGTGTGTTCCATTGTCAGTACATGTGTCTTGGAGGTTTTGTCAAGGTGAGTAGTATACAGTCTCTCGTGGCATGGCATTGCTACTAAACGGTGAAATGGATCTAGCAGTCCAAATTCTTACCTCTTTCCACCCACAGGTTTGAGATGACCGTGGAGAATCTCCCGGTTGCTTCTCTGCCGGGGTTTTCAGACGGCTTCTCATCCTAAATTCTTCACTGAGTACAGGGAAAAATGACGAAGGGGAACGGCGACTGGGCCAGCGGACTCCCATTTTTGAGAATTATATATTTGGAGTCTTCATTCTTCTTGTGAGGACAAACTTGTATCGTCGAATGAAGCGACAAAAAGTCCAATTAATAAATCTCTAGCGTCTGGGGCAGAGAAATTGCGTGCTCTACGTGATTGAGGGGTGCATGTATAGCTTGTCAGAGGCCGGTGTGCAACATTTCAATGGAGTAGTTAGTAGAGATCAACACGGGCTGATTAGAACAGGCGAGAGTGTTCTCAGACAACCATAAATTAATGAAACTAATGCAAGCAGCTGAAGCAAGTGCGGTCGATCTCATTCTGGGCAGTCTCAAAACTGTATTTCGATCTTCCCAATGGTCTGATATCCTGTCGACCTGTTCTGCGTGTCTCAACAACATATCTGAGACTTAAGACTTCTTGTAAGCAGCTTCCTGGGCAACAGCCCAGTCGCCTCCAAAACGCTCCACTATTTCAAACTGCTTCCCGCCAATGAGAAGACTGTCAGTAGCTTCGGTGTATGGCTTCATATAATCCTTGTTGAGTTGATTCTGCAGCAGTCAGCAGGTGACAGAACACGACATTATACTGCGTCGTCTCCCTGAAGTTCACGAGAGCCCGCCAATGACATCTTGGCATGTGAGACGTCGGAGCACGTTTTATGAGATTGCAAGGAGTTGGGAAATCTCACCTCAAAAAACCACTCCTTGCTTTTACTCCAGTTCTCAATCCACTTGAGCTTGCTTGGCTCCCCAGGATACCTGAAAACTTCGAAACTCAGGCACTCTGGCTCAGCGGAAACGAGCTTGAAAACTTTCCAGAAATGCTCAAGGAACTCGTCCAACTTCCCTTCCTGTACGGTCGTGTTGACGATGAGTGTGAACCCATCGCTCTTCTCCGGCTGTGGGAAAGGCATGCTGATGGCGTCTTCGGAGTCGTAGTCAAATTTACAATGGTGTTGGACGGGTATGCGAAAAGCCGGGTAATTAACTAGGATGGGATGAAGGTTGATTGAGCAGAGACAAAACTTTTGACGAGGCCCGCACTGAGGAGGTCCGATCATTTATGTTGTATTGGGTTACTCCACAATGCAGAACCAACAGTCCTTCAACGGTGGATTTCTAAGCCCTAGTGCCAAGAGGGATACCGCGATCAAAGTAAGCACTTGCGGCAGGGATTGGTCAGCCGACCGAAGGATTGCAACAACCACACCAGTGTCAGCCTACGCGAGTACCGTATCTATCCCCTTACCAAGGCAACATCCTATCAGATAGCCTCCTAGAGCACAACCTCCTAGAGGCAAGCCTCCTTATATAATATATTCTTGAGGATAATCTGCCATAAGATAATATATCATAGACAGGTTTGTTATTATTAAGATTGTAGTTACTTAACTACCTAGTATATAATTAGGGGTTTAGATAGGCTAAAGTACTATATAAGTTCATCCTTAGCTACTAAGGTATCTCCCTTGGGCTCTAGACTTGTTCTTTAATAGACCTATTACCCTTCTCCCAGGCGCTAGGGGAACTATCCCCTTAGATATTTGCGAATTTCGTTTATGAGCTGTCGCGCCGGGGCCAGGCTGGTTCGACGAACCTAGTGAAAGTGTATGTCAGCTATTTTCTATCTGACCGTACTGAAAAGTCCATAATCTACTGGGTATTTGTTCCTACCAGCTTGAATCCCTACTTGAGTCCTTTTTGTCTTACACCCTCATAGCGATTCATTCACCAACGTTCTTGGACAGGGACCACGCGAGATCGGTATTGTTGCAACCCGAAGTCGTTCAATATCCCACGGACACACGTCCTGATAGAGAAATGCGTTGATACAGAAATTGTGCCTCATGCCCCGCTCAAACACACGAGAACGACGCAAAACTTAGGATAAATTTGACTTCACATACGAAGACTGACAATGCTTCTCATAGTATACAAAGAACAAAGATATCTCGTCCGTGTCCAGGCGAACAAGACCCAGCACCCTTGGAGTGATTAAGTTATACAACACGTACAGAATTACTTCCCATGCTTTTCGTTTTCAAATGCTGCTTGCCCGTCTCTTCGGTTTCTAATGATTTCTCACTGATAAATAAACCCGACAAAAAGCCCACACAGGCAAACCCCGCCATGACATACCATAACACCTGGAACGCCTGTTTGTAAACTTCAATGACAACACCGAGGACATCAGACGGAATATCGAGACCCTTCAAAATTGGAATTGATCCAATTGCTTGGCTAGAACCGCCCAGTGATGTGATAGCTGCTGGCAGGGGCTGTAGAACAGCAAGTGATGTCTTAAAAACACTGGAGAAAACCGTAGACGCAATGGAAAGACCTATCAGAGCGCCAAACAGTCGGAAAGCCACAAGTGATCCGACTGCGAGGGCTTGGTCGTCGGCGTTTGCGGCGCTTGCTTGCATGGAAAGCACCGGTACCGTCCACAAAGCACCGAGACCAACGCTGGCGATGATTTGAAACCCAGCCGTCTCTGCAACGGATGATTCTTTGTCAAAGATCGAAATCATTCCAATTCCAACACTAATAGTCATCCAAGACGCCCAGAATTGCCACAGGTACCGACGGCTGACCTCGATGGCGACCCCTGACAACAGGGCGAACCCAACTACTCCGCAACACGATGGCAGAATAGAAACTGCAGATTGAAAGGGCGACTGTAGTTTCACAGCCTGAAAAAATAGAGGCAGATATGTTGTCGCGGGATAGATTATGAGGCCATGTATTGTGCCGCTGGAAAGTGTCATTAGAGAAGTCCGTGACTTGAAAATGCGGTGCGGGAACAAAGGTGCTTCCGGTTTTGCTTCATAGAAGGCAAAGGCCAGAAGGATTAGCAGCCCAAGTACCAGAGGAACAATAGTCTGCCACGAGGACCAAGGAAACAGGTTGTCGGCCCAGCTGAGTGGAAGGACAAAAGCAGCTGCGCCGATGGTAAACAGAAGGCTTCCGGCCCAGTCCAGCCGCGCGAACCTCGATTGAAGTGGCTCATCGAGCTTCTTCAAACGGAGAAATATGGCCGCGAGGGCGAAATCCACGCCGAGAAGCGGGACATTGATCCAACCGATCCATCGCCAGCTGACATACTCGCTGAATCCTGCACCTATAATCGGCCCCGCGATAGTACCCGCCGCCATTGGAACAGCCATCAAGCCGATGTACAGTGGTCTTTCTTTGAGAGTTGTGATGTCCACAATAAGTATCTCGTTGAGGACGTCAAGTCCGCCGCCACCTAGCCCCTGGATCAAACGGCCTATGATGACCACGGGCATTGAATTCGCGGTGGCGAAGACGATGGATCCCACTAGGAAGAGGCAGTAGCTCGTGTAGAGAGGGATCTTGCGGCCCAGCACGTCTGACGCGCTGGCGTACGTAGGCAGGCTGACAACAACTGTGAGTGTGAAAGCGAGGCTTGCCCAGAATGCCTCAAAGGTTGTCCCGCCCAATTCTCTTGTGATTATCTATGCGAATCAGCTTTTGTGACTGGCGTGATGTGGAGATCTGCAGAGCGTGGGTGGCTTACTGGTATCGAGACCGACATGATAGTTGAATCTGCAGAACAGACGAACACCATGATTAGAAGGCAGAGAAAAGCCATATAGAATGAAAGCGGCTTTCTGTGTGGGACGGGCGCCTGTACAGCCTCAGCTCCCCCCTGCTGCGCCGCAGAGCTCGCCTCCTCGGGTCTTCTTGCTGTGCTTGGAGCCTGAGGTTCGGCGAGCCATGTAGGCGTAATTCCCATATCATTGTTGTCTGGTGTCCTAGTCGTGTCCATTTAAGCAAGTACTATACTATACGTGGATGAGCTCCGGGATGCACTCAATCCCTACAAACGAGCAGCCTTCACGACATAAAATGCAAGGCCGTGGTCAGTTGTAAAGATGGAGACCATGAGCAGGGTGCTCGGCTGACATTTCTGGTCAAATTTACGCAAGGCATAGGAACTAGTCATAAAGGGGCATGTGATCGTCAAGACGGAAAATATGCAGCATTCCAAAGGTTACTCAGACAAAATGTCGAATCTCGCGAGCAAACCTGCAGATTTGTGGCGCCATCCATTCTTGGTTTCTGGGCGTCACTAGCGATGACACGGCCCGCTGTAGCACAAGGAGCAAGCAGAATTCTGTGGGCAGATCGCACCTATCAAGGCATCGGTCAAATTTCCAGAGCCGATCAGCACTCCGAGTCGTGATCTTTTCCGCTTTATGGATACAGTCCAGGTGTCAACATCGCGTGTTGCATGCTGTTGATGAAATCACATGCGTTGAACACTTTGATATAGGGCACTAACGAAGTTTTCGAGCGCATTTTTGCTTTTCTCGTGCTGGTGTCGCCCAATCTTGCTTTTCATGTTACACAACATGCCGCTGGGTGAACAGTGCCAATGTGAGCAGGACACCTTGCTCTCGGATCGCAGAGATGAGGTACGCTCATCTAGAATCAGCAACTCCAGAGTCTGCGGAATATCACACATTCTGATCATTTCTCCTACCAGCGTGCGTTCCATTTATCTGACTTTTGGAGATCTATGTTGAAGCGAATTCCCTGGAGAGATAGCGGGTCCATCGAAGACAAAGTCAAGGACGGTCTACAAGAAGTCCTGAAGGGAAAATCAGGCATTGTTGAAGAATTAAAATCGAGTCTTGAAACATTCAGGCCGTATTTCACAGTCGTAATAGAACATTTGCGTATAGAAAATCTCAGATTTCAGGCGTAATGGTCATCGTGGCATCGCTGTTAACTGTTCGTAAGATTTTGTCCAGGATGATATCTCGCCGCTTTAAATTGCTTCCATTTCTATGATTGGCATTGTAAAGGAGCGCTGTCTATTTTCCCCGATATTTATACGAGATTTCGGAATGTCTGCGTGGCCCGTCACTGTTCCTCCGGCTGCCCAGGTGTGAGCCTTGAGTACCCAACGTTGGATTCCTAGCTCGCAGACTGTGTACGATGCAAGTCGGGACTCTCAAAAAAGTTTTGGACCCAAAACTTCAAGCTCCAACTGCGGACAAGGAATCCTAAGGGGTGGATACTAGTGCCAACCCTCCAGCTCTAGGTCAGCACCGGCATACGAGCTGTCAGGGAGGAAGGAGGTGGCTCGAGCCCCCTCCCCTTTCAATTCAGCTCCTTGTTCTTGGATTAGCGCGAGGATATTCTCGGACAACTGTTGTCCAGGCCCTTCTAGCTGCAGCCCTCTGACATAGGTAGATAGTGTCGCCGTCGCCGTGTCCTCGATTATGTGTGGTTCTAGCTTTCCCAGCCGTTCCGGAACGTGGGTGTTGCGGAGCGCCGTCCCACGCTACTACAATTAGTGCCGGAGACGCAGTTAGTTCAGAATTATATTTGAGGACAAAGCATTCTTGTGGAAGCCTAGATCTCGAGCAGTATATATAAGACATGCCTTAAGAAGGCTGCCAGAAGGTCGTATGCTCTGGCAACTGTTACCATCCGGCATTGCTTTGAGTGTCCATATGGGCCATTTCCCTCATTTCAACACAATTTTGAAAGGAAAAAACTCTCTTTAACGTTATTTCTTCAGCAAGATCAATATGCTTCTCGATATTTCCAGAAGCGTGTGCCTACTCTTGCCGCTTGTCTCTGGGCTCGGTCAAGCTGGACTGGTGCCACAAAAGAAAGCTGACATGTGCGGCCAAAAGGGTGACGATGGTGGGAAGGGGAATTACGACTATGACGACACCGGGAAATACTCAACCTACTCCAAATGCTCGGCTCGCTGCATTGCGGACACAAAGTGCAAAAGCTTCAGCTTCGGAGGCAAGACATGCTTGCTTTTCAATGTAGCCGTAAGTGGCAACTTCGCCGCCGACGCGAGCAGCTCGGTCATCTTCTACGATCGCGGATGTATCTCTCCCACCACAACACCGGCCAGCAGCTCCGTAGCAAGCTCGTCCAGATCTAGCACTCAGTCGACCAAGGCTAGCACTTCGTCGACCAAGCCCGCACCCATTTCGACCATGTCGACCATGTCGACCATCTCGCCCATCTCGTCCGTCACGTCCGTCGCCACGCCGACAGCAACATCGTCAACACCGCCAGCCGTAACGGTCCCGGCGGGCTGCAACGTGCCGAAAACATTCACCATGACCTCCTTCCGGTGGTTCAACTCGACCCACAACCTGGACTGTGCCAATCGCAACTACCCCGAAGACGCGCGTGTGTGCTGGAACAGCGCCTCCAATTCTGTCTGCGCCGACGGCGATCCGGCGTGCATATGCACTCCGTTCTGCTACACTGGTTTACCATCGGCTGCTTATCAGCCGCTTGGGTACGGGCCCCCCGATACCATTTCCATCGGCTTCGCCTCTGGAGCTACCTGCTCGGCCGCCAACGCGCAGTCCATCCGCCGTTATGAGATCGGCGAGGGCCATTTTGATTGTGGCAGTGCGGCGGATTACATTGGATTCTACGGCGACTCGAACAAGGACACGGGCAATACTGGCACTGTCTACTATAATAACTATGGCAGCGGGTGCAACGGAAAGGTCGCGAGGTATGAGGGCAGCTTTCCTTTGACTTGTACTCACGACGCCGGCAAGAACGCCACTTGCACTGCTCCGGTGCCGCTGGATTTGACATTGGTCGGGTTGGCGTAGACCTTAAAATGGGGGTGATAGAGAATAGATGGCGATTCTTGCCTGGCGATGCAAACGATTCGGGAGCTGCCCTGGCTCACAGTATACAAGGAGCTTTTTAATCACATCTTCATACACAGTGTCCCTGCCGTACGGCCAGAAGGATTTGGCTTTGTGAATTTGACGGGAAGCTATGTCATCGCCTGAAGCTTGGCATTTCAATCAGTCGTACCCATGGCGCCGAGCTCGTCCCGCAGATGAGAGGCTGAACATACTCACAGTCCGGATCTAAGATCCCAAGCAGCAAGCTCAACTGCCGAACGGAGCCCTTGTGGCAAGCTGCGAGATCGGTGTCATGCTTCCGGCCCACAAAACCGTTGCATGCAGCGCTGAAGGCAGAGAAATACAGCGAATCGTACATCAGGGCTAGTCTACTTTGACAGAGGATCCTCCCCCCTAACTAGGGCCTGAGGGATGGATTGCATTTGGTCGAATGACTGACACATGAATATCGTAGGCTGGAAGAGAAACCCTTCGGCGTTGCGCAATATTTCCAGTCCCCACGGTCTCAGGCCGGTGGCGAGCTCGTTTCCATCTGGGTAATGCGACCGAATATCAAACCCACTCAAGCACTGCAGAGATGCAAAACGAATCCAACCAAGGGCACATTCGCATAGGTGCCCCGAGGGCGTGAACATATTCAAGGCCTGTCCGTCTTTGTTCCAATGAGTCCCAGCGGCGGCTTTCAAGCCACCGAGATCTCTTTGCCAGTGCGGGCGCTTTCCTTGATGGCTTCTACAATCTTCAGCACTTCTGCCGCCTCCTGCGCTGGTACAGGTAGATCCTCCTGGTTCCCAGACACCAAGGCCGCGGCCAGAAGCTCGTAGAACCTCAGATACGTCTGAGGTTCGATGTTGGGGAAGGTGTAGTCTTGGATCGAGCCGTCCTCCTGGACCACGTCGATGGTACCATTATACGCGGCACCGTCGACGCCGAAGCCCGTGTCGGTGATCTTCATGCCGCCGATGAGCTGAGGCTCTTGCGCATCAAGCCCTGTCTTGTGGTAGCTGCCCTTAGAGCCGCGCACCCAAAACCGCGGCTGCTTGCTTTCGGCGCTGAGCACCCCGATCCGTACGTGCACCAGCAGGCCCTTGTCGGCATAGGTGAGAGTGGCGTGAATGCTGTCAGGCTCATCTTCTAGGCCATTGGCTCCGGAGACGAGCCTGCCCTCGCGCTGGTTTATGAACTTGCCGTCTGGTATGTGTTAGTCGCCGCAACTTGCTACGGACCTCGGGAGCCTAAAGTGCCACATCCTGGAATATCCCAAAAGATGAAGGACGGTGATACATCAGAGAGGAAGAATAATACTCACAGGCTGCAGTCGGCTTGCCGAAGAGCACGTAGACCTGGTCGAGCAGGTGGGTTCCTAGATCATATATGGCGCCGTTACCGTCGGCCATAGTCAGCGTGCTTTTCCAGGATCTTGGACCATCCGGCCTATAGCGGTCGAAGTGTGTCTCGAATTCGTAGATTCGGCCAAGTCTACCCTCGTGCAAGAGGTGCTGTACCGTCAGGAAGTCGGCGTCCCAGCGCCTGTTCTGATAGACGCATAGCAGCTTGCCCTTCTCTTTTGCCAGTTTGACCAGTTCCTCTGCTTCCGCCGAGGTCGGGACGAATGGCTTCTCTGTGAGGACATGCTTTCCAGCTTCGATGGCTCGCTTGGTCTGGTCGAAGTGGGTGTTCGGCGGGGTGGACAGGACTATGATGTCGACATCTGGATCTTGGAGCGACTGGTCGAATGAGGTGTAGTGCTTGAGCTCGGGGTGGTCGTTGGGCGCCGAGTTGCCTTCGGAGGGCTTTCTCTGAACTATGGAGTGCAACCGCAATCCTTTTGTCGCTGCCACGAAAGGAATGTGGAAGACCTTGGCTGAAAGTCTGTCATGTAAGTGTCCGCGGTCAGCAGCGTCCTCCTCCCCACCGTCCCTGCAACAGATCTGGCGTAAGTTACCCATAGCCAATGATGGAGACATTGAAGACGCTGTCGGCCATGTTGTGCGAGTAAGTATGTCAAGATGATTGCCGCGATGACACAAGTGACTGTAGAGATTCAGAACGACGTCAAGATAAGGACCGCCTCGACGCTTTACTCCCACTGCAATGCTCGGTGCCCATCTTGGCGGCTAAGGGCTGAACGCCCTTAAAATACAGATGGTCCAGAGGTCGTGATGCTGGAGCTACGGGCCGAGGTCGGCAGGCAAGCGATGATGCTAGCGTCGACTGTCGCTCCCCCTCACGGGGCAGCCTGTGAAGCTCGAGGGGTCGAATCGGCTGGAATTTCCTGGTTGGGGGACACCGGGAGGGACATCAAGGAAGCAAGGGTTAGGAGCATTTATAAGCAGAGGCCGGTTACGCGGATTTCATCACTTCAACCCGCGTAGGCTCGGGCAAGCTCCGAAGATAGTGCACTTCACAGTACAGTGGTGACCTTTGGTTTCTCTAGACGTATGAATGACAAAGCGAGGCTTGGACTTCTCATGTCTACCTAGGTGCCTACCTAGGCAGGTTGTCAAACATCTCACTAGGCTAATAAACGCATGGTATGTCCCGTTGGAGAAGGTGTAAGATGGGTGGTCCCGCGTCTCCCCGGCGTCCCGGCTTGTCGCGAGACGACTGCAGATACGCTGTTGAGGATGAGATTAATATAAATAAATAAATATATGCTTGGAGATATGCTTGGAGGGAGCATCGGCTGCCTCCCTATCCACGAACTCTTACTCTCTTCATGCTACTATCTCCCACGTGCAAGGCCTCCATCGAATTTCGATTGGGCGGTGGATACCGGCCAGTATGCAGGTACTAGTGCTTGGTCCTCCACGGACTGGCACCCAATGTGTGTTTTCTAGTCTTCCTAGGGACCTAGGTACACAGCTTGGGCACTCCAGAAATTGCTGACAAGTGGGCCCATCAAGCACTTGCAGAGGCGTTGAACCAGCTCGGCATCTCGGAGATCTATCACATGCGTGAGGTGGGCAAGAACAAGCACCAGGACCTGTGGATACGCGCGCTTGAAGACAATCTTGAGGGGAAAGGGCCTGCTTGGGGGCGGGATGACTTCGAGAAAATTCTAGCCGGCTTCCAAGTACGCGCCCCGAGCGCGTGGTTCACAGTCGAAACGAGGCACTACTGTGCACTAGATCGATGCTAACGAGATGGATCCAGGGAGCTGCCGACTTCCCAGCCGCCATTCTACCCCAGCAGCTGGTAGACGCGTACCCAGAGGCGGCCATCATCCTCTCAACAAGGCCTGAGGATGCCTGGTACACTTCTATGATGTCGACCCTAATCTACTATCATACGAATGTGTTACCTGGTAGCCCATCGCCTATGGCAGCACTTTCCACCAAATATCATACCCTGTGCTGGGGCAATGACTTTGCGACAAACGGTCGTGACTACTTCAGAAGACACAATGAAATGGTACGGAGGCTGGGGGAGGGGCGGAGATTCTTAGAATGGGACCCCAGGGACGGGTGGGCACCTCTGTGTGGATTCCTTGGGGTCCCGGTGCCAGAAATCTTTTTTCCTCGTGCCGATGACTGGGCCCAGTTTAAGAAGCTTATTTCTGCTCAGCCTCAGCATCAGCCTCAGACCAGCTTTGACGTCTGAAGTCTTGAAAGCTCTGTTACCAGCGAGGTCCCCGTAATATGTATGGTCACTGTCCGTGAACAAGGAGCAGGGGGTCTCGAATCCACTGACATGCATTTGATGTCACTCTGGCTGACTGGTCGACCTCTCTGGGGTCGACCTCCATGATAATGATGGTACAGGTACGGAAGGCGTCTTTCGGGGGGGGGGGCGGGAGTCTTCGCAAGTCTTCACGTTGATATCAGGACGCTTGAGGCGCTGACATGTCTCGAAATCAGTGGTCAGCTTGCTTGCCCTTGGCTCCCGCAAGTAAACTGACGACACAACCAGACGCGGACGCGGAATCATCGCACATCCCTTCACGCTCATATCAGGCCAAGATGAGCGCGGGGATTCATCAGAAAGGAGATACGGCCTGCACGTTGATCTTGGCAAGCCTCAAATGGGTTAACGCGATCGATCCTTCGACGCGGCTAGACCTTGCCGTGTACCCGTGCTGGGCCACGAGATTTGAACAGCCTGACCAGGCAGCCACTCGACCTTGAGAATCAGCACAACGCAGACAGATAAAATTCGAGGTTCTCAGATAATAACCATACGACTGCAGTGTTGTGCTCCGTTGATGTCCTTCTTGCAAATCAACTGCTACGCCAGCCACACCCGCACTTGTCGCAGCACGTGTTGCAGCACTTGTGCCGCAGTGCTTGACATTACGTATCTACCAACATACGAGTGCCGTGGCGTGATGTCGGGGAAGCCTTGAGGTTTTCGTTCCTCAATAATGGCAGCGGGCCTCCCAAGAGGCCCATTCGGGCGCTTCGTCCTCGTTGCAGCAGTACTCATCTTCTTCTTCAGTTTCGCACACTATTTGAACGTTGTTCCGGAGAGCGTCCGCTTAACTTCATCCACACCCGAGGAGCCGGACAAGATACCAATCGAGCAGCAGGGAGACAGCCCGGACTCCGGGCCCGAGAAACCTCCAGACTACTCCGCCGCTCCCCAGTGTATCCCGGAGCTAAACCACCTGAAGGAGCTTGGCCTGACCAGCAATATCAAGTTCACCAGGCGGTGTATTAAGCCCGTGTTCTCTACGTCAGCGCCGCAGTCATCGCCAGCAGACCCGAATGCAGGAGCCGTCGACCGCGATGTTGTCGCCAATATTTCGCAGCCGATACTCAACAGCCCGCCGGTCGACGTCAACCTGCTATCCTGTGGCGGCATAGCTGACGATTATATCCCTTGCGAGCCGCTCAAACTCGCCGTCCCGGACCCGTATCCCGAACGAGTCGGCCAATATGACCACCTTCTATTCGCAATAGCGACCTCAGCCGAACGTCTGAAGGCGGCCAAGCCCCATTTCGCCCACTGGATGTCGAAGTCAGGATCTCCGCTCATAGCTCTCTTAACAGACAGACCTGACGAGGGGGCGAGTCAGACACAGAAGGATCTCGAGGTGGAACAGGCCACAACTTGGCCTTCTCTCATCGATGACTTCGCCAGGTCGGGCATCGAGCTCCTCCTAGTGCGTCCACATGGTCCAGAACATTCCGTGGCCCAAAGCCATATGATGGTTATCCTGGACATGCTGGCACACGTACGGGCGCGGCGCATGGCAGAGACAGCCGAATATGCAGATGAGGGTGCTGGCCTCTCCTCCAATGGCACGCATTGGCTAGGCATCCTTGACGACGACACGTTCCTTCCCGCCATCGAGCCGCTCTCTGCTGCCCTGGCTTCGCACGACCACACGAAGCCGGCCTACCTAGGCGACCTTTCCGAGTCCTTCGCCGCCACTCGCTTCGGCATGGCCGCGTTTGGCGGTGCCGGGATATTTCTTTCCGTACCGCTCGCGGAGGAGCTGGAACCGCACCTGGGCAACTGCCTCAGCGGCAGGGGAGGTGACATGCAGCTGATGGAGTGTATCCACGACCACACGCACGCGAGGCTTGAGAGAGTAAAAGGCCTCATGCAACAGGATATGAAGGGGAACCTGGATGGATTCTTTGAGAGCGGGTGTAAGCATGATTCTTTCTTTGCCGTTTCCCGCCTGCCAAATTGTTCAGGACTGTTCCCGAAAGCATTACTCTGGGGCCCATGGTAGCTGACTATGATGTCTTAGGGAGGTTTCTCACGCTCCACCATTGGAAGAGCTGGTACTCGGCTCCAGTCCTGGACATGGGCTATATTGCCCTGATTTGCGGGGGCTGCTTTCTGCAGAGGTGGAAGTTCCCGGACTTTGGCAACAGGTCCCAAAATAGTACCGATGTGGAAGGCTTGGATCCCGGAGATGGAACGGATGGCTCAAAGGCCGAGGTAGTCTTCACCAACGGATATTCCATTGCAAGCTACCCCAACGGGGCGCCCCAGCTGAGTCTCATGGAGGGAACGTGGGACGGGGCAGACACAAAAGATTTCCGTTGGTCACTTGGCCCGATACGACCACAGCTAGGGAAAGAAGACAAGAAAACGTGGAGGCTGGTTGAGACTGTGCTGGATGACAAGAAGGGAAGTTTGACACAGATATATGTGTTCAAAGATGAAGAAAAGAACAACGCAGTGGACGAAGTAATCGAGCTAATATGGGACCCCAGGTAGCCATTAGTAGTGAGGACACATACAGATTGGATGTTGGCTGGTCAGCCTTGATCAGGTTGGTGTTGATGCGAGGGCAGATAGATGTATAAGGATGCTTCACCTTACCCCACCTGGGCATGTTCAGAATGGCTCCAGATTCTTCCTTCGAGAGTCACTTGCCTCAAAGAAATTGGCAGAAGCGATGCTGAGGTAATGCGCTCAGGGGCTGATACAACAGCCTTCACACGTTGCATTCCACCCTGTGAGCTTCCCGGCATCAGTTCTCAAGCCGGAATACCTCTGCCACGCCACGACACCGCTAAGTAGGTGACATGCTGTTTTCTGTGAATAAATTTGCTTGCCCAATTGACAACATTTGAACGCTCATGACTCAGCTACTGCAGACGTACGTCACGGCTCCACGACGACCAGTAGATCTCGATGAACTCGGATGAATATGGCAGGCACAGACAGATGCCAGATTGACTGGCCTGTAGGCGGAATGCACAACGGTCTAATCTGGCTGTCTGGCTCACCGCCAGTGCAAGTACCCTTTTGTCGACTGCATGGGAATGTGATCAATGCTATGATTGTGCATCAAAGTAGAACAGTCTGCTAGCCATGTACTTGTACAAGTAATATGGGGCCCGTCGGCTCCCAGCATTGATCGGATAAGGGCATCCGGGCCTCCAAGGTGAGATTAGGTGCCTGGTACCGCCTCACCCGCAGTCAAGTATACGTCGCGTGGACCACTGTCGTCTTGGTAAAGACGGCTATATGCCAGCTGCGACAGCTGCAACAGGATAGACCGAATGGATTCAAATGTGCCAATTTCTTCGACCTAATTATTGTAGAATGAGTTCGGGTTACAAGGCAGTACTTGGTAAGCACAGCCTTCCATGTGAGAACGTGCCAAAGGCGGAATGTCCCGTGTTCCAAGGTTTGGGACAAGGGGTCTCGAAGGTCTGCTGGCCCACGAGGGTACCTGGGGGCACAGGACGGCCCCCACACTCGGTGAGTTGGCCTGCCCCCCCATAACGGCGTGTTCTCTGTAACATCCATCCCCTCTGGGGTGTCACTACAACGCGGTAGACAGCTGTTTGGTCCTTGGTACCAACCTGGGCCTCGGCGCGCACCTCAAGTGCTGTCCACCTGGACAGGCTGACCGGTCAACTAGATTAGCCTCTGAGCGTTCTCCCTCAAGTACTTATTGAGTAAGTAGTTTTGTGCATCTATTTACTGGCCATCTAATGCAGAAACCATAACGCGTGTCCTCTTGCTGGGGGTGACACTTCCTGCATACCTGGAGTTCTAACAAACCGGGTACGAACCTGCAAATATACTAGCCGAGAACGCACTGGGCCTTCTAAAATGTGAACACCCGGAGCAGGAGACGGTAATTCTGGTGGTTCCCGCTCGCTAGCCAAGGGATGGGAGACTCGGGGAGACCCAAGTCTCCCTTGGGAGTCAATGTCGTAGGCCTTGTTGCGTCCCACGGGGTGTTTAGGAGCGCCATTGAATGATCTTTTTCCCCTTTCCCGAGTGAGCAGATCGAATGCAAGGCATGGCTTGTTCTTCAGTGGTGCCCAGAGCATGCGTTAATCATGGTCTCGTGTTTGCCTTTGGGCGGCCGAGCCTAGGTTTCAGCTTGGTCCCTGTGATTCACCGCTTATCCAATCCCTTGGTGTTCTCTTGTGATAAATCTTGTCGATCTGTCCAATTGAGCGATTATGAACCAAGCTCTAAAAGCGGTCTTTGACCATTGGTGATACTAAGGTGGTGCTGGACGAGGCTTGTTCTGTTCTCGGGGCGATGACCTTCTTTTGAGTGAGACCCTACGGTTGGTTAAGCAATCCGGCCCTGCCTAATTCCGAGGTATTCCGAGGTTATACGCCCGGGGACTGGCACTTGCTTTGCATTCCAATAGGGCCTCTTTCACTGGGGCCTTCCGGATTCACGTTAGAATGTTCACAGGCCCAGGTGACCCGGGCCAGTGCCTCCAACTCTTGGGACCACAAGCAATCTCGCCAGAAACGCTTCAATGGAAGGAAGTGGGATGCTTCCAACTACACCACGTCCTTCTCGCCAATTCATCCGGCTTCGCTGGGATACTTCCAGAGGCGAGCCTGCTCACAAGCAGTAGGGCCGACGGGCCCGGAGACGACCATCCCCTGGACGCCTTGTCGTCCCGGGTTGACACCAAGCCTTCGGGTGTCTGCTTTCAGAGCCTGCCATGCGTAATGGGACAGGTTACCATCGAGTTGTTTGCTCCAAGGCCGGAATGACCGGGCCATCAGGTGCTTTTCCGATGACCACCTACCATCCCGTTGAATACGGCGAGGTGTATTATTGGTATTCTCATTCTGATCTGCAGGACTTGAGATGCGACCTCCCGTTGATCAGACCTGGACAGTGGCTGCTGCGAGCTGCACTCTGCCGTCTACGGTATTCACCTTCCAGCGCACATGCAACATGCAGCTCACATCGTTTCTGAGCCCGAGCTTCCTTTGGGGTTCAACGTTGGCATCCTACAACCAATCAGCCACGACGATGGCCAGCCATCAATGACTTCGCGGGCGCTTCTGCTTGCAGCCGTGAATCCTGCCTGCAGAAACAAATGTTTGCCCGCGAACTACACAACTGATTCTGGGCCAGTTCGTTCGGGTGGGGTGTATTCAATAACCTTGGAAGTTCCGTCTCCCTCCAAGATTCTCCTCCCCCCACGGTCTGTTCGTCCTTTCAACAACCTATTGTACTCCATCGACTACACACCGAGGAAGAAACAGTTCAGGTTCCTCTGGATTCTCGCACCCCTGGGCATTTTGTGATCCTGATTGGTTGTAGGAGACAGACAGTCTTGCCTCTCGTTTCATAACCGGTCAGCCCTTGGTCACGATTGCTTACTTGGGTTGACTTAGTGTCCAAGTGGTGAACGCTCGGACTGGCGGATGCGATCTTCCATTTCATCCACTGTGCGGGATCCTTCCCCGGGTCCAGATCACGTCGGCCCGGTCGAGTCTTGAGCATTGGTCGAAAGCCTCCAGGGAGACCGGTCAAGCCATCGCGCCGGGTTCAGTAGCCTGAGCCTCAATCAGGGACTCAAAGCATCGCTATTGGATACACAGGACCACCCGAGGGATACTCTGCATCATTCGGCTGTTGTGCACCGGCTCTTCTCCCGGTCTGTCCTCGGTAACTTCCACGGTATCCCGTGACGCCCGGCGGTCGTGAAAGGCAGAACCAGACGTTCCGGCTGTGCATTCCAGATGGAGCGGTGTGCTCAAGATGAGTCCCGTCCCTATAAGACCAGCAAGATGATTCCACTCCAAAGACATGAGGTGTGTTTGATCTTCTCGCCCCTACTTTGTGTTCCCATCTCTGGTTGCACTACCTCCTGATCTGTCTTTCCTTGCCTGTCAATCACGTGACAAAAGACGAGTTGGCCGTTGACTATCTCGATAGGCATTCGGATCCGTTTTCAGTTCGACAAAAGGGCGCAAGAGGGACCGCTTCAGCCCAGAGAATGCCAACGGCCCAGCCAATGAGCCGGTCGAGAAGAAGGCACGCATCCTAGCACAGCGGTACCCCGGAGCTCACGTCGATGTCTGGCACCAGTCGTCAGTGAAAGCGAGCACAACAGCTGAATACGAGTTCGGACAGCAACTGCCCGTGCCCTCATGCAGCTCTCTCACGCCGAATTCAGGGCTATCACCCACACTGGGGACTTCGAGGTCATCCAGTACTCCTTTATGTAACGAGTGGCCCTCGTACCAAGCGACCTGTTTCGAGCCCGGCACGCAGGGTGTACAGGATTCAGTGCGCTTGCAGTCTTTTCCACCTCTGTTCGCAGCTCTCAGCTTTCCGACTCATTCTCATTTTGGTCAAAGCCTTTCTGAAACGTCTCCGCTATCAATCGTGTCGGTTAACAGCAGTCCTGAGGCTGGACTCTTTGGATCTCAAGACTTCTTCGCTCCCAAGCAGACAGAAGGTTTTGACTTGCACACCAACCCGTGCAACGACTTGCTTCAAACATATCAAGATTCAACCTCCTGCCTCGTCGAATATCCCCAATCAAGCCTTCCGTGTTTGCCTGGGCCTGTTTCTAACAACATCGTGATGGGTGGCGGAGAGCAGTTTCCAATCTCACAACACGATGTGGCCTCCAACCCCGCACTTGTGTCGAGATCAGAGGAAGACTGTCAGCAACCTACCTTCTATCATGACCCTTGGCAGACACAACAATTAGGTCTCACTCCGATAACGAATCTTCTGGCCTGGACTGGTACAGAAATACCGGCTCAACCCTTTTCGCAGCGGGCCTCCCATGTTGATGGTCCTCCATCCCAACCTTTCTTCAGTCAGGAGGAAGTACGCTTCAATGGCACTGCTTATGAGGACCAGATGACCCACAGTGAGCAGTTGTCATTGCACCCTTCGCGGTCTCAAAACCCAGGCATCGAGGTTGCTGGTGGGGGTGAAAAGATACTTGCTGTCTGTGAGGACAGTCAGGGCACAGGGTGCTCATGCGCGGGACAGTCTCCCAACAGTCCTTGCTCGTCATGCGCCAGCCCACAATCATGGGTTATGGTGACATATAAGTTGGTGAAGCCCTCCAAGGACGATAAACCCAAGAAACCACCCAAGCCAAGGAAACGTCTTGATGACAACGCCCGGGCACAGACCTCTCAAACAAGGGAGGTGGGAGCTTGTTCGTACCAATTTTCTTCGTAACGGACCTCCGTCTGATCATGCTTTGGAACGTTCCAAGGCACCTCACTTTTAGACCCGTGGCGGGCAACTAACGCGTCTCAGGCGTCCGATGCAAGATACAACGAGTAAGATGTGTGCCCAATGGTGACGATCCTTCTGGGCCTTGCGAAGCCTGCTCTCGGGTCGCCTTGAACTATTCCCGAAAGGTGCTACATCACATTGGTTGTCACAGATGTCAGTTTCCCCCCCTTTCTAACAGATCCTGGTCTTTTATGGTTTGGGATGTTCCACCATGCATCATTTGAGGATGTATACCGGCAACTGACACATGCTAGATATATTGAGAGAGCTTGTCCTGTTCCGACCCACAGGGTCGAGAGTTACCGATCGATGGCATAGCGCTCAAGTTCGCAACGTGATGACACAGGGCAAGACATTTACAGTTAAGATGGAACAGGACTTTGTGGACCGTCCTTTCGTATGCCAAGTTCGAAAGGTGTCCAGCAACCCCCGCAGTACCCACAAGGACAGGACCACACGCGACTGGTACGATGGAACCACTATCAAACGCGAGGCTGTCTTGGAATATGCTCTTCTCGACGTCCATGAGACTATGATCCGCTATAAAGACTACATACGTGACAGTGTCCTTGGGCACAATTGCTCGCCAGCAATTGCCAAGGTTGTGGAAGGTTACCGGAAGCCGAAGCAAGGGGTCGACACCACAATCGTTGCAGAAGTCTATGAAAAGGCTTGGGCTTACTTTTGTGGCCTTCCCAGCGAGGAGGAAACATGGGACTTCTATCAGCCTTGGCCTCGGGTCAAGACGAATGCCAGTGAGAAGTCGGTTTCCGAGAAGAAGTTCCTCTTGGGTCTCTTCGAGTTACAGTTTGCATTGAGTAAGTCTCTCGCTGGCCCTCAGATCTTTCTTTACTTCTTTACTGTTTTTAAATTTTGAATTTGTTTTTGACTGTGCCATGTGTTAGGACACGCAACTGGTTGGTCTTGGATCCAGGAAGGTAGTAATATCCCCAATGCCCGTCCATGTCAAGAGTTCCCACCGCTCAAGGTAAGCAGGTTTTTTATGCATTTCTGTTCCTTCGTGAGCGAATCTCTCCCACCTGCGGTTTGTATGTCCAAAGAGTTGTTGCGCTACTGGGTTGGAAATAGCCTGTGGCCACGAGACGATCTTTCCTCCCCCCCCTCCCTCCCTCCAACTTACATAAACCTTGTTCGTCGGTCTTCAGTGGCTGACCCCGAGTGTCGCAGGATCGTATTATGACACCAAGAATGGTGGTTGGGCAAATCGATTGCCTTCGGATCTCTTGCGTTCTGAAGCCACTGACGCGAGCCCTCTTGAGGGTAATGATGTCGTGGATCGGTGATCGACAATACAATCGCTGGATGAGCATATTTTTCGCCACTTTTGTGCTCCTCAGCGAGCTCGCCAAGGCAACAGAGGACGCGTACCTCCACGGCTGGTATGACAAGGATATCAAGCGTGATGTACGTCCACTAGTCTCCCCGTCGCGGCCATACTGACCGTGAACCTAGGGCCCCAAGCATGCTCACGTCATCAGAGATATCCATGAGTCTGCCAACATTCTTCTTGCCCATTGGCACTATTACAACTGCAGCACTGACCCGTTGGGATTCATCGTCAAGAAATATCCTCGGAGCAAGACACCAATGAGAGAACTGACTCCTGATCAACTCGTCATGGTCCAGGACCTTTGGCGTAAACTACGGCAGTGGAAGGAGAGACCTTGCAGTACGGCTGTTCTTTTACTACCTTCTTCAATTCTACTATCGCGAACTTGCGGCTGACTTGTGCTCGAAGACGACGAGTTGTATAAGAACAAGAATACAGAAGACGAAGGGTGGTGGCAGAAATGGTGTCACAGTTTGTGAGTTCTGTCCTGTTTCAATTACTGCAAGAGTCCTGTCTGGAAAGACTCCCAACTCTACAGTGGTTAGTTCTCGCGACCGCTGACTGATTCCAGGTACTTCGTCGACCAGATGATTGACACCAGTTGGAAGCCACGGCAAGTCTTTACTTGATAGAAAGCTGATCTGTGTCACCTCAGGCGAAGTGATGATGTGTGTTCAAAAATGCGGTGCCGTAGCGCGCGTACAATTTTTTCTTTGGGGCTTTTTGGTCAGTTCTCTGTCTCTCCGGTCTTATGCTTTGGAACGTGGGCACCGTTGTGCGGCAGGAAAAGAAAGCGAAAACGGATACAAAAGAATTGCAAAGCCAAGTGGGGCGTCACGAAGTCTACGAAATGTTTACGAAGTCTACGAGGCAATGGCGCGTGGCGCAATCTTGATCGAGCCGATGAGCTTGGGTGAGACGTGAATGATTAGATTCATGACAGAGACTCTCATTTCTAGGACTTCCGCTGCGGGTCCTACAGAAATCTATACAAAACGAATCTGATCCATCGAAATCGACTGTTCTATCATAAAAAAAAGTCCTAGTGAGGCGGTGAAGTCTAAGTGTACATAATCTAGTTGAGGAGACTTAAGGACTTTGCCTAATATTAGTGGAGAAGCTTAAGGAACAAGTGGATAGCTACCCTAGGGTATGTATACATTATCACTTCAAATCGTATACGCAAACTGCTGGCTTACGAACCCTTCCACGGAGTCTGACCGCCCACAGCTTTGCAGCACAAGTGGGACCAACCCTTCTGCTCCCGCACGACTAGCCCCGAATTACGTGATGGAACTGCCTGTGAGTCGAGGGCACTTGCAGGGTCCGTTTCATCCTGCGTAAATGGGGACAACAGGCGAGTTTGGGTAGTAATTTCGAGTATCTATGTTTTGCATCACGGGGCTAGAATACAACACTGGGCTAGGGGCTTCTCAGGGAGGTGGGTGAAATCTCGCACCATCTCACCCAAGTCTTGACGAAAGGAAAGTGGAGAATCATGAACAAACATATGAAGACCTACTGATCATTTTGGGGGACAAAAATAGGCGTATTACAGAATACCTGCGGCTGTTTGTGGGATTTTGCTCTACGGGGTGCATTGATGTTGATGGGTACAAAGAAATTTTTCAATTCTCAAGGCTTTGGGCCAATTAGGTCCTCGGATCTTCACTCCAATATCCGATTTGCTCAGATCGCACCAATCGCTGCTATTCACCCAGAATCCATGATCTCTTGCATGGAATGGCAGGCATGGGACATCCAAAGGGCTCCAGCCACCTAGGTACCACCGTCCAGAGGGATACAACGCCCTCGAACGCCCTCTACACTTCATCCTTGACATACAGTCTAGACTCACCTCGATGGATGCTGAAGATTGCAGCGAGATTATGAGACACGGTGCCATATGTATGCAAAGAAGTGAAGATACCAGCTAGTGCTGTGTGGGCAGGCCACATGGGCACCCAAAGCAGGACCGGGTTTTTTTTTTAAAAAAAAAAAAATTCGGATAGCACTTTTTGAGTTGTCAGCGCGAAGGAGTGTGGTCTTGCCAATAATTTCCCAATCTTGAACCTGGAGGACTGCGGTAACCTCTGTCGAGAACAGACAAGGCCCCTGCCCACATCTCACTACCATTTTGATGCCGAACACTGAACCTCACCACCAATGCACTGGCAAATGATTAATCTTCATCTTGGACGCCCAACGTGCAATGATAAGGACCACCACCGTGCTTCTTGAAGCATAAATATTGTAATATACAAGGGTCAGGGCCATTCGAAGCATTGATCCTACTCAACATGTTACATTCTCCACATTTCCGGTCCGCATTTCTAGGCAAGCTCCCATATCGGTGGACAGTTCAATATGGAGGCTAAACGAACTAAATATTTTCAAGATGGCGCCATGATCAATGCTAATGAACAAAGTACAAAAGAAACAGTTCAGACCAGGGACTCTGCGGTAGATACTTTCACTCAGGCCACAGGTAGAACAACCCCGAACAGGTCGACGGGGAGAGGCCAGCCGCGCATGCCATGAGGGGCCCGACCCCCGATGGCGGCCCGGGAGACAGTTCCAGTAAAGTTTTGGACAGGTCTAGTGATACATGGATGGTCATTACCTCACTGGTGCCACATTAGCCAACACGTCCTCGCGCCATGACCAAAGCGCCGCCCATGTGGCCCCAGGCCCTACACTAAGCTGACCAGCGGCGAGGCCAAGGACGGCGAGGGCGGCGCGCCGCGTGGTCACGTAGCCCATCTGGCGCAGCTTCCAGACGGAGAAAAGCTCGTAGACTACCAGCGCCGCGGTCGAAATGGCGTAGTCATACTGCAGGAAGGCCATCATGGCGGCTACAGGGTCCGTGATGCCCCAGTCTGCCGTGAAGGGGTTTTGCAAGCCGAAGAAAAGCTGAGAGATGGTGAGATCCGGGTGGATGTAGGTGTAGATGAAGGTGGAGATGTGCGCGGTCGCCTGCATCCAGAATAGAACAGAGTATGCGGCCTGAAGGATGGGAACGTCTGGGTTCTTGTACCGTTGAAGGCTCAGTTCGATCGGCAGGCTGGGGTCCTCCATCCGCTGTCTCTCCCTAACAGCCCGTGGGGTCTCTTTACTCCTTTCTTTTGAGTCATTGCCCACCTTGGCATCTTTGATGGACTTGTCATTGCTCTCTTTCTTCTGCATCCCAAGACGGTCCCACCAATCTATGGCGCTAGAAAATACCGAGACGAGGACGGCCACGAACGCCGGGCATGGCTGCCAGATGGCGCATATGGTCTGGAGAGCGTGGATGTTGGATGTGGGCAGGAGCATTAACAGCGTCGGCACGATATATCCAAGCACCAGCGCGGGGACCAGAGACTTCGCAACCGCAGGGCGCACAAACCGCCCTGGCGAGAGATCAAAACCCTCGAAAATAGCAAAGATGACGTAAATGGGTGCCATACGAAAAATCCCCAATAGCTGCATCAAGAACAGAGGGATGATCGGCAGTGAGATCAGTGTGCCCTTGTTGCCGGCACGGTAGGATTCGGCAATCCAGATGAGGACAAAGGAAGTAAGCTGGCCCAGGAAGAAATTCGCCGTGTGTATCTTCGGCCCCACGTCTGGAACGCCAACCTGTAGAGAAAAGGCTGAGACCAGAAAGTTGGTGAATTCGTTCAGGGCTGGCGCACCGCTGAACCAGAGACGGTTCACTTCCGGACCGTCGCGACCCCAAATAGCGGGCCGCTCGACCGGAACACGGAAAGTGAGAACGGATATGAATAAGAGAAAGAGCATGGCGGCGACTATGAGCAGCTGCAAGAATAAGTTCACCTTGGAGTGGATGGGCCTGGCCGGAAGTTCGTCATCGTAAGGCACCGCCCTGGGGCGGCTGGGGATAGGAAGCTTGTCGATCCTCACAGCCGGCCTGCAGATCGTGCCCATCCTGTCGATGCCAGCATCTATCCCCTTGAGGTTGTCGAGACGCATTAGAATCTTGGACAGCAGGGGCTTCTCTTTGGCCATCAGTGACTGCGTCTGGTGGGCTGTCTTCACAAAGGTCTTGGCTCGCTCGTGGCGGATGCTCAGAATCCGCGAGAAGACTTCCTCGATCTCCTTGTCCGATATGTTGTCCAAGCTGCCGCCCCGGCTGTCACGCTTCTCCAGCAGCACGTTGACGAGAGACGCAGCGGACTCGATGGCGTTGTTGCCTCCCTGCCCGCCGATAGGGTTTGGTTTGTGGGCGGCGTCGCCGAGGATGAAGACGCGGCGGAAGTACCACTTCTCCATGACGTCTTCGTGCAAGGGCGTAAGCGTTGACGAGATGCGCCTTTCGTAGACCTGGCCGAACGTGATATCCTCGGTGATGCGGCGGTGAGCGTTCTCCTTGATGAACTGGGCCTCGTCCTCTTTCGTGTACTTGGGAATGGACTTGCCATACTTGGTCTCGGGCAGTCGGCTGAAGAAGAACCAGTACAGCCGGCCGTCAGGGCCGGATATGAGCATCTGCGAGGCCCCAGCCGATTGAACCATGTAAAGGTGTTCATAGTTCCAGTTTGGTACGTCCTTTGCGATGCCGAAACTGCACTTGTAGTAGCAGGGGATCTTGTCGAGCTCCTTTGGATCAAGATAATCAGGCTGGATCTCGCTGGCAAGACGGAACATTTCTTCCCTGACAGTGCTGTATATACCGTCGGCGCCGACGACTATGCTACCTTTGAAACTGTCGCCGTCGTTGGTGAGGACCTCGACACCGCAGGGGATGAGCTTGATCCGGGAAACCTTTTTGTTAAGCTTGACCCTGTCCTTGTGGAGGAGGTGATCGTGAAGTATCCTCAGCAGCCACTGGCGATCGAAAAATATGCTCCGATAGCCCAGCCTGAAGGCAAAGTATTAGCGATATGGGATTGAAATGAACAAATGCAGAAAGCACTGGTACTTGCCTCTGTTCGAAGTGGGGCATGGTGTCCGTCGATTTCGATATCGTTTTGCCATTTTCATCAGAAATATGCGTCTCTCTGACATTGGACTCAGGCAACGCCTTGATGTCTTCATAGCATCCGATCTGGTCCAGGATGCGCAAACCGTTTGGGAAGAGGCCTATACTTGCGCCGACCTCTGGGGCGATATTTCCATGTGATTCAAGCAAGACATAGTCGATATCGAACTTCTCGAGGATGGCTGCCAGTGTGAGGCCGGCAATACCGCCCCCGGCAATGATGATCTTGAATCCCTTGCCTTCGGCCATGATAGATTAAGTTTCGGGCGTCCGTCCGAATCTGGACAAGCCAAGAGACGTCGGAGCTGTGAAAGAGCAATGCGAAAAGACAAAAAAAAATAAGATACAGATTGAGTTCGTGCGAATAGGTTCAATAGACGCGATGAATAGAGTGCCTTGAGTGATCTGAAGATATTCTGAAAACATTATGAAAACACGCCGCTTGACGCTGGTGAACTTATGAATGAAGCTTCATGATGCCAACCGGGTTGCTACTGAGCCCGAATCCGATGCGATTGCACTGAAAGAGCCTCGGCGCTCAGACTACGAACGAGCCCCCGACCCGAGTGGGGAGACGGGAGGCGGGAGGCGGGAGGCGGGCGGCGCGGGCGACACAGCTTGAGAGCCAGGGTCTCTGGAGATCCGGGGCGAGATGCAACTCGATCTCCGGCAGCCGATTTGAGGCCCGACGAAAAGGACGGCAAGCCCAGGCGACAGTTTTTGGAAATGACAACTGGATATGGCACGACATACAGTGCCCGCAGAGCCACAGGCGTGGACAATGACGACGCTGCACGCCGTCACCGGGAAGAAACGCCCAAGCAGCCAAGGAGGTCAATGGACAGTCATGTTTGGGACGACAAACTTTTCTTGCTTGACCAGGACCGGGCCGCCTCGATGTCCGGCAGTTGAGAGCAAGTACTGTGTAGTTGCAAGAAGTGTGGGGCACACCCTGAAATGTTGTCGTCCAGTCGGGAGCAGGCCTGCGTATGCACAGAAGGAGCGGGCAGGGGTAGGACACCAAATGTTAGCCAGCTACGGGGTGGTTCTGTGTCCGCAGTAGAGCAATCAGAAATCGTAAATCAACACGGGCGCCAGATCTCCTGAGGACTCACAAGAGCGTCTACCGGCTTACAGGTGATCTGGTGGCCACAAAGGGGCATAGTGGTCAAATTGGAGGGCCAAAACACGACATTTGCAAATCCCTGCGAGCTGTTGCAGTGCCCAGACAGCCTATCGACCTGCCCTGCCTGCCAAGCTTGCCTACCACCTGCCTGGCCCGACCGACCTGACCAGCGCGGAAAGGCCAAGCTAGGCTGGCTATTAGGCGTAGGCGTTGGCATTGGCTTCGCGGCGGCGGCGAGCCCGTCTCTCTCAAAGGAAAATTCACACACCTGATCAGGAATCACTGCTTCGTCAGCATGTGCGATGACATAAACGTGTAGGGCGGGAGAACAAAGGAACGAGTCAAGACCGACCTGAATGCTGTGGTGAGGCCATCCACAGCCACGGCCCTCGGTGGAAACAGCCAAGAAGGCGACGAGCAGGGAGGCTTCAGGCGCCAAGGAAGATGGGCGGGAGCGGAGGGGCTTGGGAGGCAAACATGGCAGCTGATTGAGCGAGCGAATAGCGACCAAGGCGACAGAACAACAGACAGAATGCCTTACCAGCAGGCCAGCCAGTCCGTCACTCAATCAGCCTTTCTACAGGGTTTTACCTGCAATAAGGTTAAAAAGGTACTTCTGCCCTGTTGGCGATGGGGGCCCTGCTCTATCTTACTCTCTGTCAGAGAACAAGAAAATACAGTCACATCAGGTATAAATAACTAGGAAAATAGGTTACTTCCAGTAGTCCTACAATAATAAAACGGTAGTTGAGTTATCAGGAGAGAGGTACCGTTTTAAACTTAAAATCTTACATTTTGATTGGCTGATAGGGTTACACTGCATGTATTCGCGCTAACAAAAGACAGGCGAAAACCCTGTATCGTCGAGTCTCGTGCCAGCCTGGTGAGCCCTACCCCAGCTTGCTCGTCTAGGTACGTAGGCTACCTATCAAGGTAGTCAGGTAGCTGGGTACGTAGTCTACATGGCACAGCATGCAAGCCACGGTGCTCATGCCGCAACGAAGATCAGCCCCCACCTGGTCTCCAGGCGTCTGGCCATGCCTCCCCGGCCGGCCTGCCTGCCCGGCCAGGACCTGCCCATGCCCATCTAGGGTAAAAAAAAATAAAAAAAAAAAGGGCGAGAGAAAAGAAGAAAACTGGATTGATCCAAGATTCCAGGCTGGAGCCAGTAGGGGGGCCACCCACAGGGCCACCCACACGCTGCTGCCCATAGGTGCGATGGTGGAGGGAGCGTGGGGACGGGCAGGCCAGTTGACCGTTTCTCCTGGGTGCTCCGACCACTGGGATACCACTGTGGAAAAAAAACGGGGATCAACGGGTCAAGGTTCTACTGCCCACTCCACATGTAGTCTAGGCTGGACAGAGAGGGCCACCGTGCTACGCAGTACTACCGTCTACGCAGTTTAGTCGGCCGGCCCTAGCGGTCGACTTTATCTGCTTCCCCGGACGGGCTTCTCTCGCTCTTCGCTGTCTTGACGTTGACCTGACTAGTAGCCACAGTACTTGGGGGATCAGACTAGACTAAAACTTGGTTTCTGTCCCGTCAGTCTGGTTCTACACATTATAGTCTGTTTGGTTGGTATTTTACTCTGCTGCCCCCCCTCCATCTCTATCTTACCTGCACCACCTCACTCCTCCTCACCACCCTCCATGACCCTTTCAGCCCACGTCGGTTCTCCCCCAGCTGACAACTAACAATCCAGATCAAGTCATCTGGCACGAGTGGATTCCAACACGGCCATTCTATCTGGAAGCAGCCTGTCTGTTTTGTCCATATATCTGTCGTCAACAAGTCCCCCCCCCCTCCTCACGAGGCGCTCCCCCGCCCCATAATGGCAGATGATCGCGATCGCAACCACGAGTACGGCCACGACATCGATGTCGACAGCAACGACAGCTATGATGAGAGGACACAGGGCTGGGTGCTCGAGCTAGAGTCCATATATTCCCTCGGCGACCCTCCCAGCGCCCCGCCCTCCGAGTTTGGCGGCTGGCAAGATGACATCGTTCCTGCCGGTTCCATCAGCACCCGCGACGTGCGCCTTCCCGGCGCCGCAGGCCGGCAGCACCAGACCTCACAACCTCTGCCCGGTGCCGCCGAGTGTCTCGACTTCAAGAAGACACGCAATGGCCGATTCAAGCCCAACAAGCAGACCAAGCTTCGAAACAGCTTGCTGGGCGCCGTCGGCTTCCTCGAAGCAGCCAACGCGTGCGATTTCGCGGCAAACGTCTGGAACCAGACTCCCGTGCCTCGACATGTGCTTGTGCTCATGGGTCTGGGCGGTACTGCCGCCCTGGGCATGATCTACTTCTGTATCAAGGATGGCCGCCTGAGTCTCGCCAACCTTCGCGCTCTGAGGGAAGAGCGCCGCTACCTGAAGAACCAGCGCCCGCTGTATCTCGACAACCCGAACATGTTGCGCACAATCGACTGCTTCCTCGACATGAACACAAGGGAGAGCGGCACAGAGATGGTTGACCGCATCGGAAGCGACACACTGCTGGGTATTTCGGCCTTCATGGTCGGTATCGGTACATACATGGCTATGGATGGGAACCATGACAGTGCGAACTACAGGGCGAGCAACCTCTTGACTGGATATATCGGAAACACATTTCCCGCCATCTTCGGAGTTACAAACCTGCTGTGGTCCACTTACGTCTTTGTGCGAGCCAAAAAGCAGCAGGCCGCAGCCCTGAACTATGTCAAGGGCTCGACTAGGATCTCGTCCATGCTCAAGAACCGCACGTCCAGCATCCAATTTCACGCCGCCCTGAATGGCATCACGGGTATCGTCGCCGGTGTGGCCGCCTTGATTACCGCCACGCAGTGGTGGGCATATATCCTCCTCGTGCCCTGTATCATCACCTCAGGGACCGTCAACATATTCTGGCGCAAGCGGGTCGGCTACGAGCGGCCTTTTGTGCTAGGCCAGATCTCATCCATCGACGAAGATACCGTATTCGAAGCCTTGAGATACGCAAACGACTGCCATAGAAGGGTACTCAGAGTCAAGGCGTCGGGGGAAAGCGACGCGTTCGCGTCGCTCGTGACGGATCCAAACTCGCTGATGTGCGCGCTCGATGTCATCCGGAAGAATAATTTGTTCGAGGACTTTTGTCTTCGGGTCCTCCGGGACAAGGACCTCTCAGGCAGGCTGTTCGGACATGCCGCTTTCGCCGCGAATTCGTCGGTGTACGGACCCACGATAGACTGGCATAGTCTAGCCGAGACGCGGGACGAGGTGCTCATGAAGCTGCTCCTCCAGGTCGCAAAGGACCTACTAAACCAGGACGCCGCAAACTGCTTCAAGTACCAGGAAAGGCATTTATTGGAAGTACTTGGATGCTATATGTGCAGAGGCGCACAATTTGGGAGATCTAAAAAGGCGAAAGGCAGGAAACCGCCGTCGCAGCGCGTTCAGACCAATGTGCATACCTATGCAGGGAGGCACGCCAACGACTGGCTTTTCGGAGGGTTCTCGCTCACCAAATCATTAAAGAAGGTGTTCCGAGGCTGAGTACACATAAGGAAGGCATATATTGGTCATGTTAATCGTAATTATCGCACGAGCTCGATAGCATTGTTGGAGTTTTTGGTTTTGGCTCGCACGGTTGGATTCGCAACCATAGCGTTGAGCATATATCGTTTGCACCCGACCTGGTGTCTCTGACGGAAGAAGATCAGAGAGGAAGTGAGGAACGAATTTTATGAGCCAGATAACGGGTCAAATAAGACATTATCTTAAGTCAAACTAGCCTAGCCCCTTGACAATTGAAGCAACTCGATTGTATGGAGCCAGCCGCATGCAGTTGCTTTGGAGCGTCTCCTTATCGGTGGCCGATAAGGATTTGGACGCAGTCAAAGCTGTCCTCTTCCGCGTCGACGACCACCGCTACCGCCAGAGGGCAACTTAGTCTACCAAGTCAACTTACAACCACAACACTCTTTCGCCCTTTCTCACTTTCCCTATAACGACAACCCCGAGTAACAAGCCCCCCTGTACTTGGTATTCTACTGCGAGCACATACAGGGCACGATATTTTACAGAAAAACTGCGAGAAACCAGTCCCACCACCGAACAAGCGAACGCTCTCTGCCACCAGAAAACGCGCGGAGAGAACCCAGAGACCGCCGTCACAATGTCCACCGACCAGGACACCTTCACCTTCCTCCCGCTGCACATGGACCCGCAGTCCAAGGCGATAAGCAGCGCGCACCCGTCGTCGTCGTCACGGGCCCTGGCGCAGGAGCTCGAGACCCTGAACGCGCTGCACCGCTCGCTGCTGTCGCTGGAGCACCCGGCGGTGGTGCCGCCGCCGCCGGTGCCGGTGCACCCGAAGCGGTCCAACAACATCACCAAGCTCAAGGAGAGCGGCAACAAGGCGTTCAAGGAGGGCAAGTACCAGGAGGCGATCAAGTTCTACACACTCGGGGTGCAGATGGCGCTGACGCGGCCCGCCTGGGAGCCCATCGGGCTCATCCGCGACGAGAGCGCCATGCTCCTGTCCAACCGCGCCCAGGCCCATATGGAGCTGCGCGACTGGGTCGAGGGCTCCGCCGACGCCGAGTGCAGCGTCGAGGCCAAGAAGGTCGGGAACCCCAAGGCATGGTATCGCCGCGGCAAGTGCCTGTTCGAGATGGGCAGGTACGAGGAGGCGAGGGAGTGGGTAGGCAAGGGCCTCGAGATGGAGGGCGAGGACGGGGAGCTCGCCAAGCTGCTGAGGGAGATCGAGGCCAAGTTGCCCAAGTAGAGCGGCGCAGAGTGTTTCGGTGGTATCTCGGGGTGTGTTCACGCCTGCTAGGGAGGGAGGAAGAAGAAGATGGTAGTTGCAGTCGCATCAAGGTACTTGAGACATGGTAGACTGCCGTGTCACAACCCACTGGCCGGGGGATTTGCAGTTCAAGGCGTTTGGCGTCACATGGGCAGTCGTCCTATGGGTTGGAGGTTGACTATTTCTCTAATGTTTTTGCAGCAGTGCTCAAATGCACGATAATGCCGACAAGACGCGTCCTGGTGTATTCCAGCTGTGCCATGAAATTCTGTACAGACTTTGGGGCATGTCTCGCTGGGCTCGTCAACGTCGCATTGAAGGGAATTGCGATTTACTTGATGCTATTTAAAAATTCCAAGTCCTAAAAATTGTTGTGCTTCCTGGCTGAACCGCTTTGCCACGCTGAGTATTTGACGTAGCACTCCCTCGGCCAAAAAGTCCCAAGATAAACCGGTGATGCCATGACCACACGCCTGTCCTCTACTAGGCAACGCAATGCTGGGCTCCGCGTTAAAATTCCTTGCACCTTGGGGCAGATAAATGGCAGACCACTGGTGTTTCCGGATGTGGTGATGAATGAGCGACGAGCAGGTGGGGGAGACTTCTGTCCATCCCGATTACCGCTAGACGGGACGATGCCCCCTCCGAATGAAGCCTACTCCAAACTCCATCGATGCTTCTGGACCACCTTCTCAGCTTCTCTTCCGGGGTATTTCTTTTTTTTTTAGACACATGTCGCTGGCTCAGTCCCGAGTCGCCGAGTCCCATGGTGCCATGGTCGTAATCCGTGGTTCGTAGTCCGTGATCAATCTCGTCCGCAGCGACCTTATTTCCCGTCGACTGATGTTTCAGTCTGTCGATGCAGGTGCTTATGCTGCCTCCTCCTTCTCAGCCATGCTCTTTTGGCTGACTGTCGAGGTTGTCCGCTTCCGCATGACGGCATCCTGGGAAGACATCCTCCGGTCGAGGGCGCGCTCGAGCTTGGCACCGAGAGCCAGCTTCTTCATCCTTTCGCTCTGGTCCTCGTCGAGGAAGACACGCTGCTGAGCGAGGGCCTTGTTTTCCATGAGGCTGAGGCGCTTCTCGATGTCGCTGATCTCGGCGATGGCGCTATCGGTGGTGTGCAGAGAGGGAGACATGGAGTAGGTGCTGTAGCGAACGGAGGCTCGAGACTTTTGTTGTTTTGTCGTCAGCGGAGATCAGATTGCAGAGCAGTGGGAGAAACGACGTGGATGAAGAGGGAGGAATGATAATGACAACATTGCCACCTGCAGCGACTGTGACTGTGGGCAAGCCACAGCGATGAATGGAATGTGGAGGGCATACACGAGATGGGGCTCAGGGGGGTGGTAACGGGCAAGCGCAGTGTTGCGCCTATGTAGAACGAATTATGGTTCACTTGGTGGCCCCATTGACGATCGGCAGAAATTTGAGCCAGAAGGTGACGTACCGAAGGCGCCATAATTGGGCGAGAGGATTCCAGAGAAGTGGGCATCGTGCAAGGCCAGAAGAGTCGCGAGTGGTGGAGGTGTGTGTACGGTGGTCTTAGTCTGTTGCGCCGCGTATGGATGGCTCTTGCTGGGGTGTACTGGCCGCTGGGGAGGGACGAGGATGCCGGTACGAGGCGGGGAGAGATTGGGTCGAGGGCTAATGCAAAGATTGAAGGAAGAAGAAAGAAGTGGAGGGTCAGAGTCGGGGGAGAGGCGTTGTGAAGAGGTAGATTGGTTGAAAGGGTGGCTACAGGTGGGTGTGGGTGGATGGGCAGCCGGATGGACGGGGTTTGTCCTGCGTTTCAAGTCTCGACGGGCTCTTCTCTCCTTTATGGTCAAGTTCGGATCAGTTCAGGCCCCAGCGAGCGAGCGAGCACCAGTGGGGGCGTCCTACCACAGTAGCATGCGAGTTGGGGTCGAACCGGTCGAGAGCGTATATCTAGGTTCCTGGGTAGGCAAAGGCTCTCCGGGCGAGGGCCTGGATGCTTGATAGAAGAGTGGAAAGGGGAGGGGAGGGCGAGGGTCGGAAATTGGGAAACGGTAGGGACAAGACAAGATCGGAGGTTGCGTGGGGAACTGTGATTGTGGTTTGAGAAATAGTGAACGCTAGCAGGCTCAGGTGTGTTGTGCAGAGCCGTGTGCCTTTGGCAGCGCCCTGCTGCGCAAGGGGAACGGGAGGGAGCAACTGTCACAGTGGATTAGGCTGGTCACCCTCTGAGCACCCTTCACCAAGGCCCGTCCAGCAGGACGGATTGGCTGCGTGGGCGGCCCGAGGCAAGGCCTGAGGTGGCTCACGGACAGAGGGTTGTATGCACCTGCACCTGGGCACCTTGAGGTTAGTGTACTGGGCCTGTGGGCCCTCTGTTCAGGAGGCAGACCCACGGGCTCGACGACCCACGGGCTGGGTGGGCGCTGGAGGGGTACATGGTCCGACACCAGCAATGCTCACGCCCGTCAAGTACCATCCGAGAGCAGCCGCCCCAGCCCCTGCTTCCACGTACCGGTCAGTCGCAACTCAGGCGCGTGGCAGCAGGGATTGATCAGCACGATGGACGCAGGCCCAGAGATTGAACCCTGTCACTGTGCTCCTGCTCCCTCGTCGTGCTTGTCCTCCTCGTCTCCCCTTCCGCTTAGTGCCCGCCTCGTGCCACCAGCCACCAGCCTTCGGGCTGTCAGGCTGTGAGGACCCTGCGGTGAGCGCATTCGATCTGCCTTGCAAGTGTCTCGGTTGGGATCTCGGTACTACACGCCCACCTAGGTGCGTGCCACGATAGCACATAACCACGGTACTGACTGCCTACGTATCAATCTACCCAGACATCAGGTTGTCATCAGGCAACGGGGCAGGCATGAATGAAAGTGGGCAAAGACACAGCAAGGTTTGGCCTACTGTTTGGACGAGGCACAGTCAGTCAGTCAGTCAAGCAGTCAAGCAAGTCAGTCAGTAAGCTGGTGCAAAAGCTGCCTGCCGTCTGCCTCGCCGCAGTGCCTCCTTGCCGGTTCCCCACGACGGGATGTTGAAAAAGGGCAACCTTCTCCTCGCATCTCACAGAATGACTCGATCCGAGCCAAACCCCATCAGCTTTAGGTTCAAGACGAGCTCCACGTCCAAAACACACCACGGGCGTCAGTCATGATTCTTGCAGACCAGAAAGGCAGATAGGTGCACGATCAGATCACACAGGATACACAGCCTAGCCTGCAGGCCCTACCCAGGCACCCTAGCCTCTGGCGTCTACGGCCTGCGGCTGACCGAATTATCGGTGCTCTGCGCCTCGGTGCCACTCTTTGTGGCTCCTTACGGCTCTCGACTCTGGTTTCTGGTTGACCTGCAGCTCATCATTTGGGCTCCCCCCAACTCCCGTCAAACGTTATCTGGGTCAGCATGCACGATCTGCCACCCGCCACGCGCCGCCTGCCCCTCAAACCCCCATCTCGCAGCCGGAAGGAAGCATGCTGTCAGCTCACCAATGAAACATGACCACACCCTCTCCATCTCGACTTCAGCCAAGCACAATCAGCACCGTCAGCACGATCTGAGCCGTGAGCTTCGAGATGTGAGCACCTGACACTGATCCCACAGCGCTGAGCCGGCGGGGTCCAAAAGGGGGTTGTTTTGCCGTGGTTACATTGCTGGTTTGCTGCACAACACCGAGGCCACGCTAGAACCCGAGACAGATGACAGCTACGACGGAGCTCTCGAGGGGTCGAGGGTTTGGCGCGGCCCCGGGTAGCCCCAAACCTTGACTCGTTAGACTTTCTGCTTGTCTCTCGGTGCTCATCCTTCGGTCTCGTCTTTTCTGGCCGTGTACGCGCCCCCCCCCCCAAGTGACTGGCCGATCCATTTACTCCCTCAAAAACTACGCCCAATTGATCCTCGTGGGCCATGGCACGGGCAACCCCGTCCATTGATCCCTGCCTCGCATTAGGAGCACGTGGCCCGCACGCCGTCCCACACAGAACAGCAGCGACGGCACATGGCAAAATATACATCTATCCGCTTGTGGATTCGATCCATGCTTCACCATCAACAACAACAGGGACATCAGAATCGTACCAGACTGCAAGCAGCACAGAAAGCGGCAATGTTTCTCGCAACTACAGCCCACCAGCTATCTGTGTGTTCGACAGTCATGCTCACGAGCCAAACATTGCATCCGCCAAATCCGTCGAAGGGTGCGTCTGCAACAAACTGCATGCACCGTGGCTGCTAGGCACCACAAGCGCCCGCACAAGTGGATCAGCCACCCTCGGGAGCTACCAGTCGGTTTGCCTCTCCTGCCATCCGTCACCGGCGCCGCGCCTCTGCATGCAAGCTCCTGCCTCATTCTTGCGCCCACCCAGCACACTCGGTCCTGCAGGCCAACGAATCTCGTGGGCAATATCACGTCCTTCCTGCACCGAGTCCAACCCAATAGAGGCAGTACAATGCGACCACTTCCTTTCTTGCACCCAATCTCGCTGCCCCCTCAGCCCAGCTCCTTGAACGCGTTCTAGATCTGCTGAGCGGAGCATCCTCTGCTGATCACGGTCATAGCGAGCAACCGTGCACTCTGCACTGCATGTGATGGAGCATAGACGCGCCCGGGTCTCTGGAGAATCCAATTCCTGGCCTGCTGCACGTGTGCAGCCCTGGCTCGCGAGGAGGATACCAGAACGCCGCGGGAGTCGCAGATATGGGAATTCGGTCCTTTAGCTCTGCTGCCAGATAAAGTCAATCCGCCTCCAACCGATCTGTCGCACGTTGCTCCATGTTGCATCCGTCGAGGCCGGCCGGGTCAGTCCTGGGGGCGGGTAGATGGCCGCCAATGCCGTATCTGAATCCCATCTGCCCATTGCCGTTCCATTTCCCTCGGGCATTCTGCTTATTCGCCCCAGACACGAGAACTTATTTTATTGGGAATTTGTCCCTCGAGACGTCATTGGTTTGGGTCACTGCTTGGCAGTGCGTAAAGCAATATTTCAAAGCTATTTGCGCAAATCCAGGACGACATTGCATCCATCGATCCTTTGGAATGAAGCAGAAAAAGCACAGCCGTTTCACATCTTATCAGATCAGCAAACCTGCCTGCGTAAGTGAGTACGAGAAAATCAACTACAGAAATGAGCTATCAACAGCAGCAGCGGATTCACTCATTCCGCCCAACCCGGGAGGTTGCCCCGTCGACGTGGTCAGGAGCCCATACGCACACTTCCCGGCGGCCGTCCACACGGCCCAACATGCTATGACCCCGGATGATTCATTCTCTGTCGTAAACGCTAATGCAAGGTGGGAGGCAGCGTCCGCCGTGCGACCTTGACGCGGTTTCTGTTCTTGATCATTGGCTCGGTACTTTCGCGTCTTACTAAGTAGGGTATGCAGCGGTCTCTCACTACTCTCGGGGACTCGTGTAGGCTTTGGAGATGTTCAGCTATTCTGAATATATGGAGGGCATGCGCGCGAACGTATTGTAATCTAGACTGTCATCT
This sequence comes from Diaporthe vexans, assembly GCA_021188095.1. Lineage (NCBI taxonomy): Eukaryota > Fungi > Ascomycota > Sordariomycetes > Diaporthales > Diaporthaceae > Diaporthe > Diaporthe vexans. The sequence goes on from JAJLLZ010000009.1 coordinate 500,056, forward strand.
ACCTCATCATAGTCCAGCCGCAGCACTGAGCACGGGATAATGCGATCACATTAGACCATATACAGTCTCTCGCCTTCCTCGTTTGCATATGAAGATGCCAGTGCATCGTTTGGCTCGGTCATGCTGCTTGCATTTTTCAGCCGTCTCGACGGCCAGTGCTTTGGGCTTGTGGCCAAAACCACTGCCTCAAGATAGTTGTAGTTGGGCCGAGACCGATGGCCTTGACTTGATGTTACAGTTTTAGGTGCACTGTCATGCAGATGACAGTGGCTACCTTTGCTCACTTACTTACCGTTTTCACCTGAAGACGGGTATGGAGTTGACTAAGACCAGTACAGTTCACTAAACAACTTGAGGAGAGTAAGGAAATTAGGGATCCGCTTGGGTGTCCGCTACGCGGCCACGATGTCTGTCCCCTAAACTGATATAGGCCAACCACCCATGTGGTAGGATCCTGTGGAACCCCCTCCCCCCGAGGGGTCGCCAACAGAGTGACCTCCAGGACACCCTCATATTAAATAACCTCGTAGAGAACAACTTTTCATCGAAAAATCTTCTATGGGACAACCTCTTCCAGGCCTGTCTTATAGCATTTAAGGACACCCCCCCAGTGGGCTTATACCAGAACGTCTTGCAGAATAACTTTATATAGAGGAGTCTCCTATAAAGGTAATCGTGTAGATAGGAAATGATTAAGCTCCTGAGACTACACTAATACTTGTTGTTGTCTTCAAAGGCGTGACGATAGTACGGCAACAGTATACTAATGTGAGCTTTATACGATAGCAGTGTGTGTTTGCGGCACTCTCGGCCGCAAATTGCCACTGACCTCCAACTGCAAACACATCAATTGAAGGTCTGCCGAGAACAGAAAGCACATAATCGTGAAATAGTACTGGTTACTCGAGAGCAGTTGTTCAAGTCATTGCCCACCTCATCGCGCTGCCCGAGGCCGTCGAGCCTCTCGGCAATCTAGACTTAACCAAACAAAAGTTCACTGGCCTTACCATATAGTCGGAGATGCCTGACAGCCGGAAGTCTACTCTAGAGTACACAGACACATTTTTTATAGGATCTCTAAGACAAGGCACCTGAGGATTTCATCGTCTTCCAAGATGCTGATAAAGTCATGTCGTGGTAGTTTTGTTCTTGACCTGTATGCGTCTGAAGAGTTGTGCGGTCCATTCACATAGTGGTAAATGCTCAAAGACCAAGTGGCGTCAAGTCGCATTCTATGCGGGACTCAGCCTCTCGCCTATGCCGCTCCTGACTCAACCTTTCCCAAAATAACAGCAAGTTGCAAGGCACTGTTCTGCCGTCTAAAATAAGTGCATGTATAGTGGGCACAACTAGGAGAGAACTTCGTGCTCCAATGGTCATTCCACAGGGTGTCGATTGGTCTGCCCCTATGCATTTCTGTCTATTGGTGTTTCCCGCTTCTACGAGTAAGTCATGTGGCTGGAATAGTCTTCACCGTCTGGAATTGACGGCATCCGTATAGTGTTCAGCAGGAAACAAATAGGGGCCATATTAAGTCACATCTCCGCCACAACAACGCTAACTCAGTCTCCCAAGCTCAGGACGCTTGGGGCAGAAGCCTTGGAGTCGGGCAATAGGAGGTGATATTGTTAGTAAAATTGTAGCATTAGTTTGGAGACTTTGTTGCCCGCCCCAGCTACAGATCTGAAACACACATTTAGGAAGTGACACAATCCCCACCGTAGCTCAAAACAAAGCTTCCCTATTTCTCCTTATGTTTCCTCTTCTTATGGCCCGAAGAGCTGCCTTTCGAGCTGTAATCCATCTCAATCCACTGGTATCCTTGGCTTGAGGACCCGCCATGCTTGGAAGACTTGTGATGCTTGTGCTTTGACGAGCCGCCACGCTTTGATGAGCCACCGTGACTTGAGCCACCATGGTCTGAGGTCGCTGGAGAGGCAGGGTGTCAGCGGCTTTGGTGATTTGACAGTTCTTGCAGCACGTATACAGTGACTCACAATAAGGAGTGCAATTCCAGCAGCAGCAGTGATCGCACTTTGTTACCTGCTCCAACTGCTGAGTAATGGCATTGACTTCTGTCCTCGGGTTGTCGAAAGTACACCAGCCCACATAGTTTGGGCCGTTCCGGCACTTGCAACAAATCCAGCTCCCTCCGAGCTCTTCGAAAAAGCAGAGCTGGTTGGTACACTTGGATTCGGTGCCTATCTGTGCTGCGTACGTGGTATTGTGACAGGGCGTGGTGACTCGTGTTGCTCCATCAAAATGGGCTGCCACGCAGTGGTTGTAAGTTACTGAGGTGTGTTGGCACGGGTGCCTTTTAGGGTGACCAACGCACATGTTGGCGAGAAGTAGGCTCTAGAATCCTAAGAAGATTTCACAGTTTCCTTGGAAACTTCTTTTTCATCTGAACAACCGTCGAAGCAGGATGCTCCCCAGATCTCCTGCATCTTTGAGAACGATGGCCGCCGTGGCCTCTTTATAACGCCTATGAGTGCCAGCAAGGTGTGCATGTCTACCTCTCAAACATGATGGTACGTGGTGATTCACACATTATTCGTTTAATCAACCCACTTCGAGCGTGCTAGATGCCAATCCGGCCGTGGGTCTTGCAATTTGGCGTCAAGAGTGCTCATCAACGGCTATCGGATACCTTAAATGGGCCGCAATCTGAGGCCACGACTACAATTGGCCACGTCTCTGAGGCCCCGGGAACGGCCAGCTTGCATGAGAATTGGACTGTTCCTGCCATGACGGGTCTACATAGGGGCGAACGCCGCGCTGCTCTCTATCCCACTATTCTCGAGGTCAGGGGCGGCCTTCGCGGTGGAGAAACACGCGACACGAAACCATTCTCAGATTTGGTGTTTCGGGACTCAGCACTGAGATACCCGCGACCGACAATTAAAACTTCCGCACGGCGTACGAGATGCTGCAATTCGAGGGATCTGGCATGGACGTGGGCACAGCTGCTGCTGCTTAACCAGACTGTGGCAGATTGCCTGATCTTGCACTGTTTCCGATGTAAATCTGTGGGGATGGAGCCGAGCAGCAGGCTGCCGTCGTGCAACAGAGGACTCATAAGGCCTTCTCCACTGGCTGATCGTGTGCGACCAGAGCTCGCAGTCTTGCACGAGGGTTTCTCACACACCTTTTCAGCTCGCCAAGCCATGCGGTCCCACAGCACCCAGGCTCGTGGAAGACCAGGCTCCACATGGAGCCCTCGAGGCTCTCGCTTATCTGGTCAGCAACAGGCTGGGAAAGATCCCACACCGGTTTTTCACGGCCCCACGTGAGCCCTGGACCGAGAGAACGGATCCTCGAGAAGGGAATGATGTCAGACGGCTGAGGTCAAGGCTCTCTTTGTATCTGGCTGTCGGGCCCTCGACCTGGTGCTCCGAATATTGTCGGTACAGTTTACTTTTTTTCTGTTGGGGTGACACGAGACAAGGGACAGGTCATTTTCCGACACAATCCCGGATAGGTACTTGAGTACTTGTCTTGTGCTGGGGACCACCCACACACCGGCCAGCCCCTGCAAAGAAAGACCAAGGAGAAGCCGATGAAGTGGGCGAAAGGAAGACAGCAGGGACAAAACAAAAGTGAGGCGACGGGGATATTGAGGATGGTGAAGTCAGCAAGGCAACAAACAGGGCGCACAGCGGTCAGAGCCCATTGATGGGATGACAATGTCCTGCACCGTTTCGATCTGCAATGCATGCATGCACCTTTCTTCCTGCCCTCCCCCCTCCCCCCTCCCCCCTCCCCACTAGCTATTTATGGCCGCAATCCAGATCTGAATCTGACTGCATGCGTCCCGCAGATCCGATCTGTGTTGTGCATACCTGCGATACCCCAGGACCACCGGCGTATTCTGTGCCCCGGCCAATGAGAATGCCCGAGTCCAACAAAGTCTCCGGGTCCCAGGCACTCGGGAACCCTGGAGCCGCAATTCTTTGCTCTTCAGCACGACCAAAAGTGGACTCGCCCATTCTGGTCCGCGGTGGTTTTACCTCAAACGGTCATGGATTCGTCACAAGAAAGCCTCTTTTTGGTCACAGTGTTGCACATTCTCCCAAGAGTTTCAATACTATCGACACGCCACGGAGTGATACGGGCCAGGAGGATTTGTGCTCGACATCATCAGGTGAATTCGGTGCCTTCTAATCACACCCTAAGTACGATGATGATCATCGAATGTTTCCCCGTCATCGGCACTAAGAAGTATGCTCTCCATGATGCCTCTCCTCCAAGTCATAAATCAGTCTGTGACTAAACACTGACTGAGCGAGTTTGCGTGAACGCCACCATTCCGGTTCTAGACTCAAACGACCACTGCTTCTAACCCCCCAATAGCCCATATATGTGTGCAGCAAGTGTGCCCTGTTGATCTTCCCATGAACAAGCAAACCCTAATAGGCCCTCGGGCACACGAACGCCATGACACCAAGGCTCTTGATAGTCCCTCCCTGCCCAGAAATAGGAAATAGTCAAAGGAAAAGAAAAGGAAAAATTACAACATATCCGGGAGGGAAAAAAAAGTAGGCTGACCCACTGAGGTTCCCACCCTCAGAGCCCTTCCATTCGGCGCAGTCGCGCCCATCACATCGGGCCAGCCGGTGTGCACGTCTCGCAGCAGATGTGCTCGCACCACACCTTGTTCCCGTCGATGATCATGATGCAGCTGCAGCGACCGTACTCGTTGAACCTCTTGCCGCACCAACAGCAGTTCCAGCACCGATTCCGCTGCTCGAAGGGGCAGTTGGGCAGTGGGCACTTGGGCAGCAGCGGGCTGCCCGCCGCCGCCGCCGGGCTCCCCTCGAAGCTGGGAGGCATCGGGTACGCTATCGACTGCGCCGTGAGGTTACGGCATGGCTTACGCTTGGACGACGACGAAGATGACGATGACTTGCTGCTGCTGCTTTTCTTCTCCTTGTCTTTGCCCTTGCTGCTGCTGCTGTGATGCTTCTTGCCGCCGTCCTTCTTGGAGGACTTTGATGACGAGCCTCCCGTCGAGGAGGATTTTGACGACTCGGATGGGGCGTCGGCGCAGTAGACAATGTCTGTCCGCGTGTGCTCACACGGCAGCGTGTACGTGATTTGGTGACACATGGTTTCAAGTCTCGTGAACCCTTTGAGGAACTGTAGATCTCCGTGCTCGCCGATGTGAGAGAGGCAGGTCTGATGGTGACGATGGTGTTACGGCGAACGATAGAAGAGTCCAAGGCTTCCTCTGTTTCCTCAACGAGTTGCTCCGCCCTTGGTAGCCTCGGGTTGCTGGAGTTCGGGAATGGGCCCTTAAGTATGAAAGTGTCGTTCTCTGAGGTTGGGGTGGCAGCCGCTGGGGTGTGGAGTGATTGCTCTGAACATCTGATGTGATAGGATGCCATCCCAAACCACCAGGCCGAGTATCGACGACAGGGCGATTTATATGTCGTGGCCATACCGGTCAGCTAGCTGAGACCGCCGCTGGGTCTCCGCATATAAGCATCTTCAGCTGTCGTCGTGTCATTGCTCGTCAGCGGCTCTCCCTCCCAGCCAGCCGGAGTGGGATGGATTCTCAACAAGTGCCAGGGGTGGCCGATCAATAGATGACGAGGGCACGTCGTCGAGGACCCTCGATGTTTCTCGACAGCTCGTGTTATCGGATTGGCCAAGCCGATTTGGAATTCATTCTTCTTAGCCCGGCCACTGTTGGACATGTCCCGACCGTCTGGGCGTGGACTCGATTCGGCACAAAGGAGAAGAGGTTGCGACGGGATATTGGGGGGAGGGGAGGGGGGTGTGTGGGGCCACGCGGTGATCTTCGCGGATGACAGACGCCTCAAGTTGAGGAAAGGGGGCCACGGGGAGTTCCCACGGAGCCGGATCCGTATGGGTCGAGGGTTGCACAGAAACATTTTGCTTTAAGATTTTCCCATCTGCCTGGGTGCCCACCTTCCTACGTCCCGCGTCCCGGCTGTCTGGTCCCCTACATCCTAGCCTCTCAAATTTCCCAATGGCTCTCACAGCCTCATCGAATAGTCTATGCGAATACCCCACCCAAGCCGAAGCCACTTGGCCGCGCCGGTGTTGCTCATTGGAATGTTCAGGAACCTGGCCTCGTGTGGCACAAACGCGTGTTGTTCAGCTGACCACATGCCCTGCCGCACTCCCCTGCAGGAGGACCCTGGGCTTGCAGGTTTACTTTTTCCATCCCGCCGGATCTCGCTTACGAGATCTTGCAGCCCGATGCCGATTCGAAAAAGAAATCCTTCCGATCCCAATAGAGATCGAACAGCCAAAGTATGTGCGTAATATGCCCCATAGATGTCCAGCCCGCAGATGCGGATCTTTTGTTTTCCGGAACAAAGGAAGGAAGGAGAAAAGAAAAGAAAGAAAACGCAAGGAAGGAAGCCGCGAGGAGGAAAAGAAAAAGGCTCCACCACTGAGTGCCTCGTGTGTGCTTCTGACCCGGCCCAACTCGCTTTTGTTACCCTAATCGTACACCAGCCTCGGAATAGTTCAGGCGGAGCCTCGATGACTGGTATCCCCAAAGAGAGAAGACCTAAAGGAAAAGAAAAACCACCAAAACACATCGTCGATACGTCACCGGCCGGTTCCAGCTCTCCCAGCCCCAGACTCGGCGGCCACATCCGGTTCGCAGCCCAGGCAGCACTTGTGGTAGCAGAGCGAGTCTGGGCTCTTTTTCATCGGATGGTAGCAGACCGGGTAGGTGTTTCCGCCCAAGCCGCAACGGCAGCAGACCCAGAGCCCGTTCAGCTCCTCCAGCCGGCACGCGCCCCGGCTGCACTTCGGGCTGGCCAGGCACCCGCCACTGGCGCACGGATTGTTGAAGTCGATACCCAGGCTGCCGCTCTGCTCGTCAAAGTAGGATGTGTCCGGGCAGGCAGACCAGGTCTGAAAGGCTTCGTTAAGAGTGGCGGCCGGGCAGAATACATAGTGTATGACAAACTCGATGTCCCTCGTGCATGGAGCACTGTGATGATGATGGAGGTAATAGTAGATACACATGGTCGCCGTCTTCCCCGGGACAGATCTGGTGCGACAAAGGGCTCTGAAGTATTCCAAAGAGACGTTGTCGGTGTTCTGGAGGAGGCGCACCTGCCCCTGTGGCGCTGGCGAGGTCTCAATCGGAAACCTTGTATGTTCCTGAGGGTCTCGGCCTGTATGTCCCACGAGTGGCTTATCGACGGCTTGGAAGGGGGGGGGGGTAATGAGTGCCGTCTGCCTGTGTATGTGCCCGAGTATATGGGTGGATGTGATGTCTGTGGGCTGTGGGCTGTCTGCCTGGAGTAGTCTGGCGTGGTCCTCTGATGACTCGGACTGTGAGGACTAAGACGGTCAAGGTGATGCTAGTCAACAGGAGGACGATGATGGCGGCTGCTTCCGAGCGCCTGCATCAAGTCAATGTCTGTTCACTCAGGCGTAGATGGGCAAGAGGGGCGCACTTAGCCGAGACAGGGGCAACTCGCAGGATGGTGGGCAAGTGCAGCTGTCAGACTGAGCAACGGCTGCAAGAAAAGGAGTTCTGGTGTGGAAGAAGAGGCTAGGTTGATATTATATATCCTTTGGTCTGGTGACTAGTCTGCCACCGTTTTAGGAGTGGGATGATCCAGATGAAATATCAGGAGAGCGCGTGTGCCTGGGCTTGATCCTTTGGTGTGAAGAGGCTTTCGGTCGAATATATTCTGAGGAAAAGTCAGCCGGCCTCCCTATATCCTCGAATATTGATCTTCCACGGACTTAGCTCTTCCTGAATGGCATTTACGCCGCGGTTGACTTGCTTATTCCTGTCTTGTCACGTTTTCGACTCCCTGCTGAACACAAAGATGCTATGCACATGGCTCGGATGGAGAGACTCGGTGAGTATTTATACGAGTCCTCTGAAAAAGGCCATGTCGAAGATCATTTGTATAAGGCCACCAAAGCATGATCAAGTCCCGTTTTTCCGGGATGGAAAGCCCCCCACCCACTTCATCCCGCTGCCATTATTTCGTGGTAGCCATGTGCTTGTGGTGCACAGCGCAACGCCTTCCCGCCACTCTTCCATCGCATCGGTACCAGACTTTCGCATCCACTCGCAGCATCGAAGCCGGGCTGCAATAATTGGCCGCCACTGTCCAACCAGACTGCCACTGGAGTCCTCTGCACGTGGCTTTCTCGTGGTTTCTTGTCAGTTGCGGAACGGTGGGAGGAGGGCCGACGCGTGGAATTCTGATGGCCGGACTTTAACGTGAGACACCTTGGAGTTACAGGACGTAAGACACCACGAGATGTTAGGTGTATCCTAGTTGCCTGTATATGGATGTGTTGATTCGTGATATCCTCTGGTCGTCAGATCCAGGCAGAACGTAAGCCTGGAAGACCCGCTCCCAATCTGAACACGAGGTCCCTGTCAGTCACGCCCGCAAGTTAGAGGAGAAAGGGGAGAGGGGATTACAGCAGATCGCGGGTCACCCATGGGTCAGAGTGCCTGGGTAGTACGTGGAAATGCCGTACCGCCAGGGCCTGAAAGGAGGAGGGCTGAACACGCGATGTGGCTTGTGCCATGTAGGCGCCAGGCGCTCCTCCCACATATCCTGTCGCACCTAGAATCAATCACCCGAGTGGGTAGCAGCCCACCAAGTGCGTGCCTTGTCGAGGTCTGGCGTATTTCAAATCCACGATCGCAGGCATTGTTGAGAGCTCGACGAAATCGCACGGTTTGTGGACGACCGTCCCGAAAAGGCTCGGAAGAAGTAGGAAGACCGAATAATGTCGTCACCCATTGTGAGAAAAAGCAAAAAGAGAGGCAGATCTCCTGACCCGCTGGGTACTCAGCGGACTTCGGCGCCAGGCACTGAACGGTCTTCTGGGCAGTTGACCATCTTGATTGATATGCAAATCATTGCCTAGCGGACGTTGACGGCGCCAGACTGGCCTTTGAGGGTCTTCTGATGGTGTCTCTCCATGTGCGTACTGCAAGTCTGTCAAAGCGAACCCATCCTTTTGCATCCACGCCGGGACAAATATGACAGGTCATCCTGTCAACCAGGTAGTGCGAAATTCGCCGTGTGACAAGGACATCTTTTGCGAACACGACGCCTGCGGTTGTGCGACGGCCAACCAAAAGCCACGCAACGCCTTTCGCCCTGCGCGAGCCTTCGAGAACACACTTGTGCACGCCTCGTAAGCTTCTCGAAGCCGCGCGGCACCCTTCTGCGGTCTCAGAGCGACCCTTTTGTGTGTATCTCCAGTCGTGTTGCGGATACCGGCGGCGACAGCTCGAGGAACGAACCGCCCTGCAGTCCCGGGTACCGATGCCATGGGTCCGATTCGATCCTAATCTCACTCAACGCAGTATCCTGCATATTGGAACGGAGAAGTAACGGTCAATGCATAGTTGACAGGTCTAAGACAGGGGTTGCTCAACTGACAGGTAAATTGTGTGCCTATCAGACCTCGAGCAGTAGCAGACACCGAGTACGTCTATTTGGGGGGGAAGGGTGGTACCAGATACCCGAGCAACCACTATCCAACAAGTTTCGAGTCGAGTCGTAAGGGCTTGGGCCTGGATCCTGGAGGTCCAGAATTCACAGGCATGTCTCCGGCCGAAATGGATGTGTGAGAGACGTCACCATGCAGTGGACCCCTGAGAAGACGGTTACACGCGTAATCTCCATATCACACTGCATTCCAAATCCAGTCCACACCGGCCTCAAGTATTGGAAGATCAGTCCTATTTCGGGGCGAGCTGTATTACAATATCGAGGTGCCGTTGATAGCACCCTTGGCGGGAATAGCAGCGTGATTCGATAAGATACGGCCTGGAATATATCCGAGGCTGCCACACACGCCGGCATGTCTCGATTCATAGACACACAGCGGCCAAGTGTTCGAGCTCATATCTCCACAACAATCAACCTGTGGTCTTGACGCAGGGAGATCTAGTGAGATTTCGGAGGAGGCCGGTCCAAGAAAGCTGGTTTGCTGGGCCGAGGCAGAGCGAAGCGTGCTACTGGGATCGTTGACCCCGTGTGATCAGCCACATTGTACCACGCCAACTATCGATAACCTTTCAATGGCATCGGATGGCGTGTGTCGCCCCCAGGGGTCTAGACCGATGTGCATACACTGGTCCACACACTGCAGCAACCAGAGGAACCTCATCTCGCACAATGCGATCAAGGGCCCCGGGGAACATGGTCCGTGTGTGCGTCCCATCTAGGCCCGGCGCCAATGCATGTGCCGTAGTTGCTTTTCCTTTGCTTTTTCCTTTTGTGCCCTCCAGGCTACCAACCGCGCTTTCCCGTTCGGGTCTTTTTTATCATGAGCTCGTTGTGTCGTGTTCGGAACTCTCTGAGACACCTTCAGTCCGAAAGCTTGTCTCTGACGGGTCCAATCTCTGCAGGTAGATGGCTATTGTCTGGCTTGTAAGGGGGATGTCTCAGCGCATGGTCCTCCCAACACGACCTTATGATATACGAGACACTGAAAGCGATAGCAGGATCGGGAATTGCTTAGCAATAACCCCGAGTCTCCTATCATCCGCCCGGTCCGGAACCGTATTGTCCGACTGCATGTTGCAGCTGGCCTTGAGTGAGGTTCAAGGTCCGCCTGAGCTTGTGAAGTTGAGCTCGGCCCCACAGCCTGGGCAACCGTGTAAGATGATTGGTTTCCTTTCGACCACACCACCTGGTAGCCTCTATACCATCACACTTCACCTGACCAGGCGCGAACCCCAACCTTCGGCATTAGCCTGCTGCCAGAAACCCCGGACGACATTAGCGAGGATTCGCGGCCGCGTTAGGCGAGTTGCGGGCTGCAGAGAGCGCAGAGAATATCCTCAGACCACCCCTTTTGCATAATCTGGCGAGAGCCAACTTTTGCGAAAGGAAATGACGGCTGAAGGACATCGTGGAAATCTTAGTAATCTCGGCACGAAAAGCGCCAAGACACCGTCCAGAACGGTAGACCTTCAGAATCCGAACAGCTTCGCGAACCACCAACGTATGTCCTCCCAGTGATGACCCCGAGTGTGCGGCTTCCCCCCGTCTCAGGGCGCCAGACGCGGTCGAGTGGATCGACGGCGGTGAGTCAAAAGACGAACATCTGCAGAGATGGGGATAGACAAGGATCATCGCTGTGGCGCTGCGTGGGCACAATGCAGACTTGCTTTTCCCACGACCATTCCGCAGCCACAAGACCGAATCAGAACCATCCTCGCCCCCAACCTCAGCCACGGTGGAGTGCTGAGTGGACCAACGCGCAGGACGGGGCACTCGAATACGGCTTGCGCAAAGAATTGCAATTCTCATTTGCGTAGCGGGATACACCCGCTTCAATATACAAGATCTGGGCGAGAAGGAGGTAAATTCATAGTCTCAGCCGCCCGGACCCCACCGATGAGGAGAAACACGCCCCGAGGCACTGGGGCTGCAGGCGAGAAGCCGCCACGCCGCCAACACAGCAGCAGACAGTCTTGATCAATGTCAACCCCACATGCCGAGGTGGCACTTGACGTGAGGCTGACATCCAAAAGTCTTGACAAGAGACAATACCAGGGCTCGCCGAGGTCTTCCCGCAAGTGGGTGCGTTCAAGCATAGTCAAGCCATCCGAGGTGGCTTTGCCAGTACACAGTAGGGCCCGTCTAGCCAGACCCGTGACCACGCCCATCGTTGGGGCGGTCTGCAGGGCGGAGCGTTCCGAGCGGTTGGCGCTCTGGTGGCAAAATGTGGAGCGGCTATATTGCCGTTCTGCTTCGGCCACTGGTGCAATGCCCACAGGGAAGCATCATGCTTTTTCTTCGTTCCCCCGTCTGACATCTGACAGGCTGGCAATTCGGGAAATGTTTTCTTTTGTCCTCTCTTCTGAACTGTTGGCAACCGTGGTAGTATGCAGCGAAAAATCCGAGGTTGCGTATGAGGGATATTGAATTGATCCACCTAATCCTAAAGCATCCTACTAACGCCGAGCCCACTGTCAATATGGTACACATGATCGCAAAAAGAGTAAAAGGATGTACCGCGCTATGCGCATGAGCACAAAAGCGCTCGCAGTACTCGCAAATGACTGGCTGTCTACAGAAGAAGTAGCCTCGTCGGTCGTTGTTTCGCAAACCGAGTCCCGCCCCTAGGCCTTGGGCATGGCAGGCACACAAATCGCACTGCCAGGCCGCAACAACTCACAACTTATACCCTCGTTGGCCGCCTTTAGCTTCTCCACGTCAATGCCGTGCATGGTAGCAATGCTCCAGCACGTCTCGCCGCGCTGAATCTGGTGACCATGGCTGCCAGGGCCGCAATGCGCCATATGCTCAGACTTGGCCATCCAGCCGAGGAACCAAAAGACACCCATCAGGAACAAGGCCAGGATGAAAAAGAAGTTCAGCAGAGGCATGAGTTCGGCGCGCCAGTGCCTCTTCATAGCATCGTCAGTCCACCTCTGGCTCAAATTGTTGCGTGCAGTCGCGTGGTCCAGGAAGGGCCGTGCTGCCTCGTCCTCGTCGTAGGGCGGCGGAGCATCGGCGTCGCCGGCTTCGACGTCGATGTTCTCGAGGTTCGACGGGGGCTTCGGGGCGTCTGCGACCTTGGTGAGGTGTCCGTAGCGAGAGCCTGGGGGGCCCTCCCAGACACTCCCATCAGCGTCGCGGAAAGTGTAGACCTGAGTATCGGCGTCGTAGCCGACACGGACCATGCCTTCGGGAAGGCGCTCCTCATCGGTATCCAGTTCTGCGTAACGGGACGGCATCGTGGGCTGGTCCGGTCCGGTCTGGGTTGGTCTGCGCGGGTGAGCGTGATGGTCTCTGCGCTTTGGTCTTTTCACGGCTGAAAGGCGATGCGTGGTTAGAGACTTGGTCTGGTTGTGGGTCGGTTGGGATGCAGGTTGATGGGAAGTGTTGATGGGTGACGGACCAAAAGGTGGCGATGGCGTGGAGGATAAAAGGAGGTCAGGTTGAGGTGACGTTAGTTTGGGGGTGGTGGAGCGTTTCAGTTGGGGCCTGCGCCACAGGCCGACCGACTGCTCCCGCTGACAGGTGGATTGGGCATGACGAGGCCGTTGATTAGTGGGCATTTGATCGCACCAGGTGGTGCACAAAGGCCGTCAGCATGCATTTCACAATGCCTGCTTAAATACTAAGGTATCTAGGTATCTTAGGTACCCAGCAGTCGGCGTGTGCCTTGGGCTGCTGCGTCATTACTGGTCTTCTCTTTCCCTCCGTGATCTGCATCCGCAATGGCAGGGCGGGCATTCCTGGCATTCTCTGCCGTTCATTTTACAAGGCCCTGATCCTACACTAATGATTTACCTAGGGACCGTAGTTGGGCCTCCGCCATGCATTCCAAAAAGCTGCCCAGGTGGTGACGTTGGTGGTAGTGGTGTGGTGGCGTGCGGTGTGCCCCACAACAGCCTAGACCTCTTTAACTTTGTCTCATTTCCGTCCTTGATTACTGCCTCCTCACCCAGACACCCCAGGACCATCCAAGGTTGGCTGAGCTCGAGGCATGAGCTTAGGGGGCTGCTTGGCTCTACCAGTGCCGCCCGTGCCGTGCCGTTTGCCGTTTCCACGCTAACAGTGTCTCGCTCTCCTACCACGTGTTTCTGTTAGACTTAGCACAAAACCGACTCGATGGGATCTCTCTAATCCATGGACTTTCCGCCTGCCTGGGCCAGTGATGGTGACCCTCCCATATGCTCTGGGGTCTGAAACGGAGGCTGCTGTCCAAACTGCATATGCCGACTAGAGACCAGACACCAAAGGGCATTCCGTTGTCCTTCCTTCCTTTGGCGGTCACCGGCGGGCGGGGGTCAGAGCTGCAAGCCTGACATGTGCCCCTCTGCTCTGTTCCGCCTGGTAGTTGGGCTGGTTTTGTTGTCAATATGGCCAAGTACAATTGGCTTCGTTCAAAGTAGACGACACAGCAGAAAGGCAGAGAAACCTAGGTTAGAGAGCCTACGTTGTGGGCACACCTGGGCATGATTTCTGCTTGTAAGTTTTGATTCAGGCCTTGAGGTCACACAGAATTGTGGAGGTACTGTGCTGGTTCTGGTGCCAATGCGGCTGCCCCGCCCAACTGCATCAAAATTCGGCCTCATCCATCTTGTCATCTCAACCCATTGTCCTACCACCACCGGGTAAACAAAAGGCAGCAACAGACCTGCCAGGGACCTTGAAAGCAGCGGAGAGCACAGAGGTCAAAACTGAAGCTGAAGCTCAGAGTAAAGACGAGGTCCCACACACCCTAGGAAGGCTGGAGAGGTCCCTAGGCAAGGATTCAACCGACGACTTGGCCGTTTCCTTTGCCCTGTCCAACCTCCACGCTAAACACGCCAACCACAGGCTTTCACGGACACTGCAACACCACCCAAGATGCTGGACGACAGGGAGATTGATGCTGCTGTTAATCAGCTGGCCGCCTACCGTAAGGAGGACGCCTTGAACGACATTTTGAACCGCTATGAGGCCCTTCTGGGCGACTACAAACGCCTCAAGAGTGATTATGAGGAGGAGCGCGAGAACCGTGAAAAGTGGAAGATCCAAGCCAAAGGACAAGAGCGCAACCCCTTTGTGCTGGTTCTTGTCGACGCCGATGGCTACGTGTTTGATGATGACTGTAAGTGCTCATCTCACCCAGCGTCCCCCGCCGTCCTCCTCTCCACAACACCTCCAAAACCACGGTATGCTGACCTTTGTCCACAAAGTGATTGCGGCCGGCCAAGAAGGCGGCGCTCGGGCTGCAAAACTACTCAACGACACCATCAAGGCCTCCAAGAGGAGGAAGGGATTGGAGCATTGCGAGACCATGGTCCGTGTCTACGCCAATGTCGCCGGCCTGTCCAAGGCCCTCGCCAAGGCTAACCTCCTCGGGGCGGACAAACGCTCGCTGGCCCCCTTTATTGCCAATTTCAACAGGTCATATGGCCTGACCGATTTCGTCGACGCTGGGGAGTTCAAGGAGAACGCCGACTTCAAGCTTCGCGAGATGCTCAGGCTCTATGCCGAGAACGCCCAGTGCAAACACATCTATTTTGCCGCCTGCCACGACGCCGGCTATGTCTCGCAGCTTACCGCCTACCGAGGACATAGCGACCGCTTTACCCTCATCAGAACATCCGGCCTTCATTTTCATGACGAGTTCACAAAGCTTGGCCTGGGTATTGAGGAGCTACCTGGCGTCTTCCGCGCAACGGGCTCTGCGATGGATGCTTTCTACCCCAAGCCACTACTGGGGAAACCGAATACAGCTCCGCCTCCGTCCAGGAGCCAACCCGCAGAGCCGAGAGAAGTCTGTGCCTTCCACTCGGTGGGCAGGTGCAAGTACGGAGAAAGCTGCAAGAATTTGCATGTTGGTCCTGCGCCCTCGCCCCTTGCTCTCAGGCCCTCCAAGCTGGGTCGGTCCTCCTGGCGAAACGGAAGTGAATCTTACGATACTTCCGACTATCCCCCACCAGCTAAATCACATGTCGCTTCCAGCCGAAACTATTTACATCAGTCTGATCTCTTCGCCCAACTGCCGAAGAGAGACGAGATCCCAGACGGTCAGGTTGCCGTCAACGCTTCGCAGCAGCGTTTAGACGCTTACATCCCCGTACCAACCTCAGAGTCCGAGAATCGCCTCAAGCTCAGGTCCTCGATGCAGCGACTCTGCAACGCAAAACATCTAACTGGATACTGTCCCAACCCAAACGGTTGCGAGTATGACCACAACCCGCTCGAGGCGGATCTCACCCCCACTCTCGAGTGGCTCGCCAGGTCATTGCCCTGCCCGCGACGCGACAAGTGCCGCAACGCGTCTTGCACCTCCGGCCATCTCTGCCAAAAGTCTGACTGCAAGCTGCGTGGCGGAAAGGGCTTCTGCAGATTCCCCTGGAGTCTGCACTACGATGACCTAAGCGTTGACCGTTACGTGTACGCTATTTCGAACAGACAGTCCGTCTCACAACACGAGCGGTCTGCTGCGCCTTCACCGTCCGACCAAAACGGAAACGAAGATGAGGGTGTCGATCAAGAGGAGGAGAATATCTCTAGCCCTAACGGCGGCATATCAGTAGGCACATTCTGAGACTGTCACAAACGCGCCTGGCCAGACAGAGTGTGACATTTACGTCTAAATGAGCAAGACATATTCTGTGTCTTGGATAATCCTTGACGGATTATTAGACAAAGTTCGGACCATCTGAACCGGCAACCATCTTGGGCAATGACTCTGGATACACACTAAGTATCCTGAGAAGACAACTAATGCCTTGTAATCTTAAAAGAAAGGCGTGTCTAAAAATTTAAGAAAGGGGGGATGGGCCAAGAGGGATACGGTAAACGGGATCGAGGATCAGGCTCTCGCAAGATGCAAGTAGGTCATTCAAGTTGAGGAGAGAAAATGACACGGTGGAGGAATAGTGGCTGACTAAAGAGCTCAATCTCTGGATGGAAAAGTACAGGGGCCTAACGCAGCAAATACGTCTACCGGAAATCTCAGACCACAAATGAGGCAACAAGATGAGATCGCTTTCAGATTTTGCTGGAAATGGACTACATGGGCAGTAACTTAACTTGTCCAGAAGTCATCAGACTTGAAGAAGAAAAAGAAAAAGAGAGAGGAACAACCACGAGCTGCCAGATTTCCTGGAGGGCTTCTTTTAAAACAAAAAACGGACAAGTACGCAACTAGTGACCCTATCGGCTAAAGGGCTTCCAAGGTTAAGACTGTTTGTATATAACACTTCGACTTGAATGCTGAGGTGGTAAAAAAATACGTTGATGATGTGGTTACTTTCCCAAGCTAATCGAAAGTTTCAGACTGAATAATAACTGCTATCTGTTTACCTTGTTCCGTCGCAGTAATCATATGACAATTGCCGGGAGCTTAGGTAGATGATGAGCTTGATCGCATCTTTGTTCCCAGCTGCTTGCAAAGGTAGCACACGCGCCTTGAGCTGTATACGGATTAATAAACGAAACCACTGACGGCTTGCTGCAGTGCAAAAACGCTGCCACGTCCCTTTATAGGGCTATTTATATTCTATAAGTTTCTTCATTAGAGATCAAAGATTTACAGGGTAAAAAACAGAGAGTATAGGGTAATATATACCCCCTATATACTAATATTTTTTTATACTACCTATTTACTATATAAAATAATAATATATAGTTATTAACTATATATATTTATTACTATATATATACTATTATTATTACTTTTACTTACCTTTATTATTTTTTTTACTTTAATATTTACTACTTCTTTTCTTATCTAATAAAGTATTCCTTAACTAACCTAAGTATTATAATCTCCTTTTAAGTCTTCTTTTATTATTACTAATAATTTTATTATTAATAAAGTTCTTTATAATTAGATCTATTTATAATAGTTAGTTAATAGTTTTATAAGCTTTTATATAAAGCTTCTTAACTAATATAGGTATTAAAGTTATTACTATTAGTAAAATTATAGTTATAAAATATTACTTCTAAATAAATAGCTTCATAAGTACTATTTATAACTACTTATTTTATTAAATTATTTTTACTAGTTTTTCTATTATAGAAGTCCTTTTAGTTAAAAACTAAAAGGTTTTTATTCTATTTAAATACTATATTAATTTATTATATAAAAGCTATTATTATTCTTATTTTACTATCTATCTTACTATTTAAATTAGTAGTTATTAATATTATCTTTTTATTTAATATAGTTTCTTTATAACTAGTAAAAATTCCTTCTTTTTATATACTAAATATACTCTTATTATAAAGTCTTCTTTTTATAGTAATAATCTTTTTAACTTATAAACTATAAAAAAGAATTCTTAAATAAAAGATTATAATTTAATTAATAGAATTTATAGATATTATTCTTTTTAAAGATATTTTTAACTTTTTATAATTAGTAATTTAACTTATATAAGATAAGCTAAATTAAATATAGATAAGATAAATATATATTATAAATAAATAGTTACTTTACTAGGTAACTCTTTTAAATATATATTTTATATACTTCTACTTAATTATAAGGAAATTAAAGGTAATTTATATAATTTATAGTAAAAGTTTACTAAGCTATATTTATTTATTAAACTTCTTTAATAATAATATCTTCTAATAGGCTTTTTAATATATAAGGTATAAGAACTATTATAAATTATCTTATTAATAGCTTTAATTAGGTAAAAATATTATTTATTTTATAGATTTTATATATTATTTTAGTTTCTCTATTAAGCTAGAATTAATAATAAAAGAAGATAGTAAAAAAAGATATAGTAAAAGAAGATATAGTAAAAAAAGATATAGTAAAAGAAGATATAGTAAAAGAAGATATAGTAAAAAAAGATATAGTAAAAAAAGATATAGTAAAAAAAGATATAGTAACTTTATAATTCTACTTTATAACTTATCTATAGCTAGAAGTTATTATTCTATACTAGTAGCTATAGTATATTAGGCTATACTTAGTCTCTAATACTATTTACGCCGGTACTATTAATAAGTTATTAGCTTTAATATAAACTAGTCTTGTTTATTAGCTTAGAAGGGGGGGATTTTCTCTAATATCTCTATATAGTGTTAGGAAATATACTTATCGAGGTTAAAGCTATCGTGGACCGCGGGCTAGTCTAACGCTATTAAGTACTATATATAAATACTATCGCTATATAACTTAGGGCTTTAAGTTAGCTAAAATAGGTAATAATATAAAAAGCTACTATTACCCTAACTAAGGTTCTAACTCTACTCTATAAATATATACTTATTATAACCTTTTTATATTATATTATAAAACTACTTAAAAGTAATCTTTTAACCTACTATACTTACTATTAAAACTAAGATAATTACTAAGTAAGGTAACTATAATCTATTATTTAAATATATAGAATTAATAGCTTTATATAAATAGCTATAAAATAGTAATTAATAAATAGGTATATCTCTATATAAAAGAAGCTTTTAAATTTAAAGTTATAAATACTATATTTATATTAAGAAAGCTTAGTTTATTTATTAATAAACTAAGAGAGTATAATATAAACCTTAATATTATTAAAATCTATATATCTCTTAGGGTAAAGCTATAAAGAGGTATAGATTTATTACTAGTAGAGAAAAAGATACTTAAAAGCTTTAAAGAAAGGTTTAGTTAAAGTTAAACTAAGTTATAGATTTAAAATAATTAAATAAAATTATTTAAAAAAAAATAACTATAAGTCTTTTAACCTTATTAACTATTTATATTTTTTAAGTTCCTCTATTAAGCTAGAATTAATAATAAAAGAAAATATAATAAAAGAAGATATAGTAAAAGAAGATATAGTAAAAGAAAATATAGTGACTTTATAATTCTCTATAACCTATCTATAGCT
Source organism: Diaporthe vexans (assembly GCA_021188095.1). Taxonomy (NCBI): domain Eukaryota; kingdom Fungi; phylum Ascomycota; class Sordariomycetes; order Diaporthales; family Diaporthaceae; genus Diaporthe; species Diaporthe vexans. The sequence continues at coordinate 519,401 of JAJLLZ010000009.1, forward strand.
AGAAGTTACTATTCTATACTAGTAGCTATAGTATATTAAGCTATACCTATTCACACTAGTATTATTAATAAGCTATTAGCCTATTAAGGTTAAAGCTATTATAGACTATAGGTAACCTAGTTTAATACTATTAAGTACTATATAAAAGTACTATTACTATATAACTTAGGGCTTTAAGTTAGCTAAAATAGGTAATAATATAAAAAGCTGCTATTACCCTAACTAAGGTTCTAGCTCTACTTAAATATATACCTATTATAACCTTCTTATACTATATTATAAGACTACTTAAAAGTAATCTTTTAGCTAGATAAGGTAACTATAATTTATTATCTAAATATATAGAACTAATAGCTCTATATAAATAGCTATAGAATAGTAATTAATAACTAGGTATACCTCTATATAGAAGGAGCCCTTAAATTTAAAGCTATAGAGATTATATCTATATTAATAAAGCTTAGTTTATTAATTAATAAACTAAGAGTATATAATATAGACCCTAATACTATTAAAACCTATATATCCCTTAAAGTAAAGCTATAAAAAAGTATAAAGTTATTACTAGTAGAGAAGAAGGTACTTAAAAACTTTAATAAAAGGTTTAGCTAAAGCTAGACTAGACTATAGATTTAAAATAGTTAAATAAAATTATTTAAAAAAAAATAACTATAGGTCTTTTAACCTTATACTTAGGAGGGGTCTTTTAACCTTATATCTAGGAGGGATTATTTATTTTATAGCTTAGAAAGATCTTTAACTTTTAATATATAACTTTTATAAAAAAAGTTATATATATACTAAAGTTAAAGATCTTATAAATTATATATATAACTTATTTAGTAATAATCTTCTTTACTTTATTAATATATTAGATTTAAAGATAATTAATAATTATTATTTAATTTAAAAACTTCTTTTAAAGATACTACTAAACTATATTATATATTTTATAATTAATTAAGAACTTTATGATTTTTAATAGATTAAATAAAATTTAATAAATATAAGAAATATTATTAAGATTAAGAACCTTTATAGATATCCTTACCTTATTTCTTTTAAACTTATTAAGTAATACTTTATTTTCTATCTTACTAACTTTCTTCTCTTTTTATTCTTTATTTTTTCTTTTTATATTATTATTTATAACTTCTTCTACTTTTTTAATATTTAAAGTAATATTTATATTAATATAAAAATATATAATTAGTAATATATTTAAAGAAATTTATATTTAAAAATATTAATTAAAGTAATATTATAGTTAGTTATAAAAACTAAGTTATTAGCTTAATAATAAAAAAGTTTATAAACTTATTTAAAAGTTATTAGAAATTAAGTTTCTTCTTATTATTAATAATACTTTAAAATAAAAGTAAGTTTTTTCTTATATAAATTATATAAGTACTTTAAAACTATAGTATCTTTTATTATTTATTATATATATATAATTAAAAGAGAAATATTATATAAAGTACTACTCTTAAATTTATATAATTTATTTATTTATATATTAAAAGATATTTATAATATTATTTTAATTATTAGTTATAAAGTAATATTAGTATCTCTTTTCTTTAATAAATTTAATACTATTTAAATTAAAATATAAATTTCTTACTTTTATTAACCTACTAGCTAGTTTTTTATTATATTTAATTTTATAATAATATTAAAGTATTATTATTAAAGTATTTATTTAAGTTTTTAGCTTTACTATAGCTATAGTAGGTAAATAGTAAGTAGTAAGGTAGACTAATATAGCTAATTATATAATAAATATATATATATAGTAGAGCTAGTCTAGTATACCTTTAGTAGCTAAACCTATAATAAATAATAAATAATTACTACCTAACCTATATATATATATATAAGTCTAACTAATACTAATTAGTAGTTATATTAATAACTATAAATAGTAAGGTTAAAAAAATAAACTACTACTTTAATAGTTAAATTCTTTATAAATCTTTAAGTAAAATAGCTATACTACTATAATAAGCTATATTAAATTTAGTAGAATAATAATAATAACTTTATATTATAATAATAATAATATAGTTAAATATATATTAATAGAGTTCTTATATTAGAATTACTATAAGTATCTATTATATCTTAAAGAACTACCTAGTCTATATAAACTTAAAATAAAGGTAAAACTTCTTATTACTAATCCCTTCTTCTATACTTTTAGTAAGTACCTTATAAAATACTATAGTTATTTATAAAACTTAAAATATATAAAATTCTCTTATTAATAAGCTTCTTCTATATTTAAAATAATACCTAAATAGGTAATACTCTATAGCTTTATCCTTAATAACTAATAATAAAATAATAAATAATATATTTAACTCTACTAGATTACTAATTTACCTAGTAATAATATTATAACTACTACTTAAATATATTATATTAAACTATATACTACCTAGTAAAATCTAATTAACCTACTAAAAGAACTAATAGTTATTATAATAGTACTTCTAACTATAACTATAACTATAACTATACCTATTCCCCTCTACTCCTACTTTTAATAGTATCTATACTAATAATATAACTATAATATAGCTATATTTACCTCTAAATCCCTTTATACTACCTTTTATTAATCTATCTACCTTATTACCCTTAAAAGTATAACTTTTATATTATTAGCTAACTATAGTACCCTCTTTTAATACTATCTAAGATAGCTTATACTTTACCTATAACTAGGTTAAATCCTATAATATAATATTATAAGGAGAGATATCTAACCTTAATAAGATAACTAAGGTTTATTACTTTATATAAATTATATTTTATACTAAATTATACTTTAAAATAGACCTTAATAAGGTTTTCTAAGAGTTTTATAAAGACTTTATAGGATAAACTATAGTAGCTTTTAATACTATTAATAAGGAAGTTTTTAAAAAACTTAAAAAAGTTTTATAAATAAAGAGTATCTATATTAAATATTAAAATATCTTATATAGAATTACTTTTATAAATATATTAAACTCTCTTAAATTTCTAAAGAACCTTAATAGTATAATACTATTTATATAGAATAATAATAAAAAGCTATATTATAATAAAATAATATATAGCTTTTATAAAAAGATTAAAAAGAAGAATATTATAAATTAGCCTATTAATAATCTATTAGATAATAGCTCTAATATTAAAATTATTAATAATAGTAAAAAGAAGAATTTAAAGAAAAAGAATTTTAAGTATATTAAAGGTAAAAAGGATAATATTAAGCCTCCTAGTCTACCTAATAATAAGCCTCCTAGACTACCTAATAATAGAAAAAATAGTATAAAGAATCCTATTAACCTTAACTAGCCTAGATAACCTTAAAAGTATAATCTATACTCTATACTCCTATTAATAAAGATAAAAAATACTTTAATAAATAATAGAATACTTATAGACTTTAATAAATATTATAAGGAGAAAAATATATATACTAAAAATCTATATAATATTCTTAATAATAAAATAAGGTTATTCTTTATTATTTATAAGAATTTAAATATTAGTTTATACTAATTTAAAATAGTATTCTTTTATATTTTAAAGAGTAGAATAAAGACTTACTATATATAAAATATTATATAATAAAACTTATTTTAGACTATATATATTAAGTTTAAGACTTACTTTAATAACTATATAAATTATTAGAACTACTATATAAACTAGACTATACTAATATTTATTAAGCTTTAATAAAAGTACTCTAATAAGGACTATATATAAGTTTTTAACTACTAATTAATAAGTTATCTATCTATTATTGCTTTTAGATACTAAACTTATAGTAACTAGCCTATATAAGATAATATACTATATATAATTAAGGGTATATTAGAGTTTATAATAGCTTTTTAATCTACTAAGATTAACTAAATAACTATACTTTTACTATATACTCTATTTAAGCTTATAAAAGTTAATATCCTATTATCTACTAGACTTATTAAGTTAATAATAGTAACTATAGTAATAAATATAAAGATAATAATTAGTTCTTTATAGACTACTAATATTATAATAATTAGAATAACTATAGCTTTAGTAACTACTATAGCTATAGTAGCTTCTATAGAAATAGTAGCTTTTATAATAACTTTAGAAGTAGATCTAATAACTATAGTACTTACTTTCTTAGTTAAGGTAGATATAATAACTAAGATAGTAGTTATAGTAGCTAGTTTAATACCTATAGTAACTATATAAATAGTAACTTTTAGAGTAAGTATTATTTTATTTATAACTAAAAAGGTTATTAATTAATTAAGTATATAGCTAAGGAATATTAAAGGGTATATATATAATACTCTTAGTTTAATAAGATAAAGAAAAGTAACTATTAAATACTAACTTTATAGCTTTTATTATTAATATAAAGGAATTTTATATTAATAAAGTAGAAGATAATAATAATAACTTAATTAACCTTTATAATAATAAAAATACTTAGTTCTTATAAGACTAAGCTTTTAACTATAAGAATACTATATTTTTAATAGATTAAATATTTCTTTACTCTATTAACCTTTCCCTTAATAGAACTATAAGAATATAAATAAGCTTAGTATAGACCTTTATACTTAATAGCTATTACTCCTACTAGAAGTTCTAGAGAATTATCTTTAATATAAGAGTAGCTAAATTTTTAACTAGTAACTATAACTAGTTTTTTATTTTATAGTATATAGATCTATCTATAATACTAAATATATCTTATAGTAAGTAAGTATATATCTAATTTAGCTTAGAAGACCTAATCTTTTATTAGAATAGTAATTATTTAAATACTAATTAATACTATAATATTTTATATTATAGAAGTACTAACTTCTTTTCTATTTTATATTTAAAATATAATAATACTTAATATCTTTCTTTAGAATACTACTAATAAAGTAATATATACTATAAAGAATAGATCTAAGTATATCTTTCTAGTTACTTAGAAATAAAAATATCTATAGTTTATAGTAGAAGATATATAAGGTAAATACTAAGTATTCTTTATAGAAGTTAAGCTTTAATAACTTTATTAATAATTTAGATATCCCTTTATTAATTAACTTTCCTATCTTCTTTCTAATACTAACTACTCTATTAAACCTTCTACTTTAAAAGTAATTTTTAAGTTCTATTATTATTATTAACTCTATAATTCTATACCTAGAAGGTTTAAGTTTAATTTATAAGATAATTATAACTTTAACTATAAAGGTATTATTAATATTATATATTTAATCTTACTTCTTATTTTATATATTATTAATTTAGTAACTTTTTAAAGTAGTTATTTTCTTTCCTCTCTATCTATAAAAGATATATAGAAAGTACTATAAATAGTATAGATTAATATATATTTAAAACTACTAGATTATCTAGTCTATAATATAAGAACTAACTTTATATTTATAGAATTTAAGAGTACTATATAAATTATAAGAATTACTTATAAATAAGTACTTATAGAAGTATATTAGTTTATTAATAAGGTTAGTAGTACTATACTCTACTTTACTATATATTTAAGATTTTATATATAAAACTTAGTAATACCTTTAGTAAAGAAGCTATATTATAGATAGTACTTAAAGCTATTAATAATACTATAGAACCTAATAGACTAGTTCCTATACTTCTAGTATTTAGTATATATCTATAGATTATATAAGACTTACTATTAATATCTTTAACTTTAGTATAGATAGTAGTAGTTTAGAAAGCTATAAAAGTACTATAGATACTTATAGCTTAATATAAGATAAATAATACTCTAAATATATATAATAGTTTAGATATATTAGATATTTTCTCTCTTTTACTTTAAAGTAATATATAAGTTTAGAGAGAGAAGGAAGGCTAGTAAAGCTTATATAAGTTAATTACTATTAATAGTTATAATATAATACTTAATTTTAAGAATAAACTAATTATATTCTAATCTATATAAGTATAAAAATACTATTATAATCTATTATATATAGAAAATAGTATACTTAATAAGATTCTACTAAAGCTAGTAGTATAGTCTTTACTACTAGTAGAAATTAGTAGTTTAATAGAGCTAATAGAAGTATTAGTATTATATAGATAAGAATAAGGATAACCTTTAGGATCTAAAAATAAGCCTAAGCTAATACTCTATCTTATTCTACTTATTTTAATAATAGATTTTAGTCTTTCTACTTTAATAGTAATATTTATTATAGAGAAGAAAAAGAAAAACTATAAGCTTACTCTAAAGCTCTATTATAATAGTATAATTTATATACCTAGTAAGCTCTTTAAAGAGTTAGATACTATAGAGATTACTAATCTAATTAGAAATAGTATCTTTATATTTAAGCTATTTAATAAGATAAAGTATAATAGTATTTATATCTTTAATACTTATATAGTATATAAGATTAAAGATAAGGGAATTAAGTTTTTAAGAAGTTTTAAATAATTATTTAGGGTATAATAATAAAGGTAAGGAGGATATTCTTATATAATTACTAATTATATAATATATAAGCTAATAACTAGTATTAGTACTAGTAGCTATATTTATCTTACTTTATAGTATATATATAAAGCTTTATAATATTACTTAGGTATACTTATAATTAAAGTTAGAACTAGTATAAATAATTCTAGTATACTTTTAAAGGAAATTTATAATAAATACTCTCTTAATACTATTATAAGAATTATTAAGCTACTTTATAGTATTACTAAATTTAAAGTCTACTAATTTAATATATACTAAAAGTATTATATTAAAGCTTTTAATATAGAGACTTCTATATATAATCTATACCTACTAATTACTAACTTAATATATAAGAAGAATAACTTTAGCTTAATAGCTATATAGATTAATAATACTTTAAACCTTAATACTTCTAAGTTCTCTAATTTCTTAGAGGAGAAGGTTAAAAAGGAATAGTTAAAGTATAAGCTATAAATAAGGCTAAAGGGTAATACTACCTTTAACTTTAATAGTACCTATATCTTTAAATAAAGAATAGATATTTATATATATTAGAAAGGTTAAAGTATAAAGATTTAACTTATAGATATTAAGATACTTAACTATATATAGAAGTATATTAAATAATAGGTATATAGAGTATACTTAGTTATAGTCTACTAACTAAAGGTAGTATTTAACCTCTCTATAATAGTATAATTATAGAACCTAATAAACTCTAACTATACTAAGTTAAATAAATAACTATAGTAGTAAGCTAAGAATATAAATTATAAAATTTAGTTTATACTAATAGATATTACTAAGACTAAGCTTATAATCTTTATAAATAGCTTATTTATAAATAATATAGACCTTAGTTTATAGATTAGATTTATAATAGTTCTTTTAATAGAGGAGCTAAATATAGATAATACTTATTAGGAAGTTACTAGTAATATTATCTATTAGTCCTTTACTAAGTATAAGAGAGTTACCTAAAGTATACTTACTTCTAAGATTTATAGAATAGTTAATAGATTTAATATAAAAATTATAATATTTACTATAATCTATAAGATTATAGACTACTTAAAACTTTTATATATTCTATTTATTATTTATACTAATTCCTATTTATTATATAAGTATCTTATTAAGTTAGGTACTACTAAGGAGAAATACTTAATAATTAATATAATAGTACTTTACTAATTATATAAATATAAGGAGATTAATAAGATATAATAGATTAATAGTAATAATAATTCTATAGATATAATAATAAAGGTAATACTAAATAAAGCCTTTAAGTAACTTATTTTAAAGAATAAGTTATAACTTTATATATAGGGTATATTAACTAAAAGGTATTAGTATTTAATAAAGATTAAGTAAAGATACTACTTAGGGAATTACTTCTAATAAGGTAATTATATTAATAGTACTAGAATAAATAGACTTTAAACTTAATAAAGTTACTCTATTTAAATTAATATTTATAAAATAGTATATAGTACTAGTAAAAGTAAAAAAGTTAGACTAATAAGATAACTCTTAAGTACTAAGTTAAGATAAAACTATTTTAAACTACCTTACCTAACCTTAGACCTTCTTAAGTCTAGGTTTATATTATTAGTTTTAGAGTAAATACTAGTATTTAAGGGGTAGATTATTAAAAGACCTTTACTTCTAAGTAGTTTTATCTATAGTAGAAACTATAACTACTTTTATAAAACCTTTAAATAGTAACTAGTAGAAAAATAATATACCTATATACCTATTAGTAAGTTATATATATATATATATATAGTATAAGTAAGGTAGAGAGTAAGGTTAGGAAAGTAAGTATTTTAGATAGTTAAGTTATACTATACTAGTATTTACTTCTTAAACTTAAATAGTTCTAATACTTTTTCCTTAGTTAGTTTTTACTTTTTAACTTAAAGTAGTTTTTAAGTTCTATTTCTTTAAACTTATAAGAAGTTAAAGTCTAGTTTTAGATTCTAAGATTATTATTTATTTATAATAGTACTATTATAAAGTATAAGTATTATATTCTTTATAAACTTTATATAAGTAAAGTAACTTTTTAATATTAAAAACTTAATAGAATAAAATAGATTATATAGTAAAAATAGTATATAAGGATTAATTAGAGAAGACCTTACTTTATTAAAAAGTATAGACTATATAACCCTAATAATAATTTACTAAATAATATATACCTTTATATTATAGTATACTAGTATAATAGAATACTTTAATCTTTCTAATTAAGAAGAGTTAAAGGATAGAAGGGTCTAAGTTTAACTTATTTTATAATAACTTTTTTTATATTTTTCTTTATAGTTTTTAGACTTTTAAGCTATATACTATAATACTTAAAAGACTATAAGTATAGCTATAGTAGGTGGAATAGTAAGTAGTAAGGTAGACTAATATAGTTAATTATATAATAGATAGTATATATATAGTAGAGCTAGTCTAGTATACCTTTGGTAGCTAGACCTATAATAAACAACAGATGATCACCACCTAACCTATATATGTATATATAAGCCTAACTAACATTTACTATTAAAGAGTTTTAAATAATATAAGTAAGAAAGTTATACTAGTTATTTATTAGCTTTAACTAGCTATACTAAGCTTTACTAACTTTTTAAAAACTATAAGAATAATACTTTATATTATTAAACTATAAAACCTATTTATTAATAGTTTTCTTTATATAATAAATAAATATTAACTAATTATAATTAGTTTTAATTATAATAAAAAAGTATATAGTTATAATATTAAAGTATTTACTATTTTAGTAATATTATAAATAAATATAATTAAAATTAAAATTCTTCTTTATTATTATATAATTAGTTTACTTTATAGTTTTATTTAAATTAATTTTAAGTTCTTTATAAATATTATATTTATTATAGAAAAATTTTAAATAGTTAAAAAGTTAAAAAGTATTAAAATTAATTATTTATAATAATAATATAGTTATTTTAGTTATAATAATCTATCTATTATTATACTTTAAAATAAATATCATTAAAGATTTATACTATTATTATAATACTAGAAAATTTAATTCTAATTAATAAAGATATATATTTAATAGTAAAATAATTAATTATAAGAAGAATTTTATATATATTATATATTATAGGTAGTTAGTAAGGAAGTATTATTTAGTAGATAAAGAAAAGTTAGTAAGTCTATAAGTTAAAGGTATAAAAAGTATTTAGTATAAGTAGTATATAGGTAAGGTAAGATTAAATAGGGTACTCTAATTAGTTAGTAGGTACTTATTACTCTATACTCTTTGTTTTTTACCCTACGAATCTCCGATCTCCTTTATTAAGCTCCAGAGCTAGAACAACAGTTAGTGCCCTAGAAGGGCAAGGCAATGTATCTTTCAAAAAGAACACAGTGAGTTTTCCCATACAGGGAATTTAATAGTGACTTTCAAATTTGCTTCTACAAATTAGTATTCTAGCCATAGCGTTAGGCTGTGCTCATTCACGCCGGTGTGTCGAGGTTAAGGCCTCCCTCCATTACATACATTATTTCCAAAACACTCCTTGTTGAAAAGTTTACATAACTTCATATCGCAGCCGCTTCAAATGACCTGCTTCTAGTTCGTTACAAGTTATTCCATAGACTGCCTGTCCAGAGTCGCTCCTAAAGACGCTTTTCTTAGGACGCTTCCCTAGTGAGGTAACGAGCTTCATAGGGACTGTCTGGCTTGAAACTTTCTTCAGAACCAGTAATTCGAGGGTTTGCAGAATTCACTGCTTGCATCAGAAAATGTTTGATACATCCACCGTCTCGAGTTTCTATGGGAAGATAAAATGGAGGGCATTCAATTCGCAGTGTTGGGCTTCAACCACGGCTCTGGTTCCATTTGGAATCTCGCAAAGCTGAGCGATCTATGTCGGACGGAGAAATGATGCTAATTCCCCATGAACCTGGACCAGGCCATCGCGGTGGCATCGATGGTCCGGCTCGAGTAAGACTAATCATCCACTTACGCGATGACCCGATGAGTTCATTTATCGACTTTCGCATGATCTTTCTACCGGGAAACACGTAATCCGAGATGATGGGCCCCAAATTAGCAGGCACGATAAACACAATTGCCGAGGCGGATTTGGAATCTAGTGCTGACCATCGGGGCGTCAAGGCACGTGAAGGTTTATTTTGATGTGGCAAAAGGTGAATGTTGTTAGATATATCACTATGAAACAGTAATGCCTAATAAATCGCTGGTACACAATATGTAGAAGAAGGAGTGAAGAAGATTTCCGGAAGGTTGTGAAATTCTGAGAAGGCCGGCCTGGCAGTGGCCTGTATTCGTAGCTCAACTTTAGAACACCGAGGTACATTTGGCATGATGGAGCTACTTGACTATGGCTCCCTTACTGGCTGAGCCCTTTTTCTTTTCTTTTTTTCTTCTTTCTTTTTTGGCCTCTTGTCTCCTCGATTGTTTATTTATGTCGATTTGAAGTGGTGTTCTGAATTGACATCTGTGCGTTGACCTATTCACTTGCCACTTGAGCACCACAAGACTACGAAGTGAAATGTCTAACGACCTCCGATCTACCAACGAGTTCATCCAAGGTAGCACTCCTGAGAATATTCCATGTCAATCATTGAAAATTCAGCCCCAAATTGACTCGGTCTGCGCAGTTGGCCCTGCTCGAGACACTCACGGTAGCACCAGTGCGACAGGAATAGAGCATAACAGCGAGTGTCACCTTGCCACTCTACGTACTCGACGTGACGGAGCTGCATCTTTACTGGAATTACCATTCTTCTCACCTCGGACAAACTTTTCGACCGATCCTGCCCAATACTAACAACAGAGTGCTTTCAAGCAACATGAGCGACGCAATTGCCAATGGTGGCAACGCCATTGTAGTGCAGCAGGTAAGCTGCTCACATTGAGACTGCCTAGGTCCTGCAACAACAATCAGCCTCGTACTGACCTCCAACCGAGATGCAAGACACAAGTGGTAGAACGAGCCTTTCCCGTTTGCCGTCTGAGCTGTGGCTCACAATCTGGAAGTTTCTGCTGCCTGACCGCAAAGTCCTCAGAGCGAGAAGCTGTGGTGCCAGCCTCGATCCGCGTCGCACCGATGACCGCCGATTCATGTTTGGTTTCGACACCCAAGTCTCGCAGCCCATCCTCTCTCAGATATGTGCGGAATCTCGACAGTGCCTGCTCGACTATGGCAAGGGAAAGTTCGTCTTTGGGCTGGGGGACGAAGCAGGGCTCTGGTGGGGTCCCCAGGACGTGCTACTCTTCGCTCTGGATTGGTGCCTCAAATGGTCTACACCTTCTCTGCAAGGGCTGAAGGGCCTCGATTGCGTCAAGAAAGTCGCACTGGATCCTACTCAGTCTCAATACATCTACTACGAATACGGACTTCCCGAGGACAACAGCGAAGATGACAGCGAGTATGGCGACCAAGATCACGACGAGGAAGACGATCAAGATGCCGAGCCGATGACCTCTGACCCTCGGGCTCTTCAACCAGAAAGCATAAAAGTCGGGTACCTAAGCCGCTTTTATTGTAATTGGCATTGTTTTTTTTTTTGAGCGCTGGGTCTTGAGCGCTCACCACTGTATGAAGGCACCACGTACATTTTATATGTATGGGGGATTGGAAACGCAACCGCTACCTAAGCCGCACCGGCAGACCCCACTTTCTCGAGTACTTTACAGCGCTGAACGAGCTGACAATTGTCTTCGAGCCCATAACTTTATTCTCTTCCACTACAGGCTCCACATGGTACCTACGCCCCCAGAATGGAGTCCTATCTCTCAGTTCCTTGAAAACCTTGATTACTACGGCTGCGTTACATTTGGTCGTGATGGCACCAACATGGCCGACGCTGTTCTTGAAGTCACGGAGCTCAGGCGCTTGTGGGCGTCTGTCCACAGGTTGGACTACTGGTTTCACTACGAATTCGACGACATGTTCAATGAAGAACTTGTCTTGTACAACTTCTGCACCGAAGCTTCACGCACAGGGCTTACCCTCGAGCCAACACGGGTAAATTCTTTTGACATGATGCGAGACAGAGACTGGGCAATTTGAAAAGGCACAGACTACGATTCAACATACTCAGCAGGATCTCAAGGGCCGCTGGAGCGCATTGGAAGATGTGGCAACCATCCGGGGTCCATGACCAAAAAGGCGCCCGAGAACGAGTATTTGGCGGGTATTTGCGGCGGACTTTTTGAAGCATAGTTGCACACCCACGATGAATGGCAAATTGAAAAAACGGAGGATGGTTCCAAAAGGATTCAATCACTTCAACTTCGGTATCGCGGCCAGGATGACTGTGTTCTGTTCTGTATTTGAGAGGATGAATATGGTCTCATCGCCGCCACATGTTGGTGGATTACCAGCCATAAAAAGGAAGAAGAAAGGGTAAAAAGTTCAGAGCCGGGAAAGGCATCGTGGAAGGACACAGTTGTGTGTTGAGAGAGTAGATGTTCAGATTACGGGCCGACCTTCTCCTTCATCCATACTGTATGCTCTCGTGTCCTCTCAGGCCGCTGGGATGATTTGTGCCAGGCTCTGAACCTTGAGATTCCCGCAGATGCCACGTCAACGATCTAGATTTCCTTCGCTTGTACAAACGAGATCCGTGCCATTCGTTGTTTGGGGTGTGTATGTGCGCGCAGCTGGGAGCCCATGGTAGTTTCAAGGTTGTCGCCTCTTCCGATGATATCTGCGTACCCAGAATTGTCGGCCAGCAAAGCCGTACATGCTCTTCTCGCTGGCTGAAATGGCCTTCGAAGCCAAACGCAGACGATGGAGGCGACATGTGAGGTCGAAAGCTAGCTCGCCAAGCTGTGGTCAGAGCAGCCGGGGGACCCCTGCCCAACCTGCGGGCCGGAAAGGCTTATCCTGGTGCGGGGCCACAAGTACCGAAGGAGCCAGTTCCTACCCGTACCTGGGCAGGTAGGTGCCTGGGTACTTAAGTAGCCAGGTAGCTCGCTCAATGGTCCAATGTCCAGTGGGTTGTTCCCCGACGCGGGCAGAAAAGTACACGGTAGTTCTTGGTTTACACCTGGCCTGTGAATCACTTCCTCTTACAGAACAGCAGATCCACCCAACGTCCGTCCTTCCATGTTTCGAATTAAGCTGTGGCGTACGGTATGTAGTCCAATACCGGGCTCATTCGTCTTTGGCCTTGCTCTTCACTTCTTGCCATTGCCGACGGCGTGGATGGGCGCGATACAGGAGAGCAGCCCACGAAACTACACCTCGTGCGACGGCGACAGCATTATCACGGGCGCGCGATCTTCGGCGCACACAGCACCACCGCGACTTTTTTTACTACCTGGGTGCCTAGGTAGTGCATAGCACCCGCAGCGTCAGCTTCTGTCCGACCCCAGAACCCGCCACGGCCCCTCCGTTGGGCATGCGCCTATCATCCCCAGGGGCGGCCGCGGTTCGGCTGTCGAAACATCCTGTCTACATTGCCTTGGCCCTGGTGGCGCTCGTCATCTTTCGAACATTCCTGCCAACTCCTTCTTCCGGCCCTCCCTCGAGGTATCTGTCCGCCCTCCGCAACATTGAGTTCGTACCGTCCACCTTCAACTGGACCTCAGCCGAGCTCTTCTTCCCGCCGACGCCTCCTCTCGCTGCATTGCCTGCTGGCACTCCGAAGACGTTCCCTGACGTACAATACAATTTCGCCTCTAAGGGAAGTGCTGAGAATAACAGGGTCGCCGAGGAGCACAGAAAAGCTGTCAGGGATGCCTTCGTTCGCTCCTGGTCTTCGTACAAAAAGGAGGCATGGCTTTGGGACGAGCTGGAGCCCGTGTCAGGCGGCGGCAAGAACACGTTCGGCGGGTGGGCGGCCACTCTCGTCGACAGTCTTGACACCTTATGGATAATGGGCCTTTACGACGAGTTCCACGACGCTGCCAGAGCCGCTGCCAAGCTCGACTGGTCCAACACCACCGACAGCAGCGCAAACTTGTTTGAGACGACAATACGGCATCTGGGAGGCCTTCTCAGCGCCTACGACCTGAGTGGAACGCCTGCGCTACTGGAAAAGGCGAAAGAGCTTGGCGACATGCTCTACATGGGCTTCGATACCCCCAACCGCCTGCCAGGGTTCTGGCTCAACTTTGAAGACGCCCGCAATGGTCGTCAGGTTGCCGGCACGCATGATCCGAGCGCGTCTCCGTCGTCTTTGGCACTCGAGTTTACGAGACTGGCCCAACTGACTGGAGACGATAAATACTACGACGCTATTGATCGAGTGCGCGCCTTCCTGGCTCGCACTCAGGATGAGTCTCAGATCCCGGGAATGTGGCCTACCGCCCTCAACTTCCAGCACGAAGAAGTCATGTCTGACAACAGCTTTACTCTCGGTGCCCTGGCTGACAGCCTGTACGAGTACCTTCCCAAGATGTTTATCCTTACCGGGGGACTGGAGCCATCCTATGAGCAAATGTACCGAAAGTCGATGGATGTAGTTATAAAGCACATTTTGTTCAGGCCGATGCTTCCCGACCAGGATGATATTTTATTCGCAGGCAACGCTCATGTGAGGCAAGACGGCGTCGAACTGGATCCCGAAGGCCAGCATCTAGCTTGTTTCGTGGGCGGTATGTTCCTGCTCGGGGGCAGGACATTTGGGATTGAGCCTCACCTCCGCATTGGTGAGCGTGTCACACGTGGCTGCACGTGGGGCTACGAAGCGTTTCCAACAGGCCTTTTGCCCGAGCTTTTTGCGCTGATTCCATGTCCGTCGCTGGCGCCATGCGATTGGGATGAAGAGAAATGGTCGACACAAGGCAATAAGGCACTCAAGAAGGGCTTCAAGCACGCACGGGATTCCCGGTATATACTGCGTCCGGAGGCGATTGAGAGTGTCTTCATACTATATAGAGTTACCGGGCAGGAGGAGATCAGGGATATCGCGTGGACGATGTTCCAGAGCATCATGCGCGCTACCGAGACTCCATTTGCAAACTCTGCTATCAGGGATGTCACAGTATCAGGGCCGACGGACAAAATGAACTCCATGGAGGTACGTGCTACCATGAGACTTGCCTGTCTTACTCGGCCTCTAATAGACATTCGCAGAGCTTTTGGACAGCCGAGACCCTGAAGTACTTCTATTTGATCTTCTCGCCGCCAGATGTCATCAGTCTAGACGACTACGTCTTCAACACTGAGGCTCACCCCCTCAGACGGCCTCGGTCAAGACCTTGAATGACGGACCCCCGATTCGCATCATTCGACAGGCATATTGAATACTAGGCGGCAATGTTTCTCACCACGTGTGCCGGGCATAACCAAGCGGTTGCGTTTCCAATCCCCATACATACAAAATGTATGTGGCCTTCATACAGTGGTGAGCGCTCAAGACGGGCATAACCAAAACCTGGGCAGACCAGACCATCTAACAGTCCAACTTATGCCCTTGCCTACCGCAAATCCGGTCCAGATGCAAGGGCACCACCTTCGCCCTCGCTCGCTTCCACTGTGGCTCCACCATCGCATCTTCGTCGCGGTCGGCTAAACGTGCTTTCTAGCCAGATCCGGATTCAAGGTCCCAAAAGCAGGTCTGCGATCTAGCCTCCTCTGGACTATCATGCTTCCTGTGGGCAGCGCTCCAGCCGTGGAATTCCTCACGTCGGCGCCTCAAAGTCCAGGGGCTTTAATAGGAGCCTTCAGGAGAGTGGTCTGCTGACACAATCTTGTACAGCCATCAGTTGGAGACAGATGTAGTCTTTATATATAAAATGGGCCTTTGACTGCCGGATGTCGAAATACAGGAGCAAATGCTTGGAACTTCAGCTCAGCCCTGTTATGAATACAATGTTTATAACCCAGATTTAGATCCAAATTTCGATGCGAATAGCTCAAGTACTCAGTGGCTATAGACAAGAAACGTTCCTCGCAGGTACATGATTGGAGTCCTTTAGACGTGTTGTCGTTTTCGAAGGTCCACGGGTGCGGCGGTGGCACGGTCAACTTGATAATGTAAGTGATTTACACTCTGGAGCTGGAACGGATGCAGGTTTGGCAGGGAACAATGATATGACTGACATGAATTCCAATTTCCCATGGTCCAACAACTACAGATCTGTACTTGAGTATAAGAAAAGAATAGAGATTGGAAAGCTTAATGGTGTATAGGTCAGAACTCGATCATGCATGTGTGTCAGACGTGCAGCACATTTCAACGTGTCAGAACTTGGCGGCACAAACAGTCCGCCGTATTACCTGCAATTCAGCATCGGCACCCGGCCATTCCGGAGGCCGGCCCTGGGGTTGACCGCAGATGCGGCTCAAAATTCCCTCTAGATTGAATCACTGGTTGGTTGGCTCGGCCCAAGCACTCACGAGGCGGGCTCACTGCAAACCTGCGCCTCAATCTTGCGAGCACATGCGACTAGGTCTCGGACAAGAGACAGCCCCGGACCACTGACACATTGACGCGACTTAGCTGTTGAGCCTAGCTCGTTGGGCGCAGAATGGTGACGTATGGTTGGGATTGAAGCCCTTGACGAGTTGCTTCTCGGCCTCGGCATTGGTATACCTCCGACGTCCGCCCAGCACTCTCAGGCCTGGCACGGCCGACTCCCCGACCAACAAACATCTTGGGTACCACAGTTGTCTTATGGTGCTCATAAATATTTGAAACCTGCCCCGTAGTGTGACCGGACTGGATTATATAACAGTGGTGCTTCAAAACATACCAGAACACGACAAAATCGAGACCAGCCTAGATCGTCTCCACGGCTGCCATTCACCATGGCACAGCTAAAAGTTCTCATTGTCGGCGGCGGCATCACTGGTCCTGCTCTTGCCCACTGGCTCTCAAAGCTTGACTGCGATATCACGATTGTGGAGCGAGCACCAGACCTGCGTGCTTCGGGTCAGCAGATAGACCTCCGAGGCGAGGGCGTGACCGTTATGCGGAAGAGTAAGTATTGCTGTTTTCCCTTTCCGGACCTCATCTATTAAAGATTATGTACTTCGGAAGGAAACACTCTGGGTTTCATAACAGGCGACTAATATGTATCAGTGGGCATCGAATCAGCTGTCAGAGCAAAGGTCGTCCAAGAGGAAGGCTGTGAGTTCGTGGACAAGAATGGCCGCCGGCAGGCCTACTTTGAAGCCAACAAGACAGGCCAGGGAAAGCAGAGTCTGACATCTGAATTCGAAATCATGAGGGGCGACCTCGTGCGCATTCTATACGACCTGACTAAGTACAAGTCTACGTACATCTTTGGAAATTCGGTCGAAGACCTTGAGCAGACCGGTGACGGGGTGCACGTCAGATTCTCGGACGGTAGGGAAGACGACTTTGACTTGGTGGTTGGCGCGGACGGCCAGAGCTCCAGGACGCGGAGAAGAGCATGGGGCCCTGATGCCAAGGATCCCTTCAACTTTCTGCAGCTCTACCTCGCCTACTTCACCGTACCTAAAGGCAAGCAGGATAACATGATCGCGAAGATATACAACATACCCGGCCGCCGCGTAATAGCCACTAGAGTCGACAACCCGAGGACTATGCAGGTCTACCTCGGCTATCTTGAAAAAGGCGGTCATGCGATGGAGGATGCGCTACGGAGCGGCGATATGAAGAGGCAGAAGCAACTTTGGGCTGATATGTACAAGGACGTCGGCTGGGAAGCCCCGAGGCTGATAGATGGCATGCTCAACTCGCCCGAGGCGAACGACTTCTACTTCCAAAAGATTGGCCAGGTCAAGATGGAGAAATGGTCTCGAGGCCGAGTTGTCCTGGTCGGGGATGCGGGGTATACTCCTTCACCCCTGACCGGCAAGGGCACCTCTCTTGGCCTCATCGGCGCCTATATTCTCGGCGGCGAGCTTGCCAGACATCTCGAGAGTAGTAAAGATCTCGGACAAGCAGTCGATGCAGCTCTCGAATCCTACGAGACAGTTCTTCGACCGTGCGTCGACAAGGCGCAGGAACTGTTCAGAGGCGTTCCCGCCATCGCGTATCCCGAAACAGAATGGGGGGTTTGGTTTCTTCAGCTCGTGGTGAAGATCATCAGCACATTACGCATCGACAAGATTATTGAGCGCTTCTCGTCTGACAACTTCGCCGGAGGCTGGAAGCTTCCAGATTATCCTGAACTGCAGCATTAACTCGGATGGGTCCAAAATGGTGTCTTTGGATGATGGATGGCCGAGAGTCATTTGAAACGAGAACTACTAGCGACGATAACGAGATCAAAAGGTACCAGGCAATTACGCGAGTGCATATGTATTACATAGTAGCCTTATTCGGCAGTTACTAGTCATTTATTAATCCAATTCTCCACTTATACATACGTAGTCGAAGATTATTTGTACAGATACTATCCTAGGATTCATAAGCAGTCGTGCGAGCCGTTGATAAAGCAAAAATACTGACCAGCCGCCAACCCGGCGCCCCTTGGGATGGCTCATTTCGAGAAGCCGGTGGATGGACCCGCGATGAAATTGCTGGTCGGACGATCACTGGCTGAACCGCACCTGCTGTGGTCTTAGTTTGTCTTACAGCACTCAAGCTTTTCATCTCCAAACGTGTAGTCCGTTCCAGCACTTTTACAGACTATTATATCATTAGTAATTAGCACATACGCGGTGGTCACATGGGGTTCCTCGTTGCTGGCGCACCTGATCGCCCGGAATCGACATGATGGTCTGTGGTGGTCCCAACTACCTACCAGCGAGGACAAACGTCCAGGCTCGGTAGTTATGGCCAATCATTTCACACCAAACGTTTGATTGACACCAGAATTAAAAGCAGGCGCGATGTGATCTGTGTGCGCAGGCATGTTTGACATTGATTCAAATGTTGCTGTTTGCTTTGGGCCCTTCGATGTTGGACGTGAGAATCATGCAAGACAGCCAGTTTCAAGCGGTGTCTCAGTGATGAATGAAACTCGACAATCGAAACACAATCGGTTTGCTATGGGCGACAAGATTGTTTGGCAGACACTATGCAATACCATGACATCGCCACAGTCTCGGGCTGGCCTTTCACTTATCTGGATTGAGAGGCCACTCTTTTCTACCCTAAAACTCATGGTTTATCAAACTAGTAATCATACTTTCAATACGTTTGAAGTTTGAGCGTTTAGCTCTGTCATCATCCATGGCAACACAGATCTGCGATCATCGACGCAGCTGAACTATTGCCGTTTACGAGTGTTCGGGAGTGTAGCATAGTCTGCCGTCTCGAGAGAAGACCTTTCCCAAAATGCCTGCAATACTATCGAGAAGCTATACCACATCTGGCAGTAACGGTATCGAACCAATCTGGATGGCCGTTGCCATACTCCTACCACTCATCCTCTCGGCCCTCATGCTGTGGTTATGTTGCAGGTGTTACCAGGCCGACCGAGAATTCACGGCATGTGCAGCAGGAACTCCTTGTCCTCCCGGAATCATAGTACCAGAACAATCTGTGATCAATGCATGCTGACATCTCTGGTTGTTTTGCAGGAGGGAGAAGGTCCAAGACAACGGCGAGCATGTGGCAGCATTGAGAGGTGGTAGAACGCATTTGGCCAGCCTCTAAAATTTCGCCATTTCTTGCATAGTCCTTCGTCAGAGCCAGTACACAATGTTGTCTCAGCTGTTTGGATTCATTCTCAGACACTCGTTGATCGGTGAATAGAATCTGTCGGCATGGATGGATGAATTTGCATCAGATACAAGATGGGTGTAGGGTACACAGACACAGAACATGGGAGAGTCTGGACGGAGGAATAACTTCACAGGACTGGAAGTAGGAAAGAAACTAGGTGATCATGTATCTTCCATTTGCTGCGGAAAATGTTTGGAATGCCAGCTTCTGGTTTTGATGTTCTGGTTTTGATGATGCCACCTTGAGCCACGACTGAGCCTCTGACCGGACACCTCCAGAACGACCGCGCCTCTTCACTTCCAAGGTTGCCAGGTACACATGAACTCAACTTCAAATCACGACCAGGCATGATGTTATCCATCAAACCGAGACTGAGTGCGACAGACTTTCCCGGGGTGGATATGTATGCATGTATTCTAAAGGTAGACGTGCGATAGATGGATTTCCAGTCTCAGTTCTAAACAGCAGACGAAATGTCAAAATCATTGCATCTTCTGGTAGATACGGCACCAAAATAATCAGTAGCAAGCTTTAGAAGACGGTGTAATGATATCGTTCAGGTGTATCTTCCTTCGTAACCCTTCTATCTACCTCTGTAGACTGGTCTACACCAGCAGTGAATCTAGAGCCATGGGTTCGACGGACTGTAAACACAGATGCCAGGTGGCTCCGTGAGGCCACACCTGTCGGGTGAACTCGATGTCTCAATTCAGAGTATCCTTGGGGTCCTTTCCAGACTCCTTTGAGAATTCAGCGATGGCAGAGTCAAACGCCGCAGCAATCTTCTTTCCCAGGTTCCTCCCGATTCTCTTTCCAGCTTTCGGCAGCTTGTCCACGATAGCTCCAATCAGGGTGTCTGACGCTGTCTTGGTTTCCTGAAGCCTGGTTACCATGATTGAGGTGAGGCCAGCGTTGTCAAATCTCTCCTTGCTGCTGATAATGGTGCCCAGTGAGGACTCTATATCCTTCAGAAGCTTCTTTGTTGCCTTCTTGACCTTGAGTGCCGCTCCGACCTTCATTTTCTTGGAATTTTTGGCCGTGTCGGTGCCATCCTTGATGGCCTTGATCACATTATCGGATGCTGTCGTGATTGGGAGCGCACCCACGACGTCACCGTTCCACTTCTGGACGACTGAAGCCATCTCCACGGTCAATTTCTGGATCTCTTCGATGCTGCTGACGATCTCAGGTGTGGCGCCGGCCGACCCAAGCACATCGGCGTGAATGCCGAACAGCAGGGGAAGCACGACGAGAAAGAAGTGTAAGAGCAGCATGATGTCTGAATTTGGCGAGACGGATGTGAACCGATATTACTGGTCTTGCAGATGTGTGAAATGAAGAAAGGAGGAGCTGGTCCAAGAGAATCTTCCCGGGCGATCCCCCCTTCTTAAAACCTGAAGGCGCACTATCTGACTGGTAACTTTGATGTTTTAGGCACGAAGCTGCTTGCTAGCAGCAAAGTAGTAGCTGTCACAAGTCGGTATGCTGCAGACTGTTGGCCGCGCGGTCCCTACCAGCCCGAAGCCACCAATCAACCTTGGAAGGAGACTATTAATTAGTTTCGTTTCTATTCCGCTTACAGCCGAAGCCATACACAGCGCGTTCGTACAGTAGTAAACACTCAAGACCCAGCATTGAGTAAACCATACGATATCGATAACAGTAGTTAAAACTATGACAAGTATTTAGGCACGTGGCCTCAGCCTGGTGACGCACAGACGAGGCCAGGGAGGACCGCTCCCGACGCCGTCGTTGACTTGAATCGCCGACACAAGTAGCCCCAAGGGCTGATCTGCCACGGCGAGGCGACGAGGCTATTAAATCTTGACTAACAGGCCCCGTTGTCCGTCCCGCGTGTTCATATTAGCCAAGAGCAGTGATTTACGAGGCGCTACTGAATTGCCATGTGTTCTTCATCTTGTTGTACAGATGTCGTATCTGTAACACGGTCGACTCTGGGTTCACAAGCGGCGTGAAGCCGGGCTGATTGATAACCTGGGCAGACAGCTAACCTGACGACATGACAGAGTGACAGACAGAGGCAGCTTCGGTGAACGGAGGCGATGTTCCTTGGCAAGAAGTCACTTGTGAATTAATCAGCGATGTATCCCGCTTGATTCCGAGTTATCACTCGAGCCACAGCCCGCCAGCACAATGCCCGATCCCCGAAGTCACATCATCAAAACCCACAGACAGCAATTCGTCACACAACAGAGCCGCAGAGGCCTATGGACGGACCCTGTCCGCACTAGATATGCCATTCGTCATTGCTAGCCACGTGGCGTTTGGACGGAAACAAAAGCTATACGTGGATCGCGTTGGAATGGAGAAGAAAACAATGATCGGCCGCACGGGGAGGGACAAAAAAAATTAAATAAAAAGAACGGCGTCAATAGGTAGCGGCGCGAAAGGGCCAGTGCCAAGCTGTCAACCAACCTTGTCAAGGGTAGCTAGCGGCCGATCCACCCATGAGGTGCAAGCACCTGCCTGGCAGCAGGCTGCTGTCCAGATACCTCAGCACCTAGGTACCTAGGTAGGTAGGCACAAAGGACCGAGGGACAGCAGCACAGCACACGGGCAGGGGCAGGGGCAGGGGCAGGGGGGCGACAGGGATGTGCCGTAGAGGATCTAAGACACCCCGAAAGGTTGGAAGGAGCGGCAGGAGGCAAGGCAAGCAGGCAAGCAGGCAAGGACAGGCCCCAAGGCTGAACCCCACTTCGCCCAGAGATAAGCTCCCTGCCCACTAGGCCGGAAGCGGATCGGGGTCATTCGACGACGTGCAACCAACTACACAGTCCAGCCGTCGACTTCCTTTTTCGTTGACCATATCTCGAGCCCCACTGCTTCGTCGTCGTGCCCTTGCAATAATACACACACGGTCAATGTCTCCGGCCGGGCCAGTCGGTTCCTGCATGCCCGTTGACGCGTTCATGTCACCCCGAGCTGCGTGCATCGTGCGTCGTGCACCGTACATCGTGCCCATCCTGGTTTTCCTTCCTGCCTTACGGTCTATGTACAGACACCACAGACCACCCAGTGTTGTGCCGGGTGTGGCGCAATCCTTGAACCTTCGACGTCTCTCTGGGCCCGCGTGCGCCGGTCGTGGTTGGTCGGTCGGCCGCGAGATAACGAAGGATTCCCGGCACAACCCCCGGTCTTGAGCTGTCGGTCTCATTTTACTGTGTACTCCGTACACGATATCGACGAGAGTGGCCAGTCCAGCTCAGCTGCCCCTTTGCAGCCTGCTGCTGTGGTACTCCGTACTATTACTCAATCAGCCCGGCCAGGCCATGGCGCATCGCCGGTGGGTGGCATCACTGGCAGGCCTTCCATCTCGTGGCTCAGTAGCGCCATGCTGATTGATGGCTGATGGGTTGTATTCTCCCCCCAGAGACATGTGTGCTTCCTCCGCATCGTCAGGCGGTCAGCTTACGCATGGCTTCCGATCTGGCGATCCGGCAGTGTATTGGCCAATCCATCCACGACTGGGCCGAAAGGGCATCATCGATTGGCCCTCCTCGAGCCCTCCTCGCGCTCTCCTCCTGCACGACACAGCAGCAGCTCCAGCTCGCGTTTGACAGCCGGCTCTCTTCACCTCGTCTTGCCATTCACTCCCCCTTCGACTCGTATAGCTCCCCGTCTCATCCCGGCCTCCTTGGTCAATTTCCGGCTGTCCTGCCTGTTGGTACACGTCTGCAGCATGACCCATGTCTCACTTCCGCCAGCTTCCTAGTCCGGCCCGCCCCAAGGACTCACTTCAGCCGCCGGTCCTTTTGCCCTGCATGCTTCTGTTTCGCAAACATGCCATTCTGTACCAACCTGACTCCTCGTGCCCTATCTGCTTCATCCGGGAACGGCACAGTATGCCCCATTGTCGTGCCCATATCTTGTCCAGAGAAATCATTCTCATGGCCGGCTCATTCGTCTTCTGGTTCCTGATAAGCCAGCAGGCCATCGATGAAAAGGGCATGTGGGCCGCTTCACTAACAAACCCCCTCTGATCCGACGTGTCGGATCTCTACCCTGTACACCATTCGCAGAGCTGCTCGATCCCAGGTATGACAGGACCCGCCACTCCCAGGTGGAACATTGTCCACACCACCAGGCAGCCTGTACGCATCCGTGGAGGGGACCCGCTGCTTATCGCTTCCCAGCCGTATGGCCGAGCGAGCAATGTGCTCGCTTCTCGAGGCGAGGCTCCACCCCCCCAGCTGGCTGGCTTGCTTCGAGCGGGCCAAGCCTACAAGGGCATCTCTTTCTCATTGGACGTCTGCTCCCCTCATATCTGTGCCACATGGTCTGCCCAGGGTCCAGATGCTATACGCCGCCAAAGGCAGACCATCCAGGCCATCCTCGAAATTGCCTTGGGCGGAGAGGACATCCCATCGGATGCGCCAAGTCTGCGTGCGTCTTTGCCCGGGCCACGCTGAGACCAATGTTCCGCTTTTCTATTTATCCACCTGCACGCCCACTCCTGCGGTCTTCCTCAAGGCGTGGTCCTCTGTCTGTTCTTTTTCCTGTTGGTTTGCTGCTTCTTCCGTTGAGAACCTGCAGCGTTTCTTTTTTTCCTGCCTGTCAAACCTGCTTGGCACTGCCGTGAGAGCAGCTGTAACTTCATTGAATAACCCGAGGCACGCATAAGCCGCGAAGATGTCGGCTGGACCTCTTGAGGAGTATACTGGATTAGAAGGTGTTGCCTACGAGGGAGGTGACTCGCTGGTAGACGACCTGAACGTTTACTATTCAGTAAGTTGGACCATTGGCTCCCATTAACCACTCGATCCGGCAACATTCCAGCATCAGATCTGACGGAATCTCGTCAATTAGTCAGGCGACTTTGCCTGGATCCTAACATCTGCGGCACTGGTTCTGCTTATGGTCCCTGGTGTCGGCTTTTTCTACAGCGGTCTTGCTCGTCGAAAGTCTGCACTCGCCTTGATATGGCTCTCCTTGATGAGTATAGCAGTCGTGGGGTTCCAGTGGTTCTTTTGGGGCTATACTCTGGCCTTCAGTCACACCGGCAGTGCCTTCATCGGTGACATGTCCAACTTTGGCCTCATGAAAGTCTTGGGCCAGCCCAGCGTGGGAAGCACCAAGATCCCCGACTTACTCTTCTGCCTGTACCAGGGCATGTTCGCTGCGATAACGTACGTACCTTGGGCCCCCTGGTGTATCACTTTGAACCCTTAGAAACTGACAGACATTTTCAACAGACCCGCCCTCGCCATCGGTGCTGCTGCCGATCGTGGCCGAATGCTCCCTGCTCTCGTATTCATCTTCATCTGGGCAACCATCGTCTATGACCCAATTGCTTACTGGACCTGGAACGCCAATGGCTGGTCCTTCAAGCTCGGCGGTCTCGACTTCGCCGGTGGCACGCCTGTGCACATTTCCTCGGGGGCTGCCGCTCTTGCCTACTCCCTCATGCTCGGACGGCGGACTGGCTACGACAAGACGCACGGCCTACCGTACCGCCCGCACAATGTCACCCACGTTGTTCTTGGTACGGTGTTCCTATGGGTCGGCTGGTTCGGATTCAACGGTGGCAGCGCTCTTGGTGCGAACCTGCGTGCAGTCTTAGCCTGCGTCGTGACACACATCGCGGCTTGTGTGGGTGGCTTCACATGGTGCTTGATGGACTACCGCCTCGAGAAGAAATGGAGCACCGTCGGGTTCTGCAGTGGTGTCATTGCCGGCCTGGTCGCCATCACACCGGCCGCTGGATTCGTGCCGACCTGGGCAGCTGTCATCTACGGAGTCGTCGGTGGTATTGCGTGCAATTTGGCCACCAAGATCAAGTTCTGGGTTGGCATCGACGACGCGCTCGATGTGTTTGCTGAGCACGGTGTTGGCGGTATTGTTGGAAACCTCCTGACCGGCCTTTTTGCTGCGTAAGCGTCCCCCACTGACTGCCTAACCATGCTTGCTACAAGTGGCTGACTGCTTACCAGCGACTATATCGCTCACCTTGACGGCGCCACCGAGATCCCCGGCGGCTGGCTCAACCACAACTACATCCAGCTGGCCTACCAGCTTGCCGACTGCGTCGCCGGGTTCTCGTGGTCCTTCATCGTCACCTGTATCATCCTGTTCGTCATGAATCTGATCCCTGGCCTGAGCCTACGCGCCTCGGTCGAGGAGGAGGAGCTGGGCTTAGACGATGCGCAGCTCGGCGAGTTCGCCTACGACTACGTCGAGCTGAGCCGCACGATGAACGACGTGCTCGGGGGCTCGACCGAGGGGCATGCCTCCAGCCGAGGAAGTCTGAAGAATGCGCCGATCACTCCTCCCCCTGCCAAGAACGAACACTCCGAGAAGATGGTATAACCGGGAGACACAGATCGAGACTCAGTTGGGGAGGGTGATTCAAAAAAGGAGAGAATGTGTTCACGAGGGATACTTGTCACACCCAGGCTGTCTGGCAAGTACGAAGTTCTTGATACCAAGTTATCTGTACCTATTCTTATTGTAATCAAAACGACATGCCTACGCCATGTCTGGGGCCACATGTATTTAGATCCAGCCATCTGCACCCATTTCATCACGCGACATTTTTCTGTAAGTGTCATACACAACGCCTGGTTCTTCCATGCCTTGTATCTGAGACAATTCGTGATGTCAGCGTGTCTTTTTGGGGGGACTCTCGTCAATTGAATAATCCTCAGCGTTCCTCGCGTCACATTGCGCCAGGTGGGGTTGCACGACAAAAGCTCTAATATTACGGCATTATATTACGTATTTCAAGGTTAAGTGCCGCCAAAATACCCATTGCTTATTCTCTTTAAAAAAAGATTATCTAGTTAGAGATTTATAGAGCTTATTATAGCTATCACAGAATATTATATCAGCTTTATATATATTAAGGTTATAAGCTAAGTATATATAGGACTTAGCTAGTAGATCCTTATACTTTAATTAGCTAATCAACCTAAATAACTACTTATATCTTTTATAATACTAGATTATAACTTTATTACTCCTTTTATACTAGTCTTTATATAACTATAGCTTTAAATAAATAATTTTTTAATAACTATTTAAACTTTTTTTACTATTAAGTTTTAAAGACTATTTTAATAAGTTTTATTATACTAATAAAATAACCCTCCTAGGTATAAGGTTAAAAGACCTATAGTTATTTTTTTTAATTAATTTTATTTAACTATTTTAAATCTATAATAAGGTTTTATCTACCTAGATAGATATATAATCTTCTTAAAGAAGTATACTATATAATAAGCTACCTTCCTTTCTCTCTTACTAGAGTTAGTTATAATCCTTATTCTAAGAGTAATAAGCTCCTCTATTTATTTTAAATAGTCCTTAAAGCTCTCTAAGATAGTAATAAATATACTAATCTATTTAGTTATATAGAATCTATTATCTTTATACTCCTTTACCTTTAAAAGTATATCCTTTATATAAGTAAGAACTTATTTATTATAGTTAAAGTCTATTTCTATAACTATTTATAAGCTATTAGTTCTATATATCTAGATAATAGATTATAGTTACCTTACTTAATAGTTATCTTAGCTTTAGTAATATAATAGGCTAGAGGATTACTTTTAAGTAGTCTTATATAAGAAGGTTATAATAGGTATATATTTAAGTAGAGCTAGAACCTTAGTTAGGGTAATAGCGGCTTTTTATATTATTACCTATTTTAGCTAACTTATATTTATAAAGTCCTAAGTTATATAGTAATAATACTTATATATAGTACTTAATAGTATTAGACTAGCCTATAGTTTATAATAGCTTTAACTTTAATAATATTAGTATAAATAATATTAGAGACTAGGTATAGCTTAATATACTATAGCTATTAGTATAGAATAGTAACTTTTAACTATAAATAGGTTATAGAGAATTATAAAGTTACTATATCTTCTTTTATTATATCTTCTTTTACTATATCTTCTTTTATTATATCTTCTTTTATTATTAATTCCAGCTTAATAGAGGAACTTAAAAATATAAATAGTTAATATATTAAATATAGTTTTAGAAAAGTATTTAATAAGGTATTAGTTATTATTATTATACTAAGTAAGAATATTAGCTATAATACTATTAAATATATTTATCTTTAAATATATAAGATATTTAAGTATAAAATATACTAATATTAAGATATTAGTTAAATATTTTTATAATATTAAAGATAGTTTAATATTTAAAGATTTATTAAAAACCTTTATTCTTTTATATAAATATAGTTAGTAGCTTTATAATCTAGCTCTAGCTATATATTAGGATAAATTTCTAATAAAAGTTATAAAAACTAAGAAAAAGTAGATACCTTTAAAAGTTATAAATATTTACTAGTTTTAAATAATAATAACCTTTTTAAAGTTAATAGTAATATTATTAATATTAATAATATAGCTTAGAAATTTTATTTCTATAATATAGAATTTATATTTCTTTAAATTAACTTATAGTTTAGCTTTATAAAAGTACTATAATATCTTAGTAATATATTTAATATATTTATCTTCTATCTTAAAGTAGATAATAATATTATTAATATATAGTAGAACTTATTTAAATACTTTTATAAGATATTATTAATATATTACTAAAATATAAATAGTTTATTTAATAAACTAAATAGTATAACCTTATATTTAAAAATCTTTATTTTATCTAAAAGGTTATTATATAATTAGTTTCTTTATTAAGATAAATTTTATAAAAGACTTATTAAATATTAATCTTTATAAAGATATTAGACTAGCCTAATTAGTTAATTATCTTTTTAATTAATAAGATTAAGCTATAGTTTTTCTTAGTAATAGTATTAAGCTTTTTAAAGTTAATATAAAAATATAGACTATCTCTAAACTTTATAGTTATAAAGATAAGGAATACTTAAAGTATAATTATAGGTTTAATAAATCTTTTTATAAGTTTTTAATAATATATACTTTTATAGCTTTAGCCTTTTTAAATATTATCTTATAAAGAGGTTTATACTTAATTATAGATATAAAGTTTATACTAGATAATAACTAGATTTTTAAATTATATATATAATATAAAGTTAATTAGTTAGAGTTAGCTTTATTAAATATTTATAATAAATAATAGTACTATAAAAATACTTACTTTAAAGTCTTTTAATAAAGTTTATTATTATTATATAATATATTCTTTACTAGGTTAGCTTATTTATTTTAAATATATTAGTTAATCTTATATAAAAATATAATAAAAGTAAGTAAGTTCTCTTACTTAGCTAGAGTAAAGAGGGTTTTTATCTTAATTATATTAATTTTTACTTTATAATACTTAATTTAACTAATACTCTTTTTATATAAAGTATATACTCTACTAGTATTATAGCTACTAAGTTAGTTATAGTTTTTTTATTATTTATACTAGTACTTCTAATAAACTTTTTACTTCTTAAGAGTTAATATAGGTATAACTATCTAGAAAAAATAAGAAGGTTAGCTATTTAAGGTATTTTTTATCTTTTATAAGTTTTTATTAGCTAAAACCTTATATAGTTACTTATTAAATACTAATAGCTTAGTAATATAAGATATTTTATTTATAAATAGTAATTTTAGCTTTTATATTTTTTATATATAGCTATAATTATTATATATAGTAGTTCTTTTTATAATAAAGATAGAGTTATTAGAGTTAATACTTTATCCTTAAAAGTTATTTTTTATAATAAATATCTAGAATAATATTATAATTATATATCTATTAGTATCTAATAATTATTTTATATTATATATTTACTATTATTATAGGTAGTTAGGGATAGTAATAGCTATAAATAATTAAATTAATAATAAGGATAGTATTAATCTTTTAAAATATTTATTCCTTAAAGCTATTAATTAAATAAAGCTAGAATTCTAAGATATATCTAATATTAAGAGTTTAAATTAACTTTATAATAAAGTTTATACTAATAAAAATTATTCTATTTACTTCTATATTTATAAGTCCTTTTATATTTATATTATTTTTATTAATAACTATTATATAAGGTACTATCTATATCTTTTACTTAATATATAGTAAGAAAGTTATAAAGAATATTTATAAGTAAATCTAGTTTCTCTTTATTAATATAAACTTTATCTAAAAATATATATATATTCTTTAAAAGAAAGTCTAATTACTTTAAAATAATTAGTTTTCTAAGTCTTTAAGTTTTTATTTAGTTTTAATATTAAACTTAAGTTTATTATTATTATAAAGCTCTTTAATTATAGTAATATAAGTATATTATATAGCTTTATAGTTATATTAGTAGATAATATAATTAGGTTAATAGTTTAAATTCTTAGAATATTTAATACTAATATATTCTTATTTCTTATAGTAGAAATAAACTCTTTTATTAATAAGCTTAAATAACTTATTTTTACTTATTCTATTCTTTTTAGTATATTAAAAGACTATAAAGAGGCTACTAGTATTATTTCTATTTCTATTATTACTAGTATTACTATTATTAGTACTACTAGTATTATATTCTTTATTATTACTAATATAGTTATTAAAGTTATTTCTATTTTTATTACTAAAGTTATTATAGTTAGGTTTTATATATTACTATTAAAATTAATATTAATAAGCTTTTTATAAGTCTTATATAACTAATTAATAAGGTTTTAGTCTTAGTTAAACTACTAAGTATAAGTATAATATATATTAAAGTTAATTATATTATTATTTATTATAATAGAGAGAATATTATAAAAGTAAGGAATTAAGGTGCTTATTATAGATCTTAGACTTCTATTTTCTTTAAAATAAATATTAAATACTAGTTAAATAAATAAATTTATTATAGAAAGTAGAAAACTTATTAGTTTTCTTTATAATTAAGTTAGTATAGTTAACCTTAGCTTATAACTTCTTATTAAAATTACTAAACTTATACTTAAACTAGTTAAGAAACTCTTTAAAGATTTTAATATAGTTAAAGTAAGTAAAGTTAAGGAAAGATCTAACTATATTAGTAGTACTATCTTTTATTTAATTCTCTATAGTATTAATTTTACTAAACTTAGTTAGAAAGTAGTCTATATTAAATATTAACTTATTCTAAAGCTAGTACTTCTAAGCTTTAAAGTTTAGCTTATCCTTAACCTTATTACTATATTAAGTAGATAGTAAATTTACTATAATAGAATATTAAACTTAAAGAATAGTAAAGTTAGTATTTAAGTTAATAGTCTATATATAAAGCTTTATAAGTTTATATTAAAGTTATTTAATCTTAGTTTATTAATCTATATTACTATTAAGCTATATAGTTATTTTAAGTTATTTAAGTTTATTTATAATAGTATAGTAGTTTTTATATTAATAGCTAAAAGTTATTATATCTTTTTAATAACTTTATATTTTTCTTTTATTTAGTAAGTTTATTAGTTAACTTTTATTATTTTAAATAGTAAAATTATAATAGTCTTATAAGAGAGTAGTAGTTTATATATTCTATAAAAGGGTAATAGTCTATATATTCTTTACTACTTACTATATATAACTATTTAAACTCTTTATTAATTAAATAAATAAGTTAGTATACTTTTAGATATAAGATAGGTTAGTATTAACTTATTAGAAAAGCTTAATAAAGTCTTTTAATTAGAAATAGATAGTATAGTAAAGAAGTTTTAATATATAGAATTTATTATATATAAGTTTCTTATTATCTTAGATAAACTTTTTAAAAGTAGATTATAAGATAAATCTACTTATTTTAAGGTCCTTCTAGCTTTATTTAGTAATTAAATATTATAATATATATTTAAAGTAAGTTATATTAAGATTATTTATCTTTTATTTAGATTATTCTAAACTTAATATTTATCTAAGTAATATTACTTTAATTTAAAAATTATAATATACTATTATAATATTATTAATATAGCTTTTTTAATAAATATATCCCTCTTCTTAGTTTTATAATTAGGGTTATCCTTATTATTAAAGGTATTACTAGTTATATTTATTACTAAGTTTAGAGATAATTAATTTATACTAATTAATATATAATAAAGATAAGTATAAAGAACCTTTTTAAAGTTAGATATAACTATTTCTTATAAAGTCACTGTGTCTTCTTTTACTGTGTCTTCTTTTACTGTGTCTTCTTTTATTGTGTCTTCTTTTATTGTTGATTCCAGCTTAATAGAGGAACTCAAAAAATACAAATAGTCGATAACTATTTCTTATTTATTAATATTAAATTAAACTTATTAAAGTTAGTTACTTACTAAAGTACTTAGTAAACTAGTTAGTAAAATACTAAAGTCTTCTTTATTATCTAAATTAAATATATAGCTATTATTACTACTATTTTCTATAAGTATTATAGTTAGTATTACTAGTTACTTATCTAGGGTCTCTAAGAATTAAGGAGAATTAGTTAGTAGTTAGCTTCTATTAAAAAGAATAATAATCTTTTAAACTATTATAATTAAATAAGATAAATATTTTTATAGCTTTCTTAAACTATAAAATTAAATAGCTTTAAATTAAAATAATCTTTAAGACTTTAATAGTAAAAAAAGCTTAAATATTTATTAAAGAATTATTAATTTAAAGCTATAATTACTTAAGGAATAATATAAAGAGAGTAGTAAAGCTATAATCTAGTATTATAAAAGATATAAATAGTTATTTAAGCTAATTAACTAAGTAAAGTATATAGATCTACTAGCTAAGTCTTATATATACTTAGCTTATAACCCTAATACTAGTAGTTTATATTATTAAACTAAAGATAGTCTCTATATAGTAGTTAAGGGTTTAACTATCTTAAAGGTGTTTTATAAGAGGGTATCTTATAAGAAGATATACTATTAGAAGTTATTTTATATATAATTATATACTTAGATATTATCCTTATATAATATAAACCTTTTAGTATAATCTCTTATAACTAAGACTTATAATAGTCTTTAAGACTTATAATAAAGAAAGCTTAATTTATTTTTAAAATATTATTAATTTAAAGCTATAATTACCTAAGAAATAGTATAAAAGAAGTAGTAAAGTTATAATCTAGTTTTATAGAAGATATAATAGTTAATTAGATTAATAAAATAAGTAGAGTATAAGAATCTACTAACTAGGTTTTATATATATTTAATATATAACTCTAATAAAACTCTTATAGTATAAATTTAATATACTTAAATCTAGTTAATATAATAAGGTTTTATATCTCCTTAGTTTAGTATTATATAAGATAATAAAGTATAAGATATAGTTTAATAAAGGTTTAGACTTTAACGGAAAGTATAGGCTAAAGCTTTAAGAGAATCTTAGGTGTGCTTCCACGGCACTATGCTGCATATAAATACGCATTATATATAGAGGTATCCTAAGCCTCTAAAAACAATTTTTTTTTTATCAGAGCTCATTCTAAGCCAGATGTTTCTCAAGTACTGCTACCTAGGCCTCTTAGTTTGTGTATCAGTACGCCGATCTCCACTCATCTGGACTTACATGCCGGTCCGGTGATCGACGTGTTAATCCTAAGTTATATCGTAATAAATGTGGGTATAGAGCCAGTTTCATACGGAAGACGATCGAATCGTGACCTGAATTGAACCAGGCAGCTGCCAGGTCAGATTCTGTGGCTGCACATGGTCGTCCAGGAAATCGGGCCTTGGCCAGCGCAGATCACGGCTGGATTCGATCTCAGATCCTTGAGGTTGGCGCTGCAGCTGTCAAGGTGTCACAGAACAGGGATTTTTCCAGTCAGTGCTGAGATAAAGTTCTGTCAGAAAGTCTAATTGACTTCCAACAACTAACGGCAAAGAACATCAAGGGACTTTGTAGCATCTGCGTGAGCTGAGTTTGTCAACGATTGGCTTCACAGCTGGTAAGCTAGGTAAGCCAGGTCAGTGGCTAATGATAATGGCTGATATGACAAGTATGCAGACACAGCATCATTAATGTAGATACCCGTCATATCTTTGCTGCATTTACTACTACAAGTATACTGAATTGAGAGCTATGGCTGGAGTTTAAGGTCATCCTCTATCTTGATGAATGGGTATAGTGATTAGCCATTTCTCGAGCAACAGCCAGTTGGGTCTTTATGTGAGGCTTGCATGCATAAGCCGCACTATCACCTCGACAGGCTCAACGATAGCATTCAAGTTGGGCCCCGACGCGTGTTGAGGAGAACAAGTTCGATGACCACATTTCACTGCGCAATCATGTTCCTAGCGAGGAAGCGTAAGGCCGACTGCAATCTATTTCTTGGCATACTAAATGGCTGCCCCTGTCACAGGAGGCTTGAAATGGCAATATTGACAACATCTCTAGAGTCTTTGGGTCTAGTGGGAGGCGGACATTATCCGGGCCCAAACACAGCCAAGACTGGGCGGAACCCGTCCGTCACTGAGGGTCCATTTTGACGGATTCGACCTTCGGCTGCGACTGAAGAGCGAGCTCCTGAGCCGACAGAGCCGAACCGTACTTGAACATGGATGAAGTTGACAAGTATTATGGCTGTGGACTTCAAATTTTTACAAGACTGGCACAGTGTGTTCTGTATCAGTCTGTGCAAGCACCTCCGCGCGAGTCACCTCGGTGGATGACTATAGCACAAGGTAACCCTTGGGAATGTCCAGATACCAAGTACCGCATATCAGATATCATGGATAGAATGGCCAAGATGTTGGAGGCTCACGGCCCAGCTGTACGGGGAGAGTTGAACATATGCCTTCTTGGAGACAGTGTGTACTCCGAGCAAGAAGGGGCTTGCATTAACCAGTAGCCTGTTGACATTCTGGTCAGATATGTTGTTCAAAACAGGGACATTCTTCTACCTGATGCGTTGTTACCATGGTTTCAGCACGTTCGAGTGCATGCTCTGGAACGACCATGGTCTTGGTGAGGGGGGGGGGGGACTTTCAGGTGAATGCTGCGCCTACTAGGATTCGACGAGCCAAAGATCCCATGGGATCAGATGAACCCGGAGCTACCCCTGAGAAGGTGACTTGGGCAGCCTTTCTGTCGGTGACCCCTTTACCCCATCACGGTAAACTGTATCTGGCATCTCAACCACGATGATCCACTCTTATGGGCTGCCCCTCAACTCTCAACATTGGAACCCTCAGGGACAACGCAAGCAATGGCTCTATCTGCAACTCTGGCATGAATGCCGGAGAACCTTGGCCAAGAAGCATAAAGTGAGATGGGGACAGAGCCAGGTTTAATGTTTCTCTCCGAGGGTCATCGATTCGACAATGACATTGTTTCGGAGTCTTGGCATTGCCCTTAATTCCCTGGGAAGGTGATACGAGGGTTATCCCTGAAACCCTGCCTCCGAGGCACGAGGCGCCTAATGAGGAGGACAAGACAAAATGCCCAAAGGCTGGAAGCGAGGCACAGACCAGGTCTGCTAAAGTTAGAACAAATCTTAGAACCTGATAGTCGAGCAACCTTGGAAGCCACGCTGCACATGCACATGAGATTTTCCCCGAAGTCTGGAGAAGCTTGCCGGGCTGGAGAATGTTCCTCGTGGCGTGGCTGTGGCCCATGCCCGGGTGCAGAATGGTCAGTCAATTGATTGGTTTATTAGGGCCCTCCACAAACGTTAATAAAGCAGCCAGCCTACCATAAGTAGGATGGCGTCTCAGCCCACGCTCCCGAGAGACACATGCGGCAATCAGGCAAGTCGACCACATGTGTGCTCACAGCCTCGCCACGGCGCCTGGTTCCAGGCGCAAAGTGGGTGCAGAACAGGACAAAAGAGGCAAGAGGGCGATTTATTAGAATCGTGAAACGTCAGCAGCCCCCTCGCATCCCGCAATTGAAGGGCCGTCAACTGGGGGCGGCTAATGCCAAAGAACACCGGGATCGACGATAGGTGGAGACTGCTCGTTGCGGCTCCAGGCTGCTTGACCAACGGCGTTACGCTGGCAGACGGGGCAAGCCGTCCAGGGTGTGCCAGGATGTGCTGCAGGGATTGGAACATCTCCGTCTGGAAAACAACCCACAACGAGCAGCCGCAACAACAACACAACCAGCCCCGAGCCCCGAGCCGGCCATGTCCACCTCAGCTCATCTGCGCCCTCAAGCACTCGATGGTGTTTCGAAACAATCTTCACCATCGTCTGCCCCCCGCCTAGCCGAACCAGCCTTGGAGGGCAGTCTGCTCCGTCTGCTCCGTCTGCTCCGTCTTGCCGGTGGGCCATGGGCGTCTAGGGCTGCATGTCGCGCCAGCTCGAGTGGGCTGCAGTCTCCCGGGCTGGGACTCGTCCCTCCTGATGCCCTGATGCCCTGATGCCCTGTCTGGGCTCTTGATCGTGATGCCTACCGCCCGCCCGGCTGGTATAAGGGCCACCACCTCCCCCGGATGTCGAGGAAAAACCCGTCTCGGCTCTGCCATCTTCGTCGACTGTGTCTTCTTTCCACATTCTCTTTTGCTTCACCCACAAACCCGGCGGGTTGTTCATTCTTTCTACTGGTGCTAGCTCACCCAATTCATTCTTTTCCCCAAGACCTTCACTCGCCCTTGATCGGGTTACAAGCTGATTGTTCTCGGTCCCTTTTCGACCTTCACTCATCACTGATCCATTCGACAAGAAAGACAACCAAGACAAGCCCACCCGTTCACCATGCGTTTCCAATCCTCCGGGGCCCTGGCCTCGCTCCTGCTCTTCTCCCGCGTCGCCGTCGGTGCTGCTCTTGCCGACCCAGCAAGCCTAAACGCCACCCTTCCGGTCGAGGACTTGGACGACGACACTTGTGACCCGGATCTCGATCCAGTGGAGGAGACTGTGACCGCCACAGTTGTGCCTATTGCTGCCTCCGCACCGGTCCCTTCGGCCACTGGTGTTGCGTCCAACGCTGGCGACGCGCCCCCTGCCCCCATCGCCAACGGCACCGTCCCCACGCCAGCCTCGGACCAGCTCACAACCCTCACCGTCTTGTCCACCCAGGTCCGGACCGTCATCAGCTGTGCCCCGACGGTGACCAACTGCCCCGCTGATGCTTCCTCTCTGTCCAACCTGGCCTCCACGGCCCCCGACCAGGTGTCTACTGTGCTCGTGACGGATGTGGTACAGCTCGCCACCACGATTTGCCCGGTGACAGCCGCCGAATCGGTCTCATCCAGCGTTATTTCTGTTGCCGCCACTGGCGGCATCACGGGTACAACCATCACGGCAACTCAGGACCTTCCGGGTGCTCTCCCAACTGACGCCCAGAGCCCTTCGCCCAGTGGGGCTGTTCCTGCTCCTCAGCCATCCGGAGAGGCTGCAACGCCGCCCGAGCTTCCTGGTGCTCTCCCGTCCGATTCTGCTGCTCTCCCATCCGGCTCTGCTGCTGTCCCGCCCGAGTCTGCTGCCGGCGTCCCCTCCGGCTCTGCTGCTGTTCCTCCTCAAGAGAGCTCCTCGCCCGAGACAGGTGCTTTCCAGGCACCTCCAGCCCCAACCGGCGCTCTGCCCCCGCCTCCTTCCAACAGCACCGGAGTGAAGCCCTTCCCCATCGGCAACTCGTCCATCGCATCTGTCCAGGAGGTGACTTCGACCGTGTACGCCACCAACCTGTACACTGTGACCTCCTGCGCTGCCAGCATCACGAACTGCCCTGCCGGCAGCTCTGTCGCCACTGAGATTGTCCCCGTTTCGACCACGGTTCTGACTAGCACCCTCGCTTCCTCTGAGCTTGCTTCCCTCTCATCTGTCGCAGCTATCACCGGCGGTGCCCCTGAGCCTACACCTGTTGGCGAGCAGACCACCCTGACCGTCCAGGTCACCCACGTGAGTTGCTTGCTACCTTGACCACCAATATGTGCCTGTATGGACGCACTTTGCTGACTTGCTGCTTCCCACCAGCTTCACACCGTCATCTCTTGCGCGCCTACCGTCTCAAACTGCCCAGCAGCCACCGCCACTAAGGAGATCGCTGAGGCCGTGTCCTCCCACGGAAGCTCTGCCGTTCAACCAGTTATTGTGACCAGTATTGTCGGCGAAACAACCACTGTTTGCCCCGTTACCGAGGCCTCTGCCGTATCGTCTGAAGTCGGTGCCAGCATGAGCTCTGCTGTACAGACCACTACTGGTAAGTTGCCTTCCCCAGGAATGGATATCTCCCGCCAACGTACCATACTGATACCATTCCAGTCGGCGGCTCCGCGTCTTTCTTCATCCCTGGTGCTACCAGCGTCCAGACTGCCGTTGTATCCAAGACGTCGTTGCTGACCACCGCCACGACCGCGGTCTCATTCGTAACAGTGACCCTGGGTGACGGCGTCGAGAGTACTTCCACCAAGACTATTGAGCAGCCTCAGACGATCACAACTGTGGTTCAAGAGGAGGCATCCGCCTCCTCTTCCGTTGCAGCTGTCGCAGAGTCCTCGTCTACCGCGGTCATTGTGTCTGTATCGCCAGTGGTTTCTGTGATCACAATCACCCTGAGTGATGGCTTTGAGAGGACATCGACAAGCTCTTTCCAGGAAGCCTCGACCATAACTACCGTTGTAGCTGCGACCCCTACTACACCAGTAGTCGAGAACCCTGCCGCTGAAACCCCGGCTGCTGTGACCCCCGAGCAACAGACCGTCCATACTACTGTTCTGAGCACGACCGTCGTGCAAGTCCCAAGTGTGGTTACAGTCACAGTTTCAGGAATTGCTCAGGAGAGCAGCACCGTCGTCGAGTCTACCAGTGTCCATACCTCTATCGTGGAACCCACGCCCGCCGTTTCCAACGTGGTTTCTACCATCTATGAGACCATCACATCGCAAATCCCCGTCGAGACAATCCTTACCGTCACCCTCGGCGACCAGGTTCTCACATCTACCATCTCCACCGCGGCCGCTGTCCAGACGCCCGAGACAACCGCCCAAGCCCAGGTATCCACGGTGTACGTGACCGTTGGATCCGGATCCGACACCAGCGTCATGACGAGCACATTCACGGCCAGCGAGGTCGTCGCAAAGGACACGCAGACCCTCACCCTGACCGGCAGCGCCGGCATCGTCTCCACGTACACCCTGACCATGAGCAAGGCCACCACTGTCACCCAGGAGGCTCCTAAGCCCACCAACCAGGGAAATGTCGCCAGCGCCTGTGTGCCGTCCACTGTCACGCTCGTCAGTGTTTCCACGCTGTGCGCTCGAAGCGGCAACGCTTGTGCTACCGCTACGGACCTGCCCTTGGCGAGGTTCTAAGGGAGAGGAAAGTAAGAAGGGATTGCATTTACATAGTCCGTCTTGGAGGAGTTGCAGACCAAGACATTCTTCCAAGCTATTTGAATGGCAAGACACTGTCCGGATCGTCGGTGTTGTTCACCTTGGCATGGTCCTCATCCGCTGTACATATGTAGTTGAAATAAAATGGATCATCGGAAATCTTTAGAAGTCTGGAAGGTGTGAATCCCATCAGTGAACGCTCCGTTGCGTAAACAAGTGTTTGAGAGAGAAAAGTGATGGGTGAGTCTCGACCGTACACCACGGGTTGCAACAATGCTGTTACTCGAGTCTGCATGAATTGCTTCCTGCATCCTCAAGGTATAGGACATGGATGCAGGCAATTGACAAATGAACCAAGAGTCTGGGGTGTAAGTTTGTACAATTGATGTATGCAAGGGGCCAGAATCTGCCCTCTCCCTGATGTTTGTTCTCAGTCTACAAAGTCTAACACAATCCATCTCCATAATCCACAATCAAGTGATAGACGGCTGGATCGCATCTGTATTGCAACGCTTGCCACGCATCATTTCCGTCTCCATTTTGTTATCGCGCCGAGTTCCTCGTACTTCTCATCAAAATTCGTAGTCGACCAGGCTTTCGTCGGCTCCCACAGACCAATCTGCTTCGTAAGGCTGTAACTGATCGGGGTCTTCGCTCCGTTTTGGGGTAGGGTGTTTGGCCTTCGATGCCTGGTATTCCTTCAGCTTGGCCATAGCTGCATCCGCCTTGGCCTTAGCTGCATCCGCCTCAGTCTTAGCTGCATCCGCCTCAGCCTGAAGTCTCTCCTGCTCTTCATCTCGAATTTCATCCTTGATGTGCCGATAATTTCCGACTCTCTTGTGTGAATCCAAATACTGGTGGACCTTCTCGAGGTCAAGGCCAAAAGCGGCTTCAGAATACTCGCCGCGGATCACTGTGTCGATGTCTCCCACCAGGGCGAGGAAGGCTTTTTGGCGGCTCAGAGCAACACACAATCGGTGACGGTTGGACATAAACCCCGGTCCGCTCTCCTCGGTATTTGAAAACACCAATACCACGTAAGGTCGTTCCTGCCCTTGGGAACCATCAACAGTCATGACGGAAATATCTTCAGGAATTTTGTTTCGGAGCTCGATGAACCCCGCTCGGTATGCAGCAATGACCAAGATATCGGACTCCTTGACACCGCAACTCTTGAGCTTGTTTACCACACACAAGGCTGCTTCAGCTTGCTTGGCATTCTGCCTGGAGGTTTTAGATTGAAGGGTATGGGAACCTGGAACGTTGATGAACATAGGAATGATGAGGTCTGCTGGCGAGGCAAGAAGCCCATCATAATCTTTGACGAAGGCCGCCTCAACCCGGCGAGCCTCGGGATGGTTTCGCGGATGCAGGCTCTCTGCAGACAAAGGCTTGAGATTCGAGTAGAAAATCTTATAGACGAGGTCAAGTTGACCATCAATGGCTCGGTGCTGTGTATTCAACTGGAAAATAGGGTACCCCGCGGTCTTGACCGTGTCGAGGGTAGAGACGGACAGGTATTTTTGGAACTTGTGCGTCTCGTAGCGAAGATCGAAAGGCCCAAGTTGATTGCTGTCTCCAGAGACGATTAAAACTTGACCAATTCCACGCCATGCGGCGAAAACTTCGGGGCAGGACATCGCCGCAGCCTGCTCGACAATGCACACATCTGCATTCTCCACGCACTCTGTCCACGTGCCCGAAGCCGCTGCTGATGTCGTGCAGATAAGAATGTCCACCAGCGGAGGGATCTGCTTCATGATATCTTGGATTGCTTTCTTTGCAGTAGATGGGGGCGAAAGCTCGCCTTTGACTTTTGTTGCTTGGGGCGCTAGTACGTCTTCATCGTCTTTGACGTTGGCCTCGTCCCAGGTTGAACCCCCAGCAACAAATTCGCTCAGTTTGTGGTAACCAGGGCTCTTCTCAAAGGTGATTTTGTTTGCAAAGTTGATGAGCTCAGGTTTTGAGCAGCCAGGGAGGTGGTAAGGACCAGCATCAAGGAGCTGTAGCAGAAGCTCGCAAAGGGTGTTTGGGCGGTTAGGATCAGGGCCAGACTCGAACCGTGATTCCACAATGCGCACGAACTTCATCATCTCAGCGTACTCATCGACAGAGCCACGCAGCACCAGCGGGGACCACACACGGTGTCCCAGTCTCAGTTCTTTGTTTAATTGTGCGACCGAAGATTTCAGTTGCTGATCGAGTTTGGTGTTGAAAGCGTCCACGGCGGCGTGCTGGCTAGCAACGACCGTGATTTTGAACTTGTTGAGTTTCCCAGCTACTAGGCAAAGGAACGCAGCAATTGTTGCTGTGACTGTGGTCTTTCCAGATCCTGGAAACCCCTCGAAGGCCAGGATGCCGTCAGGAACAGCCTGGACGGCCGACTTCACAAGCTCGCTATAGGGACCTAGCTGACCAATTGTGCTGGCCATGATCGTCGTCGTTCGATGGTCAGTAGTCGAGGCCTCTGCAAGCGCCACTAGGTTGATTTGAATCGGTGGATAAGGGGGCCATGCCTCCTGTAGGTGGTTGTAAGAACTGAGGTGCCTCGCGCCTCTTCCGCACAACATGGAGCGGGTCCGTGCCTTGTTGATTTCGATTTCGCTGCATCGCGCATTCTTCTCCTCATCGAGCCTCTTACTAAAACTTGTGATAAACCGTTCGGTTTGCTTGGTACAGTCCGGGAAGTGGAGCCAAAGGTCTACCTCGGTCTCTCCGTCGCTTGATACCCAGGATGATAACTCGGATGGCTCAGCTCTCCTTGGGCTCAGCTGCGCCACTAAGCAGAAGCGTGGGGGAATATTTATCCCGGCAGGGATAGTATCAAGAATCGTGGCGGGAAACGGGTCAAGCTCTTCGATTTTGGGCTTCTTCGTGAGGAATTTGGGGTCCCAAGCAAGCCTGCAGACCTGAAACTTGCGGCCGCCTTTGTCGAGAGATGCGAACACTCTTCGCAATTTTACATCCTGCATGGTGGCCCATATCAGAACGCATTCTCGAACTTGACGGTAATTGACCTAGGAACGGTTTTGGGGATGGCTTTGGTACTTGCCTCAGGCTTTTGAAAACCAGCAATTAGCATGCCGTCCCCTGTCCGGCTCAATATGGCTCTGCAGGCCGTGGTAGACAGCGTCTCAATATCCTGCTGCATACGAAGCGTATCTGCTCCCATCCCAAGAACATTTGCAGCGCGGTAGTGCTTCCAGTCAGTGATACGCTGTACTGGAACAATTCCTTGCTGGAATAGAGCATGTTGAATGCGCTCCAAGTGTTGACGGTTGTACTTGTGCCTAAAAAGCATACTCAGCAAGCGATCAAGCAAGAGGAAGCCTACCAAGAGTTTGGACTTACATCGGCTGGATCCCCCAGGGCTGGTCCCCCTCGACGATGTCGGTGGCCTTTCCGCGCCTGAAAGCATCCTTGATATCCTTGATGACCTCGTCGTATTCCCTGGGAACGTATGCAGTGATTGAAGACGAGGATAAGATCTTTGAGACAGTGGCTCCATTATCGAAAGGCTCATCGTTGTGAACGATGTCATAGTTGGGTCCCTCAGCGACAGTTGGCGGATAGGTCACTAGCTCAAATTTGGCTTGGCCTAAGGTGATTGTGAGAGCGACTTTGTGCGCATTAGTAAAATGGAAAATCACATAGAACCTCCGAGAAGAACCATACCGTTTTTGTTCACGTCAGCGAGTTCAAACGCAATAGTGTCAGACTCGTCGCGGTCAGGACTGTAACCTGGCAACTCGCCAAACTCGAGATTAGCTTTCTTGACAGGTGCGACAAAGCTCAAGTTGTAGCTCTCGGTGGGTTTGATGTTGGTCTGGATTTCAAAATGAGCTCCCGTGTGGAGGCTGTCAAGCTTGCCGTGATTAATTGAGACACTGAACCCGATATGGGGGGAATGAT
The DNA here is from genome assembly GCA_021188095.1 of Diaporthe vexans. NCBI lineage: Eukaryota > Fungi > Ascomycota > Sordariomycetes > Diaporthales > Diaporthaceae > Diaporthe > Diaporthe vexans. The sequence continues at coordinate 562,666 of JAJLLZ010000009.1, forward strand.
CAGGGCCAGAGTGGGTGAAGAAGACCACAGTCTCGACGTTGTGGGGGAATGGATTGCTACCGCCGGCTTTCAGTTGTTTGCCTCCAATTAGGATGGCCTTGCCCTCGTCAGGACTGATGCGAATGGCGGCGGGAGCACTGAAGCAATGCTCTCGCTCGCTGGCCATGCTGGGCTCGTCAAGGCTGTAAGCCTTTAAATAGGAAAGGGTTTGGCAAGATCGCACTCGAACTGGTTGGATTTGGGTGCAACGGACAGGGGACAAAAGACTTTGCGGACAATCAGGATGAAGGAAGGCTGAGGTAGATGAAGGTGAGGTGGTGATGGCGAGAGTTGTGTGGACGAGTTGCAGTTGCCTAACTCTAGAAGTAGGTGGGGTAAAAAAACAAAAACAAAAAACAAAAACTGACATAAGTCGCGTGGCTGAAATAAAGAGTTGGCCACACGCTATGTATGTAGGAGGATGGAACCGCAGGCTCTCGAAAATATCGGTCTGCGATCCATGTCGCTTGGTTCGCAAGAGAAAAGGTGATAAAGATGTGGTGCCCGTCATTGACGAACAGATAGAATCCTAGAATCGTGAAATGAAGGTGCTTTGTAATACAAAGCTGGCGTTGATGGGCCACATACGGAGGCTTGAGAAGGGTGGCTTATGCTGCATGTTTCAAACGACCAGGGAGAAAGATGAATAGCAGCTTTGCTGCTCAAATCGACATCATAATCATGAAGGACAGTGGGCCTTGAAGACCCAGAAAGTAAAAGAACTTGATGTAGCAGCAATGCTGCCACTGGCGGCGGTGGGAGGAAGGAAGGAAGGAAGTTGGGATCCAATGTTTTCGGCGGAGATGAGGGCTTAAATAGCTGGGCCACAGTCCCACACCAAGCTAGTTGAAACAAGGATCAGGTGTTTAAGGTACCTGCACATGTGGGTACCCATTCACTCGAGAAACAATGTGATAGTGGTATCTGACGATTGCTAGCTCCAGAGTGAGTAGCAAACCGCAGAGGTAGAAGCCATTGACGGCTGATCGGATGAAATTGAGTAACTGGCCCATTTGTTGGTGTTTACACATCAAGCGTTTTCAAGTGCTGCATGTGTGTGACTATCATCGAGCCAGACGATTCATATTTTCCTCGGTACTGTCTATGTAGTTATCTCGTACCACCGATACACAGCTTGCCCATAGGAATATCTCCCAAGAGAAGGGTCCAAGCAAGGATAAATCATTCACGTCAGACTTTCCCATAGGAGGCTTCTAGTAGTAGATTTTCCTGTAGGAGGTTGATCCCGCATGGGGTTTGGCAGTGAGGACCAGCTAGGCAGTGCCCTTCATTTGCTTTGGCTACGTGCTGATACTCGAGAATAGATGCCCAAGTCACTTCCTTAAGCGGTGACGGAAAACTGCGTGGCAGAGGAGTCTGGACGGGCGTAGCAATCACAATTTCAGGCCAAGGAAATGATGCGTGCACCTGTCTCTGCGTTGGTGGTCTTCCACGGGCAGGTCGACGTTCTTTGCTGCCTGGACCGTAGAAGATAACAGAAACCTTGGGACTGCAAGGGTCTGACAAGCCTCACCTCTGATCCATCGTAGCCAAGAGTCAAGCTGTCTTTAGCGTGAGGATATGGAGAGACGAGCTAGCGGTGAGGGTGGAAAGTGTCAGATGATGGCGATCCTACACGAGCTACCTACTTAGGTAGATACACATGCTCTGGGCACAGAGGGGAAGGGCTCTTTCAAGGGCTTTCCTGATTCGGACAAGTCAGTCCTGCTTGCCTTTGAATGTGTTCCCGCTTCTGTGCGCCAATGATCTGGGGATTTTCATCTGATATTTGGTGCTTGAAGAGTTTTCTGGCTGGCTCTATTGGCTGCTGAGAGCCTGATCACTCGTATTCAGCGCTTCTGGCTTCTGCCCTCGGAAAGTTCTGCCCGCTGCTCTGCAAACGCGGATGCCTTGTTTTCTACTTAAACCGTTGTCCACCCCCTCAACTTTGCAGCTCTCTTCCTTCGTGACACAACGAACTCACAAACTCTCACAAGCTCAAACCCATCTTTGTTCTACTCATCCTTCCGTCTCTCTCCTCACTCACTCAACTTACCGCTACCTTACTTACGCCCTTCTGCCTGACCCTAAACTCTGCACCTTCAACAAAGGTAATCGAGCAGGAGACTGCCTAACAGTATCTGTAGTAGAAATTTACTGTCCAAACTCGAGTCGATGGTCTGCAGTCGGTCTTGAAGGGGACAAAAAGTCGTTACGCCGGGAGAACTGTCGGCTTCGGTAAGTGTTATGCATTCCCTTCGTCAATTTCAATATCACAACTGACCTCCGATTTGTGCAGTTAGCCAGTCCCAATCGGAATCTTTACCACTGGGTTTTTGGGCGCTGCAAACCCAACACACGCTTCGGATTGACGCTCTGCTCCCTCGGCAAACAAGGTCCACCTATGGGCACAGAGGCGCCCAGGACGAGGGCCGACAAAAGGTCGAATGCCTGGAGTTCCCGGAAAACGGCTGCCTCTCTGGCCTCATTGACCCAGCCACCAGCGAAATGAGCCCGAGGAATGGATGAACCGATTGCTCGTTGCCCTAGACATTTGTGAGCGACAGGAGCCCATCCTGACCTTTCTCGTCAATTTACGCAATCTGGTTCTCGAAGACTCCGGCCTCATCCCTCACCTCCCCACAAAAAAAACCCAGACTTCAGTTCAGTTACAAACCGAAACCACAGTCACCGATCAAAGAGTCAAAAAAGCTAAGCATCGGCCATTGGTGCCGGTCTCTACGCTACCTTTACCTCGAGCCTGTGATCGACAACCTTGACAAATGTTTGCGACTCGTGTAGACCAGGTTATAAGAGGTTGAAGACCAGCTTTTGGAGCTTAGAGAGTTTCCAAGGATTTCCCAAACTTGCACGAAGAAACTCGAGGAATTGGCAGCAGACAAGAAGGGGAAAGCATGGCTTGCATACATCGGCGAGAATACCAAACACGATTTCCGCGCTAGAAAATCGCTCAAGCCATCATGGCCCCGTTCAAAGATTTCTTGATCTGGCATACTGTCTCCTGTCGCCTGGATGAGGTCTGGAATAGTGCAAAGGCACCTCTGACTCTAACGCCTCAATGCGGAATTTGAAAGCTCTCCTTAGAGGGACAATGCTCTCTCACATCCTTCACCAACTCGGAGCGTACGTCTTGGCTTGGCCGGGAAAGAGAGAGTGTGCGCAGAGAAAAAACCACCCCCACCCGCAACAAGCTCGATCAGAGGATCGAGCTCAAGGATAGCAACCACGAAAACACTGTCAGGGACAAGCCGGTGTGGGTTCTGTTCCAGATAGTCACAGGGAAAGGCATGGGCTTGGATGGTCTCGATCCCATCACCCCTATTCGCAAGACCCTCGATCAGAGGATCGAGGGCGGAAGGGAGCCAACCATGCATGTTCCGAGGAGAATTTCCCCTATCATTGCCGATCTTTCCCTCTACGCAGAACTCTGGATTCAGTGCGCCGCTTTTGCCCCAGCGGCCTTCTACCACGCATCAGAATATGACAAGAAAGCTGAGATGCTGGCATCACAACTCGATCGCCTGGAATGGACGTGATAGAGGAACGACTCTACGCCCTATCTGACCAGAAAAACGAGAAGTGCTTTCGCCGCGGTCACAGTCCACTACGCTTTGGATGTCCTGGAGTACCCAATCGACAAGCCCCGCACCAAGGCAAGAAATGAGATGATGCAGAGAGCTGAGTCCAATTTGGATAACTTCTGGGATGAGCTCGACAAACACGTCACGACGCACTGTTCGAAGATCATAGCCAACTCTTGGGGTATACATTGGCCACGGAAAGGAGACTTGAAGAGAACACAAGACTGGGTGGAGACAGAGACGGACCCGATTTTGAGTGCAACGCCCTTCAGTTTCGGTGATGAGAAAGCCCCAACTGAAGAGGTGAGCTCAGCGTCAAAGAAGAAGAACCGGAAGAAGAAGAGAAAGAACGGAAACGTGCAAGACAGTCTGGAAACAGACACCCCACTCTCACACACTCCCCCCGCACCCCAGATTCCAGACATAGAGAAGCCGCCGATCAAGGTCAGCAGAGAGGCATGGCGCGTGATTGAAGGTGGGCTTTGCTATGGACCGAAGAGTAACCACAACGTTTCCAAGATCCTATGGTCAGAATTTCTTCAAGTGATGAAGTCACTTGGCTTCACAGCAGAGCAGCGGTGTGGTTCAGAGCGATGGTTCGAGCCAGGCAAGAAGGCAATGGATGCAGGACTTGACCTGGGCATCAGCTTCCACCAACCTCATGGAGCAGAGACGAAGTTGACTCGATACATAGCCCGCAGAATTGGCCGAAGGCTCAACAGGGCTTATGGCATAGTCTTTCCTCGTCCGGTCATTGAAGAGTAGGTAGATGGCTTGGGCCACCAAGATGAGGGGTTGATAGAAATCATGGGCAGAAAGGGTAATGGACTTCTCAGAGGAGAAGGATCCGGAGGATGATGGGACGGAGGGCCCACAGGTCCACGGTGACAGCGATACTGCCTTGGAGTGTCTGCTGCACAGTCAACCATATAATTGAGAACTCAGGAATATGTGAGAAGATACATACTGGAGACACCCGCAGACCTTATGTAGACCTGGAACTTGATGCAATTCATGAGTTATAGCCTATTAGATATTTTACAATTGCCTAGACACATCCTTCTAGATGTGACATGAAAGAATGTAGGAGGTTGACCTATAGGAGGTTGTCTTATAGGAGTCCATCCTATAGGAGGTTATCCTATAGGAAGTTATCCTACAGGGCTCGGATGTACCCTCCCGTATTGTAGGTGCAAATCTCTGATCTCGTAAATCCTGCAAGTTATTTGAGATGAATGATTCTAGAACAGACACCCATGTGGTCGAGAAAGCATGCATGACGCATGCAATTTGCGGGCTTCCACTGGCGACATCGGGCCCGGACACCCATAACTTCATGCCGAGAGCCGCAAAGTGCACACTGGATAATTCACTGGGCGTGCCACAATTCGAGCAAATGTTACGTACAACGCAGTGAGGAGCACTTGAGTTGGCCCCCTTTACCCCGGGGCTCGTGCTGTCATACACCGGTGCTTCCGAGCAGTCGTGTTGTCTGTCTGAGTGGCCTGTCTGTTCGAACAAAAGGACTACTCTAAGCCACATAAGCACAGTATACGGAAGAATAGCGCGGAGTCGGGTCGAGATCACCAGAAGTATACGTGTAGCAGTTTCCAGACCGCCTTGGAATATTGACTCGCAGAAATGTCCGTTCCATGTCACATTACCCCAGAATCACGGTACTTGATGTTGAAGGAAAAGCTTGAATTGGGGGTCTTAGTCATCAGGGAAAAGGGTCGCCGTCGCTCACCTCGCTACCAGGTCATCCTCGTATTCGAGGTAGCGTCAGGGGGGAAGCCAGCACAGGCTGCACAGCCGCCATGCCTTGGCAGCGGCAATGTCCTGATGTGTGACGTCGAGATTTCCCCAGCGGAGCGCATGCGTGCAGAAATACGAAAAAGCCGCCCTCGGGATGATGGCTATTGGACAGAGGGCATCCCACTCACCTGTCCTGGAAGCCATATTCTTAGAATCGGCGTGCCCTAGTGAATAAAGTGGATGACACCTGGGGCTCCGCCTTTCCGAGTATGCATTTTGCCTTAAGCTCAAGTATCCACCTGCGTGCATAGATCGAACTCTGATCAACATCCGATCTTTGGACGACGGTACAGGTTCGTCATATAACAAGGACAGCCCTCCCGCCGCCGGGGACTCTGTTTAGACATCCATTTGGAGCAGGAGTTTTCACGTTCTCTCCCTCTCTTCAACCTCCACCGTTTGCTGCATATACCTAGCCCAGCAGACTCGGGGACAAATCGCCACGATGAAGTTCTCAACGGTACTCTCCGGCCTCTCTGTCGTTGCCGGCACGGCCAACGCAGCCATACAAGGATTCAACTACGGCGCCTTCTTTAACAACCAGGCCGCCAAGCAGCAGGCTGATTTCGCGTATGAGTTCAACCGGGCCAAGAACCTGCCCAACCAATCCGGGTGGAACGCGGCAAGGCTGTACACGATGGTACAGTGGGGGACGGCCAGCGATGTCGTCTCGGCCATCCCGGCGGCTATCAACACACAGACGAAGCTCCTGCTCGGCCTGTGGACATCGGGCGGCAGCTTCCAGAACGAGATCAAGGCCCTGCAGACGGCCATCAACCAGTACGGCACCGCCTTCACGGATCTAGTGGTCGGCATCTCGGTGGGCAGCGAGGACTTGTACCGGCAGCAGAACGGCGAGGTTGGCATCGGTGCGGACGAGCTGGTGGGTTACATCAACCAGGTCCGCAGCACCATTGCCGGCACCCCGCTGCAGGGCAAGCCCATTGGCCACGTTGATACCTGGAACATGTGGCTCGACGGCGGCAACAGCAAGGTGATTGCGGCCCTCGACTGGGTCGGCATGGACGCCTGTGAGTTCTATTCCTGTCTCACGGTTCCACGTCGCTTTTGTTATAGACTCCAGATTGCATCAACTCAGGCTCCGTACATATGTAGCAGATGACTAACATAGATGCACTAGATCCATACTTCCAAGCGGCGTTCGACAACAGGATCGAGAACGCCGCCAACCTGTTCTGGAGCGCATATGACCAGACCAAGGCGGCGTCGCAGGGCAAGGAGGTGTGGGTGACGGAGACTGGATGGCCCGTCAGCGGCGACACCGTCAACGGTGCAGTCCCAAACACCCAGAACGCGCAGACCTTCTGGAAGCAAGTGGCATGCGGGCTTGTGTCGAGAAACATCAACACCTTCTGGTACATGCTGCAGGAAAGCCAGTGGGGACAAGCCAACCCTGATTTCGGCATCTACGGGGCTGGCGACCTTGGCGCCCTGTCACCACAATTCGACCTGTCTTGCTAATTAGGTTCTGGGTGAGAGACGGTGTTGGATAATGTGGTGGCATGACAATGTTTAAAAAAATAATGGATAATACTTACTAGATACATATCTGACCTCAGCCAAGTTGGGGACTAGAGGCTCATTGTATAAATCTAATACTTGTCATCAACTTTTTTAAGACTATTTGTTCCTGGCGACACGTACCTAGGTGGGCTGTCCACACGACACACGAGATGTGACCGGCTTGCAGGGCCATTCTGAGGATATCAGCATCTCGTGTCAGCAGCCACAGCTATAGCCGCAGCTATGCACATATCACACTGCTGCATCAACCGCAGAGGAAGGTTAATTGCTCTTGCTCCTAGTGTAATGTTATACTTGTGACCCTTGGAATGTGTCTCTCCCTCGGCATTATACCGAAAGTGCACAGTCCCCGGTCCAAATTGTGGGTTCATCCCCACCAGGGCAACACACCGACTCGGGAACTGTCCCACACAGCAATATAAACACCAGAAAACAATGGCCTTCAAGCCCGTTTAGCTCATCGGTAGAGCGCATCACTAGTAGTCCTTGAGTAAGGCAATGATGAGGTGACTGGTTCGATTCCAGTAATGGGCAAGGACATGGTGGAATGTGGGCTGTGGGATTCTGTTCTCTTTTTGTGTGAACATGGCATGCATATTGCGGTTCCTAGGATGCTGAGTGAGTACCTAGGTACTTAGTTGTGCACACAGAACAATGTCTGCCGGGAGCTAATTTTGCTTTTGGGATTGTGCCTCCTAGGACAGGTATCATGTTCTATGGTTGATGATTAGATAAGCAGGTAGGCTATCTGGCTGCCCAGGTGCCTACTATGTAGGTACTGTACCTAGTGTGTTCAGAGCTGCCCGGATTGATTCATGGACAGGACGATCCTGTGATCCTGTGACCTGTGACAAGGTATTCTGTCCTCTCTACTGCATGTTTTCCTGATCTGCATTGAGGAAAAAGCAAGAGTGGATCCCCTGATAGGGAGTTTGGAGATGGGCTTCTGGAAGAAACGAATTGATTGATTATTTGATTGATGGGTTGTCTTGTCAGGGGCAGACAAACGGGGCAAATGCGAAAAGTGGCACCCATGTCCCCCACCCAATGATGGGGCAGTAAATGGAGCGACGCGTAAGGGAAGGACGGACCAGACGGGAAGAGAGCAGGCTCGGGAGTCGGTCGGGGGGTGGAGAGAAGACAACAACCCGGGGCCGATCCAGCCGCATTCCTCCTGTTGCTGTTGCTGCTGACAGATTGGGCGCTGAATGGCTGCATCGACTGCCCCAGGTGGCCCTGCACCTGCCTCGCGCATTGCGTGCAACCCGACGTCCACGATCCCCCTCTCGGTCTGGCATTTGCTCCCACGGCACCACAGGCTCGACGACGGCATTCGACATCAGACGGCCTGGCCTGTCCACCCAACCGACAGCTCTCTGCGCGCTTGTTCGAGTCGCCCCCACCCAGCAATCCCGGTCTGCTTCGTCCCATCCCATCTCCATCCCATCCAAGATTTCCCATAGCAAATCTGGCCATTCTGACGCGGCCCTGCGCTTGAACCCTCCACTCAGCCGAAACACCACCGCACCTGCCCCCCATTGCGAAACAAGCGCGCCCTCGCAATGCCTTGGGCTTGGACCTCGTCGCCAGCCGCAATGGCTCCTTCTTCCTCTTCATCGTGCCCTTTGCCGTCCTCACCGTCCGCCTCCTTCGCCCGCGCTGCCTCGACATTATTGTCCGCCCCGACACGAACAACAGTCTACCTCGCCCTCATCGCGGTCTGCCTCCCAATGGCTCTCACTCACGACCACAGCGTCGAGAACATCCCTGAGGGCGATGCCACCTCTCCAGAGCCAATCGTGCGTCAGACCTTGGTTCCCTCTGCTGCTGTCTTCCGCCCCTGCGTGGCATGCTGACCTAGTCCGCCTCGCCCATACAGGACTCGACATTATGGGCTCACATATTCGTCAATATGCTGGCCTTCGGCGTGCTGTTTCCCCTCGGCATGGTGCTTGGCGTGAGTCGAACCCCTTTTCTGACGCCCGCCTCGCCTGTTGCTGCGTGCGCTGCACTCCCTCGGGTACCACGGAAACTATCAACTAACTGCGCGCATCACCCAAACAGATGACCAAGAGTCGGTGGCATGTTCCCGTCCAGGCCCTGTCTTCCATCCTCGCCCTCCTCGGATATGCCCTCGGCCACATGCACGGCGGTCGCGAGTTCCTGCCCTCCAACGTCCACGCACATTTCGGCGACTGGGTTTACTTCCAGATGTTCGCTCAGATCATTGTCGGCGTCTACCTCAGGCTGCACCTGGAGAAGGGAGTCCATAAGCGCATACGGCCTGTCATTCGCCTCGTCCACAGCATAAATGGCAAGACATTCCCTGTCGTCGCATGGGCCCAGATGCTGTTCGGCGGCATCACCGCGCTGGGCTTCTGCCAGGGCGACCACCTGGGCCAGTGTCTGGCCCACTTCATCATGGGCAGCGCCTTCATCGCCTACGGTATCCTCCTGACCATCGCCATGCTGGTTGGCCAGCTGTGGATCAAGCGCACCGGCCGCTCCCAGGAGTTCTTCGACAGCGTCGTCATCGCCGCCTGGGGTTGTGTCAACACCTTCACCGAGCACAGGTGGGGCACCGCCTGGGTCAAGAACGACTGGCAGCACACCACCATGGGCATTGTCTGGTGGTGTGCCGGCCTGGCCGGCGTCTGGCTGAGCAAGGACAGGCTCGGCCGACCCAAGAGGAACTTCATTCCGGGCTTCGTCATCCTCATCACCGGCTGGGCCATGTCCGCGCACCCTCAGGATCTCCAGATCTCTGCCATGACCCACAAGGCTTTTGGCTATACCCTCATGGCCGCCGGCCTCACCCGCATGATCGAGGTGACCTGTGTGCTCCAGGACAGGGTGGGCATCTCGGACGACGGCTATGAAGTGCACGGCTTCCAGTACATTCCCGTATTTGTGAGTTCATTCCCCTTCTCTTAGCGTGCCCTCATATAGCCTGGTGCTGACATGAGTGCTCTGCACCAGCTTCTCTACGCGTCCGGCTTCTTGTTCATGGGCGCCACTGAGGAACAGATGCTCCTTGTCAACTCGTCCGGGATCGACCACGTCGCCTACGTCCTTATTCTTTACAGTCTCGCCTTCCTCGTCTTCCTTTTCGCCAATGTGCTCGTGCACATCTTTGACCGCGGCGTGAATCTGAATGGGTACACGAAGGGGGTCAACGGCCATGCACCGGGCTCCAACGGACATACTCTGGCTCCAGCGCAGGAGCGCAGGCTGCGGGACGCGGAGGAGTTTGAGCTGGATGACATGATGAGTGACGAGGATGAGGAGGAGGCCCAGCGCCGCAAGCTTCTGAAGGAGGAGAAGGATGATGTGATCCACGACGGGGAGGGATTGTCGAGTCCGAGCACGGTGGGCAGGAACAATGATCGGGTTGCTTAGCGAGCAGTCCATCACGGGACACCGCCTCGAAGATTCTGCCGGCGTGGCAGTGGTAGAACGCTCTACAGGGGCGCTCACGGAGCGACGGGACTACTTTGTTCGAAGGTAGTAGTGCGGAGTTGTGCGATGGCACACATATTATCAAACAGCATATGGGGGGCGTTACGGGAGCAAATAGCATTGGCCGTCTTGTGTCTATTTCCGGGACTTGTTCGTCTGCACGCTTGGGCAAAGAGATATCGTGGTTATGCAATGAATAGATATACAAAAACCGCCTCAAGGGAGAATATCACACAGCTTCTTATAGTCAGCATTAAGTGTAGCGGGTTTGCAGTGGGCCATCCTGTACCGAGGTACTTCGCACCCAAGCCCGGGCGGCCAAGCAGCAGTCCCAGATAAGCTGCTTATCGCTTTAGGACCCGCCAAAAAGATTCCACCGCTTCGTTGCGCCGCTCTTGGATCCAACTTACGGCCCACCAAGTTTCCTCACCTCAGCGTGTGTGCACTCCATCAAGCCCAAATCGCAGCCTCTTTCCTCAAGCCAGCTGATTCAACCAAACCGACCGCCCGCAGTACACCCAAACAAAATGCCGTCCGCATCCGTCAAGAACCCAAACTGCATCTCGCGCAACCGACAGCGAGCCCTCCGGGCCAAAGCCCGCAAGCACACCCTCCAAGCCGCTGCCACAGCCCGCCTGCCCGACCGCGTGGCAAAGGCCGACACGAAGCGTGGCGCACGATCGGGCCTCCTCCCCACCAGCGGGCCCAATAAGCCCCTGAGCCGCAAGAAGGCCCGCAAGCTGGAGAAGCAGATGGCGCATGCCATCAGGAGGAAGCGCGAGGAGGAGGAGAGGCAGTCCCAGGTAGAGATGAAAGGTTAGTAGGTCCTAGGTCACTTTGGTGCCAAAAAGACGAGGTGAAGGGTACGGAACGTGTGCTGACGGATGTGTCGTGAAAGACGCCGAAGACAAGAGCTCCAAGAAGCAGCTCAAGACGGAGAGGAATGCGGCCATGGAGGCGTTGGAGAAGATGGAGATCTCATGAGCGAGGAAATTCTCGGAGGATACCACGGAATACGAAACCACATCACATACAGGATGGTGTGCGTTGGGAATACAAGGACCACGCACTATGGGCTCAAATACGCCCAACCAGCGCCAGCACTTCGCTTGACAGCAGGGAGACCCCTTGACACCGGCACGGCGGACGAGGGACGGAAGACTTCAAGATACATTTGGCTGCCCCAGAGTTGGCCCTCGCTACTGGAGATATGGTGGGCACATCGGAACGGGACCGCTCGACCTGCCCCAAACTCAACAAAGACGAGTCGGAGGAGGGCTTGTTTGGCTGCGAGGTTGTGCGGAAGCAAGGCAAGGGCCTGATCGAAGGCAGAACCCACAGTTCTGTCAATTCATAACTCACAACCTCATTGAATAGAACAATGGCAAAGAAAGAAGAGCACACTCCGTCTCTGCGCGCGGCAATGATTGGTATCGCTTGCCCAAACACGAGGCTACACTATGATCGGTACAGCACAGGGTCTCGCAGAGTCTAAAAACCAGCCGTAGGAAACCAGGCAGTGAGACTTGTTCATACGAGCCAAGGCATCGGCAAGTCTCGGTAGGAAACAATGGGAATCGCATGCTAGACGCCATCCTGTCCCACTAGTCCTAGCGCCCGCTCAGCCATCAAGACTGCTATCGAGGAGGGGCGGATGGATGGTGTGTCAGATGTCAGGGGTGAGCTCCAGCTCTCGCGAAGGTTGGACTGAGGCATTTCTAACATCATATCAAATCTGCACCGCAGAAAGGCCAGTGGATACCAGCCAGCCGTACAAGCCCAACACCCAACGACAAGCAATGGCCGACACCACCAACACTGCCCTCCGCTCCACCGCAAGCCTCGTGGGCATAACCTCAACCCTCATGATCTCTGGCTTCAACATCAGCACCTCATACCTGTTCGTGCCGCACCTGTACAAACTGGACAAGCAGGCCTCCACCCGCATATTCGACCGCCTGTACCACGACGGCCTCAAGGCCGTCGTGCCCCTGGCAGCAGCAGGAATCCTCTCCTTCAGCTACCTGGCCTATACCTCGGCCTCGGCCTCGCACTCGTACTCCCCCGTGGGCGGCGTCCTGGGGACGGGCCTGGGCAAGCGGCACGCCTTCGCCGCCGCCGCGGGCCTGGTGGTGGCCACCCTGGTCTGGACGCGCGTGGTGATCATGCCTGTCAACGAGAGGCTGATCAGCATCGCCCGCGAGGTCGGCGCCAAGGATAAGGTGTCGGCGGGGGACGTCGAGGCCCTGCTGAGGCGGTGGTGGTGGATGAACTACGTGCGAGGCGCCGGCGCCCTGGTTGCCGGCGTGCTTGCGCTGGCTGCGAGTCTGTAGAGGCTGCCGAGGAGTGGTCTTCCCGCGACGGCAACATGGCAAGACCAATGTGCGTCCAGGTATTTGCCTGTTCATTAATTGTTGCTGTTCTTAGAGGTCCGACAGAGGCTCACGGAGGGTGTCGATCATTGTTTCCGCGGCGCCGGCACAACTGCGTATCCGGTTTATCACGACAATATCATGAATCTCGCTACCTTCTAGCTTCACGGCCTTGACTAGGCCGGGTCAACACACACAATATGGGCGCAGCCGAGTCTGGGTGCGCTCACCAACTGACGAGAATCTCTGATCCTGAATACCGCCATGTTTTCGCGTAGTCTGTCTATTATTCTTCTAGTGGTACAGTTCGTGACGTAGCGCGGCATGAGCCGCCTCATTCAAGCCCGCTACGTCGGATCTTCATCTAAGCTTCGCTGCCAGCCCCTCGGTCATTCTTTTGCCCCGTGACTGATGATGCCTGTGAAAACCGGCCGAGCTATCCCGTCCCGCACAAATCAAAAAAGTTTGCAGCAGGGAGACTCATCCCTCTCCCTTTCCCAATTCTTTTGTTGGCAGTCATGAAACCCTTTGCGACAAGAAACTCGACTAAATGGAAAAACAAGCCACGTGCAGGCGCGCGTATATGACTGCAACATGCCAACTCCTATCAAGACCCAAAGCAAGCAGCCCGAAGAGACGAGTGAGCGGTCAGCAGCTCGTCTAGGCATCAACCTCGCCGTCAGCAATAGCAAGACGCTGTTTGGCCGTTTTGGCCTTCTTGGAGCCTTTGCCCTTCTTCTTGCCAGGTGCTGCAGGCGCCTCAATCGGGGTCGCCGTCCCCGACGCTTTGTTGTCGTCAAAGTGCCCTTCGCCTGTGAGGGGAAAATCGTTAGCTTTCAAAGACTTCGCATTGACCTGTAGAGATGAATGCCTCACCTTCGTGATACATGTCGTCCAGGGAGACGGCATCCTTCTTCTTCCTGCCACCCTTCTTCTTCTTCTCATACTCGCCGCTGGCCATGAGTTCCTGCTCGCGACGCTCGATCATCTTCTCCACCGCGTCATCGTCATCAGCGAGCCACATGGCAATGTCCTTGTTGCGGTTCTCAGTCGTCCTACGACCAGAGAAGTCGACGCCAGCACCAGTGCCACCTCCCGAAATGACAACACGCTGCACTTCTTCCTTCTGCAGAGCTCGCTTGCGAATCCGCTCCTCAATCGTGCCGCGGGTGATGAGGCGGTACACTGTGACCTGCCTGGTCTGACCGAGACGGTGGGCGCGATCCATGGCCTGCGAGTCAATCGTGGGGTTCCAGTCCGAGTCGTAGAAGATGACCGTGTCAGCGGACGTGAGGTTGATACCAAGACCACCCGCACGGGTGGATAGCAGGAAAATGAAGATCTCGGGCCGAGTCTGGAAGTCGTGTACAGTGTCACGCCTGTCCTCGAGCTTGGTCGAACCGTCAAGTCGGCAGAACTTGTAGTTGCGGTACATCAGATACTCCTCAATCAGATCAATCATGCGCGTCATTTGGAAGTACAGCAGCACGCGGTGGCCTTGCTCCTTGAGCTTGAAGAGCAGCTCGTCCAACTTGGCTAGCTTGCCGGAATCCGTGACAAAGCGCCGCATTGACGGTACGCTCACATTTGTGAAGCGCTTCTTCTCGTTATCGGGGGCCGGTAACAATCCGTATGGAGGTATGTTCTCACTCGGGATCTTCTGCGTGATAAAGGCTAGCTGCTCCTCAGAGTTGGGCTCGTACAACGCCCTTCGCATCGGAACATTAAAGAGCGTGTCCTCCCGCTCAATGTTGGCCCCGCGGCTGTTGCAAACCACATCGATCGGTGGCGCGGCTGCCCCAGGACGACCAGCGGGCTCAAGGTGGCCAAACCCGGCGTCACGGTAGGTCTCTCGAGCCACGTTCATCAGGCTGCTCATGACGCCCTTGTCCGTGATGTCGGCCAGCGGTTTGCGGTCATCTCGCTGCTTGATCTGGAAAAGTGCGTGACCTGGGCTAAAGCCTTGGTCCTCTGGCTCGTCGTAGGCGACGTTCATGTATGCCAGCCGGTCCTTTTGCCTCGACAGCTCAACAGCGCGGGTGAATACATCCTGATGGCTTGCGTTATACACCTCCTGAGGGCTTGTATCGGCAAAGCGTAGCCATGAGAAGGCGTCCCTGCCGCTGAGGCTCTCGCGAACATTGTCTGGCGTCCAGATGTTCATCATGTGTTGCAGGTACTTGTTGCGGAACCCGGCCTTCTGGTTGTCGCCCCCGGCCTTGTACAGCCTGCCGCCGTCTCTCCAGACAAGCTTGGGCAGCTCATAGTCTATCAAGCTCCGCGTCGAGTACGCCACCGGCACATTGTTGCCCTCACGGATGAATGAGGCCGTCTCGGCAAAGTACCCGGTGAAAAATGGTGATGTTGTTTCTGCACGCTCGAATAGGTCGGGATGGTTGCAAACCTTGCGGAACTGCATGACAAGGTTCATCAGCGTGCCAGAGTCCGTGTCATCACCAGTGGTGGCCTTTTCGATCAGGTCCATGATGCTGATCTGGTTGCGCAGGTTGCTGTAGTAAGCCCGCTGGCGATACGTGAGGTCACAGAAGACATCCGTCTCGATCTTGTCACCAAGCTCCTTTTGGACATGCTTCTTCACACGGCGAAGCATGAAAGGCTTCAGGATCATGTGCAGACGCTTGAGCTGGTCTTCATTGAGCTTCGTGTTGCTCTGCGCGTGAGACTCGATGTCCTTGGAGAACCATTCGCTGAATTCGTCATGCGAATCGAACAGCGAGGGCATGATGAAGTGCAGCAAGGCCCAAAGTTCCTGCATGTTGTTCTGGATAGGCGTACCGGTCAGCAGCAGACGGTTTCGACAGTGGAAACTCAGCAAGCACTTCCACCGGGAGCTTTGGGAGCTCTTGATGGCCTGGGCCTCGTCGAGAATCATGTACTGCCACTTCATCTTCTGGAAGTAGGCAACATCGGACACGACAAGCTGGTAGGACGTGACCATGACATGAAAGCTGGCGTCCTTCTTGTACGTGTTGTGCCTGCGATCCCAGAACTTACGGAGAGTCTTCCGGTCACCCGCAGTGCCCCAGTACGGAAGAATCTTGAACTCGGGGACGAACTTGCGAAGCTCTTGCTCCCAGTTGTGGAGTGTCGACGCCGGGGCAACGACCAGATATGGGCCCCAAATGTCGTACTTCTCCGCCAGATAAGCCATGACCGAGATTGACTGCACAGTCTTGCCGAGACCCATTTCATCGGCCAGGATGCCGTTGATGCCCTGCTCGTACAGATTGGCCAGCCAGTTGAGACCCTTGAGCTGGTACTCCTTGAGCTGGGCATTAAGTAGCTTGGGCTGCTCGATATCGACCTCGCCCATTCCCGTGGGATTCTGGAAGTTCATCTCTCCGTCCTCGTCAGGCTCGTCATCCCTGTTGAAGTCTCTGGCCTTCTGCTGGGCTTCTGCCAGAGCATGCGCAGCGTTGGCCTTCGCGATCTCCTGGAGCTTCTCTTCGTCCTCCTCCTCAAAGGTGAGGTTCTCGAACTTGGTGACTTTGACCCCCGATGTGGCAGTGCCGTCGTCGTCGACGTCAACGGCGTTGGGATCCGGGGCGGCATCCTCGGCAGCGATGTCGGGATTGTCGGTGCTGCGCTCGACTTCGTGTGTCTTGATCTTTTTTCCAATGAAGTGAGAGTACAGCTCCGTCTGGGAAATGAGGAAGTTGAGCTTCCGCTTCTGCCGAGCGGCTTCGCGGTCTGCCTCCTGTTTACGGGCGTTCTCAAGCTCCTGCCTCTCGGCGGCCTTGCGCAGGTCACGTTCCTCACGCTCATTGCGTTTCCAGAAGGTCATCATGTCGCGCATGACGCGCTTGGCGCGAGCCTGCAAGTCTTTGGTGCCCTTGTTGGTGCGCATTTGCCACCTCTTGGCCTCCTTGGATGCGAGAATGGCCGTCTTCTTGAGGTTGGACGCCTTGGTCCCGTACGATTCGGTCGCGAGCCTGTAGACCTTGTTGACATCCTTGCGAGCAAGGTCTCGCCAGATCTGGTCGTAGATCTGGTTGAAGCCCTTGGTTTGAAACTTGGTCTCGAGTGGGTCTTTGGGTTCCTCAACGACCTTCTCCTTCTCCTTTGGCTCCTTGGGCTCGATGACTGCTTCCGGGTCTTTGACGGCGTCTTCCTTCGGTGCCTTATCCTTCTTGAGCCTGATGCGAATCTTGCTCGTCTCCTCCTTGGATGGCAGCGCTTCACCGGCGTCCAGGGCAGCCTGGGCAGCGAGTGCGCTGTCCTTCTCAGCCTGCTTCTGCTCCTTGGACTTCTTAGGTCGCGGGCCGCCCCGAGCCTTACCCTTGCCCTTGCCGGGCTCCATGTCGCTTGCCTGAAACGTCGACATGATGCCGCCCTCCAGGTTGACCTCGATGGGGGGCAGGTTCCGCGCTGGCCCCTTGATGCCCTTTTGTAGAATAAGCTTCGTCTGCTGTGCCTTCTTGTTGGCGCGCTCGGCCTCGCGGAGGTGCTTGATGCGTTCGGCTTCGTCGCCGGCCAGCTCGGCTGCCTGGGCCTTTGCAAGGGCCGTTTCCTTCTGTTCGATAGTGACTGCCATGGACTTCTCGCGCCGGCGCTTGCGTTGCATGTCCTTCTTTCGCTCCTTCTCGGCAATAACCTCCTGGTCTCGCACCTTCTGCAATGCGTCATCGTAGAACATGTCATCGTACCTGCGCTTGCCCAGGTCTGTGTGCAGGCTCAAGTGCAAAATGCTGTCCCTGGCCAGGTTGGACCTGCGTGAGGAGTGAAGCTTGTCCTCTCGGCCCTCCATTGCACGCCGGCGCCTCTGTGCTCGCTGACGCCAGACGAGCCGCTCCTCGTCTGCATCAAACCAGTCGCCATCGATGGGGTCGATGTCCATCTGGTCCATCTGGTCCTTGATCTTCTTCTCCTTGCTCGCTGAGAAGCCGCCTTGCTTGGGTTGGCCGTTTGCCGTCCGCTTTGCTGGTACGCGGGCTGCGACTGGTGACTCCTTCTCCTTCTGAGAAGACGATCGCCTCGAGCTCCCCTTGGACGAGGCCTCTGAGTTCTTGATGTCCGACACTCGGGGCTGTCTGGGCTTCCTTGCGGGCTTCTTTCGCTCGATCTTCTCCGGCTCGTCTGATTTCTCCTCCTTCACAGCAGGCTCCGAAACACTCACAGGGGGGGATGGATCCCGTGGCCTCAGGTCGGTCTCGGCGCTGGAAAGTATGTTGTCGAAGGACATGACGTTCCGGCTGGGAGTCTGGGGCGAATAACAGTCAGACAGCGAATGGTATTAAGGGGGTGGGAGAGTTCCCGTAGATTGCTTACACTGGTGGGGGGAGCGGGTGCTTGGAGCACAGAAGGGGCAGGTGGCGAGTGTTGCACCGAGGTGCCATTTGAAGTGGTACCGGCTGACAGGGCGGACTTAAGCACGTTGGGTGATGCCATCGCGCGAGCTCCAGCTGGCGGGCTGATGGATCCTGCAGCCGGGTGGGAATGAGAAACCGGGCTTCGTGGCGGGAATGTTGTGGCGACAGGAGAAGTGTAGCTACTGCCTTTGTAATAAGGAGAACGATCGACGGATGGTTGTGGGGGATAGTCGTAGTCCCTGTTCAATGCATCGCGAGGCTGCAAAGGGCGGAGTAAGATTGGTTAGCAAATGCCTGCGGGTGATGCAAGTACAAAGTGGGAATGCGATTTGGCGTGCAGGTTGACAAAGACGATGATGGATGGATCACGACGTCAAAGGCCGTGAAAGACGGGGGTTTGTGAGATTGGGATTGCGATTTTTTTTCTGGAGGACGGAAGAAATTGACGGATTCGGATGATTTGACGATGGGACAGTCAGTCTTGTGATGCAGTGAATGGGCCACTTAGCCCAGTGGAATTGCTTCTGGTCAGACTCGCCAACATGGCGCGGTTTGGAGGGGCGTTGGTCTGGCGTGTGTCGGACGCACTGGCACCCGTCAAAAAGAAAAGTGTTGCCGGCCACCAGCGTACCAGCAGCATGCAACAAGCAGCGAGCATTGATGCAGCCAGGACTGATTGCCTAGTGGGGTTGTCTGGTTCCTTGGGGGCTGATCTTACTTACCTTTGATGCTGACGATGCTGATGAAGCCTGTGTCGCGTTGTGCCAGGCGGAGCCAGTGTCGCTCACCCTGCGGTCGCTGGTCGAGGTGGTGGTGTCAGTGGTTGGATCGTAGAAGCTCCCGGCCGTCTTCTCGCGCGGGGCGTCGCGGTGCTCGCGCATATCCTGGGGATAAAAGACCGGCGGCGCGTGTAGGGGCGACCGAGGGGGTGCGATGCTTGACGGGTGGACTGGTGGCGGGAGTGAGGGCGGCGCAGCAGACGAGGAGGTCAGGAATGGGTTGTGCAGGAGCGAACGGGTGCCCGAGCCGGTCCCATTTGTGCTGGTGCTGGTGCTGGCGTTGGTGTTTGCAGCGGCACTGGCGGATGGCGCTGACGAGGGAGAGGCAGAGCTGGAGCCCGGAAAGTGAGGCGGCGCCGCGTGGTGGAAGTCGGGCTGGGTTGGCGATCGCAGGCTGAATGAGTGCCGTGGCGGTGGTTGATGCGAGTGCTGTTGCTGCTGCCCGGGTGCGTGCGAGCTCGACCCAGGCGGAGGGTTCGTGTTGTCGCCGTGCTGGACCGGATTGAGAATGTCGCGGTGTCGCCGCTCGCTGCTGCCGCGTTCCCGCTCTCGTTCCCGCTCCCGGTCGCGGTCGCGTTGCTGGTCTTCATAGTCGTGCAGGCTGGGCGGTCTCTGCAGCACCGTCGAGTGGAAGTTTGACTCCATCCTGAACTCGGGTGGCTGCACTTCCTATTGCCCTGTTCCGTAGCTGTGATCGGGCTGGCAGTGTTATCAATCCTTCCGTCGCCCAGCTCTAGAGAGCGGGCACCAGAGCTCTCCTGTCTTGTCTGTCTTTGGAATGCCAGAGACAACCCATCCGCACCGTGTGTTAGGGAAGTCGCCGAGATGACGGGGGATGCAGCTGGGCCAGGCTCAAGATCGACTTGACCGCTGTGTGTCACTGATCGATGGACAGGAAGGCTGGCTGGCTGGCTGACCGACCGACCGACCGACTGACGAACAAACCGACCTACGTATGGACGGGTGGACGGGCAGGCCGTCAGACAGAGGAAAGCAGGGTCGGGGACGGTGTATGCTTGGTTGATGCGATGCCAAGCGGTGAATTGATGCCAACTGATGGTGGCCGACATGCAGGAGTAGGGACTCCTCGGGCGGGTTGATGATGGGCGATGGTCGGGGGAACAGGTATCGCGGGTGGGCGAAGCTTGGTGTTGAAGAGATGATTGCGGCGTGGGCGTGGTGGTGAGCGGGACCGTCGGTTCGGTTCGGCCGTGGAGGAGGAGGAATGGGATGGGGATGAGATGGGTCAGATCACCTCAGGTCGATTGGTGTCGATTCGACCCGAGTCGAGTCGTGTGGGCGCGGGTGCGGGTGTGGGTGTGCACGAGGGAGGAGGATCTTGTGCCGGCTAGCGCAGAATCTAGAATCGAGAGTCGCAATCGATCTCGGTGTCTGGCCTGGTCTTGTCTTGCCTCTCTTTGCCTTTGGCGGGCTGGACCCGTAATCTCGCCGGCCCGAGTGCCTTGCGAACAAGCGGACGGGGTGGACCAACAGGAGCAACCTAGACTGCCCGGCAAGCAACAGCAAGCGACCAAGAGAGCAAGGTTTTCTCGCGTCCCTTTTTCTCTTTTTTTTTTGTTCACCTTGCCCTTCCTGCTACCTAGTCTCTACTTTTACCCGTATGCCTTGCTTGCCGTGACGTGCTGCTATCAGCGCGGCAACACGGCCTACCACTGCAATGTCGTTGCTAGCCGTGACTACCGAGCACCCACGACAAGGGACTACTGCCGCCTGGGCTAAGGAGCTAGGCTGAGCTGCAGTAGAGTTTCTAGTCCTGTGCTGAGGCAATTATACGAAACGCGGTGGGTAATGTTGGGGTATCTGGCGGACAATAAATCACGGTCTGCCCAGGTCACCTCCTTACGATCCAGATGCGGAACACGAGGGCAGCATCGAACTTGACCAACGGCTCAGGCACCGGACGGCATGGCTGGCCTGATGGGTAAAGTGGTTGATGGAATGGACGGCTGCCAGTGGCGACGGTGCTGTCTGCAGCTGCTGCACGCTGGTGTGTGGGGGTTGATTACTTAGGTATTGACGCCCTGGTGAGAACGGGTCAGGCCACGGCCGTTACGGTCGGGATAACAGCTAGCCGCGGGTCAAGATCAGAAAGAGGGCAGAGGGCAGTATGCCCGCCTGACTTCTCTTTTCCCAATTGCAGACCAACAGGTCTCCCCAGCCCAGCATTGTCGGCTAGCATCTGATCGAGTCCCAGAGGTCGCGGTGGGGACGGGGGACGGTACGCTATTCCGGAATGGAGCTAGATCGTGGCCCAAGCTGAGGCTCACTCCCAGATTTGCCAGACTCCCCCAGACGCTCTACGGCACCTTAGTACAGCCCTACATAGCCCACCCAAACAGATGGTAGGTACTTCAGTAACCACACATGCCCAACCGATACTCCGTAAAACAGAACCGCTCGGCTGTGAGGGTGCGGACCATGGTCTGCTACTGCTGTTTAAATCATTCTTTGCATTGCGGGACATAAACTCGGAGATATCTTTCTGTGGTAAGAACTTCTATTTCAGATTCGAAACGCCTACCCCAATCCGCAACTAAAGGCCGCCTTGAGCTGTCCTCGCACTGCTTCTTCTGCTTTGCAGCAGGACGCCCCTCGGCCCCTTGGATCCCAATGCAGACACCCATCCCTATGCCTCCTTGGGCCAGTCTCCACTGCTCGGAGGAGGCCCACCCAGTGCATCGGCCATTCTATCGAGAGGCCCTTGGGATGCTGGCATGCAGGCACACCTTCTATAACTCGACTCCGTCCTCAGTATGAATGGAGTCTCTTTCTGTCTCCTATACAACACCACTTTTTTTTCCCTTCCTTGGCAACTTTTCTGGCAATACGCCGACGCCACCTGCTCATGTTCAGACCGCACCAGCCGCCAACATCTTCTTGCGCAGGTAGTTCTTGTACTCGCCGATCGTGCCGTCCCATGGCCTGATGCTCTTGTTTTCGCAAACCAGAATCTGCTTTGCAATCTTGTCCAGTAATCTATCGCAGAGTGTCAGCTACATGTTGCTCGAGTGCAAGATGGATGAGGGCTGTGTGCTTACCTGAAGTCGTGACTGACGACAATGACACCACCAGTGAATGCGTTGATGGCATCTGCCAGACTGTCAATGGTCGGGATATCCAGACCGTTGGTCGGTTCGTCAAGAAGGATCATGTTCGGGCTCTCAATGGCCAGCAGGGCGAATACGATACGACTCTTCTGGCCTTCCGACAGTGTGCCGATCAGCGCCGTCTGGGACTCGCCAGAGAGACCGTACTTGCCGAGTTGCTGGCGCCAGTACTGGTAATCTTGGGAGCGGTCTGGGTACTTGTCTCGCACAAAGTCAAGCGACGACTTGGTCAGATCCAGCTGCTCGGCCGAGTGCTGCGAGTACATGCCCAGCTTCAGATGCGTGTGCCTGCTCACGGTACCTGCGGTCGGGGAGAGCTTGCCGGTCATGAGACGGAGCAATGTGGACTTGCCCACACCGTTGGGGCCGACTAGCGCCGTGCGCGAGTCCATGTCGAAACCAAGGTCAATGTTGCGGTACAGGTCGTCCTTGGGGTCGCCCGAGTACGAGAAGGTGACGTCGTCGAAAGAAAGGACGGGAGGGGGCAGCTTCTCAACGTCGGCGAAGCGGAAGCTGAAGATACGATCCGGGATGACGGGCTGGATGAAGCCATCGGCCTCCATCTTGTCCAGGATCTTCTGCCGCGACTTGGCCTGCCTTACCAAGTTGGCGTAGGTACCAGCACTAGCAATGAACTTCTTGATGTGGACAATCTCATCCTGCTGCTTCTGGTAGGCCTTCATTTGGTTCGTGTCCTGTTCGCTCTTGGTCTTGGCATATGAGTCGTAGTTACCACCGTAGTACAGGAGATTCTTTGCGCGCATGTCGATCATGTTGGTGCACACACCGTTGAGGAAGTCCATGGAGTGGGAGACGAGCACCAGTGTGCGCTCCCACTTCTTCAGGTACTCCTCGAGCCACACACAAGCCTCAAGATCCAAATGGGCAGTCGGGTCGTCAAGGAGCAGGAGGGTAGGCTTGACGAACAGGGCCTTTGCGAGGGCGACACGCATCCTCCAGCCACCAGACATGTCCTTTGTCTTCTTGTGGATGGTGGTCTTGTTGAAGCCCAGACCTGTCAGGATGAGCGAGGCACGGGTGGCAAAGGTCGAGGGATCCATCTTGTCCATATGCTACATAGTGATTGGTATGTCAGTCGTAAGCCGAGCTCAGTCGCCTGCAGGGCGTGCAGGCAAGAACCAGGAAGGGTTTTGGGGGGGGGGGCGCAGTGTGATAAAGTGGAAACGCACATCGTAAAGGTCCATCAGGACCTGGCTGTCAGGCCCCTCAGTCTCGAGGAGTTCCTCAGCCTTGTTCTCCAGACGGGCCATCTCGTTCTCAGCCTCCCTGACAACCCACTCGAGGGCCCCAAGGTCGCTGGGCGGGGCGCCCTCGTTGAGTAGGTAGATATCTACGTGTTCGGGGATGGGGTACTCGCGTGCAGCGATGGCCTTGAGCAGGGTACTCTTGCCGCAGCCGTTCTCGCCCAGCAGGCCGTAGCGGCGGCCGAAGTTGAGCTCGAGGGTGCTGTCGGTGATGAGGACGCGGCCGTGGAACACCAGGCTGACGGAGGTGATCTTGACGTCGCGACTGGAGGCGACAGAGGAGAGGACACCGGTGGTGACACGGTCAGAGATGCCGTACTTGTCCATCTGTTCGGCGAGACGCTGGACCTCGCCCATCTTAGAGGAAGAGGTAGCGGGCTCGTCAGCCTCGATGGGGTTGCCGTTGGCATCGAACTGCTGTGGAGGGGTCTCATCGCCGTTGACAGAGCCGGCGGCGCTGGCATTCTTGGAGCCGGCCTTGGACCTGGAGGCGACGGTCTTCTTGCCCTTGCCCTCGGCAGCCTGCTTGGCCAGTCTCTTCTCCTTGGATGCCGATACCATCTTGAATGTGGAGTACCGTGCCTGGGTACTGGAGGGTATCAGATAAAGAAATGAGAGATGAGGTGGTCGGAAGAGGGGTTGGAGGGAAAGAGGGAAGGGATCGTGATTAGGACTGGACCCTTTGGAAAACAATAGGAACAAGTGCTGCCCGGGTCCCGAAGAAAAAAGATGGCTACAGGCTGGTGGTGGGCACGGGGGTTGGGACTGGAAACAAATCAAAATCAAATGCAAGGCAGAGCGAGAGCCAAAGGGTGGGGAGGGGCAAATGTGAGGAAGAGGGGGGTTACCGTCAGGATCCAAAGGTTGCTTCTGCCCGAACACAGTGAGTTGGGTCTTTGGATGGTGGGGTCTGACTTCTGAAATTTCTGACCAGGCTGATTCCTGACGGCCACAACCAGCAGCAGGAGCAGTCCAGCACCCCCTAGCCCGGGAATAAGCCGCTCGCCTGGACCGTCTAGGACTAGAGGCTCCACTTTCCGAGCACACCTCAGGCATCTTTCAGTCCAAGGACAGAGAGGTACCCAGTTACATTTATTGGCTAGCTGGCATTTAAATTTAGGCAGGGCCATTCGAGGTGAAGGCAAATGCAGAGTGACAGCATTAACTGAGCACTAGTAGAGGGAGCCATTACTGGTGCCCTCCCATTGAGTATTTATCAATATCAACGAGCATGTTCTGTAATCCTGAGAAGTGGCAGGTGGCACTAACCATCTTTAGAGAGATGCTGGCTCAAAATGGTCGCGGTGAGCGATATGTTCCCGCTGGGGGGTGCCAAATTTCTCGTCCGGCACCCCAGACCACGGCCACCGCTTTGGGAGATGGATGACTTGGCCGATAAGCGATTGCGGCCTGAGGCAACCGCTTTTTCCACTTGCCCAGGCGTCCATACCCTGGCAATGGGCAGTCTATTAGGTACACAATTCACCTCGCACTGACGCATGCAGAAACCTGACGTCACCCGCCAGTCAGATAATCTTGCTCGGGGTTCATTGGCTGGCAGCCGACTGCCAGCACGCACGGTAGACTAACATTTTCAACACGAGTCAGGATCCTCCTACCTCGTGCGACCATATACGAAACTGCCTTGGTACTTTAGGTAAGTGCCCAAAACTGCCGCAATCCAGATATGAATCCCTAGACTTTGAGGGACGCCCACGGTACATGATTGGGTCTACAGATCGTGGTATCAGGAACTCAAAACGGTGAGACCGACGATGATATTCGGTATTGTTGACAGCTCCCAAGCTGTTCCTGACTTGAGATCGGAGCAAAAGTGAGCTTAAGACGGGCAGAAGAACATTGAAGTGTGCCGCTGAGCGTGGCCGTTACTAGGTATTAGCATATCATATGGCGCCGGCCATGTGCAACATATGCTCGGCAGCATGGATGGGTACTAGTGAATGATGGGATCAAGTCCAGAGTTACTCCTATCGAGTCCATAGTAGAAGTTAACTAACACCTTAGGTACTTGTAGCTCTGTGTATCTATCTGTTCATCACCGATACTGGTTTTCATGGACTATTGGTATTCTTTGAGTTCCTCTATTAAGCCGGAACAACAGTAAGTTCCCTAGAAGGGCAAGGCAATGTATCTTTCATACTAAAACAGTAGGTTTCCCCATGCAGAGAATTTGACAGTGACTTTCCAATTTGCTTCTACAAACTACCGTAGCGCCCCTATACAGGTTTCTAAAAACAGTCCCTAGACAGTCCCTCTTACAGAAAGGCGCTCCTATACCTATTATAGGTCTAGTGATAAATAAAAATTCTTATAGTTACTCTCTTTAAGACTAGAGGTTCTTCAAGACCTTCCCTTCCTCTTAAGACTACCCAGAAGAGCTCTAAATACTCCTTTCTTAGAGGGAGAGAATTCTCACTAGGCTACTCAGATTAAGCAAGCAAGCAGAGGGACATCCAGGGCCTTTAAATCAGAGGGAATATAAGCAGGAAAACAAGCAGGAAAAAGTATCTTAGCTAGTCTTTATACTAAAGCAGAAGCTTAAGATCTAAGAGTTTAAGACCTATCCCTCTTAAGACCTTCTAAGACCCTCCTCTTCTAAAGTCCCTTAGAAAGAGGAAGTCGTGCCTTCCGTTTTACACGTTGCCGGACCTATAATAGCCTAGAAGATAGTCTGCAGAAACCGTATGTGGGGCGCTATGGTAGTCTTCTAGCCATAGCGTTAGGCCATGCCTACTCTATACTGGTTTTCATCATGCAGGTCTACCACAATGGCTCAAGGTGCGAGTGGGAATCTATGTTGAAACGTTGGTTACCAAAATTATCCTCCACACTTTCCCAATCTTCCAACTTAGTACTCAGCCAAGTACTCAAGTGATTTCTCTGTCTCCTTGATACCTTGCTCTAGCGATGACGGCCCACCCAAGATACCTCAAGCCGCTTCGATTCCCTCTCCTTGCATAGTGTCAGCACCATCGCCAATGGTCCCAGCTAGCACGATGACCTGGGCACTATAATCGCGGGCTTGCCATGCAACTCTCGACTCCACCAACGGTAAAGCCTCTTCTATTCTTTATGTTGACAATGATAGCTAATGCGTGTGGGTTTCATAATCAATGAGGAGGCTGTCACCTTCTCGCCCCGTCCCCCGCCCCTCGAGCCCAAATGGGAGGAGGTTGTGAACATTATCCGCCTTGCCATCCCAAGCAATTCATAATAGGATGATCTCTTAATGAACGCCGGTCTTCATGTGCCTATGATACGAGAGTTCTTTAGATCGACATTGGGGTCATGGTAATCATCTTGAGGGATATTTGCTTACTTAGCAACTCTTTCAATGTATTGACTACAGATTTGTGAGCTATTAGATATACAGGTATACCTGAGCCCTGCCTTACACCAACCTTGCGGTAATGAGTAGCATCGCAGTTGCATTTATTTCCTCCCTCAACAGGGAACTCCTGCCCGCTGGTAGTTACGCAATTCTTACCATCATCCTGGGGCTCTTTGCATATCCAGCTAGTGACAGTGAGACAGATTGACAGGCGGTGAAAATTGTTCTGTTTGGGCGACGTCATCCACAACTTGAAGTCAAGGAGTTATTCCTGGCCTGGTTACCTAGGTGGGCAAGTAGGTATATGTGCACTTCTTTGCGTCCAAGTGTGCTCCTGCTTAGGCGAAAGGGCGATGAAGTGAAGTGAGCAGCATTCACCAACAGTCATTGGAAGCATTTTGCAGAGGTTACGATTAAATTGAATTCAGAATCCCGAGAACTCCATGCGATTCATTCCCCTTGGCCATCTCCGACCTCAAGCAATCGTCTCGCAGCGCATATCCCTTGTTCAGGCCGCCTCCTCCCTGTCTCCGACTACGACACTTTGGAGCTGACGTGACAATAACAACCTCTTTGGTGCCATTGCACATGTGTTTGCGCATGTGTGTGCAGGTGTCGCAGCACTGGAGCCATTTCCGTTGTTACTGCCAACAAGGGGACTTTAATGAGCGGATGGTTATGTCCACAACGTCTCACGCGCTCATGCAGCCAGAGTCATTGGGACGCTGTTGAAACCAACAATACCTTCAGCCACGCACGTCTTCGAGGACACCTGTGAGGAGATTGCTATACGCCTGCCAATGACCCCATCACCACCGACCTCGAGCAGCAGCTGCTGTGCTAATCTTGACCCCAGCGGGCTAGGCTCTACAACATCGGAAAGTGTCCTTGGGAGTGTGAAACTCTCAATCTGCTTGCATTCTGCGGTAGGCACTGTCAAGTCGCCAGTAGAGCTACGGAGTCCAGAATCAGCACCTGGAACAGGTTCAGGGGTTACCGGCCGGGAGATCGTTGATCGCTTACAATATGGTCAACTTCAAGTCGTGATGGATCTGGTGCTGGCTATGCAATGGCATGAACTTCACATGGGTGGCCAGCGTGCTCTTAGAATCCAAGTCGTTGAAGAACACGATCTGGCCAGAGAGGTCTTGCTCTAATCCAGACCTGTCGCGCACCACTGCCAGAGCACCGATGCGCCGAGGGTCGTGAAGGTCTTTCTCGCTTCCTCCGCACATGGCCAACAGTTTTGTTTTCGGGGGGGGGGGTCGGGTTCAAAAATATTCAGACGTCGAGGGTGGTTTATGGTAACACAATCTCGTTCTGCTCGAAAGGTGAGAAGTGAGTTTCGATAGAGAATAAGAGCAGTCAGGTCTAGTGGGGAACAACTCAAACACTTATATATCATATGTCCTCTCACTAGGAAGTGGTAAGAGAAGCGTCGCCTCGGGGTGCTGTATGTGGAAACCACCTCATTAACAATGATGACGGGTGGGTGACCCTGACAAAGCGGTCAGGAGTTGCCAGGCCGTCGATTCGATGTCAACTGAACATGGACCAATCAAGGACAGTAAAACATGCGCAAGCACAACAGCTGCATACAAGGTCTGCTCGGCCACCTGGACAATTATCTGGTCAGTCCTGAAATCTGGCCCCGTGGTGGAAGCCAAGATGCGGGCCGCGGTCGAAGGGGTGAGCACGTTTTTTGAGCAAGTTTCGGGAGGGCAATTGATGGGGAAGGCTGGCTGAACGGCGTAGCGGACAGATAGTGGATACCTCAAATGATTAGGGAGGCAGGCCATGTTCCATGTATCGCTTTAGCACTTACACAAGTTTGCGTTCTCCGGCCAAAAACCCTACACGACCACGGTCGTGGGCGGCAAGAAATGACAGCCAATAACACATGCTTCGGGGAATGGCAAAGACTGGGAGACTTACATTTGTTCTGCCAACACAATCACCTGTTTTTCATAACCTCGTTGTCCTCTCTGCTGGTCACTAGGCTGAATCTTACCGTGCTCTATTTCAACCACAATTCAAGAAGTCGAGAGGCTCGAGACACCATCCAGATTCAAGGGTATGCATAAAACGCCTTTGCTGCAACTTTCTCAAATATTCCTTCGCGGGTATCGAGATGGAGCTGCACTTTCGTTCACTGCTTTTTTTCGGACTTCATGACCTGGGTCAGCAGCGAGCATAGTTTCGAGCATGCCGACTTCCAGGGACGAGGCTTAGGTCCACCGAATTACCCACAGGCGTTGCTAGTATCATTGATATCAAGCCCACAACACGGCTGACTCGAACACTATGAATATTTCCAGAGGCGCGGAGGTAGCCTCTTGGAATCAAACGTGAGCTGCGCGTCTTGCATCTCGCACAAATGAGCCCTGGTAGAAATACGACGGTGAAAACCGATGGAGCATTTGGTGATCCGACACTGCATCTGAGTCTCAGACATTTCCAGGCTTGTGCTGTGTCGATAGCAGCTGAACCTGATGAGTGACAGCCTCATTCTCCTGAAGAGGCATCTCTAGCCAGATCTCAGTCGGTCACCGCCACACACCAGAGCGGCGTCCACATCCACAGCCACCTGGCTGCTGCAGTGCAAGCCGGACAGATTGCACAGCATCACGACAGGCGTCCAGTTCAACGGCGGAGTGGTTGCTGTAGGGGAAAGGAATTGAACCGACTTCTGCATTACCTCAATACCTCAATACCAAAAAGGGAATATCTCGCGTGAGTGAAAAGCATCAGGGAGCTCGCAGCGCCAAGATGGCTAGCTGGGCGGCCCTCTAAACCTGCGGCGAGTCTTTCTCACTAAGCCGACCCTTTACAGAAACCGGTTTTATTGCTGGCAAGGCATCCCGCATTTCACAGAGAACAGTAGTCTGGTGTGGAGGCATTGTATCGTGGGAAACCAACAAGCACTGGCAGCCTGTGTGGGTCATGCCGTCTGGGCATCACATCGACTCATATACGATCAAATTTGGGTGGAAATTCAGTGGCAACGCGGCAATGTGCGGAAGACGTCCGGAAGAATCGGAAGTAATAGGTCAGGAAATTTGAGGCGCGCAGCTGCCCAGATTGCCCTGTAAGTACTCGAGGCCTGGTCTTGCTCCCCGACATCATCGCTTACGAGACTTGTGGCGCCCGGAGCTGAGCATCAATTGTGGGACTGGGCGTCCGTTGTTGCGATGAAACATCTCGGTCGACCAGCAATGGTGAACGCGGCCGTCTTCCGTCTTCCGTCTTCCGGACGAACGACTGGTGAATGGCATGCACATGGCAGAGAAGCTGCTTCGCTCACTGCCTCTAGCTGTCGCAGTTTCCCCCCCCCCCCCCCACGCCCAGCCACCAACTCATAATCCGGGGTAGGATCCCGCATTTGCTTTTGAAATGTTTTCACAGGGAGCACTGAAATTTGTGATACTCGCCAAAGAGCTACCCTCAGACTGTCAGGCACAATTTAGACGCATGCTCTCAAAATGCCCCAGGCTGATTGAATTAATTCAGCCTAGCCCGGTCTTGATGGAGCTTGAGCGGTCCGAGATATGTCTCTCGGCGACGGGCCTTTGGTCTCTAGATATGAGCCGAGGGAGTGAGATAACCGAGACGTCAAGTGCGATCAAGCTCGTCATTGGTGGACGAGGGCACCTACCTAGGTAGGTTGCCCGTGTTGCTTGTGCTACCAGCTGAGACTAGCAGGTGCATAATGGGCAAGCCTCCTCGCACGACAGCACGGCGGCCGTCGTTCCTGCATTTGACATCGATCCACTCCTACTTTCTAGCTGCATATTCCAAGGTTGCTGCCTCACGGCGTGGGCCGGATGGAGGCCCATGTTTCAGCCGAATCTTGGCCATGAGACAATGTTTGTTTGACAAGGCACGCCGACGACGCATTCGAGAACGGTTTCGAACGACGCTCACGAGTCTTTCCTGCTCTACCTCGCACACTTTTCTACATATGATTCTTATCAATCTTCGGGCTCGTCTTCCACAGCCCATCGCAACCAGCGTGGAACTTCACTACGAGTCCCATGCCTTTCAGAATCTGGCTTCAGTCTTAGCAGACGGCGATGAGGACATTCAGCGTCTGATCCATGGGTGTCGGACCACGTGTACCCATCAGAAACACCCAGCAAGCCACGGTCGTGTGTGAAGGGCGGGAGATTCGGCGATCAGCAAGACCGAGCATCGTGTGCGGGAAGTAAGCAGCCACCAAAGGTTAATTAGTCTGGCCTGCGACCTCGAATTACGCCGCTGGGCCTCTGAATCAGACATTGCTTTGGCAAGACTAGAAGCAGGGCGCCGTGCGATGTAACATGCATATTGACATCTGTTTAGGCGATCCCTTGTTGCCGTGACGGCGGTAACACAAGACTAAGGCATGCAGCTGCCCGCATAGATCAGCTCCCAAAGGCACATTGCATCTGCATCTGCAGGGCACGCAAGGTCACCCACCCCATGCAGTCTCTCCACGATCTGAGCCCTACTTCTCTTCTGGTTGCAGGTCACTAGATAGAACTGCATGCGCTTTTATTGACTGTCTCGCCATCATGCCGCGGTGCAACATCGCCTCGGACAGCGGGCCACGAACAACATGACCAGGGTAGTGGCTATAGAGACTTTGGCCCATACGAGTGCGCACTTGAGAGTATGCGGCGACCCATGAGGGTATCCCAGGACAGATGCACCGAGAAATCGCAGATAGACGCCCTCAATCTGGAACTTATTCATCCAGGCTGCCAGGATATGATCCCGCAGAGTATCAACGGCCGGTAGCCGAAGGCCGGACAACACACGTTCCAAGCATCGCACGCATCTGACAGGGCCTCGTCGAAGATCCGTTTGCTAAAATAAAAATGAGTACTTCGGAAGTCATCCCTAGGACTAGTCAATGCATCTCAAACGCACTTGGCAGGCAGGCATCACATTCTTACTTCTGACGTCCCTTGCCTTCCCCAGTAAGCTACTGACGCAGCTCTAAGTCCGTCTGGGCCGGATGTTTCTAGATTCAGGCACATAGAACGAGTTCTCAAGATACTTAGTGTACATGCCTCAAGAGCAGAGTTCATTGGCGCTGTGCGACTCTTTGCAAAGCTTGCGGCTGTTGTGTCATCCTGGGGCTGGAAGCTTCGGGGAACCGACTGTCTGCTATCTCACAGAAAAGCCTCCTACAGCTTTTGTGACCAAATATTGGCGGTCCACAGCGCCTTTGGCTCAACTGGATTGTAGCACTTGGACAAAGCCGGTTGCGCTTGTTGCTTCTGCATGTGGCCTGGCCCAGTGTTGTCATCCGGGGAGCGCGACAGGGACATGGGAAAAAAGCAGTCACGCTCCGCCTCTGGACATTGAGATCCGCCAGCTTAGCGGAAGGGTACATGCAGTCCTACTCGATAAACCTGCGGAGAAATCTGCGTGGAGGGGAATCGCCACAGCGGCAGCCAGTCAAGTGTGCTGCAATCCGGCCAGCCTGGCCATCGATCGTTTGGATGCCCATGGATGTACCGTGCCTCTGTTGGGTCCCGAGATGTCCGTGCTGGGCCTTGGTAGTATATGAACGGAAGCAAGGCGTGCATGAGTATAAGCTGCTCCTGGCATTTGTTAGATATAAAGTCCACTTGATCCTGCTCGGTGGAGGCTGGATTCTTCCTCGGCTCTCCAGGCTTCCAGTTCTCCTGAGCTCCTTTCTGCCCTTGTTGAGGCTTGACACTCGTTTGTTTCTTTTTACGTCTATCCTGTCATTCGCTCTGCAATTCACCACTCTGCTATCAGAAATGGGTTCGATACTTCGTCTTGCTCTACTGAGCATTGGGTCAGTATTCCAAACCCCCTCTGCGCACCCGGGCCCTCGGGTCTATCGAGACATGACTGACACATGGAACCAGGACGGTTCAGGTTCTCGGCTATGAGGAAAGAAACATCCAGCCCAAGAACCTCAAGCACAGACAGTATCAGTATATCACGACTGTCACAGAGACAGTCGTGATCAAAGAACCTCCCACCACGGTGAGCGTTTATGTCGATGTCCCTTGCGGTCCATCGTCGTCTTCGTATCTGCCCGGCACCGGCACCGGCACTGGTGGTCTACCCCCATACTCTTCGAGCTCCGCACCATACGGGAACGGCACATCGGCCACGTCTACTCCAGGCACGGGCACAGGAACAGGGTCGGTCTCTCTGCCTACTGGCGTCTCGTCGACGGACCCCGTCTCAGCCTCCTCGTCAAAGCCTACTGGAACCGGCGGCAGCGGCCTCCCGCCTCCTGCGTACACCTCTGGTATCTATACCAATGCATCGTCTGCAGATCCAACCTGGTCATCACAACCATCTGGAGGCTATGGTACTGGCACGACGCCTCCGTCTTCATCAATAGCCGCCACCAACTCTTCGGCCACATCACCGACCACACCTACGGGGACGGGCTCCAGCGCCACGGGCACTGGCTTCCCAGGTGTCTCGAGCTCTTCTGCTGGGGGTACCTATCCTAATACGACAACGCCGTTGACCTGGCCCACCAGCGGATGGTCTGCTACAGGCTCTGCATCCTCCTCGTCGCCCACATCCAACACCACAGTGGTTCCTTGTGCGTACGGCGATGATGACTGTGATGGCACGATTACTTCCACCATCACCATGAGCTCCACTATCACAATCGACCCTAACTCAACCGTCACGTCGGTCGGGCCGATTGTGGGCTCAAGCACTGAAACCGTATCTACAACCAACGGCACTTACACGTACAGCACCACGTCCGCTCCTCTATCAACAGGAGGCACCACTAGTGATAGTTCATCTTCGGCCTCCACTACTGGCCCTTACGGTAACTCATCGAGCAGCACGTCCAGTGAGACAATAACGAGGACCATAACCCACACGCACACGATCTCTTCATCCAGCAGCACGGGAGGTTCTTCGAGCGCAGGGACCACCACCACCGTCAGTACCTCGAGCAGCCTCAGCTCCAGCTCGTCCGGAGTGACCAATAGTACGGCAGCAGCGACCGCGTCCTCCTCGGGTCCTTCATCGCTCAGCAGCTCATCCTCGGGAGATCCTACCACACCGCCAGGATACTCTTGGCCCACCGTAGTTCCGTCATTGTCAACAACTCTTCAGACCAAGACATCGTTGACATCCTCGGCATCTAGCGTGCCAACCTGGACACCGCCGACATATGGCGGCACCGATGATTCTGACGAGGACGACGGTGAGGACGACGGCGGGTATACCTGGCCCTTTGCCTATGGGTCCGGAAAGCCATTGTGGAGGGTTGAGCCACGGTCTGCCGACAAAAGCCAGGAGCAAGCAAAGAACAAGAGATGGTTCGTGAACTGGTGAAGACAGTGAATTATCCCGTCTTATCTCCTGCCCTGCACTATTGTTGGACTCTGAACCGCCACGGGCCAACGGAACGGTTTTATTTCTTGACACTCCTTTGCCCCATTTGGTTGCTGCAAAATCGGACCGAGTTTACATCGACCACCGCGCGATTTCCTAGATTCATACTGTAACACACTATACTTGACTTAATCGTTGCCCTCTGTGGCAGGCAATATAATACGTCTCAGCGCCATGTCTCTGACTCTTTCTGAGCCCAACAACGGTCGAGGGCGTGAAATGTGAAGATCAAAGATGTATTTAGAGGATCACACTGTTATGCACAGTCATCGCTTGCACAGCAAGGAGCTTTAATGGCAGTGTGTGATACTGAAAATGCGACCATGGTGTGAATTTTGGATTTTGCGTTATTACAGCGCTAGTTGTTGCTTCTGGATGAGCGTACATGTGTCAGTGCAAATCACAGGAGCCAGCACAGTTGGGGTTGCCTCGAGATCGTGTGTAGATGCCTCTGTTCTGTCTATGACGTACGAACATCACTTCTTCGTTCGACCACGTCAACTCTCCTACCCCAATGCTCGTATTGGGGCCAATCGCTTTGTCCGACATGCGAGGAGTCAAATTTGTTGGTCTAGAAGCAGCTGATGATGACAGGCCTGGTGCCAACAAATAGCAACAAGCGTCTCTCGCACGCCTCAAGCATACGCAGTATTACACGCTGATATCTTCAGGTCGTCCATCCCCGGGCAACTCGATATATAAAGCGTGATAGGTTGTCAAAGACACGAGTTGAGGACCCCAGAGTTGGGAATACCATCTCGGACTGGATAGATGCTCTCTTGTATCGGAGCCACTGGCACCTCTTTGCAGCGACTGGGACGACTCAACCGTCAGGCTGTCCACTGACAATCATGTCTCCATGATCGGCCCTTGTGGTGAATACCGCGTGGACTTTGCCTGCCTATAACACTTGCTGGCCGTCAGACCGACCTGCTATCACCCATCTGGATTGCCGAATGGGTAGTTGAATTTGAGGAGGCCATTCAGGCCCCCAACCCATCCGTCATCGT
This sequence comes from Diaporthe vexans, assembly GCA_021188095.1. NCBI lineage: Eukaryota > Fungi > Ascomycota > Sordariomycetes > Diaporthales > Diaporthaceae > Diaporthe > Diaporthe vexans. Next base: position 597,757 of record JAJLLZ010000009.1, read on the forward strand.
CGTCGTCATCCTCGCCGTCAGACGACAGCTGCCCCTTATGCAGGTCTCTGATCACGCAAGGTACGCCGCCGAGCCAGTTTCCGTCCTCGCCTTTGGTGATTGTCTCGCCCTGGATCCTTATCTCCATGCCCGGGCTCGCACCAGCCCGTCGCTTTCCGTCGATACTGACCTCAAGCTCACGGCCACGGTTCCTCTCGCTGAGTCGGAGTACGACCTTGGTGTCGAGTGGGAGGACCAGCGGCCTGAAGCTCAAGCTCCGGGGACAGATCGGAGTGATGAGGAGCGAGCCCACCAAAGGATGTACGATGGCGCCGCCAGCGCTGAGAGAGTAGGCGGTGGACCCGGTGGGCGTGCTGACGAGGATGCCATCACATATGGCCTCGGTCAGGAAGTGGTTGTTGACGTATACGTCAATCATGGCGAGATGGGGCTGACCACCACGGTGGAGCAGGAGCTCGTTGACGGCGTGGAAAGTTGGGGGGACCTTGACGGGCGGAACCCAATTGGGGTTACTCAGAGCAGCCTCTTGCTCAGCGCTCAAGGGCATGAGCCGTAGCCTCTGGTGGGCCTCGGCAGTGGAGGTTGGCATCAGCAGGCCGTTGATGTTCTTGCCCTCGTCATCATAGACGCCGACCTTGAGGCGGTGGCGAAGGAGGATCTTGGGGCGGGTGGCGCCGGTGGCTATGCCGCTGGTGTAGACCCGGGTCCAGGCGTCCTTGTACTCGGCAAATTTCCATTCGCCCAGGAAGCCCAGGGTGCCCATACTGAAAGACAGGATTGGCGGCACGGTCGAGTTGAGGGAGAAGAGACTGGCGGCGCGCAGGATTGTGCCATCGCCGCCGAGGGTGGTGACGAGGTCGATCTTGTTGGGGAAGTGGGTGGAAGGGTCGCTGCGAGAGGGTGTATAGATGGGGAAGGGCAGGTGGTTGTGAATGCGGGCGGCGATGCGGTTCTCGAAGACGATGTTGATGTCCGGATAGTTGTCGTGCAGGTGCTGTGCGAAGCGAACGGCGTCCTGGACAACCTTTGGAGCGTGCAGCTTGGGTATAAGAAGGATGTTCCGCGGGGGCTGCTGCCACTGGAGGTTTAGAAGGCCGATCGAGGTCTCGTGGTACAGCGGGCTGATCCTGTCCGGAAGAGAGGCAACATCTCGAATCTCGCGCAACGCAGTCGAGGCCGAGAAGAACCGGGCGGGTGTTGGGCGACAGCACAGGGACACAGAGGGCCCGCACACGAATGGCCGCCGTGGTTGTATTAGTACCGATGGTGATAGTTTGTTCATTATGTCGCCGGGGGCGTAGCCGTGGCTAACTAGGAAGCGCTGGAGCAGGCGTGGATTCGAGGATGAGCCCGGCTCTCGTGGCGGTTGATATTACAAGTGGGTGGAGGCAGGGCGAAGGAGGAGGAGGACGCGACATTTCGAGGGGCCGTGACAGCAATAACGGGTTCTCGAGTGGGCGAGCCCGGCTAGCAGCGAGGGAAAGGCACGGTGCCCATTGTGATGAGGTCGTTAGGAACAGGCATGGTGTTGTGGCCGGGGAGACAGACAGTGAGGAGCAAGAGAGGGGTCGAAGTCGTGGTTGGATAAGTTGGAGGCACTTGCACCCGCGCTTCGATGTTGGAGAAAGCTTGGAGAGGAGAGGTTTTGATGCAACCCGCCGAGAACGGCACCGGGTGCGTGCTGTGGAGCAAGGTCACGGCGTCTTGTGCACGCATGGAGGGCACTGTTAAGCAGAGACCGACGACTGCTAGCGACGCTCACCCAGAGGGAAGTGTCGTGATAATTCCCGCCTGCAGCCCAAGCTCCCTGGCGGGGCAGAGGTGTCCCCACCGCATCCAGTGGGCTGGGCGGGGCCTAGACGGTCCCTTGGCCGGAGCTCGCGGAGCTTGAGCCTCTGACATCAACCCATATGCAGGCCACACACGAGACCACACTAAGGTCCAAGTTACGGGTTACAAGCTACCGTCGGTGTCGAGCCATGTGATGTGGTCATCTAGATCAGCATCAGCAACAGGAGACACAGGACCAGTAGGGCATTTTGTCTTCCCACACCCTTCTACTTCCCTCTCTACTCCTTTGTCCACCCTGCAGCTGGGAAGGCAGAAATGCCCCTCCCAATATGAGGAAGAGCCTGTGATCATCGTCACACCCTAGAGCTGGACGGACTGCGTCGAATTGCCTTATCATCACCACCACCACCACCACCGCCATCACCATCCAGCCATCCCAGCCTCTTCTCCCTCCGACCTCCGTCCTCCGACCTCCGTCCTGCGTCCCGCCGCTGTCCCTCCCAGCCTTCCTGCGCACGCGACCACTCCTGCCAACCGTATAACCTCGACCGGTTTCTGTGTAGCTAACCCAGCTTCCCCTCACTTCGCCTCCCCGGCAGCGCCGCACCGCCCTGCGAACTATTGTCACACTGTGGCCTCGAGCTTTGTCACGATCTATACCTATCCTGCCCGCCCGCCCGACACATCATGGCAGCCGAGCTGCGCCAGAGGCCTGTCGCCGTGAAGGATGAGCTGCCCGCTCCGGAGCTTGTACCGAGCTTGGGCGACAAGCATGGAAAACCAGATGGAAAACCAGATGGAAAACCAGATGTCGCCCATCCTTCTGGAAAGGAGAAGAAGAGCCAGCTCACCCAGTGGCTGAGGGGCCTCAGCTTTGTGGCCTACTTCCTGTCCTGCTGTGTCGCGTATGCTATGCCATTTACCTTTTCCGACCCCTCCTCGTCCCTCCCTTTCCTGCCCGTCCCGTCTGTGTTGTCTGTCTAACCGATGGCTGACCCGACTTTCCCGTGCCAGAATCAATATCACCCAATTTATCGGCGCCCCTCTCTATATAATCAGCCGCGATGTCTACTACGCGTACATGGCCCTCACGAAGGAGTCCTTCGGGCTCTTGATAACCACCATGACCAAGATCTGGGGACCCACCACCATACGCATAAGCGGCGATCACTCTGTCGCCGGCCAGATCAAGCGCACATCCGACGGCCGCGTCCATTTCTCCTTTCCCGAGCGCATCGTTATGATCGCGAACCACCAGATCTACACCGACTGGCTTTATCTGTGGTGGGTGGGCTACGCAAACTCGCCACAGATGCATGGCTACATCTACATTATCCTCAAGGAATCTCTCAAATACATTCCCGTAATCGGGACCGGCATGATGTTTTACGGCTTCATCTTCATGTCCCGCAAGATGGCCGTCGACCAGCCCAGGATGGCCTACCGCCTCAACAAGCTCAGGACCGCCCACACCGCTCCTGACGGCACTTCCTTTCTCAACCCCATGTGGCTCCTCCTATTCCCCGAGGGCACCAACTTATCAGATAACGGCAGGGTCAAGTCGGCCAGGTGGGCGGAGAAAGCCGGCGTCAAGGACTGCAAACACCAGTTGCTGCCTCGGAGCACCGGCATGTACTTTGTGTTAAAGGAGCTCAAGGGCTCTGTGGAATATGTGTACGACTGTACCATCGCATATGAGGGAATCCCGTGGGTACCATTTCTCTACTGCCACTCTGACGGGGCCATCTCCGAGGCATTTCTTGGCTAACACTGCTCTTTTGTCAACAATGAAGCCGCGGAAGGTACGGCGAAGAGTTCTTCGGCTTGTCCAGTACTTATTTCCAAGGCCAGGCGCCCAAGTCCGTTAACTTCTACTGGCGGCGCTTTCGCGTTGATGAGATGCCGCTCGACGAACCGGACAAGTTCGAAACCTGGTTGCGAGAGAGATGGTATGAGAAGGATGCGCTCTTGGAGACTTATACAACAACTGGCCGATTTCCAAGGCTGCCCACCGAGCCCGGCAAGGCCGACACTGAGGTGCCTGACTTCATCGAGACTGAAGTCAGGACTAAGTACTGGTGGGAATTCCTCAGGATATTTGTCGTTCTTGGTATATTCGGCCTCCTGGGGAACCTGGTCGTCAAGTTTTGGTATAGGATGTCACGCATTGTGTCTTCATAAGCCATGTTTATCACAAGTGGTACGCGAATCGCCGCATCATTGTCCGGGATTATACAATGGCCCGGGGCGACAGGCGAACTGCCGCACGGGTCAATGGAGTTTTCTTCTAGGCTGCCACACGAAAGAGGCTAGAGGTAAGGTTTCACTGCTGGTTAGGTGTTGTTGGAATACCACTGTTTACGTCGGTCTGGGTCGCTGCTTACGTACCCTGCTTTCCTCGAGAGCACTACACGTTCCGAGTCATATGATTTTAACAATCAAATCATGGATATTACTACAACCCACAGACTCCACTCCCGTCGGCTAGTTGAAACACGCTCTCGAAACCACGAGGAAATTGCGAGATCTTTGACCGCCGAGTGCTCATTTACCGTATTCCTTCGTGAGTATCCTCAATCGTCCCCCGCGGTTAAGAGCTCAAGTAGATGGCTTAAAACTACCCAAACACCCAAAGTCACCGTGGTGGTTGCTGCCAAGGAATTGCAAACCATGAATTGATTCTTGGCCATTTGCACATCCAAGAATTTGTATCATGACCGTCTGCTTGGAGGAGACTAAATTCAGCTATGTGTATGCTATATATGTAGTTCCTTTTCTGAGCCCGTCTGGTAATGTGAAGGGAAATGAATGGAATAAGAAAATTTTCCACCAAGAAGGTTGCGGACGACACGGCGGTCGATTAAAACGCCCCTGTAGCATCAAGTCCGAGCCTGGTGCATTGTTCCCCGGAGCATCCAGCTCTACCTGCGAAGATCTTTGCATTATCTGCCATGTTCCCTAATCCGCAACAAGAAGATAAGTCGTTAATCACATTATATAGTAAACCAGAACGGGAATTTCCCGCAAGAGCTTTGATCACTTGCTGCTCGAAGAAGAGATGGCGGCTGCGGATACTGGCCTTACAAAGGTTTGCCAAGGCATTCAAGCCCAAAGCGTCCTGGAGCCAGGCGCGTCTCACGGAGTCCGTTTTCGGGAAGGCCGGTAAGAAGCCACATCGTGCAAGTGGTCTACTTCATCCCGCCTCTTAAACCATCAGCGGCGCAACGGTGACGACCACCCAGTGTACAGCAGCCTTCTCATCCTTCAAAGGTGTCCAATGGGCAACGAACTTCTCGTCGCCCCTGAAGATGGCCGACCGCCGCGTCTGCAGGCGCAACTCCGTGCTTATGGGCATGCCGGCGCGTACGGCGTTGCGGACCCTGGTCTTGTACTCGGACTGTTTTGCCATCATGTTGACGCCAAAGAACCTGAACACATCGGTACCGGCGACCATGGTGCCGGCCATATTGGCCGGGTTCAGCATCTCGACAATGCCCTCCGAGTAGAATTCGATCACGAAATTGTTGGCACGGACGACGAGGTACTGGTACAAGTTAGCTTGAGAAAGCTATAGGCAGGGGGGGGGGCAAGAAAGGATGAGCCCAGTGACTTCATTACTGACTTTGGAGTAGGCCGTGTAAAACTCCTTCATCTGTGAATTCAGGTCCTGTCCTTCCATTCGTCCCAACACACCGTTTTCCATGCCAGCGTCAATCTGCGGTATGTGCGCATTGTGTCCGTTTTGGCGCATACCCAAGGCTTTGAGTATGGTCTTGCGCGCAGATGTCTTATTGTGCTGCCCATTTGCGGGCGGCAGTGGCTTGTTCACCTCAGCTGCGTCGGCCTCGCTCGCAGCGGACGTCGACAGGACCTTCAGGACGTCGACGTTGCTGTGAATCGTTGTGGAGCAGTTCACCTGACCGCCAATGAAGAACTCGATTTTGCCTCGTTGATTGTATAGTGGTGCTACGTTGAGGTTAGATTTCAGATTGATTCCAAGTGTCATTTATGGAACGGAATTATTAAGGGCGTGACAGCTTTTGTTTGCAGCTTACCAACATAGAGCAGGTTCCAAAAAGGATCGCCATTCTTCTTGTAGTTCAGCAATAGTTCCACTGACTCCTTTTCCTCGACAATTGCGGTCTTGAGGCGTTGTACTAGTTGTCTATCCGTGTGAGCCCCTTGCAGGAAGCGACAGTTGCGCGGCACACTGAGTTACTCAAAAGTCAGCACCGAGAACGTACGGCACAAATTAAGCACCATGACCTGGGCCATGTGCTGCGTGCGCATGTGAGCTACTTACACCTCGCTACGTGAATATCCGGTGGTTTTAACGAAGCCATCAGAGGCGAATACGATGGGGCTGCGCGTATGTCAGCATCATGGTCCCCTTCGGAGGACCGGACGGAGGAACCCACTTGTCTGCAATCCTAGGGTTCGTTAAACAGAAGCAGTCGCCAAGTCCCTGGTATTTGAACCTGTCGGTTGCGAGTGCCCGGGTCGCACTCAGGGCCATCTGGTGCCTGACAAAGCGTGGGTAGACGTCCTGGAAGACCAGGGTCTCGATCTGGTCCTGTAACTCGGTGAAGACGGTCTCCATCGAAGGAAAGGCGCTTGAGATGAGCGTCTTCATCTCCTTGTGGGCCCTCTTCAGCAGACTGCCGTTGACATTGATCTGGAAAGCTGAGCCGGGGCTGATGAATTGCTTGTGGATAAAAGCCATCTGGCCGGCGAGGTTGTTCAGAGTTGTCCTGTACTCGTCGACCTTGGCCAGGAACTCGACGTTTTCAGAGCAGAGACGGCTCTCGCTGAACTTGAGCAGCTGATAGGCAGTGGTGGGGTTGTGCAAGACCACCTGGAAGATCTCGGAGCTGAAGAAGTCGGGCATGCTCTGAGAGGCGGAGCTCTTGGCGGTCCTGCCCGAGATAGAGTTGCGGACCGATCGTACCGACATGTCGTCGTCGCTGTATCTTCTCCGTATTGGGCCGCCCGAGATGGCCTCGTGAGGAGACGACCCGATGCCGTTGCTGCGCGAGGAATAGTCGTTGTACATGCCATCGTCGACGCTCCTGTACGTCTTTTGGTGCACTGGGCGCTGAGGGACGGGCGGAATGGTCCTGTCGACAAGCGGTTTCTTGGTTTCGGCATCCTGATACATCTGGAGATGGTCGAGGATGGGAGTCCTCAAGCCCTTGTAGTCACGGGCGAGGTTTGCCGTCCTGGATCGGGCTGCACGAGAGCCGCGTGAATTGTTGCTGGCGATACTGTCGGCCCTGCCCTCCTTTTTCCGCGGTCTGGCATTGTTGTGGGCCAGAGGAGGGCCTCCCCTGGCCTCGTGGGCCCGGGTTGCTCGTGTTTGCTGAGCCACACGGTCATCGTAATCGTCTTCATCGTCATCGCCGCCGTCCTCGGGGTCGCCGACCCCATGATCATCGTCCGTGTCTTCTTCGTCTTCGTCTGGGAAATCGTCGTACACAATCCTCCGACCGTTCTGGGTCGGCTTGTGTGCGATCGGGGGTGGTGTGGCAGAGGGCGCGGGTGGCGGGAGCGGCGACCGTGCCCGTCGCTGGTTGGGGCCCCGGTGGGCGTGTTCATCGCCATCCTCGACGCCGTCGTCGGCCGTCTGCTCGACGTCCTCGACAATGACTGGGTGCTGGGGGCGTGGCTCCTTCAATTCGGGCAGGGGCTTGTCCACAACCGACGGGACGCCCACGCTGCCGCTGCCCGGGCGCGATGAGTGCCTGAGGGGCACATCGACAGAGCCAAAGGTGTCTGACCCGTCTCTTGTGTGGCGCGGGGAGGACTTCCCCGAGGCGACATGGCCAGCACGAGAGCCAGCCTTGCTGCGCGGCGGGTCTGCCGGGTCGGCGTCGCCCCGGTACCGCACGGCAGCGGCGCCGTTGGTCTGGCCGTGGGCATCGATGGTGTCGCGGGTATCAGCCATGTGGTCCAGAGCACCAGCGTCCAAGTCCTTGTGCCTGAGCGGCCTAGATGGAGAAAGACCTCCGTTGAAGACGCCGTAGCTTGCCTCGCTGTTGGTGCGCGTGAGGACGGAGCGGGTGGTGACGGAGAAAGGCTCCTCGAAATCGGCGCTGTCGGACTCGTCGTCCCAGTCGAAGTCTGTTATAGTGTTCTTCGCAGCGGTGATTGCGCCGCGGTCCACATGGGGCAGGATGCGGTCCAGCAGCTGGTCATGGTCGCTGGTCATCATGGTGCCGGTTGGGGGGAGGCGGGAGAGGAGGAGGGGAGCCCAAGGTAGATATCAGGCGCAGCAACCTCGGAAGCAGACTCTGCGCCGGGCCAGTGTCTGACCTCGTGGGTGGCAGGCTGGTAGCGCGCTGTTCCAGCTGATTGTGGCTCGAAACCTGATGGCAGTCGTATCCTCGGCCGGCCTGTCAAACCCAATGCTCAGGTTGCATCAAAATCAGGGGCGTTGGAACGTCGGAGGGCTGGACGAATGGGCGATCGGAGCACACGACGTGCAAGATATTGGCCGTCACCGTCGCTGGTCGACGACACTCGCAAGCATCTCCATGAGCTCTTGGACCTTCAATGATTGAGGACCACCCCACCCCCCATCAGCGTGCGCGCCCTGTCCCTGTCCGCATCCGCGTCCAAGTGCTCTCCTCCCTGTTCCCTGTCCATGATACCCGGGAGCAACCCCGTCCAGAGGCTCGAGGCTCATCTCGCGGCAGCCCATCCTCCACAGCGGACTGGCGGAGCACAAGGGCGGCAGAAGACAGAGGTCTAGTCAGGCTCGGTCGGGTCGAAAACAAGTCTTGCAAGGTTTGAGCGGGGCCGAGGGTGTTGCGAGGATGGCGAGGACTGTGAGGAGGAGGGCAGCTGGGCAGGGAGATGACAGGGACAGGGCAGGGCTCGGATCCACCCCAGGGCCGGTGGTGGTGGGATGAGAAATGCGGCGCTCCAGGAGCTACTGCAGGTGGGCAGGCAGGGCAGGGAGTTGGAGCTCGAGTCTTGACCTCATCAACCTCTGTGCGAGTGGCGGATACGTGGAATGGTGGGTGTGGTGGTATCGTGTGGTTGCTGTGCGGTCGCAAAAGCTGAGTGCCGAATGCAGCAGTCAGACTATTCCCGCAGGTCCCGCGAGACTCGTGAGCCACCTGTTTGGCCGACGTGCAGCCTTGGGCCGGGGGCTAATTTCCTAGTGCTGCGCAGGAGTTGAGGAAAGACTTCCGAGGGGTTCATCTCCCGCAACGGGGGACCAAGATGCAACGGGGGAACCGCTCCACGACCGGGTGGGCATGGTTCGCAGGGGCGTCCCCGTGTGCTGGCTTCCCGTCTAGCGTGTGACCTGACCAAGTCCTTCCTGACCAAGTCCTTCCTGATCAAGTCCTTCCTGCCCTCGGGCCCCCTGTTGACCATGTTGACCACCCGAGCAGGCCTCGCTGCCTCGTCGCCCCTTCTCGTGCTGGCCTGGTAAGATAATATTCCGCCGCATCACATCATATCCATGCGACGATATTTTCCGGAAGCCCTCCTACCCCAAATGGCATAAGCCATCCTGTATATGGCATCTGTTATGCAGCACATTGTGACATATATCATGGGCATATACATACATACACGCCCGGGCCGAATTGCTGTGCCGTACGTACAAGGATGTTTTCGTCGCATTTTCCTCATCAGTGCCCCCCCCATCCGTATGGGCGCATGTATCAGCACAACAACATGCCCCTCCTCCTCTTCCTCCGGCACGAGGCCAGGTCGGCGGCACAAGAACATTATAAGGACCACAAGAACAATAGCAATCAATATCAAAGGTGCGGTATAGAGTCGTAAAGACGGGCTTAATCTCTTAAGGTTCGGAAGTCTGTGTGGTCAGGCACACAACTGGTACTGTTCGTCGTGCACAGTGCCCTCGTCTCCAGGCGAACTGGATTAAGCGGATGTCGATAACCTATATATAGAGTAGCCGGAGTGGCCCTACAGCCCAACGAGTCGTGGGCAAATCGAGTCTCGACCCGGGACACTGTTGGCCTACAGGCTCTGCGAGGCAGACAGCGGGATGACCTGGCTCACCTTGGCTCACCGAGAGGTGGGAGCCGTGATGATCGTGGTTTCCTCCAAGAGTTGGGGGCAATTGGGACGATCCCGCAGATCTGCAACAGTAGATCCGGACCGCAACCCGGGGCATGGCACAGCAGATCCCCAAAGGAAGGAAAGTAGCCTAGACTAAATAGACACTAGGCTGCTTGTGTCGTGCATGTTCATCAGCACAGTCCCGGTTTTCGTGCAAACCACCTCCTCCTGTGGTACAGCCAGAATTGTATAATAGTAGGGGTGCATATGTATCCTTGGCTATGCCAAAGCGCGCTGCAAGCCATGTCGCGACATGGAGGTGGTCAAACGATGCAGCCCATGTCTTCACCGCAGTCTCCTCACGCACTGCCACCACCCCGAGTCTGATGAGCAATGGATCTTTTCAGCGGGCACATCACCGTCCTTCCGGACCAGGAAGAACCTCGCAACGTTGGCTTGTTTGGACCGAGCTTGAGCAATGTCCCCGTTCATTGCAGTGCATCAACACCCACCCACCTCCAACCCTTTGCCCCACACACCATTAACCTGTTCGTCTGTCGTGGACGTGTAAAGCGCACTAATGGGCGTGGTTTGGGTGGCTTCTCGCCCTCCCAGAGGCCCACCATGCCACGCGCACTTCCACCTGGGCACCTCGGCTGGGCAGCCCGAAAAGTATCCCATTTGCGAAGCCTCTTCTGTCCTTCCCGCGCCACACCAGACACAGTACTCGAAGCATCCTGATACCAGATGTGCGCTGTCGCTCAGTCGTAGTCTGTGCGCCGGTGACGAGGCAGCCTCGCAGAATACAAATATTACCCGGCACGCCCGGACACCCACAAAATTTGCGGTACTGTCCAGAGACACAGTGGTGATCATTCAATCAACAGACAGGAGAAATGACGTGTCTTCCGTTGGGCAATCACCACGGGAGAGGGGCAGCCCGGTTCGAGGGCCCTGGTCTCCTCCTCCACAAGAGCAGGGGCCCTTCACAGAAATCGTCCCACGCGCAGTACGACCCTGCATGGTGATCGAGATGAGCGAGCCAAGTCGACAGGGGGCTTTTCCTGCATGTCCCGCATCTGTCACAATATGACGGCCAGTCCGCCGGGACTACTTGTACACAGGCACAACCTCCATTCTGGGCCCCGGTGTGTGACAGGTCAGATAGAGTCGCAGATCAGATCTGTATGTGATGCTTTTCCAACCAGATCTGGGCTTACAATCTACTCTTGTCCAAGTCCCAGTCATTCAGATCGTATCCGTATTCCCAACTCAATTGTGCTGGGTAGGACAGGAATGACCCCGCCTGCCCGCTCATGGCATTTTGACAGCAACGCATCAAGACATGGGCGAGGGCACGGTTTTGGCGAACGGGAGCATCCGTACGAGTAAGCATACGCCTAGACTAGTTGCACCTTTTGTGGTCTAAGCCGCAACACCAGTAAGTGTCCTGCACTACTGAAAGTAAAGGCAGTTGGTTCATTTGGACCAGTGAATATCATGGAGGTCCATCCCCTGAACTTTGAGTTTAAGCCACTGAGATGCACAATACTCGCTGGGCCTGAATAGCCACGGAGAGCAGCATCATGGCTACTTTCCACAACTTGTAAACGAACGCATCAAATTGCCCCTCGGACCAACTTGCATTTGTATCGGTCCCGTAACACACTGTCTGCTCGTGTTTTCAGCCTCAGTCCGGCTGATAAGAGGTACAATACATGCCCTTCATTGAGGGCGAGTCCAGCCTCCACTTTGGAGACATGAATATCAACCAGTCCGCGTTAGGTCTCATCATCATCGAGACACGGAAAGATGAACGTTCCTGGTGGGTGACTGTAAATCTGTTGATAAGCTTTGCCACGGAGTGCCTTTTGTGGTAGGGAGTTTAACGTTCGATCCAAAGCCGGCATATCCTTGGAGGAAGTTATTAGCGTAAACACAAACGGCCTTGAAAGCAACTTTTCTACAAACATGTGTGGCTCCGGGCCTCTTCTGCTTCGCTCACTTCCACTCAAATCATTCCTCGTCGGACTCAGCAGTCGCCTGTGCAGCTATAGAACACTGCACTGGATCTGCAAAGTTCGTGTAACTACGGTGTCAGAGGCGTGCAATATGACGTAATCGCTGTATAGTAACACCAATACAGTTGGATCGGACACGCAAAGCGCAAGCAGACATGGTAATTGTTGGCATTCGCATCCATCATACCTAGCCACGGAGGTACCTACATGCACCCATTGCCATGTCCTCAACAACGGCACCAGCAACCCTTGCCACACTGCGCGTGAGCAAGCACATGGTCCCCTCCCACAACCGCCTCCCAAACAGCTCCATCCTGAATAAACCACTGCTCATCTACCACTCCGTGTTCAGCAAACCCTCCGCCCCGGCCATTGAATCCCACCTGAGATCAGTGGGCGTCGTTGAGCCCCAGTGGCGCTACACAATGTACCCGACAAGCCACTTCCATAGCAGCACGCACGAGGTCCTCTGCGTCTGCTCGGGGAGCGCGAGGCTGTGTTTCGGCGGGGAGGAGAACCCGGAGAGGGTCGAGCCCGTCGTTCAGGCCGGCGACGTGATCGTTTTGCCCGCTGGGATGGCCCACCGGCTGTTGGACGACACGAGTCCTCGTGGCTCCAGGTTTGAGATGGTTGGGTCTTACCCGAAAGGGTATCATTGGGATATGTGCTATGGGAGGATGGGAGAAGAGAGACGGGTTGATGGCATAGGGAGTTTGCCGTGGTTTGAAAGAGACCCCATCTACGACGAACAGGGTCCAGTGCTAGATGCCCAGATGAAAACATGATCGCTGGGTAACTCGGGTACCCACGTGGTTCGAAGAGACGACTTGCGGCAAAGGGATATCTGCCCGTCAAGTACGTATCAAGTGACGATGGTGGATGGTTGAAAAGATTTCTCTCATTAAAGACCGAAAGAATTTTATGTTGAGAAAGGCACGGAACACAGTACTTCACTATAATCTCGTGGACAAGCTCTCAAGACTGGCTTTCAGTGACGGTGCAGAAGAGCATTCATCAGTTCAAGGTCATGACTGATGGGGTGATGAACTAACTACCCCGAGGTCATCCTGCTCCTTCATGAGGAGAGACCAAATGTGGCTCTGGAAGATGCAGCGGCCTTGGAATCCACGCGCAGTGCCCACAACCCAAACGAACTGCGGTCTTGATAGCCCGAGCCCTCTCTTGAGGCATCGCGTCATCAGACTCGAGTTTGAGCAACAAAAGCAATCGAGTCTTGTACAATAACCCAACAAACCACACAAATCCGCTGAAACTCAATGAAAGTCTAGGTGTACGCCACTGCCAGTGCTCCACGGTCCAGTGGTATCGATCAAGACTGCAAGCGATTTCCAAGTCACCTGCTCTCTACTTTGTTCCATGTCGGTACGGCGTGCCTATCTTCCAAAACCCCTTCTGATCGCAGCTTATGGCAGAGCAACACGGCACTCGGTCGTTAGAAGCGAATTTTCCGTTTTCGCTGTGTCGTCGTCCACTCGTACTTGTTCTCGGGCGGCACGCCCTGGGTGGCGACTGGTTCAGCGTGCACCATGCCAAACTCATCCTCATAATGGTGCGTCATTTGGAAGTGGCTTTCGAAGTGTGCCTTGCGCGTCTTCTCGAGAATGTGCTGTTCGGCCTGCTCTGGAGACAATACGCCGCTGCGACAGAAGCGCACGGCACGCCTCGGGTCTCCTCTCTCCTCCCCTCGGGGATTGCGTCGCTCTGGGCGGGTTATTCGGATTTCCATGTCCTCGGCAGCTCTCTCTGCCTCCTTCTCGGACTTGCTTATGCGCGAATCCTTAATGCGCTTCACAATTCCATCTAGGAAGGCCTTCAGGATCTTCTTGTCGCTCAGGACCTGGGAAAGCTCTTCACTGGTGCTCAGGACCGGATCGCCTGGGACTGAGGAGTCAGTGGAGGCGATGGGATCGTTGTTCGGCGCGGGCTGACTCTTCGCAAGGTCTGGCGAGCATGGTGAGCTGCAAGCATCCGAGGAAGGGGGCGTAGGAACTTGCGCGAGGCAATGGTCGCCTCCAGGTAGCTCTGGAAACAATGAGCAGTGCTCATTATCGGCTTCATTGTGCGACCAATCTTCGCCCTGAAAGTCCCACTGAACGTCATCGTCAATGAGATCATCGTCGGACTCGGAGCCCCAAGAGGATTCGGATTCAGAGGTGAAGGACTCGTCGAGCTGCTCATTACACGGGATTTCCTCCGTGGTGCAACTACCAGTATCTGAAAAAGAGCTGTCATTTTGCATGTCCCAGCTCGATGCGTTCGCAAGTGTGGCTTGACGCCGCTGATTGTCGTTGTACTCGTCCCGCATATCCTCCCAGGTCGCAAAAGCCTGGGCTCTGACTTTAGGATCCGGATGATGATGGCTGCGAAGGCCCACCACCGTAATGGGCAGAAGATCTCCGGTACGGTACGCTTCACCGTTGTCGTCGCCGGATTCGGAAGTGGTGTCTTCGCCTGTTCCAGGCGGCTCGAGGCCCACCTGCGTGTAGATATGGTACACGTCCTCGGGAGTCATGCGCTGGACTAAGTTCTGCTCATGCTCCGTAATGTATTGGAGGTGTTTCTTGCTCAGGCCTCGCAAGATTTTCATGGCTTGGACCGAGGGGGAGGGGCGAACTCTGCTGTCCAGGACTACATGACGCTTGAACCAGCAGCCAGGGTCGACTTGCAGAGGAACGTACATCTTGGGGGAATAGCTTTGGGGAGGAGAGGAGATAGATTTGTAGCAGGGGGTTGAAAGAAACGAAGAAGCCAGAGTGGTTCTCAAACAGCAGAGTGACTACTGCCTGACACTAGGGCTAGGGAAGTAAGACTGCAGCTGGCGTTGACCCGGATGAACCGGTCTGTACTGTGCTGCAGTCTTTTGGTACGTCTCGTGCTTGGTTGTTGCTTTGTTGGCTGCAAACTTGAAAGACGTGGTGGATGGAAGTGAGTCAAGACCAAAGCTTTTGGGGCAGCAATGTGATGGAAGGTCCCTCGGCTCGAAGAAGTGCAATTGTTCTGCAGGGAGTTGATGGCTCTGATTCTCAAGCAGTGTCTGAGAAAGAAAGTGAGTGAGATTGTATGTGTGTGTGTGTGGATACTGAAGATATTGCTGAGAGAAAAACAAAAGAGGAGATAGTGACAAACAGTTTTGCCAAAGGGGGAGAGGTGAGTGGATAGTGACGAGCTGCTTCGGCTCAAGCCAGTGAGTGACGCTCTGCTCTGTGAATCAGAGCCTTGGCCTGTCTGCAGACCTTGAAAAAGCTTGTCTGCAGTATCTGTGCCTGATCTCGAATTAGCTGATAGGCCAGCAGACAATGGAAGTGACAATGGTGCAGTCAAGGTGAGGTACACGTGCCTTCCTATTGGTACCCCTTATGTCGCTGCCTCCCTATTGTTGCTGGCACGAGAATGATGACTCGCCCTGCATATGCCAGACACCCTCACCTGCAGCCACAGGCTTGAAGATTCTCACTGGTCTGAAGGTGCGAATGGATGGTCAGTGGCCAATTCCTGCTGCCCGGCAGGAAGCCTTCATGGGAAAAGAAGTTGCACCGTGTTATGCCAGGCAGAGGACCAGAGCATTGAATGCCAGACCTGCCATGTACACTCCTCGGCACATCAAAAATGGCAGCCAGATAATTCGACTTCCAGTCAGAAGGATGAGGCGGATTG
Source organism: Diaporthe vexans (assembly GCA_021188095.1). Lineage (NCBI taxonomy): Eukaryota > Fungi > Ascomycota > Sordariomycetes > Diaporthales > Diaporthaceae > Diaporthe > Diaporthe vexans. The sequence goes on from JAJLLZ010000009.1 coordinate 613,284, forward strand.
AGCTGAAGAGGCAGCACATGTATGATGGGAATCGATGTGTGCTTCTCCAGGACATGGATCACGCACGACACAAAGCCTCGTCGTGCAGCAGCCATAGAAAGGTCTGCCAGGGCAGGGTCATCACCTGAGCAGTTTGGAGCTGCTTCGATCAGAGGGGTATCAAATTGCATTCATTCATATATATTTGCAGGACTCCATCATTGAAGTGCCTGTTTGCCACACATCCAAAAGACCATCTAGCCAACTCATCTAGTGACCCTCTCTCCTACGTAGGAATAGCTCTACAACAGTCTTCTGTTTGTCCTCCACGGCCTTCCGCTCCTTATCTCTCGCTGGCATTTCAGTCCGACAGACCAAAGGCCCAAAGATATGTGCCACTCTCTGCTCCCTGGCCTTCCGTCTCTCCAACGACGCAACAGCCTCCACCACTGGCGTTGCCGCTGCCACAGACGGACCACCTCCTGTCACACTGCGCCGGAGGCTCATGGACCTGCGGCTTATCGCCCCTCCGATGGCGCCAATGCCGCTTCCGGCGCCGCCTGCCTGCTGGCCGGACCCAGCAGACTTGAGTGCGTCTATCTCGCTTTTCTTCAGTGGTGCCAGCTCACCAATGACTTTAGCAAGAGTGGTGGTCAAGAACACGAAACAGATGTTGTGGTTGGGTGTGGTCATTAGGATATCAAGTATGGCGGACTTGTCGTCTTCTGTGCTGTCTTGAGACAGGCCTTTTGCAGCCGGGCCTTGGCCGAGCGCTCGGACGGGCGCATCTTCGACCTTGGTCCATATAGATGTGTTAAGGATACCATCCGTAAGGCCCTCTAGGAATAACAATAGAGCTTTCGCTACGGCCTCCAGTCGCTGACATGGATCTGCCTCGGGAGGAAAAGCGTCGGCAATCGGCTGGTCAGTGTCCAGAGCGTCAATGACTGTGGAGACAAGGCCCACACGAGGCTGCGCAACAAAGTCCTCGAACGGCCAGCCTGGTTTGTCACTGGGCACTCTATATGATCCGAGCATCTCCTCATCCGCCAGCGTCCGCTCGGTCAGCATCTCGACTGCATCGACCAGCTTGAATAGCTCCTTCGGAGCAGACCGGTGGACATCGAGACTGGAGGGAATCGCGCCTGGGCTTGCGCTCGCTTTCTCGCGAGGCAAGGACTTGACAAATGCCCGGACCCCGCCATCAGGGACTCGTATGAGCTCGTCAATCGACCTGCCGACGCAGGTGGGGGCCCAGGTAGCCCGAACTGGCAAGAAGTGGTCTCGGCCTTGGTCGACTCGAAGTACAACCACCTCCTCAAGCTTCTCCCGGCCGTCGTTCAGGGCCCTGGCTTGCGACACAGTGTCGATGTACACCCCAAGCGTGGCGTTCACTGTTTCGCCTGGCTCTAGTATCGCTTCCTGTCCGACGTTCTTTGAACTGTCCTCGTTGGACTCGTCTCCCGACTGTGTTTGGTCGAGCGAGGTCGCGAGCCAGTGAGCCCCCTCCGCCCCATTGCTTTTTGCACTTCCGGGACCTGGCCTCTGCACAAAGCTGACCGTCGCCGGAACTCCGCCAGTGTTTGCGATCGTGAAGTAGGCGGCTTGCCTCTGCTTGAAACTGACTTGACCGAAATCGACCAGGTCATGGCCGGACTCTTGCCCTTCCCTGACAATGGTGATGGAAGGCCGGCCTTCGTTTTCAGCGCGGTCCAGCTCCCGGGCCACCTGAGCGTAAACATCAGCTTTGAGTTCTGGATCGACTGCATCGACGTCAAGCTCAAACACAGCCACAAGAGGCTTATGGTCGGAGGATGTTATTCGCTGGTGGGAGGTATAGAGGTTCAAATTGATCCGGTCCGAGGCATCTGCTGCAACGGCATCCGCGGCCGCATCCTCGCCGTTCTCGTCGTACTCGTCATAGTCCAGACCGGGCTTTTCAGCAGGTGTCGTATCTCCATCACTTTCCGGGTCATAGTCAAACAGAACCTCGTCGTCGTCCCCGGCTTGATCGATGCCGCGAGATTTCATTTCTTCGTCCCTTTTCCGTGCTTCTGCCTCCTCCCTGAGCTTCCTTTCGTACTCTTCTCTGTCTCTCTTGGTTCGGTACATGATGCGATCGCACCAGCTCGGGGCTCTTTTCTTCTCGCTGGAATCAAACAAGCCCACGGTCCCCACGTCGTATTTATAAGACGGCAAAAAGGTAATCGGGCCCTCATGCCAACCATCATGAAACAACTTGCGCTCTTTTCTGACCCGCAGTAGTTGGTCGTGTGGCAGTAAAGAGTCTAGAGTGGCCTGCAGGGATGCAGGGTCCTCATGAGGATCTGGGTCGAAGTCGTCAGGGTCAGGCAGGGACAGAGACTCGTCATCACTGCTCTGCTCAGATGAACGAGTTCTCCCGGAAGCATCGTCTGTATGTTCATCACTGCTGTCGGAGGTCCTCCCCACAACAATTACGTCCTCCCCGCCGAGGTCCTGAGATTTGGCCCTGCCCACATCATACTCGCCTTTGGAGTGAAGCGTTAGCAGCCGGCGGATATCGTCACCTGGTATACCGTCCAGCCTAAAGTTCAAGTCGCCGAACCAGAAAGCAAAGTCCTCGTTTCCGATCCTGTCCTCATCGTCTTGCTCGTCGCTTCCAGGGATGACCGCAGGGTCGAAACGGGTTCTGTCCATGATGGTCCTAGCATCCCAACAGCGACGTTCAACGGTGGCAGGGTCGTTGCCGCTAGACAAGTGGGAATTGACAAAAACCATCCGAGTGGTCTCTCCGAGGACAATACGTGCTGCTGTCGCGCCTTTGTTTCCGAACCAGCCGCCCACGCCCGTACCGACCGCCTTGGTGCTGATGTGTCCAATGCAAGGTGTCAAGTCAGGTGAGGCGTACATCAGAAGGAGAAGCCCGGACATTTGCTCTGAGCCAATGAACTGGTAGCCATCGGGGAGGGCAGCTTCAAGAGCGAGCCGCCACTTATCGGTGGGGTTGGTTTCCGAGTAGACATACTGGGTGACGGGGTTGAGAGTAACGACCTCCTGCAGACCAAGGATGTAAAGGTCGATCTTATCCCCACCCAACACGCGGGCAGATCCTGGTGATGGAGAGCCGCTGCCCTCTGGGTCTGGTGTTTTAATTGCGGGGCTCTGAAAGAGCCCAGGGGAGGCCAGGCTGCCGTCGAGGCCCTTGCCGTCGACGAACCAAGCTGCCAGGTCCTTATCGGTACCAGGGCAGGCGGCGACGTTCCAGGAGCCAATCTTGAGCCTCAGGCGACGGGGTCTGGTATACTCGGCGCGGCGCGCATAGACTGCGCGGCTCAAGGAGTGAGGGGTCGACAGTACCAGCTCAACAGGGTCGGTGGTTTCGGACATTGAGTGCCCGTGGCCGGCTGAGGATGGCATGTCGACGAGCTGGAAAGGAGGGTGTTTCAGGGTCTTGGCTTCTTTCCTGTTCTGAGTCCGGGTGGGCAAGACGGTGCGAACATTTGCGATCGAAGGAGGCGCAGAGAGGCCAATGCTGAGAGGAGGGAAGGGGTTGGGCTGACATGCAGCAGAGCACGGTGGAGGCTCTCGGGGGGCTTCTCGCTGGTAAAAGATGATAAGGACGAGACAGCAGGCTCAAGGCCAGAGCTTGGTTGAGGAGGGCGTCAGAGACAGGGTGTGGTCACGATACCTCCCTGTCTTGGAATTATGACCTGGGCCGTGGCTTGCAATATGGTGCTGCAGGGCACATGCACATTGCCATTCAGGAGAAAAGCAGACGTCACAAGGGCGGCACCGGCGGCAGACAGCTACCTGGGTACCTAAGGTACCCACCTACCTACCTAGGTACCTAGGTACCTACCTACACAGCAGGTAGGTAGGTAAGCTCTTGTGCCTGCCCCGCGGGCGAGGACAGGCACCCCTGCCCTCCTGACCCCCACCAACTTTATTGTTGACCTTAACCACTCGAGCCCAGACGCCTCCCAACGTCATTCGCCTACCACCGCCTTGTCGACGTCGCGTCGACGAGGTCGAGGCAGCCGAGTTACTCGAGGCCACTTCTGGTTGTTCCCTTTTGCCCCCGCCCGTGTCTGGCATAGAGCTACATTGCAGCGAATCTCGACACGGAAAACCGTCGAGTCCTTGGGCAAGACTAAATCGCAACCCCCATAAACCGCCATCATCAACACCAGAAGCATCTCACAGCAGCCGTGGTCCACCCACCATGGGTCCCTCGACACCTCGAAGACCACAAAAGCAGCGGAACCATCCCAGCAGCGGGGCTGGAGGCCGTCCGGCACACAACCTCCCTGCCGCCCCGACCGACTACGAGTCTGACGCCTTCTTTTCCGGAGCTGCAGTACAGGCGCAACAAGCCATACCGCCTCAACCCGCCGTTACCCAGAACCAGAAAGTGAACACCATCGACGAGATAAACCTCACCGTCCTCAAGCGCTACGTCCCCACAATCCAGAGCTATACCGCAATGGCCCATAACGCCACCCTCTTTACATGGAATATTGAGACAGGTGGCTGGGAGGAGACCGGCGTAAAAGGCCCTTTCTTTGTCTGCAACCAGGAGCAGGAGCTGTCTGCCACTGGTCACTTCATCCCACGGGGCTGTGCCTTCATCTTGAACCGCAGTAACCCGGACAATGCCGTCTTTGACCTGGCAACCATCGCCGAGTGTGAGCTGCTCGAGGGCCAGCTCCTCTCAACCATGACCGATGCCGGCGAGGGCTGGGGGTTCTTCATGGATATGGGAAAGGCACAGGAGACCTGGGATGCTTTCAGGAAGCTGTGGCACAACGTACGGGCTGCACCGCAGGCCTGACCTGCAGACTAGCGGTAGAATTCAATATTACCGGCCTGCACTGTTTCACATTTTGTGAAATAAGTTCTAGAATGAAGTGATATGACACGAGAAGTCGATTGTCATACTGTATTATCGCCTTGAATCAGTCCCGCTTCCCAAAACCAGGAGGTAAAACTAGTGGATTCAACATGAAGGAAACTGAAATTCTTCACATCTATGTAAAGACGTCAATAATAACCATGATTCTCGTACATTCCCTAATGTTACAACAATGGTTTGTGTGACGTGACTAGACCTACGTGTTCCCTTTATTTCTCAGCTAGATATCCATGCTGAACAGGTTAAATAGACTGGTTTCGTTTTGATTCCGCATACGGCTGAAGCCATACAGCGCCTCAGGTTAAACAGATGCCTTACATTACGTTGGAGGATACCGGCATTATTTGGATGTTTCGATATTATTGCTCTCTAATTTCTGAACATGCACGTCTATTTTTGTATAGCCCCCGAAGCAGTCTTTTCTGGTTGATTCAATGTTTTAGACTTGATCTTATAAGAACATACTGCTTGAATCGTTGTGCACCACCGCAACCTCTCCATTGCGCGGGCACAGGAATCTCCTGTCGAAGGTAATCTGCCTGAGCAAGGGCCAAACAATTTAAATCGATCTAGAAGCGCGGGAGGAAAAAGTGCCTCCTTGACGCCGTGCTGTCGACATCATCCAGGCTCCACGGTCGGACCCATTGATGCCAGTGCACAATTCTGCTGCTCGCTGTCTGGGGCTAAAGGTGGACGTTTTAATGGTTCGCAGTGTTGAAACACCGCAGAGGATGACTTTTCGATTTCCCAAGTAAAGCCCAGAGGCCACTCAGCTAGTTGGGGATCGGCTTCGGAGGAGATCTCGTCTGAATTTTCTCCTCGCCAGGTCGTGGTTTGTTTCCGGCCTCGACAAGCTGGCCTTCAGTGTCTCCCATACCTTGACCTTTATCAGGCCGCAACTTGTCAGCATGTTCGCGTTGTATGTAAATCGGGCTGCGACTATGGTCTCATCGTGGCAGAACGTGCAAATCCTGCCCAAAAGAAAAAGGAGCATTGTACAAATGAATCGGCTTGCTTGCAGAGAGGATTCCCGAATGCGTTACCCGCGGCGAAATAGCATTTGGCTTTCGTCTTGGATCGACAGTGAACTTCCCCAGGGAATCGCCCCAACCTGCGTGCGAGATTCCTGTGATCTTGGGACTTATAGCCGACAAATCTGGCTGGAAGAACGATGATATCAGGGTGTGAATGCAGCTGAGGTACTGGAGTAAGTATTCTGACAAGCTTCGTCGACCAGATTCAAAGGAGCTTCAGGTCTCGGATGGGTGTCTTGAAAGGGGTCTCAGCTTGATTCAGACGCCCCGCAATTTCCAGAAAAACATTCAGGGCCTTAACTGTCTACGTAAATACTTGCAGATAGCCCGTAGTTGCAACTGTTTCGTTTCAAGCTAGCCAAGTCCTATTCTTGAGTAATTGTGCTCTTGTGCGGACATTGTTGTTGCAGTACCTGTCAACAGTATCAGTGTGGGCCATACGATGCGACCGTGATAGACAGCAGTATCTGAGGAACTCCACACAGCCCTAGAGCTTTAGCCTTGGCCCTAGGCATACCTATGTACTTATTGAGAATGAAGGTATTGCCCGTGTCTAATCTGGCTGCAATAATGGACGGTGATGATTTGGTGAGGAATCTCTGGCGCTGTCGTGTACCAGAGAGAGATTCTCCTGCTTGTCAATACAGACAAATTCGCTACGAATCCAGCCTGTATTCTGCAAGTAGAGTATGGAGAATCTCGGATTAAGGCCTCCTCGAGTGCATATTCAGTCAATTGGCGCTCCGAACAGACTATTCAGAAGAGTATGGCTTGAAGCAGCGGTGCGTTGGATTTTTTGAGGCCCTTTATGACCGACAGCTAGATTCGTTCATAGATACTTAAGCACCTAGGTACCGATCATTTCGGACGGAGCTTCCTTCAACGCTTGTGCTAATTCCTTGACTGTATCGCAGTTGATAGACCTTTAATAAGCCCCCTCCCCAGAAGAAGGCACACAAAGTTTCCCTGAGACCTGGCGAGGAGTGTCATAGTGATCGTCACCGCTTTTAGGTTATTTTGCTGCGTTTTATTTCCAATGAAGAATCTGGAGCTCTCTACTGTATTTGTCATGGAGATGTGCCAAATCATCTGTGCTGGTAGTGAGGTTCCTTCCCGGTGAGATTATTTCGTTGTCTGATGCCATGCTAACAGGATGATACGACAAGGATACTTCATTGTTTTGAGGAACGCTCGGATGCTCAGAAAAGCCTATTCTGATTCAGACTCATCCGCTGCATTAATCACCCGGTAGATCGGGCCGTAACCACTCAATTAAGACTTATGCCACCAACTGTGGTTGTCAGGTCGTGCTACCGTCTCTAGAGAGCTAGTAACGGACAGAACTCGGTGCAGGTACTCCAAAGACGACTGCACGATCTGGAAAACAATGGGCAGCAGACATTTGATTCGATCGTTGAGACTGGACATCAAATCCGATATACCAGAATCAGGTGGAGCCCACGCTGCTCTAGGTACTGGACCATAAAGAATGCTAAGACCGACTTGGCCCTTTTGGGTTCCCATCAATTTGCAACTCCGAGGGGAATGTGCCCTTGCATCTAACAACAGCTTGGATCGTTCGTCAGATAGTACCCTGTCAGAAGAACCTAGGAAGGATTGCTCGATCGAGGCATCAAAAGTATTGAACAGTCTCTGTTAACCGCTGAGGCGGCTCATAAGCTCATTGATGACTAGAAAAGACCCAATGCTGTCTTCTCGGACAGGTTTTCGCTTGCTCATATATATATGCACATCAGTGATATTGACCTCTATCCTGAGCATGAAAAGTAGTACCTTCTAACTTGGATCTATCACCAATTGATTTCATCGGATTTCGAACACTGAGATAACATGAGTCTGCTTGCAACGCATATTTGGAAATTGTGTAGTGATCGGCGTGGAGAGGGCACGAAATCGCGTTCAGGTAATCAAGGACAGCCGGTTCCGGACTGAGCTTCAGTATCTACTGTCAGCTATTGTTTTATCCCACAGGGAAAAGTCTGTAGGAAGACATTGAGGTCTGACGAATTTGGCATAGAGGATGATTGTAAGGGGACAAAACAGAAGGGAAAAGAAAAGGTAGATGGACCAGTAGGCTACTGGCTGCAATGATGACGGCGAAGTTAACACATGCTGGGATGCTGGTCCGTTGTGAATTGGATAAGTCAGAAGCCTCAGACTGATTCCCATTGCCACTCTTCTTGGACTTCAAAATATATTTTCAGGCTGTTATACTGGAAATTAGCTAGTTTGTATCAGAGAAAGTGTCGTTTGCTCGAGGAGACTACCAGAAAGCATTGGCATACCATATTTGGCGGATCTGGTCCCATGCTTCACACGGCTGGCAATGGCCATAAAAATGGCAAACAAGGATGTTGAAATTTGACACGCTCCCACTAGAATCCTCGTTCGCTCAAATAGTCCGTAGCGGCAGCGCTTAGCTGCGTTTGCAGCCACAGGTGGAGTTGGCGGTGGAACCACACGACTGCTTCTAGAACATGACTGGTTGCTCAGCAGGGTTGTTTCAAGAACATTAGAAGCCGAAGAAATAAATGTCTTGATAGTGTTGCTCCCAGGCGGGCCACTTGCTTCTTTGACGTGTGTTTCGTTGAGCGAGAGGAACAGGAGGGGTTCAAGAGCGCGCTTCCCGGGGGTGGCCGGCGAGATGTCTGTGTGTATATATATGGTGGCTACCACTTAAACCCTTAAAACCCAGCCAGCTATTGATGTGGGAGTCTACACCAGCACGGCCAATTGGCTGCTCATGGAGCTGTCGGTGACATCCCGCAGCCATGCGTTAATGGTCGGCATTCTCCACAAGGCTTGATTCACCGTTGAGCCCGAGCTGTACCATTCATACACCTCAGGAACACCAACATGCAGTTGGCAGGCTGTGACGCACCTGTTGGTTGCTAGAGCCGTTTACAAGGCACATTTAACAACATCATCCCATTCCTCTCAATCGCCTTGATGCCGTGTTCCAAGACAAAGTCCTCAATTGCCCAGATTTCACGTTAAATTGTTTCGCCCAAAACAAGTCATCAACAGCATACCCCAGTACAAAAGATGGACAGCGATGCAGTGGACGCAGCAATCTTGAAATAGAAGGCTCCAGATTGAAACCCCTCCCACGACAAGACTTAAGTGCTCGGTAGGCGAGGGCTGTTAAAGCAAAGCCCTCCCGGAAGGGGCACACGTCATCCAGGTGCAGCCTTGGGCAGCGTCAGGTTTGACCCAAACTGCTAGGATGACGACTGAACTTGCGGATGGGACTCCCAAAGAATACCTCCTCAAAGCCTGCTCGGCAGACTTTGCTGGGGCCATGATGAAGGGTGAGTTCCTGGCGTTGCAGGAATTGCACACCCACATGGCAGAGTCATGTTTCAAACCACATAGCTGGGGAGAATACGCGTCCATCATACCTGGCACATTCTTCCTCCTCATGGATTTCCTGGTCCTTACCATGGAGCTTCCATATCCGGCCAAGATCACTTCCCTTATGGCGCGCCTCCACAAAAAGACACAAGGCCAGTCCCCAAACAACATGTTTGGCTTTCATGTCCCAATTGCCATGGCAAGATCATCCAGCTGGATGAGTGGGACCCGAGCTAGACAAGCTATTTCACCAAGCTTCTAACCAAGTTCTTTAAGGCCGACGTTGACTTCAATTGGCCGGATGAGGAGCACGAAAAGGCCTTCGCCACCATCAAGCAGCGCGTCATTCCCCGGCTTCTCGATGCATTGACCGCCGAGGGCCGCAAGTTGGTCCCTTGCCTGGTTCACGGCGACTTGTGGCAAGGAAATAGCCACCAACAAGGAGACGGGCGAGCCTCTGGTGTTTGACCCCTCGCCGTTCTATGCCCACCACGAGTACGAGCTTGGAATGTGGCGAAGGAAGTGCGTTCCCATCGACTTGGCGTATAGACACCAATACCTGCTTCGTAATCCACAGAGTGAGTCGCAAGAAGAGGTCGACGATCATAATAGACTGTACAGTCTCTTCTTCAACATCTCACACTGCGCTAACTGGGAGGGCGGTGCCGATCTTACAAGGTCAGAGTAAGTACGAGGTGGCTCCAGAATGGCTCAATCAATCGAGCTATGACAGCTTGTACCAATACGGTATCCACCACAGCCGCTGACCTTCGCCCAAAATAGGGTCCTGGAAGACATGCAATATTTGAATAAGAAATACGCCGCTGGAGTTATTGCGGCCCAGATATCAACTTCGTCTCTATTCTAAATGATTCCACTTGTCTATAGAATAGCCCTGTTGTTGGCGAGGTGCCTGCTGTCCATTAAATACCAAAATAGACATAAGTGACACTGGTGTTGACTGTAGGTCAGCCATGCCCTGTCCCCCCGCAGCCCTGCTACTACGACGTTAGCACCGAGCTGCTTGACGGTTGCTCTAGGGCTTATGAGCTTCCTGGCAATAGCCCTTTATCCTAGACAAGTGATGCGGCTGGCCTCGAGTGGCCCTACTATTGTAGACATTCCGCACCCTCAATACTGATGTCCACCCTGGAGAGACGGGGCTTGTGAGCGTTGGTGCGAGTCCCACCCGCTGCCTGGCTGGCGCTCTCGGCGTTGGCGTTCTGCAGCCAATGCTGGATTTTGTCGGTGCTGGCTGGACATTCACTGTCTTAGGGCAGGTCAGTGCAGTATCCATTCCTACTAGTATGTTATTTTCCATGAGGACTTGATCCCCCTCATGGCGTGATTGTTCATGGGCAAGCCCGGAAGCCGTGGAAAGTTACGCTTAAGCTTGTCGTGATGTGAAGAGTTACACAAGCACAACAGGAGGCAAGCTAAGATTTCGCCTGGAATACAAAGCCTCAGATGCCAGGCAGAGTAGAAGCTCCGGGGCAAGTACGAGTTATGAAGCTTTGAGACGCATGGGACGAGTAAGGCTCGCCCATAATCTATTGAATGCGGAATTGTAGTTGAGGTGACTATTCACTCCATTCAGTCGTGGACAAGACCTCAAGAATGTTGTGATGCACATCAAAAATATCTACAGTTCATCACAGTGTTTATCAACTCGATGTTGCAAGGCCCCTGCTTCAGGACTGTCGCGAGAGACCGACCTACGATCTTTTGGGATTGCACTTCTTGGAGTTTCTCCCACACGTGTCTACCAATAAAATAGGAGGAGAGGAGAAATGGTCATTTTGGTCGTATTGGACACGAATGTTCTCTTCTTCGACAGCGTAGATATTTGACTAATTTGAATTGAGCCTGTGTCGCAGACCTGCGCATATCGCATGATCAACCACTTACCTCTCCGCATTACGGATGACATGTTGCCGGTCACTTCCCATCTTGACGGGTAATGTTCGGCCAGAGGGTATCAAGAACGGCAATAGAAGACGGTCGAATATACTTAAGGCGAGCCAGCACTTCGATGACGAAGAAGAAAAAGGAGACAGATGTGGTAGAACTATCCGAACAGATGTCTCACTCTACATGACCATGCATCAAGCGGCGGAATATTTTAAGCAAGGATGATCAAGTTGTAGACCTGGGGCGAACGTAGGTGCCCGAAAATGAATGTGACTTGTGTGACCAAACATCGTGGGGCTTCCACGATTCACAGCCGTAGAGATGCTAAGCGTGCATGCAAGCGGCCGAAGACTCAGAGAACTCTCAGGCCCGGGCTGAGGCGTGTCTCCTTCGAAAGCTAATAGGTCAGGGAGGGGGACTAAGCATCGGGCCATGGCTTCCATTTTGAACACCTGGTGACCAAGCCTGCTGTGGCACAACGACAGATGCATGTAGACATACCGTGGTCGTGGATGTATGTTCAGACTAGTTCGCTACCGTCTCACTTTGCTTGCATGGCAGGTGCGCACAACAGAATAATGGTGCATCAAATGAATGAAAGCTTACCTACCGCACCAAAATGGGCAACCGACAGACTCTGGGCTCATTTTGCGCGCGCAAATACCGACTTGCGCATTCCGTGTTTCCTATTCAGGACGAATAGCGGTCATGTACCCCTCCCCCCAACCTTTGCGGAAATATCGACGTTAGTTTCAGGAGTATGGGAATATCGGTGCACCAACGCAGGAGCTTTATCGAAATATCAGTCGCAAGTCAGATGCGTGGGCATCCATTGGTTCCTGGTGCAGCGTACTTGGATTAAATTTAGTTGTATTAAGCGAGTAAATGAGACAATATTATCGAACACGACACCTAGGGCCTTCGGCGGTGCTATATGAAGCCCGGCTGAGGTTGTGCTGCTGTGACAGGCGGAGGTGGTGGTTGGGCTGCTGTCACGGATTGTGAAGTCGGCGATGTCTTCTGCTGTGAAGTGCCCGGACTCGACGTCTTGGCCGAGCCAGGCTGTCCGCGCTTCATCATCCTCCCGAGTACCGTAACCAACTCGCAAGCATCGTTGAACATCTCGTTGTCGATGCCTTCAGTTGCCTCATAGACCTCGTTGATAGTCAGGCGGGCCACCTTACGGCTCTCCTCGGCGTCATGAGCGCACTCGTAGAGGAAGGCTGAATACTCGGTCCTGACTGACAAGCGCAAAGAGTGAGAGCCCCATAAATGCTGATCTGCGAGAGCCACGGCCTCTTCGAAGTACCGTCGGGCCTGGGGGAGGTAATCGCCGGCCGGGAGCAGGAACGCGCCAACAGCCTCGGGCCCGAAGCCCGGTGGTGGGGCGACCGGCCCGCCGCGGGAGTAGGGTGTGGCTCCCGAGCGCGAGCGCTCGTCGCTTGCTACCCCCTTGCCCTTATCTATCTTCGATGGGGGCGCCCCTGGGATGGTAGAGGTGGCTGCGGGGTCTGTGGTAGGCATGAATTGCGACGAGACCGGCGGCTGGTTGTGGAAAAGCACAAAGATGTGGTAGAAGGATGCCCGTAGCTTGTAAGCCAGCACCTTCAGCTCGCTGTGCCTGTTCACCATCGGAATCACATACTGTTCCAGCATGACCAGCCCCTCTCGCGCGAGCCATATGATGTGTAAATAAAAGTCAAGTGCCTCAGTTGGCCTCGTGGGCTCAACTTTGCGCTGCTTCCTCGCCTTGACCAGGTGCTGAGAGAGGTTTATGGACAAGCCCAGGATCTTGAAAAGAATTGAAGAGAGCAGCGGATTTGTCTGCTCCTCTGCCTTGGCAAACTTGCCAAGGAACTTCTGATCGACCTCGGAAGATGCCATTGACCAGTAGGTCAGGAGATGAGACGCGGAATCGGTAAATCGACGGGTAAGCTGCCTGTTACGTGTGGAGACGCTGTTGGCTCTGAATTCATACTCCCACTGGCGCAAGCCGACAGAACGTCTCGTCCAAGTATAGAGAAGGTAAGGAGACGATTGCCGCGTTTCTGCGAGTAACACATAAGGGATGTTGTGGTGGCGACAACTATAGCCTCATGAACCGCAAGCTTATGCGTGTGAGATGACCTGTAGGTGACAAAGCCTGAGCGACACCCCGGCTGTCAGCTAGCTTTGTCCGTGTGGCAAGAATCGGTTGTGAGCGCTGCTGGTGACTGGGCGTTTCTGAGATTCCCACTCTGCGAAGCGACAATGACGGCAAGCAAGGCAAGCAAGGCAAGCGCGTGCAGGCGGCGTGCGAAGAAACAGGCCGAGGCTGGCCAACCCGGGAGCCTGATCGAGGTCTGGCGGGAGCTAGCGTTGACGTCCTCGTGATGGGAAGGGCGGCCACAGGCGGTGAGCAGGCAGGCTGGAAAGCCGGATTGTTCCTGGGCTTTGAGTTGAATAGTGGACCAGAACGAAGGTGGAGCTCTCAGGGCTGGTCGGGCCTGGCTGAGCCGTCGAGAATTCGGAAGAATGGACGTGTGTGGTTGATATCAGGCGACGAAGATACGAAAGGTCGCAAGTGACAGGAAAAGAGATTGAGTTGGAACTGCTGAGTTCGAAGCAGGGGTGCGGAGGGAGATGAAGGGTGCCAATGGAGGAGGCCTTGTAGCCGCATGAGTACCCCGGAGTGAGCGAGCGAATGCTGCAGTGAGTTATGTATCCTTCAGGGGGCCCAGCTGTGCCTTGCAGGGCAAGACAGGGCAGGGCAGGGCGATACAGGCAGGACCACAAGAACACTTCCAGCAGGACTCGGAGTGCTGCAGTACCTGGGCGATCAGTCGCAGGTGGAGCGTTTGATTAAGTACTTGCATGAACGAAGAAGCCCCTGCGGTGGAAGCCCGAGTCTGAGCCCGAGTCGGAGGAGGTTATGGTCATGTGTTGCCAACTCTGCCCACAAACACACTGCAGCACAATAACGCGAACGCGAACGTGAACGTGTAGAGGGTACCGAGCCGAGCCGTACCGTGTGCTTGACCAGGCCAGGTGGGATATGGTATATGCATGGGCGTACAGGTGATCTACTGTGTGTCGTTGGGCACGGCGAGACCACCTGAAAGAAGTGTTGCGCAAGATGGAGAGTAAAGAGCAAGCAAGATTGGAATAATAACAATGAGCGCAAGAGAACAATGGAGGGAGCGACCTGACCCTCGGGGCGAGACCAGGTCAGGGCAGCTGGTGCGGGAAGCCGCACATATGGATGGACGTGTGTGTGTGTGTATGTATGTATGTATGTATGTATGCATGTATGGTTGGATGAGGGCAGCTTTCATGTACCCGGGCAGCGAGGAAGCGACAAGAAAAGAGGAAGAGAGTGACAGAGACAGGGAGAGAGGGAAAGAGAAAGAAAGTGAGAGGCAAACTAAGACAGACAGGGCTGCAGGTACCTGGTTACAGGTACCCGGCTGTACCGTGGTATGCTCGCACAGTTGAGGGAGAACAATGATGATGATGTCGAGGTCAAGATGCCGGTTTACTGCCCATGAGGATGGGTGGTGGTGGTGGTGGTGGTGGTGGTGGTGGTGCAGATGCGAGGTGAGTTGTCCACGGCCACTGCTGAGCAAGACCCAAGACTTGGTCAAGGCAAGGAGGGTCTTTGGTACCTTGGGTCACGGAAGGCGGCCTCAAGCAGGGTCCAGGCTCGTCAGGGTGTCAGGGTGTTAGGGCGTCAGGGCGTCAGGGCGTCAGGGAACGGAGTACCTGTGGCCTTGATGCCGGGTCCAGAGCAGGGAAGGAGCCCCTTGCGCAGCAGGTAGGCCAGTTCTGGGTAGCAGCCACCGCAGCTACTGCAGGCCATCAGGATTTAGACCTCGAACTCGTCAGGGCCCCTGGCGCCGGGATGGGGAACCTCACATGCAGGCTCCCAGAAAGTCAATTGGAGGTGGAGAGGTGGTGACTGGGGGCCCGTTGGACGCTGCGACAAGCGGGAGGGCGGTTGACGGCGGTTAACGGCAGACGACAACGCAGGGCCAAGCTGGAACAACTGGCCATGGGCCGAGGTGAGCAGAGGCCAGTTGAGGCGCGGTGCAGTATGGACACGCGCGCGTCTACCTAAGTACTTAGAGGTATACTAAAGATGCAGGAATAGGTACTTATTAGTGAGCGATGCGGGAAGCAAGTTCCTGATGAACGGGGATGCAGTTGGTTGGTGAGTGGTGCCCGACAGCGAGTGAGCTGTCAACCACGTCCAAGGAGGGCCCCGCCCAATGTGCTCCTGCTGTTTCTTACTGAAGATGCACAGACACGGATGCTGATACAGACACAGACACAGACACAGACACACATGCGCAAACGTTGGGAGGCGAAGAAGAAAAGACGACCCAAAAAAAAAAGCAGAAGCAAACGACGCCCATGTGGTGGTGGTCTATTTACTAGATCCTCCAGTCTACTTTGCCCCGGCACCTACCGACACAACAGTTGAACGAAGTCTTTAACAGCCTTCACAATTCCTACTTACACAACACTCACAGGCGACCAGCCCGTTGTGGGAGTGGCTGAGAGAAAAAAGAAGAAGGAGAGAGAGAGAAAAAGACACAGAGGTTGACGAGACCTGGTGTACGGACGCAACTCCAGATCGGACACGAATCAAACCCCCTCCCATCTCCGAAGCAGACAGGGGTCTGTTCCGTAGGGCGGGATGCGCAGGTCAAGAAACGCAGGCAGTGTTGTTGATCACCCGGAGCCGACTGCTGGTCTTGCTTTGACCATGGCAGATGTTCATCGCTTCAGCCTTCTCATTTATTATTATTATTAGTATTGTTGTTGCTACTTACTACTACGGGGGTGGGTCCGTGGTCCTGTGTCCCTGTGTCCCTGTCTCCCTGTGTTGCTGACTTCCCGGGTCGGGCGTTTTCCCTCCAGCAGAGTTTGTGCTGCCCAGGACGGGTGCTCCCATCTAAAATGTCTCAGACATGATTCCATCATGGCTCGTGGCTCTGCTCACACGAAACACACGGTTCAAAGACACTGCCACCATCCCTGCCGGCTTCTGGCCCGTCCTCATCACACTCGTCCGTCCATCCATGCAGCCGACACCCGTCCGCCCACGTGCCACGACGCCAAACCACCTCGCTCACCCTGTTCATCTCCACCACCGCCGACGGGCTCGCAAACCTCGGTCGGTCCAGATTGCGCCTCCGCCGTTCAACAGTAACGCGTGGTTGTTCCACAGACCCGGCCCACCCGGTCCATGTTGCAAGGCTTGCATGATTGCCACGAGCTCATTTATTAGTGCCGCCTCTCTGCTCTGCTCACTCAGTCCCGGGCTAGACCCTGTACTGGCGGCGATCTGATTTTAGCCCTAGGGACGGCGCGCCACACGCCAAGCCAGTCCAGTCCAGCAAGGAACCAAGGTTGGCGATTGAGCTTCCAGCAGACCAGACCGACCGACCACCTGCGGTTATTAGTGTATGCTGCTCTCACCAGGCAGACCTGACCTTTTTCCCCAGTGGCAGCACCCCAAGTCTGGTCTTGATGCCGAGGCTTCTCTGACGAGACCCAGCCACCCAGATTTATCATGTTCCTTTTGGCGCTCGTGGCCCATTGAGCCCTTGCCTCCTCCACCATGTAACGCCACGCGCCTGGCGCCGTAGAATGACCAAAATGGTATTCTGATCAGCATGTAGGCTCAACCTTGGGTC
Organism: Diaporthe vexans; assembly: GCA_021188095.1. Lineage (NCBI taxonomy): Eukaryota > Fungi > Ascomycota > Sordariomycetes > Diaporthales > Diaporthaceae > Diaporthe > Diaporthe vexans. The sequence goes on from JAJLLZ010000009.1 coordinate 630,158, forward strand.
CATCTAAGCCTCAACTCTCATTGCAGCCTCGGGTACACATCTGGAGCAAGTCGTCACCGGTGCCCACCCGCGGCCGTCCCGCATTCCAACCACCATCTACAACACGATCGTGGGCTCGGGAGCTACCACCACGCTCCCGGTTCATGTATCGCGCAAACTGCCGGGATCGTGAACCGCAAACATCTGCCAAACAGGCGGTGAGCACCAAATCGGGAGCACCGTGCCTCCTTCCCCAGCTACCTAGCATCGGAGCTACTTACTACCCGGGCATGCCCCAATCAGTGCGCACCGGCGTGAGCCAGCAGTCTGTTCGCCTGCTTTGAGATCTCCAATGCTACGCCTTCTCCCCGGGCAGGCCGGGCTAGTCCCTCATCTCACCTCAGGACATCAAGTGTGTTCGCATCGTGATTCTATCACCTGGTCTGCGCCCATTGTGAACCCTGTTGTGGGAGCGACCGGGGCGGCCGCTCATAATGTTTGCGCAGCTCTGTCTCGTCACTGCAGAACTGGCTCTTTGCCCGTCACGTAGTATCCATCTACGGCAGTCGGGGAAACCTTTTGGGCACTCATGAATTCAAAACGCGGCCGAGCTGGAGCTTCGGGGCCCTTCGGCCTCTAGTATCGCAAATGGCATAGGATCCCATGTCCTGACCAACCGCGACTGCCCGAGCCGGGTTGCTTCTCATTGGCGGCAGACAGCCTACCCGACAATTCGGATACTCTTGTGGGCTCTGAGCCCACCTTTACCTTGCAGGCCATACATGTGTGGAGTTCTCGCTGGTCCTGACTGGCAGAATGCTCGGGAAGGCTTCACATAGTAGGAAGAAGTTCGAATGGACATCCGAGTCACAGAGAACGTCTTCTCGTCACTCAATTAGGAGACCACTGTCACGTGTGGATACAAGAAATACGAAGGTCTCCAGTGTGATGGGTTGCCCAGCTGTTGGTGTCTCCCATTGCATAAATTCATCCAGAACATGCGGGCTACGATCAATCTTCATCCAGTTCACCACAGGGCACCATTTATGAATTCAGCAACTCTTGGCTGCTTGCGCAGTACCTGTTGTAAACCTTCGCCCACTTCACGAGCGGTTCCATGAACACGGTCACAGAGAGGATACAGTGACAATCAAAATGCGCTCGCCAGCTTCGCTTCTGGCACGGTATCCGCATTTGCCATCTGTCAGTTGCCCACACGTGCTTATGTTGCGGGTGGGCCTTGCTCAGTTTCATGACCAGAAGACGTCGCCTATTTCAAACCCATCTAGGTTCAGCAGCTTCCTCGAGGTTACGATGCACAAGCTCCAAGCCTTCGCCTGCGGCTATGGACACAAGACGGTTGAACTTTCCCACCAAAGCGGTGAAAATGACTCTTGTTCACTGATTAGTGATTCCGTTGTGCCTAGCTTTTCAATCGAACGTTGGACGCTTGAGCTCGTCGAGATCAATCACGCAACACTGTAGCAGAGAGCTTGCGGGGACAAGGGTGGCGCCCAGGGATAGTTGTAGAAGCTTTACTATCTGAACAACAACGAGAGCCTACATCAGGGGTCAGGGGAGCGAGCAGATGTTCACTTCTCTCAAAGTCTGTGGCAGCGGCAGGAACACAGCAGAGTGCCTAGGGTAGACATTGGCGGATGGCGCCATCCGTGGTGTGGGCGATTTTACATCGGCCGCCCAAATCTATTTGACGATAGTGTTTGTTGCTTAGACAAGAGAAAGCATCATTCTTAATGATTCGAGTGGACATACATCGTTTATGCCATCAAGCCTCGAGAATGGCCGAGAAGGCTGGAGGCCCGAGACATCGGTGTCCACGACAAGTGGGCTGATGAAGGACTCTGAGAGGAAGCAGCAGGAAAAGCCCACATGTTCAGAGCTCGACCACTACTCGCGTCTAGCGTCCCATGTTTAGTACCACTAATGTCATTGATGCCGGATTTTGAGGTCTGTTTGATCACGATGCACAGCACTGCTGGGACGGCGTATCCTGGGGTATGTCAACAGTCCTCTCAGCTGCTGGTGAGAAACACCAGGCAGTTTGAGTCCACCAAATCCAGCAAAAGACTGCATGTCACATTTCAGGACGGATTTCCACCGCACAGCCTGATTGTACATGAGAAGATCCGTAAATAAGCCCAAGCAACATAGCCAGGAAACACTGTGTTGGCCGGCAAGTAGCTGATCTCCGTCCAATGCCAGGTAGCAGGAATTGATATGACCCAGAGCTCGAGTACATGTTCTCACAACTAGGATTAACATGGGTTCCCAACCCCCTATAAGAACCCCCTGACACCTATGCTATGCATGAGCGACGCATGTGATGAAAGCGAAGCCTAGTAAACGAGTTTGTCCCGCAACGCCGCCCTCTTGTCGCTTCCGAAACCGATGCTGTCCAAGTACTTGTCCAGGCCCCCATGTTGTGACTCGAGGTGGTCCACAATGCCTTCCACAAAACCCGGGGCGGTCTTGGCAAAGTCATCGCCCAGACCCATCTCCCTGATCTCGACGAGGCGGGACTGCTCCTCCGAGAGCAGCTTCTCGTCCGAGAGGTGGTAGTCATACTGGATGACCTCGACGGGGACGCCGCAGATAAGAAGGACGAGCACAACCATGATGCCTGTGCGGTCCTTGCCCTGGGTGCAGTGGATGAGGATGGGCAGGCCATCGAGCAGGGAGGCCAGCCCGGTGGCAACCTCGGGGCCCGAGGCGTCGAGGGTATCACAGCCGAGGCCGAGGAGGCCGCGGGGGTTCATGACCTCACGGCCCAGGACGGCGATGGCCTGCATGCGGTAGCCGACGACGTACAGGAAGATGAGCCTGAGGAAGCTGGGCCAGCCCAGCTGCCTCAGCATGTACTTCTCGAAGCCGCCGCCGGTGATCTTGACCTCGCGGTAGTCGATGCCGTCGATCTTGACGGGGCCGGCGAGGGCGTCGTTGGACTGCAGCAGGGCGGGGATGGTGGCGTCGCGGCTGCGCTTCCTGGCGGCCTCGGCGTGCTCGGTCTTGGTGCGCAGGTCCACGATGGTGCGGATGGCGTAGTGGGAGCGCAGGCGGTCGCGGTCGGCGAGGGTGGCCTCGTCAGGGCGGGCGGCGCGGAAGAGAAGGCCCTCGCGGATCAGGCGGCGCGACAGCTGGGCGTTGACGGTGGCACCGACGTCCCGGAAGTTGAGCAGGGCGCGGAAGCCACCGTCGTGGAGGGGGGTTGGGGAGGAAGTGCTGGCCCCCGACGAGGCAGAGCCTGTCGGTGAGGATCCCATCTTCTATGCTATCTTTTAAATGACACCCCGGTACTGGTCAAGAGATGTTAGGGCAGCCTGTGGTCCTATGGTGCTATAGTCCTATAGTCCTATGGCTTTTTGGCTCAATGATCCCATGTGACGTGTGATGTGGGTGAGCGAGCGAGTGAAATTACACAGTATTCCTGAGCAGAGGTAGAGAACAAATGCACCTGTAGACCCCTGTCCATGATCGTCAATCTGGTCTTGAGATCCACTGTCTTTCCGCTGCTGCACACGAACTACCAACCGCATGTACTGCAGTCAGTCGATCTGTATGATACCTAGGTATGAAAGATGTACGGACAGATATGAGAGCCTCGTCTAGTGATGACGACATGTTCAAGGATGTGCGGTAGCAAGAAATGCGGCTGGTAGCCTGGGCGGTCATAAGTATAGCATGACATGGTATATGTATAGCACAGCACGTGCGTATGGGGCTGGCCAGACCTCTGCGGGTCTGGGCAGGGGTTCGCTGGGCGGACCTGGGTTGTCTACCGTCGATCCGGGGACGGGGAATAAAAGTGCTGGGTAGTGGTGACCAGCACAGCAGAGCTCCGCGTAGATAGCTCAGCACTGGGGGGGGGGGCATGTTACTGCCCATGCACCCAGACGGTCGGGATTGGTTGATTGGAAGGGACGGCAGCAACAGCAATAGTAATAGGCAGCCAAGACTGGGCGGCGCAGGGCCGGGCTGCACCCGTCTTGAGGATGGTCGGCATGGCCCCTTTCGAGTGTGTTATGACGTAGGTCGGTTCTTTGTGCCTGTGCCTGTCCAACCATACGGGCTACCACGTCGCGAACACATTGGTTGGGGTGGTGTGTAGCCCATCTAGGTGTGGTGCTGGTACTGGCGTTGGTGCCAGTGTTGGTGCCAGTGTTGATGCTGCTGATGCATAGCAGAGTGGAAGAGCGGGAGGGGACTCGTGCCCCTGAGCTGTCTGTCTTGGATCGACTGGATGGACCTGCCTGGGTGCTAGGATAGATCTGGACCTGATCGCCCGGCAGCAACAAGGGCCTGAACAGATCGACTGGTTGAATGGCAGGCTGGGAGAATGTTTAACTGGTAGAGACTATCGAGGGGCAGTAGTGGTTGCTACTCATATTTCGTGTCGCATGCACCTGGCCACCTGGGCACCTGGGCAGTTACATACACCAACCACCTCACACCTCACACCACTCTCTTGTCTCTCACCACTCGCTCGCTCGCTCGCTCGCTGCTCCTTCCAGCTCTTCCACTCGGCACCCCTTTCGTCACTCACCACATATCCCCCTCGCCTTCTCTGCCGTCCCAGCCGCCGCTCTTGCTCCTGGTCATTTGCTGTCCTGCCGCCCCGCCCTCAACTCCAACTCGCCGCGTCTTCAACCATCGTCAGCATCGCCGTCCTGCCTCCTGTCTGTTCCTCATCCTCCTCCACCACTGCTGTTTCCGCTGCTCTTGCTGCTCTTGCTGGCGATTGCCCAGGCCACCTCTAGGCCGCCCAATGACATCTGGACCGGGCTCGCACATGACAATAATACAACATCGCAGACTGTCGTCGTCGCCCCTCTCGGCACCGGCCCGAACATGACATCTGTCAGCGCTGCCACGCAGACAGCCACACATGAGCTGCAGCCTGCTCCCGCACCCGTGCCCACACCCTCCACAGCAGCCCCCACAGCTCCAGGTATGCGTGATTCCGTGCGCCTATACACCTATACACGCTCAAATGCCCATACTTTGTTGTTCACATCCCCGAGCCCCGACTGTCCCGAATGCTCACTTCTCACCCTTTTGTGTCAAATCCTGCCCCTCTGCACCCCTGTGGCCCCCGTGGCCCTGTGGCCATCAGTTGTGGGGTGTGCATATGGGACATGTGCCCGACCTTACTTGACTTTGACGTGCAGGTCCGACCCATGCGCCCCCGACGTCATCCCTGCCGCATTCCACATCCCTACACTCGCCCACTCACTCCTCAGTCGCACACTCGCTCGTTCACTACTCCCCCACTCCCTTCCCCCCTGCCTAGATACCCACGTACAGCCCTGCAATACCCAGATCAAGACCGTATTCACCTTCCTCTACATCCACCTCGTATCGCCGTCCCGCCTGACCTTGTCTGTGCTCTGCTCCCCACAGCACAATCCCCTTCCTGCTCTGCTTTCAGCTACTGTCTGTCCCCACTGCTGCCTCGTGCCGTCTTGTACTCAACACCCATGCTCCTCCTTCTTTTAAAACACAACAGAGCTTCCGTGTCAGCTCCCTGCTGACCTTAAGTCATTGATCAGTTACAACACCCGCACCCGAAAAAGCCGCCGGACATGACGGGCGTCTGAAATACGCCAGGCCACAAGACCTGCCATCCTTTCCGTCTCTCGGCCTCAGGGAAGGGGATGCCGCAGCAAGCGCCGCAGCCTCGTTAGGCTGGGCCTCCACCAGGCCAGTTGCCCTCTGGGCCCCCGGCAGCGGTACCGATGCCCATAGGGCTGCCACTCTGGCAAAAGACTATAAGATGCCTTCCGCCTGGCAACCATACCATAGCCCCCCATCCGGCTCCAAGACTGCCGCCGTCCTCGCCGCCGAAAATGCGACCCGCGGCGACAGGCAGTCCTCGTCCATCCAGCCCGCCAGCACATGGGGCAACTCGGCGGCGAACCAGGCATTCGCAGCCGGCCGGAGCTCCCCGCGCGACTTAGCCGCGTCACATACAATGGCCACCCTCGACAGGCAAAAGAGCCTGCGCGCCGCTCGGGGCGCAATGGCCGGTAACACGAGGCCGCGATCCACTTCTACCCCCATGACCTATCCCGATTCGGCCAACGCGGCTGTGAATGCCCTCAGCGCCGCCACCATTGCCCACCGTCCTACCGCCGGTCACGGGACAGACGCAGGTGCCTCCCCAATTACCAAACTGGACCGGCAGATGTATACCTCTAACCCGCCAGTGAAGCCCGAGGTTGACGAACGGAATCGTGAGGCTGTGCTTCACGCAAGCGCGGTCGCTATGGCCAAGAAGATGTATAGCACTCAGCAAAAGGCTTTCGACAACGCAGCTCATGGTGACGACCAAGGGGGCTCACGGCCCAGGAGCGCCGACAGCGATCAGGTCCGGCCGATGCACTTCAACAACCTCCAGGAGGCTGCATACAGGCTTGCTCAGGAGCGGTTGGCAAAGCTCCAAGACGAGCACCAGCGAAACAGGGGCTATCAGGACTACTATGGCGCTGCCGCGTCTCCCGCCTCCCCAGGGAGGAAGTTCACCAAGTTAGGCAAGGCAAGACGACGCTCATCTAGTGACAGCGATGTCGCCCGCCCGGGAACCGAAGACGATCGGCAACGATCAAGGCAGATTCACAAGCAAATGTCGCTCTTTTCCACTCGTCTTTCCGAAGTCGACGAGTCCCAGCGCGCCAGGGACAGGGATGCCCTACTCGCGGCGGCGCAGAGAAATGTCAAGGCCGCCATGAAGGGCATGGACGAGAAGGTGTCCCGTGACACGGGCCGAGTGACCTCGGCGAAACTCAGCGAGTGGGAGCTGAGGGCACATGCCACCGCACAGGCGAGGAGTGATGAGCGCAAGGGGGGTGGTCCTGCTGCTGGGCAGGTCGACCTTGGTGGCGGCCAGTACATGGATCGTGAAAGAGTAGAGGAGATCGCGGCGAAGAGGGTGCAGCCCCTGCTTGATGAGATCAATGAGAAGGCCGAGACAGAGAGGAAGAGGATAGTGGCGTTGCGGGAAGATCAGGAGAAGAAGAGACTCGAGTGGGAGGCCGAGAAGGTGAGGAACGCTGAGGTGAAGGAAAACCAACGGAAGCTCAAGGGTGAGTTTGTCTTTTCCCAATACCCAAACGAGTACCAGACCTGATCAACGAACCTGCAGAGGAGGAAAAGGTGAGAAGAGGTGAGCTCAAGCAAGAGGCAAAGGCAAGAAAAGAAGGAGAAAAGGCCGCTAAGGCTGAAGAGAAACGTCTCGCCCGAGAGGAGAGGGGCCATGAGAGTGAAGGCCTTCCGGGAGCAGCGCGACAGCCCAACGAGGAAAGTGCATCGCATAGGCACCGCATCCTGCCTTTTACGCCCAAAATCCAGACCAAATCGTCATCCGCAAGCAACGCCAAAGGCGACCCATCGCCCCTGTCTCCATCTTCAAATACCTCACCCGAGTCGGCAAACGAGTCACCTACCAGCCGCGTCAAGAACTGGCTCAAGTCACGACTTACCAAGCCCCGAGCGAAGTCAATCTCAGGTAACAACGCCAAGCCCTCGGATGCCGGCAATGTCAAAGCGCCGGGTGGGTTTCTAGGCGGCCACAGGCTCAAGCGTCTGCACCCGGACGGCACGGGAAGCATGACGAGCCTGAGTGAGGAGAGGAGCGCCAGCATGAGGGAGGTTGCCCTCGCTGGGAGGGCCAGCGCACCCGTTGTCGCCTCTGATGAGCCGGGAGAAAGTAGTGGCAGCAAAGCTGCCGCTCCGACCACTACTTGGAGCGGCACCGGGGGCCAAGGCAAGACCGGAGGATCAGCCAGTAGTGACGACGGTACTGGTGGTGAGGGCTTCGCGAGACGAGACCGAACAGGCCTGCCGAGCAGTGCGCCGGAGCTCGAGGGCATCGCACCACCCAAGGCGATTCTTGACCCTGCTGGAGCCGGGAGTGGTATCACACCACGGAGCAGCGTGGGCAGCGGCAACAGGGACTCCAAATTCATCGAGATCATTGACTAAGCAGATCTTAGTGTAATCCGAAGGAAGGGTGCCAGGGGCCCAGGATCCAGCGTTTTATCATTTGTGTTGGACAATGGGATTATACAGGTGACTTTTTGATACCACATGCGAGGCATCGGCGCCCTGCTATGGAAGAAAGCACTGGCGTTATTTGGATTATGTAAAGCACGTCTTTAGCAAGCGTACTTTGCACGATGGTCGTGTGATTAGTGTCAAGCAAACCCAGAGACGCCATAACGTGAAAGGGTGTCCACTCCTCTCACCAATCCGGGCTAATGCGGGATCAATAACTGCTGTAGACAAATGGGAAGTCGGTGACGGGCAAACTCCGGGTTCTTCCAATTTAGGCTGCTCGGATGGACTGGAATAGGATGAGTGATTCGATGTCATTCAGCAATATAGATTATATATTCGGCATGTACATGCGTGATATACGTCATGTCCGATGGTGTTACAGTTTCATGACCTTGTATATGATTGTTGGAACTGACAGAAATGCAAACGACGGCCCCCTTGGCCGCGACCAAACTCACGCCCGAATCCAACCTGAAAAACGCCTAGCAATGTATGCAGCAAATGCCATCAACCTGCACCCGAGACAGCCCCCTAGAAGTTAGTGGGAACGTGGTTCCCGTCGGAATGTAGGTAGCTCCTGGTGCTGCTGGAGCCCTCCTCCATCTTGCGGACATCGGGCTTCCGGCGGGCGCCGTCCCAGGTCTTTGTGCGGTAGTTGCCGCCGTGCTTGGTGTAGACGGCAGGGTAGAGGTCGACGTAGAAGGAGAACACGTAGAAGCTGAAGACCACGGCGATAACCCACTCGAGGATGGCGGCGGGGTTATACGTGCCGCGCGAGGTGAGAACAACAAAGGGGATGGCCAGGGCGATGGTGATGAGCACAAAGGCCAGCTTGATCCAGAAGGAGATGCGCAGGATGCGGTGCTCGCGGTGGCGGATGCCCAGGCGCTGGTACTCCCAGCAGATGAAGATGGCGGAAAGCAGGTAGCCGACGATGAAGAAGCCCAGGAAGAGGTCGTGCAGCCTCGGGTGGCGGGCCGTGTCGAAGATGCTGAGCAGGATCAGGCCGACGGTGCCGAAGATGGCGCACACGATGGTCAGGCCGGACAGGATCTTCTCGCCTATGGTGGTGTTGGGGACGAGGCGGCCCTTGTGGCGCAGCCAGCGGTCGCTGAGGAAGGAGATGTCGAAGAACACGGTGGTGATGACGCTCCCCGTGATGAAGAGCGGCTTGAGCTCCTGGGCACCGACATCTGAGATGTATGCGATCCTCTGGTCGCCCTGCATGGACGGGTAAACTCTGTAGTTGGTGTCGATGACCCCTTTTGTGGGAAGTGATATTAGCACGCGCCCACGAGTAGAAATGGATATGCGCATTCGCATGTGCATATGGTACATACAGTGGAGAAGCAGGCCCAGCAGGGTGCCAAGCCATACGAGGCCGGCGAAGATGGGGAAGACCCAGTAGGACAGACGCAGCATGATGATGGTGTCCCTCTGTCGGGCTGCTATTCGAGCTAAATAGCGACGCTCAGGCTCAAGGTTGCTGTGCTATTATATATATATATATGCCTTCTACCAAAGCTTGCTATATCATGCGATCACGGTCCGGGTCGGGTTGAGGGAGGACAAGTGTGATATGCCTAGTTGGGAGCAAGGGAGGCGGGAAGGATGCAGCAATGCAAAGACGACTGATGAATGAGTGCAGGACGGGATGGGGGGGAAATGTAGTCGACACAGAAAAGGAACATGAGCGGGAATGGGAACCCGAGTAAAATGAATTGGTGCTTGACTGCTGACTGCCGAATGCCTGACTGACTGCCCGAGCCACTGGGACTGACGTGTACGGGAGGATTGGCGGCTTGGAAATTTCCAGTTTTTGCACACTACCCATAGCTGGGTGTTATTACGTCGTTCCCGCCCTCACCTATTATGTTGTTTCTCCTGGTGCCACACAGTCGTCGAGGCCGGCTGGAAAGGGGTGACGTCAGACATCGCCGGGTGGGTCCGTGTCCGTCTAGACTTCTTAATTCCGCCTGCGTTAAGGCCGTTCCCGGGCCCCGGTCCCCTCACGACACCGACCCAAACCCTGCCACAGCACGTTGTGTAATCCATCGCCGTGCCATATTTACACACATGCACAGCTGTGAGGATGGGGGCCAATTGGTTAGGCTCATGTGCAAGCAGTCCCGGTTGATAGACTGATTGACCACATGTGCTGCATCGTACTGTACCGTACCGTCTCGTACAAACATGTCGATATTGTAATAGATACAGACCACATGCAGAGCAGGACCCAGTACTCCCACTCCGGGCACTCGGGCACTCCCGTCCCCGACCCGTACCTGGGGGGCGTGGGTAGTGGAGGGCACGGGCCAGTCTTGCCGGTGGGCTGCACCAGGCGGCCCAATTGCCCCTGCTGACCCTGACAAGGCTGAACTACATGCCCGCCCAGTCACGAACCACGGCCACGGCCACGACCACGACCACGACACGGCCAAAGCCCCCTGCTCCTCGCTTGAGCCGACGACGCTGACCCTCTCCTCAGCTTCAAGGCCAGTGCCCGCCTTGCAGCTTGGCTGGGCGCTTGCGGGTTCAAATCACATTGCAAATTCGCAACGCCACGCAACACAACGCAACGCAACGCAACGCAACGCAACGCAGTGCACCTGCTTCACGCCACCACTCGCACATCATGGCTGCCTCGCCCCTCGTCCTCCCCCCTTCCAACCCCCTGCAGTCCTCGCTCAAGCCCGTCGCCTCTCCCCTCCGGCAGCAGTCCTCTGCTGTACCGTCCGCAAATGGCACGCCGCGATCATCCCGGCCGGCCGGCCAGCCAGCGCAGCAATCCCAACCCTCGCAGCCTCCGACCATGGACCTGGCCGAGCAGATGAACATGGAGGAGCGGAGGAAATATGTCAAAGGCAAGAAGCTCGGTGAAGGAACCTACGCCATAGTCAACCTGGGCCACTCTCGCGCCGACCCCTCGCAGCTTGTCGCCATCAAGAAGATCAAGAAGCAGAAGGAATACACAGAGGGCCTCGCCCCCGACGCCGTCCGCGAGCTCAAGCACCTCCAGGAGCTCTCCCACCCCAACATCATCTCCCTGCTCTCCGTCTTCTCCACAAAGGACCAGAACGTCTGCCTCGTACTCGAGTTCCTGCCTCTTGGCGACCTCGAGATGCTCATCCGCGACGACAAGAACATCCGCTACGGAACAGCCGACATCAAGGCCTGGATGGGCATGCTGACCCGCGCCGTCTGGTTCTGCCACGAGAACTTTGTTCTCCACCGCGACATCAAGCCCAACAACTTGCTCATCGCCGCCGACGGCGAGGTCAAGCTGGCTGATTTCGGTCTCGCCCGCTCCTTCAGCGACCCCTACGGCCTCATGACCTCCAACGTCATCACCCGCTGGTACCGGCCCCCGGAGCTGCTCTACGGCGCCAAGTACTACAGCGGCGCCGTCGACGTCTGGTCCGTCGGCACAGTGATGGCCGAGATGATCCTGCGCGTCCCTTACCTGCCGGGCAGCACCGAGCTGGACCAGATCCGCCTCATCTGCCAGCAGATCGGCACCCCGACCGAGGACAACTGGCCCGGCGTCACCAAGCTCCCCGAGTATATCAAGCCCGCCGACGGCCCCGCTGTCGAAGGGGTGCGCACGAGGCAGGACTTCCTCGGCACCTTCGGCACCGTCGGCGAGGACGGCGTCGACCTGCTCATGAGGACACTGACCCTCGACCCGCGCAGGCGCATCACCGCCCGCGAGATGCTCGAGCACCCCTGGTGGCATGCCGAGCCACGTCCTACTCGCAAGCAGGACCTGCCCCGCAAGGATGAGGAGAGGATGGGCGCTGACCTCAAGAGGCCCGCGGGCGTCGTGGCCGGCGAGCAGGACCGCAGTGGCTCGGTCGCGCGCAAGCTGGATTTCGGCCGCCCGAGGGACTAGCCGCTCGACTAGACCGTGTCTGACTCTAGGCCGACTAGAACCAAGGTTCCAGCCCCCGCGAGCCAGGTTGGCGACAGGGCCAAGGTGCATGCGCTCAGCCAGGTCGGAGGGTTGTCATGTGTAGCATTTCCGTAGGCGTTCAGGTAGACATACCCCGGGGTTAAGGGGCCAACAGAAACATGTGTGGCTTTGAGCATCATTTGAACCAAAGGCTTTCTATCTTCATTTTCCAGTAATTCTTTGGCATCACAATTGATAGTATCCTGGGGATCTTTCACGCTTTCGCTTGCCGTTCTTATTTCAAGGTCTTAAATCTGACGACGTCAACACGTCGCTGTGCCTGTTCTGGCGCACCATGTCCCACTGTAACTCATGCTCACATTAAACAACATTCCATCCCGTACATGGCCCTCTCGACATCCCTCTTGACCTGGTACCAGTCCGCCCTCCGCTCCGCAAACTCATACACCTCCTCTGCGCGGAAGACACCGCCGAAACGGTCGCCGTCGGCGATGATAGTCGCCATCTCCTTGGAGTGCCGTGGGTCGATGAGGTAGATCTGGCTCAGCTCCCGCAGGGCGCGGAAGTAGGCGAGCAGGTCCTGGTTGCGCAGCGTCTGGATGTACTCAAAGTACAGGGTGCAATCGGCGATGAGCCGCGTGGCGCCCTCGGTGGATACGCGCTGACGCTTGATGTGCTTGCACACGGCTGTGAAGAGCCGAAGGCCCACCTCACCGTTGAACACCTCCAGCATCGTCTTCTCCGTGCTGCCGACAAGCATGCGCGTGTGCGAGCTGACCAGGTCCACCACGCGCCGCGCCGTCTGCGTCGGGGACAGGTCCGCGACGGCCGCCGAGTGCCTCTGCCCCTGCGTGCTGCTGCTGCCAAAGGACGCGAAGCTCGCCACGCTGGACCGCTTGTCCTGGGCGCCGAGGCCGTTGCTTCCAGCACCGCCGGGGACCGTGGGCTCGGGTCCTACGGGGTTGTAGTCCGTCGGCAGCTGCGTCGTGGCGCAGATGTACTCAACCTCATCCATGAGCACGTCGATGCCCTTGTTCAGCCCCGCTGCCACGCTCTCGTCCAGCATTTGCTCGAATTTCTTCTTGGCTAACCCGCTCTGGTCCAGGAAGTCGTTTCGGTCCGCGATCCGTGGGGAGGCCAGCAGCTGCTGCTCGTAGAAGACGTCGATCATCTGCGAGATCAGGTCGCCCACGTTGACCAGCTCGATGAATGTCACCAGAGGCGCTACCCCACCCTGGGTACCGTGGTCTGTCACCTCGCGTGCCTTGTAACCCGCAAGGTGGTCCACGGCCTTGTCGAAACCAGGCTTGATGTGTCTGTAGCCCAGGATACGGAGGAGGCTGACGAAAATCTGTGCACACTGCTCTCGCGCTTCTTCGCCGGCCTGTCCGCCGAGCTGGATCAGCACGGCGGCGCGCCCCAGGCTCGTCTTGGCCATGTGGACGAGGTTCAGCGCTACCTCGATACTGAACAGGGACTTGATTCCTTCTAACCGCGAGGCCATAAGCGCAGCCTTTGCTGCGAGCTCGTCGGTCGGTGCCTTTTCGGGGAGGGGGCTGGTTGTCCTGTCCGGTACGCCTGCACCGGATGCCTGCGACGCCGAGGCCTGAGGAACCAGTGACGTACCGTTGGAATTCGAGGCCGGTGTGGATTTGGTCGTGGTTGAACCGAAAGGAGACGTGAGCAGCTGTCCGGGCAATACCGTGACGGGCATCATGATGGTCTTTTTAAAGGAGCTCAGGAAGTCCTTCTTATCCACGGGCTTGGTGAAATTCGACATATAGAACGACTCGACTGTTGCGTCCTGCTCCGATAATTTTCTTTCCCAGTTCCCAACCTCCTCCTCAGCCTTCTTTTGAAAGAATTCGAGCTCATCCTGCAGATACAAATCCAGGTGTGGCTCTACGACCCTGTACGCTTGCTCTTTCGACTTCTCCTCGCTTTCCTCGGCAGATATTTGTGGTACTTCAAGGGATCTGAGGGACTGCAAGCACTGCTCGAATATGCCAGACACCGCCCTAAGGTAGGATTCGATATTGCGTTCCCGGGCCTCGTCAAACAGTGAGGTTGCATAATCCATAATGGTGTCCTCCCTGACCTTGTCCACGAGCGCCCAGAACACCTTTCCTGGATCTGGAAATATCTTCTCCATGACCAAGGCCTGCTCGCGTAGCTTGCCTGTTAGCACCTCGAAGAAGAGCTGTGACGGCCCGAGTGTTATCCCATCCGCGGGTGCCTTGTTGATGCAGTCCATCGAGTTAGCAAGGACCTCTCTATCCGAGAAGATAGGGTGCTTATGGATGAAGAGGTCGACACCGGCCGTACTCTTCAACATGTCCAGAACATGTGCATACCGCCTCATCCGGCCATCGACGTCCCAGAACTCATAACCCTGCTCGAATTCCCTTAGTACGGCGCTCTCGAAGATGTTGGTCATGCGGGTAAGCTTCTCCTCGCGCTGAGCCCAGCCCGATGCCCAGTCACTCTTGGAGAAGACATGTAGGTTCGCCAACATTTGCGCCTGACGCTCGGGATCTCTGAATGCCTTGAAAAGGGCTGGATCTGCATGGCTCTTGGCTCGTACTAGGTCGAAATAGAAAGGTCCTAGTGCCCCGTAGACTTTGCCATACTCCTCTCTCGCATGGCCCCGCACGCTCTTGACATTCTTGAGCACTTGTAAATAGTCATCAGGATCCTGGAGTGGATCCGAAAGAGGTTGCCTTGGGGGTTGCGAAGTACCGGTTACGGCCAGTGTCTCGAAGCCATCACGCAGTTCCGGTATGCCACTAGCTGGGGCGGATGGTTTAGCAAGAGTGCTGCTCCTCCTCCTTCTCTCCTGCTCGACAGAAGCGTCGAAAAAAACGGTTGCGGACTGCCTCTTTGCGGCACCTATCTGCCGCCCGGCATCGGCAGCGCCCTGGCTGTTGGCTCCGGCGGCGGCGGCGCGCTCCTTGGCATCCCTCTCCTGGGCCTCCTTCCTGCGGCGCACGGCATCGTCGAAGCGGCGGCGTGCCTCGAGCTCGTTCCACATGCCCATGCTCTTGAGGCGTGCGACCCATCTCGTGTCGTCGTAGACCATCTCGCGCATGCGGCTGGAGGCGCGGGCGAAGCGCATGAGGTCGGAGACGGGCAGGTAGTCGAGGATGGTGACGAGGATCTCGGCGGGCAGGGCGGCCTTGGTGTCGATCATCTCGGTGGCACGCAAGGTGTTGAGGATGCTCGTGTTCTGGGGCCCGGGGGCCCTGCTGAACCTCGACATGATGGCGGCTTCCGGTTGTTTGGCTCTGCTGGCAAAGGCGAGTCGACTCGTGGATAAGAGGGGGCTCGAGACTGCGTGAGCCTTCAAGTGCGGCCGTGACGGCAGCGATACAGCAAGACGGGGGAGGTTGCGCGTAGTCGAAGCCAACCGCAGGAGATGGTGCCCATTGTTCTCATGGCAGGGCAGGGAGACAATTGTTCGGACGAGGAATGCACAAGGACAACAGCTCAAGAGTGACGGAGTGAGAGTGAGGAGGGGTCCCCACCACACTAGACTGGCCTAGCCAAGTACCGGGCGAGCTTACCCCTGAGCACCCGCATGCGACAGGCAGGACCCGGGCAAGCTGGGTACTTCCGGCACATTTCGTTCACACTCGGATGGTCCCGCCCCCAAAGCTGCCAGAGGCATTGCTTTGCCCATCCGTTCAGTCTTGGTTGATGTGTTCATCCCACTCCTGCCACACCTTTCCTTGACTGTCATGAATACAGTACATGTTTTTCAGTGAAACTTGCCTAGGGCATTCGTATTCGTGCCATATAGCACTGCTGGCCGCGCAGCAACAGCGGCCGATTCTCACTGCACTGACTGCACAGCTTGGTTCATGGGAAAGGAAGTCGTCACGTTCTGAGCACGTGCATGGTCTATAACTATTCGATCCGTACCTCTTGGTCCACATTTCAGAGCGCGCCAGAACGGTTCTTGCCGAACGTATAGCTGCATTACTATGCTCCGTTCAACAAGCCTCAAGGCCGGCTGGTGAACCCCTCCTGTTGGCAAGCCCGGCCAGAACTTGGACCGACGGCGTGTGACGGTCGCTTTCAAATGTTTCAAAGCAAGAAGCTACCTTAAGGGCCGCTATTTCTCTGTAGGCTGACTGACCTCACGAATGATGCTGCAGGATACAGCGGTCCGCTGAACTCCATGTCGTACCTGCAATAGACTTAGCTCCACCAGCAAGGGGGAGTAGTGAGTATATATTGCTTGTATGGACATACCAGTAATTTACAGCCACACAGATGCCCTCCTCCGAACAGGACTGTGACACTTTGTGGTACCTGTTCAGATGTCGCCGGGTTTTAGCGCTGCCCGTCATCTGGGGCGAATGACCAAAAACTGTACAACTCACCACAGGGCCGGAAGATACAACATGTCGCCTTCTCGCAGCGTGACGCGCACTGGCTCCGCAAGCCTGGAATAAGGTGTTGCATTCTCGTCCGGCTTATCAGGGTCCCAGATTGCAAATGGCACAGAAACATCCTCGTAACTCTCGCCGCCATCCATGACAAGATGCAACCGCCTGTCCTGCTGGTCTCGCACATACGTCCCCGGGCGGAGTGGCTTCTCATTGACGCATGGATGGCAATGCGGGGGCATCAGGACGAAATGCTTTTGTCCTTGGACTTGTACGTATATGTTTTCGTAATTGTCCTTGTGGAGGGCTGTCACTGAACGAGAATTGCCGACCCTTGGTTTGAGTGGCCGATGCGTCAGACCAGATTCCGTGAGATGGAAGGGCGCCGCCTATCAGTTCCACCTTGTATTCGACTCACCACATATTGATAGCATCGGGCTCTTTCTGCACTACAGCATTCGGAGTCAGCGGTCAAAGGATTCCAAGGATTAGCTTACTGCCAATAAAGCAAAGAGTAGGCCACAAGGTCGCCGGAGCCTGTCTTCAAACATGCAGCCCCTGAAGTCTTTGTTGTATAGGCTGAAGAATTGCATATGTTTGTTCTTGAAGGGGTAGGGTTTGTATCTAGAAGCTGCTTACATGCAATCCGTGCAAAGGGTATGTCACGCTGAACCTGATCGAAGATCGAGATATACTCGTGACGAAGGTTGTCATTTTCTGAAACGATGTGATGAGAAACTCATAGTCGCGGCAACAAGGAAACAAGGGCACTGCTCGCGCTTACGAGTCTGAGCATATCGTATCTCACTGCCCGGGGGGAAGGAAGCGTCTGTCTCCTGACGCGCGACGAACTCAACAAAATCGGAGAAGGGCTGGTCTTCCTCCCACGGTTTGGCAAAGACAAGCTCGCCCTTCTCGTCTTTTGTCGGGGCATCGGCGTTCCTGACAACGTAAGCCATGATTAGGACGTTTCGCGCACGGCTCCAGACGGCGGCAGCTGCTCTCAGGCACACTCCAGGGAGGAACAGAAAGTGAGATTTTACAAACCCATAGGGAGTCACTGCGACATTGACGGTCTGTTCGGCTAAAAGGTCCTTGAGGTGGGCAAGGTTCCATGTCTTGGTTGCAGTCCAGTCGTTCGCCCCTCCCCTAACCACGAAGGGGGTGTTTCTTGAGACATATCTCATGAACTCGAGCGGGCTTGGTTCCTGATCGAGCTCGTCAACGACGGAGGCGTTGAGCTCATTGTAATTGATGAGCAGCTCAGCCAGAGGGTCGGAGACTGGTGCCATAGACGCCAACTCCGGGGCAGCAGAATATACCGCGGCACCTCAGATATGTAGGGATGGTATAGGGGTGGTAGGCCCGTTCCTGGCCCGTTCCGGGGACGATGCTGCGGCGGGTAGAAAACGTGGGTGTTTCCGTGCAAGTGGGCCCGCCTGCTGCTGCTCTTGGGACGGCGCACGTGGCAAGGTACTCTCAGGCTACTGAATAAGATCTTGGCCTATTCCGAAGGCCCGGAGAGGTCTAGATAAAGTCACATTGAGGGTGTGGTGGATGCGGGTCGGGGTGCAGAACCGTCATGATGGTTAAGGCCCGGGTTTTCGGAGGGACGGAGAACCCAATCAGAAGAGGGTTGGGGCAGGCTAGCGGTCCAGCTGCAGGGCACTGGGCCGAGGGGTGACGGCAAAATCGGCTGATGATAACCCAAAGTGGCCTGACAAGAGGGCGGCTGCTGGGCCCTCAACAGGGCTGCAACTGGGTCTAGAAGTCGACAGGCTCTTTTCCGGTGCCCAAGGCTCTGCGATGTATGGTAGCTGGCGGCCACAAAACGGCAAATCAAGGCGACCCGGGACACGGTCGGGTTTGAGAGAGGCGGGATATAAGACAGGCTGGTGATCCTGTCGAATGTTCATTTCTGTCGAATGTTTATGTAGCCCAGGCGATTGAACAGTCGACCCTCCCGGATACTCACCATGATCTACCCTCGCTGTGACGAGCCGTGACCTACCTAGGCACGCCATCCTCTGCCAGTTGGCCCGAAGCCAAGTCGCATTACTGTGATGCATGGTGGGCACGCTCGATGCTCAGGGCGGCGGCTGCTGCTGCTGCTGCTGCTGCTACTGCTGCTGCACTTGTTCCTGCCGGGGGCGGCGACGATGGTTCCAGTGGCCTAGGTGCTGGCAAGACTCAGGCCACAGTCGCCGTGGGGGGCGGAGGACGACAGTATCGTATGGCGACATGAGCAGTGGCGTCTCGTGATAAATCTGAGTGGCGATGAGAATGACAGTGACGATGCTCGTGGCCATTTACGCCGACACGCGGACGTGCGGACGTGCGGCCGAGAGGCTGGAACCTGTCCGTGTTGGCGAACGTCCACGTGTGGCGTGAAGGTCGAAAGACTTGGTCACATCTGAACCGCAACCCGACCGAGAGACAAGCCTGGAGAAAAGTAGTGGGCGGGCAGACCATCATAGAGAAGGTGAGCCCCTCGTCCTTTCCCTTTTGTTCGGCCGACTCCTCCCAGACCACTGCCGCAGAAAGGACGGCAAGTGCTTGCGACACCTGTTGCCTCTCAGAGTTTCTAGCGAAGGCTCTTCTTAAGTTTCCCAAGACAGTTCACTCGTGGTCACGCCACAGTTGCTTGTCTTGCTTGTCTCTTGCTTGTTCATACACACACGCTTGCTTTCCCACTTTCCTTGAAGAGGCACCTCCCTCAAGCATCTCGCCCTCTCTCAACTGCCTCACACCCTCTGCACATTGTCGTCCATACCGTCTGCCCCTCTTCGGCATCGAGCCACCGCGGTCCGAGACGAGACGAGACGAGTTAGGCGAGGCGAGGCGAAGCTGCACGGGACGCACGGGACGCACGGCACAGGACACCGGCCACCTGCGGACTGAGACGCCGATCACCAAGGCACCACCGCACTCCTCCGAATCTGGGGAAAACCACCAGGTCTCGGGCCAGTGTAGCATCCTGCACGACAGAATCGCCTGCAGGGAAGCTTCCGACTCTTCTGCCAGTTCCCCTTGCGCGTCCGTGCACCACCCAGCCAGGACAAACTCTTCCTCATCCTGGCCCACCCACCCGGCCAGCCTGCCAGCCTGCCAGCCTACGCAACACGGGATCCAGTCCAGTCGGCAATACTTACTGTACTAGGAGTCAATTTTCCCGTGGGGTCTGGCCTGTGCGACTGCATAGCAGCACGCCCGGGTACGGCTGGGCAACTGGGCGACTGGGCGACCACAGCTGGGTGCAGCGTTCCTGAGGTTCCTGGGTCGTCTCCACGAAGCCAAAAGCCAGGACAAACCAGACTGCCAGCTGCTACTACGCTACACAGTACACAACGACACCCCTGCATGCGCCTCCACCCCACCCTCGACGTCAACTCGTCCAGATCCCTCGATCCTTGCCTGCCATACGAACTAGCAAAACCACCCGCCGCCCGGGGGCGACCAACCAGCACCTGGGACCTTTTGAAGCCCAAGGCGGTTTCGCATCCCTCAAACCCCTACTGCATAGTTGGCATAGTCTCCCGTAGACCACCTACACATGCGGAATAGTGTTCGGAGCGAGAGCCATCTATTTCGATTCGCATCCCACCGCACCATACATCGCACCATATCGCACTCGCGCCTCAGCATCCCGCCCCAACGCAGCCCGCAAGCCCATCCCTACTCGGCAGAGCCTTCCGAACCATCGTTGCTGTCATCTCGGCTTGCCCCATATCCCCTGATCTTAACTGTTCCCTTACCCCCCCCCCTTCCGCCCTACCGCTCAATTCGTACCTGTCGCATGCGCATACAGAGTGCAGCTGCTGTGCGGTCACAAGACAGTTCTGGTCCATCAACACGCCAGCATCGACGAGAATTGGCCGCTTCCTGCCCGTCAGCAGCCCTAGGCCTCACGAGGCAGAGGGGCTTGCTTCACTTACGCAAAGCGCGGAAAGCTGCGACGATACCAAGCCCCTCCGCCGCCGGCTCACATCAGCTCGGGTTGCTCATCTTGACTACACCAGATAACAGCATTTAGGCCGCCGTGCACAGAGTTGTCCGTGCCGGCCATCTTGGGAGCCTGCTCGGCTGCCCTGCCGTTTTCATTGGGTGCTGAGTCCCCTCGCTATCCATCTTCCTGTGGGCCTTGGCGCCGTGTCGTCTCCCTTGGGCCGGGTCCATGGTGCCGCACACCTGCCGATCCACTACAGCTTTTAGACTCCAGCCCATCCGTCCCAGACGAGTGCGCCCGCCCCAATCTTTCGCAACGGCCGCCCTGCACCACGAGACCATTAAGGTTCCGTTCTCCTCTCGCGCGGCGGAATCCTCCTGTCTCCCGCTGTGACTGGGTCTCAGTAGCCTCAAAGGACTGGACTAGGTCGTCTTGTCATTTCCCCCAATCCCTCCGCCACCCCGGAGCATCAACCCCCAAGTCCACCTCGCATATTTTGTGGCCACCCTCGGCCGTCCTTGGGCTGTTGTTGCATCAGCGAACGAACGCAGCCAGGCCGCTTCCTTCCTCGCTTCTGAGTTCCTTCATGACTATGTTTTGCTAGTCTTGGCTGTATCCGTACACACAACTTTCGCCGTCTTCGCGCCAAGCATGAGCTGTCCACCGTTTGCCCCTCGCTCTCCTAACATCCGCATGACCCTTGGGCTTTCTCGGTGAACCTGCTTGTGATGATCTGGTATCTCCTTTACCCGCTCAGAGGGTAGGTCCCCTCTCTGTCTCTGTGTCTAGCCCGCCCCTCTCGGTGCGCCCCAGCATGACGTGAACTCTCTGGTTAACCTGATCTACAGGACGACCGAGGCCCCTCTGTTGCCACCAACCCACCCTCTTCGAAGCGCACTGACCAGATATGGGAGATACGCTGCACGGCACGTCCTCGCGACATTGCTGATATCTGTGGCCGTCGCTGGTTTTCTCATCTACCCTTGCCCCTTTCTCTACACTACCGACTACACCGTCGCTGCACCTAACCTTCCTCTCCATGTCTGGACCGACGCCCAGCCTGTGGACGACAGGCCGGCTGTCCAGCCCGATGTCATCATGCGCACGATATGGGTGCATGGGAGCTATATGGAAGCACTCGACCGCGAGGTGCTCTTGGGCGCCCTGGAACTGCAGGATGCGATACTGGGGCCCACCACCGACTTCGATCCTCGGCAGCCCACCGGTGGCATTCCTCGGCTCGAACCGGAGGCCGACCTCACCGGACGGGAGAGAGATGCATTCCACGTCATCAACGGCCTTACGAACCAGTCATGGTTTTTCCACTCTCCTCTCCAGTACTGGGCTTGCGACGCCGGCAGCATCGCGCGAGATGAAGACTTTATCAACACGGTCAACGAGAAGAAGACACAGCCAACCTCTGTCAATGTGACTCTGCGGCATTCGATAGTATTTAGCGGCAAGAAGTTCGAGGACAGGCGGCTCATCGCTGCCGATGCGCTGGTCATCACCCTGCTCCACCTCCAAGACTCGCCTGTGGGGAAGCAATGGAGGAGAAAGACTGCAGAGTCTGCCAAACGCATGGCAGACAAATGGGACGTTTTCCCGAGGGATGGCGTGTCAGCTGGCTCTCAGCTTTTCGAGTTCCAGTTTCGTCCGATTTCTATCCAGGATGCCATTCTACTGTCTTTGGCCTACTTGCTGACGACCACTTACTTCTTGCTGAGCCTCTCCAAGATCAGGGCGGTCAAGTCCAAACTAGGCTTGATCGTAACCGTGGTCGCACAGATCATAATGTCGATCATCTCCAGCTTGACTGTGTGTGCTCTCTTCAGGATCGATCTCTCCAGGATTCCAAGGGCGGCCTATCCTCTAGTACTTATGGCAATGAGTTTGGAGAATGTCTTTCGCCTGATCAACGCCGTCATACTCACACCATCTGATCACAACACCAGCAGCCGCATTGGATATGCCTTCGGCGAGACGGGCCATGTAGCGCTTGCCAGTGTGGCTCAGAATCTACTAATTCTCTGGGGCTTGGCCAAGGTGGTCTCTTCCGGCGTGTCCGCATTCTGCACCTTCGCAGCCATCGCAATCCTCTTTGACTTCTTCTATCTTTCGACGTTCTTCCTCTCTGTCCTCAGCGTTGACGTGCGCCGGACTGAACTTGGCGACGCGCTAGAGAAGGCTTCGATCATGAACAACCGTCTGACTCTAGATGGCCCACCGCGCCAGTCCATTTTTGACGCCATTCTGCAGGGGCGTATAGCATTATCGACGCGTATCGCGGGGACCGTCGTAATGTTGGGGTTCGTGATTGTGGCACAGTGGCATTTCTTGGAAAGCGGAGACGCGCATAGCCCTGCAGGGCTTTGGCGACATTTCTGGAGATCCCACAGCGCAGAAGACTCGCCTCCTTATGCTCAGATACACCAAGCCCGAAGCCCGAAGTCCTGGCTGCGTCTGCAAGACCACGAGACGGCCAAAGAAGTTATCAATGTCATCAAGCCCTGGGCTCACAGCTACATTGCTCGCGTCCATGATCCGGTGGTGTTCGTGCTCAAGGGCGCTAATCGGAACCCGCCCGCGGGCATGCGCTGGTTCCCAGACGCAGTCTATGATTTCACGCACCATCAAATCACGCCTTTCATAGTCACGGTACTCGTTCTGGTGGCAATGGTCAGACTCCTAATGAACTACCTACTCTGGGATGAAATGGCGGACGTCAGGGGCGAGGATGATGTCGACGAGGAGCCTCTTGTTTCAGTCAAAAGTTTGGCTAATGGACACCATCTGGACATTGCAAGGCTGTTGGTCGCTCCCGATAGCCACGTGGTATCCGCTGGGCTTGACCGAAAGATCAGGGTGTGGGACCTGCAGTATGACTTTGCAAGTCACGATCTAGATAAGCCCAGATCCCCGATGGACAGCCCCTTCCCTATACAGGCGATGGCAGTCGACAGTGCCTCTACTTGGTTAGCAATCTTGTCAACGTACCGGGTCCTGCTCTGGAGCATCTCTAAACAGGAATGGGGTCCTTCGGCCCCTGTGGATTTATACGGGCAGAAGCCCGAGGCCTTCTTCTTCGGACCCACTAGGAACAACTCACGCCTTTCGATTGTCATTGTGAGACGGAATGGGACCATGACTGAGATATTTCCCGACATTCTCGAGCACTCGGACCATTTGATCTGCAAGAGCCCTCTGATCTCTTCTGTAACCATCGCGGAAAAGCGTAAGTCCTTACCTCAGAGCTCCCTTCCAAGACCATGGGAGATGTTGCCCGAGGGCCCCGCTGACCAATGCTTATCACCACACAGCAGCTTCACTTCAGTCCGAGCCCCGCCTTTCCGTCGTGACTCTGTCACGACGCTCCTGCATACACCGGGTCGACTACGTCGACGGCCTGTGGATATCTTCAGAGGCGAGAATCATTGGCAGTACCCTCAAGGAGCCGCAGGCATTGTTGCCTGTCCAGGGCTTCGCGTCTTACATGGTCGTCGGGAGTCAAGGCGTCGACCTAGTCGACCTCTACTCCTCTAGAGTCATGCATACTTTCCAAACGGAAATGATACAGCCCAAGTCTCTCAAGTTTGTGTATCAGGGCCAAAGATCGGGCCCGGGTGGTCGAGGAACCGTGACTTCTCTGACACTTGCCTACGTGAGTGGAGAGGACGGCGAGTGCGTACTCCAGACTTACCTACCAGGGGAGGATTTTGATAACATCTGTTTCTCGGACGAATCGGGTGCGCGCGTGCGGTCTAGTTGCGTGTGGGGGGAAACCAGGCTCATCACTCGGCGGATACTCAACCCTGGTGCATGGACACCATTACGAAACGGTTGCTTTATTGGCATCAGGAGGAAGGAAAGAGAAGATCGAGGCTCTCCGATGAGAGAACGACTACCAGCGTTTGCGCAATCTGGCCTCCGTAGACGTGGACATGCCGACCCCTCACCGAGAAGAAACAAGGTGGAGGAAACTTGGGAGATTTGGGTAATAAGTGGGGTGGAGAAGGACGGAAACGTTGAGACCACACCGTTGGTCGCGCCGGACGACCCTGCCGGACTGATCATATCCACGCTTGGACCTATGATCAAGGTCGGCTACAGCAGTGCCGCTGTTGGCTTTGGAAATGTGGTCAAAATCATCACGGTCGGCCACGAGCGATTCGACAACGTGGACGATGAGGGAGCCGAGGATGTCAACTTGACGAACAGGCGGAGAAGAGCACCACATTCGAGACCTAGAGTATCGTCCTTGTCGTACAAGCAATACCAGCGTTGAAATGGAGTTTGGGGATTGTAATATCAGAAAAAAGGCAGGGCCCAGGGATTTACTACA
This sequence comes from Diaporthe vexans, assembly GCA_021188095.1. NCBI lineage: Eukaryota > Fungi > Ascomycota > Sordariomycetes > Diaporthales > Diaporthaceae > Diaporthe > Diaporthe vexans. The sequence continues at coordinate 654,802 of JAJLLZ010000009.1, forward strand.
GAATACCAGAGATACCAATGGACATTATACAGGAGCAAGGTGGTTGTGATTTGAAGAGAAACGGAAATAGGGCAGGAACAACATATACATGGCTTAATTCAGCATACTGTATTTTCTGGTCATCTTTATTCCTTATGGCAGTGTTTGTGTCGTAGGTGACGGTCCTTCAACATCCCAACGTTCTCAGAATACTTCAGCGGGCTTGGCAAAGCTGCGGCGCTAGATTTGTAGCTAGCTGGCCATCCGCAATGGTTTCTCGCCGTGACATGACCTATGTTCCTGAACATCTGTAAGTCGATGTGGCACCAGAGATGGATCTGCGGAGGTGTAGTCACGGCGACAATGTACAACCTCTCCTTGATGTGGTTGTGAATTGCTTGGGTGGCCATGGTCAGTTAAGAGTGGAGGTGCAAATGAGCCTGTATACATCAGTCTCCGTGCTGATGTATTGCCTCAGTCTTCCCCTGCTCAGCGGCTGGCCCAACAGGCCACTGCGTCGTCCTCTCCCAAGATGGAAATCCGCATGTCCAGACCAAGCTTCCAAAATGGGTGCCACTGCCAGAAGCCTCTTCCCGGCCTTTCCAAATTCTGACAGAATACCGTCAGCCCCAGTCTCAAGAGAGAGGGCATCATTGAACCGGCCCTACAATCCCGCTCCGGTCAAATGTCTTGTGCTTCCACCGAAAATGCATGGCAATACCTACTCCTGTTGCTCGGTTGAAGCCGTCATGACCTTGCCTGAGTACTGAATCGTAAGGAGACAAAGGGGCCTCTTCGACCGTAAGACCCGAAACATGTACACAGCTCTGACCCTATTGCGCGCCGGGAGCCTGTTCAATAATCTTCTGGCTTGTCTCCCTCTCCCAACTTGTATTTCAACACCTCGACAGGGACCATACGGCCGGTGAGGTTGGCAAAGTCAGCCTGCATCTGTTTCCAGCGGTCGCCCTTCCTGCTAGCATCCGCAATCGCCATGAGGATGCAATCATCCTCGTCAAACTTGTCGTCCGCCTCCGGGATAGCGCTCTTGTCGGTGAGGAGCCGTCTGGCGTAGCTGCCGATGAAGACCTTGGTGGAAACCTCTTCGGAGCCGGACTCGTAGCCGGATTCGCCCCCGGCGGCTGCTGGTGAGGTCTGCTTTGGCTTTTTCTTGTTTTTGCTCTTCTCTCCACCCTCCGTATTTAGTATGCCAACAGGTGATGCCTTTGGCGCCTTGACAGCGTCCTCGTCGTGGCTATCTGGGTCCTTGTCGGCTTGGGCCTGCTCTGCCGCGGTGGCCTCCAACTTGGCCTGGAGACGGCCGAGGTCGAATAGCCCACCAAGGGCATCAGTCGGCGCATCCTTGTCCGTATCAGTAGTGGCGGCAGCCGCCTCTGTGCTCTCGCCGGGGCCGCTGGTGCCTGCTGTCTCGGCCGTCTTGCCGAGCGCCAGGAGCTCCTTGTGGCGCTTCTGGAGCTGCTTCTTTGGGCGGCCCATGAACTTGGCAATCACGCCCCATGACTCTCCATTCTCCTTCCTGGCTAGGAGCTGGGAGTCCTCTGACGGGTTGAAGTCGGCATTGTCTGTTCCTGCGCCTTTGATCTTGAGGTTCTTGATCAAGCGTCGGACTTGGTCGCTTGCGTCTGTCACTGCTCCGCTGGTTGATGCGTCGGACGCTTCAGACACATGGCCAGCCATCGAGTCGGATGTGGCGCCATTGTCTGAGTCTGTATCGGGCTCGCCTCTCTCGTTGTGACTCTCGCTCGCGTGCTTCTGCTTCTTGGCCGCATACTTTGCCTTCAGCTTTGCGATGTATTCCTCCTGCTCTTTAAGCTGCTTTTCGAGCTTCTTGCGCTGTTTGGCCTCGGTGGCAAGCTTGTCCAGCTTGGTTGCCTTTTTGCAGCACCCCTCTAGCTTCTTCTCGGGCTTGACCTTCACATTGGTCGTTGAACATGCCTTGGACTTGCTGGCTCGTATCGACTTTGTCTTCGTAGCAACGGGCTCTTCACTTGGATCGTCTTCCTCTCCAACGTCGTATGAGCTTGTTGCGGAGAATGGAACCCTGGCCTCGATTGCCTCCTTTTTCTTGGCACCTGGCCAAGCCTTGTGCTTGGGCACCATGACGGGAGCGCCACCTGGGATGAGCAGGTTGAGTGGCTGGAGCTTACAGTCCGAAATTGCAACGCGACTGCCGTCTTCGCCCTTGATGGCGAGATCGGCGGGGGGAGCCATCACGGTCAGGTGAGAATAGAGCGGTGAAGAATGGTGATAGTTGTGGGGGTTGAGAATTCTGGTGGTTGTGGAGGGTTTCTTGCTTATTTGAGGTAAACAAAAGGTGGAGAGCGCAAGGATGAATTGAAGAAAACAGAAATTGAGGCACTAGAGGGTGTCATTCCCAAGTAGGCTACCTGAATTCAAACGCTTCACTGTCGATCCTCTGTGTGGATTCTTGGGAAGAACTGGCATCAGGCTGCAAAGCTGAGTGAAAACAGGCAATTCTTGGATTGAAGGGCTCAGCAGCTCGTTGGTACTGGTCAATTCGAAAAGGAGGAAATGTACTCGTGAGACAAGATTCCTTCCTTTTCACCTCAGAGTTGTGATGAAATGGTTGAAATTGTACGTAAATGCATCATTACGCCCATTTGGCCATCGGGCTGCAGGAATTGTAAAACTTCTGGGCTAAAACCTCACAATCAATAGATGCTGTAATACAATCTGGAGTGCTGTCACCAACGTCACGAAATGCTCTGCACATTCGTGAGACCGATTCAGCAATTTCTACCGTTCTCGAGAGGCTGTTTTCGTGGCCGAGAAGCGAATGAGGCACAGAGTCTACTCGAGTAGCCTGCATGTGTTCGGCATGTGCCCTCTGCGCCTTCTGCGCTTTCCACCTGGGCAGCCTTACCAGTGCCACCAAGTTTTGGTGCAGTTGGGCATGATAAATGTAGAGTTCACAAGGGAATCGTTTCTCTCTATTCAATGTTCTTCGATATGGTCAGCACTACTACCTCTAGAGAGAGACAGAGGATAGTTCTGGGCACAAAGTTGTGAACAGCTTTATCCATCATCATACGGCCTATCATTAAGTATTCACCGAGTATTCCAATTTGATTTCTGCTGATTATGTCGAGGGCTTGAGGCAGAATGATGGGTTTTCTACGCGAGGGAAAACGCTGCACAGGTCTGTAAATGTTTAGCCACCCAGGTGGGTTTATTATGGCTTCTAAGCTGTATCTGTACAAAATTGATTACACGAGAGACTTGTGGCAGAATGTCCTTGGCATGCAACCACAAGATAATACAATGCCATTGTACCTCTACTAGATTGTCAAGATCTTCAATGCCGCGGAGACGTCTCCGTCGGTGCTGCTGGTTGATATGGTTGGGCCAATCACATGTCATTCAGATGTGATTAGTCAGTGAATGCCATGGACCGTACCACTTGGGCCCTCGCGAGTCAACCTCCCTCCCCGTCGACGAGACCACTCATTGACAAGGCATCTGATATCACATGCAAGGTCACAATGGCATCTCTACCCTCGCTCAGCACCAACTATTCTACGGCAATCAAGCTCATTGATGAAGCTCACGCGCGAGATCCCAACAAGACCACGGCGACGGATGGCTCAGGCGAGGTACCGTATGAGCTCCATTATGCCCAGAAGATGACGCGCTGGCTCGCCCAACGATGTCCGGACGCCTCTCCTGCACTGCAAATTGCTTGCAGGGCACAGCATTTTAGACGGTCTGTCACTGCCAACCCGCTCATTGACCGCGATGCGTGGACTGACAACCCGGCAGCTGGGAGCTACCACGAAGCAGCTACCCGATGACCAGGCCTGGGTATCTATCGTGGCGGACAAAGCAGAAGACCCAGGCTGCGGCCCAGGTCAAGGATCTGCTCCTATCCATGGCCGAGCCGCCTCCAGAGGTTGACGTCGAGCGGATATCGGCCCTGATCAGCAAGAAGGACCTGGCCACCAACGAGGAGACACAGGTGCTTGAGGACGTTGCGTGCCTGGTGTTCCTTGATGACCAGCTTGACGGTTTCGAGTCAAAGCCTGATAACGACGAGGACAAGGTCATAAGCATCCTGCGCAAGACGTGGAAGAAGATGAGCCCCAAGGGCCGTGAGATGGCGCTGCAGATGAAGCACAGCGACCGGGCGACGTCTTTGTTGCAGAAGGCTTTGAAGGGTGATGACCAGTAGAAACTTGGAGAGCATCCAATGGAAGCCAAGTCCCAGTGTGCTCCTCGAGCAGGACTTTTACGTGTCCTGATTCTAGCCAGCAAGATCGCCTGAATGTGTGTTCCAGACTGGTGCCAGCGTCCAAGTGGAGAGGTCACCGTCCGTCCGCTGGTGCCAAGACGCGACCCTTCTTCCAGCTCAGCAGCAGTGTCGGAATTTCGGGAAAAGAGGCGTGCAACCCAGTCGATATAGAGTGCTGACCAAGGCATGGATCTTGCCTTGATGATGATAGGTTTCCACTCGACCAGTTGGAGGTAGCCTATGTGCGGTTGGTTGAACCCTGTTGGTGGTCTGTTGGTCCTCTCGCTGCGGGGGATTTGGGCTTGCCAGACAGACCAACGCCGCGCATAAAAGGCGCAAGAGATCCTGTACCGCGCAATGTGAGCAATGCGAACCACAGAGCAACCACACTTTCTTACCCCCCTCCCCTTTCTCTCTCTGTTGTAAAAATGGCTAGCCCTTCGACACTCATCAAGTTCGACGTCTGCTTGTACAAAAAGGATGAGGTGTCTTATGAGGATTTCGCTGAATGGGCGACCAAGGTGTACCCTGTCAAGGCGAAACCAGTCATCCAGAAGTACGCGGTGAAGTGGACACAGGTCAGTCGCGCACACTGTTGTGTATTGTCATTCCGGGGGGGCAATATCGAGCTGACAGTGCGGTGACTTACTCGGATGTAGACGGTGAACCCGCCACACTTCCGAGAGCCTCTCCGGCATGCTCTCAAAACCGACATGGGTCGGCCCGGCTGGTCGATTCCCGATTATGACATGGTCACAACATACTGGCTCTATAGCCTTGACGACCTCGGCGTGATGACCTCGACACCCGAGTGGGCAGAGCTGGAGGCGGGGGCGCAGGCTATAACCAACATGGACAAGGGTCACTTTGTCGTCGGTCATGAAGTCGTGCACTTTGGGAGTAACACGCCGACCGCAGGTGCAGGAGCTCCAGCAGATGCTGCCAGCCCATGAGGTCATGTCCACTCTGCCTCACTTCAAACTGGCAGAAAAAAATCACATTGATCGACCATCTGTATTATCTAAGGGCTGCCCAGCCTACTACTGTTGTGTAACCTTGGCTTCCGGAGGCGATCCGTTCCAGACCCAACGTGCGTCCGCCTCAACCTCACATCCTCCGATGCTTTGACTTGTACGCGGTCTGGTTGTATGGCGTCGAGAACCACTTTCTCTATTAATTAAGCACTACCACATCCGTTGCCCTCCAGGCAACGGGCCCAACCCCAAAACACCCCCAACTTGATCAAGCAGCCTGTTTCTCGCGGCGCAGGAACTCTGGCACGACCTCGGGGAAGGTGTCGACCACCTTGCGCGTGGGCTTCCACCCGAGCTTCGCGATCCTCGAGGCGCGGATCTTCATGTTGACGCCGTACATGATGGCGATGTGCATGGCCCAGGAATCGGGAGGAGGCGGCGGGGCCAGCGGGTCGTACTCGCCGTCAGGCCCGGCAAGGCTGATGCGCGCGGCCTCGGTGACCGACACCGACCTCATCTCCTCGCTCTCGATGACGCCGTGCTGCTTCAACACGGGGGCCAGGCCCCTCATGAAGTCGGAGAAGGAGATGTCCTCGCCGGTGGCGAAGTAGTAGGCCTCGCGGCCCCACAGCGGCAGCGTCCCGGCCTCCCTCTGGATGGGCTTGCCCGCCAGCGCGGCCAGGGCGTCCTCGACGAGGATCATGTAGATGCCGGCCAGGTCCATGACGTGGACCCAGGCGTGCCTGTTCTCGCCGGGCGAGATCTGGAAGCCCGACTTGAAGGCACGCGCGGTGGTCAGGATGGCCGGGGTGGTGATGGGCGTCGGGTGCTCGATCGACGGGCTCATGCCGCCCACGAAGCCCGGCGAGACGATGGCCACGTTGACGTCCTCGGCGCCGTCGCGCACGATCCGGTCGGTCACGGCGTGCGTGTGCTTCTCCTCCAGCGCGCTCAGCTCCGGCACGTCCGTCAGGTCGTCCCACCATCTCGACCCGTTCTTGCCCTCGGGCTCGTCCCAGATCAGCGACGCCCCCGACGTGTGGATGTAGTACGGCGTCTGCCCAGAGCCTGCCTTTCGCGACTTTTGCCCGCGCAAGATGGCCCTGATGCCCTCATCGTGCGTGATGTCCGGGCCGGCATTGATCACCACGTCCGCCTGCGAGCTGGCCTCCTCCATGATCTTGTAGTCGCAGAGGTCGCCCAGCACCGTCTGCACCTGTGGGTATTTGGCCACCAGGCGCGACGCCTTGTCCTCGCCACGGACCACAACCTTAACCTGCACATCGCTGCCATGCTGCTCCAGGATCTTGTGCAGCACTGCGCCACCGACGTGCCCGGTACCGCCAATGCTATGTGTGGCCCGCGCATGTCAGGTCTTGTGTGCTTGGCTCACTCTTGGGGGGGGGGGTTGTGGGGTGTTGCGATCTCTTACAGTAGGATTTGAGGCATCTTGTCTTCACTTCTTGAGTTCAACGTCTAACGTCTTACGTACGGGTTGCTTCGTGTCGATAAACCTCCTGGACAGAAACGACGTTTTAAGCTGTTCTAAGGCGAACTTTGTTGTCGCCCCACTTATGCGTTAGATTGCAGCTCGTTGCAACCCATAGTCCCACATAGGACACTTGTCCTATATTGGCCGAGGAAACGATTTGAGCTTTGAAAATGTAACCTTTGGGCACACCCTTTGTCGATCCCTGACGTCTCTATTTCCGGTGTTCCCGCCGTCCCGGGTCGCCGCTCGGCAGCGCCCCCCTACTTCTAGCACCTAGACAGACACATGTGCCTCTGGACGCTCCTCTGGAGGGAGCGCACAAGGATACTTGGCGATGCATTGATCAGTCCCGAGTGCAAAGCGCCTCACACATTCAGAGAACTGTGACCCGCTCTCAAGGCGTAGATCGCATCCCAGTCATCTTGTTCCCGGCCAGCATGATCGCCGTTGACGTCGCCACTCGTGACTGGAAAATGAGTTTCATTAATTTTGTTTTTGCAATTAGGGGACAGACCTTTGAAGTCAGAGAAATTGAACATGGTCATTTGCTAGCAATTTTGGGGCAGGCAGATTGGATAAGAATCATATGCCCCTCTTCGTCAAGTTGTCAAATCGTCACGGCCCAAGCCCCGGATTTGTCCCCATCACCAGGTGGCTTGCTTTTATAATACGGCCTATTACACCCCGCAGTGATACGCCCCCCACGCATGTGTAGGTGCTCATCTAGGCCAGCTCCCTCAGCTCCCGGTCGCTCTTTACAGTGGGCATCTCGAAGTAATGGCCTCCCTCGTGCTGGTGGTATGCAGGCTGCACTGCGCCGTGAGAGCCAGGATTGGCATAGCTTTCAGGTCTCTGTTGTTGCGGCCCATCAAGCACGGTTGGCAGGACACTCTGTGTTGCGGCGGCAGGGCCGACACTGGTGTTCGTCGCCTGGTAGGCCGGCGGTATGATCCCGGGGCTCTGGCTCGGAGGTGGGGGGCTTCCTGCTGTGGTTGAGGTAAAGATATCCTGAGCAGTACTGAGAGGGCTGGGCTTTGTGATGGAGCTGCGATTGTCCATCACGGGCGCTGTCCCGACGTAGCCGGTCAAGGAAGGCGTCGGTTGTATATTGGGCTGGTGGAACGCCTGTTGCATTGCTGGCTGCGAGGGGGGTTGTTGCGATTGGGTGCCCCCAGGGGACATCACTGGACCGTACGGGTCGTTGGCTGGTCCTTGATGGTGATGATGGTGATGCCTTCTCCTTCGTAGCAGGAGCACCAAGCCGAGGACAAACAGCGCGATGATAGCGACCCCGCCGACGGCTCCTCCAACAATGGCGCCGACTGGGGCCGAAGAGTTGGTCGGTTTAGGCGGCGGGGGCGTGGTTGGGTTGCTGGCCGTTGTGGTGGACGCAGTAGTGGACGACCTCGAGGTGCTTGTGCCGGAAGCACTCGTACTGCTGCTGTCCGGAGTTGTTGATGTTGATGATAGGCCGCTTATGGACAAGGTTGGGCTGTAGACTACGCTGTCTGTTCCTGCCGCCACTCCACATCCCAGCAGAGTATATCCAGTGAAAACATCGTCCTCATAGAGATGCGTCCTACAGTAAGGGTACTCGGATGACCCGCTGAGAAGCATTGTTAAACACTTGTACCGTACAAAGAAGGCTGGTGGTAAGACCAAGACGGGGACCTACCACCACAAAGTATAGCCGTTGTCTGTTGTGAACAGGTCCTTGTCAGAAGAGTCGAGGCATGTCGTCCAGATTGAACAAGTGGTCGACGTATCAGGGCAGCAGCCGATGTTCGATCTCACTGAATTATAGACACACGCGGAGCTGACATCGCAGTACAGAGGGATGTCTTTGTCCTTGTCAGTGGTGCTCGAGAGACATGTGCCCGGGCATACATGCCTGGATCGCCGTTGACATACGCGCACGTATTGTCTTGGCCCGCTCTTTTATGCTCCTTCGCTCCCCCAATCTCCGGAGGGCTGGTTGGCATCGGACTCATGCCTAGGAGTGGCATCACAGCCAATGTCTCTTGTGCTGGGGTCCATCTTGGAGCATCGTTGGCATTCCATTTGAAGATGGCTGCTTCAGCTACAACAATGGAGCAGTAAGCAACTGCCAGACCGAGGCGACGGCTCATGATCGAAAAGTGCTGCAATAACTTAAAGGAGAGCAAGTGAATCCAAGACTCGGCTCGCTCAAAGAACGAAAAGCAGATTCGTTAAGAGAGAAATGGAACAGCTGAAGAGACATTGTCCGGGGCTCGATACGTGTCAAGTACTCAGAGGGCCATTGAGGCTCTGCTGCCAACCTCAATAGGTTTCCTCCATCTGGTATGTGCTTCCGGACGATGGGAAAACAGTGGAATACGCCGGCTCGCTCACAGACACGGGCTTTCCAGGTGGAGGCTCCAGGATGTCTCTATCCGGGAAGTGAGATCAGAAGCACTCAGCCGCTTCTGGCTCTCCGAAGCACTGTCTCACATCGCTTACCAAGTTTGGCCTGAAGGATGCCAGAACAAGTCTTTGGGTCCCTCGGGGTCCCCCAAGGACGAACAACCGCGCTGAAAGCACACTGGAGAGGGCATAGCAGCTTTCTAGGACTCGCATGGATAGGTCCAAACAGAGACCGAGAAATGCAACTGCTGGGTATCAGCTCCCCTGAACCAGCCCCAAGCGACGATGGCGGCATCTAGCGCGGCGATAGACTGCGTGTTGGGCTGATTTGGGGTTCGCGTGGCGTCCAGCTGGAAGCACATCTGCTCGGGCGCCGCATCCCGGCCCAGCATACAAGATGCCATCATGAGAAATCCAGGCAGATTTTGCAGCTTTGTGGCACGCGACGCAACAGAGGCCGGCTCGGGTGCTGACGAATTATCGGACGGCAAGGCAGAGCGGCACTAGAAATGGTCACGCCATGAGGAAAAGAACAGGACGGCGGTGTCAACAACACTGTCAGAACTTTTGGTGGCAGCTCAAATTCATATATTTCTCAATCCAGGTTCGGATAGAGAAAGACGCACAGCGACCCAGGGCGTGCGAAGCCTTCGATTTTGACAACTTTGCCAAATTTGTCTCAGGTTCTCCTGCCGTCAGCGCACTCGCACTTGAGACGATTGCCAACGTGACACGCCTTCTGTCCTGTAAAAGAAGCGGTCGTATCCAAATGATGCCGAATACTTTGGGTCAGCCCGTGCTGTTGTGCTTGAGAACACTTGAGCAAAGGATACAAGCCCAACCACCCCGTGTTGGCAGTTCGACAGCCAATGGCCAAGGCGATGCTAGCCTGTCTGCCATACCCTTTTCAGCCTTCAATGTTCCCTCCAGCCCAAGTGCGCCGATGGGTGACGGTCGTCAGTCTGGGTTGACGCGTGTCAAAGAATTCATCACACGCATGGCAACGCTCTTCATGGGGCTCCGTCGACGCTCGAGGTCCATGGCCGGCCTAGCTTTGAAAGGCATATCTGCTCCGATATCAGAATCTCCAGCTCAGGCTTAGAGCATATAATATAGGGTTCCATTGTTCTGCATGGCCCCCGCTCATGAGATCAAGATTCTGCAAGATACCGATCGGGTGGTGTCTGCCTCAGTGAGGGCATCCGGAGGAAGACTGATGCAACGAATTAGCAGCGCTCCCGGTATATATCAGGAGAAGATGGTGTGGAGACTTCTGAGGGCGAGAGAGGAATGCAAACCCAAACCAGCTTAAGCATAGAAACGCAGTTCGTCTCACTGTGACGTTCGAGACCAATTACAGCCCACCGACGAGTGACAACACTGAAGCGTCACAGATCATCGCCCATACCCCGCAAGGTCGTATATTTCTAAGCAACCCCCTCACCGCAAGCTCAATAACGGTCAGTGCCCTCAGGTTGGGGGAGGGTCTCGCCCGGGGAAAAGCTCACAGCACTAACGATTGACGACATGCCATCAGCGGTAATCACTGGTGCCAACAGTGGCATTGGCCACGAATTCGCCAAAGTCCTGATCGATGCAGTGAGTCTTCAGGATACCCTTGACCACCACATAGTGTGATCAGTGAATTGGGGTTGACGAAAGAGGGCAGGGATATGATGTTCACGCCGTAGATGTTCACGCCGTGGATGTGAACCACGGGGAGAAGCTCAAGAGCTTGGGCTGCGCGACATCGCAGCTGGACGTAGCATCCGAGGAGTCCATCCAGAGGTTCAAAGACCAGTAGAGCGACCGGCCCCTCGATCTGCTGCTGAACGTTGCAGGTCAGAATGCGAAACCGACCACGGGAAGCGGGAGGGACCACCGACGGGATGCCGGGATGGATGGTCGCTAAAGGAAACCCGCAAAAAAGGACATCTGGAGTGGCAGACCCAGACCACGACTCGCTCGACAGCTTCAGCAAGGACTCTCTCACACGCACCTTCTCCATCAACACCTTCGGCCCCGTCCTCCTCACGCGGGCCCTCCTGCCCAACGTCCTCAGATCCTCCCGGCCGCGCCTGGGGTATGTCAGCAGCCGCGTGGGAAGCATCGCGGACAACAGCTCTGGTGGCAACTACACCTACCAGTCGTCCAAGACGGCCCTCAACATGATCTGTAGGAACCTGGCGGTGGAGCTGAAGGCCGAGGGTGTCGTGGTGGTGATCCTGCACCCGGGCATAGTGAGGACTGATTTAATCCCGGGGGCGGGCGACGTCCCAGGCGCCGTCGAGCCTGATGAGGCAGCTAGCAAACTTTACAAGATCCTTGTGGACAAGGAGATCGAGGACACGGGCAAGTTCTGGCACAGGGAGGGCGAGGAGCTACCGTGGTAGGGCGACGAAGCGCGCGCATTGCAATGTCTCGCAGCTCGTATGAGTACTGGTATTAGTCTCAGAGCCCGCGCCTTTCTCCACTGCTCGACACCTTGCCGATGTCGACAACTGAACTGCGCTTCCCTCACTGACCTCTTGGCCAATCTGTCGGGGTCAACTTCGGATGGAGTGTCAAACTTAGAACTTGATCGCGCTACCGTCGCCCGGACTGGGGACCGGGGACTTGTTCTCGGCCGGCCCTGGACGATTTGGAAGCGCCAGCGCTAGCGTACCTACCAAACCATGAATTTTATTCCTGCTGCTTGGCTGTGAGTCTGTGACATGCGCCGTTGCCGGTGCTGTGTACAGCTTAGGTGAAGCCCGGGGGACATGGGGTTACGTACTTTGTATACAGTCCCACTCCAGCGCTTCGTAAGGCTAAGAAACATCCTGGATCGTGGTGACCAGTGTGCAAGACTGAACTCTGTCTCGATGACAATAGTCCAGGTCACTCCACAGCAGTCTCCTATCCGGCTTGCCAGGTGACAGACAGAAAGCCCTGCCCGGAGAAGCTCTCGGCGCGTGTTCCCCCATTTTACAGTGATCAACACGTCGGCCGAGCCTGCCTTTCCTTTCCTCCCTGCGAGGTCGCAAGCCCATCCTGTCCACCGGAACATGCCCGAGCTACCGCCGATGTTGCTCTGCCGCGGTCCGGACCACGCCCCCGAGGCCCAGCGTTGGTCAATTGCTGCGTGACTCCGCCGCGAAGTCCACTTGTAGTGGTAGCCGGGTTGAGCCTGCTCCCTGCCACCAGCAAATGCAGTTGTGTCGCCGAACAAGACAGGCCGTTGCATGTTTGGCATCAAGCAGCCACGTTACTAGCTCCCGAAACAGTCGTCCCGTGTCCCTGGGAGGCAGCACACGTTGCCCTCAACCGTAACGGTCACTAGTCCTCGGCAAAGATTATGCAGTGCACAGTCACTCATGTTTCTTGGAGGTTCCTATCGAGTCCAGCCCGGCCAATGCTACCTGCGCCTTGGGCATCTGTCCAAGCCTCGGCTGTCGTATTTTCTCACAATCATGCCCTCTCGCCGGTAAGCGCTCATACTGCGCCCTGGCATGGGAACTTGAAACCCGAATTAATCTACTGTGTGCCAAGTCGGGAGACCGGATGGTCTGAACAGAGGTGAACAGAGGTGAACACAAAATTGGGGAGACGAAAAAAAGGAGGTCCAGCCCTGTGTCGCTGTAAGCTTGATAGCTTGTTGATGTACCGCCCAACTTGATAGACCTCGGCACCATGGCCGTATACGCGCAGCTCTAGAGGAGCAGATGAGCATCGGAAAGCAATTTCCCTAGCAACTTGGTTGCGTGGCCGCACAGTGAAAATGGGCCCTTTTACCAGATCCAATTGGATCCCGGCTTCAGTTCATGATTGTCCACGCAAGACAAGATAGACGTTGACAATGACCCATGGCAGGTGCCATGGGTGTGAAAGGCACTCTGCAGTGGAGGACCTGGGACCGGAGTTGCCCGGATAAATTGACGGGCTCCTTGATTGTTAGGATTTCCAATTCCGGAGGCGGCCGTAGAGATAGCAGAGTTTCTCTGTGTCGGCTTAGACGTAGACAATCATGGCGGTTCCATCCATGTTTTTGTGTTCTCCCTCCTGGTCGAGGCACAGCTGTGTCTCGGCCTTTGCCTGGAGAGACAGTCGTCGAGCTTTATTTCGACCCTGTCACTTGCCATCCGGCCTTGCAGGTGAGAAAAGTGGTCAATACCACACACTGGTCTAAAATGAGGCAACATAGGGCCAATTGTCATTTTATGGAAAAAGTTTACATCCGAGAGGGCCCTTACTGGTGTGGAATGCGACACATCACTTATCAGAATTCACAACGATGAAGGTGCTGATCATTCGATCCATATGCGGCCGTTCCTTCGCCCGAAATCGACGCGAGATTTGTGAATCCGCCTCAAGAGATTGCACGGCGCGAACACGATGAAAGTCAGCCTTCGTGCTGGTAGTGGAATATGCGGACGGCTGCCAGCTACCGACTCGGGTTTGTAACTTGGTTCCTGCTTACTCGCAAAGTCAAGAGACTGTCCCGATATCGCACAGTAGGTGGCCCTTGAGCGTCCAACATAAGGAGAGGCAGAGGCAGAGGCAGCTCTGCTCAAAGCCATGACTGTTGGTGCAACGTCGCGGAGTGAATTTAAAGTGAGGCGCCGGAACATCGCAACGACTTAGCTCAGCCATGACTTTTGACAGCTCACAAGCGAGAGACCCAATATGGAAGCGTCCCACGGGCCTAAATGCGGCAACTGTAGAGCCAGCGCACCGGTGACGAGGTTATTTCGGGAACGAAACAGTTCCCTCTTGCGAACAACGCTGCAGTCTCCGAGACAAATCAGGCCATGCTGACGACACATTGAGGCCGGAGTGTGAGACTGCCCTGGGATAAGCAAAATTGCAGCTGCACGAGAGTGGCTGATAGCGGACGCAGCCCGCCGGAAATACCCAGACGGCATAGGGCAGAGCCTCAGAGGATCACCGGTGGCTGGTAACCCCCCGGATCACTGAGGCAACGTTTCGACTAGGAATATGCGGTAGGACACCCAACAATAAGGGTCTCAGGGACCACACCGTTGTCCCACAGGTGGCCACCCCTTCCAAGGTAGGACAAATACCACCGGTGAGGTCAAAGGGCTCCATACGGATACAGCATTGCTGACCCGGGTTCATGACGCGGGTGTCCCGAGCCTCGGAGCCAGGCACAAGGAGTGAAATGTTGCATGTTGATAAACCACACCAAGCGCCTGGAGCCGTTCGTGCAGTAATGATATTTCATAAGCCTACAATAGGAGCTGGGATTGCTGTGAACATCTTGCCACCTCCGTGGGAAGGTTGAACTGCACGGTCCCGTCGACTTGAGGCTGTCGAGCAATGGAAACTCGTGGCCAACCCCGAACTGACCTAATGGCGTCGACGGCGGAGATGTTGGAGATGCTGGGACTTGGGACACGGTGATCTTGGGGTTGCTAGTGTATCATGCGGTGGCTAGATCCATCCAGGGCCTTCTGATGCGCCAACTTTCCCCCAGTGGCAGAGGAGACAAGTCTCAGCGAACGGGGGAGGGGAATGCATGTCAACCTTGTAGAACAGCCATTGTGTACAGGCTGGGTTCTCTTTGCCGGCTTCACCCTCCTCAAAGTCACTCCTGGTCATCCATGGTATCGGTGGCGCAGCGGTGGATACCTTGGGAACTGACACAGCAGAGAGCGCGGTCTGGCGGTCCGACAAAAATCGAGGCAACATGCTTTTTCTCTCAAAACTGCAAGTCTAGTCCAATGGATAGCCCTTGTATTCCGGGAATAATTAATGACGCACGACATTGGGCCCATCGAAGTCATTAGTCGTGTTTTGGTGTAACACATATCCGCCGAACTGGAAACATGCAGGGCCAACTTCAGGAGCATGAGATCCCAAGATGGCTGACTTGGGGCGGTGACGCGCGAGAAGACTGTATATTCCCGGCGACACGTACAATTTCTCTATCGGAGCAACCTCAGAGCCCAATCGAATCACAGCCAGGCCCCCAGGAGCTCGCGCCTTGCTGGGTGGGGACCGGCCCTTGCGGCGGCCGTAGAGCGTCGCACAGGGGCTCCTCCTGGTAGGGAACCCACGCTGTAGGGCGACGGGCCTCGACGAGGTCGGTTTCGCCAAGTTGCCACTAGACTGTGTGTAGAATGCAATGCCCATTCGCCTTGTTCAAGGACAATGAAATAGCGATAGGACGAAGCAACGGCCACGGACTGGTCGATCGTACCTCAACGGGGAAGTGCCCTGTGAAGATTTATGACGCGCAGCAGGACAACTGCTACAGCGAAACACATGCAGTAGATTTCAAGCCACTGCAGAACGTGGCCAAGAGAGCTTGGTATTACTTCTCTAGCGAGTGGTACTGAGTGTTGGAGCGAGCAGACCAACCGAATGCCCAGAAATATGATTCAAAGCCATCAGGCAGCGTGCTGGATGCTCTTTGGGTGAAGCATGCGCGGTAGGGACACGCGGCATGCATGGAGCACCAAGGGCACCAAATTCGGCGTTTCCATGGTATGGCATGGTGAGGCAAGTCTAGCACCCGTGGGCCATCCAAGCTAGCGTCGCCTCTGAGCCCAGTCTGCCTGGGTCGGGATGATTGGAGCCGAAAGACGAAATCACAACAGGCATGGAGGCTGGCCGCAGCGGGCGCGGCCGTGGATGACACTCGTAAGAATAAGGCGGAGGAGCATAGTCGTTGAAAAGTGTATACATGGATTCGACCGATAGAGATCATGGTTGTATCGGGCCGGACGCAGCGCGTAGTAGATGGCCATGAAGAGTTAGCATCGGGGGCCAGTTTGGAAGGTTGTGCGCATCACACGCATGAGATGGGATGCTGATCGGCCTAGCTGGTGGTGCATGCTCGCATGATGCTGGTCTGCCCTCGCTGACCCCGTTGAAGGTGTTGCGGTCTGTCCGGAGTAGGTTGTCCTGTTCGTACTACATGTGGTGACGGGAGCGCAGGGGTGGTGACAAGGCTGAGGCTAAGCATGATGACATCTCCGCAGGCTCCCAGGCAGCTCCCACAGGCACAGCAGGGTGCCCAGAGGCGGGCAGGCGGTCATGTGAGAGGAACTCGCATGTGGTGAACCGACGGTGGTGAACCATGGGCGGCGACACGGCGGTACGCGACGGGATGGACTGGAAGAGCCGTGTCTGACGGCTGACGGCTAATGGCTGAGGGTTGATGGCGGGATCTGGTACCGGCGGGAGTTTGACGAAGTTTAATTGATTATTATCATCGGTATTATGCCGAGCGGTTGACGTTCCGTCTATTATGTGGGCCTCGTGTCGTCCCTCTGAGTCTCGGTCAGGCTGGCCGGTGGTGGGGGGTGTGGGGGGGGGGGTGGTAAAGTGGTGGAGGACGTCAAGCAGGAGGAGCAGGAGGAGGAGGAGAGCATGGATGAGCACCACAGTAGCTCCCCAGGCACGGTAGCAGTGCAGGCTAGGGAGGAAAGGCAGGCCGTGAGGACATTGGGCAGGACTAGGTAGACTACGCCTATGTGAGGCTTAGGACGCGAATACGTGGGTCTAGCGCCGAGATCCCCAGAGGACGTTGTGACTTGTGACGGCGAGGGTTCCCGTGGGGGGAAATGATGGCCGTCGAGTTGCGACGGTGGTCGAGAGTTAATGAGCAAGAGGCACAGGACGGCCTGAAGCATGCTACATTGCACCGTGTCGGCCAACGGTGCCAATGTCCCAGTGCCCCAGAGTCGTGGCTAGCGAAGGGGTGAGGTTGCAGTACCGTGGTTCGTGTCGTTGGTGTCCACGGCCGGCCGTTCGCCTCTTGGCCCCTACTGGGCCTGGCGCCCACGCCTGCCCAGGTTCCTGGCAGATGAGGTGCGCTAGCCGTGGGCTAGTCGGGCTGGACGGCATCGACAACAAGCCGGTAGCGCCAGATCCAAGGTGTCAGTGTCAGTCGGTTTGGGGCCGGATCCCTCCAGATGTTCGACCTCGTCCTTGTCGCTCGCCCCCCGGAGCCTGTCCTCCCTCCCCACCCATCTCTGCACCTCTACCTGCCTGGTGTCCGAGCAAACCCTGCAGGCTGCTACACTGCACGCCGGGACAAGCCCACCTGCACTGCGCTGTCCTGCGCTTGCGCTACCGCTACCGCCACCGCTACCGCTACACCTACGAAGTCGCAGGAGATACCACGATAGTACTGCGTCGAGAAGAGAGTGCCGACAGTAGTCGACATAGGCCCTGCAAAGCAAGACGCAGCGACACTGGCGCCTATGCAGGGCAGCCCTTCAGAGGCAATTCGGAGACCTGGAGACCCCAGAGTTTCGGGGCATTCAAAGCGAAACAGGTCCCAGCCTGCAGCACCCAGCACCCAGCACCCAGCACCCAGCTGTCGAGATATTCCCGACCCTTGAGGGATGGATTTTGACGGGTACTTTGACCTGCACACCCCACACTATAAGTTGGAGAGGCACTCTAGAACATTCACTCTTTCTCTCCTTTATGCCAGAAGGGTTAGTTACCTGTTAGGCAACAATACATATAGCTCTATAATTAGAGCTATTCCTCTCTCTAAGAGGAATTTAGAAGTTTAGACAAGCAAGATAATCTATAAAGGATCACTCCTAACTAGTTATAAAGCCCTTTTATTTTTCCTACTAAGCACTAAGTTTTTAATTAAGTTAATCTCTAACTTAAGTAAGTTTCCTCTACTATACTAAATATCCCTTATTAGTAGGTAGATAGTAAATCTTACTATAGTAACTAGTACTATAGATAGCAGTTACACTACTTCTCTTCCTAAACAACAGCTTTAGGGTAAGAGTAACTATATAGTCTAGTATCTTAAGTTCAAGTAGGAGGCCTAAGATATAGACATCTTAGATATCCTTACCATAGATAAAGATATAGTTAAGGAGCTAACAGAAAATAACTATCTTATCTATACTAATAGTAGTATATTAGCTAATTCTATAAATACCTACTTAAAGGAGGTTAACCTAACATAGAGCCTACTTAAATAGTAGACTATACATAAGAGATAGGAGACTTCTAAATAAAAGATTTATTAGGCTAGATAGCTTTTAAAAAAGTAGGTATTACCTACTATTCTCTTAGAAATTAAAAACATAGAATCACCTACTAAAGTATATACTTATATCACTAAAACATACTCTATAACAAATAAATTTACACAGGAATAAATTTTATAAGACATCCAGCAAATACATTTAGGAAAATTTTCAACTATAACTATATTCCTTAATAAATATCATATTCTAAAGTCTAGGCTAAAGTCAGTTAGTTACACAGCCTACTCAGATAGGTAGATAGTAACAAACATTTTATTTAGTCTACCTATAGCCTACTAAGACTTTAAAGAATAGTATAACTAGATCTATATAAAGGATAGTAATAGTAAATATAATCTAGATTTTCTATTTAACTATCTCCTTCTAAAGGAAGTATCAGTGAATAAGGAAAAGGCACAATAAGAACAGGCTAAGATATATAAGTAAGTAGTAGCTACTAAATAGTAGTAGTAGCAGTAATAACAGTAGCAATAGCAGAATTCGAATTACCCTAATATAGGTAATAATAAAGATAAACCTAATTAGTCTTACCTACAATATTTAACTTATAAATAAAATAAATATAATAACTAATTATACTAGGTAATACACCCTAATTAAATTCCTAAGAAACTTTAGGGAATCTAAACTCCTCTACTATTAAAGGATAAGGAGGAATCTACTATTACTATAACTATAAAAAAGGAATAGTCTTTTTTATCCTTATCTACTTTAAATTCTAAAGGTATAAAACTAAACAGATTAGTTATACTAGCTACTTTATTAACTAAATTTTTTTAAGTATTATATTAATTCTATAGCTTATTAGCAATAATAGCCCCCCTTATCCTTACTACTAAAGGCTTATATACTAACTAGTATATCTCTAAGTTAAACTCTATCTAGTAGAAGATTATATAAATCCTTAGTTATATTCTTAACCCTTAAGTTACTTAAGTAGACTAACTAGTTATTATTCTCTTAATATACTATAACCTTAATATCTAGGGTTAGCTAGTATTACTATCTATTTAATATACTATTAAGTATATTCATAGCCTTATTATAAATAAAATAATCTCTCTCTAGCCTACCAACTCTAGTATTACTATAACTAATATTATTAGTATAGTTAAGGACCTAGATTAGCCTCTAAGTTAGCTAATAAGGGTTAAGTCCTTAGAAAATACTATTAATCTATATATTTAAGCTCTCTACACCGGATTAGACTAAGGTTATTTTTCTATTATTCCTCCTTAGTCTCCTCCAAACTCACTATCTTTCACTACCTCTAATATAACTCTAAGACTAGAGTTCACCAAGGTCTTCTTATAGTAGATCTATAAGATTATTAAGTTATAGAAGATTATTATTATTAGATATAGTATCTAAAATAGTATTAACTTAGTTATCTTTAGTACTATAAGCAACTCCTATACCTAGCTAAAAACTAATATTAAGATTATTAAGGTAGCTAAGAATTTTATCTTAGTATATCTATATATTTAGCTTTAAAACCAGGAGCTTAATTATAAGTTTAGTATAGACTATAGTCTACTATACTACCTAATCCTATATACTAGTGGAGGAATTATTATCTAAGAAGACTATATTAGAATACTATAGTCTCTTTATTAGTTTCTTTAATAGCCTAGTTATAGTAGGTTCTATCCTACTAATTCTTAGGAGGATATAAATACCTCTATAGTATATAGTTCACTAGCTACTCCCTCCCCTACCTATATTAGGGATATTATTAACCCTCTTAGTCAAGAAGATATTATTTATATAAGTAATAATATTACTATTATTCACAGACTATATTATAACCCCAAGGTTAAACTAGGGGAGCTACTTTAATATTTTAAGATTTAACCTATAAATCTTATAGGTATTTTTTATTAGCTTAAGGTTATACTAACTATTAATATACTAAGGGTATTCCCTCAGACCCCTATACTTATTTAATCTATCTACCCTAGTAATAAGGCTCTACCTTCTACAGGTAGCTATAGTTTTAATATACTAAATAGTAACAACAATAACTCATCCTCTAATAATAACAACAATAACTAGCCTTAAGGTATACTAGTCCCAACTCTCACCTCTCCCATTACCCTCACTAACCTCTTCTAAAAGAGTAGCTTATCTACTACAGAGGTTATCATCTAAAAGGGAAGTTAGAATAGTCTACTAGGACTTATAGTAGTTATCAGAAAGGAAGCATCATCTAGGTATAAAGACACTATCTTACTTAACTTAGGAGTAGATATATATATTTTCAATAATAAGAAGTAGTTTAGAAACCTAACTATACTTAACATCTCTATTAAGTTAATTAGACAAGATATATAATTATCAATCACTAGTAGTAGTAATATATCACTAATACTTATAAATAAGTCTAGTAGCTAAAAGTTACTTATAATTACTAATATAGTACTTACCCTACAGGCTAAATATAATATTATCTCCCTCTCCTAGCTAGGTATAAAGGAAGGGCTTACTAGATAGTAGAACAAGAATAAGATTACTATTAACCACAACAATCAACAGATTAGACTCACCAAACAGTTTAATAGTCTTTTTCAGCTAAAGCTTCACAAACCTACTACTACTATATCTTCCTCTAACTACTTCATCAGCCTAGTAAAGTATAACAGTCCTATCTAGCAGTACTATTATACCATAAAACATCTTTCTCTTCCTAATATAATTATCCTCCTTAATATTAGCAAGGGTCTTCCTATTACTAAGGCTTAGATTCAGAAAGTTATTACCTCCAGGGAAATCTACCCTATTTATATAATCACTAAGGTACTAAACAAAGTCCCTAAAGAACCTACTTAATAGTAAGAGACTAAAATAAGCATACTAATATATATCAACATATAGAGACCCTATCCCATCAAGTCCTATAATAAACTCTATTACTTTATATTCTATATAAATAATATAACCTAAATTACCTCTAAGAAGGGATTTTAGATAAAGGACTAGATTCCAGTAGTCTTTCAATTAATATATAATACCTTTAAGACTACATTCAAAGTCACTATTCATATATTTTAGTTTAACAGTAAATTCCATCAAGGAGCAATTAATAGGTACTTAGAACAATATAGTCTTTACTCTAAGGTTACTATAGCTTATAATTACTATATAGGTAGAATATATAAACATATAAACCAGACACTACACAATAAAGCTACTCCTATAATCTAGAAGTATACCATTACTAGCCAAATAACTAGATTAATTATAGAGCCAGCTCTATATATAATTCAAAACTTAAAGCTTCTAGAAAACCTTTAGTTAGAGGTAATACACTACAGTATATAGACAAAGAACTAGTCACTAATAAAGACCCTTCAGAACCAAGTACTAATCCAGCCAGAGATCTTCTCTAGTATACACTATATTCCACATATCTCTCCACTATCTACTCCTACTAGTTCTAGTAGTAGTATTTCTTCATCATTAGAACTATCATTATCTAATATATCTAAACAATACATTAAGACCTACAAGTATATTACCCTATAATAGACAATATATAGTATTAAGCCAAAGCTTAATCATAAATAGGTCTAGGAGACCAAAGTCTAAGTAACCATTCTACCAGAGACTCAAGGTATCAGTAAACTTCACACACCTAGGGGTTAGCTTAAACAGTTCATCAGTATAAATAATAAAACTATCTACCAGGTCTAGAATAAGAAAAAGTACCAGGTCTTTCATACTAGCAAAGCCAGAGTACAAAAAGACTATAGAGAAGAAGACTCACACAATAGTAAGACCTTTACCCAAAGATAAAAGCAGGAACAACCACAAGATTTTATACTAGTCAAGATTAGTAATAATAATAACCTTTATTTAGAAGTAGAAGCTACTCATCCAATTATAGACAAAGCAGCTACTAGCAAGAATAATATTCATTATTAGTTCAAGGACAAGAATAGAAACTTACTTAATAGTAACTTCTCTCAGCTAGAGGAATAGGATACTAATCCTTAATTACCCTTAAGAAATTAACCTAACAGTAATAAAGAAAATATTAATAATATAGTTTCTAAGTTATTAGACTCTAATAATAAAGACTAATAAATAAACCTAGAATTATATTTTTTTACTACTATAATCTATATAGTCTTAATAGAGAACTCTTTATCTAATAGCTTATATATCTTATCTACTAATATAATAAATAATAATACATCCCCTACTTCTAAAAATATTAATACTCCTAATCTAGTTAATTATACTCTAGTCTCTAAGAGGATACTAAACAATAAAGCAACTATACACAAGGGGGAGGTATACTTATAGTATACTCAGTATCTAATGCACTATCTTTTCATCAAATTTATTAATAAAGATAAAAATATATAAACTATAATATATACTTACTATATTAGGACTAGGAGATAGACCTATCTTAAGATTAGTAGTATCAGGTATACACAAGTCCAAAATAAGGTACTAGAGATATATTAGTATAAGCATTAAAATCAGGAGAACAACAAGGGCATATAGAGAAATAGTATACCTAAAGATTAGAAGTATTATTATTATTAGAAGCAAAAAAGAGTATATAATAGGAAAGTACTATACAACATATACCTAGCTACTAGGTCCAAGAGAATCATCCATACATACAGAGTAGAACAAGGCCTAGAAGCTAAGAAGTACAATAATTATATAAGAGTTAGTACCACATATAAAGGACATCCATACACTTTATATATAAAGTATAACGAAAATTATATATTCACAGTAAAGGATAGCCTATTTAAGATAATATATCCTATAACACTATACAAAAAGATAACCTATAATAGACTCATTAATAGAGTCTATACTAGATATACTACTTCCAGATCCTTAGGAGATATTTACTAAACTTATAGTCTATATTTTATCTATATCCATTACTCTACAGATAAATAGATTTTACCCTATATAAAAGTAAATAAAAAGAGTAGAACTCTTCTCTAATACTAAAATAAAACCTAGGAGATATATTTAGTTAAAGGAAGACCCAAGCTTTACAAAAATTAGATAGATTTTATCTATAAACAACTAAAGGTCTCTAAAAAGACTAAAAGCTTTCAAAGTATTATTATAAGAAATAAACCTAAACCTAAGACAGAGGGAGAACTTTAGGTATAGATTATATTCAGAAATAATCTACCTTAACCACAGAGGATAGCAACATCTAGTATAGGCCAACTATATACATAGAACACCCTCAGACAGTTATAGACAGCTCTTAGTCAGTAAATTAGACAGAGACTAGGAGTCACCATAGCAGACATTATAAATAAGTAGCTTAATACTACCTATAAGAAAATTACCCAACAAAATCCTGAATTCTAGATAGGGAACCACAATATATTTTATATCAATCAGATAGTAACAGCTATCAGTAAAGTAATATACACAGAATTCTCTATTAATATTTAGTTAGGATATATACACCCATATAATCACCAGCATTTCTTTATAGTACTTATCCCAGTACTAGATAACTTTCATATAGATTACCAGCTCTAGGTTTACAATAACAACATTAGAGCTAAGGAATAGGATTAGGCTCATTTCAAAGATCTTACAAACAACACAGACTATATCTCTAATCATAGAGAAGTTCATATAGTTCAGGCAGAAGGACTTAATAGTCTTCCTAACCAGAACATCCTAATCCATAATAGATTAACTAATAAAAACTATAATAGTCTTCTAGAGGAACTTCCTATCAATACCAACATTCTATTATATCTATCACTTCACAAGGTAATAGCTATTATCTAGCAGGACATCCCAGTAAATCCCAAGTTATACACTAAAGCAATAAGAAGCTTAGACACTCCAGGATAGATTATAGGAATAAAGAAGGAATAGGATAGTATTATTAAAAACAATATAATAAAGGAAGTTCTAATTAACAGTATACCTCTAAAAACTATACCTATTATATCCAAGTAGATATAGCTAAGAAAGTATACTATTAACAGACAGGTCTCTAAATACAAGGTTAGATTAATTACTAGGGGTTTTTAATAATAACCAGGTATTAACTTTCACAAGATATATATAGCTATTATTAAGGCTATATTATAGCAGATTATTATTATTATTACTACTATTCTAGGATAACCCCTTTACACTATAGATATCAAGATAGCTTTTCTAAATAGAGAACTAAAGGAAATTATCTATATAAAACCTCCACCTAGGTAGAAAATTCCTAAGAGTAAGATCTAGAGACTTAAGAAGACTCTCTATAGGCTTAGACAGGTACTAAAAGAGTAATATCTTAAGATTTTAAGTAAGCTATTAGAATAAGGTTTTCAGAAGTCTCCTTTTAACAAGTATATCTTTATTAACTCTACCAGAAGTATTATTATTAGTATCTAGGTTAATAACCTTCTTATTACTATAAAGACAGTAAAGCTTATAAAGCTACTAAAAGAAAAGCTCTATAAAGCATTCAAAATAACAGATAATACCAAAATAACTCTCTATCTAAAAATACAGATTCAGCAGAGGTTAGACAGGATTACACTACACCAGGCTCATTATATACATCACATACTTAAGCATTTCAAGCAACAAAGACTACCCAAAAGGGCAACTCCACTTCCAGCCAAGCATAGACTTTAGAAGAACTAGGACCTAGTTAATCCGGAATTCCTGTAGAGATACCAGGAACAAAGTAAATATCTCAATTTCCTTATATCTTAAATATAACCTAATATTACATTTACAAATCAACTTTATTCCCAGTACAACTCTACCCCATCAACAGATTATAATAAGGCCCTAGATTATATATACAGATATCTCTCCAGGTTTCCTAATATAGAAATTAAGTATAAGAGAGGGTTTAAGGACTTAGTAGCATTCACTAATTCTAATTTTACTAGATACCTTAATATAAAATATTCCACTACTAGCTAGGTTATTATACTTAGGGGAGTACTAATATTATAGTACTTATAATAATAAAAGATAGTAACCTTATTAATAACCTATACTAAGTATATTACTATAGTAGAATTAGCTTAGGAGGTTATCTAGGTTAAAGGTTTTATAGACTTCCTTAATCTACTAGAATTTAAAACTAATATAATACTAATATATATTAATAATAATACTATAACTATAATTATATAAAGTTTATACTCCTATAACAAAACTAAGTATATAGATATCTAATATTACTTTATTTAGAAGTATATACTAAAGGTTAGGGATATTACTATATATTATATAGATATAAGATTTAATATTACTAATATTCTTACAAAGACTCTCCCTTAGGACTAGTATTATAAGCTAATAAAGCTAATAAGATTAGTTAATCCTCAGTTAGGCAGATATTTACAAGATAGCTTAGGGGGAGTAGAATAAGAGGTACTAGAAGGAAGTAAAGGAACTAAGGAAAGTAAGACTCAAGACTCATAAAGATTCTCAGAGTCAGGGGGAGAGTTAGAGAGGTACTCTAGAACATTCACTCTTTCTCTCCTTTATACCAGAAGGGTTAGTTACCTATTAGGCAACAGTACATATAGCTCTATAATTAGAGCTATTCCTCTCTCTAAGAGGAATTTAGGAGTTTAGACAAGCAAGACAATCTATGAAGGATCACTCCTAACTCTGTATGTGCTAGTGTAGTTGTGTGGTTGTCCAAGATTCACCCAGGCGGATCGCAGCGTGATGTCTACAGTAACACCTGGCTGGGGTCAGCAAGGCAGGGCAATCTGTGCACCGAGCACGCTGGTTAGCCAGCCAGGTACGTACCTGCGGAAGCAACGGGGTGGACTAGACACGGTATCACAAGTACCTATACACCGACTCCACCATGTCGGCCTTACGTCCGGAAGGTGCTCGTGCTGCATCAGAGCTCGGATCCGGCTGCTTGCCAGCTGCTGCCAACAGCAGCGTCTCGACCTCACCTGCCAGGCTGATGCACCCCATACATCCAGCCTGGCTAAGTATCTATGGTTGACAAGTCAGAATACCCAGCCATTGCATCCTCTCTGGTGATGCTCGTTTCCAGTGACACCGGTCCCAAAATCCGGCCCTCCGTACAAGACTAGGTCCCGTACCGACTTTTCTCAACCTCCAGTCGCAACCCCCCGGGCTCACTCTGACAGCTCGACTGCAACCGTCTGATGGCTCTACCCCGGGCATTCCCATCCCATTAGACGTCCCATCTGTAATCCCCACAGCCAGGGCTCGACCCTGTGGCGGGCTCCAGAGTTGGCTGCAACTTCGACACGGATATCATCACTTACCAATCAATGCCTCGCTCCTCGTCGCTACACTTGCAGGTACTTGGTTGGCAAGTTGGATCGTGGTGATATATGAATGGGCCCCAGCCAGCCAGCCAAGACCAGCCCAACCCAACCCAACCCAATTTCTCAATTTGTGATCATGGAGAAACAAAACCCCATGTCCATGATGGGTCATCCCAGGCACCGCCACGCGTACGATAAGAGATGGAAGAGAGGGACATGGAGGGCGCAGGAGGGGGGAAAAAAAAGAGGGAGGGAGAGGGAAAAACAAAGAGACGAGAACCGCTCTTCTTCTCGCCATTACTGTGCACCTCTGCTCTCTCCGACCCTTGACCTTGTCCAGCCAGGCCCACAATCGGCCATGGCTCCCACTCGCCTATCTGGACTCAGCATGTTTCCGAAAGACCCTGCCTGCGCCTCTTCAAACGGCGACCCCAGCCATTGGTCTTGCCGTCCTGCAAACAACGATCCCCAGACTCTTGTCCTCCCAGCCCGCACCCTGCCTCACTTCGCCCACCATATGTGGTACCGCTGGGAGGGATAGCTATGTAGGGTGTAGGTAGCTTGTACCTGCGGGTCCGATACTAACTTCCTCATGGCGCCGCCTTCTGTTGGCCCACGAACCTTCAAGGCAGCTCGTCCAACGACTTTATGTCGCTCCCTCTTGTGTCTGCGCGCGCAGAGCAAGCATTACTTCGCTGCTGCCCATGGGCAATCCACGCCCACCCAGGCCCCCAGGCCCCCAGGCCCCCAGGCACCTAGGCACCCCGTCCGTCCATTCGTTCCCCTCCCCCCTCCGCGGGCCCGCACCGGCGAGACAGGACGGCTGTCCTATTGTGGCGGCCCCCTCCCGGGTACCTCCTTATCCTCAGCCCCTTGACCAGGACGGTGACATGAAGGGGATTTCTCTGCCTGTAACCTTGTACTCTGCATTGCCTCTGCAGCCCATGCAACCTCATGGGGCCTCATTTTCACTTTCGCACGCACATCACCTCGCCGAGGAGCCAGCACGAGACTACATAGATATAGCACACCGACGAAACAACCCCAACCCATCTGCACAATTTATAAAACAAGCACACCATCTTTCCTTGCTTCTCTCGGCCCTCCTTTCCCATCGCACTTGCCCGACCAATGCTTTCACATGGGCCCCGCAGTCCCAACTCACAGTAGCAAGCAGCAGCAGAAGCAGCAGCAGCAGCAGCAGCAGCTCAATCTCCGTCATATCTGATATCGACCCTGCAGTCTGCACAGGTCTCAACCTTCTTAGCGGCGCTTCTGACGCACCCAAATACTTACTTGATCACCACCACCACCTCCTCCGCCTCCACCACCTGACCACGCCCAAAGAGAAGAGAAGGGAAGAACAGGCCAGAGTAGAGCAGCGTCTGTTGCTGTGTTTTCAGACACGTCAAGACTGGCATGTTCTGTCCCACAAGCTACCTGCTGCCGGCTTAGGTTGCATCCACAGACAACGACTACCGAGTGGTGAAGACGGTGCAGTGGCACCGGATCCTGGAGCACATTATCTGCTGAAGTATAGATAAACTCCCCTAGCATCGCAAAACCGGCGGCTTGCCTGCCAATAAAACCTTCCGGACTCGTGTGCTGATAGGACTGGCAGACACCGTATTATCAAGCACATTCTGGCGCTCAGAAAGTAACGGTTGTCACGGAGGGCCGCCAATTGTGTCAGCCAGCAGAGCGCCTCCCTGTCTTGTTGCTCAGAGACATGGCATTTTCAGGCCGAATGGATGGGTCGTCCTTCCAGCAGCCCCAGGTACATCGAGCCCTTCCCTTCCACCTCATACACTCGAGCACAGAAACCCTTCCTGCACCGCCCGCGCCGCTCTTTGGGCGACTCTCCATGGCGATCTAACTGATGAGATCCCCAGCCCTTCGTCAATGCCCAGTTCGACATCTTCGAGTGGCACGGGGCGTTTCAGTCATGTGTGCGATACTTCCTGGACCACGCGCAACACTCTGGCCCTGTCCAGGCTGTTTCGGCATTTTTGAACATCCAGCTGCCTTACCAAAAGCAACCGAACCCTATATATTCTTCGAGTGGTGCAGTGTCACCCCCAGCACACCAGTACTCGCACCAGTCGTCTGGGCTGCCGGGCATGTCTAGATCGGGCCCCTCTTCTGTCACCGCTGCCGGGAAAATGCCCATGCACATGGGATCGGGTCAGTCTCAACAGCAGGCATACGCCACCCTCACTCCCTACATAAGACGCTTGGTGGCAACGGGCTTCGACATTCCTGGCATTCTCCACGGCTTCTTCGGGGATGATTGGGTTGCTGGGGTCGGACCACTGCACGAAGCTGAGCGTCGGAACTACCTCTTTGCGGCAAAGAGTGACAACTGGCTCAGGGTCAAGGCCAACTACGACATGGACGGTGAACAGATGGTCCCGTTCCTGAAGCCATTACAGAACGTCAGCGAGAAGGAAATCGTCAGCGCCGAGACGAGCTGGAGTGAGTGGCTGGCCATGCAAGATTGGATGTTAGGGCCCCGGGCCCCAGTCGAAGTCGAGGAGGGAGAGGCTCGGGGCCAAGAGCCGGGTTTCAGGGTGAAGCGAGAGAGGCGATAGACCTCCGAAGTCAGTGCGAGGAGGAACGAGTTACCCCACGCGCCCAGTCCGAATAACTGGAAAAGGAGGGCCTCGGCCCAGATGGCACCCACCAAAGCTGCGAAACGAGCCTGCACAAGTACTTCGCGACGAGCGCTACAAAATACACTGCCCTAGCTGTCGCTCTAATAGGAAACTTGTACCTCAGAACCAAAGCGTGGCTGGCTTCCTTTTCTCAAGACTGGCACGGGCGAGAGGGGAGGGGGCTGGTTTGCACACTACATCACGATCACTGCATAGGGGGCTTGGTATGACTGTGGGGTTCGTCGACAGCCGCTGTGGGATCAACAGCACCGGGCGGCTCGTCTAGACGACGGACCGGAGAATGCATTCGTTTGGAAGGCTTACAAAGAACGATAGACATCATAATACACCCGTCAAAGTTGGCGCCCACCAAGTCTATCCGAGCACACGAGATTCGCGCCACGAGACGGGCGATGCGCAGCCCCGAGTCCCATTGACTGGGGTGAATGCGGGCCAGCTTCGTGACTGTGATACATAAGCCGCAGGTACCGCACCTCATCCTCACGCGTTTGCTGCTAGCCCCAGCCTGGGGAAGCCCCGGAGCCGCAGGAGTCTGCTTCCCAGGATAGCGGCGCCGGTCCATGGTTCTTCGCCCGAAAGGCGTCGGGTGGGAATGCCGTCGGGGGCATGTCAAAGCCCTGCCTTGTTAATGAGTGGTCTGGAACAGTTTCCTTTGCGGTGGGAGGTCGCAGGATCTGCGCTGCAGTGATAGGGTGAATCTTCAAGGGCGGGAATTTGTGGTTGGAGCATTCCCGCGGGCAATTGGTGTGCAGGGGCGCCAGTCAGAGTTTAAAAAGTTCGGGGACACAGGCACCAAGGGTTGGGATACCCTAACGCAGGCGCATCAGAATTGCAAGGCGAGACGTGCAGCATGCTGTCAAACGATTGACGGTGTGTATCCTTTTTCTGGGCATATTACTTGGACTTGATCGTCCCGCGGCGAACCTTGGAAGAGCAATCACCCGCCCGGCGGGTCATGTAGCTAGCCGCGCAGCCCTCGCTGCATGCGGAATTGTCATATCCTGGCTGGCACCTTGAGGTCGTCGTTGCCACAACGGGGTGATACTAATAATTAAAAGAGGCAGTCATTTGAGGCATACGGCTCGCGTGTCAGCATGTCCCTATTGAGGCTGGTCGTATGTACTGAAGATCAAGCCGCCCGTTGTTTGAGAAGCGTGCATGGGACAGACAAGCTGTACCGCAGATCATCTGGCCGCCACCTGGAAATGAGGCTCGCCTTGCAATGTCGTGCCGCGTGCTTGCGCGCTGCTGCATGTGCTGACGAGCTTTCCGGGTAAGCTCGCCAGCGACAGGGATCTAAGACGAGGTCGTGCGCCATGATGGTGACTACCTTGATGATGATGATGATGATGATGACTCTCCAGAGAGAAAAACATGCAAGAGGATCGATGATAAGAGCAAGCGTGCAACTGAAACAAACCTGCACCGAGGAGTGATGCAGTGGGAGTTGCACTGATGAATGATCTGCTCTTGGGAGCGACCGCTACCCTCTGGCAGTTCTGGTCAGTGCTACATTGCAACATGCTACACCACCGTAACCCTCCCCGGCCGAGAGACACCCCTCTTCTTCCCCACGCGGTGTAAGCTCAAAGGTTAGAGTTCTTGGTCTGCGGCTGGGATTTGCCTGGCAACAGCACTAGAATCATTCGGATCGTGCCGAAAGGGGGACGTTGGCTCGGTACCTGCTCGATGGGCCGAGTACCCAGGTACCACCTGCCCCAGGTAGCACCCAGACAGATCTATATGTACCCAGGCAGGCTATAACATGGAGGTGCTGCTGTGCTTTGCAGGGCCGACGGACCTTGCGGCAGGCACGGCCAACCAACGACCTCATTGGGGCTGAGAGCTCCCAGCTCCCAGCTTCAAGCTTCAAGCCTCCTGCCGTCGCACGACAAGCGCCCTCAACACGCGGGTTCCCGCGTGCTGTATATGCTCACACTGTCACGGCCCGCTTCGATTCGCTTTTCTATAGGTCACCACTTATTGCGCAGGACCATATCTTGCCATTGGTTATGCAAGCTCTGCGCACAGCACACGCCCAGTTGAGCGAGCGCCTTGCCTCGCCGCCCCTCGAGCTCGATTCTGTGTCTTCCCGTCCTCCTCCTCCCAACCGGTCCGCCCGACGCCGACTACTCCTCCTGGCATGAAGCCTCACCGCATGATCCACGCCATCAGAGCCCACGCTGTAAGCCGTTAGGACCTACGTCGGGCCCAGCATAAACCTGACAAGGCCGGCAGTCATACAGCCACCCAGCATGGGCGACGCCAGCGGTACCGACGCCGCGTCCCAGGCCGCCACCGCGCGCAGGGAATGGGAACGCTTCCTGCAGCGCTGTCTGGTCCAGCGCCTAGACTTTGACAAGTTCGCAGAGTATGCGCCCCTGCTGCACGCCCGCCACCCCCTCGGCCACGGCCCCGTTGCCGACCTCGTCCTCCGCCCGACCTCGTGGAACAGGTACACCCTGGACCCGCGCGTGCCTCACTACATGCAGACGCTGCTGGACCTCGGCCTGGTCGACACCCCGGCCATCCTCGCCGCCCTGTACCGGTACTCGACGTGCCACGCCCTGCTGGCCGCACACCGGAAACAGGGCGGCGGCAGTGAGGCGGACGGCGGTGCTGGTGGCGACAACAAGCCGGCGGCCGAGGCCGGGGCGGGCAAGAACGAGGTTGCACGCTGCTGGCAGAGCAGCTTCGCGTCCGAGGAGGTCATCTTCTACCGCCTCACCAAGGCGGTGGCGCAGGGGCTGGCCATCAGGAACAGCAGGGACGCCTTGGACGTCAGTGCCATCATGGCCCGGTGGATGACCCTGTTCACGGCTGCCAGCGCGGCGTTCCAGGCTGATGATGAGGATGTCATCATGGGTGGCGCAGGCAGTAAGGCCTCACAGCAGAAGAGAGATGATATGGACAATTCTAGGGCGGCGTTCGTGATGCTGTTGTTGGGTGTTTGCGAGAATCCAGTCTTGCTGCAAGCTCTGGGCAAGGCCTTCGCGACAGGTGAGTTGTGCGCGTAGTTTTCTCTCAGCTTGCGTCTCCCTCCTGAGTTGCGTTGCTGTATGATCATCTCGTTGTGTTTTCGTTCATTCAGTCTGAATTGTGTGGTTGTTGTCTTTTCTGTCTACACTGATTCGTAAGGAGCTGTTTCAGCGAGAGATTGTTTTCCGGCAAAGTCCAGAGCTGATGTTTGCTCGTCAGGTGCGCGAAAGGCTCTCTCGCAGAGCCTTGCCAGCTTCGTCCCATCCATAATGCAGAATGCCTCCCAAATTGCAGCACGCTTGGAGCTATTTCGCACAGAGACGCTGGCCGGGTTTGAGCCAATTGACAAGAAGAAAGAGGCGGCCAATGCTGAGATGGACGAGCTGCTCGATGAGACCCTGGGCCTGCAAAATCTCTCAATACCGGACCTACACGTTGACAGGTCTCGCGCAGGACTATACATATATCTCAACGCGGCGGTAGGTTCATCCGCGATTCCGGATAAGGCCTCAGGCCGCAGACATACGACTGACATATGCCTCACGCATAGCTCATAGGAAGGCCCTTGATCGATGATGCAGCATTCTACAATTACTTGCATAACAGATATCAGGTTAGCAGCGTAAACCTTTCTGGTGACGGGGCGGTACAGACGACTGACTAGACTGCAGGGAGACATTCAACTGACTGCAATCGATCTCATTCTCGCGTCTTTCGACGTTCTCGCCAATGCTATCTTCAAGAACGAAGGCCAGAAGACGGCAAATCTCATAAGATCGTACCTGATCAACAAAGTGCCCCTCATTCTAGCCTCTTTCGCCAATCAGGAGCCCATGTACCCATTCAACTCAGAGTTGTGCATAACGAATGCGCTAAGTCGAGTAGACACCAATACGTTTCCGACCCTGACTTCTCTCTTCGAAAACAATCTTAGCAGCAACCCGTTCACAGAATCAGTCCGCTCAGACTTTGTCACAGCGTGTTGCCTGCACGGCCTTGTGCCTGAGACAAGTATTGATAAACTTATTGGGGACTATACTTACCAGACCCTGCCAGCCGGAGGGCGTTACAACAAGGACAAACTCGTGCAGGAGTGTCTTGCGGATCCGCTCCAAGAGCGTATCCAGAAGCTCGTTACCGAACTTGAAAACATGGATGGCAACGTCGGTGCTTGCTGTCAGGCCTTGACGGAGGTAAGTTGTCGCTCCGGGTCTTATGAGTGCTTTCGCGAGCCAGGGTGTCACGCGCTGACTAGAGCTCAACTAGATGCTCGGAAAGCTTTGTTCAAATAAAGAGACAATGTCGCTAAAGACGTTGTGTTCCAAACTAGTGGGGAAGCCCCTGAACCTGGACGTTCTGTTGCTGTTCGACAAACCCACGACTATCCTCAGTCCTCTTTGCGAGCTGCTGGATAACTGGGGCTACGAGGATGACCAAGGGGAATATCAACCGGTCTATGAGGAATTCGGGTCTGTCTTGCTGTTGCTGCTGGCATTCGTCTACCGCTACAATCTGACCGCATCCGACTTGGGGATCCGGTCGTCGGACTCATTCGTGGCCAAGCTTCTTGCCAATGGGCAGCTCAGCCGCCCGCTGGATGAGCTCAACGACCAGGAAAAGAACCAGCTCAATGGCTGGATCCACGGCCTTTTCGACACGGACGGCGGGGGCCTCGCCGACGACCTGCTTTCGTCGTGTCCACCACAAGACCTCTATCTCTTGATACCAACTCTATTCCACAACATTGTACTGGCTTTCAGTACCGGACATCTGACAGAGGAGACCCTCAAGACGGGTATCGAATGTGAGTAGCCTATTCTGCATATGGTCCGTACCTGTCCTGACCGCCTATAGATCTCGTGGAGCCTTTCCTGGGCCCTTCCCTCGTGGCGGGAATCATGTACCTTTCCAATTGTTTATGGACCGACCGAGCCGAGGAGAACAAGGCTACTGTCAAGATTCTGCAGCTTATCGTAAGACCAAGCCAGAAGATGTCGCCAGAGTCCTCCGACATGCTCAACACTGTTAAGAACATAGTTGCCAAACCCTTGGAGAGCGGGTTGCGTACGTACCAGAGGCAAAATCCTAGAAGCCAAGACGTCGAGCCGCTGTTGCAGGTGCTTAAAGGCAACGTCGAGCTTTCCAGGCGCACGGGTGCAGCGGGCGACAAGGAGCTGGAGCAGTGGATCAGCAGCGGCAGTGGCGGTCTCACATCGAGCATCAGAACCACGTTCCAGAACCTCACCATGTGGTCACTGAACCCAGGTGTCATGCCGACTGCATACGCACACCGGCAAGTCCTGGTCGGGCTTAAGCTTATGGGCGCCAGGAGATTGCTTCAGGCCATCCTCGAGGAGCTGAAGCAGCTGACCGAGACCGGCAACGGCAGTATCGCCTATGACGTCGCCATCGCACTGGTCTGCGCTCCCGATGTATCTAGCAACGCGAACGACGCCCTGGCACCCACGCCACCGCAGCGACGGCTGTCACTGCGCGAGGCGCTCAAGTGGGAGGCTGAAGAGTGGAAAAAGACCCAGAAGAAAGACCCGGCCATGGCGGAGACGGTGGTCCGACTATACCAAAAAGTTGAGGCGCAGATGACGCCGGCCGCGACCATGGCGACGCTCCCACACGACGCCGACGCCGCCGCCATGGCCAATGCGCTTGTAGA
Source organism: Diaporthe vexans (assembly GCA_021188095.1). Classification (NCBI taxonomy): domain Eukaryota; kingdom Fungi; phylum Ascomycota; class Sordariomycetes; order Diaporthales; family Diaporthaceae; genus Diaporthe; species Diaporthe vexans. Next base: position 689,544 of record JAJLLZ010000009.1, read on the forward strand.
CGATGCTGCTGCCGTCAACGCAGCTGCAAGCCAGCTCGGAATGGATGACCCCATGGCACTTGATGCTGGTGCGGCCGGCTTGTCGTTGGACCTGTCAGGCGGCGGTGGAGACCTGAACCTGGGTGGCTCTGGGGTAGATTCGGCGGGTGGGCTGGACCTGACGGGGGGCGATGACATGTTCAGCTCATTAGGGCCGCTGGAAGGATGGGATAATATGGATCTGACTTAGGAAGGGGACTTGGTCCGCGTTCTCTCCTTTTATTTTGGACAATGGGAGTTGGTAGCAGGTGCTGTGGGGTAAGTGTTCCTTCTGAAATGTGTACCTATGCGGGCGATTTATACCCCTTTCTGTCTTGGATATACGGACCTGGGGCCTGGAATGCGTCTCATCATCGAGTTGGGAAAAGCATTGCTTTGGTGTATCGGGCTGATTACTACAAGGATGTACAATGGGATATCAAAAGAAAATCACACTTCACAAAAAGGCACCCCAAGCCTGACCTGGTGATTCAGTCATCCTCGTCCCAACTCCCGAGCGTGAACTGCGAGTTACACATGTTGGTCAGCTCCCAGTCCTCCGCGCCCAGCTCTCCCCTCATGTTCTCGTCGCCCTTGGCACCGCACAGGCCGGCGACCCACAGGGACGCCAGGAAGTGGTCATCTGTGGCGTGGGCCTCGCGGTACATTGGGTGCTTCATCAGGGCGGTCATCTTCCTCCTCAGGCGCGGACCGCCGACGCCGCGGCTGCCCTTGCCGACCGCGCCCCTGCCGTTCCGCAGCAGGGTGCCATAGGCGGCGTCGTCAACGGAGGTCTCGGCGCTGTTACCCGCGACGAAGGCGTCGATGACCTCCTGGCGGAAGTCCATGGCCCACGCGGCAGGCGGGGTGGGCTGGGCAAAGTTGTCGCGGTAGCGCAGCATGGGGGCCCAGACGTTGCGGTAGAGGTTGTGCACCGCGCCGCCGGACCCGATGAAGAGGGTCTTGTGGGCGTCCCAGTCGCGCAGTGGCCGGAGGGCGGCGCCGACGGACATGTGGAAGTGCGGGTCGTACCTGTGCTGGGCCGAGACGATGGTGGTGGGGGGGCAGCCGCCCGGGAACATGCGGATCAGCACCAGGTAGGTGTCGTGGATCCAGTCGAACTCCGGGTCGGGCCGCGAGGGGATGCCCGCGGCGGCGAGGTGCTGCTGGATGACGGGCACCATGCCTAGGTCCGGGTTGAGCGTGTAGTTCTCGTACTTTGAGGGGTGCACGTAGGCCACGGGCGACTTGCCCGGGTTCGGGTGTGCTGAGATGTAGATGCCCTCGTACGTTGTTGCCCAGTGTGCGCCCTGTGGGTGCGTGGAACGTGTGTTGGTCAGCCCTCGGTGCGCAAGAAGAGAAGAAGAGGCAAGACGCGGGGGGGGGGGGTAACGTTGTATTCCTCACCATCATGACCACGTGCTCGAGGCCGTTGGCCAGGGCCAGGTCGCCCATCCTCTTCCAGTAATCGGCTGAGCTGTGCTCTTCACCCAGCATCATGGTCGAACCGTGGGAGAAGAAGTGCACCGGGGCCATCTTGCCCTTCTTGGTCTTCCCGACTGCCATCCTGGCGGTGAAACTTGCAGATATCCAGCTGTGGCTCGTTGACGTGCTCCTCCTGTTGGCTGAGATTGTGATGCCCGGGTTGTATTATTATGGTTACTTTCCAAACAGCACTTGGTTGTCGATAAAACAACGACAACTTGTCAGTCGCAACCACTGGGTAGGTATGCGTATAATTGTGTGTGCTTATTAGTCGTGGTGGGTTGCGACCTCGACGTCTTGCAGGCGAGGGCGAGGTGGGGCCGTTCCAGAGCCGGGAGAAGCCACCACCACAACCACACTTCTTTTTCTTGTAACACAAAGAGCAATGGGTTCAGAAATTCTTATCGTAGTCGGAGCCTTTTGGGGGACCGAATTGCCGGTGAGACAAGACTGTGCGTTAATTTCTCGTGCAGAATAAGGCGCGGTGAGGCGGAATGTCTCGGTTCGTCTGAAGCCCTTGTGCGACGGACGAGCGAAGCCGTCGCCCTGGCCCGTTCCATATCCCATCCCCCCCACCGTTCCGATCCCCGACCCGCATCCTCGTGTCCCCCCACCACGAGAACTACCCCAGAAAAAAAAGATCCGCCCCTCCCATATCCCACGCTCACCTGCAGCATCCCGACTCCCGTGGCTGTGGCTTATTGTGGGCCGTCTTTCGGGGATCTGGACCCTGGAGACTGCGAAGCAGCAGGGAGGAAGACCAGGGTTGAAAGCTTCCTGGAAATCGGGATGAATTCAATTCATTTCGTTTCCAGATCTGTTTTCTTTTCTCGGACGGTCTTGCGGGCACAAAACAACCCCCGAAGAAATTCCAAAGTAGACGACTGCAGTGAGGTCTTTTTTCAATACGGCGGCCCATGCAGTCAGTATCTTTCAGAGGACATCCACCTCGCAATGATCGTCTGTAAGGCCAGAAATAGAATTCGCTGTCAGGCATTATTAGATGCATTACCCAACGTGTATATAGTCAGTCTATCGCTCAACATCAACAAAACAGATATCATTTACACGTGTACATTTGCATGTATGTGTGTGTGCAGAGATGCGTTCCGAGTCACACATAACCAAGTCGCCCCCCCCCCCCACCCCCCAACCCCACGCGCGGGGTCAGCGCCTCAGCTTGAGTGCGAATTCCACGCCCTTCCTCCCCAGGAAGTAAGTCGAGTAGCCCACCACTGGCAGAATGATAGACAAATAAAGTGCCGCACCAGTCAGGATACCCTGCTCGAAGAACCCAACACCCTTGTTGCTCGACTGCTTCACCGGCGCCAGCGGCTTGGTCGCCGCCTCGCGCAGCGCCGCCGCCGTCACGCCGCCCTTGTTGGGCCCGCCCGAGAGCAGCTCGTCTGCCCTGCGGAGGGCTGCTGCCGGCTTCTGCACGAACTGCGGGCGGGCCACCGAGAACATTCCGCGGCTGTATCGGTGCTCAAACTCTGGCGCGTGGGCTGTGGGCGCTGCCGGCCCGACGAGGAGGTGCGTGGGGATCTGGTTGATGAGCGAGACATGGCAGGGGAGGAACTGCGCCAGGTACTTGGCTGAGCCCGGCTCGGCGAAGAAGTAGCCTGCCAGCAACGGGTTCTCAAAGTCCCGGTTGTAGATGGCGTCTGTGAGACTCGAGCATGTGGCAATTGGCAGGTAGCGACCCGTGATCTTGAGGTCCATGATGGGCGAGGACCTGTTACAGGGCAGGACTCGTTAGCTAGTACTTGTCTCCAGGCATTGACTGGCACACATACTTGTCCATGATGTCGACCAGCTTGAAGTCGCTGGACCCGAAGCTCGATACGTGTCTCCTGTCCTCGGCGTCCTTGATTGCCTTGTGAGTATCTCCGTTGCGATCGCCTCCCGCCCGCTTGACGCTGCTGTCCTTGGCGAACGACAGCGTCGCATAGCGGGAGCACGCCTCGAAGAAGTCCTTCTTGACGAACTCGTTGACTAGCACCAAGTCCGGCGCATATGGCGACGTGCCACCGAATCCGAATCTCGCAGCGGTGATGGCCCTCGCCGCGTCGTCGATATTCGCGCTTCGGTCGACGATAGCCACGCAACGGGCTTGCGACGAGGAGAGGAGCTGGTTTGTCAGTGTGCTCGGGGGTCCGTTGCTTGTCTGATCAACCAGGACTGCGTCCTCCAGAATTGACTGGTCCGTGGTGGTCTTGCTGGCGTAGAATGTGTTGACATCCAAGGCCGTCGCGAGTGCTTGGCGCAGCACCGAGTCTACTTGGGACAACGTCTCGGAAAGCTGAAGGACGGAGAGAGCATTCGTCAGCACAACCCAATGTCGGGGTTCTCTCGCATGTAATAATATATGCTGAGGTGGCGCTCACCTCAAGTATGACACAGTTCCCTGCGGCGATCGCAGCTGCCAGGGGAGTCACGATTGAGTAGAAGCGGGTGTGAGTGGTCGGTCTTATCACCACCAGCCCGGCGCCGACTCTCCTCTTCGAATTGTCCTCACCGCGCACGACGTTGTATTCCTCCTCAAGGTCCTTCTCGAAATCCAGGCTGTCATTGAAGTGCCTGACGGCCTCCATGCCAAGATAGAATTCGGCATCGACCTCGGCGCTGGAAGACTTGGAGTCGGCCACGAGGGCTGCGATTATTTGGCTGGCCAGCTCGCGGAGGGTCCTGTGCAGGCGCTGGAGCTGGTCCTGGCGATAGCGCCCGTTCTCTGTCCGGCCGTCCACGACAGATTCCTGTAGGCGGTCAATGGCTGCTGTATCTGAGGCCATGGCGGCAGTGTTGACGATGTTTGGGCCCCGTGGTGTAGGAGAGATGGCACTAAGACGAGGAGGCCGAGGTGGGTGGGTGGATGGGCTGTTCGAGAAGCCTCAGCCACGTGCGAGAGAATTATACAGTCTCGACCCCTCCAGCCGGGACTTTTGGCATTGTAAAACTCCCGTTGCACGAGCTGGCGGTCCTAATTTCATCCACGCACAGCTAAGCCGTCCTCGTGCCCGGCCGGCCCCAATCGCAGCTCTGCTCTTCGCGTCCGCAGCTCGAGGTCGGGATGCCTGCGTCGCCAGCAGTTGCAGTCCGAGGAGCGGTGGCGCGGGGCGGAATGTGGGGGGGGGGAATGTGAGCGAGGGTGTGTCGGTCGCATTTTGGGGGAAGATCATTTTACCCCTTGTTTCCTGTCGACTGGCTGGCTGGCTGGCTGGCTGGCTGAACTGAGACAACAGCATACGGACGGACACTTCGGCGCGGCCGAGTTTCGAGCTCTTAGTGCCCGCCCGACCTCAGTCTCGTCGCCCCGGCCGACTTTATCTCACCGTGGACCGAGACATTACATTTGCCCACGTCCAAGCTGCCCGCAAGCCCAGACACACAAGTCCCGACACTCAAAGACACACAACATGTCTGTCACAACAATAGACAACCCCATCACCACGGCCGTGTCACGCGCCGTCCTCCAGGACTACGACATCCACCTCACCGGCGACGACACTGTAGCACCACCAAACTCAGACAGCCGGCCACCACAGCCAGCATCCACGGCAGCGAACCCGCCCGGCTGGGACACAGAGCACCGTGGAGTGCCTCCCTACAGACCCACAAACAGGGAACTGGACCTGGCCCAGCGACCCTTGGGAGGAAACCCGGTGGGAGATGTCTTTGTAACCACAATGTTCACCGGCGTCTTCATCAACGCTGTAAGTGTCGAACCCGCGGGCAACGGCATCTGCTGAGCCTGTCCGGACGTTGCTTCAGTCTCTGACCTACCAATTATTACCCGAACAGAGTGTAAGATGGTTATGGACCAACACTGGCGGGAGAATAAATGACAAGATCTTTCATTACAAAGTCGGGGGTGAGATCTAAGGGGGAGGCGACGAGGCGTTGGGGCATCACCGCGGGAGGGGGGGGAGGGGGGGAGCCTGCGGCCAGCAGCAGCACGACCTTATCACAAGAATAATATTGCAACACCCACCACCATGACTTCCTTTCACAACATATTGGGAGATAGATCAGATCCCAAGTTTGAGTTGATAAACACCGCCCAAATCGTAGTGTGAAAGAAATGTGAGGTCGGCATATGGATTAACGGTCCACCCCACACAGCTTCCAAGGTTAGAGTGCATGATCAAACTGACTCCTCATCAAAACACAAATGGTTGATCGCAGTCTTAGCAATTTCAACCCAACATTCCGAATTAGAGAGTCTGCACTGAACGCGAAGGAAGCCACGGGCCTGGTCCTATTACCATAACAACGTAGCACATGCGACCCACGGCCTGAGAAGCATCTTCCCCGCCCCCACCCATCCGGACGCCCACGCGTGCTGCCGGGTTTCTCAGGTCGCACTACGGAGTACTCCCTGGGAGCTTCCTCGAGGGCGATGACAAGCACGTCAGCTACAGGGAAAAGTGATTATTATTATTCTTCTCCTTCTACCGCTGCATTCATCTTTCCCGCGAGAGTTTTGGCGAAATATCTCACTTGACTTGTTCTCACCATCATAACACCACTCATTGACTCTCTGCGCCCAACGCCTTGTAAACATGGCGGAGGTAAAGACACCTCCCATCCGGGATATCTCCTCGGTTCACGAGGACTCGGAGAACAATCTCATCTTTCACAAGAACGTATCAATCCCACTCAAGGCCTCCGGCCTGCCCATTCGTGCCAATGTCTATCTTCCGCTCTCTCACAAGACCAACCCGGGCGAGAAGTACCCCGTCCTGGTGACATATGGACCCTACGGCAAGGACATCCCCTACGAAACCTTCTACAGGGGTTCTTTCAGCGAGGTCAACCCAGAGCACCGCTCCAAGTACTCGGCCTGGGAGACGCCCGATCCCGTCTACTGGACCCGACATGGCTACGCCATCGTCCGCGCCGACGAGCGCGGCCTGGGCCAGTCGCCCGGCCTGCTCGACACCATGAGCCGCGGCACGAGCGAGTGCTTCTTCGACGTCGTCGAATGGGCCGCCGACCAGCCTTGGTCGAGCGGCAAGGTCGGCCTGCTGGGAATTTCGTACTACGCCGGCTCGCAGTGGCGGGTCGCCGCCCGGCGCCCCAAGGGCCTGGCGGCCATCATCCCCTGGGAGGGTATGTCCGACTACTACCGCGACCGCTGCCGCCACGGCGGGATCCTGAGCAACCGATTCATCGGCTTCTGGTGGAACCGACAGGTCCTGGTGAACCAGTATGGGCTGGCCGGCCGCTCCAAGCTGACCTTCCCGCCTGATGGGCCGGGAGCAAGGGGCCAGGAGGACACGATCGAGGGCGACCTGCCCGAGGACGTCCTGGTCGCCAACAGGCGGGATCAGACCGAGGATAATGAGGCAAACTCGTTCCGCGACAACGACTACTACGCCAGCAAGGAGTACAACCTAGAGGACATCGAGGTGCCCTTGCTGAGTGTGGCAAACTGGGGCGGGATCCTGCTGCACCTGCGCGGAAACGTGCAAGGTTATCTGCACGCCGGGTCCAAGTTCAAGTACCTCCGCTTCATCACGGGCCGCCACGACCTGCCCTTCTACTACCACGAGGAGGTCGAGCTGCAGAAGAGCTTCCTGGACGCCTTCCTGAAGGGCGATGACCGCGTGGGCTGGAGCGTGCCAGGCAAGGTCGCGCCCGTCACGGTGACCCTGCGCAAGGGCAATGTCGGCTTCAACGATGCCGAGAAGGAGAAGGCGTACCCTAAGAGGGAGGAGGCTGCTTGGCCGCTTCCCAGCACGCAGTACACCAACTACTACCTCACTCCTGACCACGGCCTGACCTCGAGCAAGCCCGCGTCGGAGAAGAAACAGCTGTCGTACAAGGCCCTTGGCTCCCTGGACAAGCCCGAGCTCATCCAGTTCACCACTGCGCCGTTCGAGCACGAGACCGAGATCACCGGCCACCCGGTTGCTCACCTGAACGTTTCGGTGACGCCGGAAAATGGCGGAAACGAAACAGACATCGACATATTCGTCACGATCCGACACATTGAGGCCTCGGGGCAAGAGGTCTTTTACACAGGCACAGCCGGCGACGGGGTCCCGCTGGTCAAGGGATGGCTCCGTGTCAGCCTGCGCAAGGTCCACGACGAGAACCCAAAGCACAAGTCCTGGCTGCCTCACCGCGAGTACCTCTCAACCGACGTGCAGCCCGTCAGGGCGGGCGAGGTCTACCCCGTCGACATCGAGATCTGGCCCACCAACGTGGTCGTAGGCAAGGGAGGGAAGCTCGTCTTCGAGGTCTCCAGTGGTGATACCCAGGGCGCGGCCATCTTCCAGCACAATTCCCAGGTTGATCGGTAAGTCGTTTCGAAGCCTCCCCGTGTCCCACGCAATGGGCGCACGCCTTGCAAGTAACTGACCGAGCCTTCACAGCCCTGCCTCAAAATTCGCCGGACAAAACCACATCCACTTCGGGAACGGCCTCGAGAATTACTTGACCCTCCCAGTGATCCCCAGCAAGTAGACGGCAGCAGCTTAGAATCCCAAACCAGGACATCCTTGCGTTTGCGCGAGAGATTTCCCGACTGCGGCAGTACCTTGTTCCCGTCGCGATTGGGACGGAGAATGCGTAGTCTTTGCCTGCCATGATTGCCGCCCGTGTACGCAGTGTAGCATTGGCTGCACTTCGGAACGACAATTGCGGAACGGTTCGTGTAGACTTGGTTGGACTGATGTGGAATGCGGCCGTCTTCCGGTGGGGGTGGGGCACAGATGTTACTGGGGAGGGGCCCACCCCCGAAGGGTCCAGTCTCCCGAGAAGGTCCCCGAAGCAATGCATTGTACCATAGTTCAGAAAGAGAGGTCTGCGCATTAGTTTAGCTGGTGGTCATGCAACCCAAGGGGATTGTTTGTCAAATATCCGCCGTGACGCTCATTCCAACTTGCCCAAGATCGTAGACCTCCTTGGCACAGGCAACAATTCACGATGGGCTTCTCGAACCACTTCTCCATCAAGAACATCCCGTACGGGATTGCAACTAGCAGCAGTCACCCACAGAGAGCTGTTGCGACAAGGCTCCACGATCATGTTTTCTTCCTTGGCGACCTACCCATCCAGACCTCCGAAGATATCAAACAGGCATTTGCACAGGTGAGAAGCCGCAAATGAGGCTGGAATGGCGCTCGGAACCGATAGGCTGACCGGCTGGCCTTGCAGACGACACTCAATGCTCTCGCAAGCATTCCGAAAGAAAAATTGCGTGAACTGCGGTCAGCCCTCCAGAAGCTGTTCGCTGACGAGCAGTCCGTCGACAAGTACGGCGTGCCCGTGGAGCAGGTTCAGTTGCACTTGCCCATCGAGGTGAAGGGTTTCACCGACTTCTCCTGCTCTAAGCAGCATCTCTTGAATGCGGGCGAAGCGTCAACGGGTCGGAGGATGCTCCCTCCCGCGTCGGTCTACTACCCCATCGGGTACGGTGGTAGGGCTAGTTCTGTCAGGGTCTCAGGCGCCCCAGTGGTCAGGCCTTACGGCGTGTACCAGCAGGACGGCGGTGAGGGCGTCACCTTCGGCCCATCACAGGGTCTCGACTTCGAGCTGGAGATGGCAGCGGTGATAGGCAAGCCGTCCAGGTTCGGGGAGAGGGTTGCCGTCAAGGATGCCGACGACCACATCTTCGGCCTCGTCCTGTTGAACGACTGGAGTGGTGAGTACTTGCAGGATCCGTTTTCACCGTCGCACATACTGACACATCACCGTAGCGAGAGACGTGCAGAAGCTGGAGATGATGCCGCTGGGACCCAACAACTCCAAGAGCTTCCACACAAGCATATCGCCCTGGGTCGTCACGCTCGAGGCATTGGAGCCCTTCGAGGTCCCGCCCCCGCCCAAGGAGACGCCTGCAGCCGCATTCCTCCAGGACCCCAAGAAGAAGTCGAGCTACGACATCTCCCTCAGCGTGGACGTCATCAGGGATGGGGCCTCGACTACGGTGTGCAAGGCACAGCTGGCCTGGATGTACTGGACATTCCGTGACCTCGTCGCGCAGCAGACCATCAACGGCTGCAATGTGAACACGGGTGACCTCCTGGCGACGGGAACGGTATCAGGGCTCGAGGATCACGAACACGGGTGTCTGCTGGAGACAACGATGGGTGGCAAGAAGAGCATCAAGCTCAGCGACGGCCAAGACCTGGTCTGGCTCCAGGACGGCGACGAGGCCAGGCTGACGGGCTTCTGCGGCGACGGTGTGGGATTTGGAGACGTCACCGGTGTGATCGCACCCGCGACGCCTTTTGAGGCCTGATGGCTGTGGCGGGTTGCAGCAGGGTTGACAGGTGTTGTGGGTTACATAGTTCTAGATATTCGGATATTCCACAACATGAGGGCCCATGAGGCTGCTGCTCGGGTGGGTCTGTGACCCCACTATTTGTTGGTGTATACCAATCGACGCGAGAGGCCGGGTTGCCCCCTGCAAGCGGCGCATCGGCGCATTGGAAGGCCACATCTTCTTCAATTGGAACAGCTCCTCCTCCCTCTGAACCTTCCGACAGCTCCCAACACTGCAAACACCGAGGTGCAACGCATTCGCCCTTGTGCACTCCCCCCTCTCCCCACCTGTCACTGTCTACGGCTTCGACTTCCGTCATGGCTCTTCTCAAGCTCTCGACCCTCGCTCTTCTGGCTCTCCGCGCTGCGGCTGTCTTCGCCGCCGAGGCAGATGTAAGTTGACTCCTTTTGTGTGTTGCACGAGACCCAACGAGGAGTCGCCGGCCCGCCTCGTGCTGTGCTCTGCTTTGCTCTGCATGGGACCGTCCGCTGTAGTCTTTTCTGTCTCCATGAATCTAACAGTCCTGCGTCTTGTAGCCTGAAGATGCGAAGGCCTCTCCCGACACCGCCAAGGAGGTTCCCGACCTGAAGATCGATATCACCACGCACTTCCCCGACTCTAGCCTTGGTGTCAAGCTCGTCAATGGGCATCCCACCAAGGCTGTCATCGAGGTTGCGAACAACGAGGATGAGGCTATCCAGCTCGCCCTCGTCGGTGGAACGCTGTCGACTACTCAGCCCCTGCCTGAGGATGCGCCCCCGATGGCCGGTGTCCTTCGCAACCTGTCTGCCGTCCAGTATAATATCGGGATCCCTGCCGGCGAGACCCAGTCTCTGCCTTTCTCGTTCGTTCTGGATATGCAGCCTCAGGATGTTGTTGTCAACCTCCTGGCCGTCATCGCGAACCCCAAGGGTCAAGTCTTCCAGGTCGAGGCTCACAACGGTCTGGCCAGCATCGTCGAGCCTCCCACCAGCATCTTCGACCCCCAGATGTACGTTGCCCACCAGTCGAGGCCCCACTGTCTCTGTAGAAACGCACGTAGCTAATTGACCCACAACAGTATCTTCCTGTACATTTTCCTGACCGGCGTCTTCGGTGGCACGCTCTACTTCGTCTACAAGACATGGATTGAGTCCCTCTTTCCGCAGGCCAAGCGCGCTCCTCGTCCCAGCAAGAAGGGCAAGAAGCCCGTCGAAGCCGCTGAGCCGCTGTCCGGTCCCGAGTCTCCTGGCGTTACCACTGGCGCTGACAAGGGTTACGACGAGACCTGGATCCCCCAGCACCACGTCCAGCGCCCCGCGACCAAGCGGACCAAGTCCAAGAAGGCTACCGAGTAGAGCTCGTCAGTCACGGTGAAAAAGACCAGGTGGGACAGGCGTCTGAGGACAAAACGTCAAACCACAGGTGACCTTTGACAGCTCTTCGCACAAGAAGTCGCTGTTACGCGGGCTCAGCTGGGTTTCTGGGAGATGGTTGTCAGGTGACAAATGGTCTGAGAAAGACCACCGCATTACTACCGGGGCATTGTATAGTATAGCATAAAAGCGTCATCACGTGTGCTTGCGCGGTGTCGCAGCCGTTACTTTTTGAGCACTACACAATGCAATCCTTTGCAGTGCAGTCGCTGCCCCATGCTTCACATGCATATCTGTACCAATACGAGCGACGCACACAGTACAACATCCTCGCCGTGTGTGCCTTCTACGCCTGAACTACGTTTTCGACTACTTGGCTTTTTGAAGGAACGCAATCGCAGGTTCCAATCGCCCACGGGGTTTTACCAACAAACAGCGGATTGTGCTCAGTGATGACAGCAGTGCCGTAACTGACACCTTGGTACTGTGTGCAAGCTGTGCTCTACTTGGGTCGAGAGCCAGCCAAGAGAGGCGAAGGATCTCTCGCCGCAGCCACCGTGGCGCAAATTCAACCATTCATGCTGAAGGCATAGCCAAAACGCAACCCGTACATATCGCTCAATTCGTCATATTTTCTGCTCATTCATCAAGAGACATGCAAGCGGCTGGGTAAATGCGAAATATGGCCGGAGGACGGTCACATAGGTACTGCAGAATGGAGGCGAAGTGATAGGTTGGTCGCACCATCACCAAGATATGCATCGACTCGGCGAGCCCCCACTGCGTTACCCCCAACATGGTTTCCCCAGGTAGCAGCAATGCCAACGGTTGACCGGTGTGATGTCGGAACGATTCGCAGCTGTGTCAGCATCACATGGCTTCAAATCAGCAGTTGTCCGTCGCATTTCACGCGGGCCGCCATGAGACACCCGAAAGCCGGACACACAATTTTTTTCGGTCGGGAAGGTGGTTGATTCGTGGTTTCTCTTGAAATGATTTTTGTTCGCAATTCCAGTGATCCGGGACTCCCTTTTCTCTAGAAACACAAGACCTCGAGGCCCCTCAGATGATGGTGGCGTCGCTCATTATGCGTGAATGAGGCGGGTCTCCCTTTCTGCCCCAAAAGAACTCTTTTCCCGTGCCAAATAGCCGTGGCCATGGCCGTTTTCCGTTCATGATCGGTCGTCCCAGCTAGATGGTGCGTGCGACCGACTTCCGATTGCCCTGTCCCGCCGTTTCGCCTGTTCTGTTGCTTATCGGAGACGTCTGGCCTCACGCTCGGACTCGAGCAGGCAGAGGATGTCGTTCTCGCGAACTATGAAGGGCACGAACATCACGTCAGTATTTCCGGGCCTTGTGCTGGCTGCTCCAGGCTGTAAAGATCGGTTCACCCGGGCTGGGGGTTGTTCGTACCGGGTCCCTTGACGTTTCGGATGATCGATCGGGTCTGGTCGTCCATGAACTCGACGCGAACCTGGGTGACACCACCACGAGATCCTGTCGTCCAGCAAAAGAAGCACATTAGCCATCGTCCGGCAGTTTGCGACTGCTTGTCCTCGCAGCAGGGGTTCAGGGCAGGCGCTGCATACCGGTACGGCCCAGGACACGGGTGACCTTGACCAGCTTGACGGGCTGCTTCGATGCGTCCATTTTGGTAGGTTTGTGAAATTTCTCGTGCTGAGATGAGAAATCGGGATCGAGTTCGGCGGGTGGTGATGTCGAGGGCGTTGACTGACGAGAAGGGCGCGGGGATCAAAGGTGGATATCAAGGCCTCGAGGCTCGCTGCTGGAGGCACTGGGTAACTTTTTTGGTGCGCTCCGGTCGTGCTTTCCCTCGGCGAAAAGTTTTCGCTCCTGCCGGGCTGCTTAGCATTGAAGTTGGTTGGTTGGCGGTCCTGGCGCCTTGTTGAAAAGTGGGGCCCAGGCCAGTCATGGTTGGGGCGAGTGACCAGTTTCGTCACCGTAGCTTCCCCAAATCCGATGTACCCAGGCCGGCCTGGAGACTTGGACGGAGTATTACACATGTGGTCTTCTTGTATCAACCTGGGTACAAACCTCCGACATATCTCGCCCTAAGCTACCCGACAAAGGTAATTAATTGTATTTGTATTTGTACTTGTTTTGCATATACCGCGTGAAGTGAACCGTGCCACATGACTGCCCGACTCTTCCAAGTCTATGGGAACCCCCCAATAGGCGATAACCCATTGTCTTGGACACCTGGATCAACCTGAGCGTTCCATCTTGCAAAGCTCTATTCCCAAGTTTTGAATGTCGATTCCACTTCCAATCACCCAGGCCGGGAGGTCTCATTGGGTCCTCCACCACACCTGCGAACTCGTCCAGTTGAGAACCGCGAAAGGACAGGGGTGCCTTAGTCTCAATGTTAATGGCAGACCTGGAGCATTATCAGGTCAGCACCACTGACCAACAAGAATTTGAGGAAGCTGGGCCTCTCTGAGTGTACTGATGAATATCGCCCTGGTCCCTTTGCTGGACGGATACAGACGCCCCTCTCGCCGCTCACACCCATCAGCACCAGGCTCTGACCTTCTGGAATTCTTTCAGGTCAGGCGTCTCCCTGGAGCACATCGATACTTTTCAGTTCTTCTCATTGAGAACATTGAGATATGTAGCGTGCCATGATTCCCACTGAGAATATGTCGACCAAGACAGTGTTAGGTTGGATAGGGCCGGTTCGGCTCTCAGGCACTGGTTCGAAACCCAAACACAGAACTACCCATGCCAAGGCCGCGAGGCAATCAAAGTTGTTCTGGATGCGGATGAAGGCGGACGTAAACGCGCCCAGGAGAGAGCTCATCGCATTAGGCGCTTGACAAAAAAGCGGCGGCGGCGCGGGAGGTGCTTGATCACCCGTTGGGCCACCGTCATCCGTACCTAGTTACCTGCGTTATGAGGAGGAGGCCGGGAGCAGGCGGCCGCCCTGAGCTCATCCTTTGAAAAGCTGCAGTATCGCTGCTCAAGTGCTCCGTGAAAATTTACCGGACCAATGATCCGCTCGTCGCCCTCATTAGTTGACAAAAGAGATGGGAAATATAGTAATCCCTTGGTCAGAACACTTGAGGATGCTTTTTGATATGGTTCTTGAAGAACGAAATCCATGGCAACATCAGCGGAATCACTATCATAAAATTCTGGGCATCGTCATGACGAATGTTATCGTCTATGCCAATGGGCCATTTGTGGTGGCAGTCGAGGCGGCCTACAAGCAAACATTGAATCCGACAATAAGACGCAGCAAGTCTGATGCGCGATCTGGTCTTGCTGAAAATCACATCTCATATCGTTGGGTATTGCCTTGCTCATCAACATCAAGGAACCTGCATGAGGCCGTATTCAACCAAAGGTGACAGCTCACAGAGCATCAATGATTGTGAGGGGTGAGCCACCGGCACTGTGCAGCTGAAGGAGACACATCAAGATGCCCCCCCCCCCAAAGCTTATTCTCAACTGATAGGTACCGATCGTCGTATCTTGTATAACTGAAGGGATTGTATAAGCACATGGGTCTGGGGTGTAATCTCATTCTGTCATCGGCTGGTTCTCAGGTCGCCTGTCATGTGTCATGTTTCATGGTGCTGCTCACATTTGCTGTGTTCGATCCTGTTCTTCTTGCTCGATGTGCCCTTGTACATCGGCAGGACTATTTTCCCACGAAGGATGCAAGTTTATGTCAGCACTGCTCGGCTCTCAGGGACAATTTCCACACGAAACCCTGCTGCAATGGAATTCAAGCCAGTCCGGAGATTGAGGATCGGTGTGAGCAGCACTACGACGGTATTTCGCGCTCCAGGTGACCTCGGCTCGAGCGCAAAAGCTTGAGTTTTGCAAGCTCTTATCTGTTAGCAATTACCGCCTGACTCCGTGGATTTCGATTGGACTAGACCGTATTGCGGAATTGCCGCTTACCTAGGTATCTTCCTACGGCTGACCATGTCGCTGGGAAGGATTCTCTTAGCCCGCCCGTGAACCCACTTTCTCCCGCACTTTTCAAGCCCCAACACGGGAGTTCTTGACATCTCCACTGCGTGCAATCTTACTGAACACAAATGACCTCCAGCTGGGAACTCAGAAGTGAGCACATGCGATTTGAAGAGCGGCATGCTTCGGGCGCAGAGTGCGGGTGCTTCGGAGCGGACGCGTCAGTTAGAGCGGGAAAAGGGATTCATAGCAGAAATAGGTCGCATATGTGGCCGCTCACACGTTAAACAGTTGCTGTGCCCATTTGTGGATTATTAAACTGGAGCCTAAGTAGTGTACAAAAGGACCACCGTGCATCAGGGATGCGGTGTGTGAGGATCATCGTAACAACCGGACAGTACGTCTTCTGACCCCTTTCAGTCAGGCCTACTGCATGCCGAGACAGGTTTTTGCCCCCCCTGGCCAGTAAGATCTCACCTGCGCCGACCAACTACATTACTTGCCTCCAGAGTGCCTCGATCGGGATCTGTAAGTATCTCTGTTGGCTCCTGTTGTTGTTGGCTTTGATGAGCTGGCCGAGTAGTCTTGTGGGCCTGTGGTACGCGAAAGACTTTTCATTATTCCTGTCCCCTTCGAAGCTCATGAGCATGCTTCTTCTTAACAACAGAGATATCTGAAGTGTGCGTATTCCCCCTCTCTTGTGCGACAGAGTCGGTGCTCTTTCTTTCGACGAGGTCCCTCTCTGTCAACGCACGACAGCGAACTCTTAAGAAAGTCTGCCAGCAGGCGATCATCTCACCATCCTCACCTTCGGGGACGGACCTTGGGATTAATAGCCGAGCTGTTAACAACCTCGAAATGGCTCCTAAATACGGCCTTGTCCACGGTGCGTCCATATATTTGTGGAAAGATGAAAGCCATTTGCCTTGCAGCTACATTCTAAGACAAACATGAACCAGGCGTCGTCCCAAATGGCAACGGAGGATACTTTGCCTCGAACTGTGGACAGAGCTTCTCGACAGCCACACCGACAGCCACACCGACAGATTCTCGTATCGGGTCTCAGGAGGCACTGAGACTATTTGAGATCGAATTAGCAAAGTTGAAGCAAATGGGTAAACCGGAACAAAGCACCAATAATTTGTCACAAGTAAGATTCTTTCGAGTCAAATTTTGGTCATGACCAATCTCTGACCATCACCAGTCTGGAAAATCTCAAAATCAAGGGCAGGGGCATGCTCAGAAATGATACAAGAAGGACACTTGTCGCGATGAATACAACGAATCATGAAATGCGGCCGATGCGAGACTGGAAAGGCATTAGAACCACGCAGCACTGAGGCGGGGCGAGGTTGCCCGCAGTAGCCGACACTCTTCGGCGATTTCATGTCAATTAATTTTTACATTTATGTGCGTACGTCACCACAGAGGACGCGGCCATTGTCACCTATGAGTTGCTGTGGATACAAGTGTCGTTGGGTTGTGGAAACGGAGATCACAAGGTCCCATGTACAAATTGATACTAAAATTATCTGCCGAAGTGGTTGCACATGGTACAAGACTGTACATAGGAATCTCAAAAATAATACGGCAAGCCGCCTGGGCATTCTCAAGTAGGCTAGCTGTCATCTCAAGGCAGATACGGTCTATTGCTTGAACGTGAGACCCACCGAAAATACCAGGACATACTGCCAAATAGGTGACGCCTGGAAGCATCGCTTGCAGTGGTGATAAGTAGGCCTTTTGATTAAGTTCCCATGGTGTCTTGAACTGCTACATCGCGAGACTCCTTCTTCAAACAGGGTGATGCTGCATCTTCTGATTACCTAGGTAGCACATTCTCGAGTTCTGTGGCAGCACGTTGAAAGGTGCCTATTTACCATCTCACCCCCAAATAAGAACATGTTTGAATTCGAAATATATATTTAGAAAGATCTCACAATTATTTGCAGATGAGACTTATTTCGTATCTGAACAGATAATAGCTTGAGTTGAGAGTCTTTAACCTGAGCTGCCCAGGTGTAGTGCTCCTCAGCAAACGTCGATCAATTGATAGCACATTGACAAGTGCTTGAATTCCGCACTTCTGTAACATTTTCTGCAGATAAAAGTTTCATTATGCCAATTTCAATAAGTGTGATATTTGTTTGTTGTATCGGGAAAACATTACAAATGTGTTCTACCCTTCCGCCGCCTGTGATAATCTCATCGCACATTTTATGTTGTGCTGTTTTACAATATCACGAAAATGACTAGAATATTTGTCAATAAGAATTATGATACTCCTTTCGAGGATGCGAGAGAGCATGAGAGACAGGGACGGCATGATTAGAACACGGATCTCCCGCAAGCTTCGTATTTCTCAACGCCAAGATCGCCAGCTTGAATCGGCGGACGAAGCTCAGTACACTCTACAATTGCTTCTCTTGCAAATGAAGTCACGTTGAGGATATAATCAGGTTGACCTGCTGTGTATTCATAGCTTTCAGATGAAATACAATATTTTGGTCAGATGTCGGGGGTGCGGTACTACTGGTACCTGGTTAGTACTGCCTTCCAAGGTTCCGTCGAGCAATAGCAAACGCATGTTTCGGGAACAGCTACAGAATGGACCAAATCATGCAAGGGTGTCAAAGTGCTGATATTAAGAGTTGTCCATTAAATAGGGTATGTTTTCCCCCAAAGTAGGCCATGACCCTAGTGAAAGGTAGTACACAAAAGATGCTCTCCATCTGAGCCCCAAAGTTCCACCATCAATCAAGGCCGGAAACCTTCATTACACTGGCCACGTTGATTGCATGTTAGTATAAGACGAAATCTGCAAATTTCTCGGGCTGCTCAAGGGACACTTACGCATAGACTGACTGCGTCACCCCCGCAGGTCTCGGAACCAGTATCGGCCGTGCAGAGATAGGAGACGCCGCTTGTTGGATCGTCGTAAACCTCAATATTCTTCGTGCCCAGGGCACATAAGAAGTACTGCGAATCACAAGCGCCAATGGCGGTGTTGACTTGAAGGCTCTGGAGAGTCTTGCAGCTACCGTCGTAGATGTTATCTAAGACTCGTCAGTGATGCGGATTGGTGGGAAAACCCCGGTGCCCTGGCAAACGCGCAACGGATGCCCCTGGCCCTAGCCGGGGGCCCGGATCTCGGAACCTGGCAAGGTTGAATTTTGGAAAGAACATGGGGACGCTTTACATTGTGTAGAACCGGTTCCAAGGTCCTTTGCGGTGCCGATGGCGACGGCGGAGCCGGTGCAGACTGCGTGGGCGATGTCGAAACCGCCCAGCATGGCAATGGAAGCGAGAGAAAATGTGGATGATCTCATGTTGGCTGGTTGTTGACAAACAAGCTTGACTGGGTCTTCGGCAGAGTGAAGACAGTGCTTGCTATCGTTTCAATGTCGATGACAGGCTCGACTTTATACTTTTGAATTCTGTCTAATTGGCCGCGTATATGCTAGAAGGCTTGGTCTCGATGCTCCACCTTCTCGCTACTACCCTCAGGGCTGATACAATCGCCTTTCCTTTTTCAGCAAGTGATCTCGTATAAGACCGTCGTCTGCTCAGGAAGAATGTTGCTGTGCTCAAGCCGTCGTGGTTCCTGCATGTCCAATTTAAGCCACAGCATTAATAGATCAGGTCCGATTGGGCTACAGCTGGGTAGCGAGTAAGCACGGTGCCCCTTTCCGCTGGTTAGCGGCTAGAGAGCGGCTAAGACGGCAAGCGAAATGCTTGTTTCCCGCCACAAAAAGCTTGTCTCCTGCCGAGTAGCCCGGGGGTTGAGACATAGCTGCATGTCCATGCTGAACCGCAGCAGCGGACTGAGCAGATGGCGTCGTCCGAGCTGCTTGGAAAAGGAGAAGGCACGATTTCCTGAACAGTCCTCTGAACCGGCACGGCGTAGCCCCACGCCCGAGTTGAAGAAAATATCTGTTCGCCGCCCGTTGGTACCACATTTAGCTTCGGGAATACGGGGCAGACGATGCACGGGGAACCATCGGGCGGGAAGTCCCTGTTCCTGGACCTCAATGCGCCGGCATATGACCGTGCCCCCTCCGGCCCATTGATGCCACTCGGACCTGACCGGGACCACATGTATATCCCGTTCACTCCGTCAGCCACAATGAGAAGGGAAGTAAGACAGTCAATCTGATCCATCTAAAAAGCTACCCATCTCTTTTTATGCATCAGGCCACAGCGACACATGTATGCAGTTTTGACACTTCACACGTATGAGACCAAACATGCCAATCTAGATGCCTATAGCCACTGCCTCTAGGGCATCAAATGTTTCTATGCGTGCCTGAATTGCAACTATCGACATCAAAAAAGTCTGTATGGCACCAGGTGGGTAGTTCATCCGATCTCATGCACAAGCCAAGGATTGATCCACTCACACATGAGGCCATGTACATTTATGTATGTCTACTAAACAACCTTAGAATAGAAGAAAAAGAATCAATTCTGGTATTGATTGGAATAATCCCTATGAATTCTATTCCTTCTGAGGGCTGTGGATCAGAGAAGCTTTGGGGGGCATCCTTTTCTACGGTGGCAATGCAGCAGTAAAAGTCGGGGGTTGAAGCCGGCAGACATGTAAAGCTCAGCTGACAACAAGCTTGACAAGACTAAGACTCTCCCGCACCAGCAATCCTATCTTTATGCCCTTGGATTTTCCACATGACCCACTTCTTTAGAGGCTCCTTGCTTGAGTGAGTCCTCACTGACTTGTACTTGGGTGTCTCGCTTGAGGCACTCCTTCAGGTCGTTGAACAGGTCCTGATCTGGTCCTCCCATACGGCTGAAGCCAAGTGTCGTGTGCATAACTGAAAGGCAAGACTTCCTGTCCTCACAGAGCACAAGTATCCACATGCAGTCTCCGTGTGTTTGGCTTGTCTTTTCAGCATTTCCCTCTCCTCCACACACCTCAGAGTTCCAAATTTGTCAATTTACCAATCTGCCCAGTGGTTCTCAGTAAGTCTGCACATATTTAATTTGCATGAATGTGAGTAGTCAGGCTCACCACGAACCTGTTCTATCTACAACAACTATAAAGAGATAATCTAGACCACCTAGATATATTATGTGTTCAAGTAATCAACAATCACCTGGGTAGCAGCATATGCACCATCTTATTACAACCACAGTGTTTTCTTCCACTCACAGCTACAATGTAAGAAGAAAATATGATTGACATTGGAACAAACCTTAAGGCACCAGTCTCTGACACTGAGAGCAGTAGTCTTGTACTATATATGCATACCCGAAAATGAGGCCATAGACCCATATCGCTCTATGAACAAAGAGCTCAAGTGGTCTTACGTGATTGCAACAAAATGTGTCACGAGAACAATTGACCAAGACAAGGCAGCCAGTCCCAGCACTCCATTCTGTCAGGCCACTGTCAACGCTGTGGATGACTTCAAACCCCCAAGGGAAAAGATGACCTTGTTTTAAAAAGAATATGAGACACCTGCGATCTCACTGAGGTGCTGCCACTTGCTGACATGGTAGTTGGAGGGCAATAACTGGGTCTTATGGGCTAAGAATGGCACTGTCATGATGAACTGGTACATTGGGTATGATTAAAGGACTTGAGATCTTAGTCTCCTTGGTTAGTCGTTTCGTGCTCTCTCCTTTAAGAAAGACTAAGCAGAAAAGAAGAAGAGACCTTTGCTCATAATGTGCCAATTTAGGGGAGTGTTCCTTCTGGGTGTGCTTGACTCAGTAAGCCCATGTTCCGTCCAGCCTTTGAAGCAAGACCGTTGCGTACCTAGGTACCTACCTACCTACCAAGGTACCTGGGTACCTAGACAAGAAACCTGTGAGGAGCACAGAAAGAAAAGAAGGTTGGGTGCTGGAAGAGGCAACCCCCACTACCCAAGGTATCTTTGGCGCTAGACGTGCTTCCAACGAGCTCCTTGACATTGATCTGCTCAAGGACATCCTTCCTTAGAAAACATCAAACAAGGACACTACGAGGCACTGACAACTAGAAACCATCTCCACCAACAAGGGAGGCTGAAAGAGTTGCCATGATGGTGAGACCATCAATCCTAGTCATGATGAGACTTGTTGCATTATTGAGATTGAGCATCTTGGTCGGTGCTCTCGTGAACGAGATCCCCACAGGTCAGCAAAGTTGCTTTGAAACTTGCCTCCAAAGCCTTGTAGCATACTGACCCACGATTTTCATACTAGATCGGGCACAACAGATTCAAGTTACGGACACAACTACATCTGCCCCTTCTCTGGATGCAGCTTCCAGGAAGCAGACCTCTGAGGGCCAGAATATTGCACATATAATAACCGTCACGGCCAACTCGGCCACCACAATCCTGGGTGGAGTGTCACCCACCTTCTCAGCCACCTCTGCTTCATCATGGGTACAGCCTTTCCAGCCAACCACCTTCGTGGACACTATTTGGGTTACACCACCGCCTGTCTTCAGCACAACATTTGTGACTATTACAACTGATCCAAACCTGTCCTCTGGTACTGGGTCATCGGATACACAGACTTTGTCCTCGTTAATCTCTACATTGGAGTCATCGCAGCATGGACTTTCAAAGACATTGTCTGCGAGTTCATCGTCGAAAAGCAAGTCTTCTTCCCCAAGCGTGTCACAGAGTGCCCATGAAACAGAGCAGCCTAGTACCACAGCCTTCTCTGAAGCCAGTTCGTCCGATCACTCATCGAGTGCTTTGGTGACATCGACCGAGAATCCTTCCTCAACCTCTCTTTCTCCAGCACCAACTTCCGGGTCAAGTCAGCAAGAGCCTCCTCAAATCACAACTACCCAGTCTTCTTGGAGTTCATCTTCTGTCCTGAGCGATACCTGGGATACAGACACTTTACCTAGTTTATCATCAACAGCGGAGACATCAGCAGGTCAGCAGACACCGACGACTCAGCCTTCAACCTCACAGTCCTCCATTACTACAGAAAGCAGCTTGACTACGGCCTCATCTGTTACTCTGGGACCAAGCCAGAGCAGTGAAAGCGGTAGCATGACAATCGTCAGCACCTCCGATAGTCCTGTCCCCACAGAAGACATTAGCTTCAAGGGGTTTCCCTTGTCAAATATCACCCTCACTATTGATGGGATAGATTACCATCCGCCACTTCCCGGCCAAGACCCTTTGGTAATAATATTGAGCGATTCTACAACAGCCACGATCACCTCATCGGCCATCAGCCGAAATGGCGCATCTCTTGCTATTCCAAGCTACCAAGAGCTTAGCCAGAACGGTGGCTCCTCAAGCCAGCAGCTGTCTTCTTGGTCCGTCCAGTTTGGTACACGACATTTCCAACCTCCGACGTGCCTTCTCAGCATACTCGGGTGTTTCCTGCAAGCCCAGGCGGATTTCATGAGCGTTGCAAGTTCAATCGGGAACACCTTCGTCTCGATTGCTGCCAAGATGATGCAGGCCGGTATTGTAGATGCTGCCACCGCCGCTGGCTATGCTTCCGAGGCCAGCAGCTACAGTGTCACCGCAAACTCTCTCCTGGATGGCTTAAGCAATGCCTTGTCCAGCCTTGAGGGGGCAGCAGAGGCGATGGATGGTGCTATGCAGGCAGTTAATGAGAATTTGGCATCATTTACCTCAATTGAGTTGGAAGATCTGACGGAGGCTGGCCGTATTTTCAGCTCCTATCCTGAGGTCTCATTGGCGAAGGGCATGTTCAGCAATCTCGCGAATATAATGAAAGTTGCCTGGGCAAACTCGCCTGATGTCATTCAAAGCCTATGGAGTCTGTGCCAGGCCCAATGGTTACCATTCACTGCAGGTGGAACATTGGTAACAAGTGTCTGGGTCCTCAATGGAATTGGCCAGGGGGAGGAGACCGTGGAGGAACCAGACGAGGATCGAGTACATTTCATTCTACTTGAGCAGGGCTTTCCTATCCCCATTTTCCACCTTTGGACGTTTACACTAGATGAAGACAAGGGAACAAAGACCGCTGTTGATGCCTCTGTCAACGACGATTTGACGCAGAGGGGGCTTGAGCCTGCATATGGCCCAGGTTATACGACCAGGATCGCAATACCGAAGGCAACGATCGTCCGGGCGTTACCATTCGTGCGCACAGTGTACATGCACCCGACATTTGACCAGAAGAGGAGATGGGGCACTATGTCTGATCCCGAGGGAAGTGAGGGAGGCTGGGGAAGCGACGAAAGCAAGGCCAGTCAAAATCGCTCCTTTGAAAGGGGATTTACAGCCGTTCGAAAGCGCCAGCTTCAACAGAGTCAAGCACAGAGAAACCTGGCAGCATTTTCCCATTATAAGGGCGTTGAAGACCAGTTCACGTACACAAGGGACTCGTCTGGGGGCGAAGGCGTCACAATATTTATCACGGATTCCGGAGGTTCCATTGATGGGCCCTTTTGGCGGGTAAGTCAGAAGGCGTGGAATTGCCGTGAGACCCATACTGACGAGGTAGAACAGAGCGAGATGCACAATCCTGAGTGGTATGTGGTCCCGAATGAACTGACTTTGCCGAATGTGCCGGAGCAATATCGCGCCCCTGCAGACATGACCGACTGGACAGGTCACGGAACCTGTATGGCATGCCTAGCTGGCGGGAATACGTACAGTCTCGCACCCAAGTCCGACCTGTATCTCATCAAGCTTACAAACGCGTGGCTCGACGACAGTCATGTTGTATTAGGGGATGATGCTACTTGGGTAAGCAGCTTCTGGATACAGTCTTTACTCGTTCAAGCACAAACATGACCCATTTTCAGCCTACAAGACAAAGCCTCAGCTTTTGGAACAGTCCATGGCTGTGTTGTGTCCCGCTCTCTGCTTTATGATTATGAAGCCACTTCTTCAGTTCTTTTTCTTTCCTTTTTCTTTCCCCCCCCCCCCCAGCTAACTCCCAATACTGCAGATACCAGATCTGGGGACTCCCGATGCGCTACACGATGGTTACTTTCATCTTGTGCAGACAGTCAAGGATCGAGGGCTACATGGAAGAGCAGTGATAAGCAATTCAAATGGTGAGTTAAGCATCGGAATGGCCAGTCTATTGTCATGAAGCGTTTGGGTTAATGCGGGATCTGTCAGGCTACCATTTCTCTCGTTACATCAACGACAGGTCGACGTGGGAGTCTTTCGCACGCGACAGGTACCCTCCACTGACGGAAGACGAAGTGGAAGAGATGATGAAGGACCTGTCTGACTTCCTCCAAGCCGCGATAGCCGTCCACGACGATATCGAAAAGGCAGCCAGGTCGAATGGCATCATCTGGATCCAATCAGTAGGGAACCAAGGCGCTTACCCTCCTGGGCCTGTTGACCCGAGAATAGTCCCAGACGTCATTGCGGGAACCGGAGATACGGTTCCGAGGTTCGGAAGTACGAGCGACAGCGAGATGATCATGGTCTCGGGGGCCCTCGAAGACGGAACGCTCTGGCCGGGAGCGTGTCCCAGGGGAGTCCATGTGGGAGATGTATTCATACAGGATGACAACGACCCCAGACTACCGGCAGGCACAAGCCTTGGTTGGATCGATGTTTATGCGCCTGCATATGAGATGCCTTCATGTTCGCTCCAAGATGGGGTGATGACGATGATGGAGCAACAGACAAGTGGTGCTACGGCACAGGTGGTAAGTGCCAGCTTTTGTCCCTACCCCATCGCCCTTTAGTGTGAAATCTCTCAACTGTTACGGGGAATTCGACCTCGCGCTCTGGAAGCCAGAGAACGCATCATCTCGAATAGTCATAACGTTAACACATGCGGTGAAATAGGCTGGCTTGACCGCATACTTTCTAGGACTGCCGGAAAACGCAGAGAGGTTCGCCTGGAGTGATGAAAGAAATCAACATGTGCCCTGGGGAGTGCGGATGAAGCAGTACATGACAGCCCTCTCCTACCAGTGGACAGATGGGCCCGCTGGGGTAATCCAAGCACAATGGTTGGGGAGACTGCCTTTCAACCTCCCCAGCATTGTGAATATGGCCTATAACGGTGCACATGGGCCTATGAATACTTGTCCAATGCCGCCAATCAAAGCTCAAGACGAGGGAACAATGAGGGCAGATCCGGAGCCATGCCTTCCTCCTGCAAATACGAGTCAAGTTACCAGCTGGGATTCGACATGGACTCCGAGCTCAATTCGATCGACCGATCCCTCCTTGTCAGAATGGACCACGATGACAACACTTTGGCACGTCAGTTCCATCACCCCAATTTCAAGTTCTGAAGAAGTCACGCAGTCTGTGTCTCCGTCCCAATCCACCACGCAGAGTTCGTTCGCGCTGACTCTCACCACCTCCCTCCCTATAACACGCACAGCATCATTCACCTTGACTGTTTGGCAAGGTACCGTCCCTCCGAGCAGTTCCGCATTATCCGAAACGTCGACCAGCACTATGGTTGCCACGAGCGAGCCTGGGTCCAGCTCCACGACGGCATCTCAGTCGTCCTTCCCAAGCAAGACAGAAACACCAGAAAGTTCAACAGCAGAGCCATCTCCCGATCCGGAGACGACAACGGGACCAGTTTACACAACAACAATAGGCTCCGAATGCTGTCCGTACTACCCGAGGTGCTGTCTGAACCCTCACGGCGATGGATGCGGCACCTTTGCGGCACCAACTTTCTGTAAGCAGCTTCTGGATACAATTTTTATCCCTTCAGGAATAAACATACCATGTTTCAGGGGCTACAGGGCCACCTTATAGCCTACTCTTCACTAGATTAATATAAAGCTGATTCTCTGGTTCTTTGATGGCTAACTCCCAATGCTGCAGGTACCGTGGAGCCGTGGGACATGCCGCCTTGGTGAGAGCACACAAAACACAGCACTTATTGCTTGTGCAAGACTAATGATACGAGGAAAATGTGGTCCTTGCAAATGTTTTTTGTTAACCGCTTTGCTGCTGTGTACATAGTTATTTGGTTTCCGGCCGTAGAACTGTGTGCCCATGAAAAGAATGAATTGCACCGTCAACGAAAATGCCGTAGCACAACGTGTCCATGCTGTCATGTATAAAATCGTTAGACATTCTACTGGCCGCCGCGTGGGCTGCTTCTTTTGAACAAGAGCCAGTGATTAGCAGCCCCGGCACAGCACCGTATATGTGCGATAAACTCGTTGCGCGTGTTATATGCGCCACCCATACAAGCTCGACACACAAGGCTCTCCTGAATCTCTTGGGTCTTGGGGTCCAGGTAGGGGAGCATCGTAACCGTTGTGAACGAGAGGTGGTAACTGTGCCTGGAGAGGGGCAGGCGGCGACCCCAGCTTTGCTGCAATTGGTTGGCGTGCTCAGCTGCTACAACGTACCGCCTCCTCCCGATCTGCGAAGCCCGAAGCCAGACATTAGATTACAGAACATGAGGCATCACACGGACGGGTCCTTAGACACGCTGCTGCCAGGAAACAATGCTTGCCACGGGCAGCGGGCTGAGTCAAGGCTCGAGGCCAGCAGCGAGACCGCCTGTTTGTGCAGAAGACTTGTGCGTACGCAGAGATGATTATTAACATGTTCCGGGTGCTGCTTACTGCTTTGTGGCTCCATCCATAAGAATTGGGTATTGTGCGCAAGACTGGAAAGTCTCTCTTGACGACCTTTGCCGAGGGGCATCCAGGCAGACCATGAGTCAGGTCAATCAGATACGAAGGCATCAAGCAGCCGCGTGTGAAACACTTCATACAGCAGCGCTGGACGGTGGGGATGCTCAGGAGGCCAGCAGACCGCCAACAAAAGCTGCAGGTGCGTGTTGTCAGGGTCGAGTATAGCGAGCGCACTTCCACGTGGGGAGCGACCTGGGTATTGAGGTACAGCCAAAGACAGCCGGCGGCGTGCTTTCCAACCAGGCGGAATTCCCTGATGCTGGCGACTGCCTCGCGAGCATATCGGCTTGAGTGGCTGAGGCTAAATGCTGAGGCGATGTCGAGGCCCATGCAGACCATTTCCATGAGTTCCAGGGGCAGCAGGCCGAGCAAGCCCGGTCTCAAGACCGGCGCGGAGGAGGTGAGGGGTTGGAAGACAGTGGTGGGGATGTCACCGGGTGGTGGCCGAGCAAAGGCGTGATTGACCTTGAGCGGGCGTGAGAGGACGCGGGAGGCCTCATCAAGCTCGTCAGCCGATATCCCGTTGACACTCATATTGGACAGGAAACAGCAGCGGCCGATTGTCTTAGATTCGAGGACTATGAAGCAGGAGAGGATGCCAGCCAAGGAGACAGGGCGCGATATATACTATTGTACTATTGTCCTCTGTAGGGAGAAGCGTAAGCCTGTCCTTAGATCACCAACATCTCACACGACCTCGGAAGTATGTAAGCCAGTGCCCAAGCTACTTTAGTTAGGCAGTACCTTAGGTAGGCCAATATCAACCGGCTTAGAAGCAAAGCTGACGGTGAACAGGGGTCTGTGTGCGGGCCGGGGCCGGTACTTGGCAGTACCCATTCTCAGGGTCCAGGTACCTATCGTGCCTAAGCTGGCTCGCAGGGGTGAGCTCAGAAGCAAACGGCTTACCTAACACGGGTGCAACGCTCTCCTGTTATGCCCCTGGCTCCTGGAGCTCGACGCGTCGCGTAGTTGGAGCTTGTTACAAGGTTCAGGTTGCAGAAGCATACCTCATCGCCTCTATTCTTTTTCCTCCACCCGTCTTCGTGAGTGCCGTCTCTCTCTCTCTCTCTCTCTCCCTCTCCCTCTCCCCCCCCCTCTTCAATTCTGAAAAAATCCATCGAGCGACTAACAGTTTGTTTCTAAGCAATTGACTACAAACCCGCCACATCGAGCGGCTTACCACCTAACTTCACTCTTCCCCTTTCCCCGTCCGCATTTCTACCTCTGAATCCACCGACCGTCTTCGACAGTGACAAGAGACCCCTGAATACCCTGGACATGGCGCCAACAAAAACCGCAGCCAAGGGTCGCGGCCGCCCGAGAAGGAGTGACGCTGGCGCCGAGTCCCCTCCCGCAGCAGCCGCCGCCGACGAGACCCCTAAGCGCCGTGGTCGCCCTAAGGCGTCCGAGTCTGGCGTCTCTAGTGCAAAGGTCAAGAAGCCCTCAACTTACGTACCCACCGGACGACCCCGCGGTCGTCCTCCAGGATCGGGCAAGCCGAAGGCTCCCTACGTCCCTACCGGGCGTCCCCGCGGCAGACCCCCAGGGTCGGGCAAGAAGGCGCCCGCTGCAAAGAAGGCCGCCGCCGCCGCGACCAAGAAGGGCAGCACCGTCGCTCGCGGCGGTCCCAAGGGCCGCAAGTCAGACGCGGCCAAGGCCGAGGAGGCTGACGAGGAGGAGGAGCTTGGCGAGGAGGATGCCGACATGAAGAGCGACGCCGAGGAGGAGAAGGCTGGCGACGATGAGCAAGCCTCCGATGAGGACGGCGGTGAGTGAAGGGAAGATGGCAAGTCTTGGATACCAAACCCTTCCCTTGCTTCCTCGCCAACTGCCTCATTCTGCAAGAGTCATATTCTAACATTGACGGGACACTGCAGATAATGGGCGCGGAAACCTAGATCAAGGATCTGGACCTCTTGTTGAGGTATAGCCTCCACCCACTTCTCAAACCTGTTTGGTCGTCTTCTCAACGCGATTTCATAGGACACCACGACGAGTAACCGCGGCTTCTTTAAAATGGTCGGCCGTAAACTCGGACTCCAGTGATCATTGACGGAAGAATTGGCACTCGGGAGTCAGGCGATCGCTGGTTGTTTTTTTTCTCTCCGGGAAACGGGCTCACCTAACTGACTAGTAATGAATTTCTTTGGGCTGGGATCTTGTTGTCGGCTGACGAGGTCGATTGACGATCTGCAAAGGTTTGGTCGTGCTAGGTGAAGCGCACCAAACGCAAGGGTCTCAGTGTTGTTCTTTGCGATTGTAAATTGATTATGACGGCGAGTCTTGTTTTCCATAAGGGCGGCTGTACAACAAACAGGGTAGGGGTATCATTTCCCAGTCAATGCTTGCCATCATGTCCTGACACCAGTATCGAACACCATACTTGTGCATACTGTGACCCAACCCGGCCAAACACAAGGAAGTAGCAAAATTCATTCCCTCACCCACTCCCCGAACTCCTCTTGGAGGTGCTTCTTGAGCTCCTGGAACTTGTTGCCAAAATCGCGCCCGCAGCGCCAGCAGTGCATGGGCTTCTCGTGCCAGCCAGCCTGGTTCCGCCGCGGATCGTCCGTCGCCAAAGGAAAATCCTCCAGCGGCACAAAAAAGTCGGTGGTGAAGGAGTTGTAGTGCTTCCTAACCTTCAGCCTGCCCGAGTACATGTCACGGCTGATAACGTGCACGTGCAGATGGTTCATGCTCGGACGGGCGTGTACGCCGACCTTGACCTCCGCCATCCAGTCCCTGCCCTGTGGGAGGACCACGCTGCCCCCTGCGTCCGTCTCGGGCTGGACCTCCCCGTCCAGGACCGCCCGCCGGGGGGCATCGGCCGCGCTGTGCTCGCCGACCAGCCGCTGGAGCTCCCTGGCAACGAGGTCCTTTAGCTTTGCCGCCTCCGCCCGCGTCGAGGCGAGGAAGTCGGCGTCTTGGAACGCGTCGAAGGGGTGGGCCAGGGATTTGTCTGGGGACCGAGGGAGGAGGAGGCAGTGCACCGTCGCTTTAGGGTACAGGTCGCGGATGGCTACAAAGGTTGGGTTCGCGAAGACGACGCTGCTCGAGGGCAGGGAGTCGGCCTTTGCGATGTAGTAGCCTAGACCGTCTCGACCGGCGAAGGAACTGGTCTTGGCCGTTGGGTTGACGGGCTTGTTCTCAGGTCCTGGCTTGGGTTTCGGTGCCATAAGCTCTGAGACTAGAACAGACGGCGGGCTCCGAGGTCAGTTAGCTGGTCGTGGACAGGTCTCGGACGATGAGCCTACAAGCATTGCGAGCTTTGCCAGGGTTGCTGCCGTCCGATGCCGGCGCTGCGCCTTGGATCTCATCTCGAGTGATGGCATCCTCAGGGTCGGCTGGAGAGGCCTCTTCGCCGACAGGCGGTCGTTTCTTGTTTCGAGACTCAGGAGACGCCGACGGATGCCTCTTAGGCCGATGGTCCGAAGTCTCAGATCCCATCATGAATCTGATCCTACTTTGAGTCGCAGGAATGCATGTAAACGGTCAGTCGTATGTGGCCTCAGTTGGTCTGGAGCGACGGGAACGTCAAAGCAGACCCGAGGGTGAGAGACAGAGCTTCACATCCCCCCGGTGTCAGAACCCCACGTCCTACTACGTCCTACGCCCGCGTCACGGAACGTCATTTGAAGCCACGACCACCACTAGCTCAGACTGATCTGTGGTCGAGGCTCACAGACATGTTTGTACATGGCTGTACTTACACACACCTTTGAAGTCCAACAAGTCTTCCCGGCTTATCCACCTGGAAACCGAACACGGACGGTCAGGAGCGTGGAGCAAGCGTGCTTCACTGGGAACCTCCAGCAGGCCCCAGGAACTTATTTCTGTCCACGCAACTGGTAACCGAGGGAGTCGTCGTAGGACCAAGAGCGGCTGCAGTGCTCCATTCCGGCAGATTGGTGTGGCAAGCCGACCGATGAACCAACTAATTGCCGGCTGTTAGGGGGTCCCAGCCCGAATCTGGTTTATACCAGCAGCCGTCCTCAGCACGCATAACCCAGTGGGCACCTGGCTGCACTGACTTCTATCGGGCCAAAGCTTCCGGGTCTCCTAAGGGACACTGTAGGGGTGGTTTAGCAAGGCACTTCAGCCCTACAAGTGCAGGGCCTTCCCCAACTAATCGGCCTAAAAACGCCCCCAACTCGTCTCCCGCTAGTGAGAGAGACAAACCCTGACTCTTACCCTGAGCTGCCCACCGCAAATACTTGCTCACCTTCTTAGCGACAGTGTCAACGACCCATGGAACCGCGCAACGCCATTTTGACTGTTTGAGTTCCTCTTTGTGAACATGGTGAAGAAAGGGAAGGACAAGGCCGGTGCCCCTGCCTCAACAGCCAAGGCCCCAGCGGCGAAGGCCCCGGCGGCGAAGGCATCAGCTGGGAAGGCATCAGCTGGGAAGAAGGCGGCGCCCCCGGAGGATGACCTGCTTATTTTCACCACCGACAAGAAGAAGAAGGGAGGGCCGTCTACTGCTGCCGAGGATGGGCCTCCTGAGCCACCAAAACCAACGGTAAAGCAGATCATAGGAGGCCAGTCGTGGACAGGGAAGCTTCCAGTGAACCTACTCTCGGAGCACTGCCAGAAGATGAAATGGGAGAGGCCCGATTACCACCAGGTGAGAACTACTCCCGTCCTACATGTGGGGCGATGGCCCAGAGCCCAGGACTCCAACCATGAGAATGTCACATATGGGATGCTGTGCTATGCCGAAATGTCTCAGGATACCCATCCTTGTGAGATAAGACAGCAAGGGTTTCTTCAACAGCTACTCAGTCTACTGTCCCATCAGAGACATTGCATGTGAGGTCATCCTCTGTAAAGTTTTATCCGTGTCAATAGTATACCCTTTGAGAGCTTTCCTCTTACGGAATGTCGTCTCACTTGCAACTGGGAAATGGCAAGGTTGAGTTCGACTGGGGAAAGCTATTTTGATTCTCATCATTTGCCCAGATGCAGAACTATGCTGATGAGATCTCGATAGCGGCACAACGCAGATGGCTTCTCTTCTATGGTCACACTTAGTGCCAAGAACCCCAAAACCAAAGAGACTGTCAGGCTCGAGCCTTTTAAACTACCTCCGAGCCATGTGCATCTGGCGTACAAGCCTACAGCCCTGGAGGCCAAACACTTTGCAGCCACGTACGCTCTGTACAGGGTGTGCAGTATGAAAAACATGAGCATGATCCTTCCTCCAGACTACAAGTCGTTGTGGAAGGAGTTCGAGGCCTTGAAGAAGCAGGATGTCAAGGATGGCAAAGCCTGGATGTACGAGGCCGACCCCTTCAAAGCAATGGAGGAAAGGCAAGCTGCAAAGTTGGCTGCGGAGAAGAAGAGAAAGGAACAGCAGGCTATCAAGGAGAAGGCCGCCCAGATGCCAGGTGCTTCCGGTCTGGTGCTCAGGGGCAACGCCGCAGCAGCAGGTGGCGGCGGTCATAACCCGATGAAGGGTTGGACCACGGTGCCCAAAATGGAGATGGGCACCAAGTCCAGACAGCATCTGGAAAGCCTCCTCAGACGCGACACTATCTGGAACCCACACGCTGTCGTCATGAGCCAGGACCAGAAGGAGTCCATCATCAAAGAGTTCAAGGACCTGGGCTTCCGACCGAGTCACATCGAGGAAGCAATAGAGGAATGCAAGGACCGCGAGGAGGCACTCGAGTGGTTGCTGATACATGTGCCCGAGGATGACCTACCGAAATGGGCCTTGCCCGAAAAGTACGGCGCGGGTATAACTGTTGGAGCCACAGATCTAAGAAGAGAGGGTGCTGCGACGCGCTTGGCACAGTCCGGCTACTCCATCGAACTCTGTCGCAAGGTGTACGATGATGCTGGAGACGAGGGCAAGGCGGCCGAGGCGCTGCAAAAGATCCTCCTGAGCAGCGGGTCAGATGATGAAGATGTCACCATATCAGATCACGCTTTTTCGGCTGAGGACCGTGAACAGCAATGGGAAGACGAGCTGGCAAGTCTCGAGTCTATGTACGGGGAGCAGTACTCCCGTCTGGGGGCAGATGTCTGCCAGGTGCGGCTAGAGTCAGTCACAAATGGCGCAAAGAACGATGTCGAGGCCTTCATTCAGCTCCGCAAACCACCACATTACCCGTCTCAACTCATCATATCAGTAGTTGCGGACCTCCCGTCCTACATCAAGCTAAGTATCATCAAGAAGACCCTGGCGTACATGGCGGAGTCTCTGCAGGGTGAGGAGACGAAGATGTTCTACGTCATCAGCTGGATGCAGGAGAATATCAACGACATAATTGAGAGGCCGGGCGCACTTCGCGACATTGCGGCTGTCTCTTCCACGGCTTCGGAGGAGAAGACGGTCTCTGTTCGCAGGCGGACCAAGAAAGTATCGCGACATCCCAAACCCATATCCTGGGTCCCTGAGAGCGATTCCATCAAGAGGTGGATGGAGAGGCAGAAGACACCGTCCTTTCAGAAGATGTTGGCGCAACGCCGAAATCTGCCAGCCTGGGAGGTCCGAGAAGATATCGTTGACACAGTTGAGGCAAATCAGATTACCATCATCTCGGGCGAGACTGGCTCGGGCAAGTCGACGCAATCTGTCCAATTCATACTCGACGATCTATATGAACGAGGTTACGCCAGGTGCGCCAACATGATCGTCACTCAACCTCGCCGGATCTCTGCCCTTGGCCTGGCGGATCGAGTTAGCGAGGAACGCTGTATGACTGTTGGTCAAGAAGTTGGCTACTCTATTCGCGGTGAAAACAAGACCAGCAAGGACACGAAGATCACCTTCGTCACTACCGGCGTGCTTCTCAGGCGCTTACAGACTTCTGGTGGTCATATCAATGATGTGGTGGCTTCTCTCGCAGATGTTAGCCACGTTGTGATAGATGAGGTCCACGAACGATCTCTCGACACGGACTTCTTGCTTAGCATTGTGCGCGACGTTCTGACGAAGCGCAGGGACCTGAAGCTGATCCTTATGAGTGCAACCTTGGACTCTGCAACATTTGGCGATTACTTCAAGGCCGACGGACTTCAGGTCGGATTTGTTGAAATCGCTGGTAGGACATTTCCCGTCCAGGATTTCTACCTTGATGATATCATACATCAGACTGGATTTACGGGACAACAGGATTTCAATGACAGCAAGGGCCGCACCTTGGATGATGAGCAGCGAGTTTCCAAGGTGATTCAGAGCCTTGGAATGCGAATTAACTACAACCTCCTTTTGGAGACTGCGAAGTGCATCGACGCAGAGCTGTCTCAGACCCGAAAATCTGGTGGAATACTTATATTCCTGCCTGGGGTTGCTGAGATTAACCAGGTATGCAGGCTGCTCAGCTCTGTCACATCCCTCTATGTGCTTGCCCTACACGCGTCCCTCGAAACCAAGGAACAGAGGCGTGTGTTCGCGGCCCCGCCTACGGGCAAGAGGAAGGTAGTCGTTGCAACCAACGTTGCTGAGACATCTATCACAATCGATGATATTGTCGCCGTCATCGACAGCGGTCGAGTGAAGGAGACGAGCTACGATCCACAGAACAACATGCGCAGGCTGGGAGAGGCGTGGGCATCTCGTGCCGCTTGTAAGCAGCGTCGGGGACGCGCTGGTCGTGTCCAGGCTGGAAAGTGCTACAAGCTCTACACTCGAAACCTCGAAGAACAAACCATGCTCGAGAGGCCGGACCCGGAGATACGACGAGTGCCGCTGGAACAACTGTGCTTGTCTGTTCGGGCTATGGGCAACAAAGATGTTGCTGGTTTCTTAGGCCGTACTCCCACCCCACCCGAAGCATTGGCTGTTGAAGGTGCGGTCAGGATGCTGCGCCG
This sequence comes from Diaporthe vexans, assembly GCA_021188095.1. Taxonomy (NCBI): domain Eukaryota; kingdom Fungi; phylum Ascomycota; class Sordariomycetes; order Diaporthales; family Diaporthaceae; genus Diaporthe; species Diaporthe vexans. The sequence goes on from JAJLLZ010000009.1 coordinate 724,033, forward strand.
GATGGGAGCTCTCGACGGGGACGAGCTCACGGCCCTCGGCCAGCAGCTTGCCATGATCCCTGCAGACTTGCGCTGTGGTAAACTCATGGTATACGGTGCAATCTTCGGGTGCCTGGATGACTGCGTTACTATCGCGGCGATTCTGAGCACAAAGAGTCCGTTCTTGTCACCTCCAGACAAGCGAGAGCTGGCAAAGCAAGCGAAGATGAGATTCTATCAAGGAGACGGTGACCTCCTGACCGACTTGAGGGCTTTTCAGGAGTGGGACGAGATGATTCAAGACCGGGTGCCGCAGCGCCAGGTGCGCGGATTCTGTGATGACAACTTCTTGTCGTACAACACCATGTCAGATATCGCCTCAACGAGAACACAATATTACTCCTCCCTCGCCGAGGTAGGCATTGTCAACTCGGCAGACGTCTACTTAGGCAGACATAGAACTCAGTCACCATCTATGCCGCTCCTCCGAGCCTTGACGGCCTCGGCCTTCAGCCCGCAAATTGCGAGAATACAGTTCCCCGACAAGAAATACATGGCATCAGTGTCCGGAGCCGTTGAACTCGATCCCGAGGCCAAGACGATCAAGTATTTCAACCAGGAGAACGGCCGAGTATTTGTGCACCCCAGCAGCACATTGTTCGACAGCCAAGGATTTTCCGGCAACGCAGCATTTGTGTCGTACTTTACACTCATGGCTACGTCTAAGATATTTATTCGGGACCTAACCCGTAAGTACCAGACCTCGCACTCAAGTCTTTGAGCCTGTACCCCCCACCTCCTACCACCATCTGACCTTTCACTGACTGGCTCAGCTTTCAACGCCTACACTCTATTGTTGTTCTCCGGGGCTATCGAGCTAGACACGCTAGGTCGAGGCCTCGTTGTAGATGGATGGCTACGCTTGAGGGGATGGGCCCGCATAGGAGTCCTGATCTCAAGGCTTAGGGGCATGGTTGACAATATCATCGCGAGGAAGGTGGAAACCCCATCAATAGATCTCCGGGACAATGATGTTATCAGGGCGGTCACAAAGTTGATAGAGCTAGACGGGTTAGATGCGTGATCACCCTCGCCTATTGGCTGCATTTCCGATTAAACATATCTGTTTCATCCTCCCGCAGCTCTCATAATAGATTCCCTGGTGGACATCCTGCTCTACGTTGTCTCCCGCCCGCTCGCAGAAGAGAACACCTGGGCAGCTACGTACGCGAAGCCTACCATAGACGGGCCTGACGGGGTGTGCACCGTTATCCCCGAAACGGTTTACCCCGCACGTGATCCCGGAGGATTGGCACGGCAAAAACGGCGCTAGAGATGGAGCCTCAGGCAGCCAAGGTAGGAGCCCCCTTCCCCTGCCGGTGCACGTCCCATCGCGCCCTGCTCAATCGGAGGGACGCGGTGCATCACTTGTTTATCACTACTTTTCCCACTTCCTCCCCCGCTCTCGACGCGCCCATCACCCGTCCAGACAATTGGCCTCCGATCCCTTCGATGCCAGTCGTCCGGCAGCCCCTAATGGACACTTCAGAAAACACCGCGACGCCGTCTCCGGCTCCGGCTTCCCGCCGCCGGTCTGGCCGTCAGACGCGAGTCCCCGAGAAGTTCCAGCCCGAGATTACGATCGCGCCGAAACGCAAGAGGGGCGAGCACGATGAGGAGGATGATGTCGAAAACCACGACCCCGAGGGAGAAGAGGGAGATGAGGAGTCCAGCGAAGACGATGCCGACGACTCTCCTGCCGAGGAGGAGCGCGCCAAGCCCAAGAAGAAGAGGACCGCGTCGCAACAGTCGCGAGCCAAGAAACCAGCCGCAAAGAAGCCCAAGATCAATGGCGCAGGCCCTGGTGCAGCCTCAATGACATTGGGGCTACCTAGCAGGCCCAAGGCGAAGAAGAGTGTACGCGTCATGACGGGCGACAGGCGCGACGGTGACGGAGTATATGGTGAGCATTGGCTTATCTTGGAGCGCGCATTACCCCCATTGACACCATGCAGCGGACATATTCGGATCCGGCGACTCATCGAACGACGTAGCAAGTCGATGGTATCAGAAGTACAAAACCGACAACGAGGCAGCCGTGACAGACCTCGTCAACTGCGTTCTCCTCGCCGCGGGGTGCGACGAGCAGGTCACTGAAGACGACATCCGGGATCCAGACAATATTCAAAATCGCCTATCAGAACTACAGGATCTATACCAAGAGGTGCGTCTGACGTGCGCTGCTACCTGAACCTAGCTGACCAGTGGTAGAAACAAATCACCGACTACCCCTTAGCGAGGCCCAAGGAGAGCAGGAGCTTCCGGGACTTGCTTGTGAATTTCTTCGAATCATTGATCAACGTATTCCACGAAACAGATGTACTCTATACGGATGAACCGCTCATGGAGAACATTGCGCGCTGGTTGTACACCATGTCATCATCGACCCTGCGCCCATTCCGCCATACAGCAACAACAATCGCTCTTGCCATGGAGCTGGCCATGGCCAGCGTCGCGAAGAAGCTCGACGACAGGATTACCAAGACTGCGCAACAAGTTGACACCGAAAAGAGCCGGAAAGGCAAGAACAAGAGTAAGGAGATGCTTGCCAACCTGCAAAGGTCTCTCAACGAAGCAAACAACAACCGTGAAATGTGTGGGAAGTACATGCTAGACAACTTTGAGGTTGTATTTGTTCACAGGTATCGCGACATTGACGCGCGCATCCGGACAGAGTGCGTCGAGGCTCTTGGGTCATGGATCTGGGTCCTGCCAACAGTATTCATGGAGCCCGAGTATTTGAGATATCTGGGCTGGCTGCTGTCAGATATTGTACCGTCTGCACGCCAGGAGGTGCTCAAGCAACTCTCGAGGGTGTTCAAACGTGATGCCTCCAAGCTCGGTCATTTCATCGACAGGTTTCGACCTCGTCTGATGGAGATGGCCACACAAGACCTGGATGTCAGCGTGCGTGTTGCAGCCATCGGCGTGATTGAGACCCTTGGGGAGGCAGGCATGCTTGAGCCCGATGAGATCGATGCAGTTGGCAAGCTCATTTTCGATTCAGAGCTGCGGATCCGGAAGGCGATAGTCAAGTTCTTCTCCGATGCAGTCCAGGCTGCGGTTGAACAGAAAGTTGAAGCGATCGGCGGCGAGGAGGCCGTCGAGGAGATGTTCCCAGAAGGCGAAGATGTTGATGACACCGCACCTCGGTCCGATTGGCTTGAGGTGAAGGCGTTGGCGGAAACGCTCGCAGTCTACGAGTCACAGCTGGAAGATGCAGACGAAGATGAGCGACGCGGACTGGACATATCTGCGGATATGATCAATGCGACTGCCCCAGACACACGGATGTCGCTTGCGTCTCAAGTGCTATACGAGAAGATGGAGACGGTCAAGAGCTGGGAGCTGCTGGCCGGCTTTCTACTGCACGATCATTCGACAAGCACGAAATCGAGGTCTAAATCAAAGGCGAACTCAGCCGAAGCAGCAATGCGACAACACATCGCACCCACAACGCAAGAAGAGGCCATCCTGCTCGAGGTGCTTGTGGCGGCTGTCAAGCAAAACCTGGTACATATCCATGATGCCGAAAAAGGGAAGAGGAAACCGACGAGGGGCGATGTGGCAGAGTCTGCCGAAGAAGTTGCTCTACATCTAGCGCAAGTGATTCCAAAACTCCTCAACAAGTTTGGGGCCGATCCGAAAACCGCTACAACCGTCTTGCGCCTTCAGCATCTCCTTGACCTGGATGTGTTCCAACAACTTCGACAAGAGTCCTCGACATTTGAACACCTCCTGGACGGGATATGCACGCAGTTCACGAGGCATGGTGACAAAGACGTAGTCTCGGAGGCAACGCTCGCTCTACTTCATTCTCGAAAGTGTGAAGAATACGAAGAAACTGTGGATCTCAAAATATCGGCATTGTGGGAGAATGTTATCGACTCCCTGCGCGTCTTCGACAAATCTCATGATCTCTCAAAACGAGGCGGGTTGAGCGGATCAATCCTCCTAGGTCTCTCCACAACGCTTATGAAGATTAGCAGCCTGGCAAGAGTGAAGGATTGTATCGATGTTCTGGAAGCTGACGGCACTTCTGAGGGCTCTTCCGCTCCAGCCATCGAGATTTTGACCAGGTCGGTTCACCGTGGTCGCTTCCAACAGGCTGACGAGGATCTCGATGACCTGGAAGATGAGGCTACGTCATATGCGATCAAGTGTTGCCACTTCTACTTCATGTGGAAGGTTTTGTCACTTACGAGCGCCATCGAAATGCAGACTGACGTGTCAAGCGAGGCAATAAGCCGCCTCGCAAGTCTCCGGAAAATGTACCAGGCGAACTTGATCCATACGCTGTCTTCCAGAGCTATCAACGACGACCTGCGTTTGTTTGCTACTGGCAGCCTATGCGACCTGCACATTACTTTTAGCTCCATTCGGCGTACCCTCGAGCGCTGGTCGGCTGTCGGTGCGGCGAAGAAGTATGCCGGTCTCTTGCCGTTGGTCCAAGAGATTCAGCCGGGCCTCATCCCTGAGCTCATTAATGTCTTTGACGGGGCTGAGCGTACATACGCCAAGAAGACCAAGAGGCATCTCAACGAACCTGCCGAAGACGAGGATCCAATTGATGATGATCAGCTCTCCGATGCGGAGGACGAGGAGGAAATGTCGGCAGAGGAGAAACGAGCATCGGAGCTCCGAGCAGAGAAGGCATTGTGTGAGCTTACGGCCAAGTATGTCGTTGCCATTCTGTCCAAGACGGTGGACCAGAACGGCCCTCATGCAGGCAAGCTCAAGAAGCGATTACTGCGCAATTCAGTGAAACTTGGCAACAACTTCAAAGAGACGGTTGCATTCTTGGACGAGAAGAAGATGAGAGACATCGAGGAGGCGAAAAAGAAGAAGGCCGCCTCGAGAGCGAAGAGCAAGCAGCCCGCCGCGGCGAAACAGCCCGAGAAGCCGGCCCTCAGCGCCGAGATAATAGTCGCGGACGATGACGATGACGATTCGGATGGTGAACAGCCGGAGGAGCCGGAAGAAGGCACAGAGGAGGACTTGCGGAGACGAGAGCTGCTGGAGGATCCCATCGAAGACCACGAGAGCGAGGTCGACGAGCAACCTGCCGCTGATCATGGTGCTGATGACGAGTCGATCCTGGGAGACTGAAGACACGAAAATGAAAATACAGAAAGTCTCTTCTGAGCCTGGCGTTTTGGAGAGCTGGTGGGCGGGCATGGACGAAAGGGTTGACGGACCGACGGACCGACCGACTTTCTGACGGGTATGGATAGTGACAACAACTTTGCATGATTCTTTGGCCGCCTGGTTTGGTCTTTTGTATTTGTAATGAATCTCTCGTGGCAGGCTGGCGAGGGTTTAGAAGCTCTAGCACACGGGGAAAAAACGGGAGCGGGCAGGCCTTGAGGGGAGGCGGCAGTTTCGCTGGGATGAATGATGGTAAATACTTTTCCTTCTACACAACGGTCATGAATGCCCTTGTTACATACCCTTGAAATCGACGCTGTTCTTAGGAGTATGGGCTAGAACGAGCAATCAGGTCGGCCTTGAGTCTATCTGATATTAGTGACGCGATGGTATCATAATCCCTTTTCCTTACTACTCAACCGCGCCCAACGAAAGCAGAAGACAGAAGCAGGCTTGTCCAAGAACCACGACGAACTATTTCACCACCACGCTAATCACTGGCAATCTTGGTCCCGAAGAGCCCAAATACCCTTTGCCACCTCTTTCCCTCCCCGGCGTTGTCCTCCTCCCCTTCTTCGGCCTTGACCCTGACACCATACTGCTGTATGCAGCACGCAAATGGCTTATTTGAGATCTGCCCCAGGCCCCAGCTATTCGCCGCGGACCCATCCACCTCCTCCCCGCCAGCGCCAGAGCTGGGCGGCGGCATACCCCGCAGTATCCTGTCCCTCGCCTCCCTCTTGCGCGCCTCGAGATCGACCTTGCGCTCCTCCAGATCGCCCCAGAGCTTGAACATCTGCTCGCGGAGCCTGCCCAGGGCCTCCTCCCCGTGTGGGGCGGCGCGTAGGTCCTGCGCGTCGATGTCCGTGAGCAGCTGGGCCTGGGGGTTGCCGACGTGGACCCAGGCCGTGGCCGGCCTCTTGTCCTTCTTGGCGGTGAGGACGGCCGGCAGAGCCTCCTCGAGCTTGAGGGCGAATCGCCACTCCCAGACGCGGTGGCGGCTGCTGTGTCGGCCACCGCTGCCCTTGTCGTCTTCGTCCGAGTCTGGGTCGATGTCGTCCGCGCTGTTGTCGGATAGGCAATCGTTGTCGGTGCGCCGCCGGCTAACGGCAAAGTCCTCGAGCCTGGACGGGTGGAAGTCCACGACACGGGCGTGGGTGCGGTCCTTGGAGCAGTTGAATGGGAGCTCGAGGGATGCAGGCTCGCTGGAGATGGTGGTGCGGTAGACGACTGGCTCGAGTATAGACGAAAGAGGCCTGGGCTTCTTGTCGGGGTTCTCGCATTTGACTGTGATCGTGTATGGTCAGGCAACGGATGAACTCACACAGCCCGTTTAGCATACGTGGGTAGGAGCTTACTCAGATCATTCAGGTCCGGGATGGATTGTTCTTTGAACTCCTTTGCGTCAACTTCCTCGAATGTCCTCTGTCTTCCGGCTCGTTTTGATGCCCGCCTGGTCTTCGAATTCTCTTTCGGCAAAGCTTCCTCCGCCTTTCGCTTGGGCCCACCTCTTGGCTGGCCTTTCTCTTTCTCATAGTCCCGCCTCCTCCTGATGGCATCACGCAGGCGGGGGTCAATCTTCTCACCATCAGCCTGAGGGTCCAGGATTTGGACCTTGATTTTGTCTGAGAAATTCGAATACCCTTGCTCCCCGCGAAGGAACCCCTCGAGGTTTGTGGAATTGTGGCCATACGCAATCTGAACTTTTTGCAGGTGCACCCACATGCCAATTTGGACTCGGTCTCGGATATAGCCGGCATGAGGCTCCCAACAAGTGAGTTGTAAAGACCGCTTGCCAAGGGGGCCACGCCACTTTTCGTCGGCTTCTCTTCGGTCTGCCGCCTTCTTGAACTTGCTGGTATAGCCGTATGGGTCGCCATCACGCACAGGCATGCCGTCTGTCCAGTCCGGGCTGTCATCTGCCTTGTGGAAGAAGCTGGCGTTCTCGGTCCAGTCAGAGACCCACATGGATACCCTGTCACCCAGGTCATATGGTTTTCGGACGACCTGCACGATGAGGTCGACGAACTTGTGGTCCTGGACGTCGGCAAGAAGGCTGAAACGGTCTCTGACGTTCATGGAGAGCTCGGCTCGGGCGGCAAAGTCCTCTCGGTCAGGAACATACTGCTTGTCAATGGTGTCGTAGAGCCATACGACATATTCATGTTCCTTTTCCCCAGGCTTCCAGCTGACACGGCGTGGGGGGCTTCTGAGGGCGCCCGCCACAGACTGAGAAGAGCCTGGCCGGGGAATCTGCCTGGCTTCGTAAATGTGTAAATCGGTACGATATGAGGTGAGCAAAGAGGAGTTGCCTCCACGGTTCTGGCATTTCACCATGTAGACCACTACTACATCACCAGCCTCGACAAAGGGCATTTCATGTAGCGGGCGGAAGATGTTGAGCTCGATGCCCTCAACATCGCCCTGGGTAGACAGGTCATACAAAGTGAGAGAGCTTTTGTGGTCTGGAGGAGGACAGGTCAGTATCTTTCTGCCTAGAGATAATGAGAATTTGAATGTCGTCTCTCACCCTCGCCTCTGGTTGAAATGGGCAGCTTGCAGTCCTTGACCACACCTATCAGGCTCACTTCTTTGCCCTGGGCTTGGCCGTCAAGTAAGTCGCTGATGGAGATGAAGTTTCGAGGCAGGGGTAAGCCATCTTGAGCCCTCCTACGACTGGACGAGTTGGACTGATAACGAGACATGGTGAGGTCAACGGGGCACTGTCCTGTGGGGCATCAACGAAAACGATGGCTGAACAGAGTTGGTGCCCATCGACGTGGACGTGGCGAGGAGAACTTAGAATGCCAGCTGAAATGACGTGAAATGGATCATGCCTAAAAAACGGAAGACATTGAACACTGGGGCCATCGATGCTACCTGGCAGTTCTGCGAAATCATCTACCAATTCTGTGAATGGCTTCATTCAGTAATGAGGCCCGGACGCGTCAACGCGCCAATACAATGAGTGAAGGCTGTTAGTTAGTTCATGCATCTTGGTACCCGATGCAACAGGGGGGGGTCCACTACTAGGCAGGGTGGGTGGAGGGGCATGAGCATTAGCCAGTCTTGCTTTGTCTGTTAAGCAGTGGGGGCGGGTACTTGCAGTACCCAAGGTACTTTGGAGACCCCAGTTTGGGATCTGATTGCCTGAATTCTCAGGCGTAAACTGGCCCAATTCTCAGGTGGTAGAAGGTTCCTTTGAGAGCTCCTAGAGCTGGCTGGCGTGTGCAGGTTTCGAAATTCGCCTTCCCGGACTGACTCTTAGCGGCGAGCCCCACTGAAAGCGGCCCAAGCCTCCAAGACGCACATGCCCACAGATGCCCCGGGTGTGTTTAGACTCCAGTCTCCCACTTCCCCTCCACAGCCACCCAGCCAGAAGCCCGCCTGCCGGCCTGACGACCCAGACGAAGCAAGCGGGAGCCCAAGGCCCAAGCCCATACCTTCTTTGCCGCTTCCACCCATTCCATCTCCAAAATTCTTGCACCGCGACAACACCAAAACATCTTTCTTGCCTTGCCCTGTCATCCACTTGACCACATCAATAGGCACGTTACCCACTACAGTACAATATCCCTGCCCATTTGTATGTATTCTGCAGCCTCTAACAACTTGTTTCCGCAACAGATTTTTGGTCTCGTCTTCCCACCACGTTGACGACGGACCGCGTTGACACACGTAACCCGACCAACCAGCTTCCCCGTCGTACTCGTCTCCCCCGACAGCGCCAGCAAAGGTCAACACACACACACACACGTCACGTCACAGCATAGCGCAAAACCGCAACCATGGCTGAGCGCTACATCCCCGAGCACAGACGGACTCAGTTCAAGGCGAAGAACACCTTCAAGCCAGATGAGCTTCGTCGTCGCCGTGAGGAGCAGCAGGTCGAGATTCGAAAGGCAAAGCGTGAGGAGAACTTGGCAAAGCGACGAGGCATCGGCACAGGCGAGAACCGCCCTGGTGCCTCCCTGGGCGCCGCACCCGACAGCGAGGATGAGAACCCTCCCACAGAGTCTCAGGTATGTCGCCAACCGATTCCTAGCATTCTGCTTTTTCCTCTTCCTCGTGAACTTTCCGTGCCATGCGGCTTTCTCCGCCAAACTTCAAGGCTCCTACTGGTGCTGCCGTTGCATGTGGTGTTCCCCGCGTTTTTCAGCATCGCCATCTGCTGCCTCCAGCCCCTCACCTCACATGAATTTGTCTTTGCGGAGGGCGCGCGAGCATCACCAGCCAGCCCACCTTTCTGGGTCCACTCACTGCCAATGCCTGCACAACACCAGCACTTCTCGAGACGTAGATCGTTCATCACACCAAGCATGCCCCTCGCAACCCTCTCTGTCTCGCTGAAACAACCCGTTTCTTAAATCCATATTCTTCCCATCCTGTCAATTACCACACTGCATCTTCAGAGTTGCCAGCATGCTAACCAGTAACAGTTGAGCGAGGACCTTCCTCAGATGGTGCAGGGTGTCTTCTCCGACCAGATCGATCTGCAGATTCAGGCCACCACTCGCTTCCGAAAGCTTTTGTCCAAGGAGCGCAACCCTCCGATCGAGGAGGTCATCAAGACTGGTGTTGTCAGCCGTTTTGTCGAGTTTCTCCGATCGCCTCACACCCTCGTGCAGTTCGAGGCTGCCTGGGCCCTCACCAACATCGCCTCTGGCAGCGCTGCACAGACCCAGGTCGTTATCGAGGCCGGCGCCGTCCCTATCTTTGTCGAGCTCCTAGCCAGCCCAGAGCCTGATGTCCGAGAGCAGGCTGTCTGGGCCCTTGGAAACATTGCTGGCGACAGCCCACAATGCCGTGACTATGTCCTGAGCTGCGGCGCCCTGAAGCCTCTGCTGGCTCTGCTTGGTGACAGCCGAAAGCTCAGCATGCTGCGCAATGCCACTTGGACCCTTAGCAACTTCTGCCGCGGCAAGACGCCCCAGCCAGACTGGAACACCGTGAGTTGTGGATCTTTCAAACTGGCACCTTCTTCGGACCAAGCCCCCCACTAACTAAGTGCAACAGATCGCCCCTGCGCTTCCCGTGCTGTCCAAGCTTGTCTATTCCCTGGACGATGAGGTCCTGATCGACGCCTGCTGGGCCATCTCCTACCTGTCCGACGGGTCCAACGACAAGATTCAGGCCGTTATTGAAGCCGGTATCCCCCGCCGTCTGGTAGAGCTGCTCATGCACGCCTCCACCTCTGTGCAGACTCCCGCCCTGCGCTCCGTCGGAAACATCGTCACTGGTGACGACGTCCAGACCCAGGTCATCATCAACTGCGGTGCCCTGCCCTGCCTGCTGTCTCTCCTGAGCTCCAACAAGGATGGCATCCGCAAGGAGGCTTGCTGGACCATTTCCAACATCACCGCCGGCAACTCGACCCAGATCCAGGCCGTCGTCGACGCCAACATCATCCCACCTCTGATTCACCTTCTCTCGAACGGTGACCTCAAGACACGCAAGGAGGCTTGCTGGGCTATCAGCAACGCTACTAGTGGAGGTCTTCAGAAGCCCGACCAGATCCGCTACCTTGTCGCCCAGGGCTGCATCAAGCCCCTGTGTGACCTCCTCGGCTGCCCGGACAACAAGATCATCCAGGTTGCTCTTGACGGCCTCGAGAACATCCTCAAGGTCGGTGACCTGGACAAGCAGGCTGCCGGCGATGCACCTGACGCCATCAACCGCTACGCCCTGTTCATCGAGGAGTGCGGTGGCATGGAGAAGATCCACGAGTGTCAGACCAACGCCAACGAGGAGATCTACATGAAGGCTTACAACATCATTGAGAAGTACTTCTCCGACGAGGATGAGAATGCCGACGACGGTATGGCACAGGCACAGGGCCCCAACGGCACCTTCGGCTTTGGCGCCGGTGCCAACGGTGGCCAGGGCGGTGCTGCACCTTTCAACTTCTCCAACGCCAACGAGAACGAGTCCATGGAGATGTAGGAATCTCAATCTACAGCCTTGTTGGACATTATGTACTAGTAGCCAGTTACTGGCCGTCGGCGGCAGACGGAATGTCACTCAATTGACGACACAGCACAGGGCCAGGTTGAGAACTGCCCACCCTATATTCACATCACACAGCGGCGTTGATTGCTTGTTTTCCCCCCAATCACCTAGGAGACAGACATTTCGCAGACCCCGGCACAGGAAGAGAGATAAAGGAAGGATTGGAGCTTCAGGGGAGAGTCGAAGGAAGATAGAGGTCCTTTGGTAGCTTGAAAGCTCCAGCCTCACATGTTTGATCAGGGAGAAGCTGCCCAGCAGAGAAGCCTAGGGCCAAGAAGGGCAACATAGGCATGCATGGGTGCCAAGGGTCGACAATGGTAGCTTTAAAGCTCCAACCCTTTGGACAAGATGAAGGCGTTGAGCCCGGCAAGCACATTTTTTATGGTGGCTGGGTAGCAACAGGGAATTCGGCCAAGACGGTTGTGACTCTGCAGGCACGAAACCAAAGCAGATCCGCTGGGATTAATCATGAGGCCAAGAGACGGGCTGCCCTTGCTAGTGCATGGCAGTCTGATGGAGTCTGAACAAAGCATTATGTGTCTCGACCAAGTGGTTGGTGATACAAATGTCGATTAGCCGCACGCAGCCTTTTTGAGGCATCGCATAGAAGAGGTAGCCCATCAGTTACTTGAAATGCGACCAAACTCACCCCCTGCGCAGAACTTGATGGCTAATGTGGACCGGACCATACCTTGGTGGTTTGCAGAAGCTAGAGTTGACCATCTGCCGACCTAGGCAGGTAGTCTTCTGTCACTCACTAGTGGGATGTAAAGAAGTTGCCAACAATTCTAAGAGGGCAGTTGCAGGAAATTGGCATATTCCACTGTATCTTGCTCGTTGCTAGTCTCCAAGTGTCCCCCTCCCTCTCTTTCCTTCCCGGGCCATACCAGTACTTTTCCTACTTTTCCTACTTGACTATTCAACCAGGAAATCACCAACCAATAACACAACAGTCCATCCACCTCAACAAACATCACCTCAACTCGCTCCAAAATGCCAGGTCAAAAATCTCGAATTTGTGATTTCTGTCACGAACGTGGACACACGGAGAAGAAGTGTCGGAAGAAGTCCTCTGCTCTGAGAACTGCTCGGGGGGTCCGTCAGCTTGGGATTGAAGAACCCCTTAATGACAAAGGGAATGGAAGCACCCAATCAGGCCAACACCATCATGATGGCGACTTGGTACGCACAGAACAAGAGCAGTCATCTCAATTATTCACCTTACCCGACGAACTCCTTTTGGAAATTGTTTCCCACTTATCGACGCCAGATCAAAACGGAGATATCTACTTGCAGCCGCTCAAATCATTCTCACTCGTATCGAAACAAGCCCGCAGGGTAACTGTGGAGTCGCTGCCTCTGACTGTCAGCTGCTACTGTTATCCCCAGCGACCACTTAGGCAGATCATGAAAAGCACGGGCTTCCTGAGCCAGACCAAGTAAGTGGCCCGCTTCGTTCCGGTAGTTCGTTCATTCCTAGTCCCCCTCAGCGGCCAGCATCGTCGGCGGATTTGAAAGACGCATCATGGCTGACAGTTTCTTGCAGACAATTGGTGCTTAAACCCGACAGCATAATGAACACAGACTCGTCAAAGTTCAACCAACTCATGAGCCTCATGCCTCGGCTTCGAGAGCTCAACATCCATCTCAAAGTTCCATTAAATGGCATCCTAAGTGAGGGGCAGCTACCTTTGGTGAAAACCCTCAGCGTACCAATCAACCAGGCTGGGAACGGATGCGAGGCGACATCAATAATCCGGGCTTGTCCCAACGTGACTCGGCTTCGACTGAACATCTCTGGTCCTCTGCAATTTCAGACCCTCGACATCAAGGCGGTGCCCCGGGTGTGCCGTCCTGAGGCCCAAAGAGCACTGGAAGCAGCGGCTGCACTGAAATCGCTTCGGCATCTAGAACTGTCGAAATTCCCTACCAGAAGCCCAGAGTGGAACGCTGGTGCTCATGATCATTTGCCCAGTGATGGCTTAGGAAATGGCTGGGTTCCGGGCGATTTGCAAGGTACGTGGACGTCTTCGATGTTTTTGCCTTGACAGTAATGCTAAATAGAAGTCTAGTTATCGTGGATTATCTGCCGAACATGTCCAGTTTGGCTCTTTACGGAACATCAGGAATTCCAGGGAGCCCTGTGAAGTTTGACGATCGAGCTACACCCTTGGTAGGTCAAATCTGTGCCGTGCAAAACTGAAATCGAATACAGCTAACCGTATTATAGCGCTTCGTCATTGAGTGCGCTAGAATGGCAAATCTCAACCGCCTCACCATGACGACAGATCTGTTATGCCAGCGACCTCTCTTCAAAGCTGAGAAGAATATCTGGAAGGGATATGGAGCCTCCGCTAAGAGAATGGCGTTTGAAATATTCCCAAAGCTTCGAGAGCTGTCTTTCGTTGCTTGCAAAAAGGGGAAGACTTGGTCTGCTATCCGCACAGACCAAGAATCCGGCGGGACACATGAAAAGCGCCGGGAGACGTACAATTTCGTCAATTCCATGTACACCTCTCGGATGCTAGAGGGCACCCGTGAAATTGATCGATGGTTTTGAAATTATATTCATGTGCCGGGAGCGTCCATTGAACCCTGTTGATCTACAGACCTGGACCGAGGACCCGAAAGGCAGTTGCGGCTGATGATGCCCAGAAGTAGCCCTAAACTACAACCTGAATGGCCCAACACTGAGGAATATTCTGCATTACAAGTGACACATCTGAGATTGTGTTATGATTGGAAGGAGATTGGAAACGTCGGTGAAGAATGTACCCAAATCGTGTGCTCAACATAGTAGAATCGTGTGAACCATTGGAAGAAATGACATCACACTTATAGTTCTCCATATAATTATTGTTAGGACGTAGGTATGTGATAGGTCCCTTGAGAACTTTTGTATGACAGGTATATTTGCTCCAGTGTGTTTGATGAGGGGTTGACTTTAGGGCCAAGTACTATGTGATGTTTAAAAGATATCATATTGCTAATATCAAGCACTTACTTCGACACTATTGGGGTGACCACTGGCTCAACCCTTAATTAGTCCATTGAACCCTCAGAAAACCCATGAAACCTTGAATGTCTCTCAGCCCATCTCCCCCATGGCCGGGGTACAAATAAGAAGGCGGCACTTGTCGGACTCTTGTGACCGGGTAAATTTTTTCACTGTGGGCATGCATTCATCTGTGTGCGCCGTGGGTGTAATAAGTACTGAGTTGGTTGTTACAGGCATGGAAGGGACGGACTTGTTTGCGGATAGGCTCTAGAGCTTGCCCACAAGGCAAGTTTGAAGTTGTGTCGACCTCGTGGAGGACCTGCGGAGGGCTAGACCAGACGCTTTGATTTATGCAGGTCCTAAATGAGGAGCTCATCAACTCTATAACAACATTTCGGAGAAGTCGGTGGGTACAATTGGTATCATATGTGGCAGGACAAGCAGGTTAGGAAGGTTGAGTTACCTTTGGGGACATTGGCAGAGTCTTCTGCAAGCTATCTGTCAAAAACGGAGGATATGGAAAGACCATGTAGTTTTCCAGGAAATATATGTCACTATTCTGACGAAGGAAGAAGTTGTAAATATAACAGATGTTAGATATTCAGATCTTGACCGTCTCTGATGTGCGTATGTATCTTGCATGCCTGTAGATACTGCTCTAGTGGATGTGATTTTTCGATTGGCTGTGATTTGCATCAAGTCTGATCAATTACCTTTTTTTTTCCCCTTTAAATCCGAATTCATTCAACCAACTTCGTACCCATCTCTCCCAGCATGCCATGTTGTGGCCATGTGCACCTTCGCAGGGATGCCGGCTGGCCCCAGCCAAGTGCAGGCCCCTCACCCTCATCGGGCATGGTACATAGACAGCCCTTTTCTGGCCCTTCGTACACGCCGACCTGATATTACTTACTCCATGCAACATACACTCTGTTCCGTGCACCCCCCACCCCTCTCATTTGGTCTCCTCGGCCCAAGACAGAGTCGTTACCCTCAATCGCTCGCCACACTCGTCCCGCAACTTCTAGCCGAGATGCTCCCGTGGGCCGGCCGGTTGACCGGCACGTGGCTACGGCCGACCCTTCGTCTCCGGCAAAATGTATCCCACCTACCCCGGGCTATGCCTCGGCCAGCTGTATCGGCTCGGTCCATCCTCCCCGTAGCTCTGTGCCAGCCGCAGTTGAGCTCTCGATATGGCTCTTCCAAAGCTGAGGATCGCGCCGCCGGTCGGCCAAAGACAGGGCGCGGCAAACCTCGTGATGGCGACAAGACTCGTGAGATGGGCCAGCATCATTGGAGGGGCAAACCTCGCGAGAGCAGTACCAGTGCCCCAAAGAAGCCAACCCAACCCGACGGAATCGGGAGGCTCGTGAGAGCGGCCGTGGCGCATGATTCAAGGGACATCAGTGTCGAGTTCGAAAAGCTCGGTGCACCAGCCACCATATCACAGCTGTGGTTGAGGGATGCGTGCCAATGCCCCTTGTGCGTGAGTGACTCATCGGGACAGAAGCGCTTCGCCACTTGTGATATACCGTCCAATCTCAAGGCCGACAGCCTGAAGGTCCTGGAGGACGGGGGTCTCGAGGTGTCCTGGGCCAACGACATTGCCCTGGGCAGCGCCGAGCACGTGTCGACGTACTCGCCCGCGGTGCTGCATGGGGTCATGAATGCTTGGAACCCCTATCGTCGATCCGTCCCGGCTCGTGAGGTCTGGGACTCTCGGCATTTCGAAAACGATAGCCGATCGAGAGAGATCAGCTATGCGCACTGGATGGAGGACAGCTCGCGCTTTGCCGAGGCCTTCCGCAACCTGCACCTCTGGGGGCTTGTCGTAATCAGGGGCGTGCCTCGTACAGAGGATGCCGTCGCGCAGGTAGCCTCGAGGCTCGGCCACGTGCAGTCCACCTTCTACGGGCCAACGTGGGACGTCATTTCAAAGCCCAAGGCCGAGAACGTTGCTTATACCAATGAGTTCCTGTGCCTTCACCAAGACTTGATGTATCTGAAGGAGCCCCCGAGGATACAGGTCCTTCACTGCCTCGAAAACAGCTGCGAGGGAGGCGACTCACTCTTCTCTGATGGTATCCGAGCCGCCCACGACCTGCGAACCAACAGACGTAGTGCTTATCATTCGCTGAGAAGCATACCAGTCGACTACCACTACGCCAAGGGCGGCAATTACTGGCATAACTCTCATGTCACCATCGTCGGGGACATGAACGCGACTGGGGTAAGGGGGGATCCAATGAGCGTGCGCTGGTCGCCTCCTTTCCAGGCACCGTTCTGGGGGGCTATTTCCGATGGCAACAGGGATTCTTCATTTGGCAAACGAGCTGGTTACCTGGCAGAAGCGTGGCAGAAGGCAGCAAAATCGTTCAAAGACACCCTGGAAGACCCCGTCAACATGGTTCAGTTCAGGGTGCAACCGGGGGACTGTGTCGTTTTCGACAACTGGCGTGTCTTGCACGGGCGGCGCGCGTTCGACACGGCATCTGGCAGTCGTCATTTAAGGGGGACCTACGTTGAAGACCAGGCCCTCACGAGCACGTGGCTGCGGCTGCAACGTGAAGGCCGGATGTTTACAAAGAAAGATGGAGAGTTGAACTTGGCCGCTTCAAAAAGGATAGAAAGGGAAAGGGCCGAGCGCATTCTAGGCGCACAGAACGATTCCATTGCGGTAGGACAGACCGGTGGAGAAGCACGAGCTTGAGGCCAGAATATTTTTTGGTAGAACAAGAGGAACCCAAGCCTGGGTCAGTGGTGTGTCAATTATGCTGTAAATATGACCGTACCTTGAGGCGTTCCCAAAAGAGTTCCAACAGACCGCGATCTCCATCGTTACAGACGACTCTCGATATCAAGATGGGGTCTTCTCAACATATTTTATCATGAAGTTCAATTCGAGTACCCTTCCGGTCCCGGAGCTGACGGCTACTGATTACAACCGGAGAGCTAGCGGAGGCAAGGCGGTCGGTTAAATTGCTTTGTTGCCATCGCGAATTCAACAAGCAGAGTGCCATGCGCACAAGCTTTGCAACAAGGTCTGTGGCATATATGGCTGGCAATTGATTGATTCAACGAAAACACACTACTATTGCCACCAGCACCTACTTCATCGCACACACATCAACGCCTGGTCCCCAAACTGCTCCTCAACGCTGCCCTCCTTCGCGAGCATGGACCCAATCCACAACCTGCCGGCCTCGACCGTGGCAGCCCCAAACTTGACGACCACGCAGCCCCTCACGCCGGCAGCCGACCAGAGCACCTTCTCCCGCTTCTCCATCTCCAGCCTCTCCGCGCGCCACGCAAGGTGGGGTTCCCTGGCCGCCTCGTCCTCGGAGGGCTCCTTGGCGTCCTCGGTCCTCCAGTCGCGCGCCCCGATGCGAGGAAGGGCCGCGAACTCGGCCACGAAGAACTCTCCAAGGGACCTGGTCAGCGGTCCCCGCAGGATGAGGGTGCCGAAGATGCCCAGCCCGTGCATCGTGGCCCTGAGGTCCTTAGCCGCGGCGGAGAGGGAGGCCCTGCCGTCGAGCTTGACAGCGTCGCGCACCAGGAGCCTGCCGCTGCCGCTTCCCTGGCCCTTCGTGGCTGCGGTGGAGGACCACCACACCTCGTTGCGGCCGACCCACCTGATCAGGTCCCAGTCCTCGCCGCGGGCGCTGCGGCCCTGCGTGACCCAGTCCAGCAGGAACAGCGACGCCCCAGTGCCCCCAAGCCGGAAGATCTGCGTCTGCTCGTAGACGCTCTGGGCGAAAGGCTGGACCGGGTCCGGCAGTAGGCACAAGGCTGCCCCGTCTTCGATGGCGACATGCAGGGTCTGGCGGGTGACGATGTCTGGAGCGGCCGACTTGAAGATCTTGGTGTGGCCTTGTGTGACGATGCTGAGGCGCGCATCGCCCTGCACTGCGATTTTCAGGTTGACTGTGTCCCCGCCTACGAGGCCGCCTCCGTATGAAAGCAGGAAGACGAGGACGGACTTGTCTTGCTGGTGGTTCCGGGGAGGTGAGATGAGTTTGAGCGGGTACTGGTAGGTGATGCACTCGAGGTGCGAGTGGCCATTTGGCAGTCGCTTTACTGTAATTGTTCCATCTCCAGGAGAAGAGGCGGAGGCAGGAAAGGGAGAGTTCATGGTGGTCTTATCATGGTCATCTTGACATATGCGGTCCAAGGCGAGGTCGATCGGCGTGATGAGGGAATTGAGGACACCGAGATCAGCCAGTTGAGAAATATCCGAGCCCTAGAACATAAAGAGAGTAGTTGGGTGGCACAAGGAAATCGAATGGCCTTGAAAGCTCTTTTGGGGATGAAGGCGTATATAAGACATGAATTTGATAAACCATGTGGGATGAGATGGAATCTCCATAATGCAGAGACCATGATATTAGTCAAAAACCAGCCCGTTTTGGTACTTGGTAGGTACCGGGGTACCGCGTGCTGCCACCATGAGCTACCCCTGCATCATGGCGACAGGGGCTGTTATCGATAACTATTTTTCGATGCTTGGCCGCCGTCCCCCACCAGACTTTCTTCCTTCCCCCCAAACTTGACTGGCATTGATGACTCTTCGGCGAAGACATGACATGACAACGACTGCCTGCGCTCATTTCGCGTCAGATCATTGACCGTGCCCACCCAGTCGACGCCCACCGAGGGGCCTATACGGCAGAAAACAACGAAAATGGCCCCAGAAGGTCGCGCTGCCCCTCGAGGTAGGGGCCGTGGCAGAGGTCGAGGAGGTCGCGGCGGTCGAGGAGGGGCAGCATCAGCAGCAGCTGCTGCAGATAATGCTAGTCAAGATGCGGGGGCCGGAAATGCGTCGTCAGCCTCAGCGCCAGCCCCAGACACGAAACCACCCGCCCAGGACAGCGGCGTCGATACCTCCACCTCTGATGCGACCACAACCCCCGGCGCCAGCACGACGAAACCAGCACCACCAGCCAGGCCAGCAGCTGCGACCCGAGGCAGCGGCTCTGGTTTTGGCAAGTTCCTTCCCAGAGCTGTACGGCGGTCACAGTTAGACAGAGAGGCGATCGCGCAAAAGGAGACGCAGAAACTCGAGGACAAGGCCGCCCAGGATGCGCGCATGAAGCGCGCGGCACGGGGCCGAGGCGGAAGGCGCGCTCGGGGTGGCCCTGCGGGCGGATTCCAAGATCGTGTTATTAGGGGTGGTGCTGGAGGTTTTGGGTCGATGATTGAAGCGACTAGCTCTCGTGAGTCTTACAAGAGCCATTTCTACACAATTTAATTTGCTAACAACAACCAGGAGGAGGATCGGGCGGATTCGGACGACTATACGACTACGGCGGTGGAGGAGGAGGAGGCGGCGGCGGCGGCGGCTCGGGTGGTGGCGGCTGGTCCGGCGGTGTCAAATCAGAAGGGGGCCAGGGCTTCAGTGGGGAGTCGAGTCGCCCAACCGGCAGGCGTATGAATACGGACAAGATCGTTGAGTACGTTGTTATCGAAGATGAAGAGCAGCAAGTCAAGAGCAAGGAGGGCACGCCAGTATTGCTACCCAAGGGTATGCAGCGTCAAGAACCAAAAGAACCGGATCAACCAGAAGTTGCGACCGCGGACGAAGTCGAGGCTGCAGACAGGGGAGAGGACGTGGTGCGCGTCTCGTCAGGCGATGTCTCAGAAGATGATGATATCTTCCTGAACGAAAATGATGTGGAGATGAAGGACGACGACCGGAAGTGGCCTGGCGCGAAACCGAATCGCCGCGTCAAGATCGAAGGCGAGGAGGTGAACGAGATCGACACTCTCACAACGAAAAAGGCGATCAAGAAGGCCGAGGAGAAGGCCAAAGCGCTCAAGAAGAAATACAAGGATCCGGAAGACCAGCTTGCCGCAGAGAACCTGGCCTTTCAACGGCGGCTGTTCGGCGTCTCGAGCGGAGAGGAGGACGGCGACTCAGATGTTCAGGAGGCCAAAGCCCCTCGGAAACCCGCAATTATCGACGGAAATCTTTACATGTTCCAGTTCCCTCCACTCCTACCACCACTCCACACCGTCGAGCGAACTCAACAGTCACAAGGTCCCGTTAAGGACGAGCCCAACGACGATGTAGTCATGCTCGACGCACCAGCCCACAGCGCCGACAAACCAGTCGACCTCACCGCGAACGATGACGCCAACGTCAAACAGGAAGAGGGCGCCGACGACCAGGCGCCGCGGGAGCCAGAGGAGCAGCCGGAAGGGTTCGTCGGCCGGCTCATCATCCGCAAGTCGGGAAAAATGCAAATCGACTATGGTGGCATGCTGTTCGATTGCGAGTCCGGCATCCCCGTCGAGTTCCTGCGCACGGCGGTCCTCACCGAGATGGACGATGAGAAGAAGTCGGATGGCTACGCCGGCACTGCCTACGGCATGGGCCAGATCACGGGCAAGTTCGTTGCGGTGCCCAGGTGGAGCGAGGAGGACGAGTGGAACGTCGGCCCGGACGAGCTCCCGCCAAACGGCGTCGGCGCGGCCGAGGAGGACGGTGCGGGTGCGGCTTAGAAGGCCAACCGCCCTGCTGCCCCCTTCCCGCGTGGGCGTGGCACCAGCTCTGCGGGGAAGAAGCCTCGCGCGAGATTGCCATCTAGGGCGCCCCCGGTGAGCGTTGAGCCGCGTTATACACTCCGCCGACGCTGATGGTCATGATGCCCACTTGGGCCTACGGCAATCTTGAGGGAGAACGAATGGAACTATGTTACACACTTTCGCGAGAAGGGCTGCCTGGACTGAGATCCAGGCTTCCGGGGGGACATTTGATGGTTCAGAGGAGGTCAATTGCATCAAGCAGGCGTTTGGATGGACTGCACAGAACCCAGGATACGGTAGAGGTGCATGGGCCGGGGAGGGATTTATTTTGTAGAGTGGCCCGAGGCAGTACCGAAGATGAAATTTGGCAAGTCGCAACTTGGGGCCTTCGTCCATCACAGTGCAAAATGCAATATGAATAGATGAGATGTTGCGAGTAGTAGATTCAACTTAATATGGTCTATCTATGGTATCAATTCGTCCAAACCGCTCACATCTCACATCCACACATGATCAAATCACAGCCCATTCTCGGCCTTGAACTTATCCCAACTCTCGTTGAGCGTGGAGAACACCGTCGCCGCAATCATCCGCGCCTCGACGCTCGCGTCTTGTGCCAACTGCAGAGAAGGAAAAAAGGTTAGCAGGTGTCCTCTCACGATTTGGATGGAGCCTTGGGTCGGTCGGCTTGGGGACGCCCACCGCCAACTCACCTTGTCTGGATGCGTCTTGGCGATGGCCTTCATGTACACGACCTTGACGCGGTTGGCCATGACAAGCTCATGCAGCCCGACCTTCTTCCACCCGCTGCCTTCCCAGAGCACCTGGTCCAGGCTTGCCAGCAGCGCCCGCAGATTGTCTCTCTTGCCGTCGCGCCACGCTGCGACGCGCGCATCCACCTGGTCCGACAGCGCGAACTTCTCCGCGTCAGCCGCCTCGGCAGCCTTGTTGGACTCCTGCAGCCGGGTGACGGCCTCTGAGTCCCTGGCTGGTGCTGTGGGCCTCGGTCGCGGCGGCGCCCCGGGCGCCGCCGGCTTGGGGGTGGCTTTGGGCTTCGGTGCAAGAGCCTTCTGGCACCTCTGGCGTCCGGCTGTGGCGGTTGGGCCGCCGACGCCGCTCTCAACACAGCTCTGCCAGACCTGGCCTGCTTCGGCCCATCTCTCCATCTGCTCCAAGGCCTCAGCCTTGCGTGTGAGGGCTTTTCCATACAGATCCTTCATGTCTCGCTTGTCGCCTGTCTCGTCTTGAAGCGGGATATTCTCGCCCTCACCCTTCCCGGGGCCGATCAGCTCCAAGGCGGCGTCTGCATCGGTAACGGCTTGCCTCGGCTCGCCTGTCTTGAGAGCAGTCAAGGCACGGTTGCAGAGAATTACTATTGCCAATGGGTGGGTCTGTGGGATCGCAGAAAGTGAGGAGGAGTAAGATGCGTGCGCTGACGCGTAGTCGCCCCTCTTGAATTGGGCAGTACCATCACTTCGGTGTCGCGTGGAAAGTTGGAGTGCCGAGGGATCTAAAGGAGGTATCTGGCGAGCAGGTCTCGGAGTAGGCGCTTTGCGAAGAGGCTGCGAGGCAGGGGGAGGTCGAGGTGAGGGTTGCTGGGATCGAGTAGGCAGAGTCCGTGACGGTGCCTGTGAATTGAACAAATCGGGCTCTTCTGTGAAAGGTTTGGGGTCCGAAGGCGGTTGAGGTGTGGTCTTCTTCCTTCTTGCTGGACTGACGTAGGCCTGAGAGCCTTGCTCTTCGACGGCCTGCTTGTTGAGTCGGCTCTTTGGATCGGAGAAAGACGGCTGCTGGTTCTGCTGCCACTTGGGGACGGACGCGCTCCTAGACGAGCCCGCTGACAATGCGGGAGACTGGTCCCGGGATGCATCCCGGCGAGGCTCTGGCCGAGATGACTGAACGGGCCTACGAGACTGTCTGTCCGGCCGCGCGCCCGAGTCGAGCATCATCGCTTCGTCGGTTACTTCACTCGGTCGGGCTCGCGCTTCTCTCTCCCCCGTCAAGTCCTGCTGCGCCGACCTCATCCACTTGGGTTGGTTGGGATCGGCCGGGCCTTCCTGGAACTCAGCCATCGCTTTTTGTACCTTCTTTTGTCCCACGCTCCAGAATTTGTTTGCGCTCTTAAGCAGGTTACTACCGACTGCGGCGGCGGTCTTTGCCAGATCCGCATCAGCAGCGGCTGGAGACCGATTGTCCCGCCGCCCGGGCCTCTCCTCGTTCGCCCAAGCAGGGCTCCCGTTCCGAGCGCGACTCGAAGACCGATCATCACTGACGCCTGCCGAGGCACCTCTCTGGGTCTTCTCTCTCGCCTTCTGGTGAGCGTCATTGAGCAGGTAGCTGACAGCTGCCTGCACGTTCAGACCCTGGCCGCTCTCCGTCAAGCCTCTTGCAGCATCCTCAGCAGAAAACCCCATTTCCATGATCTGCGCGACCGCCTTGTCGAACGGATCACTGCCCTGTGGCCGTCCTTGCGACCGCCCTTGGGGTCTCCCTTGCTGCTGTCTCGGCACCTCTTCGTCGCTGGAACTTGAATCGTCCTCTATGGGTTTCCCTGGCTCTGGCTCCTGTTTCGGGGGCGCCATTTGCTTCTGCGCCTCCTGCTTCTTGCGTACTTCGTCGACCGGCCTCCCGAGGTCTCCGAGTAGATCATCGAGTTCATCGTCATTGGCCGCCAGGGCGGGAGGAGGGCCGGAAGCTGGTGCTGGCTTGGCTTGAAACTGGTTCAGCCCGAACGGATCGTCATCGTCGTCGAGCGTAAGGCTGCCATTGTTGCCATTGTTGCCGTTGGCTGTCGGCGCGGGTTGGCTCCAAGCACTCGGGTTGCTCAGATCCAGAGCCGGAGTTGATTTGCCGGATGCAGGAGGCGGGTAGTGGCTAGCGTTATCGACTTTTGTATCCTTGTTGAACGCAGCGAAGAGATCGTCGTCGGATGCTGACGGCGCATTCTGCGCGGAAGCATTGATCCCGGGGGCGCGCAATGCTGGTGACGCCGTTCTCGATGCGGCGCCCGAGGATGAGCCCTGGCCCAAGGCATCCCAGAAGTGGCCGTCGCCATAGGCGGCGCTCTGCTGCTGCTTCTTCTCCTGTAGCTTCTTCAACTTCTCGGCCTCGAGCTGCTTCTGGCGCTCGGCGAGACTCATTTTGGCGGTACTCTTGGCGGCACTCGTGGCCATGAGGTTGCTAAAGGCATCGTGGGCGGGCTTCGTCGGGGCTGGGGCTGGGGCTTTGGAGCCGGCGCCTGACACGTGCGAGGACAGAGGTGTATTTCGGCCGGAGTTGGCGGGGGAAGGTGTCGGCTGGAGGGAAGGGAAGGAGGCGAATGCGCTCGACGAGTTCATAGGTGGCTTCTTCTGGTTGGGAATGGACGAGGCCGGGGTGGACCAGTCCATGCTGGCAAGATCGTCCATCTTGGGTGGTTGTGGGTGATGAAGGAGGGAAGTTAGGGGATCTTGTTGATTCTGTAACCTCTGAACATGTCATATATCGCGGGAGGTGAGCTGTGATGCACACATGAAGGAGTGGCACGCGGATATCTTTGGCCTGACAGGAGGGTTTGCCTGAAAGCCGGTGGGATCAATTGTTGCGACAAATGCTCGTTTGCTGTATTGGTCGGTGGCCACGTTAGATGGGAGTCGGACGATAGCAGAGAGGCTTAGCTCCCCTGAGGGTAGGCTGGTGCCGTATTACATAACGTCGGCAGAAACGGCTGCCAGGGTACCTTGGAACTACCTAGGTGCCTAGGTGCCTACCCAGGTAGGTACAGAGACATGCATAGTACACGGTGCACGGGAAGGGGTCAGTTTTGCCGTGAGGAAGGAAAAGACAAAGATCTCTCGGCTGCACCTAATCGAACTTTCTCGATGGCCAAACATGTTACCTTTATCGTAGTTAGCACAAGAATCGATGAGATGCGGCGCTCTCAAAGCCGCCTGCCTGTTCAGGGACTGGAGCGTGTACCTTGGCTATATGTTGGGGTGCCACCGTGAATGGGCTCTCCGTACGACAACGTTTGCCGAACAGACACTGATGATACATTAATATGAGGCTGCCTCCACCACCATCGTTGCTGCTGGAGCAACATGTTTTCTGACGGACATTGAGCGGGAGCACAAAGCAGCAAGCGGGACTGGTGTTGTGCAGTCAGACTACGTACAGACGTACTGAATCCAGGCAAGCGCCCAGAGTACCCTGAACACCTACAGTTGAGACCTCCGTTACTGCAAGGGGCCGACCGTCGGGCCCCACCCCTGATTGATCCCGCCATTCCAAGCTGGATGAGATGATCCACCTGTGCATGTCAGCCCTGTAGCCCAACCAACCCCCTGTCCAGCTGTCTTGTCAGGCTGTCGGCCTTCGCGGGCCCAAAATGTTTCCAAGGTTCTGCCTTTCAGTGGGGGTTTGGGCCCCAGGCCCTTTGTTTGCAGCCCTTGAGTTGCAAGGTTGAGGCCTGGGCTGCCTGGGAAGCTCTGGGGAATCCATCCCCTGCCCATCCCCAGCGGGGAGGCTAATTTAAGTAGGTTATGGGAAATCTAGTCACAGCACCCTGCGTCACTGTCGGGAGAGTCTTCCTCCTGCTCTTGCACCTGTATCCCAGGCCCGACTCTTCGCTCCTGACCAACAACTCACAACACCAGCCAGAAGATCAACGCCACGCCACACCGGGACCGCATACAAAGTCCCCAATCCTCGCAACCTCATGGCCTACTAATCCGTTTGATCAGCATATGCCACTGTCCGTTCTTCTCACCCACGGTCTCTCAACTCCACCGCCTCCATTGCTGCTTTCGTCCCCCCCCCCCCAACCACGAGTGAGCGCAACATCCTGCGCACCCGACAAGAAAACGATGTGTCGCTTTCTGGTAACTACTTCTCTCCTGGAGTGCTGTGCTGCACGCTGAGTGCGACTTCTGTCGGCCCGAGCTGACCATCTCCTCCACCAATTCAACAGGTCTACAAGGGAAGTGACGAGATCCTGCTCTCCAAGCTTATCCTCGAACCGTGCCACTCCATCCTCAGACAAAGCTTCGACTCTCGCCTTCGACTTGTATGTTTCCCATGAGCCTTGCCTTACGTGGCAACTCAAACTTGCTTCCCCGACTTACTCCTCCCGTCCCGACTCCAAGCACGCCATCGCACCCGGCCTTTTCCTGACCTACACACATGGTCTTCGATCATCTCTCTCAGCCGCCCGTGAAACATTGGCTCACATGACCACAACCTAGGACACGAGACGCGGAGCAAATAATGCTGATGGCTTCGGCATAGGCTACTACACCAGTCCCAAGCTGGGCGCAGAGCCCTGCATCTTCACATCGACTACACCCGCCTGGAACGACCCCAACCTGCAGCGAATCGCCTCCAAGACCGCGTCGAATCTCATATTTGCGCATGTGCGAGCCACCACTGAGGGCTCCACCTCCCCTGACAACTGCCACCCATTCGAGCATGGCAGCCTGATGTGGATGCACAATGGCGGGCTCGGCGGCTGGAAACATATCAAGCGTAGATTGGCTGAGCGTCTCGCCGACAAGTGGTATCTAGGTGTGAGGGGAGGCACCGACAGCGAATGGGCCTTTGCGCTGTTCCTCGACACGCTGGAGCGCATGGGTGTCGACCCCAGCTCGTCTCCGAAGAAGGGCTTCGGTCCCATGGTACTGAGGAAGGCCATGCTGAAAACCATCGCGCAAATCAACGACCTGATCGACCAGATTCCCGAGAGCACCCTGCACAGCGAGAACATCGACACACGAAGTCTGCTCAACTTCTGCGTGTCAGACGGCCACAGCATCATTTGCACGAGATACATCAACAGCTCCACGGATGAGGCGGCTAGTCTGTATTATTCCTCGGGCTCCCAATGGGAGACGAGGCAGCATGATGACAACGAGAATTATCAAATGAAGAGACGCGACAAGGGCGCCGATGTGGTGCTCGTCTCTAGTGAGCCTCTGACATTTGAAAGAGGTCAGCCGGAACTCACCCGCCACCTGAATTTCAGGATTAGATTCACTGACTGTACTGCAGAAAATTGGATCAATGTCCCTACCAATTCCATCCTGACCATCCATGACCAAACCGCTTTCGTTCAGCCGATCATAGACCAGTTCCATCACAAAGACCCCTGGCATCGTCGCTCAGCTGGCTTCGTACAGAGCAAAGGTCTCGCCGCGAACGAAAAGGCACCCACACCTCTCTCCATGTCGACACCAGCCGTGGTTGTCCCCGGGGCCAATCTACAGGCGGAGATTTTTCACAAAAGGGCCAATTTGGGACCAACAATACCGTTTATGAGGTCCATAACGCCTCAAATCCCAAGGACCACGACTGCCGAGGCACCCAGCAGCATTGCCACCGCATCACCCCGACCTTCGTTGTCAACCGTCGATACTAGCAAAAGCACAGATTTCAGAACAGTGACTAGTCCCCCGGTGAGCAGGCAGGCGTCTGCCTCGAATCCACCGAATCCACCGGCGTTAGGCAACATCAAGAAGAAGAGAATGTCGCTCAGCAATCTGGAGCAGCTCCAAGGGCCGTCCCCGTCGTCAGAAACAGAGCCGCCGACCCCAATGAGTCCGGTGGACAGAACATCTTATGGTGACCCGAACAAGATTGCTCAATACTTTCCAGAGCTTACCCTTTCGCCCTGAGAGCTGGGCTCTGGCTTCGGAATCCAGGTGAAACTTCGGAATCTCTTTTCCTTTACCCAGGGTTCAGGTGCAAATACAGAATGGTGTGTTCAAATTTGAGATAAAAACCTGCGAGCTCGTTCCTTTTCGGATCAAGTAAGGCGCTCAGGAGTACTAAAGCATTTTGTGGGAAGGACATGCTAGAGGTTGTATTTAGGCTTCTCTTGTGGCATTTAGACGGTTGTCCGGTACTGCAAATACTTAAGAGAATTGCTTTGGACGTTGGACTGGGCACGCATGTGCATCCTCATTCTCATGTTTATGAACTCAGCCATTCTGTAGTTGCTCGTGCATCGTTTGACAGCAGCACAAGCATTTCCTGAGCAGACGATCATGACAATAGAGGACGGGAGCGAAGTGGGTAGGAAAGAAAGGAAGGATTGCTGCAATAGTACGTACGTACGTACACCTTCATCGCTGTGGGCGTGCATAGCGCAGCGAGCATAATCACTGGGCGGGGCGCACATCGGGCCGTGAGCGGAAGTTCGGGAGTCGGGAGATGTTGGGATAGGCGGATCTAAGCGGCGGCCGGCCCGGCGCCCGCCTCGGAATGGCCGCCGGCCTCAATTTGTCAGCTGCCGTTCTCTCTCTCTCTCGATTTCCTGCCTTGTGCACCTCACAGCCAATCACCTTCTACTATGGGAACTTTGAGCCGTTTCCCTTTGGAGCCTCAAAAGAATCCTGAGGACTTGGAGGAAAATCGAAGGTTGGACGGAGTGACGAAAGAACAGGGAAGGAAAACCTTTCCGCTCTGTCAGTGTCGTCCAACAGACAAATCATCCGCTGTTCAGGGCCAAAAGCTAACACCTGAGCAAAATTTATAATTGGCCCCAACACCATTCAGCCAGCCATGATGGAATCTTTGAAGAGAACTGAATACTACTACGGAAAGGACAATGTCCTGCAAAATGTCGCCGTTTGGGAGTTTCCAACAGACAACGCTGCACAACCCGCCCCAGGGACGACCAAGTACTGGCTCATGTGAGTCAGCCCTTCAATGGGACATTGCCACCATGCAGGTCAAACTCACACGACATCGCCCAAAATAAAGATTTATCCATGGCGGCGCCTGGCGCGACCCGAGATCCACCTTCAGCGAGGCAGAGCCGACCATCAACGCGCTGCTAGACCCTGCCTCCAAGTGGCACATGCCAGACGCTCCCTCCCGCATCGCCGGCTTCGCATCCTTCAACTACCGCCTCTCGCCCCACCCGGCCTTTGCCCAGGACAAAGACACGACGCCCTCGTTCGCTTCCCGCGTCGCTCGCCACCCAGATCACCTGGACGACGTGTTGTCGGGGCTGGGATTCCTGCAGCGGCAGTTCGGCTTTGGCGGCGACTACGTGCTGTTCGGGCACTCGGCCGGCGCCTTCTTGGCGTACCAGGCGCTGCTGGGGCCGGCTCTTCGCTCAACCGGGGGCCTAGGCGGAGATTTCGCGCTCCCCGCTGCAGTGTTGGGGTTCGAGGGTATCTACGACCTGGTTGGGCTCGATCGGCGCATGGGCGGCGGTTACGCAGGCTTCATCGAGGCAGCGTTTGGGGAGGATCGGAATGGGTGGCGGGACGCGAGCCCGGCGACGGCCGCGGGGAGCTTTGGGGAGTGGGCAGGGCAAAAGGGCCCCCGGCTGGCCGTGCTGGCGCATTCGGCCGATGACGAGCTGGTGGACATGCCTGAGGTGGGCACCATGGAGGAGAGGCTGAGGAGGGATGGGGTGCGCGATATGTTGGTGTTTCGGGACCTGAAGGGGGGCCACTTCGATGTCGTGAGTGACGGGAGCTTTGCGAAGGTTTTGGTCAGGACTCTGGAGGAATTGGCGAGCTTCCAAGGCCAAGAGAAGAATGTCTAAAAGGCCCTGTGTATGCTCATTCTCAAGATGGTTCTTGCTGGTAAGTGTTGGTCATGACGATGTACGAGCACTATAAGTTGTGGTCAATGAGCGGTGCGGAGGACAGGACTCATGCGGTTAAGGTAGGAGTGCCACAAAGTGGAAGCGTTGCTTTCATTGGGAGTCCTATTCGATCCAGTCTTCTGAGGAAGTGCGTGCTAGCATGCAACAGGTTATAGATTGGTTGCGATGAAGGAAAGTCTGACTTTCTCAACCATTACTAGCCATACCATCAGACTCCACTGCCTGGCTCAGGAGTATAAACTTCGTTGGTAGTCACCACGGCGGCCTTTGATCAATTAATACAAGTTCACAGCTCATTAATCATGCCTGAATATATATCATACATCCGTATGCGATCCCAATTTTCACATTGGAGGTCGGGTATCTTGTTTGATAATAGTAGCTGTACGGTTCCTGCTTGACGATATACTCACACTGTTGAAACAGTTCAGATCCGCAGACAATCTTGGAAAGCGGGACTCAGATCTGTAGGATAATGCTATGATATAACAGTTATGAACGAGTAGCTCACATAATCCTCTTTGAGTGTCCTCTGGAGTATGTATGGTACTGAAATGAGAATTTCTGCAAACCGAGCCATCATCTCTGGGTGGGAGTGGAAGCGACGGACAAAGTGGTGGCGGACAATTGCAGATCATGCATGGGAGGAGGGGACAAGGGAAGATGGCCTATGTCGCCCTCGACTTGGTTCACTGAATCAGCTGGAATATTCGAACAGTGGCCAACGACCCTATCATGGAGCGATGGCGTAACGCTAAGTTGTGTAGGTGCAAATCTGCAAAACGCACTTCGAAACCGGCAGCTCTGGTGTCACTCACTTGCTATAAGCGACAGATCATCTTTAGTTACAGTCACTCAGGCGGCCCTTATTTCTTTCTGTTCTCTTCTTCTTCTCCCCCCTCCCCTTTTTTCCCGCGTACCTACCTTGGTCGTTCGATTCTGTTATCAAGCCTTAGAGTTCGAACTGGACGTTGTTATGACCCCGTTTTAACTCGATCGGATGCGGCAGTAGGGGAAACGCATCTTTGGAGGACCCTAATCGCTGCAATTAGAGTCTGGCAACCGATACCCACTCCGATTACAAACATAGCTTAATCTTTCAGCTTCAGTGAACTGCCACAGTGCCAGTCTCACCTTTGACAAACTTGAAACAAGACTGGACAGCTACTGCGCGCCGGCGGGCACATCAGTCGAAGGTCACCGTCATATGCATTTATGCCTGGCAACAGATCGTGCAAATGTGACGAGCCTCGGACATCCCCGGGCCATCACCAAGTTCAAGTCCATATACACCCTCTTCAAGTGTCATCGACATCCTAACCCGCCAAGTATAGCTGCTTATCCTCAGCGCGCAAAGCCGTGGAGAGCGGCGGACTCGGTTTCGCAATTCAATGAGTTGTCTGATATAAATACGACCACCCTGGACCCTCGTAGTATCGAGCACGGAGACAAGTGCTGTGCTGGGTGATGATGCGAGGCTGCGACGTCGGGGCAGGAGTGACCGACCGGTGTGACAGCATGATACCGTCGAACAAGATGTTGCCAGCTCCCACGGGGCGTCTCGGCCGCATGGTGGGATGGCGTAAATGGATAATCGAGAGCACAGCACGCTGTGTTGACAAGAGAAGCAAAGCCAACAGCCCTGGCTTGTACCTTACAGACGACGCGCCTGTCCGAGTCTATACCATTACAACAAGATGGAGCTGAGCTGTCCCAAAGAGGAATGTAGAACCATGCATGCAAGATCGAAACACATATACTATGGTACACAAACACAGTAGTCCAAGCACAACATACATACCCATGGTTACATTATTCCACGCTCTGCATTGCCGTGCCGCTCATGTACTTCGATGACATGTGGGGTAAGACAGGAACCCCCTCCCTCCCCCAACTGCATGCACCCTTTCCCCAACCCCAAAACCAACGTCCTGTCCCGTCCCGCCAAGCCGCAAGAGGGCGGCCCACCAGCCTTTCCCCAAAATATGAACCGAGCCATTTTAAACTTTGCGGTCTAGCCCGAATGGGAGCATCCACAGGGGTTCTAATTGGTCTTGGCGCAAGCCTGCTGCCCCCACCATCTTACCCCACCATGCCTCTTTCCCTCTTTTGTCGCCCTTCTTGATTTGCTTTGCGTCGCCTGCGGCAGGTGCCGTTCGATTCCCGCGCCAGGGATCAGGTAATCTTGCTGCTATTAATGGACACCCCCGGGAGAGGGGGGTTGTTGTGCTTGTCGGCCAATTGGTAGGCACTGCACGCAGAGGCAAAAAGTACTGGCGCTGCCACCGTTTCGGCCGGGGATCGGCGCTACACATGCCCATGTCGTGCGTGCACGTATGCAACGGCTCGGCTCTTTCTCTGGCTCATAACAGGTCAGGCCATAAGCCCAGGGTTTACATCACAAGCAGTCGTTGGCTTTGTTTTGCCCGTCGCGCTTCGTTTTTAGAGTGCAAGGGTGGTATGATCAATCCTGCGGAAAACACAAGAGACCCCAAAATCAATCTTCCGCCCGGGTCCTGATCCTTTATTAACTCAACTCACACCACAAGAGATCCCGGATGGAGGGGCCAGTAGGGATCTGAGAGCACCAAGGGCGACAGGGGGCTGACGCAAAACGCTTGGAAACGGCCTGGGGCAAGGGGGTCTGGACAAACAGCATGTCAACGTCGCAGACAGACGAGGATCGCATGCTCTCGCGGCGGTGAGGACGACGGATGCGCAATGCGCCCAAAAACCAACGAGCATCAACCGGACATGATAACGAGGCCCGTGCCGGCAGGTTGGCTCTGGAAGTAATTCGCGAACAATAGTTTTCACGTCGGAAGCAGCCACCTTGACTTGAAGTTTTGATCGTATTTGCTCCGGCTAGAGTAGTGCTCGACCTCGTTCGGGTGCAGCTCACAGTTTGTTGATGTTGTCGTTTGTGGCTTCAATTCGCCGACATATTGCGCGCCATCAGTCCAAAAAAAAAAGGAAATAGAAAGCCAGAAAACAAAAACAAAAACACAAGTAAGCCACTTTGATACAACAATGCCCGCCACTTACAATAAGGAAAGGATTTCAAGGAAAAGGGGAACTCCAAGAGAAATGTTCCCAGCTCTGGCCTGGTTGGTTTAATCGCAGGGCACTGAAGGCAGTGTTCTCCGTTGCGACAGAACCACAAGAGGCGGCCAGCGGCCAGAGGCCAGCAGGGCAGGCTCTTGTTGCTTGACCGCCACCCGCCAGGCTGCCAACACACCGCCCATGGTCCGAGCATTGTCATCACAGCGCTCGCTTCTCCACTTCAATTTTGGCAGATCCACTTTCCCGAACCCCTGGAACATCTTCATCCTCGAATCTCCAGCTGCGCCCCGACGGCCCGGACCCAGCACAAAGCTTCTGGAAGCCGCCTCGCCGATTTTGGCCTGGCAAAAGATGACCGTGTGGAAGTAGCATGGTGTAAAAGCCAGCCCGACCCCGCCCCCACACACTGACAGAGCCGACCCAAGACAGGGAAAGGAAAAGGAAGGAAATGGGACAAATGCACGCACGCCATTTTGACAAGACAGGAATCCCTGGATGAAAACAGATTGCCAACAACGCCTGAGTCCCGCCGGGTATAGTAAAGGAGTGTGACGACGGCAGCTGTTGAAGCCGTCAAGATATTCGCTGAGCGCTGTATGCTTAGCAAGCCTCCGGTCGTGAGGCCTGAAACAATAGACACGATAGATCCATACAATCACTTGTAAGTCCCGTCTTGTTCATCGTGTGCTTTCCTCCCGCTTGCTCGTACACAAGACCGCGCCCGTCCTCAGGCGTTGTCGTCGACGCCACGCCGTGAGAGCGGGGCCATGTATCGCTGTGTCGTTCGAACTAAACCGAGACGTACGGTCCAAAGGATAGAGAGACCAAGCGGTTCACCCGTCCGATAGCGATCAATGGGGTGATAGCAGGGGCGCAGCCTGACTACCTCTTCCGCTTCTTGTTCTTGTCAGCGGAGCTGACGGCTGTCATTGCAACCATGGCCGTGGCAATCGGCGCGGCTGGCAGCAGAGGGTTAGCTGGTGCTGGCATATCCTCCTTAGTCCCGACGACGGGTACGCCCATGTGCCGCCCATAGCGACCCTTTCGGCCGTTGCCTTCGTCTTCGCTGATGCACAACTCAGCGGGAATCCCGGCATCCCGGCATCTGCCACAGGGCCGCTGTCTATCACACCCTTTCTTGCTCTTCCGGCAGCGTTGGCAGCGTGGCTTGGTGGAGAGGTCAGGGTGGTCCTCGTCACCCTGCACGCTGCTGGTCGCACCTGGGTTGGACGCGATGGACGGCTTACGCGATGCAGGCAGGGAAGTAGGCGACATTGGGCCGTTGGGGATGATGCTGCCGGACTTCTTGACCTTCGCGCCGTTGGCAGGCTTGGCGGACTTGCTTGCCTTCGCCGTCTTTGGCTTGCCGCTAGTGGACTGAGTCCGAGGCTTCTGGCCGTTGGGCGCCTTGGACGCCTTCAGCTTGGGGGCGCTCATTGTGCCCTCCCCGCTGTCAGAATAGACGTCTTCGTCCTCGCTCGGCTCGAAATCGGCGTTGGCAGGGGTGAAATGGGTCTCGGTGGTGGGATAAATCTTCCTGATAGCACCAACCGCGTCGAGCTTTTGCTTCCTCGCGGGCTGCTTCTCGCCGTCGCTCTCGCTGTCGCCATCGCTAGTCGCGCCAGTAGAGGAAGCTGCATCCGCATTGCGACTGAAGGTATCGTCAAGTGTGGAGGCCGAAGTACGGCCATGGGAAATGTTGGAAATATCGCCGAGGCGCATCAATTGGATGGCCACATCCTTGTCCTCTTCTGACATGCAACTTCCAACAGTGGGATCTGGCGTCGGCAAGATGCCCATGCTCGGGGCGATGCCCGATGCAGTAGAGTAGCCGATCGTGCTCCTAGCACGGCGAGTATCGGTGACAGGTGTTGCATACATGCCAACACCATTGTAGCCAGGAGTGTAACTCTGCGGCGACTGCAGCAGCCGAGGATTGGTAAAGGGGTTCTGTCCGGGCTGTACGAATGGAAGGGTTGCACGATTGTGTTCAATACGGCGAGCTGGGGAGACTGAAGGATTGGATAGGGCAGCAGGCATCTGAGGAGGTGCGAAAAGGGGTAGCTCCTGGGTTCGCTGATGTTAGCGATCACGTCTGAAAGCTTCCGCAGCGTTGGAGACGCAATCGTGTGACTTACAGAGCTCTCGAATTTGGCTCGCTTGCGACGACCACCTTCGACGATGTTGTCAAGGCTGATCTCGGTGCTGCCGATCTGCTCCTTGGACTTGCCGGAGGAAGAGCCGGGGGCATTGTCGCCGCTGCTGTAACCGTTCATGCTATCACTGTGTGCGTCGTTGTGTGTTTGAGAACCGGGGCCGCGGCTCCTGTTGGAACGGGGACGGGCATGCCTACCATTTGTACTGGTAGACGCACTTCGTCGTTCGTGGAGGTTGGTCGGCGACACGCTGCGCCGCCTGGACGATCTAGAGCCAGGCCGTGACGCATGCTGTGGCTGTTGCTGCGGACCCTGGACGGCAAGTCCGTCCTGGGTGTAAAAGGACTGGGCGCCTGGCTGGCTCGGCTGGGTGGCGTGTGGGCCAGGAGTGGGAGGACCATCGCGAACTCGCACGTACACAACCGAGTTGTGGCGGAAATTCTCATACCTTCCGATGATGGTGTTGCCGTGTTCATCCTCGAAACTGACGCCGGGACAGCTCGTGGCACTTGGGTACAGACCATAGAAGTTCTTGACGGTGGTGATGATGGATTCAGTTGTGTCATGAGGGTAGATCTGTACCCTCATGGGTAATCGCGCCCGATACTGGGTAGAGTCCGTGACCAATTCGAACTTGACCGACCGGGGAACGGCGGGAGGGTGATACTGGGGCTGTGTGAACTCCATGACCCTGTCCTCGCGGCTCATTGAGGCAAGAATATGAGCCTCGGTGGGGGTGGGAGGAGAGTGGTGCTGGATAGGATATGTTGTAGCCAGCGAGCTGACATGTGCCCTTGGGGAGATGTCCGACACGGGAGATTGGGACGACATCAGACTCGGTGGTGCCATTCCTAGCGAAATGACTACCCTTCGAGAATGACTGTTCCAAAAGACGGGAAGTCCTGTCTTTTGTCCCTCCTCTTGGTTTCTTTCGGACGGATATGCGTATGTTTTTGGGTGTTTCTGAGCCTGTCTGGATTGAGTCTGTGTGCCCACAGTCTGCCCAAGGTGCTGGGGCGGTCAACCCGCGGTTCTCGGCGCTGAAGGGGGGGAAAGCGACCGGGTCGGAAGATGGGAGCAGGAGGGGAGTGTCGTGCGTGGTCGAATCTGAAAATTCAGGGATTGATTAGCTCTGAGCAGCAAATGCGAGCAATACAATGCAACAGATGCCGGGCAGTGGCCTCTGTGGCTGTCCAACACAGCTCACGGATTGCTCAGTAGGCGGCGCTGGGAGGTAGAGGGTCGAGCGAGCCGGCAGGAGGATTCTTGCGAGCGGATGGCAGGGAAAGGGACAGGTAATTGTCGGAAACCTCGATCGCATGGACCAAGAGAACAGGTCTGACTTACCAGTCGAGGATGGGGAGGCTGTTGTTGTGCCTGAAAGGGCTTTGAAACTCGGGACTCGTCTGTTCCCTCTGAGGCGGAGGCGGCAGTCTGCGACGAGATGGCATCAGACCCGGGCGGTCTTGGGATGGGGAGAAATGAGCAAGTAGGGAACGGCTGAGAATGCTCCCAATGCCTCAAATGATGGGTGGAAATGGCTTACCAGGTGATTATGGCGTTGTTTGATGGGTGTGGTGGAAGAGTCCGGAGGGTTAGGAGGGAAAGAGGAGAAGTTCGCAGCGAAGAGGATGGATGGGTTTGTCTCGACGGCCTCAATAGGCGAATAGCGCAGAAGCCCGCCTGCCCGCCTGCGGGTCACCTCCCAAGCCAGACACCTGCCAGTTCACTCAGCATCAACATAACACACACGCACACAAATGCACACACAAGACAAGACAGCACACACAGGCAGCACAGCACTACCTGTATATGTTGTCTTTTTTCTATCTTCTTGCCTCGTAATCGCAGTTTCCTAAGTGCGACCCGATTCCTCCCATCTGCCTGGGTAAATGCTCTCAGGTCTGTTGCGGCCGCCAGATTGGCGCATTTCCCGGCCAATGCCTCTCTCTGGTCGCTCTGTATCTCTCTCGCTCTACTTGTTACGTACAGCACAGGCGTTCTGCCGCTAAAACCTGCTCCATGGTACAGAAAACGAGGTCATCCTACGTCTTGTGCGTCGCAGCAAAGACCTGGCTGTGTTATCCGTGGGTAGCATGCTCTCTCCGCTTCTTTAATGCGCTTTCCATGTCATTTCTCGATTCGCTACGGAGCACACAGGTAGATAGAGAGAGGGTCTGCTGGGCCCCAGGGCGCAAGAGCGTTGTTTACCCCGAATCTCGAGTGAAACATACGAGCGCAAACCTTCTTCCCCTCGTCCCGGCAGCCGTCTGCCATGTCTGCAATAGACTAGACTACTACTTCCTTCTCGGTCTGCTTCCTGAGAACCGCACCTGCGCCGTGAATCACTGTGCGCCCGACATGCCAAGCTGCAATGGCAGACTACGTGCGACCTTGTCCCAGCGGCACCATGTTGACATTCAATTAAATGTTCCAGCGCATTTCCCACCGAGGAACAGGCAAACGGGGTAGGGACAGGCCCGAGCCTGCCCCAAAATGCCCAGTCGTAGGTACGGGCCCTCTCAGCGTGCCCATCATAGAGCACTCGAGATTGGGTGGAGTTGTGGCAACCTTGACCTAGGCATTCCAGGTCGCGCAAATTGGGGTCTGTCTCGCTCGGTCCTGAATTCAACCCCGGCCGATCGGCGAGCCGCCTCTCTCTGCGAGAGACTGGGACTGGAGGCAGTAAGCCGTTGGGAGACCAACATACGCATCTATCTGTAACCTCCCGGGAGAAAGAGAGGTGTGGGCGCATGTAGAGTGGGCACACCTGCCACTGTTTCCAAGATGATGGGAAACAAACGATCACCTGCGCATCTTGACTGGCGGGAGACTCCATGAAC
Organism: Diaporthe vexans; assembly: GCA_021188095.1. NCBI lineage: Eukaryota > Fungi > Ascomycota > Sordariomycetes > Diaporthales > Diaporthaceae > Diaporthe > Diaporthe vexans. The sequence continues at coordinate 761,410 of JAJLLZ010000009.1, forward strand.
ACATACATCCATGCAAGCTCCGGGCTGGAACGGCTTGCGTTGGCCGTTCTCAGACCCTCCCCCTCCCGAGGGTCTAGATCGAGTATTACTCCAGGGAGTGCCTGACTTTGGAAGGTTTGAGGGCCCTTGGACATGCACATCATCTCCGACTCGAGACCCCGTCCAGCCTCCGCTTCCAAGGCTTGCAATTGCGAGTTATTGATGAGAATAGCAAGGTAACCCAGGGAAAGGCCAGTGAGTGAGGGTGAGGGTAATTAAGTGCGCAGGTGCAAAGCGAGTGTTTTGAGATGTCCATCAGATCTTGGGGCATAGCAGTTCGCACAGACGGCGTGCTTTCTTGCTGTCCATGTTCACACCGGTGCCACGCATGCTTGGCCGTTTGCCGTGCCGCCAACACCCTGACACTCAATCCACTGTGTGGCCCAGCTTTTGTCTGGGCCTGATTCCAGCGAGCTGAAGGAGGATGGGCATGGGCTGGCGGCGAAACTCCCCACAGCCGGGATGTCGCTGTTGCGTTGGTGCGCAAGCTTAACTTGTCAAACCTTGCCGGCTTGGGTGACGGACAGGCGCTCATGGGGGGTCGCCCCCAATCCGCATGGCCGCTGGAGGGAGGGGGTCAAGCCAGGCGCAGTGCTGGATTCCTCCACCATGTTAGGCCAGCAGAGGAGGGAGACGGAGCGTTCGACTGTTGCGATATTGTCTGTCATTGTGCAATATGCCAATGGTCAGGCCAGGCAGGTTCTCATCACTAGGCGAGCATGCTTGCAAGGCACGAGGCGCAAGGCAGGCGAACGAACGCTGGCATCTGTTCGTTGCCCGCTTGCGAGGCGGAGTGGATCGCGAACCCCACCCGTCCAATTGGCGCTTGCGGACCGCCAGAGACCGGCCGCCTGCCAGTTGGTTGTGAGACAGGGGCTCTCTGGACTGGTTGGATGCGCCCAAAAACAAACAGAGCTTTCGCCAGTGCCGCCGGGATTGGAGTCAAGGATGGCGACATGATAGGAAGGCTCCAAAAGCAGGCGGGCGCAATCTGCTCTTGTCGAAAGCGCTCTAGAAATAGCCTATGAGGCTCGCTTGGTGGCTTGCTTACTTGGGAGCCAGTCCTGGGCTGTCCAAGCTCCCGCAATCTTTTGTCGCGCGGCCCGGTCATCCATCGTCCTGGGGGCCACCAGGACCTGTCAGTCAAGTCAGATACATCGGTCGATGGATCGCACACAATCACATCAGGCGGGCAAATGGCAGGCCAAGCGCGAGACGCACGGCACGGCAAGCACAGCATTTGCAACGAAGGGCGATTGGATTGTTTGCGCGAACCGGATCGGGCCAAGAGCATGCGTGGTCAGGTACCCGTGAGATAATACTGCGTCTTAATGACCGCCGGGGCTGACTGGACGCAATGCAATCTGAACGCCGCGATCGCCGAGAGGCATTTACTCATTTAGTGGTTGGTGCTCTGCGGGTGCGCTGGTCAGGTTTCAGGTGCCAGCCTTGGAATCATATGTACCATTCTCAACCCGTCGCGCGACAGCTGGAAACCGCCTTGCGAGAGCACTCGATCCAGCAGTGAGAGCAAGAGAGGGCGAGGGCGCACCGACACGCTCTCACCCTACTTGTCCTGGTGGGTGTGTGCGACTGCAGCTGGCACAAGGTCAAGCTTCCGAGAGTGGTGCGGGCCCGGCCTTGTGATTCGTTGAATCAGAGTTCGTCGTCTCATGTCGCTCCATGATGCGAACCTGACCTCGGACAGCCGGTGAGACGTATTCGAGCCCAGGGCGACTGACAGGACTCGATGTGCGCATGAACGAGAGGGCTGGAGGGTCTCAGACAGGTAGTATTGAGCTGAGGGGAGAGATTTCCCGTCGTTGGAACAGCTCTGGCTATGGGGACTAGAGAATCGCCTTCGCACCTTGATGTCCGGGTGGTGGGAACCCGTCATTGAGGAGACAGACCGAGAGTTTGACCAAGCAAGCTGCCCGATCCGAGCTGCCGGGGATGATTGCGATTCAGACGAGGGCCGTCATTCAACCATTAGCGGCTGGGCTTGGGAATGCGACCTCCAGGATCTCTCGACATCAACCACATGTGAGCCAGTGATGAAAGGTGGTAGATAGATGGCGACTCTAGATCCTTGATACGGACTGCCCACACCACATGCAGCGCTACTGCGAAGCGCAGGCCATCTGGGTACTCAGCATGCCATCGAAAGAAGAGCCATGCTCCGGTCAGCCAGTCCCCCATGTGAGGAGGCTAAGAATAAGGGCTTTGCTAGCTGATCCATGGCCCGGGACCGCAATTCTACCAGCGCAGAGAGAATCCCATCTGAGCCCGGGCAAGTGGTCAAACAGGACCTGGCAGGCGGGCAGTCGGCCCCCTCGCAAGAGTCGTAACCTGGCGGGCGGCCCACGCAGCAGAGACAACAACAAGTGGTCCCCTCTAAAAGCAAGAGCGTCGACGCTGCCACGGAGCCCATGAGTGGAGCTGGGTCGCATGCAATGCAGGACAAGTGCCGTAGCGCACATTAGCTGAGTCGCAACAGGCCCTCGGGAAGCCAGGACTCGTACTCGCAGGCCCCCGGGCTCGCCAGTGCCTTGTCGATGGGGACCACGATTGCGCGACGCATCAGACAACTCTCGTCCGCTATGGAGCCACGGGTCTCGCGGATGTCAAGGGCTGGTGGACCCGCCTGCTTTGATGTGCTGTTTGGCCTGCGGCCGCCGGGGTGAAGGGGTAGCAGAGGGGGGGGGGGGGCAAGCGGGGGAGGGGATGATACAGAGAGAGCTGAGCCGTTTTCAGTCACTGCTGACCCCCCCTCCCAAGCTGAGCGCTCTTGCGACGGCGGTCGCATCCAGCGCTTCACAACCTCGGGGCGCTCAGACACGACGGGCAACACTGCAGCGCCAACTCGACGCCTTAATCATCAGTAGGGTTTCATGCAAAGAGTTCCCTTCCACTGGTTCGGTGCTGTAGCATGTTGCTTCCGCGATAGTGCCATGAACGCAACGATAGCAGACCGTTTTCGGCTGGTGATTGATTGGCACGATCACGAGAGAGCCCTTGAAAGGCAATCTTGCGTGGCGGCGGCGACAGAGAATGAGTCCCACTTTGGCCGGGCGTCGTCGTCACTGTGGGCGGGCAATTGATCAGGGCAGACTGGCCGAGAGGGGAGGGGCTGCGCTGTGGTGGGGCCTCAACGGGCGCACCCATCATGCTTGGATGCAACGGCTGCGAGGGATCGCCCACCTTCGGAAACCAAGGCTTCTGGACCCAAGAGCCGTTGTTTCTGCTGTCTGTCTGCGCCCAACAATTCAAGGACGAATGTGGCACGCAGCAACCGGCCGCGCTGGGAAGGGGGATCAAAAAACATTGTGCTTCATGTGGCCCCGGCCGAGGGAATGCGACGGCGATCCTACTGGCCAGCGCTGCAGAAGGGGTCGGCCACGAACAAGGCCCAGGGGCAAGCCAGCAACAGCGGCCCACCTCCAAAGCCACTGCGCAGCACAAGCACCCGTTTGCGCCAGCACCGCCCAGTCGCAAAAACCAAAACCTTGGGTGAACAATTCCCCCCTCTCTGGTGACAGAGCCATGCGCGGCCCCAATGGCATTGCCAGGGCCTCCGGAAATGGTGGGTTATGTTGCCCGGCTGTCTCTGGAATAGATGCGACAAGATGTACCTGGAGACGCCGGGTTTGCGACACGGATTTCGAGAGGTAGCAAAGTGGTGCACGTGACCAGGCGCGGGGCTCGCGCGGCAGGGCGGGACGGGTGACGCGGTGCGGGCCAACCTCGAACTGTCGGCCGTTTCTCCACGCCCTTTGCTCTTGTGCGATAACAAAGTGGTGCATGTGATATCCAAAATCGATGAGCTGGCGATGACTGCATTTTGCGACAAATCCCAAGTGCTGGGGCAGCCGTCGTTGACCTGTCGCAGTTCGCAGGTGTTCGCTGGGTGACGCGACAAGAATTAAGCGGGCCCCACCAGCCCTCGCGCTATTGGTCATGTCGCTGATCGGCGTTCTAACATGCCGGTCGCCGGCGCGACCGACAGATCCCGGCCCGTGCACGTATCCCTGTCATGGCATAACAAGCAGTAAACAAAACACACGCACCAGTAACCCACGAGCTAATAGGGCCATAGGGCCCCATTCGTAAGGCTAGAGATTAAGTTGGATTGTTTGCATTAGGAAACCCGCCTTTTGGGATGGACAGGAAGCCGATCTGACGTGCGTGTGCCCGGCTCCTCCTTCTCGTCCTCGCCTCTCTCTGCCACCCAAGGGCACCCAGCAGCCCCACGCATCCGGTCTCCTCCCCCCGCTTCTGATCTTCAGGAACGACCCTCTGCATCGGCCTTCTTGGACGCGCCAATCTCGTTGTCAAGCTAGGGGACGGCTAATCTTGGGAGCCCTCGCTCTCGACTTCCTTCATTGGCCCAGCTGCACTACCATCCCGGCGCGCCGTCAACAGATCAACCACACCACACCAAATCCCCTCCCGGCCTGCCAGCCTGCCAGCCCAACGCGCACTCGTACTCGCACACGCGCCGCCTCTCCCCTCGAGGTACGTTCCAAGCCCATGTTTACCGTTCGTTTCCTTGCCTGCCCAACGTCTCCTCCTCCTGCGCGCATCGTCCCCTCGCGTTGTGTTGAATTGGCACCTGCCGTCTTTCTCTGCAGCTGCGTGTTCTACCATCCTTTCTCCACCGGCGGCGTTAGAGACCACCCACCAGCCCACTTCAATCAATACCTTGTTTACCAAATAAACTTCTCGATTAATCCACTTGTTCGATCCCCCCAGCTCTAACCCCTGCGACACCAGGCACCTCGGGTCCCTCGCAGCTCGGGTGCGGCTGTCATCACCCAGTCAACCAACAGCCGCTTGCCCACTCGACGTCCAAAACTCGCATTATCGCAATCAAACTTGACCACTCCCGTTCTGTTTTGAACACTACAGCTCCGCATCGACGACAAAGACGGACCCGCGAGGACTCATTCTTCCCGTCAACCCATTCACCCCCGACTCGCTTTAAGATATCGTGCGCGCCGACTCATCCCAGATTTGCGATTGACGCCCGGGATTCCAACACGCAACGCCAACTCATTGTATCGCGCTATAACAGCAACAGCCAGCATTTGATACCGTCAGCAAGTGCCTTCCGCCCTGGAGAGGAAGTTTTATCATGGACGCCAAGGTTAGTGACTCCCGCCCCTTCTGCCAGCCATTAGATGTGCCTTGAACAAACCGGCTGTGATTCCATTCATCCACGCGTACCTGTCTCGCAGCAATTCTTTGCGCCACTGCCCGAGCAACGCCAGGATCACTGACCCCGTCATCCTACATAGCCCCAGCGCCCGTTGCGCCCGTTTGCGGCGCAAGTTCATCATAACGAAAACTTGCCCCTCAGTACCACCAGCAACGTACCAAAAACCGGCCAGAAACATCAGGGTGGTTTGAATGGTACCACGAATGCTGGAGGGTACAAGGGGCCTGTCAAGCGGGCCGCCTTTGGAGATCTCAGCAACACGTCTGCACCGACCGTCAGCCAGGCCACCAAGGGCCTTGTGAAGCACACAGCAACCGCGGCGAAGATGGTACCTTACAAGGACGACAACAAAGAGAACGCCATCAAGGCTGGCAAGGGCAAAGAAGCCTTCCTGAGGCCAGCACATCGGCCTTCTAACGGACTGAAGCCGTCGTCGAGCACAGCCGGCTTTTCACAGGCCGAGACTCGAGGACACGCCGTCGTGAGACAGACAGCCGCCAAGAAGGCAACTTTTGTTTATGCAGACGAGCCCCAGCAGAAGCAACAGACCCTCAGCCGCCAATACAGGAGCCAGCCCTACCTCAGAGCCGCCGACGCGCCCATCTTGCGCCGGACACAAAGCAAACACAACATGCATGAGGAGAAGCCGCACGATGCCGAGGACGATATCGACGAGACGCCCTACGAGGACGCCGTGGAAGAGCTCCCTCAACGCGACACGTACTTCCCTCCGGAGTTGCCAATCTCGGAACAAGTGCAACCACACACGACTGCTGACGCGAAGCCCTCGCAGCATCTGCCTGCGCCAGTTTCCCTACACTCGCTGCAGCAAGTGCCTGCCGTCCCAGAGACGGAAGAGTACTGGGACGACGAGGACGACGAGGACCTATACGATGAGCAGGGATACACAACGGCCCATTCATTCAGGTCACACGGCGACAATACCACCACCGGCGCAACGACTCTCCTTGTACCGAAGGTAACTTCCCGCATCCAGGAGGAGCTGGAAGAGGCCAAATTCTACGTCGAGGACAACCGCTTGCAGGAAGACATCGATGAGGAGGAGTGGGACGTGAGTATGGTTGCAGAGTACGGCGAAGAGATCTTTCAGTACATGCGGGAGCTCGAGGTGGGCCGACCAGAAACCCCTCCATGTCGTGGTGACCCTTGACTGACACTGAACAACAGATAAAAATGCTGCCGAACCCTCATTACATGACAGAGGTCCAGGCCGAGATCCAGTGGTCCATGCGCTCCGTGCTTATGGACTGGCTTGTTCAGGTCCACAACCGATTCTCTCTGCTCCCCGAGACACTCTTCCTTACCGTGAACTACATTGACCGCTTCCTTTCGAACAAGATGGTGTCTCTCGGTAAGCTCCAGCTGGTTGGTGCCACGGCCATTTTCGTTGCAGCCAAGTACGAGGAGATCAACTGCCCCTCCGTACAAGAGATTGTCTTCATGGTCGACGGCGGCTACACCGTGGATGAGATCCTCAAGGCCGAGCGTTTTATGTTGAGCATGCTCCAGTTCGAGCTGGGCTGGCCTGGCCCCATGAGCTTCCTGCGTCGGATCAGCAAGGCTGATGACTACGACCTGGAGACACGGACCCTGGCCAAGTACTTCCTGGAGGTGACCATCATGGACGAACGCTTCATAGGCTGCACGCCTAGCTATCTTTCCGCCGGTGCCCACTGCCTGGCACGCTTGATGCTCAAGAAGGGCGATTGGGTGAGTTCAGACCCAACCCACGGTCAGCGTATCGACGGCCATAAGCTAAACTCCCTCTGGTCACTCGGGCATATCCATTACTCCGGCTACACGTGGGCTCAAATCAAGCCCCTTGTGGCCATGCTGCTCGAGTGCTGCCGATCTCCACAGAAGCACCACACTGCCGTATACGAGAAGTATGCCGACCGCCGATTCAAAAAGGCCTCCAGCTTCGTTGAGGAGGAGGTGAACAAGGGATTCGTCCTCCCATTTGGCCACTCGGTCCCACGGCTGTCCCTCTGCGGTGCTTCTCATGAGCCCTCTGCTTCGCTGAGGTTCCCACTCCCCGACCTGGTCCTTGCTGAGTCCTGAAGGGCGCCTTTGCGCTTGAGACTCGGTGCCGATTGAAACAAGCACATTGCATTTCCTCTGTATATGCTTAGGAAGCCACATACGCAACCCACATCTCGGAACAGGTGTGATTTTGTTGCTCATATGGCTACCATCCACCGCAGCAGCCGGAGTGGAACCAAAACTTTCTTAATATTTCTTTGGCATAGACGACCTCAAAAGCGAGGGACAGTGCGCTATCGCCTTGCCCATCTTGTCCAATCCTGTGCTCGGGAGGACCAGCAGACTGTTGCCTGCGATCAGTCTCTCTCTAGACCGTCCCCGACCTCTGACTTCTTCGAACGGCCACCAGGCTTTGGCTGGCTGTCAGGCAAGCCATCAGTCTATTGCCACCCGTGTCTGGTGGTCTCAACGCTTCTTTTCCTTTGATACCTCTCACGATACCTCACGATACCACTTTACACCACCTGATGACTCGACGATAAAAACGATGACGACATGCGAATGATTCTTTTCGATGGTTCTTTTGCGCGTTGCATTCTGCTTTCCAGCTTTTCCTACAACACTTTAATGGCAGACAAGGGATGTGGCACATCTGCATTGGCGTTAGGCTTTATGAGGGGTGGTCTAGATATATGAGTGTACAGGATGGGCAGTGGAAATCTGTGGCAGGGCGTTTTGCCATGGGCCCATGGTGGGTATTCAGACCTGAATTCTAGCCATCCCATACAACTTTTGGCCTCGAGTGGGCCAAGACGGAAGAGCTGCGGTGACGGCTAGTTAGGCTGTGACTGACAGGGAAGGTTGTGTATGAAGCATAGTTGAATTTAGAAGGAGCAAAAGAATGGTGTTATATTGTTACAGTGTGAGCTCTGTGATCCCTGGTGTGTCCCTGAGCTGCATGACATGGGTTGAATGCCTAGCCCGGGATGCACGTATTCCATCGGCCTACCAAGTTGCTGAGATGCGGCTGAGGCACATGACAACAAGATTTTGTCGTTGATGACACCGATATTATCTGAAGTTTTCTGGTGCTCTCTTGTCTATAAGATGGCACAAGTCATCACATCCCCGCAGCCGGCTCAATGCATCAATTTAATTCACTATATCAGCCAGCTTGTTTACCTCGGCCAAGTAGCATTCTGAGACAGCTGCAGAGATGCCAGCCTCTTACAATGTCAATTATCAGACATGGTGATCGGTCCTCTAGTACGCTGAGAAGACCAGGTGGATTCAGAATCGCCTCGGCTGTCTGCAACTATTTGACTGTGAGTCTCGGGTAGATGTGACTTGACATGACCGGAAATACTTTCCTTTCTCAGTTGGTGACCAGCCATGCTGAGCCCACCTGTATGTGCGGGTTGCTTGGCAGACCGGAACAGTCTGGAGATCGCACGCAACGACCCAAGCGCACCAGTCCGGGCGCGAGAGGTGCTGAACAAAGACCCACTGTGAGGACTGGCAGGGGCCCAAGTTCTGCCGGGCCAGGCACTCCAGGTACTCAGTCATCACCAATCTACAACACACACATCTCGTGCCGGCTTGCTGTAAGGGATGAAGGAATGATTAGGTTTGGGTGGCAGCGAGTGAGCAAGGCTCACAGGGGGGAGGTAGGATACATCAAAGGTCCTGGCAAATGCCAGGCCAACAGCCTGTGTGCATCGCTTGTTTGTGGTGTATGCTCGGAATTGTCGTCCGGAATGTGACCAAAGATTTGGGAGCAAGGGACGTTGCCATTCTCCAAGGTCGACTGCCGCCCTGAGGGATATTTAAGCTTTCTCCACCCACGAGTGCCAGGCTGTCGGGAGAGTCCGGCCTTAGTGAGAGAAGGTCCCTTGGGACGATGATCCTTGAGATGTGAGCGCTTTGTCTCGTTCCTGTATTGGGTGACAACAGGCAGCACACGGGCTTGCGGGTGAAAAAATAAGCGAAACACTGGCACTACACACTTGGTCCGTGCTTGACCTAATTCCTGGAGAGGCGGAGGGCAAGGTACACTGCCTACCCCAGGCCCTTTGATCTGGGGGGCCGAGGCGAGGCACAAGGCTCTGGCCCAGAGAGAACACGCAGCAGGGCCCTGGCCCGGTTTAGCGCGGTACCTACCGCCTTCTAGCCCAATTCCCCGAGCTACTCCGTGCACGCCGAAGATCGCTCTGCTTTTTGAAAATTTCCAAGCAGCCTTTGACCACCCGCTCACTGCACCCGACACGTCGTCAATCACTCTCATTGTGTCGCACAAGTCATTCTCAACTTTATTCACGGTCGCAAGCACTCACACATTCTTGGGATACCACCTTTTGCCTTGTGCCCATCCTGCCCCGGGCTTATTGTGCACCTGTACTCTGCGCTCCAACCAGTGTGAAGAGGCCAAATTATCACCAACCGAGGAAATAGTGGACTCTTAAGCGGACCACTCACCCCCCCCCCTTTGACACGCTTGAGTCAACGATATTGGCCCTTCGTTCTGACAAGACTCCAACATCGGAGTGAATCCATATCACGACATAATCCAGACCTCCTCCTCATGTGCTCGTGATAACCTGGCTCCCACTTACAACCAACCTTCTATTGTTTTGAGTCCGCTCTCTGCCCAACCCACCCCACCTGCCAACAACCAACACATATCCTCCTTGTCCCCGAAACAACACCAATCCCCTCCATAATGTCCAAGGCAGTCGCTGTGAAGGAGGCTGTCAAGGAGACCCTCATAGGCTCCGAGGAGCCTGTGCAGGTGTCTGCCCAGACCAAGGCTCGCTTCAACTCCAATGCAATCAAGGACCCCGAGTCTGGGGAGCTGTACATGGGCCCAGAAGAGTTCATTAATGCCGTCGCCCCCTCAGATGAGGACTATGTAAGCCAATGCCTGTTGGCCCTTCCAGGGCTCCGCATCATGACATGGGCAAGCTGACAATGCCTCGGGAGCACAGCACAAGATCAAGCGAGACCAGTATCGCCTCCTCTTCTCCGTCGCAGATCGTCGGGACAAGGGCCGTATTACCATGCCAGACTGGGCCTACTTCGAAAACCTCTTGAACAAGCCAGACGCCGAGTACGAGATCGCTTTCCGACTTTTCGATGTTGAACGTCTTGGCACTGTAAAGTACGAGGACTTTCGCCGGCTATATGAGTTGAACAAGGGGCCCGACAGCATCTCATTCGACTGGGACTGCGAGTGGGCCAAGCTGTACATCGGCAGCACCAAGAAGAGGCACGCCATGGACTATGCGCAGTTCTCCCAGATGCTTCGGGGTCTGCAAGGCGAGAGGATCCGCCAGGCGTTCCTGCAATTCGACAAGGACGGCGACGGGTTCATCGAGCCCGAGGATTTCGAGCGCATAATCCTCGAGACATCGAAGCACAAGCTGTCGGACCACCTTCTCCAGCACCTTAGCACTCTGTGTAACATCTCCAAGGGCAGCAAGATCTCGTATGCAAACGTGCGTGCTTTCCAGAACATGATTAAGGAGATGGATCTGGTAGAACTTATTGTCCGCCGCGCATGTGCCAAGAGCAAAGATGGCAGGATCACCCGCACCGAGTTTCTGAACCAGGCCGCCAAGGTCACCCGCTTCTCCCTCTTCACGCCCATGGAGGCCGACATCCTGTTCCACTTTGCCAGCATCGACGAGCCATCCGGCCGCCTCGCGCTGAAAGACTTCGCCAAGGTGTTGGACCCGTCGTGGAGGAGCCCGGCATACGATGACTCTGGTTCAGGCGCGGCTTTGCAGGCCAAGTCTGCCAGCTCAGCATTCCTCAACAAGGTTCTCGAGTCCGGATACAACTTCGCGCTCGGCAGTCTGGCTGGCGCATTTGGCGCCTTCATGGTCTACCCCATCGACCTCGTGAAGACGAGAATGCAGAACCAGAGAAGCGCGGCCGTGGGGCAGCAGCTGTACAACAACTCTCTTGACTGCTTCCGCAAGGTTGTCCGCAACGAGGGCGTCCGTGGCCTGTACTCAGGTGTCATGCCCCAACTCGTCGGGGTGGCACCGGAGAAGGCCATCAAGTTGACTGTCAATGACCTCGTGCGGGGCTTCTTCACCGACAAGAAGACAGGCACCATCCATCCACTAGCTGAGATCCTGGCCGGTGGAAGCGCTGGTGGTTGTCAAGTGGTGAGTACCTACCTACATGTGAAACAAGCTTTAGCGTTGTCCGGGTGAGGCATGCTGACCACTCTTGCGCCAACAGGTCTTCACGAACCCCCTCGAGATTGTCAAGATTCGGCTTCAGGTACAAGGCGAGGCCGTCAAGTCAGGTGCTGAAACTGCACCCAAGCGATCGGCGATGTGGATCGTCCGTAACCTCGGTCTTGCCGGCCTGTATAAGGGAGCCTCCGCCTGCTTGCTCCGCGACGTGCCCTTCTCGGCCATCTACTTCCCGACATACAGCCATCTCAAGAAGGATTTGTTCGGAGAGTCGCCGACCAAGAAGCTGGGTATCGTTCAGCTGCTGACGGCGGGTGCCATCGCCGGTATGCCTGCGGCGTATCTCACCACCCCGGCAGACGTGATCAAGACTCGTCTCCAGGTGGAGGCTCGCAAGGGTGACACCACCTACAACGGCCTCACCCACGCGGCGAAGACCATTCTGAAGGAGGAGGGCTTCAAGGCGTTCTTCAAGGGTGGACCAGCCCGTATTCTGCGGTCCTCGCCACAGTTCGGTTTCACCCTCGCGGCATACGAGGTTCTCCAGCGGGCGATTCCATTCCCCGGTGGCGCAAAGAGTTCCACTGGCGGTGGTGTGTCGGAGGCGATGGCAACGCTCAAGGACAAGATCGACACAAGCCCATTTGCCAGGAGCAGAAACTCGCTCAAGATCATTCTGGATCTGGACGAGGACTTTGGGCGTGCGAAGCTGCCGGATCAGAAGGGATGGAAGAACCTCCCCTCTTTTATGCAGGGCAGCTCTTCCAACGGCAAGGCCTAAGGTGACATCAGACGATTCTTCGCAGTCAGGCCACCACATTCTGGGCCGGATGTTACCCTTCCACCCTTCCACCCTTCCACATACGACCCCAACAATCAAACCCACCCACACATGCTTGCTGAATGCAGGCCTCTCCACATCTGGGGGGCCAGGGTCACACAACATAGACCCGGGCAAGCCACATAACACCAGCATGGTTCCGATGCTTGTGGCAATTGGCAACAGAGGAACAAGACATTCAATGATCACAACGAGCATATGCGTGCATGCCTAGGCAGGCACCTTCGGCGTTTCAAGGAGATCAACTTTATCATCATTATTTCCCTGCTTTACACCATATTTCTTTTTAGAGTTCTATCCCCTTTCATTTTTGATTCTCATATTTCTCCTGTTTGCAGATGTTTCAATACTTTCTCTCTCTCCACCCTGCCTCCGTATGGATGAGGCAGGTTGTCTTTTGTCTTCCGGCTTTGTACCACATAACTGAAACTTGCTCGAAGAGCCCTGGGTGTGGAGCTTGCCATCCTCAGGGCCACGCTATCCCAAAACCCGACCCAACGGGCAGGTCAATGACAAGAGAGAGCGCCAATGTTCGTATACATGTAAAGAAAGAGAGAAAAGACAAGGTTGCAAGAGGGCTTGCATAGACCTCAGATGACCTGAAGATGGCTTCTGCATCATCATAGAATGGCATTGTCAGATTAGACTAGAAGGTTGAGATCTGGCCCCGCCTGTTCGGGGGCTGTCCACTATGTGCCTTGGTAGCACACCCTTCTTTTGGTCATGTATTCACAATCAGGGAAGAAACGTCTGGATAGAGTTGTTTGAAGATGTATGAGCCTGGGAGCTCTTGTTCGGCTAGATGGCTCAGACACATGAATGACAGCAGATTATGATCAACGAGTCCATGGTTTTGTAGAGCTTTGAGTGTTTACATTTCTCTGTGTCTCGAGCAGTTGTGTTTACATGCTACGGGACAGCGCCTCTCTGCAGGACTCTTGAAGCAGGACTCTTGGGTTTGTCACACCTCGGCGAACATGTACATGAATTCAAACTGTATCAGGCCAGAAGACCAATGAGCGACCCTTCATAATGTACTACTTAGTTTATGTAAATTCTCAATTTTTCACAATACTTCAGGCTTTCAAGAAGAAAACCTCTAGATAATTGCGGTTATGAATACACAAGGGACGAGCTTCGAGTTAGACCAAGACTGATCATATGAGTGCGCAATAGTCTTGATCCAAAGGTGCCGTTTCCCCTGCCGCTGTAGTTGCTGTCTTCAGAGTGTAATTTTAAGAGGAACATAGGTATGGTTTACAGAATGATGTGGTCGTTTGCAGCAGATATCTTTAACTTGTCTCTGTGTTTTTGCAATGATCAATTGGGAGTCTCATCAACTGAGAGATGTCTGCGTCTTGGGTCCCTCCCCCAGTTGTTGATCAGACCCTGGGTCTGATAAGATAAGCACTGATCATCAGGTGGGGCCGGTCGCCTGAGGGCCGGTGTTATACTTTAGGTCACTGGAGCTCCAAAGCAGCGGCAGTAGCACGCAATCTGAGACGCCAATGCTGTGTGTGCATGTTGGATTCGTCAAGACTTCACTCGCCGAATCTTTTTTTAACCCTCCTTACCACCGATTTCCGATCCTCGGAAAGCGCATGGAGCGTGGGTAAATAAAAGAGGTGGCAAAAATGGGATTTGGGTTCTTTGAAGTCCTCTCGGGCCTCTTTGGCTGGGTGTACACGCTGTGTTGGTCGCTCAGTTTCTATCCACAGCCGCTGCTCAACTTCAAGCGCAAGTCGACGTCCGGCACCACAGTCGACTTCCCGCTCATCAACTGCCTAGGTTCGTCTGGCTCCTCTCCCCTGGCATCTAGTAATCTTGCCTTCATCTCGAGTATACACACGGCTGACTGCCCACCGCTTTGCCCAGGTTTCCTGTCCTACCTGGTCTCCAACCTTGCCTTCTACTACAGCCCGGTGGTGCGAGAGCAATATGCGGCGAGGCACGACGGCCACACGCCCGCCGTGGCCTTCAACGACATCGTGTTCGCAGCGCACGCCCTGCTCCTCTCGTTGATCACGACGTCGCAGTACATGTTCCCAGGGTCGTGGGGGTTCACGCCATCGGCGGGCAACCGGCCCAGCAGGTTCATCACGGGCACAGCGCTGGGCTGCACAGCCGGGGTCTTGGCGGTGGTGGTCCTGATTGCTGGGGTTTCGGAGTCGCCGAGCGGGTCCGTCCAAGCGGCGACATCGTGGTGCTGGCTGGACGCCGTGTACGCGGTGGGCTACGTGAAATTGTGGATCACGCTGATAAAATACACGCCGCAGGTGGTGGCCAACTTCCGAAACAAGAGCACGGTCGGCTGGAGCATCTGGCAGATCCTGCTGGACTTCTCGGGCGGCGTGCTGAGCATCGCCCAGCTCGTCATCGACAGCTCGCTGCAGGGCGACTGGAGCGGCGTCACGGGAAACCCCGTCAAGTTCGCGCTCGGCAATGTCTCAATGTTGTACGACCTTGTCTTTTTCGCGCAGCATTACGTCCTGTACCGGGGCAATGACGGCGGCAAGAACGGCGAGAGGGATGCTCTGCTGGAGAACGGGGAGACGCATGGGCGGATAGACTGAGGGCATCTTGCAATGCCGCGCTCGTGGACCTAGTGGCATGGAATATTGTATCGTGGATCTCTGCGTTGATGTTCGGAAGCTTTTGTGGAATCATACCCAGTGCCGTGACGATAGACTGTTTAGATGGGGGTTTCTTTGAAGTACTTCTGACGACAATGCAGGTGCATATAGCCTGAATATTGAGCCCTGCTGTTCTACTACCTCGCCGACATATGCACCATGGTGCTCAACATGTGGAGTTTTCAAATACCGGAACCACATCTCATTCCACATTTCAACAAGGACAGAGTACTGCCATCCCCAGGCTTCTGGGCTTTGGGGGCTTCCGGTGCGATCTTGTCCCGTTTTGACCTTTGGCCGTGCCTCCTCTCCTGCCACACCAAAGCCCAGCAATAGAGCCGCTCTGGCCGCGGCAAACCCACAAACTGGTATCGTCATGAACCAATCCTCAATCTCCAACCTGCTAGGTCGATCATCAGTCCCCATGCGAGGGATCTAGCGGCAGCGTTGATGTGGAGCAGGTCAAATAGTAGCATGCCGCAAATCATGGCCGTCCACACGCGGACGTCATCACTTCCAACAATGCGCAGCACCACGGTCTGGTTGAAGGCAAAGATAAAATAAGCAGCTGCCAGTTGATCGAGGACGATCTGCATGCTCGGGTGGTAGTGCGCCAGAGCAACCGGGCTCACGAGGTAGAGGGGTTTGAACGGTGCCCGCGCTGCGAGGAGGGCCTGGTAGAGAGCAGCCACGGGCTCAGCGTAGAGGAAGAGGAAGCGGGTACGCGGCTGAGAGAGATTCTAGGTTGGGCCATATCGGGTATTTAGGTTTGGAAACTATCGTGATGGCCGTGCTTGATTCGTGGCTTCCGCTATCCAAGACCATGTTCTGGTTTGGGTGATATAATGCTACATCTGTGCTGCGCATATGAATTCCTCCCCGGCTTCCTCCCAACCGACGCGTCCTTTCCCGGGACTTTTATCTGTGCGTTCCATTCTGGCAAGCTTTGCCCCCTGGATCAGGCACTGTCACATCAGCCGGGCCAGAGCCTCTTGCAGAATTAACTTTGAGCTCGCGAAGTCACCCCAGACTGCTCCAACCAAGACCCTCGCTGATTTATGCAGTCAGCGTTGCGCCCGGCATATGTTCAGATGAATAAGATTCGCGGAACGTCTGCCATAAGTGAAAATCCAAACCGGACCAGCCAGTGGAAGTGAACAGAAAAGAAGAAGAAAAAAAATCAAGCCGCCCCATGGCGGTAGCAACCTGGCTAATCTATAGATAGCCATGGCCGGTGATCAACAAGACTTGGAGCACAACACGGTAGTTCACCGCTGCTGAGTCGGGGACCGGGTCGAGGTTGCATTCCGCGATGTGGGCCCCGGGAAGTTTCTCAACCCTGTGTTGCTCAAGCCACCACTATGACCATGGCTCTCCATGGCCATCGCTGCCGGCCTCGCTCGCTGGCTCGAGCAGAGCTCCTCTTTCTCCATTCGACTGATCAGATCAGATCTCGACGGGACCACAGCACGAAGGATGCGAAAAGTACGGCACGGGCTGGAGCATAAGTGCACTAGAGTTGTCTGGGCTCCTGGGGGTGATGAGTGAAACGGGTGGGCCAGCAGCCACTCGATCCTCGAGCCAAAAGATTCTCGAGGTCGGGAAGAATGGTAGCGAACAGCCCCTCTTGCTTTTGTCCCGTACCACTCGATTTGCCCCCCTCCCCCCCGTCCAACCCACGCACTTGACTGACATGCATGTATGTAAGTGTTAGCCAACACACTTCTCTTCTGATGCTTCCTGGCTGACGTCCCAGGCATTGGTTGTGTCACCCAATCCACGGTTTTAGGCTGCGGGCCAGCTCCCCCGGCCATCCAGATCAACCAATCTCGCCTCAAGCACGCCTAATTAACGCAGCCCCGGTGGGTCCTCGAAACGGGATGGCACTGTAACTCAGTGTGATCGGTCTAGTACGTACGTGGATACCATGTATTGACGCAGACGAATAAGACGGGTAGACGTCGACTCAACCCTTGGGTTTCCTCCCCATTGACGATAGTGCATGATGGATGAATTCGATCCGGCGGTTTCTTCGCAGCAACTCTGTCCGCCAGAAGAAAGGCAATTTGACGGTTGCACCGTTGCATTCTGCGCACAGGCTCAGTCAGGCACGCATCGATACCCTGCGGGCTCGTCTGCCGGCCTTAAGAATTATTGTTGTAGACAGTTCTCGTGTCGGGGGGCAGAGTTCACACCATGTTGCCCTGCAGCTCAACATGATGCTCCGCGTCACGGTTTGCGCGCGCACGCACGCGCAACACACAGAGTCATAGTCGCACTCTAGGAGAGCACAGCATCTTCTCAGGTACCTTAACCCAGCCGCCATGCGCACCTCTCATGCAGGAACAATCCTCTCCTCCCCCTGGCTCCTTCCCCCTCCGTCACCCCGGTCTTCCTTGGCGCTCACGCTACCCGTGCATTTCACCCCCTCCATCCCCCCTCCACCTGAGCGCAGACAGGGAGGCCCAGGGCTGCCTTTTCTCCCGATCATGGGAAACATCGATGCCCACATCTTCGGGATGACCAACCGGTCAATATCACATCCCTGGGCGTTACGTCGCGCTCCCTCTCTTCGCCTCTGGTCATCCTTGTCGTACCTGTTGCGCTGACGGGTCCGATCGGCTTCCTTCAGAGCTGGCTGAGCTGCTGCTCCGCTTGAGAAATGCCCCCCCCCCACCCCACCTGTCCCCGGACCTCGTCAAGGGCCCGGCCAATGACAAGAATGACCTACCTAGGTACGATCGCCGTGGTTCTGGAGCCCTTGACTTTTGACCTGGCATCACAAGCTGGTCACACTGTGCCCGTCACCCAGGACCCACCCAGCGAGATGCACGTCGCGACCAAGAGAAAACAATTTCAAACCTCGGCAGCATGTCGGGCCGTCATTCTAAACGTGTTGGTTGAGCATTGTGTGGACGGAAGGTTGTTGTTGGCTCGACTCGTGTTTCCGAAGCTCGCAGGATCAACCCCCATTCCTACGCAGCAAGCAACCCATGCTGGCGAGGCTTGCTGCCTTATTAGGCTTGACCAAATCGCCTGGCTCTGCTAGTCGCTCAGTCGGACCTGGCATGTTGCTTGCGAGCTGGCGAGCACTTCGCGGAGCGTGGGTCACTTCATCGGTAACCTCTGTTGTGCAGCACCCAAGGCAGGGGATGAAGCTGAGCATCCTGCCCGGGACTACAACAGACGGGCACGCGATGTGTCGTCCTACTCCGTTGCGCGAAGCATCGCGTCATGCAGTCAGCTATACCGGAACCAAGGCTTACTTACATGGAGTAGCAGAAATGTCCCTGCAGGAAATCCACGCAGTGGCTGCGTCTGCGCCGTCTGCGCCATCTGCGACGTGGTGGACCGATGTGCCATCCGAAACTCCCAACAACATCAGCTTCATAACCTCATTCGGCGCTTCGCCCCGTGCCTGCATCTGCTGGTACAGATGTGAGCCCCAATGGACCGCAGAGGCACAATATCCAGCCAGCAAGCCGTGTCCGTCGTATGTTGACTTGTTTCCCCCTCTCATCTCGAGCCTGGCCATGGACTTGCTGTCACATGTTTGCAAGCACCAACAACATATTGACCCTTGCGAGACCCAGAGATTCCGCTCTCCGCCCTCGGACGCACGAGATGAGTCTCGACCGCCAGCCTCTTGACAGTTGGGAATTTTGACACCCTGGGGCCCTCTTATTAGCTGCGTCTTGAAGCGGCTCCAAGGCGACAGGGAACCATTGTCTTACTGTGTACACACACTATGCCCTCGTTCCTCCACCACCTACTGTCTGGCGCGCCCTCCACCCTGGCCCCTTTTTCATTTATCCCAACGAGGTAAGACACAACCAAGCTTTCGCCTGCTGGAAGGAGCTCAGAAGTCTCATCTCTCGTGGTGACCCCCCCCCGGGTATGTGGGCAAAGGAACCAGGCCCTTGTCCGAGCAAGGCTGCCCTGGGCTTCCAAAACGTTCCTCGAGCAGCCGCAGCAGGGTAGCATCTCCTGCGTCAAAGGCCCTGTCTTCTCGCGTGGCAGTCCCTCCCAGCTCTGCCTACCCTGTTGGCCTTCTTCTTGGGAGGCATGCCGGATCTATCTCTTCCTAGTGCATGCACGCCGGAGGGAGATTGCGGCGGATATGGTGTGCGAAGTAGTACTTCCTCGCTGTTGCCATCGCGCCGCCCTGCCACTCGAATAACCGTATGATTCCTATTAGATCTGGGCCCTCCCCACGCGATATCGCACCGTGGTATCTGGTCTCCTTTGTTGTTCCTTTGGACCTGATCCCTTCCGTTTTGCTATACTTGGATACCCTGCTTCATGTGACTTCGGATTTTCCACCCGACTCGCATGGTTTTGTTCACAGGCAACCTCAGGCTCACCACTCTTGGTCGAACGGACGTTGTCGCCTCTATGAACGCAGCAGGCTCTCATGGCCGACAATGCTGCTTACCTCGCTGAATACAATGGCGGATCCCTAGTGGGCACTGCTGTGTCATTCTTGATTTTGACCTTCTTCTCCGTCGGACTTCGCACATATGTTCGAGGTGTCTTGACCAATAGCTTCATGGCCGATGACTGGCTCATGCTGGCTGCTCAGGTATGTTTTGGAATATCGCGGCGCTTCCTTTCGTGACATCGCATTGTTGGCTGACCAGGTTGCCAGGCCGTCTTTACGATATCGTGCACATTCATATTGCTCGGCGTCGACACGGGACTGGGAAGACACAACAAGGCGATGCCACAGAACCAGGAGATACAGGCACTGAAGGTGAGGGAACACCCAATCGCAGCCGGCCCTCTAGGCCGTAGACAGGCGGGTTGAACCTAACTCATGTGATAGTGGCAAGCCCTAGCAACGGCCACATACGTCCTCAACATGATGTTTATCAAGCTGTCGATCGGCTTTTTCTTGCTGCGGCTGGCGGTACAGAAGCGCTACCTCTACACGATCTACGGAACCATGTTTGTTGTCTTGATCTGGTCCCTGGCGCTGTGGTTTTGGGATATATTCCAGTGTAGCCCTGTCCCTGCCCAGTGGGACTACACCATCCCGAATCTCAGATGTGTGTCGGCCCAGGAGGTTGTCAACGCGGCCTACTCACTATCCGTCATGACCATTGTCACGGACTGGCTTTTCGCGCTACTCCCGATCCCCATGATCTGGCACGTCAAGATGAGTCCTCAGGCAAAGGCCACGGTCTTTGTGGTCTTGGGACTGGGTGTCTTGTGGGTCATTCCGGCTTTGCACCGAATTTTGTGTTAAATGGGACATATTCAAGGCTGACCTACCCTCCATCAGCGCGTCTATTGCGACTTTGATCAGGTTGAAGTTCCTCTCCGACCTGACGGATACGTCCGACCTCCTGTGTAAGAATTCAACCCATCCTATTTTTTTTTTTCATTTGAAAGGACAACTGCCTTGCTAACAAAACTCCAGTTGCCGGCACCGACGCAATGGTCTGGACCCTCGTCGAACCGGGCGTGGCCATCGTTGCATCGAGCCTCGTCACCATCCGGCCCCTCCTTCGCAAGATGCGTCTTAGGGGTTTCGAGTCAACAGAGCGAAGCCGGGGTCTTCAGGCCGCAGGCCAGAACGGCAGCCTCGGCGCCACCGGGGGTTCCAGGGGCGGGGCTACTACCCGGTCCGGTGCACGACGGGCATCAGGCATGCCGGGTTACGGGCCAGGCAGTATTAAACTCGCAGACATGGAGCGCGGCAGCAACAAAGGCGGCACCGGCTATTGGTCGCAGGAGACAACGCTTACATCACGGACATCGATACGCGCAGGCAGGAACGGCTGGGGTGTCGGTGTGGCAGTTACAGTGCAGGAGGATGATGAGGACGGCGACAGGATATCGCCAGTCGTCGCAGATCATTCCGCAAGGAGTGGCATATCGACACCTGAGAGCGACGTCTACGTGATTGAAGGCCCGGCGAGGACGCATCAACCAGGGCCGGCCACGAGCGCTTGGCGAAGTATCTCGCCCACAAGTGTTGAGGAGTCGGAGCACAGCCAAGGACTAAGATATCCTACCCACCACGGAAGTGAGTCGACGGCCGCCGCGCCAGCCGCCCATTCTCGAAACCCCATGCCTTGGCCACTCCCTCACTAACTCGCCCGACCCTGCTGCAGCTGGCCCCCGGAGGATGCCGTCACCGGAATTCCCCATTCAAAACCCTTGACAGGATCGATTCAGACGGTTTTAATTTGGTTTAATTAGGGCAATCCAAAAGCGAGCGAAAGGTGCCTGGTGTTCCCTGCTAGACTGTTGCTCTGAATAAATTCCTCTTCCCCGGGTCCCATTCGCGCCGCGTACATCTGTTTCTATTTGCCTGTGAAGGTCGAGGCCAGCCTCAGGTAGGTCGGTTAAACATGCCTGATTCGTGAATAAGCTGCTACGCCCACCAAGCGATGTAGAGCTGCGGGTAGCCAGGCCAGGGAAGTTTCGACATGTTGCCCATACTCGCCCGGCTTCCCCCCCTCCCCCCAACAAAAAAAAAACCGCAACCCATTGATGATGGGCGACTTTGTGGTGGTCTGCGACAGATGTGACTAATAAGCAGCCCCACCATTTCATGTGTGCATTTTGAAAAAGGGCGAAGGCTTCTTCGGGCAAGCTGGATTACACACATACGAGAACCTATTCACTTTCCATACTTTTGCCCACCGTTTGTGATGTTATCTCGCGCTGCCCCTTTCATTCGGACCCCTCCAATTCTCGGTCACTAGGCTGCGGCGCGTTAGACCTTCCACTGCTCGATGGAGTAGTTGAATAGTCACCCTGACTCCATGAAATACTACACAAGTCTGCTGCTTGATGTGCCTCCGCCATTAAGATCATCTCAAGTTCTTTACAACGTCTATTTCAGAGACTATAGAAAAAAACACCGCTGAACTTCCTTTGAGGTCGGCGCCATTGTACCAAAAACTCCGCGCTATGACACCACTAGGCGCTTAATCCACAATATCTAGCCGACTTGCCACTTGTGGCGCTGCGTCCGTCACCTTGGCCGCACTTGACGTGAGCCACGTATGCCTATCTTAAACGACCCGCAATCGTATTTGATCGTTGGAAGACTGCCTCATAAGCATCCGGTGACGCTGTTGATCGCGGTCTACTCTTTGGACGGCGCATACGGACGACAACCAGTCCCAGACCCTATAATAGCCTTTTCACAGTTGCAAAAGGCCGCAATCATAGCCCCAGCGACTGTCTGACGCTCTCCTTGACCCTCCTGTCGTACTCCTGGCGGTGGTCGCGCCACATCTTGGCGGCGTCGACGTTGGCGGGGCTTTCGTCGTTGGGCTCGGCGAGGAGGTTCATGACGGACAGCAGGATCTTCTCGACGGACTGGATGGGAGACCAGCGCTCCGAGGCGTGCTCGTAGTGGTTGGGGTCGTCGCCGGCCGGGTGGAGGATGGAGATGCATACCAGGCCGCTTGGATAGACTAGGCCATGGAGTTAGCATGCGTGGGTGGATATCGAGCTGGTATACAGAGAGGTTTGGAAAATTGAGAGGGGGAGGGAAGGGGTGGCACATCCTGTGCGGTACGTACTATTTGGGTGCCATATCTCTCCCAGGAACTTCATCGTCGGCGGCGCCAGGGGGTAATCTGCCGGGAACTTGAGCTCGGCTGGGAAAACACCACCCTCGAAGGGTGTCCCCTCCGGCCCTTGGATCATGGCTTCCCAGTGCAACAGGTCATCCTCGGACACGGGGCCCGCTGTGATTCCGTCGGGTGGGTTCTTGGTGAGCATGCGGTATTCCTGGAGCAGGCGGCGGTGGGCGGTCGATGACATGGTGGCTTAATGTACTGTAAGAGATGACTTGTTCTTGCAGGTGTTGTTTGTGTGCGGTCGAAGGTAGTGAGGAGATGCTGCTGCTTCTACGGGGGGTGGGCCTAGGGAAGAAGTAGTGATAACGTCGTGTGCTTGAGGTCAACGCCCAGGTCGAGGTTGAGTCGAGGTCGCGTGGGGCCGTATCTAAGTGGACAAGTGATGATGGGGAGTAGACATGGGTGACGCTGGGCGGCGGGATGATCGGCAGCGAAAGTGCCTGCGCTAACATCTGCGCCAAAACCCACCCCAAACCCAAGTCTCCGGATCCAAGCTCTTCTGGAAGCTAGCTAGGTATGTATGCCTGCCCGCCCGCCCGCCTACCCACCCTACCTGTCTGCCCCGAGCTCCAACTCCTAGTTGAAGCTTTAAACCCCCCTCCGTGTGCGAACCCAGACGTCCATACACAGCGCGCCATGCCACCACGACTGAACCTGCGGTCTGTCGCGGGCTGTCACGGAACCCCTTTGCAAAGGGTTACCACAGCGCCAACGTCTAACGTCTGCTTATTCTGTTCCCTGGCGGCCCGTCCCAACTCACCGGGGCCTCAAAGGTCGCGGCGCAAATCTCTGGCGACGCGTCGGAGCCAGTCCACCACCGCCCCAAGCCCTTCGTCGAACGCACGGAAAGAGCTTCGAGATGCCCTCCAGGAGCTCCAGAAGCATGCTACAAACTATGTGAACCTTTCGCGGTTGCAATTGGCTCTCAATGCGCTGCGCCAGCACGCCGGCGAAGAAACCGTGAGAGTAGCCATCCTCGGGCTGACGAATGGATCTGAGTCGGCACAGACGGCCAAGGAGGTCCTGCGGCTGCTGCTTGCAGACCCATTGTCGCCGGAGCAGGATTGGGAGAAGGAATTGATGCGCCATGACGCGAGACAACCTCTCATAGTTCGCGTCGGGGCAGATCACGAGGGCGGTGCAACGGGAGACGGTGAGGGAACAATGACGTACGCGAGGGGCGGTTTGTTACAGGAGTTGAACATCTCCTCGCCGGGACTCAATGGAAGGAACCTCGAGATCTTGCTTACAAAAACCAACCCGCTCGCCGACTCGACCGGAGGTACGTTCCAGAATTTCGAGGAGACCGCGCTCGTGCCGACTGTGGATATTCCTACCTCCAACACCGGGAGATTCACCCCTGTCACGACACCAGTCCACAAAGCTTTGCTCGTCACGGATGGGATACTGGGTGCAGCCTCGTTGGCCAACTTCCCTCTACTCCCCGGAAAGGGCGCAATAACCGCCGCGGTGAACACGCCCGGCTATCAACCCGAAGACCAATCGGCTTTGCCTTTTACCACGATCGACGTCACCGCAGCCTCCCAAGGCTTGAATGCGTTGCGCCAGGGCGTAGACAGGGGTTTCGAGTATGAGAGGCTATGGTTCAAGAGCAACATGCCTTCTGTTACGACCTGGCTAAAGTCCGGGGTCACGACGGAGGGAGACGGGGTCACGAAAGATGCTGTCCGAGAGTCTATTGCATCCATCCTATCGACCACTCACGCTAAGATACAGCATGAGGAAGCCCGTAGGCTGTCCTCGACTGTATCGGCCCAGACGTCCACCAAAATACCAGCGCTTAACGCAGCGCTGGCAGAATGGGCTGAGAAATCCCATGCGGAGCTACAGGAGCAGCTCGATAAGGCGTTCACAGGCAGGCGGTGGCGGAAGTTGAACTGGTGGAAGCTCTTCTGGCGCGTCGATGACGTCGGTGTGCTGTCGTCCGAGATGCTCTCGCAGAGGTTCCTGCCGGGCGCGGAGCGGAACGTTATCTTCCTCGCCGGCAAGATCGAGGGATCCGGCGTTTTCGGTCAAGACGGCCGCGGCAAGATGCCGTACTTGACGCCAACAATAGCTTCTGCCACGAAGTCAGCTGACGCGGGAGCAGACCCAACGCCCGCTTTGACACCTGTCCAGGATAAGCCGTCTGGTACCAAGTGGCCAGCCCACATCACGTTTACTCGCAACTATCTACAATCCCAGACGGTGCCAGCCCTACAGGCCCTAGCACAGAGCCTCGTTTTCCAGTCGGCCGGCTTCTCGGCGCTCACAACCTCTCTCGGCGCGCTCATGTACCTGTCCACCTTTGGGGCGTCCGAGTCTGGAGCGGTGGCTGCTCTGGGTATCGTGTGGAGCCTGCGCCGCCTGCAGAAGAAGTGGGAGACGGCGAGAGAGTACTGGCAGAGCGAGGTGAGGGAGGAGGGTCGCAAGGCCGTGAGGGCAGTCGAGATCAGCGTCGGCGAGGCCCTCGACAAGGCCATACGCGAAGGCAGCCAGGCCAATGAGGTTGCGTTGCTCTCCGAACTGAGACAGACCAGGGAGCTTGTGCAAAGGGCCGAGGAGGCGTTGGCAAGATTGAAGTAATTGGCTCACTCCGGCTGAGAAGAATGTCATCACTGTACATCTCGTGTGCAATATAAGTATTTGTAAATAAATGACCAGAAGAGACATTTCCTCTGGCATCCGAAGCGCTTTTATTTCTCAGCGTACATAGCGCCCCAACTTTTTTTTATCGTTTCCTGTCAGCGCTGACTGGTATTATGGACATTGGCTATACGTACGGACGCAGTTCCCCAACACGAGCCTTTTCACATCCTGCACGGTATCTCTTTCGTCTGCGCGCCCGTGTAAGTAAGTGTCCGCCGCCCAGTCTCAAATGTCTAAGCCATTCATGATCCAACGCCATCGAAATGCTCTCAATATCCCCCCTCGGGGATGTCTTTTCCCCAAGTGAGTTGTCGCATCGGTCGTGGATCTTCTTTGTCGTTCCAAACGGTCCCGCTGCCTCGTACACTCCCCGCCCCATGCTGGCCTGCGCTTTGCCTCCGACCGTGGAGCACCATTCTCGTGTTGAACGCCCGGGTCGAATCTCGCCTTCGTTGCCTCCACACCACCTCGAGTGGTGAGACCAAAAGGCACTCCGTTTCTACCTCCCGCCACGGCCGCTCGCCCTGGCCCTGCTGACCGTTGCACGGCCTCTCGCCAGACCAACACCACGGCCGCGGGCATTCCGGCTCTTGAACATGGGCGCATTCCTAGAGACACGGGTAGATGCGTTAGTTACCGAGACTTCTTGTCGCTGACGCCCTCGTCTGGGGTTTCCGCCGGGGGGTTGGAGTCCCTCTGCATACCGTAACATGTCTGGCACGATGAAGAAGCGAACGTGGCTGCCGCGGATGTAGACCTGTTCCAGGTGGCTGACACGGCCGTCGCGCGCCGTCACTGTGATGTCCTTGAGCTGGATGTTCATGTTGTCTTCGGCTGTTCGTGGCGGGAAAGTTGTTAGCATGGCTGACTGGTAACGAGTGGGACCGGAATGGGGGGCGGGAAGAGGAGGAGACGGTGGAAGCCTGCCTACCTTCGATCAGCTTGCCGCGGTACGTTGTGCCGGAGTCGAGCTCCAGGGTGATGATGTGACCCTGAGCCTCGTTGAGGAGCTTAATTGGGATCCCGATTGTGGACGTCATGGTCGCGACCTGTCTTTGTTCCGGAAAATGGGCTGAGAGGAGTCGTGCGGTCTGTCTCGGTCGTGGGACTCGGAAGAGGGTGGGAGCTTGCCGCGTCGCAAAGCTTAGGGAGGCGCGCTTGCTACCTAGCTGGGCCGGAGGCTGAGATGCGATGCTGCAAGCAGAGGCAGGCAAGCCAGGCGGGCGCGGCGCTGAAGGATTTTCCGGGCCGAGGCGCTAAGTACCCAGGTAGCTGTGACATGCTTGTTAGTCCTCACGCTCCCTTTCACTCCACGTCTCATAGCGACGTGTTGCCAGAGGCATGATGCAGAAGATTATAGCCAAATCATTGCACAAGTCTTTTCGTCAGACACGACGAGTGATATGCACATGGTTGTTTCTTGCGCTGTCCGTGCAATCCTGCACATTGGTAAACTCCTACGCGAAGCCGCATTCTGTATGGCCGATTCCAGAACGGTCTCTACGCCCCTGAATGTTCTTCGTCAATCAACAGAGGAAGTTGACATCGGCGTCTTTCACTAGTGCCAGCCGATCAACTTGCGACTTGCCTTATTGGCGGCCTCTTGTATGGCTGTGTACATGATCGTTGCCCTTGTGTTGCTGTGGATGGCATGCAGGCAACAGCATTCGGAGCGTCATGATGGGATGAGGTCTGACCGGTACCAACAAGGCGTGGGGCTGTGGGCTTGGACTATGTACTTGGGGCACACCGAGTCTAAGCTCATGATGATCTTGCCTCTAGATAAATGGAGGCTTCCTCGGCTCAGCTACCGATAAAATTGGGGTTACACGAACACCTTACACCGTCTCGCCCTGTGCTTGGGCGGACATGCTCTCCGCACCTGTCAAATGGGATGATTCCGTGACCCGCTGGGCTTCGATCCATCAGAATGCCAAGTGATGCGCCGGATATTACCATACATGAGTGCTGTCTTGGAGGTAGGAGGGGATCAATAATGAGCACATCTACATAAATACTGTGCGCTGCTTTCTGCTGCCATTGCCCGGAGAACCACCAACGCGCTCACTCCCTCGCCCACATTGCCGAAGCAGACCTACCGACAATAGTCACTCTTGTATCAAAATGCAGCTTACCACCCTCTTCTCCTTCGCTAACTACCTGGCTCTTGCTAGTGCCGGTGCCATCCAGAGCCGTCAGTTCGCAGGTGCCGTTGCCGTAGTCGACGTCTTTGACTATAGCACCACGGATTGCGCCGGAGACGAGGTAACCGTCAAGATCGGAGTTGGTGCAAAGGCTGCAGATCAATGCATTCCCTTTTCTCAGGGATACACGACGGTCGCCTACTCATACCTTGAACCCGGACATTCCAGTAAGACTGAAGCACGCGCTGGACCTTGACCTCAGAGAGAAGACGAATGAACGATTCACTAACAGAACCTTCCTCGCATTAAGTCGTTTTCTATACCACCACCAATTGCACTGATGACATTGACGTTGCGCAGTCCAGCGAGCCTGGTCCGATGTGCTCCACCAGCCCTTCCGGAAACCCCTGGCTTTCTTACCGAGTCTCATCGCCCAAGAAGTAGGGAATGGAAGGAGAGACTGCTCGATTTGATAACACGAAATGATTTCCTGAGAAGATCGGCTAGACTAGCATCGCTATGAATCTGGGATTAAGGAATTTTTGAGCGTTTTGAACACTGAGCCCGATAGGTAGTGCACAGCGGGAAGCGCTTGGTTTCCATCACCTTTCCGTTGGAATTTGAGCATGTGTTGTGGATACATCACCAAATTTACCTTCTTTGCAACATCTTCCCACAGCTTCTGACCGCCTTTCAAACGTGCCGGGATAGGGCCGACTACCTGAATAGAGACACGAAGGAAACCCATGCACAGGACAGAGCTCCAGAAAGGATATTGTACAATTCTATGATCCGAAATCCTAAAGATGACTTGACTCCTGCGAGAGCAAGCCATCCATGAGGGATATCTAACCTGAACACGCTCTCTAAAATACAAGTCTAAGCGATAAACCATCGTACAGAACCCACCAGCCATTCTGGTCACTCAACCGTGAGCTACATGTCCCCTTTTATTTTTCTTGCCAACTCGCCTTCTTAAATCTTGCCTCGGTCCTCACTTCACCTACACATCTACCACAATACGGTAGGACTCAAAGGCCCCGGCATCCGTACACTCGCCAGGCTCGATCAAAGACCTCGGCGCATCGCTGCTGACGAGGCAGTCGGCTTCTTGGTAGACGACGCCGTAGTACCACAGCTTGTCGGCGGAGAGGTAGCAGTACTCGTACTCGGAGGTCAGATTTGTGCACGCAGCTCCCGTGAAGTTGGACCCGGTGGCGATCGCCGTGCCGTCGCTGCACGAGTCGCCGCAGTAGAGGGTCCAGGTGTTGGCCGCGGCACTGGAGACCAGGGCCAGGAGGGTGGTTGCTTTGGTTGAGATAAAGGACTTCATTTTTGCTTT
Organism: Diaporthe vexans; assembly: GCA_021188095.1. Classification (NCBI taxonomy): domain Eukaryota; kingdom Fungi; phylum Ascomycota; class Sordariomycetes; order Diaporthales; family Diaporthaceae; genus Diaporthe; species Diaporthe vexans. Next base: position 790,089 of record JAJLLZ010000009.1, read on the forward strand.
CTTGTTGGGGGTGGGCTCGGCTTGGGGCTGTCGTAGAATTCTGATTTGTGAAAAACGAGTGACTGCGGTGTGGATGGGAATGTGGTTCTTGTTGATGAGGCGGGCCTCGTTTGTTTGCCTAGCCTTGGTAATGAGAGTATACTGTATTGAATGAGTGATGAGTGCAAGAGATGGATGGGGATGTGATAGTTTCTGTACTTTTTTATATCTGTGACTGGGGGTGATGCTGATAGGAAAATCCGTAAAGACTGTTCTACAGCGTCGATGCCGCCGATGAATCCTAGCACGCAGAGACTTCACTTCCATCTACTTGTTTCTTTCTTTTTTGGCACGCTGCATGTGGTGAACGGTACTTTACCAGGATGTACGTACGTCAGTGTACCAAATTAGCTCGGGATACCCTCACAGGCCACGCCCTCATCCCACCCAGCATCGCCACCTATGCGCCGCGCGGGAAGCTCACGTCAAAGACGGCCAGCCAGACCTGGTGCTGCGGGATCGTCACGACTGCGCTGGACGCGGCGATGGGGCCGATGTGGCGTCCTGTCTCCCAAGACTGTGCAGGTTCGGCGTTGGCGACCGTTGCGCTCCCCGGTCTGTCTGGGATACCACGTCTTCCGGGGCCGAGGTGGTGGGCTTCCTGGAACCCGCTCTGATAGGGATGGGGGAGATCGATCTTGGTGGTCCGCCCACCGATCCGATGGCCAGAAGTTGGGAGCACGGGTGCTTGCGGATCGACGTCCTGACTCAATTTCCCGGGTGACAAAGTATGGAAGATTCGGGTGGCATCTTGTTGAGCGGCGTGTGGTATCGCCAACATTTATTTCTAGAAACCTGCGAACGGCCTTTCCCTGCTTCGATGCAATCTTTGGAAACCCTGGGATAGTTCAGAGAAGGAATATATCAATGCGTCGAGCCCAGATTTGCTCATATTTCATCGAGGCTCACATGTGGTATTGCTCGGAAAGTACTTGCTGGTGAGTATTTTTGTCCGTGGACGTCACTGTCGAAGGTCAGGGTAGTGGCTTCCAGGGAGGGGGGAGCCTGTAAGGCTGGAGGCTGACCAATGGTCTTACACTATTCATGGCCTCGGGAAGTGGGCGACGGGGCTCCAGGGCGGCCGAGACTGGATTTTCCCGGCGAGAATTGATTAAGGGGTCCAGAGGACGCCAGCTTTTCTAACATGTGACGCGTTGCCTCTCCCCCTCCCCTTTCTCGGTGTGGCTAAGGGTTTACCCACCGCAACGACATAGCACTGCTGGAGAGGGTTCAGCTTTATTCAGCGCGGAATAATGCATGATGGTCGACACGCATGGTCGGCATCTACACAGACTGCAGTTGCATCGCCCCCCTCCCCCAGGCCCACTCAAAACTGACCGCCAAGAGGCTAGAACCGCTGACAACAGGCGCAGCCGTGCATATTTAGATTACTGGCTGTACGACCTTGCCAGATGGTGCATGGTTCTCTTTTCTCTCCTCCTCGTCTCGCCTGACAGTGTCGACCTCCCCGACCTCCCCGACCTCCCCGACCTCCCCTTTCTCTTCTCGTTTTCGACGGCATCTAGCGAGTGCCGTGACCCTGAGGCGAAGTGAGCATGCAAAGGTCATGCTCTGGCAGCATTCCGCCTCGCCCTCCGGCTGCATTGCATGCATGCATGTCAGGCTGTGTTTCCCGTCGCTGCAGCAAAAGGCTGGTTGGAGGATTCAAGGAGGTGGCATCTGGCCAGTGGGCGTCGGCAAGATAGGGCCAGATGGGGAGACCAAGTGGGCAGTTCCCAGCCTGCTGACTACTGGGGAGCCAATTGATCCATCCTCACGGGGCCTCTCTGCTGAGTGTGCCCTTGGGAGCTGCCTAATGTGGATCGCACCCGGTTCGCCAGCCCGAACTCCCATAGGCCCAAGCCCGGGCGGCACTGCCAGCAACGGCTGACACGGGCCAGCTTGGGCCCTGGCTGCAGGGGCCCGGCCGGGCTGTTAACACCCATCTGGGCAGCCAAGCTTCCTATGGCGGATTTCTTCAACTTGGCTCCAGCACGCCGAGACTTGATGGGCAGGGACTGCTGGAATGAGATGCAAAGAGAAGCATCAGCAAAACCCGTGGGGTTTCCCTCCTTGGACCCTGTGGTCAGTGATCGTCACATGGTCTTCTGTTGTTCCTCTGCACCTCTTGGCCTCTTGACCATTCCACTTGTTGATGAGGCTTGACGAGCCATTACCGGGTCGCCCAACAACAACAACAACAGCAGCAGCGACGACAACAACAACAACATGACCGCTATCCGGCCGCGACCAACGCCTGAGCAAGAGCGTCGTGCTCAGGCGCAGTCCCGGCGTCGGGCTCAGGCACAGTCCGCGGCGAAGGACCAGGTTCTTGTATCCCAACCACTCCTCCCTATTGTGCTCGCCGTCTTCTATATCGCCCTGCTGGTGGTTCCCTGGGCTTTGATGTGCAGGATTGCAGCTGAGCCAGCCTTTGTCATGAAAGACTGGTCCTATGTTCAGCACGGGTGGGTCACTGCCATCGACGTGCTCAACTCGCTTGCCACTGTCCTTTCGCTGCCCATACTGAGCGCCCTGCTGGCTCGTGCAGCTGTCGTCTTCTCCCAGCGTCGTCGGCCAGGCCAGGCGCTCAGCCTCCGCCAGCTTTTCGCCCTCGCTGATCGAGGCTGGTACAACTTGCTCAGCGTTCTATCACCCGTCCGCTCGTCCGCACTGCTGCGGCTTGGGTCCCTGTTGCTGTTCATCGCAGTCCTCCTGCCGCTCATTCGATCCGGTCTCGTGACCTACGATAACGTACCTGTCTCATCACCCCTGCCGAGCTCGATCCATTCCTTTGAAAGAGTCGGTACCACCCCGAGCCCGACTGCGCTCAAGGCCGAGTATCGCTATCAGTCCCAGATAACCAGCGCCACGCGCACAAGCCTGCGACTGACCACGGGGGGGATTGAGACGAACCTGTGGCCGGTGTGCAATGATCCCGAACCCAATGGCACTTGTGGTTTCAGCTACGGCCCGTACGATCTCGAGCAGAGCAGGCTCAGCAACTTCTGGGAGTCGCCTAACCCTTACTCCTCAGACGGCAAGGCTTCCACGACCAACAGCTCGGCTTTGATGCACGCCTCGGCCTTGAGGGTCGGCTCGTCTATAGGGGAATACAAGGAAAACGATTTCGGAGCCTACGCCCTTGGTTTGAAAAGTGGCACGCGATGTGAGACGGTTCCTGTGGAAGAAGTCGAGGAGCAGTGCATTCGTTCTGCAGACAACGGGGTCCTGCCTGAAGCGGCCCGCGGTTGGAACACCAGCTTGGAGATTCCCCAAGAAATCCGCCTCAACATATGCTATGCTCCGATGGAAAGCGACCCTTGGGAGTCTGCCGACGCGTCTCCGTGGGTGCCTATCAAGTTCACCGAGCACCTGTACATCGGTCTCGACGACTCAGACTCCTACGGGTGGGGTTGCTCAGGATACCCTGATGAAGACTGTGGGTATCTGGGCTCCAGCAGCGGCCTTCACATCCACTGCCAGGCCGACTCTATGATGAGCTTCTTCGAGATAGGAAAGGCTAGCACCCAAGGCATGCCGGGTCGCCTCCTAGAAGAGATGCCTGCAGGCTTCGACATTCCTCGCGGGGAAGAGACATATGACCAGTCGGCAACGGGAGACAGCTTTGTAGGGCCCTTGAAGACGGCAACAATGGCCATGTTTGGCAATGACAGTTGGTTCGACATACTCAAGGTGGCCATGGCGGATCTGGGAGACTCGAATTTGACGAGTGCCGCGGCGATAACAATGCTCTGTTCAATCAGACCCCTTGGCAACATCGCCGAACTCGACGACAATCGTGTGTGTCAATATACCGAGTACCCATCCACTTCATACTATTCCACACCGACAGACTTGTTTTCGAATTTTGTCCGCGGCATGTTGAAGCAATTCAAGACCGGAAAGCGGGCCAGGGCGACACTCAACACGGCGACCTTCTACGCGAACAACGCCTTGATGTCCACGCTGGATGACGATTTTGACCACAGAGATTACAAGTACGGCGGTGAAGACCGCGACGAAACCACCGTGTATGTGCCCGTGCTCAGCCTGGCCGTGATCGTCACCGTGTCCATCCTCATCGGCCTACAAGTTGTTGGAATCGTCGTCCTCCTCGTCTATGTATATAGCAGTAGGGTGTGGACGTGGACACTCGACGCCATCGCAGTCGCCCGCATCGGCGCCCAGCTCTCGGCGCTGGACGTGTTCCTCGTCCCCCGCGAGACCGGAACGCTGGGGCCGGCCTGGCTAACGGACCGTGCCGCAAAGCAGCTGGACCAGATCGACGGACTTGTCGGCTCAACTTCCGCGACGGGACTAATGACGGGGCATCACGACATCGAGATGGCGACCATGCCACCGCCGTACGCCCCGCGGGGTGAGGAGCCGAGCACCAGGGAGGAGCGGCGACTGCCGCAGCCCGGCGCGGCGGTGGCGGCGCGGGACAGGGCCGCTTCGGACCATCTTGCGCCGGCATACACGCCATCTAGAGAGGAGCATATAATGCGTGTGCCCAGTGGGGATGCTGAAGTCGCCGGCGGGCGTGGGGGCTCCAGCGAGATGGCCATGTCGCATGCGCCGTCATCTGAATCGCAGGGCGCTGTTCTCGCGCCCGTGCCATCGATCGAGGCGCTTGCAGTCGGAGGGCGAGGACTCATCCCGCGGCGGGGATGGAAGAAGGCTGATAAACCTCTACCACCGCCACCAGCAGAGTGACAGGTTTTGTCGAGGCGGTTTCACCGGGGGGGGGGGGTCACACAACAGGTACCAGCCCTAAATTAATGTTTACATGGATTGAGCGTCATTATAGATAATACCCAATATTTGCTATAGAATAGAATAACCAAATATCTCCTCAAACTTTTCATGACAAGTGAGCATGGCCTTGCCACAGCTTCCATGCTGCCTCTGACCACAAGTTGGGGCCATCAGGCTATAGTTCAAGAACTGTACGTTTGGGCAGCATCTTCAAGAGCCAAGCCGACTAATTGTAAGTGCATGAGAAAGCACGTCTCGTGGAATCCCTTCTTACAATCTCCTCTTATAACCCGCCACAAGCCCCATCAGATCCAAGCCGCCGGGCGCTCAGTACCACGCAAACTCTTGCTCCTCGCACCATTCCTCGCGGGCACCGGCGGAGGCGGCGTGTGTTGCCCCGCAGATTTCACCATGCCAGAACCGGCACCATCGGTATCATCGCCCACAGAGGACCTCGAGCCCCTCGTCGACCTCGTCGAGTCGCTCTGCCCGCAGGCCCTCGTGTGCCGGCGGCGCGGCGGCGGCCCGCGGTGCAGCGGGGGAGGCACGCCCAGGGCCGTGCACGGAACCGAGCTGTCGCGCGTCGAGGGCCGCCTGCTCGACCGCGAGGACGGGCTGTCGAAGAAGAGGAAGCTGGCGGGCGCCTGTGCCTCGGCCTCGGCTGCTGCGGGCGTGGCGGCTGGCGACGGAGGATTTGGCGCAGGAGAAAATGACGACGACGACGACGAGCATGGGGAGGCGTGTACGGTAATCGCGTGGCCGCCGTCGCCGTCGTAGTGTGCGCTGGCGAAGAGGGCATGGTGCCGCAGGTTCGGTTCGGTGTCAAAAATGGCTGGGTGGTGACCCGCTGGAGAGGATATTTCTGCCTTCTCCGAGGTCCAGCGGCTTAGATGAGGCATGATAGGGGTTATGGGCGATATGTCGTTGATTATGGGCTCTGCCCGGAGGGTGATAGGCCTCGGTATTGTGATGCCCTGTAAGGGCAGGATCGTCGGGCTCTCTCTCGTCCGTTTCTGCCCCTCAGCATCATGTTTTCCATCGCCTTCTCGCCTGGTAGCTGAGTTGAGTTGCTGCTGGGTTGCGTCTCCTCCTTTGCTGGCCTGGTCTCGTCTTTTCTGTCGCCGGCGCCAGGCTAAGTAAATGACGGCCAGCACGGCAAAGACGAGCACGGCTGTTCCGCCCAGGACACTGCCTATGATTATTCCAGTCGTTCTAGCTGATCCGATGTTCACCGGGGATGTCGTCGAGGTTTGTGCTGGTGCTGTCTCTGTGTTATGAGAGGAAAGAGAGGGCTGGACGGTGCTCCCAGTGCCAGCAACAACAGCGGTCGGCACCGCAGTGATTCCTGATAATAGCGGGGAAGAAGCCGTTTCACTCTCGACTGCACTTGGAGATGATGGAACCACCAGAGCGGATAACTCTGGATAAGAAGGCAACTGTATCCTTGCGGCAATCGAGCTTGACCTTGTCTCTGCCAAAAGGGTGGCCGGCGCCTGGGCGAGGTTGAGAGGCAATGCACGATTTGAGCTCGTCATACGGCTATTGAACGCTGTCTGAGATAAGCTGGCCTCACGGGCCTGAAATCCGACAGGCTCAGGGGTACCGGACGAGTTGGGAGCGGACAGGAACGAAGTGGGAGGCTCTGAGGGGTGAGGGCAGGGTGCGACATTAGTGTATCGATACATGTTCGCCTGGATTTTCAAAATGCTACTGGAGAAGAAAAATAATTTCAAGCACAGGAAAGACTGGTTGGATTTACTGGGGAATACAACACAGGAGATGCCATGAAGTCGCTGGCAAAAGAAAAGAGACCGAAAGCACCGGAAAGAATTGTGACATTCCATCGTTCTGTATTACTTTTCTTCTATTTAAGATGCCGAGGAGGCCATGAAAGCCTGTATTTCGGCGACGAAGCCGCGTCCTGAAAAGGGATCGAGTCGGGTTGGCGGACTTTGGCGTCCCAGGGGCTGGCTCTGCCGTCTGGAAGACGGGATATCCGGCGGGACATGTAGACGGGACGGGAAAGTCCAGGATAGTCGTTTGCTTAAGAATGTGACATGCCAATAGCTGGGCGACGTAAACAAAGAAAGTTGACAGACCGGCAGAGCTTGACGAGTACGTTACACAAAAAAGACCGCGTGTTGCGCAGATGACCAAGATCGTACATCGCGGCCAGGTTGCAAAATGGCGGTCACTGACGGTCAAATGTGGTAAACAAACGATGACAGTCTGTTTAGTTGGGCTCACGTCGTGCAACAGAGAATACCTCTTGGATTTGTGAGCCAGTGGTGTAGCTGGCTTGAAAGCAGAGCCTGCTCAGATCTCACATTATCATCCAGCCGCCAACAACCAACCCCACCCCCAACCTTTCCAGCTTAAGGGGAGTAAGGCCATTTGTATGAAAATCATACACAGTCAAGCGCCGTATCCCCATTCCCACACCCAATTGTCTACAATCTTCACTGGGTCGTACTTCTTCTCCTTCTCAGCGCTCACGACGTCGCCAATTTCCTTCGAATGACGAGAGGCCTTGCCGGGACCATGGGAACGGTAATGGGAGGGCTTGTGGGAAGAGTGAGAGTGGTGGCGACTACCTTTTTTGCTGGCTCTGTGACGGTAGGTGACTTCTTGTGATGAGTTGATGGCGGTGGCTGGGTAGCCTGCTTGGCCGGCGGCGACGAGGCCTTGCTCGGCGGCGGCGGGGGGGTTTTCTGTTGCTGGTGTTGCTTGTTTGTACTGGTAATGGTGGCTGTGGCTGGCGTCTCTGTTACCACTGACTGTTAGGGCGGCAACGTCACCTGGCAGTGAGTGCGAGGCAGCAGCATTGTAGTAGCAAAATGCGCAGGCGCAGCCGCTCCCAGCCGTTTCATAATAGTCGGCGGACGGTGGCGGCTGCTCAGGGGGTTGCATCGCAGTAGCAGAAGCAGAAGCGGGAGCAGGAACGGGAGCAGGAGCAGGAGCAGCGGTCTCTTCAAATCGCACTGGCTCACCAGCTGGAGGTGCCGAGGCGGCTGCCGACACTGACGCCGACGACGACTTGGCTGAAGGAGCGGCCTCGACGGGCTTTTGCTCCCATATTGTTGAGAAATCTTTGGTAAACTGGTACACCCATCCACCTGCCCTTCATAGTCAGCGATTTGTGTCTGTCTCCTTGATCTATATCTGATACTCACCATCCTCCGTCGCCTTCGCCCTCCAGTGGCCGTCCCAACCAGCCCCCTCGATCGGTTCCCACTTGGACCACTCCGGCGCTGGCGATGATGCAACCTCTTTCTCTTTTGACGCCTCCTTGGGCGCCTCCGTGGGCTCCTCCTTGGTGGGTTCCTTGGTGGGTTCCTTGACCGAGGGAGCCGCAGGAGCTGGCGGTGGAGACTTCTCCAATGATGGCCTCCTCACTTCAACCCGTCGCATCACCGTCCCCGCGACGGGGAGCTCACGCCGTCTGGAATGGCGGTGCTTTTCCGTGTAGTACGATGACATTTTGCTATCAAGTCCTATCGCACTGACGAGGGGAGAGAAAGCATGATTCAGGACCAATGACGAAAGGGCGTGGAATATGGATCCATAACAGTAATGGGGCCTGGGGGAAGCAGCCAGGGGGGAACAGACGTTTATAAACCGAAACGGACAGAGAGGCACAAGCGGCGGATCTGTTTGACACGCCGAGCATGTTGCAGGTGCTGGTCACCAGGGCCATTCCCTGACAGCGGGAGACGGGTGCCCAAGGAAGCTTACCGGACCTTGTGGATCCCCAGGGTGAGCGTGACGCAGTCAGGAACGCCGCCCGCTGTCAAAATGTCGCGCAGTGGTGTGACAGTGCACACAGCGGTTGAAAAGTGCCTCATGCCCTCACTGCCTTTTGCCGACGGCAGATGAGGCCCCGTCGGTGGGCCGAGAAGGCGTTGCGTTGAGACCTGGCGACAGTTGATGACGGCGATGAGCCCCGTGAGCGTACGCCCTTGTGCTGCGCGCTGTGCCCCTTTTCGAGCTGTCATCTTGTTCGCACTTGTTTGTCAAAGCCACCGCACCGGTGGCCAGCGGCACTTTAAGTTGCGCCTAACAGCACCACGACAAATGACCCTCCAAGGACCGGATATTAAGAGCTGAGATGGTGCACTTTCGCCTGCACGTTTTTGGAGCCATGCCGCCACGCACCCGGGCGCCGGGTGCTAGTCCCAGCCATTGGCCCAAGAAGCTCAGGTGACCTGCCAATCTGAGGAAGTGAGGGCGGTTCCAAACGTTATCAGGCTCTCGTTAATGGCTGCCCTATTGTTGAGTTGTTGTGGCCCAACCTGGTGGTGGTCTTGTTGCCTAGGCTGAGGACTCGCGCAGGGCTGCCCAACTGACAGGGGGGTAGCCTTGTCCAGGCCCTTCGCATAACGCGCCGGCCCCGTTTGTTAGCTATTGGTCATCACGGCCCTTGGACAACACTTCTCGGGAGTGGTGTGAACATCAGAATGAAATTAACTTCAATCCAGGAAGCCAATCCATCACGGGCGTATATTTCGAAGTCCATATCGTATCTGCCAGTCTGCACGCACGTGATTGGCAGCCGGGCGTCCGACAGAACTGCGCAGGCGTCTGTGTTGGGCTTGATGCATCTGTCAAAGACGCCATGTAAGCTGTTGGGAATCGCTCACTGGTTGTACAACTGGTGCAAGCGTGACATGGCTGCGTTTTGATTTCGAGCCGTTGTCTGTTTCGATCTCAGCGTCTCTGATGCTTTCGGTTTGATCTCTTGGCCTTCCGCGACCACGGCGACGGGCCGGTCAGGGTGTCGTCCCAGGGCCCCCATTCTGGTGTCCCCGTATCTCCCATGCATTTCACCTGTTGCGGCGGATGTTGCTGCCACTCGATCTTGGATATCTTGTCTTGTTCCGGCCCGACCCATGTCGAGGTGTAACCTTTCAGAGCTTTGAGTGCCCTGCCGTCATCATCCGAGTGCTCGAGACTGACACTGGGCACGACAGAAATCTTGCCCCAGCCTTTATACCAAAGGTCTTTGCAGAACAGAGCCGGCCCTCCTTGGAAGCACTGTCCTGAGTGAGTATTCCTGAAACCCAGGTCCCCGTACAGGATGGGATCTGCCGCCAAGGTGACCGCACCGCTCCAGCAGCTGAATACCTGAAATGGCAGGTGGGTGCTATATCGACTCTTTGTCTCAAGATCGTTCCAGAAGAGACTGTCAGCCTCGTCCCGACTCTTGCCCTCTGGATTTCTGGAAAAGGATTCGCCCGTCAATGTTCGCGAGCCCCAGATATCGTAGTATATGAGATCTCGTCCGGCTGAGTCCCAGTCGATGGCACAAGCCATGTCGGCACCCAGGTGGTTCCGCTGATAGGCCAGCTCGAGTATATCCTCCATGCAGATGGCGACGTCGTTAAGAAATATGACGGTTGTTTCTTCCGAGTATAGGCGTCTATTGTCGAGCATGGGCCTCAACGCAAGGTTTCTCATACTGGCCGAACTAGTCACCCGTTGGTCATGCCCGTCCCGGGGACCGACACTGCTGGTTTCGAAGAAGTAGCGGGCGATACCCAGGGCGTCGAGCTCGGGCCGGATTGCATCGAGCACTAGGGTGGTTCCATCATCGCTGTTGCCCCCGACGATTGAGAGGACGCAGTCCTGGGGGCCAAGGAAGCGGATCGCCTCCACGACACTTCCGATGAGCCGGGGCAAGAGATCAACAACCTGGGTCACATCCAGGGCAAAATAATACTTGAAGATCTTGAGAGCCGTGTTGCGACGCGCATTGGCTGCAGACTTGAGTGTTTCATAGCGTGCCAAGACCACAGGTGGCGGCACAGGGCATTCGAGCCGCTGAAAGGTCGCATCGGCAGGATCAAAAATGGCGCGAACATATTCGTCCACGTTCTCCAACGTCTTGGATGCCGCGACGCCGAAATCTTCCCCAGGTCCGCCCCCGGAAGTACCATTATCAAGCTTTGTCGGCTCCTTTCCAGGTGTCTCCACAGATGCGTGCTGTGAGGGTGCTGCAGGTTGCGACACGGTGGCGCCTCGGTCTTGTCCACCTAATCAGCCAACATCATCGGAACGGCAGCTGAACCGACAAAACAACCGACTCACCAGAGGCAGGGAAGAGGTTCTGGATCGGCCCAGACTTTTCGGCCAATGCGTCGCGGTACCAGAGCATAGACACGACAAAGAATGACAGTATTGCGAGCTGCCCGCTAATGCCCAGTCTGTAGCGCATCTTGCGGAGAGGCACCGGGCATGAGTCGTCGCAACCAATGCTGGCGATCTGTGAGGCTGGCAACAATGAAGTTGGACAAGGAAGTGAAGAGAATCGACTGCGCCTTCATGGGCAGAGGACCGGCTTAAGGCGTAGCCATTTGCCCGTGACACTCCTTCTGCGCATGCACACGTGTTGGCTGTTGATAATGCCACAGGTAGTGTCGATCCGGTTTCTGCCCGCCCAGATTCTTCGACAAGTCAGTGGGCGACTGTCTGGGATTGCAGCATCTGACCAGTCATTCAGGTGGGTCTCATCCACTCCGGATCGACTGCATGGCCAATCCCAAGGTCGATTACTGATACACAGTAATAGAGATCAACATGGAACCCCATAGCCACTCCGAATGGGCGTTACAGTTATACTTGGTGACAATTTGTCGGGTCCAATGCGGCTTGTAGCAGATATCTAAGGGGCTGAGAGTGTGTGGACATCAACTACTCGAGTACGACACGGCTCGACCCTAACCCAGCAGCATGCCGCAGCCAGCCTGTATGCTCAATACAGCTTCATTTTCAAGGGCAAACGCGAGGCAAATGTAAGATTCGCACTACGAACATAGGCTACAACTTTATAACAGGGACTTGGATCTTATGCAATGCCGTGCTCCTCCCTTATCGTCCTCGGCACACCCACGACCCGGCACCAAAGGCAGTCAATGAAGAGTGGCTGGGGTTTTTCTCTAACAGGTGCTTGAAGAATTACATTGGACTTGCAGTTACGACCCCAAAAATTATCAGACAATGGTTCTGAAGGCCTGCTCAATCTATCTGTAAGATTAGTGGAGTGTACTCTGTGTTTTGATGCAACCACCTCCTCCGTTATGTGTTATAACATCAGATACCTAGTAACCGCCTGTTGAGTGTGGCAAAGCTCGACCACCCCATCGCTGATTACTGCTCAGCCTTCTGAGCTCTATCAGATATTGAAGCTCCGGCTGAGAGAATAGGGACATGATAGAACTGTTCTCATAGGTTTTGATGCGGTGTAACTGTTTCCCACTGGCGGTTCCGTTCTTAGTCCGTATCTACTCATCCGAAGGCATTGGCGGTCCCTTCATCCGGTGCCCAGGTGGCAGACGTTCAAGGACAGTTCCCTACTAGAGATTCATCAACTGATCTCAGGATAGCTCGAGCCGGACCAGCCAGTTCCACTGTCTCGAAAATAGCTTGATTGTCATTGTTGACAGTTCTGTCTAATAGGAAATCTTGAAATGATGTGTTGGTTGTATATCTTACTTACTGATTTTGGATCGCCTGGGCTCACCTCGTTTCTTTCGGACATGGCGATGTGATATTAATGAGCCTTAAGATTCATACACCTCCTGAAGTCTAGCTGCATCCATTTGAGAGCCAGATCTTGGACCTGGTGCCAGGGACAGCAGCGACAGGCAGCATCAGACCTCGTCCACTATCTAGATAGGAAGCTGAGCATACGTACCTGTAGGCAGACTATGAGTACTTGGGCTTCTACCAGACAATGGGCACAAGAGACCACTCTCTCTTGTATTTTGACCTAATTCACGCAGGCTGTGGCGGTCTGCCGTACGTCAGTTGCACGCACGGGGCGTTTAAGCACGCTAAGCTGCAGATACTCACTCGCCTTCCCAGGTTGGGAGCTCGTATCTCTCAGACGAAATTCTTTCTGTCCTGACAGACGTCCATTTTGTTCCCCGCACAAGTACTGGCCTTCACTGAATGGTCAAATCTGCCTTTGGAAATCTTGACAGTGGTTTCCTTCCCTGAGTACTGTGGCGACAAAGACGACAAGCGACCATCAGCCACCAGCCATCGGCCATCATCCAACTCTGGCTACCGTGAAGCATCTTGACCTACGCGCGTCGAATACATACGCAGTCACGGGTTCGCGAGCTTGCGGTTTCCCTGAAAAGTGCACACGATTGTTGCACCCCCGCAATGTGTGAGCATTTTGTGACTCTTCAGTGAAACCTTTACTGATCGCATCTTTCAGCCTCGTGTCCTCTTCGTCCTCTTGACTCAGCGCTTCTACAGTCATTCAACCGCCTCTGATATCGGATTGGAAGCGACCAAAAGGCCAGTCCTCCGCTGTTGGCTGCAACCTGACAAGCTGCTCAGGGCGCTTCCAGCTTCGTTGCAACCTTCTTCTGAGCCTGATTTCTCCCTAACTAACCAGCGCCAAAATGTCGTCGCCCACACCTTTCCACAGGATCTTCTGCCTTGTCATCTTTGCCGTTTTGTCATGGTTCTCGGTTGTTGCGAAGCCCATTGGGCTCCCCGCTCTCGAACGGGCCCGACACACCACCAAGCTACCTGTTGTCGTCGTGGCTACCGTCAGCGCGGGAGGCTTGCGAAATGAACTGACCTTCGACGTCGGCGATCCGCAAATACCAACTTTGACCTTCGGCACGCCTACCTGCACACACCCAATCCGTGATGCCTCAGACTGCAAGGCCACTGATGCCGTTTCCACCTTGGAGACCATCACCTGGTAAGAGCAGAATCGCACTGGCGTCCCCACAGGAAAGAAAACTCTGACCTATCATCAAGCTCATCTCTTAACCACTGCCATCCCAACGGCGAGAGCGAAAGTGTGAGCACAACGGACTCTTGTAACTCCTACGGCCTCGCAACAGAGAAATTGAACGCGCTCCATCCTCTTTTGACCGACGCGAACGTGGCCCCTTTCTTGTCCGCTGGCAACTACGACACTTCGCCGGTTCCCTTCTCCGAGGCTCCAGTTGTTGTAACAACGCAGCCGGCATTCGAGGACAATCTGCCTTCCTCTGTTGTTGCTGCACCGGGAGAGGAAAAGACAGTTACGCACACCGCGACTATTCCCCAGGACCAAGACGGTGACATCCCTAGGCCGGAGATGACAATGGTACCCGAAGATACACCCAGCCCGGTGCCCGGCCAGAAGACTGTGTACGTGACAGTCACGGAGGACCCTAGTACTGTCACCACTCCTCCGACCGAGCCCTTCAGCAACAAGCCTCTATCTACAAGCCACCCGGAGTCCAACAAGACCGCGATCATTCTCGGATCCGTCTTTGGGTCCGTGGCGGTCCTGTGCATTTCTATCGTCTCGGTGGATCGCCTCCGCAGGCTCGGACGACAGCAGCGCGAGGAGCCCGAGGAAAGCCAGGAGTGCCAGAAAGGCCAGAAAGGCCAGCAATGCCCAGACTCCGTCTCAAGCGTCGAAGACATGTCGGAGCTTCTCAGGTTGCAGCAGCAGGCGTACGGCTACTACGGCACGCAAAGAGTCGCCAGCAGTACCATTGTTCCGCAGCAGATGAAGAGTTTCCCAAGTAGCTCTGAGCCTGCAGAGCTTCCTACCCCCAAGGGCGACATCACGGAGAAGGATCGTGCGGCGGCCACCAGGCTCAGTTCGCCCAATTGCGACACTGATCGCGTGTGAAGATCGAAATCTGGTTTTTTTGTGCTTTTTAAGTTCTGGGAATCTGGACGAGTAATCGAAAGGAAGAGGGGGCAAGCGACAGCCTCTTGCTGTCAATACGGAACGGTTTCCCCACTGGCACTTGCAGGTCTTCTGGTCACTTACCCAGTTGTTGCCGATAACAGTGGTATGCTGTCAGGGCGACATGCGGCGGTGGGATTAGCCTACAGTGACTCCCCTTGTCACTCAGAATCCTCAAGTAGCGCCGTCTACCGGAGCACAGCCTTCATTGGAGCAGCCTCTCCTTGGACGCTCGGCTTCCGGGTATTTGCGTTGATCCCTTTCAAAGAAAGGCATCCGTGACAAAACATGAGGATCTGGTAGATACTCACTAATGAAATGACGATATGGGATTCACCTCGACACAGCAGTTGCCAAGACAGCTGACCATGGGAATTTGTGAAGATACTTGTCCCGGTTGTTGCCGTCCTGCTAGACTGCGCTCTTCAGCTCCTCATCCAAGTAGGGCTAGTGCTCAAGCATCGGCCCAACAGTTTCGATGCAGGGCATCAGAAACGTGCCTTTCAGGCAGTCCCGCCAAATATCCCACAAAGAACGAAGTGATTTCTTGACCGGAGACCGGGAAGTGGACTTTGGGTGTCTCCCGCAGCTCCTCCTTTGTCTTCATCTTGGCTGCTGACTGCAAGATTTGATTCGGAGACACAATAGGCAGTCTGATTTTGACAGAAAATTATAGACTGACGGACTGCCTAAATAGGAACGGTCTACCATTATAGTTGCTAAACAAGTTGCAAGCTGCCATGGGCAATGTCTACGAGACCTAGCCAGCAGGCATCTCTAGAGTGCATGATAACTGTCACACTACAAGTAGCTATAAGAACGGTTGGAAGAGCGATTTCATTGTTTCTGATATTTACCATTTTCTACAATCAGGTAGTCAGGCTCTCGAGTGAGCTTGCCCCTACAGCTGGGGCACACGCCACCATCTGCTAGGCACAACACATCCACGCAGACGTGGCGCCAGCAAAGCCTATCACCCCAGAAGATGTTCTGGAAGACGCCAATACCTACATTGTGACTTACTACCGCATTTAGAGCGCAGCGATCCTCAAGTGCTCCAAGCGGGCTGGGCAACCACTCAAAGTCTAAGCACCATGGTCCGCGGGTAGCGTCTGCTAGCTCTCGTCCGCTCACACAATTTCTCAACCACGAAAAGGGAAGTGCCTGAAGAGTAAAGCTTGCCGACTGTTATCCAGTCTCCGTGTTTTGTACAGAAAAGTTTTCCCTTGCCATACTCACAGATCCTTGCAGCAGATGCACGCAAACGCTACGAACAAAAGCCAGACATATACCTCGATATCGCTCCTAGGAAGGCCTTGGGTAAAGTCTGACACAAACATGATGACTGGAACGGAAAGTCTAACAGAGATAATATACAGCACAAGGAACCTGGGGAAACCTGAGCAAGAAACACCAAGCACGAGGCCACAACACAGCCCGGCAGAATGCTTTCCATAGGCAACATCATCCTCATCGCAGGGGTGTCTATAGTCTTCCTCCTGTGTTGGGCATGGGTGCCGTCCGCCCTGGTAGCGAAGCTGCTCGGTCTCGGTGCCCACCGTCAGAAGGGCGACCTGCTCCCCGTGCGCGCCGCCGCGGGCGAGGTCCGCTACCGGGCCGAAGGCTTCGTCCCGCCCCCACAGGCCCTGCAAAACGACGCCCGCGCCTTCGACCCAGAGGCGCGCCACCACGAGTTCCTCAAGACGGACCCGCGTCTGGCAGAGCAGCACTTCAGGAGCAGAGAGGCCCGAGATGCATACGAGGCCACGTTCGGCCTGGGCCGGACGAGGAAGAGTAAGCTGGCGGTGTCGGCGACGCAGCAGAATGACGGCGGTGTCCAAAAGCCGGCCGCTACACTGAGCTGGGATGGGGTGAAGGAGCCGTGGGACAGAGCTGACGGTCGGCCCGAGGAACAGCAGTGGATTTGATTTGCAGCTTGAGGGTTCAACGTTGTTACGTCGTCCAGCATAGAGCCATACTTGCAGTTTGGATGAGTTATGGAGAATCCAGCAATTCCACACGATTTAAATGACCGCCTTTGCGTCATGAGCGATTAGAGCTGCTTAGCAACAATTTTGTCGCTCATCTTTACACGCTCAGCCTAAGCATCTAAACGCTCGGGTGCGGTGACAGGTACATAGGCATTGGGTCATCTAATGCCCACCGTTCAGATGAATCTCAAGCTAGGACCCATAGCTCTTCTGGAGCCACTGAGTGACATTCTCACCGAACTCCTTCGGGAACTCCAGCAGTCCCCAGTGACCACCTTCAAGGGTGACATTAGTCAGTTGCGGCAGAAGGCCAGCCTGAGCAGGGAGCAGGATGCCCTCCTTCCTGCAGACGACATCTCCCTCGTACCCGAGGAACAGCGTCGGAACGTTCACGACCTGATTGTCGGGGTTCGCCTCCTCGCTCTGGTGCCCGAAAACGTGGCTCCTGTACCCTATGTCGAGCTCATGTCAGCGGCGGGTTCCGAGGAAAGTCTTTCTGGCAGTCCCCATTCAGAGCCTTGAAGATGGAAAGATCAGCTCACAGCATGTTGGGGCCTCAAAGCCATCTCGCTTGAAACGTTCGAGGAAGGCTTTCTTGGTCTCCTCGGTGGCATACGAATGCCGCTTGATGTTGAAACCCTCGCCTCTGTTCTCCAGCGCCTTTCGCATTCCGTTCTCTGTGCAGAAAGTGTCCTTCCAACACTCGGGGTCGTGTGCAATGTCGAACAGGATGTCCGCATTCTCGTTCATCAGCTTCGGTCCCTAAATGAGGTTTCGGTTAGTAAAACTACGGTCTTGAGGCGACTTTTCACTGAGTAATCGTGGAAAGCAACGTAAAGCCATCGCCACGGTCCACTGCCAGTCCCATGGATACCTTGTCCACCTTGCTCTGGGTTTGTTGCCCGGGGGGGGGGGGGGCGCGGGATTGTGTATAAGTCACGGGAGGGACCAAAGATCAGTGAGTTTCGAGCAACATACGTCGTCTGCAGTGAACAGCTTCCAGTACCAGAAAGTGCCGTACCCAAACGCCTGCTGCGTCTGTGCCAGCACCGCATCAAGATCAAATGGACCCTTGGTTGCGCCCATGTACGCCACGTTAACCATGACTAGACCATTGACCCGCTCAGGGTGAAGGTTGTACAGCATCTGGGCGGCGCGGGAGCCCCAATCGTGGCCCAGTGAAATGACCTTGTCGACCTTCTCCGCGTCGATGATCTCCACGACGTCGGCAGTCATACCACCAAACTTATATGCCGCGGGGTCGGTCGGCTTCGACGTCCCGCCGTAACCGAGAAGGTCCGGGGCAATGACCCCATAGCCAGCTGGCTTCAGGTGGCTGTTGATGAGGTCCTGCCACTCGTCTGCCTGGTCAGGGAAGCCGTGGTGCAGCAGGAGGGTGGGCTTTCCAGATGCGGCGGGAGATACATAGTACGTGTACTCGAAGCCACGCTGGGTGGTGATGGTCTTCTTGGTGAGGCTGTCCATGCTCGGTGAGATTATTGTAAGAGGGTGGGTGGTGGATGTTTTGAGGTATGGACTCCGACAATGGTGGTCGAATCGAGTTGAGATAGATGGGTTTATAAACAGGGTGACTTGGCTTCCTCCGTTGGTCTAATGTTGTCACTCGTTCTCCGCTTTGTGTGGGTCTCACGGCGCACAGTATTAGCACTTTCCCACTAAGCCGGATGGACTCTTGGTAGCCGTTCCAGGTAAGGCCTTGCAGCACCTCCCGCTCAAAGCATAACCAACACTGGAATCCCAACCGCACACTCAGCGAGCGATGGCTCTAGTGCTGACAGCATAAGCATCCGGTTGTGCATCTGCAGTACTGAACCTCAGCGTCAGCCCGTATCTTGGCCTGTCTCGACACCCAACATGTGTATGACGGCACCCGAGGGGAGCGAGCCAGTGGCTTTTGCCATCCAAAAATACTTGGCAATTGCTGATCTGCTTGCCTAGAAGGCAAAGAGCGATGTCGAAGGCCTCTAAATAACTATGTTGTGGCAAAGCCATCCGATGATGGTCGATCGGAGACATCTGAGCGGTGATACTTCCACAATTGGCAGCCTTGTTCATCATTACCGTGTGTCAAGGTGTTTCTTTCCAGTCAATAGTCAAAATTTGTGGCTTCATCTATGCAAGCAACACCGACGACTTGCACGATATATCCACCTGTTGTTCTTTAGATGGGGAAACATGTGGTTTCAAGGATGATGTGTTTGTGTTAATTCGACGACAGACAAGGTTTCACGTCTGAACACGCCCGCACACAGTAATTGTGCACAAAAGGATCGCCTACCGCACGGCGCTGCGTCCCGTTGCCAGCTTGAGTCACAAGTCCGTACTTGCCGTTACTCTTGACAACATGGAATGTGAGTGAGCGA
This sequence comes from Diaporthe vexans, assembly GCA_021188095.1. Lineage (NCBI taxonomy): Eukaryota > Fungi > Ascomycota > Sordariomycetes > Diaporthales > Diaporthaceae > Diaporthe > Diaporthe vexans. The sequence goes on from JAJLLZ010000009.1 coordinate 808,976, forward strand.
TTCTTGTCATTCCTGATTGCAAGCTCCAATGGGTCCCCACGGATTTTCATACATCCCAGGCCAAGGCCCAGACTTAAGATGTTGACGCTGCGTTAGTCCAAGACGAGCCAGACTCCTCCAGGGACAGGCCCTAAGTTGTCAAACAAATGACTGTACTTGAAGAGGGGTTGTATTCACATTTCCATGAATAGTAATCATGGTTCTGTAATGCTCCGCGGGCGTTTTCGTCGTACTGTTTGAGCTGGCTGAAAGCTGGCCGTGGCTTGCATCAATCCCACGAGTCAGTTCTCCAGGGACAACTTAGTTCCAATAGGTACTAGTAGGTAAGTACTAAGTAGCTGTGCCTGTCGTATTAAAAATGCCAGAGTATCTCTTGGAAACTAGTATGACAAAGTAACTTGTCTATTTGGGTTCTGATAGATGGATCATCTCAGTGAGTGACTCAGAACAGATTGACTGCAAAGTGGCTTCTGATTCTGCGCAAGGGATGTTGGGGCAGGGCCTTTTTAAACTGTTCCTGAAGGGGCCAATACGGGCCAATGACACCTCCACTGCCGCCGACGATTCGAAAGCTCCGCCACCCTGGCAATCTGCTGACCAATCTCGCACTGAACTTTTGGGTCCGAGGCATCAGGCAACCCGTTCGTGTCCAGCTATCAATCACAGTGATTGCTCCTGAATTGAATCTGTTTGGGTCGCCGACCCAACGATGACGCCCTGCTAGTTCGTCACCCCCAAAGTCCCGTTTGAGATGCACGACGGGCTCGCCAGCGATGGCAACTCGGCGTTTGTCCGAGCATAGGAGGCGACCAGGCCTGGAGGGCTGGGCACGACAAGCATCACCAACGAAGCTGAATGCGACTGCTGGTGCTGCTGGTGGCTTTGTAGCCGGCCTCGTGACTTGTCCCCTCGACACAATCAAGATTCGCCTCCAAGCCCAAGAGTCATACGTGCCGTTCATTCTGAGAAGAACCCCAGCCTGTAACCAGAGGTTTTACAGGGGCACTTTCGGGACCGCACGGGTCATACTAAGGGAAGAGGGAATCAGAGGTCTTTATCGGGGAGGGGGCCTCATAATTCTGGGATACCTGCCGACCTGGGCCCTCTGGTTTGCAACGTACGAAAAGAGCAAAGAAGTGTTGCAGAACACTCTTAGTAAGTATTCATCCCGGCGTCTTCTTAGACAGATGGCGTACTGTATCAACATTTTATTGTAATTGGCACTGTTTCTTTTTTTTCTGGTGGAGCGCTGGGTCTTGAGCGCTCACCACTGTATGAAGGCACCATGTACATTTAATATGTATGGGGGATTGGAAACACAACCGCTTAGATGCTTAGACAGATTGGGAGAACATGGCTAACAAGGTCACAGATAACATGGTACTTATCAACATGTGCTCCTCAATATTTGCAGGAGTAGCGTCTACTGCGATCACGAACCCGATATGGGTCCTGAAGGTCCGCGTCATGGCACAGGGATACCAGGCAAAGAGACGGTGTCCTAAAGATTTGGCAGACGTAACGGCTTCTTCATACCACCGGCCTCACTGGTACTACCGCTCTGGCCTCGACGCAGCTCGAAAGATGTACCGATACGAGGGAACACCTGCATTCTACGCTGGGTTAGGGCCCGCACTTGTTGGGATATCCCATCTAGGGGTTCAGTTCCCAGCCTACGAGTACTTGAGGCAAAAGTTCACTGGCGGAAGCATTGGCGATCCGGGAGCAAACTGGTTCGCAGTTCTATATGCGTCGATATTTTCCAAAGTATTGGCGAGCAGTGTCACATACCCTCACGAGGTCATCCGCACCAGGCTACAAATCCAGCGGCGTGCAATGCTGGGCCCGGAGTTCCTGCTCGGGCTCGCCAGCGCCGGACGAGGCTCGGATGTTCTGCTTCAGCCAAAATACAGGGGCATGGTTCGCACGTTCCAGACAGTTCTCCGAGAAGAAGGCTGGAGGGCTCTCTATGCTGGTTTGGGCACCAACATCCTTCGAACCGTGCCATCAGCGGGCGCTACAATGTTGACCTATGAGTACGCGATGCAGACCTTGAACGGTCTGAGAAACGCGGAACTCGACTCTGAAGGAGTGTTGTGAATTGTATCCTAATAGTAATTTACTGATTATATCAGTGTGAAACGTTGCAAGTGCTCAGAAGATATGCTGTCGCGTGGGTTCCAAGCCTCGCCGTGGCTTATGCCCGCAACGTACGCGACTGCGAAGAAGCGATGTCGATCAGAGCCTGAAGCTCTCAGCACAGTGGGCAGGGTACAGCCTGCTAATAGCACAACCTCGTCTCCCTCGCGAATACTGAACTGTGAAACACCGAGGTGCCCTGAATCCGTCACGAAAAGGGTGCACCCACCAAGGTAAGGGTTGAACCTCATCACACCGTCAAAGAACTCGTGGAACCCCTCCGCGAAGGAGGAGTATGGACAGGCGAGTTCGTTGTTGAGCACAGCTTCTCTGATCAAATCTCGCCAATTCCAAAACCATGTGGCGATCTCTTCTGCAAAATCACGCGTCTCATTGGTCTCGAGTGGCGCAACACACGATATGCTCTTGATTGTCGAGAATTTTAATCCCTTCAGCATCAGCTCGCCTCTCTTTGAGTGGGCGAGCAACCGGAGGTCCACCTTGCTGTCTCCTGTCGCCCTGGCATGGAGCTGGCTCTGAGCCCACCTCCGCATTGGGTGTTTCGCTGGGACTTGCAAATCAACAACCCATGACGGCAGGCTACTCTTATATTGCAGTGGTGGGAGGGTTTCAAGGTATCTCAGTGTCTCTGACAGCCGTATGGAATACCTTGCAAATTGTTCGTACACTTCTGGGTACGACATATCGTATCTGACCCGCATAGGATCCGTATTTGGCTCGGTCCTCTGCATCAGCGGAAGGAAAGCGTAGACCTTGTCCCTAGGATCAGTGGCACCATGCGTACGGGCGCACTCGACCAACCCTGAGTAGATATCAAACTGTGGATTCCGCATCTTGGGGCGGCCACGCTTGTCCTTTGAGAGCGTTGTGCTCTGGAAGGCAATCCATGTGAGCAAACGCAGCGTGACCGGGGACTCCTCGCCGCCGAGCGACTTGATCGATTTTATGTTCCAAGCCCAAATATTCGCGAAAGCCTCCCAGGGACACATATGGTGCCCGATGACGATCACGGCTTTGGAGGACAGGAGTTGTTCTTGCAGTGTCCACACGCGGGTAAACCAGCTTGACTCACCAATCTCCCCGAGTATACGGGAGTCTTCGGCGCTGCATACAGCTACTCCTTGTCAGCGAGTTGACCCAATGGATACGTGAGAACATATCGACCATACAGGGCTAGGGGTACTTACTATGAACCCAAGCCCAGTTGGCAATGCGAGAGATAAAGTTCAGCCTCTGAAATTCATGCCCAGCCCAGGGGCCAAAGCGACGCATAACATAGAGCTGAGGTGATATAAGAGGATTGAACAGCTTGACTCTGCGGAAGAAGTTGGCCACGCTGGTGCGTTCTGGCCCCAGCCAAATAATGACACGCTCTGCCGACTCGAATATGTCCCCCATTAGGGGAACCTGATGATTCCTATCCGAGGTCGACGACTGGTTGATGCACAGAGCATCAACCCAGAGACTCCTCGTCTGAGTCTTCAGTCGCAGATGCCGCAGCAACGACTCGCAATTCGAAGTCACTTGGACAGTTCCATCATCGCAAAAGACGTTCCGATCGCCTCGTATCGCTCCCCAAACATATGAAACTGCCTCAAATCTGGGTCCGTCACGTTCCTTGAGTGAGACCTGCTTGAGGGAGAGGTGTAGTGGATCATCAAAGTCGTCTGCCGGCTTGAGCTCAAGAATGCGGATGTCCCGAGCCTGTTCAAGTCTTCTGTACTGATAGCGATTTTGGGCAGAGAGGCTGTCCGAAGACCACCTCTTGCACAGCCCGGTGAAAGCGGGTGGCTTGAAATGGCGGGGGGGATTGATTTGCGACGAGGAGATTGTCCTAGCTGGAGGCCTGGCTCCCCGCTTGAGGCAGGATGCACATACTGCCGACGTGGCCATGCGGTTGACATGCCTCTAATCGACTATACCCTGCCGAAGAACCTCTTCTTGCCCCGGAACTAAGGCGAAAGACTGCGGGTGTGACCAGATCATGGAGTCAGGAGGGGGTTCCCTGCCGAATGTTGGTGTCAGCATCAGCTTTTCTCAAACTGAAATAGACCCCACCGTGGCCAGTCAGCCACAACCTCGGACCCCCCCCCCTGGTCACTCACACGCAGCACTTGAGGCACCCCACAGAGACAGACCTGTCTCTCATGGGGCCAGAAGGCGCTACGATTTAGACTCCACAGAACATAAAGTATAGACTACATGACATGATCGGTCAAGCTCACATGAGAAAGACTGCAACGTAATTTGTTCGGCTCAGCGCTTTTCGTTCTAGTTCTATTTGTATTACCTAGGTACCCTCTAACACTCACATAGGCCAACAAGTATTAATTCGCCATTCAACTCTCGGAATTTGAGCCTGAGGATGCCCTTGGTCGCAAATGGAGGACGCTTGCGGCAGGCCTAGCCTACGGTCCCGTACGAATTGAGCTCTGAAGATACGTCTGCATCTAGTATGGGAGTTTCTGGCTTCTATCCCACTCCCTCTGCAGAAGCCAAGCCATACCGTCAAGTGATATCATCTTGAGCCCATCAGTGTGAGCATCTGGAACCGGGAAAGCGACCCATGAAACGTGCCCAATATCCTTGACAACGTCGATTCGCGTCTCAGCAACGCCCTTGTCGCTCAGGATCTTCTCATAGACAACGGCGTCGTCCCGAAGACAGTCCAATTCGCCGGCCTGCAGGTATACCCGCGGCGGATGGTAGCCCTTGATCCTTCTCATGTCCAGGTTCAGGGGAGAAAACCATGGAGAGTCGAAGTCGGGCGCGAGCCTCCTCTCACAAGCTTGCATCTGCTCCGTCCTCATGGTCAACGAGTCCGCATTGTCCACCCGCGACTTCCACAGCGGCACATATTCGGCTGGCAGGGCCATGGAATCAGCCACCAGGGCAGGAACACCCAAGTGCAAGCCCGTCAGCCGGTGTTGGAGAGGGCTGAGGCCGTGGACCAGCCCGCTGGAGCTGTCCGCTGCGGCCGCGGCAGAGATACCCGCGATGACGGCGGCGACGTTTGCGCCAGCGCTCACTCCCCCTACGACGAACCCTTGCCCTGGGTCAAATCGCACACCGCCACTGTTCGCCAGCGCTCGGCCATTAAGATTCTCCGGGTCTGAGAGCCATGCCACGGCCTCCCACGCGCTCTGCATCGGTGCGGGAAACGGGTGCTCTGGGGCCACCTTGTAGGTCGGGCTTGCGACGATGGCACCGAGGAGGGCGGCGAAACCCCGGGCTGGGGCGAGCATCATCTCAGGTACTCCTCCGGACCATCCGCCGCCGAACAACAGGACGATGAGAGGGCACCCCTCACCCTGCGGCGCGGGATTTGCTGGCCGCGTGATGACTGTGCGGCTGCTTGTCCCATCCGGCAGCGGGATGTCAATGGTTGTTTCGACCAGATGCGGCGGACAGGCCCCGAGCTGGTCCATACCCGCCTCAGTCAAGGCCTTCATGGCCTCGCGTCCTTGGGCGAGCTCTTTAGCTTCTTCCGAGGCAGACATGGCTGTGGGTGGCGTGGTTTGGTAACGTCGGCTGGCCAGATGACGAGTGCTGTGAGGATGCGCGTTTGTGCTGTCCAGCTCCCTTGCGAAACAGGCCTCTCACGGAATTTGTTGGGTTCGGGTCGGCCAAGTGCACACCACCAGGCAGCCACAGGGTACAGGCACAGACAGATATGAGGGCGGAGCGAATTCCTCCCGCGCTAGAAGAGATGCATACGGTGGTCAGTACACAACCCCACCTGGAGAAAGGCGCAGCTTGACGACGAACAAGACATGTCAGTGGGTCCAAGGTCCAAGGTCCAACGGCTGGTGCTGTTCGTGTTGGGCCCGTCCCAACAATAATGCAGCGAAGCAGAAACACGCGGGATGCAAATAACTTGAGAGTGCGGATCCACCTTCAAAAGAATCGGAGGCAATTTTGGGGCCGTCAAGTGTTGTACCAGTCCTTAGCAACCGCACGCCCGCTCCAATTATTGGTAGATGCTCATAGGAAGTATAATACATCAAGACCGATGCCACGGGTATACGACAATGACAATGAAACTGTTCACTAAAAGTATGGAACGCCGCAATTACCAGACGTCTGCCAGATCAATATCACTGTCCCTGTCCTGACATGGTTGCTCTGGAGGGAGTGAGAATAAGACTTTAAGAATACTGTGGTAGCCAATGACATTTCCATCTGGCCTCTAGCCGAATCAGGTCTATCCAAAACCAGATATATTAGCCCCCGATATTTCCGTTTTACCATGTTCTGATCGGCAGGCCAGCGCTTCTCCACCTGCATCATCGTGCATGTGCTGGGTGTGGCTAGTGCTATGACGGCATACAGCGTCACCCCGACTGACCGCGGGCAAGGGGGGCTGATATCAAGGAATAACTCACCTTGCAAGGCCTCCGGGCTGGGCAAACGAGGCACGGGGGCGTACTTCAGTCGGATGATTGTCCCGTGATGTCGTCTTTCCCATTGTTATCGCTGTAACTATCCACATGCCATATTGAATCTTCATCACAATGGAGAAGCGATCCAAGTGGAAGCTTTTCTCCAAGGACAAGAGCAAGAGCCCTACAGATGACGCTGCTTTCAGCCCGCCGCAGGAGAATAGACTGGGTGTCCCTGACCCCAGTAATTCAGAGACCACCAACTCATTGACCACTGAGGGGAGTTCCAACGCCTCCGCAACGTTGACAAACCCGTCCTCGAACAATGCATCAAACCCTGGGCAGGTCAATGGCAACAGTAGCAATGGTATCATGGCAGCAAATGGACCAGGAAGCCAGCTTCAGGACCCAGCGTCGCAGAACAACCCCACCATCAAACGTGAAACTCACACCAACACAAACACAGGCCAGACTGTGACCACAACAACAACCACCACCACCACCACCACTACAGTGACTGGTCCTAATGGGACCACAGTCGTACAGGAGCCTCGAGTAGGCGCCGCCGAGCTACCAGCGGCCAGTACTCCAGGGTCTGATTACCAGCCTGCGCCCACCCCCAACGAACCCGGACTCCGGCCTGCTCCATTAGCAATACCTCCACGGCCGCCTAAAGAGGCTCTGGAATCAGCTCCTAGGAAGAGCTCGGAAACACCCGGTCGCCGAATAATTCCACCTCGCGAGCCTCTGACATCGCCTTCTGCGACAGGTGCGTACGACTCCATCGCGACACCACCAGTGCCCGAGCGAAGTACGAACAGGCACGGTGCTCCCCAAAACTTCTCGTACCCGGGGAGGAATGATTCACCACCAGACAACTACTTCGGAGACGCATCCAAGGAGCCTCGTTCGACCTTGGAGAGCCTCAAAACGGCCGCAGTGGGATTACATGTAAGCGCATATGCCAGCTACTTATACATCTGTTCTCTTGTCATGTGCTTGAACATTCTCCCATACTGACAACTCTCAGGGGGTCGGAGAGACACTCCGCGGGACACTCAATGACACAGTAGACCGCCGGTTCGGCAATAACCAGCAAGCACGAGATAAGAATCAGGCCGCCATCGATGCCGGAAGATTCGAAATAGAGCAACGGCGTTTTTACCAGCCCTATAGGGCAGAGGACGGCCGACAGGCGGAGGAGCAGCAGGAGAGAGCCCTGGAGCAGCAGCAACATCTCCAGCCAGGGTCCGCCACGACGACGGCGGACGATCGCGCTAGCTGGGGAACTTTTGGTGCCCTTGATAGGGACACTGGAGCGAGCAGTAGGCTTGGGAAGCTTTTTGGCAAATCCACGTCCCAGACGTCAGTCGACAAGCCTGTGCAGGCTGAGCCACCCAAAGAAAGGACCAGACTACGCAAGAGGAGCAGTTCCGCGCTTGGAGTGGTCCAGGAGTAAGAATCTTTGTTCGTCCGGGGTGACAGCACTTGAGTGTGTTGGATCAAGGCGTCCATGGGTAAATCCTGCAGGCCTGTGAACGCAAACGAAGCTGGGTCGTTGTGGTGCTTGGGGCGGCTTCCAAAGGTTTTGCTGGGTGGAGGGCCTGCTAGAGTAGCGGTCATTGTGAATTGAGACGGCAATCAAGTCTCAGGCAATGTCAAAGCTTCTTCTTGTGTGATGTCTGTCGAGAAGCAATGTTCCTTGCTGGAGGGTGTCCAGATTGCACAAGACCGGGAGTGGTCCGCGACGATCACGTACCTAGGTACGCTGCGTGGGCATATGATATTGCTCATAGTGAGCCTGCCAGTATGATGCGGACACTATTGAAACTATTCTAGTCGTAATACGATTTAAACCTTTATAGATACCCGCCAAGACTTTGACATCATTCCAAATGTCCACCTAGGTTTTGGCAGTGGTCGAAAACCAAGCGTCTAGCAACACACCGTTTCCAAGTGTTGCTTCATGTACTCACTGCTCTTCTGGATCAGGATTCTAGATCAGAAAATTGCTGATCTCACACTTGCCGATTACAGGCAGGTATGGTATCTGGGTGATGGGGTAAGTGAATGTAGCTACACGATTTGGTGTGCTGCCGGTCACAATCCCAAGCATTGCGTATCCAGCCTGTTGAATATTACATGGCATTGACACTCCACTTGCAGTACCACAGCCCAACACCTCTAATGGAGTACTCGACAAGTCGGAACATACAAACAAGGCCCGTGCAGAATATTCGTAGCACTTGTCGCTACATCTCTTTCAGTAAGTACTTACCTAAGTACATAGACTCAGCGATGCGAGGGTTAAGCGGCGAGAAGTAGCTGCGGGTTTTGGCCCTGAAAATGACAGCCCTTCTAAGCAGCGCTCCTGAAATACGCCGCGATGCATTGCGGTTGTGCTCTGCTGATCAGGTAGCATTTGAGTGCCACACATTAATTGTTATGGATTGTGCGTACTGTACACAGCTGATAGCAGACATTATATCCAGTTCCAGCTCTCTCCTGGTTGTTTCCGGGTATTCATCCTTGTCGCCTTACCGTTCACATCTTCCCTCCAATTGCCGCCCGGCATATCGCCCGGCAACTCGGCGACGAAATCCCTCGTCTCTATCTCAATCGGCTTCTCCTCGGTGGCGAGCTCCACTGGCTTGGTCGCATCGCCCGCCAGCTCCGCCGCGTTGGAGTCCCCAGTTGCCATCTCGGCGACCGGGCTCGAGTCGATCTCCGCCGTACTGGTCCCTCTTACGGTCCCGGCGATGGAGCGCGCCCCCGTCTCTGTTAAGGGACTGACCGGGTTGGGCGAATGCGGCCCCGAAGACAGGGTGCTCACTGTGTCGGCGCTGGAGCCCAACTTGGGACTCTTGGTGTCTTTCCCGCTCATCTGCTGCAGCTCCGCCACTTGCTTCCTCTTCCTTGCCAGGCGCCATATTAATATTGCTGTTAATAACAACAGCAGGAATACTCCGACTGAAACACCTGCGGCAACCGCGATTGATCCGCGGGAGAATGGTCCGGGTGCATCTGAGACGCTCGTTCCGCCTTGTGTTACCTGCGGCGTGGCTTCCTGCGTAATAGCCTCAGTCTGCATCATCGTCTGCCCCGGCACGGTCGGATTCGTCTCCAATATGCTCAAGTCTTCCGACCGCCACCTTACTTGTATCGCAAATGCCAGGTTTTCCGTCGTCGTGTACGCTGTGCCGGTCGTCACCTCGGGGTCCCTCAAAGTCGTGGACGGCACCGTGGATATGCAAAGGCTGTAGCTCCATCCCACTCCCATCATCCCAGTTGAATAGCAGTTGTATCCAGTTGGACAACATAACCTCGCTGTCTCGTCCGATTTCACCTCGCCTCCATAGTATGGCCATGATTTTGACGACGCGTACTCGTCTGTAAACGATGAGAAGGTGGCAAGCGACGTCGGAAAGTCGCACGCTTGAGTGTAGCCCGAGGGACATATTCCCGGTGAGTAGTAACCTATTTGCCAATTCCAGTAATTGTTGAAGTTCGGTGGCATGCAGATGGAGCTGTAAAGTGGAGGTGTCATAGTATCTTCCCATAATGACGAGGCACAAAAGTCTGGCGTCTGGAAGACTGTTGTTAAGGGGCCCGCCCCAGTGCCGTATGTAGGCGTCGCCGTCCTAGGGTCATATGAGGTGTCCGACTCCGTCGGCGTCGGCATCGGCGTCATCCTGAATCCTCAATGTGGGCCTTTATCGTGGAGGGACAGACGGCAATCGCGGCCCCGGGACTGCGACTCGGGTAGCGGTGCGTTCTCGGGTCTATGATCTCGCCATGCGCGAGATATGGGAGGTATGGAATTGAGATGCTTCCATAAGGCACCGGTCGCTTCCAGCGGGTGACGCCGTTAACACGAGCACAAGTCTGATGAATCGTTCTGGCGGCTAAGTCGATGATGGAAGAGAACCGATGAAGAGGTAGCCGGGCATGGAACCAGAAGGTCTAGAGATTGTGCCAAGCCACGCCGTGTCAAAAAAACACGAGACATCGAAAGCCTGGAAATGAACCGGGATGCGGGCGGTCGTGTGCCGGGACGAGTCATGCGTTAACGGCGAAGCTCAGGGGCCCAACTTTACTATGCACGGTATAGTCGGGAAGGGCGAACGGCCGGGACATACCAGATACGACGAAGTAGGCCATAGCATCCCCCGGATAATGTGGATCTGCCACCATCCTTGGCAGCAGTGTGTTGTGAGATCCGGCCAATGATGGTAGCATCCCACACGGGATAAAGACCGTCGGGGACAGAAGCGAGGATCTGCTCGGAGCGGGTCTCGATCTGTGCTAGATGTTAAAAACTATCCTGGGCGGAGCGCACGGCACGAACAGAACATCCTTGAAGCATACCTAGGTGCTGACCTGATTTCTAGACATATCCGTGACGATGGCTAAGCTTACCAATGTCGGGTCCAGCCTCTGTACGCGAGTGTGTATCATGGACATGATGTGAATACCTCAGAGAACCACTCCGGTCCTCTGACCTAGGTAAGTACCCTCCTCTTTAGGGAGTACAATGACGATGCCCCACAAGCGGCAACGCTCGGGCAGTGAACCAGTGGACAAACTCAATTGCACGCACGGACTTCGGCATTCTCAAATGCGACTGAATTGAGATCCCGTCTGCTGAAGCCACTACCGATGATGGCACGTTAATTTACGTAAGCCACATTAGTGGATGTTATTGGGGCCGTTTCTGTCATTGAGAAGTGTGTATCACATCACCAAGCTCACAACAAGTTTCGCCATGTAATTCATATTGGGGCGACGCCGAGTGGTGGCGAGACTAACGCTCAATCTCCAGTTGATCCAGTTGATCCAGTTGATCGGTATCTCCCTGCCTTCCAAGGTTCACTGGATTTGGATTATAGTAACCACACAGCTGATCACCCAAAGCGGAATAGTCCCCACGCAGCGACCAGCTGAATTTGCATTATAGTTGGGTCAAAGGTGGAGCGATGGAGAAGTCATGACAGTTATGAAATCCTACTGAAAATATGCGGTGAACATATTTAGGCACATGAGTTGTTCATTGCAAGAAAATAGGGGTCGTGATGCATTACATATACAGCGTATGCTGTGTAATTCAAGATTTATAAATAAAATAGCTAGTCCACGTCAATTTCCCGCCCTAATAAAGCACAAATAAGCTGGACGTCGGCTAAGATCTCAATATTATACTCTAATTTTTAACAGACTACGAGGCGTAAACAACTACCGTAGTATTATAATAAATATGTAGCTAACTCTTTTCTATATATCTCTTTATTATAAGTAGTTTAAAATATACTTACTAAGAGGGGTTCTTAAATTAATACTATAAGGATATATAGATAGTTTTTTTAAAGCTTATAAAGGTTATTTTCTAAGAAAAACTCTAAAAACCTATTAATTTAAAAAAGAATTAAACTTAAATTCTTTAAAGTTTAATATAAAAAGTACTTCACCGTTATTTATTTACTCTACTTACTTACTTTTATAAAGTAACCTTAATACCCTTATAAACTAATAAGAAGCTCTATAGATCCTTAGTTAGTATAAGAAATTAAAGAAAGTAGATTTAACTAATAAATAGCTTTAAAATAATAGGTTTTAACTTAAATCTATAATATCTCTTTACTTCTCTTTAAAAGAAAAAGTAAAGTAATTAAAAGTTAGAATTTATATTTCTTATTTCTTAACTAATAAAGATTTAATAAAAGTAAAAATATAAGTTTTTAAAGGAAGAAATAAGTAACTAAGTAAATAAATAAATAGTTAAAAAGATAATTATTATAACGGTATAGGCTTATAACCACTGGATTTCCAAGGTAGGGGACTTAGAAATTATAGTCTTTTAGCTTAGTAGTACACGCTAAAGACTAAAGATAGTCCCTATATAATAGTTAGGGGTCTAAACCGTCTTAAATATAGTTTAGTTAAAGTTAATTATAACTATATTAGAATATTTACCCTCTTAGGTATAAGGTTAAAAGACCTATAATTATTTTTTTTTAATTAATTCTATTTAACTATTTTAAAGCTATAGCCTAGTCTAGGTTAAGAACTAGTTTTATTTTAAAAAGAACCTCTCTTAAATAGTAATCTTTATCTTCTCCTTCTACTTTAATAATAATATATTATTCTTTTACTTAACTTTAAGGTTTATAAAGAAGTTAATAATATTAGAATCTATATTAAATTCTTTTAGGTAAGCTATTAAGATATTAAGGATTTTTAATATAGAGAGGTTATTTTTAGAAACTTACTTAAGGGCTTTCTCTATATAATTAAAGATTTATAGGTTAATCTTTATTTTATAGCTATAAAGCTATTAGGTCTATATATCTAGAACTATATATAATAATAGAATATAGTTACCTTACTTATAGTCTTAGCTTTAGTAGTATAGTAGGTTAAAAGATTACTTTTAAATAGTCTTATAATATAATATAAGAAGGTTATAGTAGATAGGTGTGTGTTTAAGTAGAGTTAAAACTTTAGTTAGAGTAATAGTAGCTTTTTATATTATTACTTATTTTAACTAACTTAAAGCTCTAAGTTATATAGTAATAATACTTTTATATAGTACTTAATAATATTAGACTAGCTTATAATCTATAATAGCTTTAACCTTAATAGACTAGTTTATATTAAAGCTAATAGCTTATTAATAGTATTAGTATAAACTAAGACTAGGTATAACTTAATACTATAGCTACTAGTATAGAATAGTAACTAGAGTTATAATAAATATAAAAATATATAAATATAAATATAAATATAAATACAAATACAAAATTTATATACATATATAAATACAAATATAAATATAAAAATCCCACATATAAATACAAATACAAATACACATACAAATCCACATACAAATACATATATATATAGTATTTATATTTATATTTATATTTATATTTATATTTTATATATATATATAACTAAAAATATTATTATATAATAGAAATTCTTTAAAAATTCGTTAAAAATAGTAGATTAAAACTATATTTTTTATATTTTTAAGTATTCTTAATATTAAGATATAAATATAATAAAACTAGGGCTTTTTTAAAAAGTTAAATTCTTTAAAATTTCTAATTAAAAGATAAACTATTAGTATTTATAACCTTTTAAATATATAATAAATAAATATAAAAGAAATTATATTAATTATATAATTATTTTTATATTTTATATTTATATTTATATATATATATAAAATATAACTAAAATATAAATATAAATATAAATATAAATATAAATATAAATATAAATATATAAAAATCCCACATACAAATACAAATACACAAAAAAACACATATAAATACAAATATATATACAGTATTTATATATTATATAAATACAAAATACAAAATATAAAATATAGTCACAACTCTAATAGTAACTTTTAGCTATAGATAAGTTATAAAGAATTATAAAGTTACTATATCTTCTTTTACTATATCTTCTTTTATTATATCTTCTTTTACTATATCTTCTTTTATTATATCTTCTTTTACTATATCTTTTTTTATTATAGATTCTAGCTTAATAGAGGAACTAAAATAATATATAAAGTTTATATTAAAATATTTAAGTAGCTATAGCTATATATAGAATAGAAACGGAACTAGGTAAACTATTTAGGATTTTTAGGCCTCTTATAAGTGTGTAAGCTAATAGAACCCGCTGATTTTCTTCTAAGTTTCTAGAGTTCTATAGAAGGCCTTAGAGGGGGTAGTGACGGTACGGCACTTGTATACTGCTAGGAATAACTAATGTGTAGATTGGTTATTAAGGTCTTTTGGCCGAGCGGTCTTTTTCTAGCAGTAGAGGTCCTGTTGTAGGGGGATAATCACAGCAAAACAGCCCAAGATGGGAAACATCTTCAGTGCTCCCACTGAGCTCTACAGACAAGGTTCACATCACAGCTGAGCTAGTGCCTGCTGCGTTGTAAGACACGGACTCCATCAAATTGCTGGAGGAAATTCATCAGCCACAGTCTAAAAAGAGCCACACGCTCTACACAACCAAATTTTCTTTGGTGGTATTAAGAGCGCTTCTCGCCAGGGCACACCTCACAGACGAGATTATAGAGAAGAGAATGGATATTCGCACCAGAAACCACGGATAGTATACCAGTACATTATCTATTTCGTCGCTGCAGCTCATCAGAGTACTCCATTCAACGTCGTCGCCCTTGTCGCATCTCCCTAAACAATGCGCTTAACAGTCTCGCCAATGCATATTGCTAAGAAGCCCTATACGAACGCTTAGCAGACTGACCAATAGCTGCCAAGGGTAGATCTGAAGGACATTGCTCAGATGGGTGTTCTGGTGTAAGAGTGTGCAGGCTCACCTGGCGAGGGTCTTCTTTGCGTGTGTGTGTGTGTGTGTGTTGGTGGCGGAGGATTGTGTTTTTGGCTGGAATTTCCTTTGTGGGACTGCTTATATAGGGACCATTTTAAGACTATTCCTAGTCTCGCTATATAACTACTTCACTATCTATCTAGTCTATAGCGCTGTTGGGAGCGATGCTTCCTAGCCTTGTCTATATAGTATAAGGCTAGGGCTATATGCTCGCAGAGACTTCTATACTGTTATTGACATTGTTATTTTTTTAATACTAGGTATTTAAGCGTTTACTACTATATGAAGGGACTGTATACCTTTGGGATGTATACGGATTAAGAGTAAAGCCTCCCCTAAAGGACATTGCTGATGACGAGAAGGGGACCTAAGAGGAGATTTAGGTACTCGGGTTAGTACAAAACACCCTATATAATAAATAAGATAATAGTTAAAAGAAAATACTATAGGAAAAAGCAAAAGAATGCGCTTCTAGTGCTGATGAGTGTTTAGTAAGAGCTTCTGTTATATATTCAGTGAGTAGGCTTTTATATGATATATGGGAAGCTAGTGGTAAACTTAAAGGTTTGCGCACTGGGTCTCTCTAATTATACTGGTGTACTATTCGTTTTTTTCCCGTGCGAATATCCCTTCTCATAGAGAATATTGAAGGCTACTGAGGACTCAAAGTTGGTTCTCTTACCCCCGTACTTGACTCTGCAAAGACTCACATTTCTAGGATCCCGAATTACTCATTGTCACTGATGCGTACGCACCAAGAAATTTGGCAACCCTTGTTATCAGGGGCAATCGCAACTGGGATCGAAACATGGCATTGAATGAGCCAAATGAATCGCCGATATAATGAGAAGGGATAACATCGTCCATACCCAAATAGCTAAGTTCTGATACTAGCGAAAAGACGCCTGAAACTACAGTTCACACAGAAGACAAATCTGCTATTTCAGATGGAACTAACGTCAATCTATCCTCATCTAACACTGATCATCAATCTAGATATCTAACCCGTTGCGAAACTAGTGCACGCATACTTTCGCCTTTTCCTTTGGCTGTGGTAGATTTCAGCTAGCCTTACAACCAAGCTCCCGAGCAGCCACTTGCGAGAATTCCGAGCCAAAATTTTATTTACAGAAAATAACCTAGTGGTCCCGACAAGAAAAAAAATAAGATGGGTTGAGAAGATCAGCTCGTTTGAATTACACCTCGCCAGGAGCCTTGATGTTCATTGGGGCTTTCTGGATGTTCGTGGTATCAATGCCCATCTTTGGATAAGTGTTAGCTACTTGCTGCAGATTCTGAATTGTTGCAGGAACACCCCGAGTCCCAAAAACGAAAGAGGGACCATGAGAACAGAATGGTACTAACCGTGATGTATGCAATCATGCCGTTCTTGGGATCGACGCCATCGGCAGGAATAACGTCGAACACCGGGTTCCAGCCGTTTTCCAAGCCGTCTGGGAAGAACTGGTCCACGTCGTTGGTGACACGAGGGGTCTGGGTGTGGCTCGCGTAGGGCTGTAGGGCCATCATCTCTGCGGACAGCGCCTCGTCGAAGTAAAGCTGGCCGGTGCTGACAAGATTCCCCGAGCTGATGGTGCCATTGGGGAAGAGAGTGTAGTCCGTGTACACCTGGCTATGGACGTGGAGGCTGCGGCCAGCGTAGAAACCCGGGAAGACTGTCTTCATTTCCATCACACCCTCGGAGTCGGTTGGATACATCCCGCGCAGGAACGTCGTATCGTCCGTGTGTATGTCAGTCACTCCGTATTCCATGTCGGCCCTTGTCATGTTGAGGCTGGTCAGGAGATCGCCAAAAACTAGGTTGGGATCCAAAGCGGTGAAGGACGAGTAGGAACCTGTGGCATTGGCGTGCCAGAGGCTCACCATCACGTCCGTGAGCGGCTCGCAAGTGGCCATGTCAAGAACCCCAATGTCCATAATGAGAGGGACACCTGGCTGGTCCTCGCTCATCTGAAAAGGTGCCTTCTGTTAGTTTTTGCCACTGCCATGCGAGGGGCGGGCCAGAACGGTAGAGTGGGATGTCTCCGCACGTGGGCTTAATCCACTCACATCAGTCCTCAGGAGCTCAGACTGAGGCCATACATAAGGCCCTTGAATAATATCTGGCACCTGGATGCAGGTAGTGTTCTGAATCACGTCGTAATAAGGCTGTGCCTCGGGAATTGTCGCGTTAGACCAATCGATTTGACGTTTCGCCATGCGCTTGGCGTGACGCTTCTTGTTGAGCTTGGCAATGTTGGGTTCGCATCTCTTGGAAAGCGCGGATCTACGCTCGATCTCGCGGCGAGTCAAACGTTCCTCAGGATGAGCCAAGGCGAGCCCAGACAGAAGGCTAGCAGAGGCGACAATCGCGGTGAACTTCATCTTGGAAGATGGTAAAGAATGTGAATTGGGAGATAGCGAATGAGAAGGGAAAGTGACAGCACAGACTCTTATTCAACGAAGGAGATGACAGTTTTGAAAGAGCGCAGGCGGGTTGGAGCTCTCGTCATTGACCATGTTGCCGTGGACTTCTTGGGGCCTTTATACGCGTACTCTTATGGCGACGATGGGGTATGATCCAGACGATCAACACAACCCCGGCTCCCGATCTGCAAGGTAGACACAAGGGTATATCTCCAGAATTCTCCAGAATGAACATTCCTATTAGTGGCTGACTCGGAATGGCTAATTTTGTCCATAGTTGACCCGAGGTCAGCGTCCGGTTATGGGTTTAGCCGTCTGTATTGCCACATATTGTAACCATCCACCTATCATCAATGGAAGCCACGAAGATGTTTTGCAGACTGCAACCACGGCAACTCGGCGATGCAAAGGTACATGTCGCTCCTATCATGAGTCTATCTGTGCCTAGCTAGGCAAGCAGGGAACACGGAATACGCGTATACAAGAAGCCACTGCAGACAGCAATATCGAACCAAGGCAGCTGATAGTGTGACGCGTAAGTCTTCCAATCAAGACTCTTGAATTTGAAATGTATCCCGGCCTCAATCATCGTTTGGTGGAGACGTACGCGTAAGATGCGAAAAATGCTTGGTAGGGTCCATGGAGCTCGTGCCGGTTGTACTCCGGGGGGATAAGTAAGGGGTAGAGCCAAGACAAGATATATTCTAAAGCGGATATGATATTGCAACAATTGGTAGGGATCGGCAAGCAGAGAATGCTTTGAGTGGGCTTGGCCTAGACTGTATTTCGAAGATGTCCCAGGGCACTAGCAACGACATGGAAGGTGACATGGGAGTTTGACAGGCGGACGGCTGTTTCCGGCCGATAAACCGGGCGTAAGGCCAAACATTGTCATTTCTGATATCCAAATCCATGAACTCAGGAGCCGTGCCATCCAGAGCTGATACATGTACCTGTTTGCGATTACTTATCACCAGCATCCTGTATTCTCACATTTGAAGATGACGTGGCCAGGAAGAATGTTCACCATTTAGAATATGACTCCCGGGCTCAGCGAGAGCTTCGTGGTACAATGATGGCATCCTCGGTCTCGAAATACGGGTAATCGACATTGATCCCATATGGGAGCTCGACTGCAACGCTACTTCGCCTTCAAGGTTTGTGCAAACTCAGCGAGTAACGGCACGTCAGCTTCACCCTTTCCAGGTGCTGTGGACTATGACAGTCCTTCGTCCACTCTCCTTCAGGTCCGTGAACGGACCGATCCGCCATTACTCCATTGTTGACGTGTCTTCCCATCCTCGGGAATTGTGCTCCATACTATACTAGGCTGAGTTGAGGCTTGTGTGTGCGTGCATCTCCAGGCGGCCCCACATCTCAATCAGTGCATATGGCCTACGCTACTCCTTTTCCCGATTAAGCATGAAAATAGAGAACATCTGTCTCCATAATTCAGACAATATACTTTGAAACTGGAAAACGCCAAGAAATGGCCCAACCGCTGCGTAAAGATTACTCCGTCATAGGGCCGCCAATTCAGTTTCTGAAATAGCGCGCCGAGACCCGTTGTTGCATCATGCGCAAGCGTGAAAATTAAACATCCGCCCATGACGACTGTTGGCCATATGGTAGACATACAACTGATTGCGGGCGTTCAAACACAAGGATCCCAGCTCCTCTGAAAGTCAAGCACGTGAGACAGCCAAATGCGATTTCGACGACCGATTCTGGTGAGCAGCGCGGCATCATATTACTAATGCAACGCTACATGTGTTGGATTGGCTATAATTTGCCGCGGCTTAATGAGTCAACATTGCAAGGGATGCTCCATGTTCTGCCCCTGGATCAGCTTTTGCAAACCTGCATGCACTTTACGGAGGGGAAAAGGGGTCTGCATGGGCTGTCTCCGCACACATCGCCGGCAATGGAGAACACACTTCTTTTGCGATACCTCCAACCTTTGTTGCGGCATGTGAGCGCGCGTGTGTATTTATCGATCATATACATGAGAGGGGTTCCCACGTTCTTTGCAGATCGTACCAAAGTAATCGTTGTACTGATCCCAACTTCCTGTCCTTTCTGTCTTGCAAGACAATACACAACCGCAAGAGCAGTCGTCAGTAAGTCGCTGCTTCGAATGGCTACCACAGCTGACTAAGTACAATAGTGCCGGTCAACATTTACGCATACATATAACAGTAAGGCGTCATCCCCATGTTATCCCCTGTTTCCCCAACCGTGATGGAGTCCCCAACGGCGCCGAAAGTCATGACCGTGGAGTTGTTTACCTCCGGGGTCACGCCCGGTGGGTTAAAAATGGTGCTGGTACCATTGTAAGTGTACCTCAATTCGGGGTGCCTGTCTTGCCACTGAAAGTAACGTTAGTCCTGCTACGGGTCCTGAGGTGTTGTATTCTAAACTATTCCAAAAATGAAAGACAGGGTTCCGTAACAGGTGAAAAGTGATGCTTACAGTCGCCCACAGGCGATCGATCTGCGAATGGTGCAAGAAAAACGCCGGGTCCTGCGGGCTGCCAAAGAAGTCGGACACGGTCCCACCCACCGCGAAATGGCCACCACCGTGGATGCCTAGTGTTAACGTCAGTTCTGCTACGGATCCTGAGGTGTTGCATTATATAACATTCCCAAAACATGACAGACCGGAATCCGTGACGGGTGAAAAGTGATGCTTACCCTGCGGGAGGAAGCCGTTCAGCAGGCCTGCACCGTTGAGCCACCGCAGCACCGTGGTGATATCTGGGGAGGCCAGAAGGGAGTCGATATTGGACTGATTGTTGTTTGCTTGGATGGACTCATTCCGGAACTGACGTTGGATACACTGGGGCTTCGATTGCTGCCAGTCGGCCGGCTGGGTGACGTTCAAGGTTACTAGCGATGTGAACGGCCCGAAGTTGATAGTGGAGTTCGAGAAGGGGCCGGTCTCTATGCAAAGGTCGGTGGCACGGCCGTTGCTCCCCAGTGAAGTGTGGCTGCCGTCGAAGATTGGGCTGTCTGCCAGGCTTGGGTAGAGCGGATAGTCCCAGTACGGTATTCCAAGTGATTTCGGATATCCACAGTCCTGCTGGAGAGCCTGCTCGACTAAGTAGAGAAACTGACGGTGCCAAGGGAGCAGAAGTCCGGAGAAGTGGATGTTGAGCGTTTGGTCAATGTGAGTTGCTGTGAAGTCAAGCCAGCGGCTAGTTGCGGCCGGTACGACCCCGGCTGGATATTGTGAGGGCAACCGCATCAAACACTGAATTCCATGAATGTAAGACAACTTCTCATGGTCAGTCATGCTGCCATACTCCTTGCGTTGTATAGCGGTTTCTGGTGTGCACGTCGCAGGCTTGTACTCCCGTGCGCGTCCATGCTGGGCCTCTGCCGTATGGGCAGCGACCGCGACTAGACCGGTCAAGGATAATACTGGCCTCATCATGTAGTCGGAATCAGCTGTTATTATTGCAATGTTAGGAATACCTTCATCCAAACTCTTGACACTATGCAGACAAGAGGCCTTTTATAGGTGACTGTCGCCCCATGAACTATTGAGATTGTGTACATGTGGCCGTGTACATTAGGTTGTCTGTATTTTACCTACAATGCGGTACCTTGGCTGACCTTGCAGTAGTAGACCCAGATGGCTTGGCAGGGAAAGCTTGTCAAGCCGCCCTGCAGAAACGAGAAGGCATGAGATTGCGCGGGAACTTTCGGACTTCCGAGCTGTGCCGCGCCTTGGAGAAAAATCCCTGCGAAACTTCAACTTAAAGCTGCTTTCTTCTTACTTGTGCAACTACACTGCCAAAACTGTGTTGAACCTCTGAGGACTCGGCCTCAGCTTACAGGTCCCTCGATTAATCCCATTTCTTTGCTTTGGCCAGGTCTTCAACCTATGAGTGGATTTCCGGCTCGAGAGCCAATTCAGTTGAGTGTATATAAGAGAGCTCTGAAAGCGATTGAATAGGTGGAGGATCTAAGCCGATGAGGAGGGGCGCACTTATTTTGCCGAACAAGGGCATTCCAATGATTTTCCCACCCGAGCTATTGTCAGGGGGCAAGCCACACTCTGTAGGTCAGCATACGCCATCGTAGAACAGCGTGGCACACCTATTCCAGACAGGAGGACACAACAGGAAGATGGAGTGATCACATCTATCACGCGAGTCGAGGGGAGGGGGAACCGGCGCGCACGAAAATCTCCGAAAGACCGTCATATTCTAGGCCCAAGCACCTTTACTGTTCCTGTGCGACAGTGCATCCGAGCTGCCGGGTCTAAGAATGGCATGCTGGGGTGCCACAACCTAAGCTCCTATGACTAAACGCGCTATTCAGATGAGGCTGTCTCAGACACATTTGGTGAATCTGTCACTTCCACAGTGATCCGAGTCGTTGCGGTGATCGAGCTGAATCTGCCCTGCCGACCCTGCCACTGATCCCCAAAGCCCTCATAAACCTTGTTAATTACGTCCGCAAACGTGGCCTCTGTCTTCCTCCGCATGATTTTCCCGATGGGCGTTCGAGCGAAGGACGCATGTGGTACCAACGCCACATGTGTCCGTGTGATAGTTGCATGCGCCGGCATATTGGCGTTCGCTGGTTCTATCACAGATTCCCATATGTCTTCTTTCAGGGCGGTGGTAGGATCGGCGCTTTCGGCGACTTCGATCAAGGCGAGCGGTTGTCGGCGCTGGTTACCCACAATCATGACGCCCGCCACCTTGGGGTGCGCGCCGATCGCCCTCTCAATCGGCCCGGGATGCTAGTATGTGTCAGTGACCTAGTACAACTTTCAAATTGGAACGTTCTGGGACAATTCAGAACGTGAAGATTGGGGGCTTAATAAAAGGGGAAGGGTGGTGCTGACGATGTTCGATGCCGTAGACAAGGTGAACGTGTCGTCCGTACGACCGACAAATTTAAAAACAAATTTAGATTTTGTTGGATCTGGATGAGGGGTAAACAAGTCTCCAGGCCGATATTCCGGATACGGGGGACTTGTATTCTCTGGTGTGATGCCCTGTCGTACGTGCCAGCTCGCATAGGGGGCTGTGTGCTCGTCCATGGTGAGCACTATCTCGTATAAGTCCTTTTGTGAACCGTTCTCATCGAAGAACTCAGCATCCGACTTCCGGAATTCGACACCGGTATGCACGGTGTCAAAGTAGACATAGGGCCAATCCTCGTTGTCCCCGTTCACAATGCCTGCAGCCATGGCCTCAGTGCAGCCCCAACCATTCTGTGCGACCGTCAGCCATTTCTTTCCCGTGAAACGTTGCTGTCTCTTCGAAGCCGGTATGGAAATTGCGAGCGTCGCACCGGAATTTGACACTTACCTGAATATGGGTATTTTTCGCCCAAATTCTACTTGCGAGGGGGGACAGCACGGCTGAAGGCACGAGGTATCAGCCACCAGGTAACGCAACACCAACTTTGAAGTCATGAACTTACCGCCCCCAAATAATACAGACTCAAATGGTTGGATGTATCGCTCTGGGTTGGGTTTGCGAGCGACATCTTCCATCATCCAAGGCGTAAGGGCAGCCTTTGTCACCTTGGCAAACTCCAAATACTCACGAATATCGCCGGTCGTTATGGCTCGATGTCTGAAGCCAGGGCAGAACGTACCCTCCCCAAACACGCTCATCGGGAGGGCGCAGGTAGCTGACATTGCATGAAATGGCGCTGATGTAAGCAGAAATCTCGTCCCGTTGCCAGGGTACATGAGATCAATAAAGTGTTCGCGTCCGTAAACGTCCGGCAGAAAGATGTAGGTCCACGCATTGCCATAGAAGAGGTGCTTGTATTCAACAGGCTTCGGATCCCCTGTTGTCCCACTATATGCGATCCTTGTCAGCCAGTGTAACGAGCTGTTTGTCCAAGGAAACCGACCTGGAATGGAGAACCATGTAGGGGTCGAGCTTGCCCTCCTCCCATGTCTTGTTGAATGGATATGGCGCAGCTCGGTCTTCCAAATTCAAAAGGTCGTCCAGTTCCGCTATTAACGCGTGCTTCACCGGGTGTGCCCTCAGAATATCGTCAACCAGGGCGCCGTTGGCTGATAGCAGCGCAACACATTGGGTTTTGCGCATTAACGAAGCGTGGACGTTCGTGCTGTTAAGCGGAGAGCTCAACAGGACCTTGTAGCCGGCTTTTATTGCCGCCATCTGGACGACATGATACCTTACATCAGGCACGCCTAGATAAGCAAAGGTCTCAAACGTGGATGACCGCCCGAAGGCGGTCTCGATGGCATGTGCCACCTTGTTGATAGCGTTGGCTAGAGCCGCGAAAGTGACATCCTCGAAACCCTGCGCCAGGTCCCAGTCGTCCACGGGGAGTGAAGCCCAAGGCCGTTGTGGCTCCTTACTTGCTATCTCGTCTATAGCCACAGGAAGAAGCTTCTTGCAGTAGTCTCGGGGAGGATTTGGGCGTCCCATCTCTGATTGTCGAAGTAGCCGGGTTCACGAGTCCCAGCCGCGGTGTGAACGATCGCTCCCTTCCTGGTGGTTGCTGGTTATGATATGATCCAAAGACGCGTGAAGTCCCCTTGAAAGGTCACGTTCTAAAATCCGGGCAGCCGGGGACGGGCAATTTAATACAGCCGGCCCACCCGTACCCGAGAGAGTGGATGGTGTGGATGGGATTGGAGCTCCTGGAAACCGGCCGGGATATGATGCCTGCTAGACACTGTACTCAAGTGCTACGGGGGAGGGGGCGCGATACGCACGCAGCAGAGGCACAGTGGCAGAGTGGCACGGCGCATTTGTCTTGCGTCGGGGCTAAACTCGCACTTAAGCAAGTTCAGGGATCCGAAACGTTCTAACTGGTACAGCCCAGGCCATTCCGTGGGGTTTAGTCGCGCTCCACTTGGCCAGAACCTTGCTGGGTTAGGAAGGTCTGTTGGTGTTAATTTCGATCCTCTGTTGAGGACTACCCTTGCAAATCCTGTGCCTCTTAGAGAGAGAATCAGCCCAGAAGCAGACTCGGTCAAAAACCATCCTATTGGAACGCGCTGTCCAAGGTCGCTTCGGCTGAGCCATGTTTCGACAAGACTTGTACGAGCACCTGTTCAACTGAGATGGGAAATCCTTTCGGCGCCTATCCACACTGTATCCACTCTGTATGCAAGCCGTCCTCTCCACCACGAGGTGCTGGATTGTCTCATTGGTCCGGGGAGAAAGGGCTCATTGTTACAGGGAAAGCGATGGGACGATGACACGGCCAGCACGGATGGCTGAATGTCCTAGGCTGAAAACTCCACGGCCCGACGCGTGGCGTCGCATCGGGGGTCGAACGGAACACTTCTGGTGCCTGTCACCGGTTAAAAAACCTGTGGGTCCGATTTCGCTACGAAATCTGGTGTTCCTCGAATGAATGACGTTGACTTCGGAGCACTTCGTCCCAAGAATACAAACCGAGGCATCCTCATCGTTTGGGCCCTCATCCCATCTTGCTCTTTTCTGCGGTCAGTATGCAACGAGGGAAAACAAAGTCGAAGACACGAACTCGTGGGTCTCAAAGCCAGACCCACGAGGGACGCCAAGCTTCGTCACATGCTACTTAATTTGAGCACATGCGTGATAAGGATTAAGATCGACGACCTGCTACACCTGTATCTGTGCTCTTCAACCTTGTGCGATTGCCTTCTCGACGTCTATCTATGTTTAGGGCCAGAATCCTTGCTATCACGACAACCACCTCTTCCTTGAGCCAGTGTACACTCGAACATATCGTTTGTAGGGCACATCATTAAAACCACTCAGACTACTGATCGCGAGTTATGTAGGTAGCGGAGCTTCAGCGTGGAGACGTGCACACTTTTACGCCCGTAGTCGGTCTGCCGATCTGAAGTTGGCTCGTACAGCAGAGGGTTAAGACTGACATACTTCGCTCCTCTGGCGCATCTAAAATGACTCAGAAGCTTTGGGTTGGCAAACAGATTTATGCTGTCAATAAACGTCGGCTCACCCGGACGATTGATGGCCTCAGCGTTAGAAGCAAATGAAGCAAATGCAAAAGTCGTCTCAAATGAGCCTTACCCATGGGAACAATGTTAGAGTCCTGCTGAAGAAATTTGACCACCATCGAGAAAATCGATATTTATACGGTTCTGATGATTGAAAGTAAAGTACCCTAGGATAATAACCTTGGAACATGCGAACCAAGTCTATGTCGTGCTGATAAAAAAATGTCGTTCGAGACAGCAAACCAGTAAGTCACGGTGACGACTATCCAATGAGGCGCCTTGTCAACCATTGCAGGGAAGGCCGCTACAGTTGAAAAGGGCAATATTTGTTACACGCCAATGCCGGCTGATTTGCTTGTGCAGCATGCTACCCCGTCATCAGAGCTTTTGACAGGCAATGCTTGTCTCCCGTGATAGCGAGACCGATATTCAAGAGGTCCGTCCTCTCCGAGCCCTCGTGCATCTAAAGTGTCCACAAAACATAATGGCTTGAAAAGGGCAAGATATACGGGCATCTCTGCTACCATGTTTCCCTTGGCTGAGGGGTTGTCGGCCGCAAGAAATGATACAACAATTGTCACACTTAGTTCCTGTTTCGTAATTAGTGAACAGCTATCTTGGAACTCCTGGAGACAAACAAGTGCTTTCAAGTGGTTTCGGTTCTAATCCCCCATACATATAAAATGCAGGTGGTGCCTTCAGATAGTGGTAAACGCTCAAGATCCAGCGTTTAAAAGGAGACAAACAAGCAAAGGTAAATCATGGAAATGCCGGTAGCCTCATATGCGAGTACTGCAGTGCATTTAAATATCGATGGATGTTATCAATGGGAAAGGGATCCACGCGCCTGGTCCAAAACTCCGACATGCTGTCTTGTTGACGATTGCATTCAGAGGCGAGGATCACGCCAACGAGCACAGCTTCCTTCAAAAGCGTTTCAGGCTCACTGCAGTGGAGCACCAGGTGCTATATGGTGCTCAGAGCATTCGAAAGAGCTGTCGGAGTTCATTGCCGATTTCATTTACCCCAACGTCTCAAATTAAGCCAGTGCACTGAGTCACTATACAGGGAGCTTTACTCTGAGACCTTCTTCACTAGTGTAATGTGCAGGAAATTGAGAGAGTGCCTACTAACACGTGGGCTTCTGAAAGGCTATACCGAAGGGGGTCGCATGAGATGGAGCAAAATTTCAACTTGATGGATCCTTTGATCCTACAGATTGATCATAATTCCCTTGATTCCCAAGTTCTTCAAGTCGGATACATATCCTAGCACCATGTCGGGAAGGCTTCCCAGCAACATCCATTCAGTGATAAGGTATAGTTGCATCTCGTGTTGCCCATAGAGTCTTCAGGTAGCCACGGGGTCAAGGTCGCTCGAACTGCTTTGCTCCCAGGGATGTTGTGTCTCAACCTGCCGTATCAAGTCCTCATGCTTAGGGCTTCTAGGCTTAATGCTTGCCTGAAAAGGCTCAGCATGGCTGAGGATGCCCGCGGAGAATTTAACAGCTGGCTCAATTTCATTGCCAGCGTCATCGCATAATTTCGAAATGTCGAACACAGCGAGCGACCGGGCAACTGTAAGCCATACGGATGCGTCCGCGAGCATTTTACCTGGGCAGCTACGCCTACCGAATCCGAACACGTAGCTATAGGGATCTGGTGCAGGGTGAGATCCGAGAAACCGCGATGGGTCAAAGACTTCCGGCTTTGCATATACTGACGGGTCATCTGCAGCATTAAGCGTCAGCAGTCAAAGAATTCAAGGGGTAGCTTAATGCCAATATAGCAAAGAGTAGGTCATAAGCCGGCTTTAGCCTGCTTTCAAACATGTAGCCCCTGGAGTCCTTCTTATATAGACTGAGATTGGGGTATATTTGTTCTCAAAGGGGTAAGGATTGTATATAGAAGCTGCTTACGCGTGAACCACCTGAGAAAATCATAGGTCAGTATTACTTGCTAAATTTCCCAGAGACATGAGGGGTGATCGTGGGTTCAAAGGAGTATGCGCAAGAAGACAGTAATGGTGGTTTGAAAGCGAGCAGCGTCGGCACTGACCAGATATTCGGAACAATTATCGCGTCCTTTGGGATCAAATAACCTTCGTAGAGATCCTCCTCAGTGGCCAAGTGCGGGAGCCCCATTGGCGCAACCGGGTGAAAGCGAAATACCTCCTTCACAACAGCCTCGACGTATGGGAGTTTCCCACGGTCCTCGGCTGTCGGGAGGCGAACGTCTCCTACCATGCGGTCGATCTCCTCTCTCGCCTTGATTTGCACTTCAGGATGCAATACCATGGCCAGAAAGAACGTAGTGATGGAACTGACCGACTGCAGTACGAATCAGCTGACTGGAACTGACCCTGGGGCTCAAGAGACTTTACCGTGTCGGCACCGCCAGTGTACAGAGACGCCGCGCTGTACTTCAAGACATGTTCCTCCTCCGCACTCAGTTTTCCATCGGCTCTCTCATATATCGCGGATACGTAAGATTCTTCGAACTCTTGATCCTTCATCTTCTTTCTTACGAACTGCATCGGCCTCTCCGCGAGTTCATTCAGCGTTGCTTTCCACTTGATTGCGGTCTTTTGGAAACCGGCACCTGGAGCCCAGCTAGGAATATGTCTCACTACCAATCGTTAGCAAGCGGTTGAGATAGTATCGTAAATGCATAACTGACATAGTGGAATGGTGTCGACCAGCCAAGCACCAGGGACCGAAGCTGCCGAAAATTGCAATAATGCCTCGTCTGCTATGTCGACAAGCGGGTCTCGCTTGTGCGGTTCGATTGTGTAACCGTAGGCCATCTTCAGTATTATTGCTCCAGCCTCGCTAGCAGATGACATTCTCTTAGCTTTGCATCATCTTTCACTGGACGAGGAAAGGATGGGCAGATGCTCATACGTCCTAATATGATCCAGTAGATCGACAGGTTTGTTCAAAACACGAAGCAGAAAGCGATGCACCTCAACTTCTTGGAGATCGTTGTAACGTGACACGCCTGTTTTCGTTCCAACTAGGGCATGAATCGGTCTTCGGTAGGCGCGTAAGCGATCATTATAGAACTGGGTTGCGAGAAGGTCTCCCCAGCCGCACATTTCGTTGCCGAATATCAGATTCGGCCTGGATGAGTATATAGCAGAGCGCTTTTCTAGTAGCTCGAATGCGACTTCAGGTGAATTCAGCACAACAATTGTCGTTCCAAGGGCGGTTACGGAACTAATTGGTCCTGCAGATTATCATTTGAGTCAGAATCAAATGCAAGTGGACCAGTGTATGTAGAAATGACCACGCTCACCATATTTACTCTTGTGTTCGAGCCAAAACTCCCACTCTCGAACACCAGACTTAGGTAAGTCAGTGATATTTCCCAATATTGGCCAAGGTTTTGGCCCCGGCGGCATTGGATGCGGCTCCTTCTTTCGGACCAGGAGCAGAATCCTAACGGCTGCGTACGCGACAACTGCTAAGAGAAGGCTGCTCAGGATATCCGTCTTGAAAAACATGGCGTGAGATTCGGCTTTGAATAGTTCGTAAGAGACCACGATGTCTAAGAGAGCAGGCAGTTTGGCCACCAAGGAGAGGGTCCAGTAAATACTCGCTTCGGCAACGGACAGGGATAACGTGGAAATGATTCCAAACCCGGTACGCGCAGTAACCCCTCAGTCCTATCGTGGTGCCGGGACTACACATTCGCGATGATCATTGCGGCACAAGTGCTTACATCCCCAACAGCCGAGCAGCAGATTGCAAGTTTCAGTAAGGCGTGTATGACGCCAAGGAGGGGTGCCCCACAGCGGCTGTCACTCAATGCCTCTAGATAGTTGTCTGGACTCGCTGGCCCTTGTGTTGCTCTTCTTCATTGGTGCTACTTGCCGGCTTTTGCAAGCTTCTCATTCCCTGTACCCATCGATGCTTCCACAGATTGCCCCTCTGTGGCTGCCGACAACTCTTCTGTCACCAAGATCTGACGGCCCTCTGCCACGTGAACTTCCTCGGGTTCCCCGGGTCTTGTCCGGCCTACTGTTCCAAACGCTCTTTGCAGTGCCGACTCCCATTGTCTCTGGATTCCCTCCTGGATATTCCTCTGCTGTTTGAACTGAAAACTGGAATCCAGGGTTCGGAATTGCCGCACGAAATCTCGTAGGCTATTCAAAGCCCCTATCTCAATCTTAAGCTTAAAGCTGTAGATAAAATCTTTGACTTTGATTTGCACATAGTTGTAGCCCAAATATTCCAG
Organism: Diaporthe vexans; assembly: GCA_021188095.1. Classification (NCBI taxonomy): domain Eukaryota; kingdom Fungi; phylum Ascomycota; class Sordariomycetes; order Diaporthales; family Diaporthaceae; genus Diaporthe; species Diaporthe vexans. The sequence continues at coordinate 838,524 of JAJLLZ010000009.1, forward strand.
AACTACGAAACAATTAGTCCAATTTCAAATAAAAGTAGGCTGGAGGGATAAATTATCTGAGACGGAACGACCATGTTGCAACGCAGTCGAGCTCCAGGTGATATCGCCATGGTAAAGAGGATCTTGAATCATTCTGCTTACCGAGAATACTCAGATCCAGGCAGAGAACAACCAGGTTTGCCAGGATAAGAGACCTCAGCGTACTTTTCATCGCTGCGGTCTCTTCTGATTCCATCCTGCGTCCGTATTGCCTCAAGAAGTGCCTACACCGCCACAGGTATAGCCCAGACAAAGTGATCTCCTGGACAAAAAACACGGTCACTTCTGTCCTCTCCATAATCTCGTACGCTCTTTTCAATGATTCTGTCTGCAAGGCCCTCGCTAAGATGTTTATCGAAAGGGCGCCGCTGTGCATTGTCAGACCGTTGAAAATAATCATGGTCAGGAGAAAAGTCATGATCCGGCTATCGACCCAGAGAAGGTGGAGCCGTGAGTAAAGGACGAGAGACTGGCCCGTGACCATTGGGATCCAGCCGATCGAACCAAGCACCACCACGAACATGCCATTCGTGCTTCCGAGGCTGAAATCGATGACCTGTGCCACGGAGCATACGATGACGCCGCCTGCGGCCACCATTAAGCTCCAGAAATAGAGTGTACGCCTGTGCCTGAAGGTCCACCAAACGACGAGGACGATCTCGCAGGAGTTCCATAGTCCTATGCCCGCCAGGCACGATAATGCAAACCACAGTCCTCTGGAGTCTTCCACGAGCGACGTCGAGTCTCGCCTTGCCAAGTGTGACTGTGATGGACTTGGACCCATAGGAGCGCTCTGTAGCAAGCGAAACGGAGAGATATCCCCCATGCTAGGAACTCGGGAGGTGTGGAAGATTTTGCGGGAGGGGCTGGGGTATGCCGTCCTCACAGTGATGTGCACTATACCGCTGGAGATGGAAGGAAGTGGGCTGATTTAAGCCGCATCGCAAAACCGACATAAATTGCCAGCGACAATGTACAAATGCTGAAGTGCCCAGGTGGGGAGCTTGACACCACGGCTCTCATGAAGTCGGGTGGGGTGAGCTCACCGGTCGAAAAGCGTCTGAGCGGGCTTTGAAGGTTTTGTCCCAACCGCAGACAGGGATAATACTCTGCGGCGAGCACGACAATTAGACTTTGTAGCCTTCCTTGCAAACTGGACCTCAGCCAATTGCCCAGGGGATGCCGTATCGACACGTTCTAGAAGCCAACCGCATCTGTGCTTTCGTGCCCTGTCAGCGACTCCACTATCCACTCAAGTGCCATCACTGTATGTACATGTTAGTAGTGCTGTAGGATCTACTGGGCCAAGAAGTCAAACCTTAAGACGTGTGGCATGACTCGGTTCACACTGGCGAATTGCTACGACTCATACGATCGCGATCGCCCGACGCCTTTCCGTGGCTACAAATCCAGGTTACGTGAGACAACTGACTAAGAATCAACGAATGTACGTACGTATGTTGCATGAATTCTGAGAGACTGTTGTAGATGAGCCTCGGCAACCGCTTAAGCGCGCAAATCAGAGTTTGCTACAGGTTCCCCTCGCAGTTGGATCGCTGGCCCACCTGGACGGTCAAGCCTTCTGGTGAACACATTTCGCCGTGAGGTAGTCGGTAATGGCCGGCCCGTGCGACCTCTCGGCGCCGTGGGCCTACCGGCAGAAATCCGGGATCAGCGCGCAGCCTCTTCCGAGACAGGGCTCTGACCTCCGAGATCATTGCATGGTGCGAAGATGGGCCGAGGAAACCTCGAGCATAAGATGTATTCACTTGCACGGGATGCAGCTGGCCGTATTCGTTTTATCAAACATTATCTAGCTGGATTGCATTAGCTAGCTGTGGGTCGGACAGATCTTTTCTTCGGCCGCCAGAAAAGCAAGAAGCCCTTGGACCTTCAGTTCCGCGGAATCCACCTGACCTGACCTGTTGTGAGCACCTCAGTGCGTCCAAATGACAAGACCGGAACGAAGCAAGTCCTTGAAACACCTGCCAACAGCATGTCTTTCTTCCGCTAACGACACGGCGTTGTCAGGGCTGAAACCGTCTGAGTCTTCAACACAGTCCATCGCTTGAGCTATGTCATACGACGAGATCTGGTAGCTCTGGACGATGAATCATTAGATTCAATGGCTTCGATTACCTTTCAGCCGACCAAGCCTCGCACAACCGTGTGCTTTATCAATGGGTGGTTTCTTTCTTAAGCGGCGGTTTCGTTCTCACTGTTTACGATCCTACTCTTATACATTCCAAAGGCGTACGACCTCTTCACGGTGGCAAACGCCAAACTTCATTAATGAATTCCTGGCAGGCTAATAAGATTATCTCATTGTTCGAGCAGTACATCCCCATTGATGAAAGACTCGCATGCTGCAAATCGGCAGTCTACCAACTGGAAGTACTTCCCTTCGTCAGTGAAAGCTGCTCACCTTGAAAGAGAAGTACCCAGGCCCATGTGCCCTCGCAATGCCGCCCCAAGACCTCTCAGAATCTTAGAAGATGGCCAGTGCGTTCGGCGGGGAGGCAACGAGCCCAGGGTGATTGAGTGGCGCTGATGTCAGCATGAATGAATACCGGCTTGTCTTCTTGCAATAAGAGGAAAGCGCCTTCAAGTCCCACAACTCTCCTATGGGCATGCCAAAGAGTGAAAGAAAGTATTGGTGCAGAACTAAGAGCTGAGTCAATAAATAGCAAACAGGGCGAGACTGCAGCTTCAAACTCACCTAGGTCCCCTGGGCCTCCTTCTGTACCATCCGGCTTGACCGGTGGGTACGCCTCGAATGACTGGCTGTCGCCTGCAACAGCTGAAAAGTGCTTGTTCCAAATCCATTTGGCTGTCTCGGGGGTTCCGTGCAACCCTGATAGCTTCGCGGCCTTCATTTTTTCAAAAACATCTGGTGAAAGGTTCTCCCCTAAATCACCACATGTCAGTCTTGACTGTTCTGACGGAGCCCTAGGCTTGAGCTTGCCCACCAAGTAGTGGTGCTGAATCACGCCCTAGGCAGTCCTAACGGACTTGAAGTTCACAGCGAGGCAGAAATTGGTTCCTGATTTGGGCGGGAGTATCTTACAAATCTCTGTTGCTCCCGTTCTGATGATCAAAATATCACCGTGGCGGAACTCGACGCCCTGATAACGTGCGACCTTCTCTACGTCCTCGACAGTGATCCGATAGCCATCAAGACAGTGGTATGGCTTGGACTGAGACTCCATATACTCCTTGAAGTCGATGAGTACGCCCCGGCCAACAAGGCCCCCGCGAGAATGCCAGTGATCGATGGTGGGCTGCCCGTTCTCCATGGTTGTCTGAGGCGAGACGAGGTCTTCCTGGGTTGGCTTGATCCCATTGTATGCCAAACCAGAGGGCTGGTGTTGTACGTGTACCAGGCTGTCCCACTGGCTGCTGAATTGCGTGTTGAACTCAAGCTCGTCATCCCAACCATGGGAACCATGTGGCATTAACCCGCTAGAAGAAAGGGACATGACCTTGTGAGCTGGCGATCTACGGCCGGGTAAGGGGATCTTGATGCCATTTAGAGGCCAACTGTGAAGAATTGTTAGTAGACGCCAGGTGTGGCGCTGCTCCATTTTATCTTGAAATTTTCCTACTTGAGCGATATTGACACCCCATCCTTGATCTCCTTTGCGGCTGACGCCACGATCTCGGGTGTCAGGAGGTTGAGTGTGCCCAGCAAATCCTTCTTGCCGTCCTTATCAAACACACCCCACGCACAGCCCTGGGGCATGCCCTCTACCCTGGGCAGGTCATCAAAATCGGGTGGTATGGCCATCATTAAGAAGGAACGGCAATGCCCTGCACGTTTATTTTAGAGCCAACAAAGTCGCGTAAAAGTCGTTTCTGGATAGGCTGGATAACCACTGTAGTGCAAGGGATTAAAAAAGTTCGGGGTCTCTTGTTTATATTTCAGTGGGGAAGGCCTGTTGGTGCGTCATTATTGGGGCTGCTCAAAAGCCCCTCTTTTGGAGGCAACGTGGCAACCGCAGCTATCCTCGATGTGATCCTGGACCCATTATTCCGATCTCCGCGGCAGTCTTGAATTCCTGCTGTAGCGTAGGAAACTCGCATTGGGCCTCAGCTGTGAAGTGGATATGTTATAGTATAGTCTACATCCAGTAGCGACGTTCGTCGATAATAACCGTAATCCGTCATTTCTAAATTAGATTGTAGCGTGAACCCATCCGACCTAAGCCAAACGCTAGAGAAAAGTATTGCGGCATTTCAAATTGCGCGGCAAATTGACTCGCTGCTGAGAACTGTGTTATGAATTATTGCTGTAGTACTACTAGGTCAGTGTGAACAATTTGAATGTATGTGTGTGGTGGTAGAGTGGCTACTATTGTCGTTGCAAGGTCGAGACCACCTTAAATTTGTTGATGAATACCCAGTGTCCAGCAGCGCAAAATTTATTGGGGGCGTCCCGGTAGACTCGATCAAGGGGATCACCTCAAGTGTGCAGAAAGCCGATGCCCCAGCTGACTGCTCGGGCGCAGCGATTATGCGTGAAGCAATCTGCAACATGGACTTACACTGACTCCTTCAGGCTACCCTCTCGAACTCAAATATAACATACGAGGTGTTTGAGAGTCACTTGGGGGTATTGGCAGCATTCCAGGTTAAAACCTCATAAGCAATGTCTCGTCCTGGCCCATGCCCCGGGTCAGACATGAGATGAATGTAGTCAAGCAAGATGCGTGCGAAGGGCCAGCTTGACAGAAGACCCGAGGGCCGCACACTGAGGGCAAGTACAGTACATCATCACTGCGTCCGACGTACTGTTCTCGTCGCAGGTCTTCAAATCGTCGGGCTGGAGTCCTTCATTGAGGACTCCCGAGGTCGCCATGGTTCGCATACCTGCCGTCTTAAGGTCGTACCCGAATGTTAGGGGCAGCACCTTTGCGGATCGAATATGCGAAGTCTAAAGGCTAAGGGAAGGGGACTGGTAGATACAGGCTCAACCGAATCAAGCGATTAAAAGTAACGTGGCTCGGCAAGTTAATTGATATATTTCCGGCTGTCAAAGGTATGCCCGGCAACTGCACGCATTCCCACTCGCACTGACACTCGTCCAGAAGTGCTACCAATGGGCCCGAAGGTCCGCACGAGTACGAGGTTGCTGCTAAGAGAGTGAGTCCTGGGAGTGGAGGGTGCCTTTCAAACGGACAGCTTCACTTATGTGCTCAGAAAACAACGGTTCAGATGCGGTCAACCTGGGCCGAATCACTGATCGAGAATCGGCGCAGACTACCTCTTGCTGCGGTCCATTCGAAGATGTCCAATCGTAGCAACTCGAGCATCCCAAGCCGCCGAACTTGTGGGCATGGACCAGCCTTGCAGAAAGACGGCGGGCTTCAAGATGGCAAACGTCATGCTATCATATGGCATCGTCGAATTGTGGTCTCCCTCCCGGTAAGCGTCCGGCTTTCAGCGACGGGCACCTTCGGGCTCTCCAACCTGTCAAAACACATCTTCTCGAGAGGTGCGGCGTCGACTCAGACATAATGTAAGGCCCAGTAAACTGCACATGTGGTTTCTGGCACCTGGGCGGGCCAGGAGCGTCTGCTGGACGTACATACTTGTGTATCGACTTCGTATTCCAAGTTATTTCATGGAGGGGCGCACCTAAGCCCGGCGCTCGAGTTTCGTGTCGCGTTCGAGTTATCCTAGGGTGATTAAGAGTCCTAAAGGGGACATTTAGTGCCCAGGTGGCATGATAGCTCATTACTGCGCGAATCCCTCGCTCCTCAGCTTCATTCAGGCGAGAAGCGCTCTCAATCAGTTTCACATACTGACCCGCAAGCCAGATGCATCCCATGTATCCTGGAACAAGCAAGTTGTAATGGAAAAAGTGACTGTCGACGCGTTTACGGCAATATCGAAGTGCGTATTGGGCGTGGTGTGGCGATGTACAGGTAACGGCGGCTTCCATGTGTACTTCTGAGACGACGGCGAGAGTGAATAGTCGCTTGAGCCAGTAGAAAAGACCCGTATAAACTATATGAGAACCCCGGCATCCTTCTGATCGGGAGATTCAATAAGTTACGAAGGCGCTGAAGTTGACTGGAGAGTAAGGGCGAGCTGTGGGTAGTAGTAATCGAGGTGCGGGATGTGCTGTCAAGTCGTCCGGAAGTTGCCTGTTGATCGTGACTTCGGGACGCTTTCGTCGTTCATCATTTCGATCCGCAAAGACGCTGCAGTGCAAAGTGACGACCTAAGAAGAGCATAAGTAGAATGCCAGATCGCGAGCTCTCCGTACGAGGCTACAATGAGAGCGATCCTGGGAGCTCTGGGGGCCAAATATTGCAGAGTCCGCATTGGGAGACGCTCATATTTGTTTTCTTCAAGCCGGGCCAGTTCACACGCAGTGATCTCCGCAGGCCCAGCCAGCACAAATGCTTATCATGCACTGTCGATCACGCACATCTGTCTGTAGGCGGGAGACTGCATAGTGAGCTGCAGCGATAGTCAGTCTTCCGGTTCGAGCAGTGATCGTCAGGAACGGCCTTTTTGAAATGAAAACTGGGCCGTAGGCGGCTGTGTGAAAACCGGAGCCGCAACAGCGGAAATAACTGGACTGAATCGATCATGATGACTGAGTTGAGCCAGGCAAAGCTAAGTTGTGCCGTTCAGACTGTGAGAGTCAGCAGCCAAAGCCTACCCCAAATACATGGCCAAGCGAAATAGATGGGCTTCGCGTGCAACCGTCGGGCCGCGCAGGTACCTGACTGAAGCCCCTGAAACCTTGTGTTGTTGTCAAACCCGGTGTGTCTTAGAAACTTGCCTTTCTTTTCTTTTGCTTTGCCACTCATTCCTGCTACGATCGACAGCACCTTTAGGATTATGTCTTTGCTTGCAGTTTCCAACAGCCACTGTCGCGGTGAAATAGTGACCAATAGGCAATGTTTAAAGCCGGAAAGACGCCAAAATGTGGATCAGGATCGAGGATCAGCCCGGCGGAAGCCCCATTCGCAACTGCCCTCAAATTGGGATTCACAGTGCCAATCCGCCCCGTACCAGAAGCATCCGAGAATGGCACCTGATTCAGGGGGAGCAACAGGACAGTGACGTCCCCTCCCAACCATCATTGCCAAGCACAGCAGGAGAGCGCAGTCCCCTGGCGTCCTCCATGCATTCCACATTTATTATCTATCTCCTGAAGTCCTTTGCAGTTCAAAGAATAAGTCTCGCTCTTCGCTCCTCGGATCGCCTGTCAACCTCCACCCATTTGCAAACCAGCTCTTCCTCTGTGACCGACCGTAGTCACTCCTTCAGTCTCTCCTCTCAACGCTGCAATCATGAAGGTACGAACAAGTCCCTCCCCGAGTTGTGATAAGTATTTGTCCAGCCCATGCGGAAATCCGCAATACTACGAGACACGAGAAGGACGAGTCCGATAAAACTAACAAGACGATACTAGACCACCGCCTTCCTCACCTTCATCAGCGCTGCCAGCGCCCTCGCCGTCCGCGGCGTTCCCCTTGCCGGAGCAGCCTTTGAGGCCCCCAACACCCTCATCCAGTATCAGCGGTGGTGCCCCGTGTGCGAGACCGTCGCCCTGAACCAGGCCTGCATTGCCAAGCGCGCAAGCTGCCAGGCCAGCACCCTCATGTACGTACAGGAAGGCGTCCCATTGTTGAGGCCCGCCTTGTTGTGACCCCTCCAGCATAATGGCAATACTCTTCTATCAGTCCCTGCCGAGCCAGCTTCACCCGCACGAGAGAAGTCGCTTTTGCTAACCCGGACAACAGCGTCCCTGACGATGCTCCAGAGTGCTCTGAGCACTGCAGCAACACATGCCAGCTGTCAGCCGTCGCCGACAGCGACTTTGGTTACAGCTGCAACATGACCCTGCCCGCCGCTGGTGCCCAGTAATGGAGACAGGCGAAGTGTCTAGGTCACCCTTGGAATCTTCAAGGCGAATACCTGCGAAAGTCATCGTTGGTATGCAAAGGTGGCTCATGGTCCGGTCAGGGCTGTCAATTGCAAATGTGCACTTTGTGTAGTAGTAGTGAATTATATTTGAACCAGAGCGACCCCGTTACAGGGTGGTCAGCTTAGAACATAACATACCTAGATAATGTCTTGATACCAGGCCAACACAGGCCATTATAAACCCGACCCTGACTTAAATCATTGCTGCATATTTGCGGTTGCGTTTCCAATCCCCCATACATATAAAATGTACGTGGTGCCTTCATATAGTGAGACCCAGCGCTTTTTTTTTAAAAAAAAAAAAAGAAAAAAAAAACAATGCCAATTACAATAAAATGTCGATACAGTTCGCGGGCACGTGGCCTCAGCCTTGTGCCGCATGCTGCATATTCGGTGTGATATTTTTGCCGACGCATGAACCTGCCCAGGTGATGATGCACCTGGTCGGCTTGTTAGCTTGTGTACTTCTATACTTGACGCATCTGTCCGCCCAGACGGAAGGAGTGCCTCGAGCTGTCAATTATTCGTGCTATTTCCTTGGATTCTGCGATATTTGGGCATTGTGGATTTTGTAACTGATTTTCCCAATCTTCCAGGCTCGCTTGAGTGACTCATGGCTGTGGAACTGATAAAGGCGCCAGGCAATTCGCATCGATTGGCACTCTTATATGCCACCCATTGCATTGTGACCTGCTAGCATGCGACCTCTATCTGCTTATACGCTTTTAAATGTAATAGACAACTTCTCAAGCCTTGTATAGCACTCGAGCGGTTGTGTCCATGTTTCATGTGTTGTAAACAGGAGTAGGATCGACCCCACATACCTGCACGGACTTTTGAACTTCATATATGCCAGTGTGCTCTTCTTCATGAGACATGTCTGAGTTCACTCGCAATTATTTTCCTAGGAGTGACAATAGAAAGGTTCAACCCAGGGCTGATGTAGGTTGGGTTATTCGATGAGATATGGTTAATTATCATGGCCGTACAGACGAACACAGCAACCTTGGAAGGCTTATGTTGCTGATACGGCTGTATACGGAATAGAAACGGAACCAGAACCAGTTATGTTGCTGAGACACAGATGCATGACCGTGGTGTTTGGCTGTTTCTGACTACGATTACGAAATCTTTTTTGATCTTTCCATATTCTTTCCGTCTAGGTACCATTTAAACCTATTTAAGATGAATGACTAGTCTCATACGTATTACCGCGACTGCTGGCACGTAATTGGTCAAGAGATAATATATAAACTGTCATTATCAATCTCATTTTTAGAACTTTACTCCTTAAAAGCATTTCCTGCACTACCTCTTACCTCTTTTTTAAGGGGGTAGCCGGTCTATTCATCCAAGTTGCCAGTTCAGGCCGTTAGGCCATTGACCAAGGATCCTCACTGCTGTACATATGTGCCTGATCGGGGTGCTGTAATTACCTACCTCTACCTACTACACTTACCAATCCTGTTGCACGCCGCCTAAGGGAAGGATCCCTTTTATGGCATCACTGATCAGTGTGCACAGTTCTGATTCCGATGGAGATTGAATCTGTGCACTGCTTGCATATCCTCCGAGGTCAACGTCTGATACTGAGATGGTGCTGCACACCGGCATGAACTTGAATTTTGCAGATGTATTGACCAGTCCAACACAAGAGGGGTAATTCATCGGTTGCAACGTTTATATATGATAGGGGTCTTGAAAGTGTCTAGCCACTAGAGAGCTTATCTAAATGGATTTGTTCTCGATTCGCACATAAACGAGAGCTTGACTAAGCCCTGTCAACTCCGTCGTCACTTATCCGACGGGACTATTGACTGGACCCGCCTGATCGGGGTGAGAACTGGCCCAGCAGTCCTGCCACTGTCACACTGAACCCACTTTACTAAGGCCATAAGGTTCAGCCGCCTTTCCTGCAAAACATGTTCACATGTTAACGGTGTACCTTCCCATCACGAATTATTTGCGCCTTATCCCCATTGCTGGTGCTCACTTTCGCCCGGCTCTGTTCAGCAGACACTGCAGGATCAGCACTCTTGTGGGCACTAAGCCTTGGGAAGGGAAATGTATCAGAGGCTCTTTTGACAGCCAGTGTACAATGCATTGAGATTTCAGCGTATTCACACCCATCCCGGTATTGAACGAACATCAGCGGCCTGCTTATTGGAAGATGACAAGAACACACGTGGGAAAGCTATAAAGGTCAGCTGACGGCCAGTCCCTTTGTTTCTGAGACGGCTTGATCGCATGTTCCTCGGCACTAGCCCAACTTAAGACCAGAATCGGTGCTGCAGTGCACGTTGCATCCACAACTAGAGAGATAGCCAGGCAAGGGTGAGTGGTGAGTATTGCCGCACATCTCTACTCAAAATGTAGCGTGCCTGCCTAGTTGCATAGCGGACAAGGACGGTCTTGAGCTCGGTGCACAACCGCGGGATGTTATCTCTGAGTAGCGCATCGCTTGGAAGAGGGCGGACCGCTTTTGACACATGCTTTGTCTGCGCGCACGAGTCAACGTGCTGTTTGTTCTTGTAGTGAGACATTGCGGCTGAGCTTCTGCGGTGATAGAGCACTGAGACAGCCGAAAAGAGTACCCGTAAACTACTTAGCGGGCCGCGGCAGCAAGCCTCGGCGGCGGCTGTCATTTTTCGTTTCCGGCGAGCTTGGTTTACTAGCTGCGGGATCCCTCATCTCGTGACGAGTTTTGCGACCCGGTGCTATGCCAGTTCGGGGTGGCAACTCGCAATTGACAAGTATTGTGGCAATTTGCAACTATCGTGGTCCAGAAACGTCGGTGCTCACTGGCAGTTCGAGGAGAATGAAGTCCGCGATGGGCGATTGGGCAGCATCTCCCTCCCTCCCTCTCCCCCTCTTGTCAAATGTGGACCTGTGTCACTTGCAAGAAGATTCCAGACCCATCCGAACCCGGCAGGACCCCAGATACCACCTTGTCACCGACAGATTGGAAGTGTGTGACTCGCGTGCCACAAAATGCAGCCTTCCCCAAGTGAGCAGTTTGCGATGCAGATCGGCATGTCTCTGTCGGTGACGAAGCGCCGCGCAGGCACCACAGGCACGGCTGGAGAAAAATTACAGACTTGGACAATGGAAGCGACGCGGTGGCTAGGTGATCCAGGCACGCAAGACCCAAGGGGCAGGGTTTTGCTGCCCAAGCCCTTCTGCTCGGGTTGCCTGAAATGAACTGGCTAAGTTTCGGCCCACAGGATCGGTGATTCTCGATCCCTCCTCGGTGCTCACACATCCCTCTCCCTCGCCTGACCACTGTAATTGAGACGGCAGTGGGCTCTGGACTGGCAGGACTGGCCTGGCTGGAAACCTGGCTGGCAACGGGTGGCTGGACTAGGGAACGAGAGCCGAACGGGCACTGCTACCTTGCAGGACCCCCCCCCCCCCGGGCCTCAACAGCCGATTTTGCCAGGATGGGAAGCAGGGGACAGGAGCCACTGTCGTCACTGGGCAGCGGGAATGGCTGCTAAGGTATTTTGGCGACAATTTCGCGACGGTTGAAGGAGCCAAAAAAGCGGGGGAGAGCCAGATCGATGACAGGAAAAAGCTCCTCAAGCGTCTCGGCACGCAAAAGTCGGCGGCGCTTGGCAGGTGGTGCCAAGCCACAGTGGACGGGGTGCGCGGTGCCTGTGTGTGTGCATGGGCAAGGTTTGCATGGGCCCTTTCGCCTTTCGGGCTGGGCTGACTGGAGATGACTGCATGCATGGTTTTTGTTTTTCCCTTGGTCGTCGGGTCGAGGCAGAGAGGGAACGGAAAGGCAGACAAACCTTAGAGGAGGACCCTTCTCAGACATGCAGCGCAATGCAGCGCATGGCCATATGCGGCTCCGGGGATCAGCCCGGCATGGCCACATGACCATGGAATCCTTTGACGCTTGCGACAATGCCATTGGGGGGGGGGGATCGCTGGCCCTGGCTGGCTGGCTGGCTGGCTGGCTGGTTGTTTTGTTGGTGGCTGCGGTCTTTTTGTCTACTGGGTTTCGGCCCTTTCCAGAGGCAGACAGACAGGTTACAAGTTGCAGGTTGCAAGATGCAGATTGCAGGTCGCAGACTGCAGGTTGCAGGCTTGGGAGCTTGGTCACCCGCCGACCATCTCACTGATGTGCTCTGGCTCGTTTCTTGGACCATGGTCATCGGCGGTCTCCTGCATCGCCCAAGCGGCTTGGCCCTGGGGCCCTCATGAGGGTTAGCTGACTTCGCTCCAAGGCAGAGCTGGCATCGCGGGCCTTTCTCTGGCGTTGGGGCGAACCGGTCCCTTGTCTGTGCCCCATGTTGGCCCCATGTCGGCCCAGCATGTGCCCCACCTCCGCGTCGTCACGGGCGGCCGCCATTGGTGAGCCTGGTTGACTGATTCGGTTCCCCAGATGGGGAGGCAATCAACGCGGAGAGAAGGGTGGAGACCCTGGAGAGGCGGACAGGCAAGAGTGGGCGACCGGCTGGTGGGGCAGGTTAGGGTAGGTTAGCGGAGGGCGGAGGGCTTGCTGCAGGAAGCTGGTAGCTAAGTACTCAAGTACTCGAGGTACTTTGCAGGGATGGCGGCTCTTATTGGGGGGCCTGCTTCTGCTGCAACCGGCCAGGCGAGCGTCGTACCCAGGTACCACACCTGGTATACCTGCCGTAGTACCGTAGCAATGTCAATATGATCCCTCCCAGCAGCAGGCCCAGCAGGCCCAGCAGGCCCAGCAGGATCCTCGACTGGCGTTGGGAACGAATTAGATTCACTCGTACCATCCCATCCCGATCGACGGGCTGAGATCGGGCCCTGACAGTATATAAACTCGCCTGCCCACTTTTCCCCCCTTGGCTGTTGAGCGATCAGCTCTTCCCTCCGCCGCCTGACTTCTAAGTCGTATCTTCTGTGGTGGTACAGAGAAGAGAAGCCTCTTTGAGTCTGAACCAGTCGCCATCCACATCCACACACCCAGGGCTGTCGTTTACTCGCATCAAGCCTTTTTCCCAAGCCTGACCCGCCCTGACCAAGCCCGCCCGACCTGACCTTAGGGCCTTGAGTGAGCTTGGCCTGGTTAAGCTTCCTTGCCAAACAAACGCCCCTTGCAGCCTTTCTTTATACGACCCCAAATTTCTCTTGGGATCCCCAAAGCCATTACTCAACATGGCCGAGAAGAAGGGTGAACTGTAAGCCAAGCCCACGTGGAACTGCCGTGCTGACCTGCAGGTTGGCGCTCTCGTTGGGGAAACCCCATTGTTTATCAAACTTGCAAGATCGTGCTTGACTAACACAAACAACCAGCTACGCCGAGCCTGGCGCCCACGAGCTCGAGCGCGGCGCATCTGCCGGCGCAATCGACATCAACAGGAACATCGAGGCCAAGATTTCCAACCCGCTTGCCGGCATTCCCAGGAGTCAGCTGCTGCAGGGTGTCGACGCCTTCGCCCACGAGAGGGGCCTGGCCGACCACATCCCCGTCCTGCGCAAGGGCGCCCTCGTCGCCCAGCTGGGTGTCGCCACCTCGCTCACCCGTGAAGACTACGACTCCATCCGCGGCGATGACGCCCTCACCGAGGAGGAGAAGCTCGCCCTCGAGAACGAGGTCAAGCACAAGTGGCGCCTGCCCTGGAGACTCTGGCTGACCGTCATCACCTGCTCCATTGGCGCCGCCGTCCAGGGTTGGGACCAGACCGGTTCCAACGGCGCCAACCTGTTCTTCCCAAAGGTCTACGGTATCGGCTCCAAGAGCGTTCACGATACTCTGCTCGTCGGTCTCGTCAACGCTGGTCCCTATATTGGCAGTGCTGTCATCGGCTGTTGGCTCACTGATCCGTAAGTTTTGAATCTTGCCCTTCCCAAGACCCGGGGCCGTACCAATGAAAGGAGACAAGAAACACAAGGCGTGGCTGACCGTCCCTAGGGTCAACAACTGGCTGGGTCGTCGTGGTGTTATCTTTGTTTCTGCCAACTTCTGTCTGTGGCCTGTTATTGGATCTGCTTTCTGCCACGCCTGGCCCGAACAGCTGGCCTGCCGTCTGCTGATGGGTATTGGTATGGGAATCAAGGCGTCCACTGGTAAGACTTCCCATATTCTCAGACTCGCATTTCAACACTCATAGCATCCTAACATTCACGCCTCGTAGTTCCTGTGTACGCCGCCGAGAACTCGCCCGCTCCTGTCCGTGGTGCTCTGGTCATGACCTGGCAGCTGTGGACCGCGTTTGGCATTTTCTTCGGAACTGTCATCAACCTTGCCGTCTACAACATGAGGGACCAGTGGCGCTACATGCTTGGAGCCCCTTTCATCCCTGCTGTGCCGCTGTTGTGCCTGATCTACCTGTGTCCGGAATCGCCCCGTTGGCTCATCAAGAAGGGCCGCTACGTGAAGGCATGGGACTCACTTGTCAGGCTGCGAAACAACGAGATCCAGGTCGCCCGCGACCTGTACCTCATCCACTCCGCCCTCGAGCTCGAGTCGCACATCATCGCCAAGAGCACCTACGTCGTCCGTTTCTTCGAGCTCTTCACTATCCCCCGTGTGAGGCGTGCGACTCTTGCCGCCTTCACCGTCATGATCGCCCAGCAGATGTGCGGTATCAACATCATCGCTTTCTATTCTTCCACCGTTTTTGAGGACGCAGGTGCCAGCCAGTACCAAGCCTTGACATTTTCGCTCATTTTTGGTGCTGTCAACTTCTTATTCGCCTTCCCTGCCCTCAAGACGATCGACACCTTTGGCCGCCGCTCCCTCCTGCTTTTCACTTTCCCCCAGATGACCTGGACCCTGCTGGCCGCCGGTCTCTGCACCCTCATCGACAAGGAAAACTCCGCGCGTACCGGTCTGGTCGCCCTGTTCGTCTACCTCTTCGCTGCCTTCTACTCGCCCGGCGAGGGTCCTGTGCCCTTCACATACTCTGCCGAGGTCTTCCCGCTGTCCCATCGTGAGGTCGGCATGAGCTTCGCCGTTGCAACCTGCTTGTTCTGGGCCGCCATCCTCAGCATCAGCTTCCCATTCTTGCTGGCCAAGACCGGCACTGTCGGCGCCTTCGGCTTCTACGCCGGCCTCAACGCCGTCGCTTTTGTCATGATCTTCTTCTGGGTGCCAGGTTCGTTCATCACCCTCCCAGTAACAATTGCTCCAGATTTGTCACTAACGCACATATTTCATCGCAGAGACGAAGCAGAAGACCCTCGAGGAGCTCGACTACGTCTTCGCCGTGCCCACCAGCAAGTTCGCCAAGTACCAGCTTACCCAGGCCGCGCCCTGGTGGGTCAAGCGCTACGTGCTCTTCCAGAAGAGTGCCACGCTCCGACCCCTGTACCAGGAGGAGCACCGCCACCACGCCGAGGACTCGGAGCAGATCCAGGAGAAATCTGCCGAGGCTTCCGACCCTCCCAGCCCTCGCCACCTGGAGTAGGCATGAGGCTTTGGGCGCCCATGGCTGGCCCCACGAGATTCTGCTTTGACGCGAACATATATCCGTTGCTTGCTTCTCTATACAGCTAGACACGCTGGATATTGTCGCAGGGTAACTTGTTTTCTTTTGCGCACTGCGGGGGATATACGTCTACATGAATCGAACTAAACTGGACGGATGTCTTCCTCTTGATGAGATGTAAATCATCTATGCGGAGCATATCAGGTCTCTGGATTCGATCATCTTAGATATTAATGGATCACTACTTTCTACCGAACTTTTGCATATGGCGTAAGCCTTCTCGTTGTGACAATGTGAGTGACCGCCCAGCCTGCCGCGCGCCAGCCATCTTGATTTTGTAAAGGTATAAAGTTATCACTGCTCCTTCAGAACGCTCTTGTTTTCAGGGGGTATCTTGTTTTCTTCTTTTTTTTTTGAAAAGAAAAAATCTGAATCCTCTCAACCGGGCCAATCCAGCCGGACGGGATCGCTGTGCTGTTTACATGGGTTGAATTACTTTCAGCACGCAGAAAAATGCATACGGACACAAATAGAGAGCCCTGTCGGCACGCTAGAAGTCAAACCAGCTGAGGAGACAGCTCTTGTACAACTCGGCCTTGTACTCGTAGAGAGTGACGCTGAGGAACTGCGTGGCGAAAGCAGTGATGGTGAAGACGAAGTCGATTTCCTCGCTCAGGCCATTGTCGCACGTCTCGGTCGAGTTGGGATAGGTCACCCCGCCGGTGGCATTGTGGTACTGCGTGGCGGTCGCGGTGGTGATGAAGGGGAAGGAGGGTTCGGCGGTAACGCCCGTGCTGAGGTCGAGCAGGCCATTGAACAAATCGCAGGCGAACTCGACAGTGAAGTCGATGAAGGGCTTCAGCGTGAGCTGGGCCGTCTCGGTCGTGTTGTAGGTCACGTGCTTCTCCTTGGTCCAGCCATACGACGTGCTCTGGCCCCAGTGGATCATGTCCAGGTGGATGCTACCGTTGGGCATCTGAGACGTGAAGTCCACTGTCACCGCGCCGCCCACCGTCGCGGTCACCTCGCCCCCGATGCTCACGCTTGCCGAGGGGCCCAGGTTCAAGATCCCTGGGATCTCGATCATCGAGTACGACAGGCCTACAGGCGACCAGGACCACGATTGGTCGTACACGCCGTCTATCTCGATCGTCACGTTGGCATGATGGTACATTGACTTGTCGATATCGATGGTGAACTCGGTCACTCCCTTGAAGAGCTCCCACTTCAGGTGGCCCGCATATGTGACCGAGTTGTTGACCTCGGCCTGGTTGAGCTGGATCTTGACGTACGAGGTGTCCACGATTGTCTGGTCTTCCGGGAGCGCCCAGTCGTATGCGATCGTCAGTCCTTCCTTGTTCAGCGAGATCCCACGCTTATCAACCGGGCTTGTGGCTGTAGCCACGCTGTTAAAATTGATCTCGGTCGAATCTGAAGGTGGCGGTTAGTCGGTAGTCATGATGGGTATCTCATCGAGTGGTGGTCTTACCGGCAGTGCTGTAGACATCGCTCTTCTCTGCCTTCGCAATGATAGTCAGGTTTGACTCAAAAGATGCCAGTGTATCCGTGTCCGCCACGAAGAAGGATCGTTCCAGCTCAGAGTCACAATCTCCCTGGTGGTTTGTGATCATGACAAAGCTGTCATCGAGTCCGGTCCAATCCTCCAGGGCCTCGTCGAAGGCCTCCTTATCACTGAAGGTGACAGCCACTCGCGACTGGCCCATACAGTCAACGGCCGTGATATCATCGATATCCTCGAGTATCACCGCAGGGTGTTGCATGAGCAGGTTCACGGAGACGAGACTGGCCTCATCGGGGGTCTTCCAGGCCAGGTCCAGATTCTTAGTCGGAGCAATATTACGGCCCACTCCGAATGCCTTGCGGTTCGTATTGGGGACGGGGATCAGTCGCAGCTTGGACGGCTGTTCTGTTGGGGCGTCGGATCGGCGCTGTAAGGCCGAGTTGGAGGGAACAGCAGCATGAGCGACGCTCGCGATGAGGGATGCGACCCCAACGGAAAACTTCATGTTAGCTGATTTTATAAAGCAAGATGCACCTCGATATTTCAAAAAAGACAGACTGGGGTCGGAGAGTATGGAATGAGTGGAATTCGCTGAAATGAATGTGCAACGTTCAATGACAGCGATGAGAAGTAGAAAAAGAGAGTGACTGAGCTGGTGTAAAGGAATGAACACCAAACTCGACAGTACCAGAAGAAGGTAATAATGATAACGATCGATTTCCGAAACCGAGGACATCCCGGCCCTGAGGAATCCGGGCGACATTGACTATATAGCTTATACATATCTACCTCGCAACTGCGGCAGCGAGACCTGTCAGATCTGCCCCCGGTTGCAAGGGATCGTCGCCACACACCCGCACGCACATGCAGGCAAGAAGATCATCAACGGGGACGGTGCCCCCTGATCCCAGCAGGTTTAACCCCGTCGGTCCTTTCCCGTGGGATTCGACAGCGACCTGAGTCGTGCACATGCCCTGAAAGCTCACTCGCCCGAGGGTTCGGAGGACCGGTCCACTGACGGCCCAGTGAGGTCTCAGCTCGCCGCCAAGGGTTTAGATGAGCCTCCGCAGGGCACCCAATAATAATCAAGCTTCCCGTTTCGAACGCACCTTGAACGGCTGCCCCACAGGCCCGGCATGAAAGCCCCCTTTCAGCTGAACGGGTGGCCTCTCCAATCGGTCGTCGAAATGCACAATGTGCAGCTGGAAAATAATGGTGAGAACGAATTCGTGTGCACATTGAGGGACAAGGGGCTTCAGGCCCAGAGACTAGGCAGCGGCAGCTGGCAATTGCGCGGTCTCAAGTGCTCACGGTGGTTTATATATACTCTCAGGGCAGAACTTAGACTATATGGTCATTTCATCGCGCATAAAGTACCTAGGTATCCATATTAGACCGTCGTATCCGAGTTGCTTGCCCAAGACTTTACCCCAATGCTGCTACTAAGGGCCGTTGCGTTGAGTGCTGCACGATTTTTGCACATTTTGCCCGGTATGTGGGCAACATCGGCCGTTACGGGTTGCATGTGGGAGTAAGAAATTGTGGGATTGGTACGGATGGTTACATCTGTTGGATCAAGAGGCTCGGGTCGCACCAAGATAATTTGGGAACCAGTCTGCGGTGGCCCTCATATCTCGCGGCTCGGATGAAGCCGAATCAATGGCCGAGTTCAGTTTTTGATATTCCGGTGTTTCTCGTCAAGAACCGGTTTCTGGTCAGGGGATGCCCAGCCCTCCTGAGGAAAGCAGCACGCTTGGGTTGCATCCGACGCAAATACTTCTGGGGCTTTGGGGCTGATATGTCGACTGCCTTACGGGGAGGCGCATCCATCAGGCGGTGATCCGAGAGACGTCCCGCCAGGGAAATGAGCTAGGGGTGCGATGCTGTGGTGATGGGGTAGGGGACACTTCTTGGCGTGAGGCGCAGACTGGCTGGTCCGGTAGAACTGGACTGGGTGGATGGTATCACCTGAGAGCGGTGGAGGAGGTCAGGTACGATAATGGATGCTGCAAAATCAGTCTATCGAGCCTCAAAACCTCTCTGACGGTCCGAGCTTGTCGTTTCCGAGAGCTGGCAGCCGTGAGCCTGGGATGTCCCGACCTGACTCAAGGCCTGGTCCTGTCATACCCCGGGCTGCGGAAGTCGAGGCCCCTTGAGCACGTGGGCACGTGAATCTTCAAGTACTACATCTGGTAGTCAAGGCCGGTACCGAAGAAATGGATACGACGATGTTCAAGAATAGAGATGCAATTGCAACTTACATAAGGCTCCTTTATGTTCTGCCAGCAACGCCATCGGCGACTAACTAAAAAGAACGAGAGGTTCACTGTAGAGAACAAGTCGCTCAAAGTCGGGGCACCATGAACAGCCAAATGTTTGATCACGGTAGACAGTTCCATACCCATTGAATCATTTCGCGTCACAAGATTCTGACTGAATTACTTCAGTCCATTTTGTTTCTGGTTTCAATTCTAAATTTGAGAGCGTTGCAACGGACCCTCCCAGCGCTGGGGAATGAACCAAGTGGAGCCAGCATTTCAAGTGGCGATGTGTGAAGACCATGTGGAACGTTCCACAGTCCGGTTGCTAAAGGCAGGTTGATGGAAACACCCAAGAGCAGGTGAATATTGCAAGCAGTTTCTCTTCCTCGTATGTTCAGTACAGATATACCAGCTGACCCCTTTCGACGCGACGAAAATGGAAGCTGTCACCGGAATCCTGCAAGCCCAACCCTGCAAGCCCATCCTATCGGCGGGCAGTGGGTGGAGAGACCGTGAATCGTACAGCACGGCCCTGGGCGGGTCTCCGCGTACTCTAGATAAGAATGATAGCCCGACATCGAAGGGACAGCCCCCGGTTTCCACTGCTGATGATAGCTGGAAAAATAGGAAACAAATACCGAGCGTGGTAGATCGGTTTAGTGAATTATATGCATCGAGGTATACGGTTGAGAAATTGACGATGCGGACTGCCTAGGGTATTTTTCAGCGAGATAAACACCCAGGTATCAAGTCATGCCTATACTTGATCACGCCGTAGCACTGCATTTGTCAATCTCATGTGCTTTGAATTTGACAGCAAGTTAAAATGACTCATCAAGCACCAGAAAGGTTTATTTATGCTTAAAGCTAGCAAAAGAAGCCACAACACTGAATATACGACTGGGAACCAATTGACCTCTCTTTCTCTTTACTAGCCTACGTTTTCGGAAACCCCCTAGCATGGGACGGATCCGCTTTCTAGGCTTATTTCAGATGGCCACAGTCCCAAGGTTGGTAGTTGTTACCCAATAATCACGAATATCTGCTCAAATGACCCTATTGTTTTTCCATGACAATCGCAAGCAGGAACGTGGTTGATTGTACTTACTTCAGAAGTTCTTGTAATTTATCGAAGTTATCTTGAGGTTTCAATTCAGTTCATGAAGATACAACGCCTGCAGTGAGCACAGAAGCACAATAGAAGATTTTGACATAGAATAGATGCTGGCATCAATTGAGATTCTCTCCAATGCCTTTATCCAAGATCAAAACATTGTATGTAGACATCTCATTTCCTCAAAACCTCTGGTTTTACCGACTTGTTCTACTTTTCTTCGTGTTCTGCGGTCGTTAGGGTCAACACTATGATGCCTATGATACCAAGGGGCAAGCCGTGACGCTCTGAGAAACAAGACGCTGAATCGATGTCTCTCCATATTTAGAGAAACATATAATCTTCTACGATATGGAACGGAGCGAGTAAAAGTTCGTCCATCCCCAACCATCAGCATGTGAAAAAAGGCCAAGGACCAAGTAAGCCCGATTTCGAGTTCAAATGCTGCTGAAAGAATTATAGAGACGTCTCACCCAAAGAGAAATGATATTTGGATCCGAAATACCGTGCTATCACTAGAATCTCCCTACGTTGTAACATTTCGAGTGCTTGGTTTCGAAGGCCCTCGAACGCTATATGGACATAATCAAGAGGGAGTCGGGGCAGAGCTTGCCTCTTCGTGGAAGCCAAGCAATATACCATTCCTCCGTAACTTGTCGGCTGCATTCTAGCCATCTGGTTGACCGGGACGGAGGCGGGAAGGAAAAAGTAAGAAGTCCTACCAGTATGAGATTAAATTGAGCTTCAGAGAGGGATGATCTCAACTGTCTCGTTGACTGCAACCACCTGGGGAGTACAAATGAAGGCGTATGAGCCGACTCGTGTATGGAGTGTGATCGAACTTATGGTGAGACTTGGGCATCACAGATCAGTGTGCCAGTAATGCAGCATTTACGCCAAATATTCTTCGATGAGACATTCTGCGACAGACAGTCTTCCAAGGTTGTCAGATCCAGATGACAGGGTGGAAATGGCACTCAAGAGGAGGCAAGAGAGGGTATGTAATTCTGCCGATCCCCAGCCAGGACCTAGGTCTTGTACTGCTCTGTATACAGTGGGCTGCATTAGACTCCAGGCCTATCGTGGGGTCAGATCTACGGACCGAACCGAACCATGGCTCGGCGCAAATGGCCGCTCCACGTCATCTTTGGCCGCTGAAGACTAGTCGCCATCTAAAGACTTGCTATTTCGAGATGCGATGGGATCAGCGGGTGGGGGCATGCCTTTTTCATGTTCTGCTGAGTGAGACTTGCGCTGTGCTGCGCAGACATCGTGTGAATGTGAGACTGGGCAAATGTGAAGAGAGCCGATCATGTGGAGCAGTAACAATTGCAGGCCAGCAGATAATCAAAACATAATGACGATTCCAACCGGTCGGGTCGTTCTAGAAGCCGTCGAAGACACATGACGTAGCCGTAAACGGAAACCGGACACGCGATAAAGTTTGATCAGAAGGCCTGATTGGCTGCAGAGGCTAATAGCTCCAATTATAGCCGAGCCCT
The DNA here is from genome assembly GCA_021188095.1 of Diaporthe vexans. Taxonomy (NCBI): domain Eukaryota; kingdom Fungi; phylum Ascomycota; class Sordariomycetes; order Diaporthales; family Diaporthaceae; genus Diaporthe; species Diaporthe vexans. The sequence continues at coordinate 860,324 of JAJLLZ010000009.1, forward strand.
TGCCAACTTAGTTCCAGGGGTTAGAGCCTCGGTGGCCGTCAACGTCTGCGCCTCGCTGAGCGCACTTTTCTCTTGTCCTTTCTTGCCTTTTCTTGCCTGACCGCCATCCGTCCCTCGCTACTAGGACTTCAATCTTCTCCCAGAACACATTTCTTTCCGGTCGTTTGTTACCGTTCAAATTACTGTAATAGTAAATCTGGTCTAGACTAGGACTTTAGCCTCCAAGGCCCTGCCTCGGGACAATTCCAAACCTTCAGCTACCCTCGAGACCCACTTCCCCCTTGACGCTTGACGAGAACCCTCGGCATGCGCTACAACCTTGTGTGACAGTCAAACTCGTAACGCCAGTGGCGTCCTTCACTTGTATCTCGTGTCGACGATTGTACACACCCGCCAGGAGCGGCCGCCCGACGGACGGACCGAGCGACCCAAGCGATCGCCGGGGGAGCCCCGGGTCAGCGACTCTGACTGTGACTCGACATGACGCCGCCAACGACCAAGGCCGAGAAGGCAGCCTACTCGGAGCGAATGTCTTACTATCTGAACAAAGTCAACCCTGTCCCAACTCTACCAGAATACAACGGCCCCTACAAAGTCGGCACCGCCGATGTCGAGATCCCAGTTGCCGACCTCCACGCGCCGAGCGCAGCACCTCCCAACGCCGCCGACATTCTCACCGTCCAGTTCCGCATTTTTTATCCTGCCCAACCAGACAGCAAGGGCAAGAGGATAACATGGCTTCCAGCTCCTCAGCGGAGCCATGTCACAGCATATACAAAGTTTCTTGGTTTCGGTGCCTTCACCTCTGAGCTTCTCTCGTATGTGCACCTCCTGGCTAACCTTTTCAGTTTTCCCTGCTAACCACTGAACTTTGGCAGGTTTCTTCCAAGACATGTGCACTACACCACGATACCCGTCCACAAGAACGCCACCATCCTGGAGCCCGAGCACCTCCCGAACAAGCGATGGCCTACCATGATCTTCTCGCATGGGCTTGGCGGTAATCGAAACGCATACTCCCATGTTGCTGGCTCTATGGCCTCACATGGCATGGTGGTGATATGCCCGGAACACCGCGATGGAAGCGCTGCCGTGTCTTTCATACGTGATCCTGCGGCTCAGGACAAATTCTTCGTCAAAAACACCAGGCGCACAGTCCCCTACATCAAGATCGCGCACGATCAAAACCAAGAAACGTGGGATGCGCGGAACAGGCAGTTGAAACTCAGGCTATGGGAACTCGGGCTAATACATGAGGCTATACTGGATATCGACGTCGGGCTGCCCGTCAAGAACCTGAACACCAGCACACCCGCAGAATGTCTCGGCCAGCTCGCGACCAAGATGAATGTGCAAGACCCAGGGTCCATTCTGTTTTCAGGCCATTCTTTTGGCGCCGCAACCGTGGTTCAGTTTCTCAAATCAACATACTACGTCGACGCGCCCGGGTTGAAGGACTTGGACGAGCCACTTTTCGTGCCTGCACCAGGCACCCGTATACGAGCACAGATAACGCCAGCAAACCTCACAATCTTGCTGGACATGTGGTGCTTTCCTCTGATCTCCCCAAACACAGCGGCCCTTTATCGCCTCCCCCTACCAGCATACGCGGATAACGACCCCACGGCGCCTGGCGGCTCTGCAATCCTCGCTATCGAGTCAGAGGCTTTCTTCAAATGGACGGACCACTTACACACAAAGTGTCGCATACTCTCGCCAGATCCTAGCGCTCCCGTTGTCAAAGCATCAGCATTCGAGCGCCCTGGGTCAGGCGTGCGATTGCCGGAGCCAAATTTCTTCTACGTTGTGAACAGCGCGCATCTGAACCAGAGCGATTTCGGTGTTCTGTTCCCCTGGCTGACCAAGAAAGTGTTTGGGTCCGACGAGCCGGAGAGGGCGCTGAGGCTGAACGTGCGGGCGTGCCTGCAGCTGCTCCGGGCGAACGGTGTGCCTGTGGCTCGAACGTGGTTCGGCGACCTGGTTGAGGGGACCGATACTGGCGCGAAGCTGGGTGCTGTGGAGACCAGCAGCCGGTCTGACGCCGATGATGGGGGCGTTTATGACGGCGTACAGGACGATAAGGCGATTTTTGACAGGAACGCGAGTGACATCGTCGACCATTGGAAATGGATCGACATCGTGGGCATGGGCGGCGAATCTGGCCACGCAGGCGAGCACGGGAAGCCTGAGGCCCTCGAAGGGGAAAGTGAGATGGAAAACGAAGTCGAGATGGGCGCCGATACACAGCCGATTGCGGCAGTAAGCGCCGCCGCAGCGTAGACCGTGGTGTTCTTACGGGGCGTAACCCGACAGTTGTTCTGATTTTGGGTTGTAAGGCGCATAACGGTGAAGGATAAAGGATATTTATAGATTAAAAGAGCAGGAGTTCGATAGTGTAGATGATGTTTTGGCTTTGAAGCAGAACAAGGCATTCTGAATTTAATCTATTTCCCAAACAAAAGACCCCAATCAAAAAGCAGAAGCCAGACTTGATGTTAAAGCCAGCCATTCACCTCCCTCAACCTTCCAGCAGTTACCACAGATCTGGGTCTCCCTCTCTCGGTACACCTCTGGTTATCTCACTCAGGTATAGCCCATCGCACGTCCCTCAACCAACGACCAGTCTACCGGATGGAAAGTAGGCCTGGTACGAAGGAGAGATCCTTTGAAGGACAGCAAGACCTTCACCAGTTCTCTGGTGGAGGGACCATGCAGAGAGGCGAGTCCTCAGAGTGGGTCTCGCCTCCGGCTCGGACTCTGGCTGGTGTGCTGGAGTCGCAGGGCGACGGATGGGCTCTGAGGACCGCGTGCGGAGCAGTCTGTTGTTGTTTGTGTCTGTAGTGGCTTCGGCAGTTGGCGCCTGAGCCCTCTGCCGGATGGACCAAGACGACAGCCGAGCACCCAGGGTGGGCCGAGTCGGCGAGAAGAGTTCTCCGATGGACTTTGAGTCGGCCGTCTTGGGTTGCTTGTTCCCGTCGGCAGCCAAGTCAGTATTATAATTCTTGGGAATGTATCAGACCAACGATGGTCGGGTTTTTCTTTTGGAGGCGGGGAAGGGGGGGGATGGCACAGCAGCTTATTCACCTGGCTAGTTTCTGGCTCGCTTTGTTCTCCGCCTGCCTCTGCTATGGCCGGTTCTTTCCCTTTCATGCTTGGCCTGGACTTGACTATTCTCGCGGGCCTTGGCCTTCTAGCTTCATTATCAGTGTCATCCTGAGAGCACATGTGTTGTAAGATCGTCATGTTGGCGAAATGAGATCGCGTTCAACCACGGAGTGATGGAATCGGATTTCCTCAAAAGACCAGTAAGTGAAGCCTGGCAGGATCCAGTGTTATGTTTGCCATCTGTTCCCCCTCTCGCTGCTTCAGATTGCTATTTTTCGCTTTACCATCATTTTACTTTCCTGGTTACATTCATATTACGGTACACCACGCAATCCCGGGCCAACGTCGGAACGAGATGGCGAACAAGGCCTCTCCTCGCTACCTAGCATAGAAGGATATACAAGCTGGCGCAAAGAGGAGGCGCCGTGCGAAGCATATAAGGTCAAGGTTTTGATCAAGCCAGCTACTTGACGGGCCAGATGATACCGCAGGCTCTGTGCTCGTTCAAAGTCAAGGATATACGCTTGCTCCCGAGGGTCCGGCGGGCGTCCTTGAATACCTCCGATTGGGTCATTCGCAGTCGCGACCGGGGAGGTTGGTCTTGGGCATCAACAGACCACTCTTGAAGCGAATGCGTGCTGGGGTCCCTTGACGGGCAGGGCAAACCGGAGAATACTGAAATAAGGTTCGGCTGCACCCATGTCGGCAGCTGAAGGGCCGGTGAGAGGGATCCCTTCCCGCTGAGATTCGAGCTGGGGACCCGGTCCCAGCCGCGGCAACCGTGGCGATTGTGTCTGGAACTCTCCCTTCGGAAGCGGTCGGATGATCCGACAAATTGGCGAAAGAGGAAGCGTATAGAGTGGGTGCTCTGATTCATCCCCCTTGCGTTGGTTGTGACATGTAACGACCGGATGCTCTGGTCGATCTTTATGTCCCTCTTCCAAATACAACCTGGCGCATCGCCAGGCAGTGGTGTCCTCGTTTGACAGCCTCCTCAACCAACGTTTCTGGTGAAATGGTGTCCTCGACAGAAGAGGAGGGCCGGTATGGCGATCAGAGACCTATCGCATGGATTCTTAGTACTCCTTACCACTACTTCTATAGCATATTTCCCCTCATCTGCTGCCGCGGGAAGAGCGTCGTATACATCGCCAAGAAGCCCCTCTCGGTCGCAGAAGTCGGCAAGATGGTCCCAATAAACCCTGGCTCAATAATCAGCCACCTATCCGATCAGTACAGGAAGGCTTCCTACTGATCCGCTCCTCGTCCAAGCGAAGGTTTCAAACTAAGCGGGACCCGGATGTGGTCGAGATAAGGTTTCCCCAGATCCTGTGATCAGCGTAGCTTGGCCAAAAGCAGTGGGGCACGGTAGGCGACTCGACTCGTTGGCAACCGAAATACCCATCCTCAGGTTCCATTTCAGCATGCTTTGATTCGCCTCGTTGACTCAGCGTCAGATGAAAAGCGCGTCATCAGTAGTTCGAAGAGAGCATGCATTGGTCTTTCGAAATTGGGATGAAAGAGACAATTGATGGTGATGGGCCCACCCCTCGCAGGCTTTGACAACATGAGCGGCCGTTTGAGTGTACGTGCGGGTGTGAAAAAAAGAAAGGAAAAAAAAAAGAATTGACCTCAATATGTGGTGTATATCAGAGCTGTTAAGTCTCTCCACCATTACCGGACCTAGCTAGTGCCCACTTGTCCGCCATCATCTGACATCTTGATATACACGTATAATCGAGCCTCAAGACGCATGTGAGCCAATGACCATAGCACGGCTTCAGCCCAGGTCCTCGGTGAGGCATGTGGGTGAAGGGTCTCATTCCGCAAGCTAACCACATAGCATTAACGGCAAATGAAACAGTGTCATATGGTGATGGGAAATGCAACCGCCTACGGAAAGATGAACTGCCAAGTGACATGGGCCAAGGTCCCGGGAATCTGCTATGGCCGTTGTGGCTGCAAAAGTCGCCGTCCTTGGATCAGTCTAGAAACTGCCGCCCCCCGACCGTCTCGGCGGCTGTCTCAGTCCCCAGGGACAAACAAGTTTGAGACCACAAGCCTGGCGCTCGCAGTGCTGCTTCCTTGAGTCATTGGCAAGCGTTGTGGGAACAGGCCATGCGGCGCCCGAATCATTTCGAGGCCTCTCCGGCTCAGCTAGAGCCCAGACGGAGGGCATTGTTTGCGCCGCACAAAGTCTAACCAACCATGCAAAAGCTTCTGTTAATGATCCCCGTACGTGTATTGGGGTCCAAGCTTTACCCAGGCGATGACAGATAGTTAATACGGTTCACCTCCCAAAAAGGTTCAGTTCGAAGCTTAGCCATGTCCTAGTGATATCCCCCCTCCAATTCCTTCGCGCTCCTCTGGAAACGTCGCTCGACCGACGGTCCACGAGCAGCTTTTCAGAGCGGAGCACATCGACCGATACTCATTTTCATATGACACCAGATCGAGCTTCTTGCATTCGTTATGTTCTCAATACGGAGAAGCGATCGTGGGATCGCCGGGGACAGTCTGGTCACCGGACCGGCACTCTTTGTGATCACCGCCTTCATCTCTCTGGCGCTCTACAATGTTCTGGAGTTAATCATCATCATATTCACGAAGTTCAAGAAGCGCCGAGGCCTGTACTTCTGGTCGATGCTCGTGGCGACGATCGGAATATCCTTTAACGCAGTCGGCTACCTGCTCAAGTTTCTACACCCTAATGTTGGTCTTGCTTCGAGACTGACTTACGTCTCGTTGGTCCTGGTTGGGTGGTCAAGCATGATCACGGGGCAAAGCGTCGTCCTCTACTCCCGGCTGCACCTATTGCTGCACAACCAACGCAAGCTCCGTTGCATCTTGGGGATGATCATCTTCGACGCCATAGTCTGTCACGTTCCGATATCCGTTTTGTTCTACAGCGTCAACTCGGATAATGGCGCGCCGTTCGTCACGCCATACTCGATATATGAGAAGGTTCAATTGACGGTGTTCTTCGTTCAAGAATGTATCATCTCCTTCGTCTACATCCAGGAGTCCTGGAAGTTCCTCCAGGCGCGGCACCTCGCATTCGAGTCTAGCAACAAAAACATCGACGGAAGAAAAATAATGTACTGGCTCATCTTTATTAACGTAATTATCATGATGCTTGATATATCTATCCTGGTGCTTGAGTTCTCTGGCTTCTACGACCTGCAGACAAGCTGGAAGGCTCTCGTGTACAGCGTCAAGCTCAAGCTAGAGTTCAGCATCCTGAACAAACTCATCGAGGTCGTCAAAGCAAGAAATCCGGATCTGTTCGACAGCGAGGGTGTTAGGATGACTTTGATTAATGGGGGGAAGAGGACACTTAACAAGAGCAGCAGTGGCGGCAAAAGTCTGGTCAGTGAAAATGCAGCACAGGCTTCGGAACAGCGGGGGATAATGGCAGAAGCAGAGGAAGGAAACACACCAGGAAAGAACGCTATGGGCAGCATTGCCACTGTCGTGTCAGTCAGCCAAGACAAGCGACACATTGAAAAGGATGTCAACTCCAGCCGTTGGCCAGGCTCCTACGGGAAAGGAGTACCGCTTTATTAGGTATACACTCGCAGAAGATTTTCCCGTTCGTGGAACTCAAGTCCTGTCAATATGCGTGGTCGATGCGATTTCAGATATCCAAATTTCTTTCCTCCCAAGCGAAAATTGCGAGCTCGCCCATTACGCGAGGAATAATATATGATTAAACGGTCTTCAAATGCTTGGGGGATTCGAAATACGTTCGAATACACAAATTTGGTTCTTGCACACTCATGGGACCATCAGTTAGTCTGTGAATGACAGCATCTCGAACTTGACTCAGCCTAACGGCAGCAACATCAGCTCCAGTGCTTTCTTCACTGGGTCTCGGAGCCTTGTTCTTGTAGAAACTCATCGTAGTGTAGCTGCTCGTAGCGTATCCAACCAGTACAAATACTGGGCGATTTCGTGACATCACCTGCCCACGTATCACAAAGATGCGTCTTAGTTTGGATACACCGAGCAGCTTTGCTGGACCAAGTGGATAGAAAGCTTACTCCGAAGGTCTCAAACAACGCAATTTTGGCCTGGTGAAATGATCCGACGATAAAAGGCTTCGTGAGGATGTATTTAGTATCAGGGTTAAGTTGAGATAATCTACCTAGGTATCGAGCAAAAGCATCTTGAAGGATCATAGGTACGATTGGAAATTCGAGCCCCACGAATTGAACAACGAACAAAATCCTCATCTGTTTCTGAGAATGCGTAAAGGCGGCAATTATCATTCGAGATTTCACCCGAAACTCACGAACAGCGATTATCCGGATTGTGGCAGCATGAACTGCTTCGAGTGTCGGTGCAGCGCAGCCCGACCGTTCTTTTCACTCCGATGGGTCGTCTTCAATCACGCCCGGGCATCTCCGGAAGTAGACCCGGAATCTGCTCCTGCTCGCGCCCCATTCTTCGACCCCTGACACGCACCATTGCCCCTGATTTGTGCATCTCGGTGGCGGCGGTTGGCTGCTGTTGCCGAAGCCCTTGTGTAGTCCCACTTGGACCACACCGCAGCTGTTCCTTTGCTGATTCTGGTTCCTTGTGTGCGCAAGTGTGCCACAGTCTGTGTACATGCATCATTGCTATCTGGTGCGTTGGGATGCCGGAGACTTCAGATGTCGCCACAAGGTACCCCCATAGAGATACGTAATGATAACTTGATGGGAATATGTATTTCATGATTCTCCCAACTTCGGTGCTGAGTCGTGTGGCATGACACACGTCTATACATCTGGTCTATCAAATAGTCTACAGTCCGTCTTTCTCATGATAGCCTATTCTAGAAAAACCACCAATTACACCTCAGCTCCGGTAAAGCAACGCCACCAGTGCTAATCATTAATCACCCTATCGTTTTCGCGGCATGGAGTTTCAGTGAGATCCATCGTCAGCTTCGTCAGCATTAATTGTACCCCTCACTTTTCCTCAGGGGTGGCCGAGCCCTCGACATGATTGCCGCCATGGTCGCTGGTAGCCTTGGAGGCAGGACGGTGGTGCTCGGTAGTAGTGACATCGGTGTCCTGGCGCATCATAGCACCGCCCTGGACGTGGCTGGCTCCGCCAAAGAGCTTGTCCATCTCCTCGAGCGGGACGCCCTTTGTCTCCGGGATGAGGAAGAAGACGTAGCAGACGAGCAGGCAGTTGATGCCGGCGAACATGTAGAAGGCGTAGAAGCCACAGTCCTCGAGGAAAAGGGGGAAGAATTGTTGCACGATGGCGTTGGCAATATTCTGCGTTTGTCCCGCCATGCCTACGCCTTGTGCTCGAACGTTGAGCGAGAAGATCTCGGAGCTCCAGATCCAGGTGACGGCACCCCACGATGGCTTGTAGAAGAAGATGAAGAGGAAGAGGAGGAATACAATCGCAACTCCGACTGGGTATGATTTGGCGCCGTCAGCATCGGTCGGGGTTTGCGAGCCCACGGTGGCCACGATGAGCATGCAGCATGCCATGCCTTAAGAAATGTTAGCTATTGGAACACAGAGGGAGCTGCTAAGCGAGACTTGCCGGCACCGCCAATGATGAACAATACTTTTCGGCCCCATCGCTCAACGATCCAGGTTACGTTGAGACAGAACAGAATGGATAGCGTGGCATTCAGAGCATTGATGAGGGCAATGGTGGACGAATCGCCAAAGACACCCTGGTAGATCTTGGTGGAGTATGTTGTCAAAGATCCCTGGCCGGTGAGCTGTTGACCAGCATTCATGCCGAGCGCAAGTAGCAGCCTCTTGCGGACACTCTTGTCCTTCCAGAGAGCTGCGTAGCCTGACGAGGTTTCCTTGCTGTTCCTCTCGAATTCGACGGCCTGGATGATGGTCTGCAATTCTTCCTCTGCCTCTTCCGAGCTGAAACGGGTTGCCATGAGCGAGCTTCGAGCCTTCTCAAGCTTGTTGTTCTTGATGCACCTGTGACAGATGGCTGTCAGCAAGAGCTGTTATCTGGATGAAGTAGAGTCCCAATCTGACTTACCACCTAGGCGAGGAGGGAAGACCTGGGAGGACGCAAAGCACGTAAATTGGAACCATTAGCTGGAAGATACACACGATCCTCCAGTCCCAGTTCGCTGGCAGACGGTCGAGGTATTTCGTGCAAGCGAAGTTGATCCAGAAGGCGAAGAAAAGCCCGACACTACCGAGTTGCGTCAATTAAACATGACCCAAGCGTGGGGAAACATAAAAGCTTACCTGTATGCAACCTGCCAAAATGTCATGACGATTCCGCGGATCTTGGCGGGCGTGATCTCTCCAATGTAAGAAGGTCCTGCAGCTACAATTCTGTTAGCGGTGTTGGGCCTATCGAATTTTGTGTGCTGGATAAAGCACAGTGGGCTGTGTTCAATACGTACATAGAGCGATGCCTTGGCCAACGCCGTTGACGGCACGACCCACGATAAAGCATGCGATTTGACCCCGAGGAGTGCATGTCTCCAGGATTGCGCTGATCATGATGAGAATTGTTCCAATACCCATGGCTGTTTTCCGGCCCAGAAAGTCGGCTACTGGAGCTGCAATGAACCATCCACTGATGATAGCACAGACGGAGTAGGCTGTATTGACACCTCCCACCAGATTGGGTCCAGGATTGCCCATCCAATCGAGCCAGGCGTCGGAGCCTTGGACGGCGTTGAAGACGGAAGCGTCGAAGCCGTAATATGAGTTACACATGGCTGCGGAGAGTGCGCAGAACCTTGATTGAGACGATTATTAGCCCGAAAATGGCCTGGAATTTTCAGAATTCTGAGCCGCAGGTCTGACTCACCAGGCATATCCTTTACGCCCCATAATCGCCATGTTTGCGAGATTTTGGTGTGGCTAGATGCAAGAGTATGTGGTCTAGCAAATGCTTTGGTGACGAGATGAGAGTCAACAGAGTCTGGAATGACCATGGAGAAGAGTCCAGTAGTCCAGATATCGGCTCCATGGAAGTCTGAACCCCGGACATAATAAAGGCACCCATAATGCCCCATGGGGAGGGAAGACACGGCGGAGTGTAGTTGATGATACGAGTACAGCACCTGTCGCAGGGAGCAGATGATGGGCGCATAGCATGACGCCTACAGGGGCAGTTGTTAAGCGGCACACACCGCTTGGCTGTCAATGGCGAGGTTTGCTGGGCGGGCTGGACCAAAGCGGCTTAACAGCAGGAGGTACTGTGCGACTTAGTAACGTGTTGTTGAGGAAAGTCTCGCTGAGAGTGGAGTGACTCCAGAGTTCTTCCATCAATCGCAGCGGACGCGGCTGTGGCCGACTGGGCCCGAAAAAAGACATGCACGAAGTCGATCCATGATGGATCACAATCCAAGGGTCCTCCTCATCCTCTGGCCGCGGTCGACGTTCCCCGTTTTCTGGGTAGCCGGGATAGCGCACAAGGCATCTCTGGGTCTTTTCCTTTTCCCTGGCAGGGTCTGGCAAAACCGGCGCGCCGGATTTAGTGGTGGCCCACCGTCGAGGCTCGCCATTCGGGCCGTTCGATGGTGCCCTGAGCAAGCGTCCAAATCAAGTCTGCGAAGGCCTCAGTCGCGGGTCCCCACTGAGGGTCCACCCCTCCGCAAAGTTCCCCCATACCAGCACCGCAGCTCTGGTGGATGGAGAAGGAGACATGCTCGCCTCCACGACAATCCCCGCCCCCGGAATCCCAAGAGCCCCCCAGGTGCTTGGGACAATTTCGCCGGGAACACGAGGTGAATTGGACTGCCCCAGCATGAGCGAGTCGTCCTCTGCAACCTGTGACGTCGAGGACATGCGCTCAAATTTTGGAGCTGACAGGTTCTGGGTGTCACCCGGCTGCAACGGATGCTGCGTTACCGTCGCGCAATCCGACGTTGCGATCGCCAGTATTCGGCAGCCCAGACCGGCCAATGCTTATCGCCCAGACTGCGGCAGCGGCCGGAGACGGAGTGTTTTGGTCGAGTCCAGACAACGATACCAAGAAATGTAGGGCCAGAGGCAGATACGCAGGATGTGGTGCCACCCGGGAGAGATCTCAGGGATCATGTGTCGGATCAGCCATTACCAAGGCGGCATCTTTTATTCCATCCCTTGCAGTGCTGGTGCTGGTGCTGGTGCTGGTGCTGCTGGTCGAGATGGTCGAGATGGTCGAGATGGTCTTCTTTTCGCCTGGGTTGTGCTCTCGGGTGGGCCCAAATTGTGGTCTCATGGGAACCACAAGCCCCAAAGCCGCTTGCGTCTAGGAAGGTAGGCGCTTGGCGTGTGGCCTTACCGAAGCCAAGCTCAGTTGACAGAATTGGCACAGGGGATCTCCTCATGGGTCTTGTCGTGAGCTCGCCACCATCGGGCGGTTTGCCGAGACCTCCCACCTGGCCCAGCCTCTGGGTGGAGGGTTAGGGTATCTGCCCTGTTTTCCACCACGGTCCAGTCTGCAACTGCAGCCACGTTACCTAGGGTCAAGGAACAGCCACGCACACACCAAAGGTCCACATTCAAGCGACGATGAATCCCGTGCCATCATGCCACCTAGATATTTGAGAACAATTTCCCACCAAGGAACTGATTTCAGACGGACCTGACGTCACATCCTGCCTCGCAAGATGGGTCCGCGGCGTACCGCGGCTGGTGAGCAGGTGGGTGCTGTCGCGCGGACCACACTACTGTCGGCAGCCGACTGTGACTTTATCAAGGAATTGCAGCATTCCCTGTCAGCAGAAGCGGCAAACGGCCGAGGCTGTGGGGGGCTCCTCACGGCCATACTTCATCACTTGGAGCATTTCAGGGAACACATCCATGCTGACGGTGCTGGGGGAACTGAACATGCTGTGAATGTCTGGGGTCCAGTCATAGCCGAGGCACATACATCGCGTGGGAAGACCCAAGTCACCATCACTGGTCCAGGTCCTGAGGATCGCTTTCATGTACCCGTCAGCGGTCCTGAGGATGCCTCGCACACGGTAAGCCTGTGGATCACGCCCAGTTGGTTGCTACACTCAGATTGGAATTCTCTAATGGCAGGTTTCCCAGGTTGCATTTGTTGCCGGAGTGGATGCTGCAGTAAGTGGTTACCGCTCATGGAAACTTCCGCATAATCACACTTACGATCCAGTGTCGGCCTATCAAAGACATGCACAATCACTGCACGGTAGTCTTTCAGAAACGCCAGGCGCTTGAGGCAGGACAGAGTCGTCTCAAGTCAGTCTCCTCAGCGTTTCTACATATCTTTAAGTCTTGCTTCGCAACGAAGCTGACGGGATTGTAGGCAGCCCGCCGAATCGACCGTGGACCAACACATCAGACTTCTTCGCCAGTATAACAAAGTCAAAGATGTTGGCCAACAACTCATTGGTCTGAATGCCGACAATAGCGGTGTCCCCGTCGGGTCACTCTACGCCGACGAACTCTATGGAGTGGGACCCAAGGATTAGATCATCAGGTCTTGCAATCTCTGTGCCAAAATGGTTGGCTTGAGATAGTCGCCGAGTCTTATCGCTCACCTTACAAGGCTATCCTTCTCGTCTTCACGCCGCTGGAGAGGCCGAGAATCCTCTCCGCCGCCTTCTCCGCGACTGATAGGATCGCACCTGTTGGATTCGCCGTGACCATCCCGGGCATGATACTTGCGTCTACCACAAAAAGGTTGTCGGTTCCGTATACTCGTGTGTCAGCGTCGACAACAGCCTGTCCCTGAGTGTCGGCTCCCATTCTTGCCGTGCCCATGAGATGGATTCCACGGCGTGCTGTGATGCTGATGGCAACCTGAATGAATATCAATTAGCTAAACCCCCCATACATCATCTCCCGAAAATCCTCAACCATAGCGACTTCGACCACGAGAGCGGATCACTTTCAGCAGGCGGGGCCTCACTCACGCTGTTGACATATGCCATGACAGTCTGGTTGGTAGCTGGCTTCACCAGGCTGATCTCCGGATTCGCCTTCAGGGCAGCTATCATGCGTTCGCCTGACATTACACAGGCTTTTTTATCGTCGTCCGTCCGGAAGTACGGAATCTCCGCATACGAAATCGTCAACTGAGAGGCGCTTGATGTCAGCTCGCGACCAAGGAATACATGCTATCCTGGTCGATAATGAAGAGGCCAATTTCTCACATTCGGGTCTATGGCCAGACGACCAACAGAGGAAGAGCCGCGCCCCACAAATTGTGACAATGTTAAGACATTATAAGGAGGTCCAGGATTCTGAATTCGTGTTGTCCATTGAATCTGCCTCGGCTTGCCATCCGAGAATTGCGACCCGTCGAGAGCTTCCCATGCCACTGTTGACTGTTAGAAGAAAGCCTGTCTGGTTGGTGTCGGCCATGGACAGGATGAACTACTCACTCGGGCCATGGTTGTTGGGCGGACCCGCTAGCATTCCACTGCGGTCCTGAAGATACTGCTCGACATCAGTCTGCACAGGGTTGGCCCATAGTTCATTTGACCAGTCGTAGTTCTTGACAGAAGGGTGTGAGATCTGGAAGTCGGTAACCTGATGGTCTTTGAGATTCTCCCCAACCGGCAGCCGAAGCCATTGGGTCTTGTCAATGAAAGTCGACCCATCAGATTCTGAGTTGGCCACAACCTGCAGCTGCTCATCAGGGCCTATGCCACTACGGAACAGGATCTTCGGGGACCCAAAATACCCAGCGGAGAGGATGACACGCCCCGTGTTGGCAGTGACGTTGACAACGCCGGCTCCACGTGAATTCGACTCCAACTCCACGCCTGTAATCCGGCTGCCCTGGCGGACCACACGTCGCACACTAGTATCTGTCCACAAAGCGAAGTTAGGCCTTGACCTAGCGGTCTCCAGGTACGTGTCCACGGGCCCATTGCGGAACCCATACTTGTAGTGGTAATTCGCGTAGCTAAAGGTTCCGTTTTTCTCGTCCGGGACCTCGTTCGCCGTCACATTCTTCCAGCCAGCTGCCGCAAGCGCAGCAGACACGACGTTGTATCCTTCAGGGCTGTATAAGACTCCATCCGGTGACGGGCGATCCGTAGCGGGCATGCGCGAGAACGCACGATCAATAGCAGCCTGCATGTCCGCGGACTTCCACCCGTCCGGGTATCCGTTCTCATCAAAGTCTTCCGCGGGCGGACGCCACCACAGGGCCGAGTTCACAGCCGTCGAGCCGCCAAGGACGCATCCCGCCGGGTTATCGGCCTGGTCGCTGCAAACAATATTATCCATACTCGACCAAAAGTACTGCGCTAATCCGGGGACATCGAAACGGGTCAGGTTGGTGCCATTCAGCCACCCTGGGCGCCAGTTGTCAAAGGGCAGAGCGGCAGTCCCCACGTTGGGTATCCATCGCCCTGATGTTGGCGGGCCTCGCTCGATCAGCAGGACGGTGTGCCCAGCTTCGGACAGCCTGTCGGCGACGACTAGTCCTGCCGCGCCTCCGCCGACAACTATATAGTCATAGGACTCATTGCCAGGCTGTGCATTTGAATTTGCAAGATGCTGCGCCAAGACGCCGTTGACTTTGCCCAAGGTCAGTATTCATCAATCCCGCGAAATCGAGTTGTAGAGACTTACAGAGACATAGCAGTGTAAACAGCAACATCATCCTGTCATCTGCACACTTGCAATCGCATGCGTAGAATGAAATAGGTATTGTATCTACAACTATGGGCGTGAACACAACCTTTTTCACCTATAGCCCCTGTAACTAGCGTCGAGTTTTATACCCTCAGCATTGTATCGGCTAAAGTTTGAGAGCCAAGCTGGGCAGAACTCTAAACAATCGAACCGCATGAAATTGCCCACAACCGAAAGCTTATTAACAGGGAGAGTTGACTACCCCTCTCAGGGGCTCGAGATTGCAGGTCTATATCAAGCATTTCCAAGCATAACAACCGATTCATCCCTACATGTCTGAATTGAACCGCCCTATCGTTGGCTATCTGGCTACGCCTTTCAGTTGGCAACATTTCGACCATAGTAATCGGGTGGCCCAACGGTTCCCGCGGTTTGAGAGGCTGGACAATATGCTCTCACAATCGATGAATCTTTCTGACAATCTGCACCACATCAACGTGGGCAGCTATACACATCAAAGCGCGAAATTCAACGGCGCTGGATTTTGTAAGATCATCATTAGTCAAAAGATGTCTCTCACTCATACCCTGAGAAAAGGCGACATGTAGGTCGATGTCAAGCCTCGAATGATGGAATATGAGTTTCGTTCAGGAACCTCACCGACCGAGCCCTTGGAAAAGAACCTCATGCTCACGGCTAGGTAGATAGGCCAAATATTCAATCAACCTTGGAAGCTGACAGGGGAGTTTTCTGGATGGTAGGTCGATAGTAAGTAAACAGGTAGAAGTCGTCGCAACTTGAGCGCTCAGTTGTGACGACAGCATCCGTCAGCGCCGGGGAGTCACTTCTGTATCGATCTGCAAGTTGGCGACGAAGCTCTCTTCACTCTATTCTCGGCTCAGTGGTTTCATTCTTCATCCGTATACGTCCCGAAGGCGTACGGTCCCTTTACACAATTCCAAACGCCGAAAGACCCACCGTTAAAAAAATACAATGCCAATAACAGCGTAGAATACTGGGCACGTGGTCTCGGCCTCGTGCCGCACAGACAAGGTTGGGAAACATCGCTCCCGACGGCGCCGTTGATCGTCGACACTGGACGAGTTTTGAATCCGCTATGTTTGCATGGCTGGCGGTGCTAAAATTCCTGTAGACCACCAGAAGAATTGTCAAGTTCTAGAGGGAGGGAAAGGCAGTTCACACGGGTTGAGTTGCAGACTGGCCGTTGCCCGCATCTGATCGCGACACAGGATGTGCTGGATGCGGTCGTCAAGTTCACATCGCGCTGAGGATGGCTTTGGAGGACGAACCTGAAGAGAGGAATGATTCGGAAGCGATTTTGACGAGGGAAACTTGCTAGACTCGAACAAGTGAGCCGCTCCTGGTTTATATTGTCACTCGCTTTCGCTAATATGCTGTGTACCGCTGTCAATTCTGGCAGCCCTGGACTCCAAGGTATTGTCTTGAGAGAAGTAAATAATAGCGGAAGATATAATATTGGATTTATGGAATGTAAACTACGTGAGTTGATATAAAAGCCCTGGCTTATCCCGTTGCATTGCTGGTACAAGTCCACGGCTTCGAGGCCGACGCGGTGGCGATTGACTGAATTGAGACCCAGAGACCCAAAACGCAAAGTAAAAAGCCCACTAATAGGAGGAGCGAGCTCCCAGCGAAGCGGATGATTTGCCTGCGGCACGAAAACCAGTTTCCATGATGCATCCACAGCCAGAAGATTCCAGGTAGCCCAAAACAGAACCAGCTGGCAAACGCCGCGGCCACAATCCCCAGGAGATCATTGAACACAGGGATAGACTGAGAGATCACCATCCCTAAGGCCCAGATAGCCAGGGTGATGACGAGCCAGGCGACGGTTGAGAGCTTGGTTCTCCTCACGGCGTGCTTTGTATGGCCGAAGATACGCATAAATACATACTGAGACGCGACGTGAGTGTAGATGACGGCTGCGATTGCAATCGTGGGGATGGCGATGCCCCAAATGACTTTGCGGACCGTGGCGCTCCCAGCTGCAGAGAGAGCAGGCGACGGTACGTCGGGCCCAACGTAGACATAGATTATGACGGCAGAAATAATGTAAATGGTGGTGTCAGTGATCTGCAGGAACGCCAATGCCTTCGGCCAGTCATCAGGGTTCTTGAACTCGGCAATAACACTGAAAAATATAGCATGGCTGGCTGTTGGACAAAATCGGATTAGAGCTGTTGTAATGGGCCTGGGATGTCTATGCAATGGATCACTCACAGAAAGCACTTGAGATGTTGGTCACAGCAAGGAAAGCTGGAGCAAAGCCGAGGGACTTGAACACGTCGATAGAAGCGCTCCCGATAGGTTTCTCAATTCCAACATCAATGACGGTGATGAGCACAGCGACCAGAATGGAAATGCAAGCTTTGTAGTTGTTAGTATTGAAGACAGATGTGTAGTTGGACCAATATTGGGCCGATCCGCCAGAACTTACATGCCGCAGACATCCAGCTGGTGTACTTTAAAGTCCTAGGGATATTGAATAACCAGAAAACCAACATCCCAATTGCTGCCCATGCCTAGTAATGTGTGTCAGTGTTTTGGTGCGTGACTTCAAAGGATGCGTTCTGGGACGTTCCAACACATGAAAGAGTTTCTGTGAGAAAAAAGTTACGAACCACAGTGCAGACGGTGCTGTTTGTGAGGGTGTTCATGCAAATTGTCCACATCAGGATGTGGCCGCCGAGGAGGAAGATCTGCAGAACAGTCTGGGCCCAGCCAAACACTTCCCTGAAGACTCCGCCCATTCCAATCGATCTCCCAAGGAGTCCTACCGCATCTCCGAAATTCTGGACGAAGGGATACTGCTTGCGGAACTCGGCAAGCAGGAGGCCAGAGTATGTCGCCAGCGCGCTAACGACGCACAGCAGGATAATACCAGGCACTAGGCCAACCGTTGCCAGAACTGAGGGAAGAGACAGAATGCCCAGAGAAACGGTCTCTGCTACCAACAGAATGCCTCCTTGGCTAGAAAAGAGTCAGTTTTCTCCATCAAATCAACATGGAAGAGGCGGCTGAGCTACTCACAGCCAGTGAAGAGTCTTAAAGTCGATTAAGTCCCCTTCGACGCTCCCGAGAACGCCGCCGGCATTGCTTGATGCGCAAGACGCAGGCTGTTGTTGGTCGTCGACGGGGACGTCATCCTTGGGTCCAACTGGTTGCTCGAGCGTTGTCTGGTTCTCAGGGTCTGCTGGCGCAGTTGTCGCTTCTGCTTTGCTTCGCATGTTGGGCAGCCGTAGAGGATCTCGAGTGAGGTGTCGGTCCGAGCCGACTGACGTGCTCCGGAATTTCTGAGCCGGACTACACTAGATCACGATCTCTTCGAGCTCGAAACCAACAAAGAAAGCGAGGGAATGGTGGGACCCGGATTTTGCTTCGGTGGAGCGTCCGGAGAAGACAGGTCAAATGGCTGGCGTGCAGTTGCCGGTTGGAGCGGTGGAGAACGGAGCCAGGCTCTTGAATGCAGCGATGAAGTTAAGCTTGACGGCCCCGGATTCTTGATTGACAGGGGAACGTCCTCGGAGGTATGTAGTTTGAAGGAAAGGACAGGGCGGGTTGAAAAGGGAGCAATGTTCCCCAGTCTCCCACAGACCAAAGCCGAGACTCTTGAGGTCACTTCCACAATTGACTCACACGCGACAGGGTCGCCCGCGCCACCTGACCGTGGGTCGAGTAGAAACCATCGTTAGAGCCAGTTTTCCTGACACGGTCGACGTCGAATAGTGCTACCTGTCCTGTAGAGCCTCCGTTCGGGCCTGGGACGGCCGAAGAAAATTCAGCGGTTCTCGTTACGTCTTGCTATCCACTTTTGGCCCGCTCGGAGGCTTGGGCCCCTTTCCGGGCTCTGGAGCTGTGACCTCGGCTGAGTAAAATCCAGCCCCTCGAGGCTTCCCCACTTGTAGTGGACAGGATAGATGTCAGAGCGTAGAGTTTGATTTATATGTCAAGTTGATCAGGGGCACACATGTCAGAAATTGTGCGGTGATTGAAACTGACGAGATGCTGGTTGTGCTCGAGGACACGAGCCGTGACTAAGGAGCCGCCGGGTGCTTGCGAACAAAGCCCGTCCGGTGCCGGGTCTTCGGTTCTTGGCGGAGGTGCCAAGTGTACCAAAGCCCTGCCCAGGTGCCATTGTGTTGAAACTGGATGTATAGAGGCAGATCTTCTCGCCCTGTTACTTGCGAATTGCCGGCTAGGCAGACCGGCAAGTGGCGAACGATATTAGCTCTCGAAGAACCTGTCACTTTTCGTTGCGCTCGGACGGGTATCCAAAGAGTTGAACAGCGCTCGAGAAGGGACCACGTCTCATTGGATACGATGTAAACAACGTCTCGCAACCTCTCAGCCTTGTGTCAAACGTTACTGAAGCGCTTTACAAGATTACATACTTCATTGTGACACTCTGTGGTCAAGTCAAGACGCGAAAGGCCACTGATGACGGAGCTGTGACCCCACGTTATCTGCATTTTAATGTTTCCTTGGACTTCAGAGACCACTAGCAAGGCTCTTGCTTAGCACCGTTTCTCGTAAGCTTTGCGAGAGGCATACCATGATAAGTCCGACGAGCAAATTTGGTATAAGTGGTTTGGTCCTTAATCCGTGTACATCCTAGGGTGTGTGCGATGCCTTCATGCAGCGGCAAACGCTCAAAGACATATTCCATAATAACTACATTGATACTTCTTCGAGGACATTGAAGCTGGCCCAACAGTGAAGTGTTAATGAGCAGTTTCTGGTGCCCACTTCTAAGTATGCTGTAGAAGAAATCACTTAACACGACAATGGCTTCGGCTACCTTGTGTTTTTTTGTTCAACTGTATAACTGTCTATTTGTTATCTTCTCGGCCTTTAGACTACCTACTAGCTTATACCTTGTCTATAAAGTTAGTAATTACTTAGTATATACCCTAGTGTTTCTCTGTATAAGGGATCTTTAGCTTCCCCTATAGTGCCCCCTCTTCTACTATATTCCTTATATACTATATATCTTTAGAGAAATCTTCTATAATAAAGTAGTATACCTATAGGAGAAGGTCTTAGTTTTTAGTTACCCTTATATCTACTTTATATATATTATACTTATTATATATATTATAAATAGTCTTAGTTTAGCTTTCTAGGGAGGTTTTTATTATTTTTATAAAGTTATATAGGAAGGCTTCCTTAAATAGGTTATCTATAGTAGTATAACTATTTAGTTAGCTATATACTTAGAATAGGGATTATAGTGTTTACTTACCTAGCTAGAGGTCTTATAAGGCTATTAAGTATTATTAATAGAGAGAAGAGTTAAGTTTCTTAGCTAGGTCTCTCTTTTTAGGATTATTATACCTTCTTATAGGTATTATCTTAAGACTATTATTGTGATGGTACGGGCTTATAACTACTGGATTTCTAAGGTGGGGGACTTGGAAATTGTGGTCTTTTAGCCTAGCGGTATATGCTGCTAGAGACTAAAGTCGGCTTTGCGTAGTAGTTAGAGACTAACCCGTCTTAATTTCCAAGTCATAGGGTGTAGGTTTGAGCCCCTATGTTTGAAAATCTCTTTAGGGCCTAGTTGGCTTTTATAGGTGGGTAATGCTACTGACTGTGGGGTAAAAACCGTTTGCCTTGGTTAGGCAGCTTAATTAAGTTATATAGGTAACCTGTACCGTTGAGATTTTCAGGCCTCCTATTTACTGTGTACCGATTTAGCGTGGTGCTGTCTAGGCTTGTATAACTAGCCCCTAACTACCTTACGAATAGAAGCTTAAGAAGGCCTTAGGGGGGGAATGTGATGGTATGGGCTTATAACTGCTGGATTTCCAAGGTGGGGGACTTGGAAATTGTGGTCTTTTGGCCTAGTGGTATACGCTGCTAGAGACTAAAGTCGGCTCTGCGTAGCAGTCAGAGACTAACCTGTCTTAATTATAGTCTTACTATATAACTACTTTACTATATAACTACTTTACTAGCTTTCTAGTTAATAGTATTATTAGAAGTAATACTTCTTAGCTTTATCTATATAGTATAAGGCTAAGGCTATATACTTATAAACTATATTAATATTTTATTATAATTAGTATTGTTTTTTTTTAAGTGCTAGGTCTTAAGCGCTTACTACTATATAAAGGTACTATGTATATTTTATATGTATTGGGGATTGGAAACGTAACCGCTAACACGACGATGGCTAGCATACACTTGAACACCTATGTCTTCCAAAAAAAGGGATGTCCACTATGGGTGGAGGATGCCTTGAGACGGAGGTTTGCTCCTAGGTAAATGGAAATTCTCCAATGCGATTTTGTCAATGGAATTTCGAATCCCCGGGTTTATGTATGAAAGTAAGTATAATGATATGATGTTGAGACCCAACACCCCAGTGACATCCTGCGTGCTTATTCTCGTCCTCTTAATGCTTTCCCTTGCTAGGGTTGACTAAGTTGTGTATTATCTGTATGGCTTGGCATAGTATCCATGGTCTAATGATACCTGGGTCACTATCACTAGTTGACCCACAAGATCACGGGTCTTGCTTACAATCCAATATTCTGTGTGATGAAATCCAAGATCTTACCATATGTGAAGGGATGGGAGTATTCCAAGTTCAGTCCATGACCAGCCTCTCCGACGACCACGGCCTCAAATTTACTGGTTGAGGGAAACAGAGGCTTGCTCTTCTCCAACAAGTTCGGAAGCGAAGAGCCCGTCGAAAGGCAATCTCCTCCACAGAATGGGACATCTCGGCCTGCAGCTTGTCAGTCTCCCTCGACTGCAGCTGATGTTTCACCACCAGGTCGTCAAACTCACCTCCAGTAATAATCAAGACAGGGCCCTTCAAAGGATTCGGGTTCGCCGTTGCACCCGCAAGAGTCAAAAGCTCTCCAATGGTTACAGGCTTGCCTGAAGTGACAGCCAAATCCAGCAGCGCGGGATCGAAGCTCCCCGGGGCGAAAAAGTCTATCTGCACACCAGAGGGGCTGCCATTGGCGAGGTACCCATCCGGATAGTTTATGAAAGGCAACAAACCGTTTGCTGTGACAAAATTGCCTCCGAGGGCAAAATATGGGTTATATTGGGCGACCTGGCTGAACCCGGTAAGGATGAGGCCATCGCTGGCTCCGGGGTGGAGGACTTCCAGAGAATAGCTCTGGATACTACCGAACGAGTGTCCGACATGAACTACCTTGTCGAACCCGCAGCTGATGCCCTCGATGGATCCCTTGCGCAGCTGCTGCGTCAGAGTGTACAATGCCGCGATCTCAAGCGAGGATTGGATTTCGTTGACAGGTTCACCGTGGTCGGACTGGGCAATTCCCAGCCGATCCCATGCGAATGTGCTGTAGCCATAATCGTCGTTGGCCACCGCTGCATAGCTGTAGTTGTAGTTGTAGATGGAGAGATCCCAATATGTCCGGTCGAATCCGATTCCGTGAGTGAGTAATTGGACAGTTTCAGATGGCCCTGCGTCAGGCTCGCAGTATGTAGCCGCCACGGTGTAAGTTTTCTCAATGGTTGCATACTAGCGGCGGTTAGAATATGGGGTAGGCACTGCCATGTCAAGAATGGAGGACTCACGCCTGTGAGAACTTCGTTCGTGAGGTTATGCCCTTGGCGGGTTAAATCAAGGACAAAGTTGGTCACTTCGATATCATTTGTTGGCGCCGTCCGGTTGAATACCGCATTTCTGGAGACAACGGGTACCTCGACAGATAGATCGGTGCACTTCCGAGCAGATGATAGGCTGGCTAGGGCGAGAAGAGCCCACGAAGGGGACGAAGGCGTGAACAACATATCGATAAGCTTGGTACCTGGGTATGTGCGATCAAGTCCAGCGAAAAATGTTATATGAAGCCGTTTATGCACAGAGATGCTCAGAGCTTATTGATCTCGACGTAGTGGACTGAGGCCCATGGCACCTCTCAGGCTCTTTATACACTTGGTGACAGGGGAAAGCGCGCATCATCATTACAGAGGTTCTCTTACTCAGGTATGAACGTGTACCTCCACAGGTCCCATCACACTTTGATCGGTGACTAGCACGTCTCTAGACCAGCTTTTGGTTACATCCATGTACCCGAGCACAGACGGTGAATAATACCGACCGATCAAATGTGGTCCCTAACGCCAAGCCAATAAGATGAGCCTGGCGGATGCAAAGCGCGGTGGGACAACTGGTTGCTTACGGATGTACGATGTGAGTATTTTGGGGCACTCCATCCTTGGGATGCATTAGATTGCGTGGGCGGCCGACAGTGCGTATCTGCGTTTTTGTGCGCGAGTGAATTCCAAATATGTACAGGACGCGAGCTCGAAGGGCATGGGTGCAGTCGGCACGGCAGAGCAAAGGAAAAATGATATCAAGGCCGTGTGATTAGCTCTGCACTCACGGCAGTTCCCTGTGTCTTCACCGTATTGAAATGTTGCGCTCCGGCTCATCCGCGGCTGAGTCTCCATTAGATGGGGACCGGCGCAGGACTAAACCGCTTGTGTACTTTCAAATGGCGATCGCCTCACTTTCCAAGGATGGAAAACCACTCACACTGGGGACAAGGAAAACCCTGGTAATCGCGTGAACTGAAGCTCGGGCCATTCCAGTACGCCAATTAACCTTGGAAATACCACACCAAAAGGATTTCAAGTACTTCCTCCACGTGTCGCTGAAACTGCATGCATATGTGGTCAGCTGACTGCGTACATGCCGGTGTGTATGTGTGCGTATGTGTTTAGTCAGTGGATGTATGACCTGGCAGAAATGCAAGCCCGCGCCCAGATGGCCAGGCCAGCACTGTTTGCATCGAGCTCATTGGTCTTATCCATGCTAACATGGATAGATCAGCGGGGAACAGCGGTATTAAGTTATCTCATGATGAACGCCATTTTATGTTATTAGAAATAGATAGAATCCGGCTGTGGACGTGGTTTATGTCCCACCTCTAGCGAAACGCCACAATTTTATCCTACTGCAAGTGGTCCAGAGTGCGGCGACCCTCGAAGTCGTAAACGCGTAAGGTATTACCCTGATGGGTTTCATATTTGATGCCTGTGGTCAAAATCGATCTTGAACAGTTATTGACTATTAGTTTCGTCTACCACTAATGTCGATTTTAAGTTCGCGAGGCATTCCTCCTGCAAAAATGTTCCTGAATATCCATTACCATCCATGTACGACCAGTACGACCAAATTACTTTAAAGCGCAGATAGAGTCCCTGGCATGATTACGATCCACCGGTACAAAGTGTTCCACCTCCCATCATCCAAGCTATCTCGAAGTCATTTATCCCGGATCCAGTCTCACCATTCTTCAAGTATTTGGTGTGTCAAACACTAACCACTTCTCTTTCCACGCATGTATTTTGAAATAGATCATTTGTAAATTGGGTACGAAGGAAGTAACGCTGATTTACATCAGACTACGAAGTTTTGAATGATCGTGCGACTCGGCGGCACCCGGGCAGCCTTACCCCCAACCTCCTCATTACATTCCTGTCAGGATATGATCCTGGGTATCATTGCACTACCAATTCCCACTCGACATCTTGGACTGAACTTCACTCACTTTCAATTCACATCCATCCTCGAGGAGACCCCGCCCCCTTCCCAACAAAACCATGTGCCTTACCAATTGGCAAGAACGGCGGCGCCACCAAATAGGGCAGCAGCTCCGACGGCGGCAGTCTGCATGGGGACACCAGCCTCAGCGGGCCCGCTGGAAGTGGCAGTCGCACCGGCACCACCAGTGGGGGCGGAGCCAGTCGCAGTGATACCGGAGGTGAAGGGTGTGTCAGATGCGCTGCTGGCGCCAGTGAAAGCCGGCTGCTGGGCAGAGGCGGTAACGTCAGGGCGTGCAGTGGAGTTGGCGGGGTTCAGGACGTTGTCGATGACGTGGACGACACCGTTGGACACGAGCACATCGGCGACCTGGACCTCGGCCGAATTGACGAAGACGTCGCCGTCGTCGATAGTGATAGTGACCTGCTCGCCGTTAACGGTCCCAAGCTGAGCGCCACTGGTAAGCGAGGAGCTGTAGCCAACGGTCCCCTGGACAACGTGGTAGGTGAGGATACTGGACAGCTGCTCGGTTGACAGGTTGGCAGCGAGGTTCTGAATGGCAGCAAACGCGCTGTTCGAGGGCGCGAAGATGGTGACGTCCTGAAGAGTATCGACGGTGTTGACAAGGTCGGCCGTGGTCAGAGCGCCAGCAAGTGCGGTGAGGTTGGCGGCCAGGGCGGTTGCGCTGTCGTTCACGGGAATGGTGAGCACCGAGTCAATGACATGGACAATTCCTCCAGTGAAAGTAACGTCGGCAGTGGCAACACGGCTCTGTCGCAGCAGACCGCTGGTGAACACGACGCTGTCGTCCTCAGTTTCAGCCTTGACTACCTGGCCGCCGGTGACATTGGTATAGGTCGAGTTGGTCAGCAAGGTCTTGGGGAATGACGGCGTATCCTGGATGTCGGTCGACCTAATCGTGCCGTTGAGAACATGGTAGGTCAAGACTAGTCTTTGGTCAGCGGAGTCTCCGGTAAAGAAGGCGCACTCGTGTGCGCGTGGGGAGAAAGATTTTGTACTCACTGGCAGGGACCAGACCCGGGTCAGCGGAGACCATAGCCGTCACGGAGGAATCATTTAGGAGCGCCGAGAGTGCAGCGTTGTTTGGTGCCAGCACAGTAATGTTGGAGAGTCCACCCAATGTTTGAGCGAGGTCGGGATACTGGCTGAGCAGCGTTCCGAGCTGGGAAAGATCCGGGGTTTGGCTAATGAGATCAGTCAAAGACTGACCGTAGACGGCGCCAGCGAGGCTGAGAGCGATGAGCTGCTTGAGTTGCATGGTGGACGCGTTTCCCGTTGATATTGAAATCGGTATTAAATTGGTCGTTGCTCGTCGGCGAGGTGCTTAGCGTGTTCTGTGTTGGGTTGAATGTTGGGCACATCAGGACAAGCCCTCCAAGAAAATGGAAGGGGACTGAAGGGGATATTTAAATCCGCTCCAGACATCGTACGGACAACGAGACACATGGTGGAAAGGAACATCTATGATGTGATCATACCAAGATATCCTTTCCATTTCAGCCTTGGCGACAACAAGGTCACTTGTGCGGCAACAGCAAAAGTTCGGAAACAGGCATGGCCCAGAGCGAATGCCGACTACTTGGCCGCCAGGATCAGCTCGATGGGGAGGGTGGGCGCAGTCTGTGAGTGGTCAATGGACGGGGCAACAAGGTCAATAGCTGTCGAGCAGCAGCGCCATGGACGACATCGAGCTGGTGTATGGCCTCATGACGCGGCCCGCCTCGTTTCTCGGTATGGCATAGCTCGGATCTTAGGCGTTTTACCTGAGCCACCTTCCAAGATCCCGGTGCTGACCGGCAGGCTTGGTATGCCTCCGGCCTTGCCAATATGGCTGATATTGGACATGCTTGGGCCATGTGATTCTAGTGTTTCGTCCGTGCCTCCTGAGGTTGATTGCCAATATCAAGAAAGCGTATTCCGGTGCTGTTGGCTTGCACCAGGACGTGTGAGACCCAAGAGGAGTGTAGCCATTCGGGCAACCGATGGCCAGCAGAACTACTGCGATGGGAACTCAGTGTCTCTCCTCTTTCATCATGTCCCGCCCCCGTCTCGCATTTCCAGACCCTTTGACCAAGGTGCGGGTGAGGACGGCAGTAGGCTGTGCCCTTCATGGTGTCCCACTTGAGGTAGTACCCATGCGTAATGGTCTTCTAGAAGCCCGTGCCGCAGTACTGGAGCTGGGACCCATGAACCAACTAGTGGATATGTGACTGAATCCTGAAACGGGGACAATTTTCCTCGTGTGCTCCTTGCTTGTGTGCTTTCTTGGAATTATTGCAGAAACAGGGTCTGGGCATCAACAGAAGGGCTACCCCAGCGTAGGCAGAAGCTTGAGAAAAAGGATCCAGTGTCCGAGAGAGTCCGACAGGCAACGATTCTGCCAGCATGCCGGTTCCCCGTTTGAATTTACACGTCAAATCCTCAAGGGCGTCAGGCCTTAGCTCGAATGCGCAGGGCCGGGAGGGCGAGTGGGCAGGTTCCCAAGTAACTCGGAAGTTGCTTCATTTCCGGATCCAGGCACAATCCGCCGGGAGAGTGTTGGTCCTACGTAACACTCGATGGTGAGGATGCATATTCCTCCATGTCGCATTGTGGCTCAGCGCGGGATTGTTGATGTTGGATATGTCGTGTGTGAAGGCTGGAGGCGCGCGACGACGAGATGCTGAGGAGTCGTGTCGTCAACGGGAATTAAGGTTGAGTTTAGTGCGTCCTTAGCGCCCCCCATGTCGTCTTCTCGTTGGCCAGAGCTGCTGTGGGTCCTCGGCTTGCACGGCCAACACGCCTGGCCTGCTGGCATGTTCAGGGTAACAGCGAGACCCTTGCTTTCCCCGCAACGCTTGGGACCCTGTCAGCCCAGGCACCCGGAATGATGACTTTTGGCCCGCATCGGATGGATCGCAGCGATCTCCTGTTTTACCACGACCTCACAAGCTACACAGTAGCCACTCTCCTTCCTGGGCAAGCTGCCCATCGTGCCTTGGCGTCGACTTGCAGCAGGCTTGGGCTGCCTGGCTGCCTCACTTTTGGGCTCCCGTGTCTTCCTTCTAGGCCGCCTTTGATCTCACTTGGCACTCTTGTTCCAGTCAAGGCGGTCACTTGTGTTTCCGGGTCTGATTGGGCCGGGCCAACTTGGCGGACTTCTCACTGTGCCGAGTTCCATGCCATTGTGACGCTTCGCAACCCGGGTACCGTTTCCCGTAGCCTCATGCCGTTCCCCGAAGGCTCAAATCAGTACGCGTATAGCCGAGGGGCTTCCCTGTCGCCCTTTTGACTTTGTCTATTCATTGACTACCACTTGTTGAATCCCAATAGCTCTTGTCTCAGGACTTCACTAGTCCACGTCTCGTCTGTATGCATTATTATTGCCAAATATGTACACACACTTGCTGTTGTGAAAGTGATATGGAAACACAACTCTTTTACGCAAAAGAAAACATACGACCGCAATCAACAAAAGCTAGACATCGGCAGGAGCCTGCATTTGAAGATAACAATTCAACTTGAACGTTGATGAGGTGGTCCCTCCAGAGACTGTATGACTTCTACGAAGGCACATGCTATAACATGCATCCTAAAGGATGGCGAGTAACTGCCCCCTGCCCTTCGTCTCACCACTAAAGCTTCTGTGTGTGTTTTTCCGGGGATAGGGGAAGATAGCTTGGAGTTGGAAAGGTGCTCCATGCACAAAGAGCACATCGTTACAGATGACTTGGAAAACTGAGTTGGAGTCTACAGCGAGCTTGTTCGCTATCCGGTCTTCGGCATCACAGACCATCACAGCTTGACAATACCGATGTCACCTATATTCCATCTTTTCACCGGTAATGGATTACACAACAGTTCCTCAACTTTTCCTATCAGTATCCGAGTAGCTATACACCTGTGGCACTCCTCAAGTTGTCTCACAAGTGCCAGGTGTGTCCTGGTCTTCGAACATGCCACCGCATCTCAGGCGCTTGATAGCTCGTTGATTGATTGATAGAGGCGACTGACAAGCATAATGGGACCTCAGAGTAGACTGAGAACATAGAAAGCTACTACACAAGCGCCATGCATGGCAACGACACCTCAAATGTTGCGTGGCCCAAGAGGAGTGGGCAAGAAAGGTGGAAGCTCTTTGGATTTCATGATCAATCGACTGATTGGTCGGTAATTGGGAAGACGTCTTCCTCAGGTTAGCTTCACGTGAACCATACTTGACACCGGACACTTAACACGAATCCATAGGACAGCCGACCATGGTGCCGTAGACGTCACCGGAGACACCACCCAGCTGGAGAGCGGCTCCAATGACGCCACCCAGCCCCTCTCCAGCAATCAGCCCCGCAGCGACTGCGAAGCAGTATCTCTCAAAGCTGGCCGGCTTCTTCTTCTGCCAGAAATGGCTCACGATGGCGCCCATAAGCGTCGCTGTGCTATAGTACGTCTGCGGGATGACGAAGGCAACGCCGATTGCCATCCAGTTGGGCAGCCACTGTCGATACTTCTCGCGTGTTCCAACCAAGAAGAAATTCTTGAGGATGACCTGGGCGATACAAACGCCGCCAAGCACAAGGGCGAAGATGCCGGAGCTGAGTGGAATAGGCACCCGAGGGTTTGTGACGGCCTCCGCAACAGCTTGCCAGGCGGTGACACTTGGGGCTACATTCTGTTAGAGCACGTACTGAGAAAAGGCCGACGCGACTTTTTGAGTCCATCGTTGGTGTATACAAGAGGTCAAACAAAAATAAATAAGCCTTAACGTACCAGAGAAAGGACAATGATCGTATTTATCGGGCTGTAATACACAGGGATACGCAGCCATGAAGAGAACGAAGATTCCTAGATTGAGTCTATTAGCAAAAGTCCACTTGCTGCGGATATTTGACTTCGAATTGTCAACTGGTGACATACCTGGAGCCAAGAACATAGCAACAACAGTCCCGAGACCCTGAGCCCAGAACTGCAGATTTGGCGGCGTCTTCAGAAGGAACCCCACACGGAAGTCACTGACCAGAGACTGAGACATGTCCGCAGCGCCAGAAGCAATACCACCGGCGACAAGGTTCGTGGCCTGGGCGGTCTTGATGCTGAGCCCTTGCCCGCTGGTGATGCCGCCGAACACGAGCTGAGATGCCTTTGCACTGGCCGTGAGCGGGGCGATATCGGTGACGCCAGCCCCGTGAATGCTGAGGAATGCGAAGATTATTGCAAGAAGACTGGCCAGGATACTAAGGCCTGCGTTGATGCCGAATTGGAAATCGCCGATTATGCACGTCATTACCACGACGACGATGGTACCAACCATCCAAACCCACGTGCTGACCTGCTGCTCCGGCATGGCGAAGTCCTCGACCAACCCGCGCTCGTCATCCTTGGAGCGCGACTGTCGTTCGAGAAAAGGGACCCCGCGGCCCTGGCGTCGATTGGCGATGAGCTCGTTCACAGTCCCGGCGGCCGAAGCCCATGCATATTTGGCGCCGTAGTAGAGAACTTTCCAGTGCACCAGGAATTCGGCCATGCTGTAGGCGACGAGCACCATAACACCAGGCCATAGGAACCAGTACCGTGGTGAGGGGATATAATCGGGATCATTCATGCCGGACATGGAGTAGAACGAGACGTACCCGCCCCACTTTGGATCCTCCTCGTCGTAAGCCTTGCCAATACAGATGCCATAGTGGACGAGAATCGGGCCCATGAAGCCCCAGGCGAAGAAAGTGCCGGAGAACATGCTGACTGAATGGTTGTCAGCAAAGGGTAGCTGTATCGTGACTATGATATTACTTTGGCAAAAATTACTTACTTGCTGTATTTAATCCGACGAGCATGCCGGACCCCAAGAACGCAGGTGTCCACTCGATCATCCAGCCCCAGTTCTCAATATTGATGGCCCAGTTGTTGTAGTTGCCCCAGATGTAAAACCAGGTGAAGACGTGCCAGTCATATAAGATGCCGATGGCGTAGTATGAGGTTACACGCTGAACAAGCGCAATACCAAATGCAAGACCGAGTGCTTTGATCTTTTTCATAGCTTCGGTGGCACCCGTACCGACAGCATGCATGGATCGGATGGCGACAGCCGTAGCGGTAGCTATGTGTCCGTACGGTTCAGTCATGAGAACGAATAGGGCACCACGGGACAAGGGGGTTGAGAAACTCACGCGACGGAAAGATCAACCGCAGCTCTCTCGACACATTGATAATGAAAAACTTTCGAAGCGGAACGGCGAAGAAGAGACCGAAGGTCGAGCAGACGAGGGTCAGCGTCAAAATACGGCGGAAGTCGTCCCGTGGGTCCTCAGACAGAAGACCTAAGCGGTACATTGCAGGAAGGGCAGCGACAAATAGCCCGGTCATACCGCCCGCACCTGTTGCGGCAGCTTGTATGATACTGTTCTCCTGGGGGCCGAACTGCTCGAGCCCAAGAAAAGGGACGCCTGGTGCAATCTTCTGCAGGATCTTGATAGCGCCAAAGCCGAAGACGGCGCCCATCATTGAGGCGCCGAACGTGAAGCCCGTCTTGAGACCTAGAGAGGGCAGTCAGATGCGTCGTCTGTATCTTGCACTGGAAATGAGCGAGGCCTTACCCAAGTACACGTTGGAGGCATTGACCAGCGATCCGAGCACGATACCGACGACGAGAGCCCGTATGGTCAGGGGCATGGGCTCTTCTGGGACGCCTTCGAGCGGCGGCAGTGGCGAGAACAGGTCCACTGTCACATCCTCTCGCGGCAAAATGTCGGCCTTCTCCGGGTTCTCGATCGAGTCCCGGATCGGGACGCCGACGGCCTCTGGGTTCGGCATTGTCTTCTCCAACTCAGCCATATTGAAAGATGGCGGAACGGGTAGTAGGTACAAAGTGGTATCGCAGCCTTGGAGAGAGGCAGAGAACGTCGCCGCGGGAGGACACGAAGGTCTCGCGGCTCGTCTATCGGCGCACCAGGCTCTATTAAATATGCAGGCGCCTCTCTAGGTCTACCTTGGCGTGGCCGACAGTCTGCTCAGTAGACAATCTCCTCTTAGATACTATCGATCATAGTCGGGACCTTCCTTAGGAGGCTGGTCGCCCCCCTAACCTCGCACATAGTGAGCCAAGAAGACTCATGATTCGGGGACCGAACCCCTCGCGATATGTGCCAGATATTCCTTCTGCGCGCCTCCTAGCTTGGCGAACCACCCACCCCCAGTGGACTATTGCATGGTTGGGGAAAGTCGGTGGGTGTGAAGACTACTAGACCCAGGCATAAAATAGGACGGCCTACCTGTCGGGGAAGGAGACCTACATTTCAATTCGAGGAATCCTCACGTGGCACAGCATGCAGGTCGCAGCGTTGCAAAGCTCAGCCTTGGCTCAGCCAGCCTCAAGCATCAGACCTTTTCGAGGGTAGGGAGAGCAGGGTGGGTGGGAGACGGCGCCATTCGAGCCACTGGCTCTTGAGGAGTGCCAAGCCACCTGGTGGTGGCCGACCCAGCTGCGCGGTCAACCCTCCGCCGGTTGAAGACAGCGATGGTACCCAAGCACGGGGCTATCGTGAGCTTCATCTTCCAGATACTCGACCCGGAAGGTCATAAGCCTTGCCCAGACGTTGACCAGAACGCCTCTGGGGTTTCGGCGGGTTCTGGAATCCATGCCCAGGTGGCTTGGAATAACTATGGTTTCTAGTCAAAAGAGACCATCATGAACCGTAGCCTGAGGGGATTGGGCGATTAGGAGAATGTCACTGAGCATTAGCGAGGAGGCCCTGGTCACATGTTGTGAAAGGTCAGGTTGCCGAGACCGGCGAGGTCTTGATTCGACAGGTCCATATCAGCTTGGCAAGCCTGAGCGAATTGCCTAGCACTAGGGCCAGCTTGGCCGTCCAGTTGATACAACCTCATCTATTGAGGGGTGGCCACTCTGAAGATAATATTCTTAGTTCAAGGAAGACCCTGTCCCGGTAAATATTCTGCGATAGGACTGCACGACAATCCAACCGCCAGCGAACTGCCTCGGCAAAGAGCCACTCCAAATCCGAACCGTGACTAATTTGGTCTTTCCATCAACAGTTTGGCGATGAGAGAGTAGGCTGAACAATTGATCGAGATGTTGTTGTGCCACAAATTGAAAAACAGATCCTGAATCGTACAACGAGAGACACGGTCTTCGTGATTAAGCCGGGCGGCTCATCCAGGCGCTCGATCGTTTTTCCTATGTTTCCATGCTCACGTTACCCTCTTATGCGTGCTCCGAACGCCCTACTTTTGACCTGGCCCAAGTTTAAAACGCCTCGTGGCGGATTCCGCCGAGAATGTATGAAATGCTTGTGTTGAGCGACGCTGCTCAGTCCTGCTTTCCTGGACGACCATCTAGCCACTTGCTCATGTAGGGCCCATCTAGCCAGTACCCGAGCTTTTTGTAATAGCTCCTCACTCCCACGCCTGAAATAACACTGATTTTGTCGCTCCCATGCTCGTCTCTTGCTATCCTCTCCGCCTCCTCCATCAACAGGGTCCCGAAACCTTGGTGCTGAAATTTCTTGGGATCTCTGGCATGCACAGGTACTGCTGTTCCATAGACATGAAGCTCACGGACCAAACTTGTCTGCTGGCCGACGAGCTCCTCGCGGTAGGTGTACTTCTCCGTGCACTTTCGCAAGCGCAGCAATCCGACGAGGATGTCCTGTTTGGGGTCCTCGTAGGCGAGGAATGTCTCCCAGCCTCCATTTGCTGTGTAGTCTCTGCGAACGAGCTCGATCTGGTTGGGACGGATCTTGTTCTTGACTTCATTGACACCAACCTCGCGGGTCCGCACGTCACGACAAGTCGTGCCGAAGTCCTTCATGCGAGCCAGGGCCAGTTCGCGGAGGTTTCCGTTCTCGACGCCAGAGGTGACAAGCGGCATCGGAATGTCGCGCTGAACACGGTAGATACGAGTCCAAGGTGGGATGAGCGCCAGGATTCGCGCAACAAGATCGATTAGGCCGTTTGGAGTGTAATTCTGGTAGCGGCCTGTGCGCCATAGCTCATAGAGACCTGTACCCCTTATGACCAAGGTTGGGTAAATCTTTAGACCATCAGTGCGGAATGCTGGGTTTTCGAAGTACTCTCGAAATTGGTCGAGGTCGCGCTCCATTCCCACGTTTGGTAGATCGGGCATCATGTGGCTGACAACCTTGAATCCAGCGTCCTTGGCGAGGCTGAACGTCTCTGCTACCGCGGCGACAGTGTGCCCTCGATTGGTGTCTCTGGCAACGTCTTCGTACAGAGACTGCACTCCAATCTCTAACCGTGTGCAGCCGTATCGCAACATGCTCGACAGATGTGGTTGCAGGCAATAGTCCGGCCGTGTTTCGATAGTGATGCCCACGCACTTGGTATTGCTCAATTCACCTGCGTCGACTGCCTCGTCCACGTTCGAGGTCTGGTACCCGCTCAACGCATTGTGCAGCTGGGAAATAAAGTCGTCCCTGTACGACTCTGGAAGAGACATGAACGTGCCTCCCATGATGATGTATTCCACTTTGTCCACCGAATGCCCTAATGACTTGAGCTGATCAACACGGCCACGTGCCTGCTCGAATGGGTCGTATCTTGCCCGGATTGCTCGCATTGACGTGGGCTCGTAACCTGTGTATGACTGGGTGCTGTACTCGAAGTCGGAGTCGGGCCCTCCGGGGCAGTAGACGCAAATATTACCGGTATATGCAATGTGTGGGCATCGATGTGGCTTGCACATGACGGCAACAACGGCTATGCCCGAGGATGTCCGAATTGGTTTTGCGACCAGCTTGGGCAGGATGTATTTTTTGTAGTGTTCAGGGACGGCGGCGATGATCGCAGTCAGAGAGGGCATGGTGTTGAGCTTGTGCTTTTTGGCGAGCCTGGAGCGCAGCGAGTTCAGGTTAAGGTCCTTCTTTGGACGCGTAGAATCCTGCGAAGCCTCATGGTCCTCTATGAGGGCGTTGGCGATATCTGCGCAGCACCGTAGGAAGCGCTCGTTTTCCGGAGGAAGGTCCGCGCCTTTCTTGCGCTTCGTCTCCGTCATTGTCACCGTAGTCGTCGACATTGTGTATGTCCTCGCATTCAGCGTTGTGCTGGAGGCGGAAGAGTTGTTTCTGCTCAACTCGTCCAAGAAACTCGGCTCTTCAAGTCGATGCACGCCGGTGGGGAGTGGAATCTGCGGGTTTGCGACTGCAGCGCGATGCTGCCTGTAGACCAGGAATAATTGCTGTGTTAGTCAGGAGCTGCCCCTCGTCGAGATGGAAATTTGTTAGTAGCGATAAGCCCTGCGGTGATTGA
Organism: Diaporthe vexans; assembly: GCA_021188095.1. NCBI lineage: Eukaryota > Fungi > Ascomycota > Sordariomycetes > Diaporthales > Diaporthaceae > Diaporthe > Diaporthe vexans. The sequence goes on from JAJLLZ010000009.1 coordinate 894,827, forward strand.
TAAGAGTTGGAGTTCCAAGGGCCCCCGGGCCTCGGCAGGCAGGCAGGGCAGGACGGGTACTTTCGGAACCAGCCCACCAGTCTGAGAGTACCTCACTATCGCTTGCGCTAGAGGACTGCCCATGAACCCGCTAGCCGTGCACTTGGCCCACCCCGGTGGTAACAAAATTGGGGACTGCATCTCGAAAGCTGGTAGCAGCAGAGCGGCTAGTGCAGGTGAGCGTAGCAGGTGAGCTGTGTCCCAGCTGCCAGCAAACTGAAGTATACTACCGCTCGTGGACCGTACGGATAAGCCCTGGAATTTGAAGCTATCCCCATCTGCATCGACAGTCTGTCTCAGCACTGTCCCTCTCTTGCATCTGATTTCCGCCTTCTCTGCATCCTCCCTTTCCCCCCTAGTAACCCCATCGCCTTCGAGGCCGCGGACCTTTCAAGATGCAGGCCTTCACCAGACAACTGCGACCTACCGGGTCAATCCTGCGCCAGGTCTCCAAGAGGACGTACAGCGCCCAGTCGGGCCCCTACCAGCAGACCATCGAGAACCTCAGGATCAACGGCGACACCAAGGTCATCTTCCAGGGCTTCACTGGCAAGCAGGGAACGTGAGTTGGGACTCCCGTCTCTTTGTTGTGCCCTCGTTGCACAGCTCGCAGACCTCCTGGCAGCAGCCAAGACTTGCGTGAAATATTCTCGGCAGGGTTTCACATGCTAACCCATGTTTTCTGCAACAGATTCCACGCTGAGCAGGCCATCGCATACGGTAAATCCTCATCGATAATCGTTTTCGTGCTGCGGATAGCACTGCGCGGGAGAGAAGGAGGCTGATCAAGCTGTGTTCGCAGGCACAAAGGTCGTCGGCGGCACAAACCCCAAGAAGGCTGGCAGCACACATCTTGACCTTCCCGTTTTCAAGAACGTGTCCGATGCCGTCAAGGAGACTGGCGCAACTGCCACGGGGATCTTCGTCCCGTAAGGAACCGCATTCCGGGACGATCACTGACCGCGAGACGATTCGGCCGCTGACTTGTTGGAACAGCCCACCTCTGGCCGCTGGTGGTATCCAGGAGGCCATTGAGGCCGAGATCCCTCTGGTTGTCTGCATCACGGAAGGCATCCCCCAGCATGGTCAGTTCTGCGGAAATTCCTCACACCTCATTGCCAAGATCTAACAGTTCGCACAAGACATGGTCCGCATCACCTCCATGCTCAAGACGCAAAACAAGACCCGTCTCGTAGGCCCTAACTGCCCGGGTATTATCGCTCCCGGCCAGTGCAAGATTGGCATCATGCCCGGCTTCATCCACAAGCGCGGTCGTATCGGCATCGTCTCCCGTTCCGGCACCCTGACCTACGAGGCCGTCAACCAGACCACCCAGGCTGGCCTCGGCCAGAGCCTTGTCGTGGGCATCGGCGGTGACCCCTTCAGCGGAACCAACTTCATCGACTGTCTGAAGGTCTTCCTCCAGGATGAGGAGACGGATGGTATCATCATGATTGGCGAGATTGGTGGTTCGGCCGAGGAGGACGCCGCCGACTTCATTCGGGCGAACAACACCGTCAACGGCGGCAAGCCCGTCGTTAGCTTCATCGCCGGTATCTCTGCGCCCCCTGGACGTCGCATGGGTCACGCCGGCGCGATCGTCAGTGGTGGCAAGGGCGGTGCCGACTCGAAGATCAAGGCGCTTGAGGCCGCTGGTGTGATTGTGGAGCGCTCGCCCGCTGGCCTGGGCAAGGCACTCCGTGACGAGTTCGTCAGGCGCGATCTGCTGTAATGCGTCTACATTGATATCTCGAAGAGTGGAGAGACACCGTGGTAGTTCGCGTGGGTTGGGTTATGTAGTATAGGGAAATTTCCAGGAAGTGTCCACACGCGCGCGCACACGGAACTCATCAGCAGGCCTGCATTCTCTCGTTGAGTAGAATATGGCGGTTGAAGAGGATGGGGGACCAGAGTGCACTCGAGGCCCTGGAGGGGCCCGGTTGGGGCATCAGTCAATGTAGTCATACCGTGTTTGGCGGTGCGTTGCTTCTTCATGTTCGGATTTTCATAGACTGGGTGGAAGCGGCGTCAGTGGGCAACTCACGTCATGCCAATGCATTTTCTCCTATGTCCATGCTGGGTCGATACACAGGCGAGCTGCAATGGTGGAGATCTAAACATGTCCCTTCCCCGGAATTGTGATTGGTCATGATTGTTCCGTGATGTCAAATACTTCTTATTGTTCGATCGTTGGTGAATCCAAATTCGTCGTATAGCCAAGCGAGCTCGATGGATTCGTCTATGTAGCCACTAATCCAAGGCCGTGGGGAAGCCTGGTCAGTCGTTGCCCACGGTAAATTCTGACTTGCGTCTCACAGCCAGTCCCAAACGCCTCCATTGTCCCTTATTTGCAGAGAAATGCATTCACGAAAAGCAAAAAACCATTGGTAATGCTGCTGTCCCCGAGCCTCCAAAGAAGGGCTTTACTCCGTTACGCATACAAGCAATTGCCCCTTCACCCATCACCTGCCAGTGTAACTCCATTTGAATGCTACTCGTCGAGCCCCGTACGTACTTGTGGAACCACCGCCGCTTTGGAATGCCCCTGTCCTCGGGATCTGTTGTTAAGAGATGTTCTGTGCTGTTTCAAGTTCCTTCTCGAGTGTTGAGACTCATTGCTCGCCGAGGAGGCGGGCGGTGACGTCGCCCATGTATGCTTCCTCCATCTCATAGTCGTCGCCGCCATTGCGGTCGATACCCACGTACTGGAAGGCCTCCACGACGGCGTCGAGGTCGAAACCCATGTTGACGAAGCGGTCGACGAGGTTCTTGTTCCAGCCTTGGTACCTGATACGTCCCGGGGGGCGGGGCCACGTTAGCACGAGAATCCAAGATATTACGGTACTTGAGACAGCAGGTAAAGAAACAAGCCCATGTGAACTCTACGCACTTTGCTATGTCATCCTCCTTCTTCTGTGTGGCCTTGCGCTGCAGCTGGTCCGGTGGCGGTTGTGTACGGGGAGCGCCGGCGTGTTTGACGGCCCAATCGTGCGCTACGCATGAGAAGAACTCGTGGTCTTCCATCATCATCTTGGCAACCTCAGCGTCCTGGGGATCTTTGGGGTTCGGGGCCTCGAGGAGCATGCGTAGGGACAGGAGCGCAGTCTTGATGGTGCCCACAGGCGACCAGCCGCTCCCGAGAATATCGAGGCAGATGGCACCCTAGACGAGGAAACGGTGTGAGTAAAGCTCCTTCTCTTGCTGTCCTTGCCTAGCCCGGTTTGTGTTGGACTCACTGTCTGGCTGCTGATGTTGGGATGCCACATTTTGGTGTCGAACTTCATGACTGGCGACTTGAATGGGTACATGTCGGGTATTTGGATGTCGACTGTGTAGGTTCCGCCGGCATAGGGAGTGTCTGGGGGCCCTGGGAAGGTGCCCTTTAGATGTGTGAGGTTGCTGGGATCGACAGGCGTTGCAAGGACGCCAGAGTTGTCCTTGTCCTGCTGGATGTCGCTCAGCTCCTTGAGGATGCGGCGCTCGCGTGTGCTCGACATTGTGAAGATGTTCTGTGTTTGCTGCTGTTGTGGGTAACCAGTGTAGGCAAGGCAGAAAGAGTAAAGCCGGGTTGCCAGACGAAGTGGGTGAGCCGGTGAAGATATGACGGGGTGGGGTGAAGTCAGCCTTGTGCGATCTGGCGGAGACGTCGTCCTCGTGGGTAGATATGGGGGGGTCGAAGTGGGTTGCCTAGGGTACAAAGCCCGAGGATCAGAGAACACCACGGGATGTGACAGTCGGTGTCGTAGTCAGCTCGCAGCAGACTAACTCACAAACCACCTGGGAGATCCAGGCCAAGCTTGAAACTTGAGAGGGGTGAAGGACAATCGAATGCAGTTCTGGAGTGAGGTGGGCTTGGAGGCAGGTCACCCAACGGCCGGCTTTGACGTTCCGAGGTTTGCCCTCTCAAATGTTATCACCTGGTTTGGCCCAGGTCCAGACCAGTACGAGTTGACGGTGACTTCATTGGGCTTTCATGGGCATCGCTGGCGCAGTACTGTTCGTCTACGCTCCTCTCGCGCAGAGCGAACGACTACTGATAAGTACTCTTCATGTACACTTAGCGCCGCCCCTGCCGGTCTACGAGGGTAGAGTACGTACCCGGAAGCCAGCTGAGACAGGGGCAGCACGAGCCACGCGCTACATGTAAAAGAGCTGGCGTGTGTTGCTGGGAGCCTGATTACCTAAAGGCGACGCTTGGAGCTCGACGGGATTACCACACCGGGCCTCTCGTCACCCGCAGCTTCGCCCTTCCATCCAGCGACGAGCTCAGTCCCTTGAGCAAAACCAAATCGACCTCGCACCCATCGCCATAATTCCAAGCCTTTCACCCCTGGGAAGCCTGCAGGAAACCTCCTCAGTCATCAGTCAAATTGTTTCTGACCCTCACTCTGACGTACGGCCTCGCGCATCCGAGTCGCGATCATGGTATGCAAACTACAGGGCCCTGCAGCGGCTGTTTCTTGCGCCATGTCTACTAACTGTCTCGTCAAAATAGGGTCAGAATCAGTCTGGAATGGGCGGCGGCCAGGATGGCCGTGATGAGCAGGGCAAAAAGGTTTGTCGCCGTCCGTCTGCTACTCGATTCTTGAAATGCCTAAAGCCTCGACTTACGGTGGCAATCACGTCCTACCTAACGGTGCATCAAGTCCGCCAGCTCTGCTAACCCCATCTGCACCAACTCAGAAGGATAAGCCGAAGTACGAACCCCCGCCAAAGCCCACCACCCGCGTCGGTCGCAAGAAGAGAAAGCAGGCAGGCACCAGTGCCGCCGCAAAGCTCCCCGCCATCTACCCATCTCAGCGATGCAAACTGCGACTCCTGCGTATGCAGCGTGTCCACGACCACTTACTTCTCGAGGAGGAATATGTTGAGAACCAGGAGCGTCTGAGGAAGGCCAAGGCTGCGAAAGATAGCAACGCCCCACCTGCTGCCGATGACGCTGCCGACCGCAACGCCGACGAGCGTGGCCGTGTTGATGACATGCGAGGAAGCCCGATGGGTGTTGGAACCCTGGAGGAGATGATCGATGACGACCACGCCATTGTTTCCAGTACTACCGGCCCCGAGTACTATGTGAGCATCATGAGCTTCGTGGACAAGGATCTGCTCGAGCCAGGCGCCAGTGTTCTCCTTCATCACAAGACCGTCAGCATTGTCGGTGTCCTGACCGATGACACCGACCCCGCGGTTAGCGTGATGAAGCTCGACAAGGCCCCTACGGAGTCATACGCGGACATCGGCGGTCTGGAGCAACAGATTCAAGAAGTCCGAGAGTCGGTGGAGTTGCCCTTGCTGCACCCCGAGCTTTACGAGGAGATGGGCATCAAGCCACCCAAGGGCGTCATCCTATACGGTGCTCCAGGTACTGGGAAGACGCTCCTGGCCAAGGCAGTGGCGAACCAGACCTCGGCGACTTTCCTGCGTATCGTCGGCTCCGAGCTGATCCAGAAGTACTTGGGTGATGGCCCGCGGTTGGTCCGACAGCTTTTCCAGGTCAGTACAAGGCGAACCTCGGGTTTAATTACCTACTATGGCTGTTGCATATAATACTAACATGATTTGACTTGCAGGTTGCTGGAGAAAACGCACCTTCAATTGTGTTCATCGACGAGATTGACGCCATTGGAACGAAGCGTTACGAGTCCACATCAGGTGGCGAGCGAGAAGTGCAGCGAACCATGCTCGAGCTTCTCAACCAGCTTGACGGTTTTGACGACCGTGGCGATGTCAAGGTCATCATGGCCACCAACAAGATCGAGACCCTGGATCCTGCTCTGATCCGGCCCGGCCGGATTGACCGCAAGATCCTCTTCGAGCCCCCAGACCAAAACACCAAGCGCAAGATCTTCCATCTGCATACGTCCAAGATGAGCCTTAATGAGGACGTGGACCTGGAAGAATTCATTGCGCAGAAGGACGACCTCTCGGGTGCCGACATCAAGGCCATCTGCTCAGAGGCTGGTCTGTTGGCCCTGCGGGAGCGGCGTATGCGTGTGCAGATGTCCGACTTCCGATCTGCCCGAGAGAGGGTGCTCCGGACGAAGCAGGAGGGTGAACCGGAGGGTCTGTATCTATAAGTGTAGGCGACTGTACTGTTACGACTAAGGGGAAGGATGGTGGATCAGCCTGTGGAGGTGGTTGACAGCGTGGGGCAATCGAGATAGATGCATAGATGGCATTGACCATTTTCAAGATGTCCATGTGAAGAGCTTACTTGAGCCATTGTGTCCTGTGCATTGGCGAGGGGTGCTCGGCAAAATGATCTGCCTGACACACCATGGGCTCGAGCGCTCCTGTAGCGAATGACCTCGATAATGGGTTGCATTGGAAAGAGCAATTCTCTGCCCAGATGCTGTACCCTTATAACATGTCTACGTATATGCTAACACTGATCTTTCCGATATAGACCAATGCCCAGACAGAGCACAACACCGATCACATCAACTCTCTGACTCGATCCAGGTTCAAGCCTCCACACTTCACGACACCCTCGTCCTGCCCCACTCCCTTACAACAAGGCTCTGGATTCAAGCCCCGAGATAAGAATCTGCTCTCACACCTCACGTTCCCAAATCCTGCTGACTGCCTCACAAAGGTCGTCCCTCCCAGGACGCTTTTATCCACTTCGACGCCCAGCTCCCGTCGGCTGTCTTGGGGGCCCTCAACGCTGCCGCCTCCCGTGCATCCGTCTTCGTGGCTTAGTTGGTTAAAGCGTCGGTCTCATAGAATTGACTCGCTGGTCCACCGGTGAGAGATCCGAAGGTCGTGAGTTCAAGGTAAGAGGACGTTGAAAGGCTGCATAAGGATAATGGTTAACAACATTGTGTAGTCTCACCGAGGACATGTGTATATGATCTTTTTTTGTTGTTTTACTTATTTCTTTTGTACTAAAATCTTGTTGATATAGTACGTGTCTCCTTTAATTCTGTCAAGTCATCTGTTGGCGAAAGATTTATCGAAGAAGCCTTGTCAATACTATTTGTATTCCCACCACAGCGTTCCAAACGCTTCCCAGGGGTTTTTTTTTTTTTCAGAGTTCCAGTCACACTGGCGTTATCATGCACATATCTCAATCTACAGGACTGCAGGAAGCTACAATGAGATCTTGGGGCTATTTCTATTGTATTTCTTGTTGGAATTAGCCGTGGCTTAAGCGCCGAGGCGGGTATAGTAGAGCCGCTGCAAGGCAGAAAAAAGCCCTATTTAATGACTTTCTGGATAGACAAATAATTACCAAGCCCACCGAGCCATCAGTCCCGTAGGCCACTTGCGCACAAAGAACTTGCGCCCTTCATCCATCAAAAGGATGCCAAGCCCAAAGGTCATGGGGAGGAACCAGTACTCGACGGGAACCTCAGCCGTCGAAAGGACCTCCTGCAGCCTGGGGATATACAGCCAGAAGAATGCCATAACCAAGGAGAATATTATTGCGGGGAATAGCCACACGTTCCGTGTCCTCCTGTTAAACAATGGCGGATGCTGAAAGATGGAGAGGCGGCGCGTCCTGACGGACATGAGGTTGAACCACTGCATGACGACGAGGGTGATGAAGTAGATGGAGCTGGCGACGTTCAGCTTATTCATATAATAGTCTTTGTCGACGCCGGCAGGGTTGCCGAAGCCGAACCACAAGCTGGAAAAGGGTATGCCCGAGCGCTCGAGGTACCAGTAGCTCATGGCGAAGGAGGCAGCCGTCTCCACGATGCCGACGAAGCCGTAGGACTGCACGATCAGCTTCCAGTCCACAAGACGGTCCACTCCGACGACGCGGGGCGGCCTTAGCAGCACATCGGCCTCGGGCTTCTCGTACGCCAGGGACGTGGCGGCAAGGCAGTCGGTGAAGCAGCAGATGACGATCATGAGGAAGCTGCCGAGGACCTGGGGCAGGCCGAAGGCGACGTTGGTGAAGACGGGCCAGAATTCGGAGAAGCTTCCTGCGGGCAGAAGGTAGGCAATGGTCTTCTTGAGGTTGTCGAACATCATCCGCCCGTACCGCACCGCCTCTACAATGCTGGAGAAACTCTCCAATAACACCATGTCGGCAGCCTCCACCGCGATGTCGGATCCGCCGCCCACAGCGATACCCACGTCCGCCGCCCGCAGTGCAGGTGCGTCGTTGACACCGTCACCCGTCATCCCCACCACCAGGCCCCGCCCCTGCAGCTCTCGGACTATCCGGAGCTTCTGCTCGGGCGTCGTACGCGCGAAGACGACCTCCGTATACGACCTGATCAGCTCGTCCCACTGCGACTCGTTCATGGCCATGAGGTCCGACCCCGTAACCACGATGGAGGTCGGCCGCGGCTGGTCCTCGAAGCGCACCATCTTGCCCTGCACTTCGCCGGTGTTGAGGTCGGAAGGATGTGCCAGTGGGTTCCGGCTGAGGTCTGCGGCGGTCCTGACGGATCCCGGCTCGCTGCTGATGATGCCGCATTCCGACGCAATCGCCTGCGCTGTCAGTGCAAAATCGCCCGTCACCATGAAGATGCGTATGCCCGCACCGCGCAGGGCCTGAACCACGCCCGGGATCTCGGGCCTCGGCGGGTCCTGGATCGCCACGAGGCCGACGAGAGTCAGGCCTGACTTGGACTGGTCCGTCATCTCCTTCTCGAACGCGGAGGACAGAGGGGAGGTTTTTAAAGAGGAGCGAGACAATGTCTTGTGCGCAAGGAGTAGTACGCGACGACCCCGTGCTGAATATTCTGCCTGTGCTTCCTCAATCTTGGCTTTGGCGGCATCTGTCATGAGGTGGGACACCCCGGTTCTTCCGATGTAGTATTTGCAGCGATCAAGGAGTCTGTCAGGAGCGCCTTTGATCGTGAGCAGCCTAGGTCATATCAATGTCAGCTGTGCCATGTAGAAAGCGGGAAGTACATATATGCTTACAGGTCACTGGGCTCAAACACCGATGCGACATCGAGTGGCATTGCGTCTGTCTTGCCGTCGGGATGCTACACATGAAATATCGCATTAGTACATACATGCGGCTTCAGAATCGTAATTAGGTATTTCCACCTGAGTCTTGTTGTAGTAATGGCTCAATTGGGTTGAGGACTAGGACGAATGGCTTGGGTGTAACACTTACAGCCAGACTGAGGACCCTGATCATAAACTTGTTCTTACTATTGAAAGCCAAGTCGAATTTGGTGTGCCAGCATCTCTTCATCTCGGAGATGGGCCCAAGATACTCAGAGAAGCGAAGAATGGCAGTGTCGGTAGCATCGCCATGTACTTTGCGCTGATTCAGAGGCAGCTTTCTGGTCTGGGCGTCGAACTCGGCGGCATTGCAGAGACCAGCAATTGTCTTGAGCTGATCGATCGCATTTCCTGCAAAGTTACCGTCTATGTTTCGTTCTGCTATGAGGGTGTCTCTGACATTGTCGGCTGTCGTCTTTTCGAGGCCGACAAAGCAGTCCGTAACGACCATTTTGTTCTATGTATTGAGTGGTATGTGTCAGAGACGACTTCGAAAGCATGTAGCTCAAAACGTAGACGTACGGAAGTAAGTGTCCCAGTCTTGTCGGAGCAAATTACGCTCACAGCACCCAAAGTCTCCACTGTTTTGAGCGACTTGCACAATATGTTGTTCTTCCGCATCATATTTGCGCTTATTGTCAAGCTCGCTGTCAGAGCAACGGGCAAACCTGTATGACGTCGAATTTAGTATCGTAGAGAGAAAAAGATGGAAAGAACTTTGTGCAGAACAATATAGATTCCTCACCCTCAGGAATGAAAGCAACAGCCACGGACACACAGCCTACAATCAGTGTCGGGACATTTATCCAATCAGGATAAGTTGTTCGTAGCCAAGCAGCCCTGAGAGAGAAGTGATCAGCCAGTACTCAGTGAACAATGTTGGGCAGCGCGATTTACCAGAGGACAATCACGATAATTATCATGAGTATCATTATGGAGCAGATGATCCAAACAAAGCTCAAGACCTCCTTTTCCAGAGTCGACAGCCCGACCTTGGGCTCATTTGTAAGTTTCGCGATTTTTCCAAACACAGTCTTGTTTCCTGTTGACACAACGATTCCGGTACAACTGCCGGACGCGCAATGTGTTCCTTGGAGGCCGATGTTTCTCGTCTCCAGGTAGTTTGGATCAGTTGAGTCAACAGTGGCCGCCAGCGGGACAGATTCACCTAGAATGGGAAAAGTCAGGTACAAACGATTGGTTCATCTCAAGCTGCGACTCGAGAATGACAGCACTTACCCGTAAGAATAGAGCGATCAAACTTGGTGTCCGAAGAAACCTTGATGAACCTAACATCCGCAGGTAGTTTATTTCCAGCACTGACAAGCAACACATCACCAGGCACGAGCTCAGTCGCGGGAAGGGAAGCCTGCGCACCGTCACGTACGACGTGACACTGCTCCGGGAGCATGGTCTTGATGCTCGCCATGACGCGGCTCGAGCTCCAATCCTGCCACATGTTGAATCCGGCCTGAATGAAGAAGACAGCAAGCAGCACGATAGCAAGAGCCAAGTTGGCCTGCGCGGGCGGGTCGCCCAGGGGCCGCCACGCGATGAAGACGAGCACCGACGCCACGAGCAGTACCGAACCGAAGCCCTTGAAAAAGTAGCCCGCGGTCGTCTTGAGCCGGTGTGTCTGTGGGGGAGACGGCGCATTCTTGCCGTACTTTGTCAGGCGGCGCCTGACCTGTTCTTCAGAGAGCCCGTGCCTCTCCGACACGTTAAGGCGCTGGGTGAGTTCATGGGTGCGTATCGTGTGCCAGTCCAAGTCCGCGAGGTCTGTGAGGTGCAGAGGGAAAGAATATTAGCAAACTGAACTTTTGCCTGCAGAATTCGTATCATGGTCCCAAATGATCCGGGAGGCCGCACATGTTGATCAATCTAACCTCCACATCCCGGGGAAATTAAAAAGCCACTTACCCTCAACAGCAGCATTATTCTTGTCCTTGGCCTTCGCGTCGTCGAGATCAATCGATCTGCATAGTCAAAAAGTCAGCTCCGCCACGAGATAGAGCGAAGCAGACCTAAGAGACAGAACAGATTGCTCTCGGCATTGCAACAACGGCTTACAAGGTTCGGTATTGAATTGGCAGAGCAGCACTGGGATCCTGGCGCCTGCTTGGGGGCCGGATGGACATGGAGTCCTCCGAAATTGCTGTCGACTGGCGAGCGAGCTGAGGACGCTTGCTGCCGGCTGCCATCGAGGTGCGGCGGCCGTGATGGTGACCGGCGCCGCCACCACCAGCTGCCTCCTCCTCATCTTTGAAGCGGAGGCGCTCTGTTGTGGCAGGCTCAGCCTCGTCATTCTCGGCCATGGTGAGGTATGTTTCGTAACTCCGAGCGACGGGCGAGGACATGAGAAGGATGAGAAGAAGAAGGGGGAATAGTGCAGAAGGTGTAAGTGTTACTGTTGCAGGTCGACGGAAACTCTACAGAAGTTGGGCGAGGGCTTTATACTCCAAAGAAGCAGGAGCAGGCTACTACTCATTTTACAAGGAGAAGGCTTTGGATAGGAAGCGGATGGGGTAATCATTAGCCAACAAAGAACCAAGAACAAAATTACGCGCAGAGCCCCCGTCAACTCTTGCTCCTCCCGGGTCACGATGGTGCTTGGAAAGGTCTTCCGGCGTGAGATACTCATTCGGGCTAGCTATGTGCCCTCCTCACTCGCAGGCTATCTGGCCAACCCCCCCCCTCCGTGTTTCTACCATCTTCTGGCTCCTGCGATAATTTCATGATCTTGCGCCAGTACCAAGGGGAAGAAAATTGGGCGCGCATAACGGCCACCGCAGTGGAGACGGGTGCCAGTTACTATGCAAGTCTATTCATCAGATGTGCAGCACGAGTAGTGCAGTAGGCGAGCCGGACTAGGGTCAGAGCAACTGGCGTGGAACGAGCTTGATACTCGAGGGGCGCTTCATCTGCAAAGGGCGCTGGCACGTGTGTGAAATTTTGACTCGGGCTTACAATGTTACGGTACCATAGGCGCGGTGTCTGCTGTGCTCTGATACTATACTGATCTGGGGAAAGGGTAGGCGGCCGAGATAGGCATTCCGGCGTCCAAAATTGGGAGCAGGGGCTGTGGGAGGCCGCCTGCTCACAGTGCCGTGACCAGAGGGGTGAATATTGCTGTGGCGATGCATGCAAAGACAAAACAAAGCACACGATTGGGGGAACTTTTTGACACGGCACGGTGTGGGCGTTGGAGGAGGAGCAGAAGGAGTAGTAGTGCAGGGTCAGGCGAACGGAAACTAGGGGGGTGGGCTATTGGGAATTGGAGATGTCTGAAGTCTCTTTGGACAATTCCGCACTGTTGCTTGAAAATGCCGCATAGAAAAGAGCAGATTTGGGGGAAGGGGAACCCAAGGGAAGAGAAGTGCTTGGGATGGGCTCTGTTCCGGCCATGGTAGAGGAATAACAAGCGGTCAGAAATCGCGCATAGCAAAGGATAAGGCGGCCAGGGTTCGGACTGATATATGAATTCTTTGGGTTTACAATGGGGGGAGCCGGCCTCTTGACTTACACAGCCTCACTGCCTCACCAAGGCTAGCCGCCTCCAACCAAGCACGGGTGCTGTTCGTGCTCGGCCGAGCACCATTGAGATGTGAGACGTGACTAGCAAAAGATCTGCTGGCCCCGGCTCACAAATGTTTTTTTGACATGACTTCCACGATTCGCGCCGCCCACTCGGAACCGCGCCATAGCGTTGCAACACGCTGCCCGCACATGCAGCTGCCCGTCATCCACCGACCCACACCAGCCAGAGCTCCGAGCATATTTACTGGAGCCTCAAACGATAAGCTCAGAGCTGCTGCCGTGAAAGCAAGGTCTTGATGCTTACCCATGGTCTGGTGCGGGACCCACGAACAACTAATTCTGGCCTCTCTCTCTCCCTCCTCCTCCTCTTCCTCCCCCCTTCGATTCCTTGACCAAGGCACGGCCTTCGGGACAATATGGGGGCGGATGAATGACCGGGCGATCGGTCATAGAGTATCACATACCGTCATGTCTGCCGTGTTGCTGCCAGTCAGTCAGTCAGTCAGTCAGTCAGTCAGTCACAGTGCAGCTCGCATGAGGCCGTCCCATGCAGCCTCCTCATCTCACCCCCTTGCTGCTATCACGGCTTTCCCAGAACGGAACTCGAGCCAGAGGCCTCCTCACGTCTCCACCTCCACCTCCCGATGCCCAGGAGAGCACCAGATCCTTAAATCTCATCACAGGTTCTGTAAATCCATCTCACCGTCACTTTCGGAGATTACTGCATGATGAGGTAGAACAATATGCACTGCCCTGCCCACCTCTCCCACCTCGTACCAGGTCCATCTCATGGCACAAAGACCACGGCTGCGCCAAGGAAAGTAAACAGATCGGAGCGCATGGAGACGAATCGTGCAGGCCCATAGTAGCAGTGAGTCGACCAGAGAATAGCAGGGCGTGCAGAGGAAAACGTGTTCACCTACCTGCTGCCCTCTCCCCTTTGCCCAGACGGCGTTTCCTAGAAGCACCAGCCATACGGACGCACTTGCGTGCCCTGCAGAGGCTCACAAGACCCTGCCTGCATCAGCCCATCGTCAGAAGTGTTCAAGCTGTACCGCACCACAGACGTGGCTCTGGCCAGTTCCCACAAGTCTCCTTGTCTTCTCCAACTCATAGGCAGCCCGGCTCACGCGCAAAGCAGTATATCCCGAACCCCCTTGGAACGGTGGGATGCACTGCATTGCCTCGCCTTCTTTCCCCAGTCACTTCTTCCCTCAGGCGCGACGGGCGAGGAGCCCAGCCGCCGCAGATCAGCCACAAGCACAATGAGAAGGGTCACCAGCTCAGGATGAACCGGCCGAGGAGCATAAATGGGGCTGGCTGCATGCTCCCCACGCACCGGGTCAACTCATCTCCTGCAACCCACGGAGACACAGCATGGCCTCGAGCCAGCCCAGACCCGACCCTTATCGTCGCCCTTTCCTCCGCCCATCCCCACGTGTGTATAGCCGGCACGAAATGTAGCAAATCGCCCAAGTAATATATTCACTCTTTTGGGGGGTGGGAGGGCAATAGTCGAGGAACAGCGACTCGGTCACTGCCTCTTGCGGTCCTCACAAGCCACATCAATAGATCACTAGCGATGGACAACCCAGTCAAATCAGCGGGCTTCACTTACTCAAGACAAGGAGCGTTTGTAATTCTAATGGTATCTCTTCCCGCCCCCCCTTTCTCTCTCTGCGCGTGTGTGTCTCCTTTCGCTCAACTGTTCACCAGGCAGGGGGGCGAACGGACCAAATAAATAACGAAGCGGGCCCATTCTCAAGCCCCGTGGCATATTCCCCCCGGTGTTCCCTGCACTGGGCGGTCAGTCCAGTTTACCTGAACCAGACAGCCTTTCCACTCAACGCATCTCTCTCCTCTCCAGCCAATTCAGTCCTGGGGCGGACATGAAGAGAATCCTCACCGATTGTCCGAGATTAAACAAGAACAAACTTCGCTGTCGAGTCCTGACCAAAAGGGGAGGACATATTTTCCTGCCCAATTCCCGGATCATGCCACAACCAATACGGATGCAAGTTGACTTGACATGACAAAACTAACAACTAGTAAGGCAGGCCAGCAGGCGGGCCTGTGAGTGTCAAAGAGAAGGGAAATGCGGCCGAGGCCGAACCGGAAGGGGAACCTAAACACCTTTGCTTTGCTTTACGACCAAAATTCAACCGGCCAACCATCGATGCTGCATGTTTCCGTTGTTGTGGGCAAAACCAAAGGTCGATGGGACTCTCAAGTCCGTACCCATGCGCTCCTGCGCTGTCTCTCGCACTACCAGTATCCCAGTCTATGATGATGCATTGATGCTTCGTGCGAATGTTGAAGAATTCAATTTGCCGTCTTTCCACCCAATGCCTTGACTCCCAACGGACGTTAGACATAGTCGCCCTTGTCCCTCTGACAAAATTTTTTGGGGTATCATAATCGCAGTCATTCCTGTTCTCCAGCTAGGACCAGGGCTAATCTCGCTCAAGTGGTCGTCTTTTGTGACCATCATCATCCTTCCGCCGGCAGCACACAGCTGTGCCCACCTTGCCGTGCAGAAGCATCTCTTCGATTTTTCGCTCCAGGCTCTCCTCAATAGACCGAACAGTCCCTGTTTCGAATGGCAAGTAGCCGGTGGGGCTGCAAGCAGCCCGTGAGGTTGGTCTTCATTGGTATCCGGCATGGGGTGAGAGCTCGTTATGGCGCGACAGGACTACTGCGACTTGATCCGCCACCGTTGTCACTGCCGTCCACTTGGTCCCTTTGGTGTGCAGTACCAGTGAGACCGTCCAGTCGCAGTGGAGCAGTGCTGGCGCTTGGCCGGGCAGGGCTCATGTCCATCGCGTCAGTCGCTTCTGGGCCTTGGTATCCAGGAACTTGTCCTGCTGCCGCTGCTGCCGTCTGGGTGCTGTTTGCCAGTGACGGTCCTGGTGCCCAAGGCTGATTTTGAGGTTGCCACATCATCGACGGGACCTGCGATGGGGCTGGAGGAGGTGGCGGGATGATGCTAGCGTCCAGGCTTGCGCCAGCAACACCTGTATTTGGCCCAACCAGAGGTGCTGCGTCGATCACCATCTCTGTCCCATCATCAAGTCCGTCGTCGTCGTCGACTACGTCCCCTTCCTGCTCGTCGAAGCCTGCATCGGGGTGAGCATGCCCTGTGGGTGCATAAGGTGCGTAGTTGGCTGCAACTTGAGCATGGCGTGGGAAACCTGTCGGTGTCCCGTCGCGGAGGTGGGCGAATGCCGAGTCGGTGTTAAGATGACGGCGCAGGTTGGACACGCCCTGGCCGGAGAAGACGCAGAACACATTACGCTGGTGATCTGTGAACTCTAAAAGAAATACCGTTAGTCAGCGGTTCGCGCAGATGCAACGTTAATTGGCGAATCGCGCAAAAGCTTACCAGGTGGCGCGTCGCGACAGAACTGTTCGAGATCCTGCCTCAGGAAAGCCTGCACGCCCGTGAGGCTGAGATGTGTCAACCTCGGGCAGGAATTGAGGAGCTTGATGATACTCTTTATCGCGTGTCAGTATCAGGCCTGAGAACACAAATCTCGATGGGGTTAATACCTTGAGTGTGAGCTGCGTACAGTAGCTCAGATGTACTCGTTCAAGGCTGCTGCCGCTAGAATAAGGTTCTCCTATGTTCCTTCCATCTGCGTCCCTGCGTTGGCGGAGTCTTTGATTGGCCTTGGCAAGCGCATAAACGGACACATCTGTGATGTTGCTGCATTTGACAAGACCAATCCTCTTGAGCTTCGGAAGGACAGCCAGTCTGGTGACAGATTCATCCGTCAGGTTCAGGCAGCAGCCCAGGTCAATATACCTGATACGATTGCAGAAGTGGACCAGACGCTTGACAGCCTCGTCGGTGAGATTCACGCAGTGACCAAGGTGGACGTAATGCAAGTTCTTGCCGAGCTTCGAGATGGAGAAAACAGCTTGGTCGGTAATGTTACGACATTTCGCGAGAACGAGATTTCGAAGACGAGGGGCGGCATCGATGATCTTCTCAACAGCACGGTCGGTGACCCTAGCACAGGACGTGAGGTCGAGGATGCGAAGGTGGTCAAAAACCATCCCAGGGGGTAGGGAGAGGAAGGCACTGTCGTCCACGAGCTCACACATTGCTAGGCGGAGCTCTCGGAGAGAGTTGCCCTTGGCGAGGAGGTTGGTGACGGGAGCATTGCCAACCAGCTTGCACTGGTGCAGGTCAATCTCGAGGATGTTGGGGCAGTGCTCAGCGAAGGCAAGCACGGCCTCGTCAGACATCTGGCTGCAGTCGTTCAATTTGAGCTGTGGCAAGCGTGTTAGCACTGGAAAGGTGAAGCGATAGGCGGAGCCGGGCATACCCTCTTCAGGTACCTGCAATTCTGGGCGAGGAGGACCAGAGACTCATTGGAAATCTTGGTGCAGTTGGAGATATTGAGGCCCTGGAGGCGCTTGCAGTGCTCGGCAATGACCTTGATAGACTCCTCGGTGATCTCCTCGTCGCCCGAGATGTCGAGGGCCATGAGGTGGGAGCTGTTTGTGACGAGGGGGATCAGACCGCCGTCGGTCAGGCCCTTGCAGTTGGTGAGGGTCAGCCTCTCGACGCGGTTGCAGACAGCCAGGGCCATGACGCTGCCGTCATTAACTGCATCGGCGAGCGAAGCCAGGTTGAGGCGTTTGATGAAATCAGCATAGGCGTAGTAAGGCTGGGGGAGGCTGAGGGTGCTACAGATCAGACTGTGCTTGTGCCACGAGGTGCAAGCTGGGCGGTGCCAGAGCAGGTCGACGGCATTCCTGGACCAGCGCTTGCATGTGAGCATGACATGGCGCAGGTCCGAGGCGGCAGACAGCTTTGAGAAGATTTGGATGAGTATTTCGTTGGGCAGGCGCTGCACGGAACTGAGGCATTCGTATTCGTCGGTCACCTGCATGTCTTGCAGGTTGGGGACTCCTAGGGAAGACTCGGAGTCGTTACCGTTGTGATAGAAATCCGATTCCTCGTACTCGGCCGGCTGAGGAGAGCTTGCGGACGAAGTCGACCGTGAGTCCTGGTTCTCCTCAACTTCCTGGGAAGGGGGCACGGGGGTCCCGTTGCCACTTGCTTCAGCAGCCTCAGCCCGCGCCATCGCGTCGAGCGAAGGCGGTTGACTCGACATTTCGTATTCAGGGCCAGTAGGTGTTGTGGTGTGTCAGAACATCCGCGGCGGATGGGGGGATTCGATGGGCGTTCGCGGCTGTCCTCGAGGACGATCGGACTCGGGGGTTCGGTTAGACAGTCGGAGTCAAGTGGCACGGAGGCGTGGAGGTTTGGAGGCGTGTGCCCTTGTGTGCGTTGGGCGCGGGCGGGCGGGCGTGGGCGTGATGTGATGGTGGTGCGTGGTGCGTGGTGCGCGGTGCGACGAGATGCGACGACGGACGGGTGCGGTACTGGTTAAGAGAGGATAAATTGCTGTGCCCACAGGATGATGTCCTCGGCCGGTGGACGTAATTGCCAAATGGGTTGGATGGGCCCGAGGAGCGAGGGGCAGGTTTGGGCTGGACTTGGGGCGGGTCGAGATGACAGTGACAGTGCGGTGAGGTGAGGGTCGAGGCGGGGGCAGGGCGGATTGGGATGACGGGGTTGTGGATGGTGGATGGTGGATTGAGGCGGAGATGGAGATGAAAATGGATCTGCTGGGTTCCAAGTTGGGCACGGGTCAGGCAGGCTGTTCCAAGAGGGGGAAGGGTGTGCTATTGACATGGCAAATAGCACAGAGCAACCCTGGAACAGGGCAGGTACTGCAGGTAGGCGCCGCAGAGGGAGGAAACACGCCAGGCGAGGCTAACGGGGCACCACGTACCTAGGTACCTGGTAGGTAAGTAGGTAAGTACTTTAAGATGCTGACGGTGCGTTGCTGACGGACCTTTCGGGGTTGTCGTGGGTGGTTTTTTTTTGGCCCCTCGTCCTTCAACGATGGAGCACGCCGCGACTGGCCGATGAAACAGCCCTCAGGATCAGTGGGCAAAGAAGTGTCATGTGCTTGTGCTTGTGGTTATACAAGACGAAAAGGCGGCATGTCGGCCGAGTCAATGTTGGCAGACGAACAGCTCGGACGAGGTCGACCATGGAAGTCCCTGGGACTCGGGATGCGAAGGCTGAAGGGCGACCGACGATGTGTGGTGACCTCCAGTGCCGGAATGTTAGGCGCAGGCGCTTGTGGGCTGGCTGGCTGGCTGGATGTATGTATGTAAGTAAGTACACTAGGTGTTCGGGCTGGGTTGAGTTGGGTGCTAGCTGGGGAGGAAGGCGGGTCTTACGGGGGATGATGATCGGCTGGGATGACAAAGGCACGAGGAGATACCACCGTACACCCAGAACCTTTCAAGAAGAGTGCCAGAATGTCGGTGGCAGTAAGTACAGACACAGTTATTCCAGTCGAATGGCCCTTCCCGTGATGTCTAGATTAGATTATTAAGGGGCTCCTGGTGCTACACTGCACTGACAGGGCAGAGAGGAGAACGAGCAGCGGAGGAGGCTGGCTGCTACTGGAGGGTGCCGAGACCAGGCGGGTCGATCCGTGACTGACGAGCGCGCAGCAACTTGGGCCAACCCTGCTGCGGTCCAGATTTCGACAACCCTGATCGTGTGCTCCGGCGCCTGGGCGGACTACTGGCTATACCTACCTGGCAAGCCTGGGTCCCTGGGTGTCTAGGTAGCTGGTAGGTAGGCGCCTGCCAATTAATAGTAACAATCTTGGTTTGGGGATGCCTCTGTTCCCAGCCTACTGCACGGCTGGGCCACGATGCTACCATGTATTCTCTCGTTGGCTGTCCCTGTGCCGGTTGCTTAAGCAACAGCAGCAGCAGCAGCAGCAGCCCTAGCACTTCTTGATGGGGGGTGTGTCCAATTCTGGTCGGTGGGCTCAGCCAACGCTTGATCAAGCAGACGAGTTAGACAGACGAGTTCGCAGTGTCTATCCCTAGCCCCCCCCCCCAGAGCGCCCCCAGCGCCCCAGTCCCATGCGGCGGCGGCGTCTCACAATGCGGGCCTTGCCACCTTGGAGCCCACACCCCTTGAAGCAACAGACCGGATCAGGGGCCACAGCTCCCAAGCCAAAACAAGTGCAAGCGGCGGCATGAACGACGTGACACAAGCACACGCATTGCAATTTGCACGGTTGGAGCAATCTGCAGTGCATTTCTCGTCTGCGTGATGCCTGTGGAGCACGGCACTCGGTAGAGTTAGGCGCTCCCCCCTGACCCATCATCTTGGACGTCGTCGACCGGGCAGAAAGGTAATGACGGGAAAGGGGCAGAAGCCACCGTCGTCACGGCTCGCATTGCAGACAAGACCAGCCTTGCCCGGGCATTGTGCTTCCTCTTTGTCCTATAATGCGAGGGCAGCGTTTGGAAAGGGCGTGGGCTGCATTGAGTAGGGGTTACATTTTGAAATTGAATGCAACGCACGCACGCACGCATGCGTGCAGTACAGACTACACAGTAATAGCCTGCCTGCCTGACTGCCTGCCCAGCCCGCCCAAGACAATCAGCACGGCCGAGAGCTGTAAGTAATAAGCAGGCACACTTGATAAGCACCTGGGCAGTTGGTTTCCTTGAGGCTGGCCTGGCCTGGCCTGGCCTGCCTGGACCCGGGCCGGTTGGATCGCTGCAGCCATGACCACAATAGAACACAACAAAAGAGCAGGAGGACGGCCACCGATATGGTCACCCGTGCTCGACTGCCAGCTCGGGACTCGCTGCCGACGTTGCCGTCATTAATCAAGCTTCCAAATGCTGCTCACCCAGGTGGTGGAACCAGGCGCGGGTGGATCATACCAGATCAGATAAACTTTGTCCTCGCCAGATGCTTGGTCTCCGCGCGCCGTGCCCTCTGCTAATGAATGCTAATGGCGTTCTGGGACCCCTCTACTCGCAAACCGATGACGCAATTATGTAGATCCGCAGCACTCGGCAGCTCAACTTTATGCGATAATGGGAGGGGCGTTATGCTATGCCGAGCTTCCATCACCCAGATGATCAAGGCCACTGACCAAAGCGCAGTGAACTGTAAGTGACAACTGCCGCATGCCAGCCTGGGGCAGCGAATCTTCGACGGAACTTCCGGAGAGCGTCGACCCCAACGCGGCAATTGACACGCGATCCTCGGCTCCAAAACCTGATATTTGTGGCGGCGGCATTGGGGACGCGCTGATCGATCAGTCCATAGGCAGAGTGCCGACACCACCGCCCACATGTCCAGCATGATCCGCCAGCCACTCTCGCGCGGCCTGCTGCGGCGCCCGTTGCTCAGGCCAGGCAGTCGAGGGCCAGTCTGCCCGCGATGCTCGCACTCGATCCGCCGAGGCCTGATGGCCGGGTCGCGCGAGAAGCCGTCGCGCCGCGCCGAGCTTGACACCCTCAACGTCAACCGCCTCGCCTCCCAGTATGAGGAGTACCACCGAACCCGCCAGCAGGCCCTCGCCGCAGGAGCCGTCGCCGGTGCCATATCCATCATCTACGTCTGCTGGAAGATCAGCCAGAAGCTGCGTGAGGAGGCCACAGCAGGCGGCGGCGGCGCCACGCAGCTCGACTCGTCGCTGCCGGCCGGCGACCCCATCAGCGACCCCAAGCGCAAGGTGGTCAAGCACGACGAGAACGGCCGCGAGGTCGTCCCCACTGGCAACAGCTACGTCCCTGAGTTTCCCAGGACGGTGGAGCTCCCCGAATTCGGGCGGGCGAGCCCACAGCCGGATGGCCCGAACGGTAGCGGGCCCATGGCGCCTACACTGATTGTGCCGCCATCGGTGGCAACTGGAACCGAGTACACGCTGGTTGGACTGGGCACGCGGTCCGTGTCGTTCCTGGGCATCAATGTCTACGTGTTGGGCTTCTACGTCGCGACGCAGGACATCGCCGAGCTGCAGCAGCGGCTGGTGCGCAAGATCAGCCCGATCGCCTCGACGCTCGTGGCCTCGGAGAAGGACGACCTGCGCAAGAAGCTGACGGACCCCGTCGAGGGCCAGCAGATCTGGGACGAGCTCCTCAGATCCGGGATCCCGGCGAGGAGCATGGTGCGTGTCGTGCCGGTGCGCGACACCGACTTCCACCACCTGCGGGACGGTTTCGTTCGAGCAATCCAGGCACATGAGGGCAAGGCCAAGGACGAGGAGTTCGGTGAGGCAATGAGAGAGTTCAAGCGCATCTTCAACAGGGGCAAGGTGCCCAAGCAGAAGGAGCTTCTGATGCTGCGGGACAGGGCCGGGAAGCTCACGCTGGTGTACGACGAGGGCAAGTCCAGCGGCAGGGAGCTGATCGGCACCGTGAGGGACGAGAGGATATCGCGGGCACTTTGGATGAACTACCTCGGCGGCAAAAAGGTCGCTAGTGAGGAGGCGAAGACGAGCATCGTCAATGGTATCGTCGAATTTGTAGAGCGCCCAGTCGGCACTGTGGCGACCCAAGTGTTGTGAACCACGAAAGTAGAGGTCACGATGCTGTACAATCCCATATCACAAGCATATGCACAAACACATGGTCACTTCTAACGGGATGCGTCCACGCAGAAAAGAGGCTGAGGTCTGACAATCAGTCACGATGCACGTTCCGGAATCTCCCACGCGAGGAGGAAGCAACCACCTTTGTGAATATGTCTCGCAAGTTTACCCATCATCGAGTCTATTCGCCTTCAAAGCTTTCCCACACGGTGCACCATGTAATCGTCAAAGGTTCGCCCTCCTGTCCGTCACGAGGCTGTCAATCGCAGGCTGTCCTCTAAGAAAGCACATATTCCGCGTCTGTGTTTGTAATCACGCCAGAAACAGGAATGAGTAGCCCTTACGCAAGACCGCCGACCTCCTGCAGCTTCGTCTTGAGGTTGCCGCCGAGCGCATCCAGGTCCGAGTTGCCGCCGATGTGCTTCTTGCCGAAGAAGATGTTAGGGACGGTGCGCTGGCCGTAGAGCTCCTCCAGGGCGTCCTGGATGGCGCTGCCGTCACCTGTTGCGTGTCCAAAGACCACCACGGTCAGCCATTTTCTTTCACCTTCAGCCTCTCTTGGTTTGTCTTGTCCCCCACTCGACATGCGCAAGGGGTCACAGGTGGCCAGCGAGGTATTTGAAGAGGGGTGGAGGAAGGGTGGTTGCACTGACTCTCCTCGTTCAGCTCATACACCTTGAACTGGGCACCGGCGCTCTGCAGAGTCTTCTTGCTGGCGCGGCAGTAAGGGCAGTAGCTCTTGGAGAACACCATGACGGCGTTCTCGTCGATGAGCGACTGGGCCTTGGTCTTTGCTGCTTCCATTGTGATCGGAGGTGATGCAAATCCGGAGAAGAATCTGCGCAGAAAGGACATTTACTTTTGGAGGGGTTGTATTCCGTTGGTCTGTGGGTGGGCGCTTCAGCCGGTGGGGGCGAGCAAGGAGGGGGTTCGGGGCTTTATATTGAGGCAGTTACTCTAGGTGTTCGGCGGGTGGAAGCTATGACACAGGTGAGGCAATGTGCATGTCGCAATGGGATCACCGTTTGTGGATTTGTCACCGCCCGGACAGAGCAGAAACGGGTACGTCGTTTGCCGGCAGCTGTCAGCCCTTGGAACGTTCCCTCGGCTTAGTCTGCCTCTATTTTTGTTGATCGGCCCCACCGTAGCATCTCAAATATATACATAAAGTCCCACTTCAGATTGCTGCGTGCCATCGAACTGCACATCTTGTTCAGGTCCGGGGCAAATAGTAAAGACCATTCGAAACTCTCATTGTTTCTTCAGGCAAGGCTCTATATGGTGGAGGAGGGTGCTTTGCGCCTCTCTCTCCCCAGGACGCCAGCCAAGAGGTCACTGTACTTCTGTTCTACCAGATTTTATCTCCGAAACGGAGTCTTGTGAATGACGTAATGCTCTCTCCCCCACAGCGGTACTGATTAGAATGACATTTCCGGCCCGCTCTCACGGTATCAGTCTCCGAGTTGGTCGGGAACCTCGCCTCAACCCCAGGGTGATGAATAATCTTTGGGCTGTTTCCTCCCCGGGTAGCGGGACTATACTGACGGGACGGGCTCGTGGGAAGAGTTGGCCACACCTTGCCTGCTGATGTTTCCTGCAGACGGCTAGCTGTCTGCAGCATGCTTGCTCTGAGGAAGGACAGCCAATGGCTTAGATGTGCAGTCCTGGGCCGCTTTGGATACACCTTGTCCCCAGACCGACGATCATTCTGCAGGCGCACGGCCGGCATAGACCTGGGGAGTTTGTCACCAGTCGTCTCGAGACGAAGCGAGACATGACCTGTCCATGCTCCCTGGTGAGACCGAGACGGCGTCGAGCTTAACAGTGGCCCCAGGTCATGAGCTTGCGTGTGTACTGCGCGTAGCCACGATGGCGGATGCTCTTCTTGACCCAATATGTCACCCAGACAAGCTCTCATAGACCGTGGCTAGATCGTTTGCTTCAATAACCACCTAGCGATTCTTCGCTTCATCCATCAGAAAGTAGAAATCTGCCCGCCCTGCCGCTCCCGCCTCCTTGATCCGCAGCAGGAGCCAGCATTAGCTGGAGATTCTTGGTCCTAACCCTGAACAGAGATCAGGTCTGCCCCCTCCCCCACAGGCAGCTTGGCTTGGCTTCCAGGCTACTCGCGACAGGTTGGAGCCAGGAGTCCGCAGCCTCCTCATCCCATAATCCACGTTTCCTTTTTTGACCGCCAGCTTCGAGCACCGACATCTTTTTCGACTGTTCGATTGCCGAATCAAGCGTCCCGGATGAGCCCAGCAAACCCAGTTCTTGTGACCACAGCCAACAATACTGCCAGTTGCGATCAGCCGATTCCTGACATTACGAAGGTTCTTTTTTCCAACATTGGCTTTTTCCCGTGCCGGCCCAACACGATCTTGGGTCCTCTACGTGTTCTTAGTCCTGGCCACATGAACCGGGTCGCCGTCCTGCATTACGGCATCGACCCCACTTGGGCGCATCAACTTCGTTCGACTCGGGCTCTGGGGCGTGGAATCAAGCACGCAGCCACCATTCTACCATTCGCCGCCACTGCCAGGTAACACATCTCCAGTCACTGCACCCAGCGATCTTTTTCCAGGTCCAAATCCTTCGAGCGCATTCTTTTCTTGCGCGCCCAACCCCTCTCATCACTCCTTTCTCCCGACGTCCGGCCAGTGTCCTTTTAAGGACCATCGTAACAGTTGCCCAAGGTGGCTTCCGGATCCTCAACCCTGGCATCCTCCGGTGCCGCCCAAATCGCAGGGCACATTGCAAACCTAACCTCCAGCCTGGTCAATCAACTACCACCCTCGGTCCAGACTACCATCGACAGCGCCTCCCAGTATATTGAGTCAACTACAGGTCTCAACCCGACCATCCTCTACAGCAGCGCCGCCGCCGCCCTCGTACTCGGCGCGATACCTACCGTCTACGCCAAGTCGACCTCTTCCAGGTCGGACAAGGACAAGGACGCCAGCGGGAAGAAAATGTCTCGGTATGGCTGGTCAGGCCGTGACCGAGGTGGTCTCTCACCCTTCAATTCGAGCTTGGGAAGAGACGGTGTGCCTGCGGTCACAGACGACGATTACAGCTACATCACATCTGAGGATTTGGAGAACCATGGCGTTGAAGGAAGGGACTACAAGAGAGAGCCGGGGAGCCGACACTACAACACACGTTCGGCCGGCGGCCCTTCCTTGGTGATCGACGAGGACGACATTCTCCTCATCAAGAGCAAGGGCGTCACCTACCCGGAACACTTCCCCGCGTATAGCATCGGCGACGGCAAGCTGCTGGTGGGTGACGTACGGGAGCGGGCGCAGATGGTCATGAAGCTGTCAGACCGGAAAGCCCGCAAGATAAAGCTGCTGTATAAGGGCCGCCAGCTAAAGATCGACGACGAGCCCATATGTGAGTTTGGCGTCAAGAACAACAGCGAGATCATGGTCGTTTTCCCGGACGGCGACGATGACTCGAGCACGGAGAGCAGCGAGGAGGTTGTTGTCGTGGACAAGGACGCCGACGGTGGCCGGCCCAGGAAGTCCAAGAGTGGCAAGAAGAGGAGAAGCAAGAAGAAGGATAGAAGCAGCACCAGCCCCCGCGACAGCAACCTCGAGGTGCCTAGGAACGACGGCGCCGGTTCGAGCAGGCCGCAGTCTCCGGCTTCGGGCGTCTCGGGCGGCAGCGCGGCCGCGGCGCCGGGTGGGCCAATCGACAAGCTCAACACCATCAAGTCACACTTCACCACCCAGCTGCTGCCGCTCTGCCTGCAGTACACTGCGAATCCTCCGTCAGACCCAAAGAAGAGCGAAGACGAGCACCGCAGACTGTCGGAGACGGTCATGCAGCAGGTGTTGCTCAAGCTGGACGAGGTCGAGACAAACGGGGACGAGGATGCGCGGGCCAAGAGGAAGGAGCTCGTGCGCATGGTACAGGATGTTCTCAAGGGACTCGACGACGCGAAGGGTTCCTGACCGTTGCGATCATGTCGGCAGGATTTAGCTCTTACCAGAGCGATGATGAGCGAACTTTGCATGCTCACATGCGTTTCCTGGCTGTCGATCACCTTGGTCTGCTCGGTTTAGTTTCGACTGCAGCGTGCATTTCATGACTGAGTGGGGCATGGATAGACTGGTGGTTCCACACACTTGTTGTTTTAATAGACTTGTAAGATGGCTCTCAACTCTGGCACGGCAAGCCCTCAAACGCGATTTGCCTACCGTCACATAAACCCACAGAGTCGATGTTGGGGTATTCGGAGCCACCGCATGCGGACGGTTGGGCAGGCTGCTATGGAGCGATATTGGGCAGTTGCTTTTCCTACTATATCAACGTCTTCTTTGCGTACGGTGGGTATTTGAAAAGATTGGGCTTTTTGCTGGCGGATGGATTGAGGCACGGAGATAGCATAGCCTTGCTTATTCGGCAATCTGAAAGACATGGGCGGGTGTGGATGATGAGCGTTGCCTGATCTGTCACCAGGGAAGAGCGCTCGATCTGGTCACGACTCGATGGGGGGCTTCAATAGAAATGCATGCATTACTGTGGACCGTGCCATCATTACCAGATGCGTTTTGTGTTGTCTATCATTCTTCCAACAAGTTTTCACTCATAGACATGTTGCTACAGGAATTCCCGGTATAGGGCAGTTCTCCAAAGCAGTAAAACATGGATACATGCAAGGCAGTTGTTGGATAAACAAAAGTGTAACTTTGAAGGCAGACCTTCCAGTTCACATAGGGAAACACAACAAGAAGAAGGACGACCAGGCCAATTGCCGTCTCATTAGGCAGGTATGGACGGGCGTGTCGCATTGTACAGTCGTAGCCGTAGTCGTCGTGAAAAGCGGGTTCCAGTCCCAATTCCCACCCGCACCCAAACCCCCCGGTCGCTCCCTTCCACCCCGGATCACGTGTGTCGCGCCTGCCCTAGCCACCAGGTCCTTACTAAGCAGGACGGCGGACACCAGCCAATGGCAGTCCCGGACAGACCCCAACCGACTGGGCGAAAAGTTGGTTGTGGTCGATTCCCAATTTTCGCCCTGCGACCTACAGCCAGAGACTGGTACGAAAGCGTGTGTGTTGACCCATCCTAACCCATCCACCCACGAATACTAACTTCACAGGGCGACCCAACTGGCAGCTCAGTTTCTTCCTGAGCAAACGTTGATTCCCTCGTCTCCCCTTCGCACAGTTCCCTTCGTGACGACGTCGACACACATTCAAAATGTCCTCCTTCGAGCAGGTCGTGAGTACAATCCCTCATCCCCCGCAGGTTTCTTTGTGTCCGGACGAGGCCCCGCCGTCACCCTGTCGCCAAATGTCGCCTGGGACACGGAGAACCACGATGAATACGATGGGACTGGCTGCGATGCATCACCCGGCTGCTGCCAGGAAAGGAGATGGACTCGGGTGGATGAAAGCCAGCCAGAGGAGAGGAGGGCCATACGACTATGCGACGAACCATCGAGAACTGGGCGGCGGGGACTGCCTCACGACACAAATGATCCCACCGACCGCGATACTGACTGTCTCTGCCTTACACAGGTCGTCATCGATGGCAAGGGCCACCTTCTGGGCCGTCTGGCCAGCATTGTCGCCAAGCAGCTGCTCAGCGGCCAGAAGATCGTCGTCGTCCGCACCGAGGCCCTGAACATCTCCGGAGAGTTCTTCCGTGCTAAGCGTACGTAGCCCACCCGACACCCGACGCACGATACCGGATCTCCCTGGATCGAGATCTATCCGACACACCATGGGGATGAGACACAGACGAACGCTGACGATATGGATATAGTCAAGTACCACGCCTACCTCCGCAAGATGACCCGATACAACCCCACCCGCGGTGGTGAGCATTCCCCCATCCGATAAGACGCGACAACGGTGTCTCGCCGTCGAACAACATGTCTGACCGTGCTGGCAGGTCCCTTCCACTTCCGTGCTCCCTCGCGTATCTTCTACAAGGCCGTCCGCGGTATGATTCCTCACAAGACCGCCCGTGGTGCCGCCGCCCTTGAGCGCCTCAAGGTCTTCGAGGGTGTCCCTCCCCCCTACGACAAGGTCAAGAAGATGGTCGTTCCCCAGGCTCTCCGCGTCCTGCGGCTGCAGCCCGGCCGCAAGTACTGCACTGTCGGCCGTCTGAGCCACGAGGTTGGCTGGAAGTACCAGGATGTTGTTGAGAGGTGCGTTCTGCTCGAGGTCTTGGTGCTCACGACTCTGGGCTACGCTGCACGGAGCCGGGGACCAAGACACCAGGGGAAGTCGGGGAAGGTCATTGCTGACAACCATCTAGGCTGGAGGAGCGCAGAAAGGCCAAGGGTGCCGCCTACTACGAGCGCAAGAAGGCCGCCCGCCGACAACTCGCCGAGGGCAAGAAGAACGCCAAGGTCGATGACAAGACCGTCAAGGCCCTCGAGGCTTACGGATACTAGACGGCTTCCGTACAACCAACCTCTTTTGTGTGCTTTTTCCGTTTGGTCTTAGATCGGCGCGTGGTGGTCAATGGTCAGGGGGCATCACATCTTCATTCGCGACGGGTAGCAGGGAACTTTTAGCTGGCTTGCCCGTCGAACTTCTGGGTCCTCGATAGGGACTTATCACCTCAAAACAAATGAGCATGCTGGGAGAAAAAGATGAAATCTTGTCCAAACAAAAAACAAACTTTCGGGATCGCCGGTTGCACACGTGATTGGTTTTTCGTCCCCTGCGATCTGAGAGAACTGAGCGTCACTAGGTCTCGTCAACGCGATAACGAGGGGGGGGGGGGCGAGACGCCCTGTCGAAGCCCCTTCGAAGCCTGCTGGGAGAGGTGGTGGTCATTGGGGGTATTTTTAATTGAGGGCCGGCAGGACTGCCGGTCTTGCAGAATGCAGATATATTCGGGCGGGAACTCGGCATGGTGATGCCCGTGTCCCGAACCGTACCGACGCCTCATGAAATCAAGAATCACAACACTCACATGACCATCACCACTCACTTGTCTCGTCTGCCAGGCTGGCGATCTTTCCATGTCTGCCTCTCGCTGTCCCGGGAAGGCTTGTCAGGGCTCCGCTGTCTTGTATTCAATCTTGTGCCTGGTTCATCCGTGATAGGCATCGCAACTAGGTCACCTCGGGATCCTCCCTTGACTGATGGCTCTTCTGTTTGATCCTTGACTTCCCTGGTTCTCCTTCCTATCACTGCTGTGCCTCTCACGGAGGAAGCTTTTTCGTCTACACAGTATCTGGTTGTAGAAATGGCCGCCGTCGTGTGCAATTGGTTCCTACCTTGGCTCGCTGTAGATCAGTCAGACCTGCCGCTACTACACCCCGTGGTCCCTACGCGTCTTGATCCTATGACAGGATCCTGCTGTTTATCCACGTCACCTATAAAAAGCAACAATCTGTCGGTCTGTTGAGCCGCGCTGCAGACCACCCCTTGTCACAGCCAGGTGGGCTGGCTCGTCCCTACTGGCCCCTACTGGGGCAGAACTTATGGGTGGAGGTGCCCGTGAAGAGCAAGGGGACAAGAGACGGCGTTCGCCAGTATGCGGGGGTGGTGCGGTCTGATCAGTTGTAGTGATCTGGACCAGGGAAGGTATGGCAATGTACACGTGCGATGGCTCACGGCATCGCCGAGCCGGGGCAAGCAGTCACTATTGAATAGAAGCGTGGACGATGGCTTATTACTGCGCAGCCTGAAGCATTCATGGCACATGTGCCCCCCCCCCAAAAAAAATTAAACTTATCAATTGAATGTGAGCCGAGTAAGACAGCATAAGTATTGCCAACTGCAAGGTGTCTCGAACACCTTGTTCGTAGCCGGCATGCTGTTTCCATACTCACTCTCCGCCCTCGGGCATATGCCAATCCGGCCAACCTCCTCATCATGATCCTCACCATTTGCCGGGTTCCTAGGCGTCGAATAATGACCATGCGGATCTAAAGGTGAGGTGAAGTACAGCTCATCCATTACAGCGTTTCTAGTAGACAGTATCGCTCGCGAGGAGGGACCTCATCATGCCCATAAGCGCAGAGCGACCCTCTCGCCACACTGCTTTGTATACGCGACGCCGATGGGATTGAAGTTCCCGAGCGAGGTCTTGTATTTTTGAGTCCGAAGATCTCACGATGTCTTCACACTGCGTCCTTTCCCCGCGTTTCCACTGCGCCGACGTATATTATGGACGACGATAATAGCACATGATTTATCTCTGTTATGTTCCTTTCCACTCACAAGCACGTCGTTCTGACTGCTGCGAACATAGCCTCTTGCAGATCAGCATAATATAAGCCCACCGTCATGCACTACCGAGCTTTAATCAGCACGAACAATCAGCTGAAGGCGCCTTGGTATGGTTCTTCTTGGATGACACCAGGTGTGACATAGCCGTCCTGATAGTCTCTGTCGACACGCCTAGCGGCCAAATTATTCTTAGCTGGAAAGCCAGGGGAAGCAGGCTCCTTCCAAGGTTGACGAGATACCCAGCATGAACGCAGTAAAGTACTGCACGGTGCCCATTAATGAAGCGCCCACGTTTGGCGTTCCGGCACAAAACGGTGGGTACAAGGGACTCTCTGCCAGTGAGTATCAGGGAAATCGTTCTCGAACACTGGAGACTGTGTGTACAGGAACACCCCCCTCCAAACAATCTCTTGGATAGGACAAAGCTGGGATAAGTACGTCCATGCAGTGGAGGGTGACACAACAACATTTGCACATGAATGGAATCAGCAGGGCTGGCAAGGCTGTGTCCAAGTTTGCGGGACGACATGGTCGGTCTTTGATTATGCTAGACACTGGCAGTCGTAGGTTTATTAGGGGAGGTCAGACTGTACAGCCAATCCTGAAGACAGTTTCGACTGTGCCTCGTCAACATACAAGCTGCACTCCCGCCCAGCTAATCCCCGGACCGTATGCATGCGATGAGATTATCAGAGTCATCCTTTCGCTCGCTCGCTCGCTTTCATTCTTTCCCAATGCATCGCTGCCTCCGGTGTCCTTCCAGCGAGGTCAAACTGTGGTCAGACTGTTCTGGAGTATAAGTCAAAATCCCCCCACAAACGCAGCCGCCTGATACTCCCCAATCACCTACCGGTATTTTGTGATGACGAGCAACTTATTTCCCGTGTGTTTTGCAGCCGTCGCAGCTGCAGCTGTCGCCGCACTTGCAGTCTGCTCCGCACATGTTGGCTTATTTTTTGAAGCGGGTTTCTTTTTCAGATGGGGGTCGACGTTGACGTGAAAGTTTCTGGCAAGCTGAGTTGACGGAGGAAGATGGAGCAAGAGGGAATACGCGGTATTCTGCGGCGGGGAATGTGGCCTATTTATCCCGCTTGGCCCCTCACACAACGGTGTCCCCAGTAGTTTTCGAGTTTTACGTGGCCCTACACACTCGGCAGCCCGAGACTCAGGTGACCGACTCCCAGGCGGTGGGATCGATCGGGCCTATTGAAGTGCTCGAAAGAATGGGGAGAATGGGGTGTGCAGCCAGCGCTTGAGTGGCTCCCCTTCTGGCCTATTGCGTTCCGCTAGCACGCCTCATGCTCCGTAATTGCCTCCACCTTTCCAGTCTTTGCATGTGCCAGCCGTGATGCTTGCCGCTACCGTGCTGCAGGTGGGAGGGTCTAATGCACGCTCCGCTCGGGGTCGGGTGGCGACAACTGTTATCGGCAATGACTCCGGCGCGCACCCGCTGGTGGTCGACACCCGACGCAGTCAACTCTTATCAGTGGTACAGACAGTCTACCAAGGCGTACGTTGCCATCCGACGTCTTTGCTGCTCGGCTCCTACTAATAAAAAGCGTCAACAAGGATGCTTATGGACCTCGGGAGGTAGTTTTGCGCTGTGTAGGAAGTTGGGATAGCACTGGCAACACACAATTCGCGCATGCGTGTTACTTATACGGATTCGACATGTGAATATGTCTAAGCAACCCGCCTCTGGAGTTCGCAACATACAAACGCAAAGAGTATCTGGGATAAATATCATGCTGCTCTTCGTAACACTGCCCAAAAAAACTTGTTCCTTTTGGTGGACACTTTTTAATACTGTTTTCAATGTAAAACCGTAACAGTCCTCATAGGTACTTTGAGTTTGGCTCACAACTCCAATGATTTCGAGTTGTTTAGTTGCTTTAAAGTCCCGTCATATTTAGAATGGAGTCGGAGAACATCAATGACAGTTCTTTCCAAGTCATACTACAGGTACCTGAGGGTTCAGTCCATTTTGTGAAGCATTAGAGACGCAGACAATTCGCAAAAGTAGTCAACTAATCTTGGACCTCGGGTGTCTTGGACTCTCTTCCAAGGGTCGTAGAGTGTTTTACAAACATTTCAGAGCAAAATTCTTTCTATTTCAGCTTCTTTCTTTTGTAGGCCCAACCGCAGAATGCAAAACAGAACTTGTCTAAGCAAAGATTAGACCTCGGCGATTTCACTGCATGCTCTTATTTCGATTCCAAGAACAGGGCCAAGGATGCCTCCCCTCAAAGGGCCGACTGGCAACAACTAGTTACATCTTCATCCCAGGACTCCTTCCGTTGCGGTACTGCCACAGCCGGCTCAGCTCTTTAACCTTTCGTGTCATGGTCTCCTTCTCGCCACGGTCCAACATGCCAAAGCCAGGTGACCCAGGCTGCTGCTGTTCGCCGCGCGCCTCCTCCCCGTTCGCCTCGACAGTGACCTCGCCCTCCATAAAAGCATTGGTCTCGGCACATCCCACCAGCTCCCCAGTCCGGGCATCTTTTTCCAGGGGGAACATCGCGTTCAGGTAGTGCTGGCAGAGCAGGTGGCCCTCCATGCCGCGGGCGGCGGCGCGGCTGAAGGCCCGGCCGGCGAACACGGGCGCGGCAGGGTTGGCCGCGCTCGCCGCCTTGAAGTGCAGCACGCCCCAGAGCGCCACGAAGTCGGTCGAGTGGCAGTAGTGCTCGATATGGCCGATGGCGCTGCCGCTCAGCGCGGCTGGGTTCCGGCTGCCCGTCTCGCGGCCCGCCAGCGCGCCGGGCGAGGCGGGCGGCGTCGTCATCAGCACAGGGGAGGACGGTGTCGGAGGCGTCGGCGGCGGGTTGCTCCTATTCTCTTGAGGGGTCTTCCGGTCGGTCGCTTTGGAAAGGGATTGTGTCGCTGCTGGCAGGCCGAGGGCTGCGTCCACGGCGGCGGCGAGGGGTTTCCTGTCTGCCTCGGCTTCTGCGGCAGCGCTGCGGAATGGGTTGTTGAAGTGATTGGCGGCGCAGCCAAAGGTATAGACCTCGAGCTTCGACAGAAGGTTCTGTGGAAGCTCTTGGAGGAGCCAGTCGATGATGGCACTGCCCTCGATGCCGCCCTGAGAATGAAGGATGAACACGACCTTGGTGTTCTTCTCGTTGGACAACGCCCTCTTCACCTCCACGTAGCATCGGCGTATGTCCTTGGTAGGGTAGCCGAACGTACGTTGCACTATGCATTCGAGCAGGTCGAAGATGATCCCGTACCTTCAGTCTCGTGTTAGTTGAAAAGATGTTTGGGGTTGAACAACAGGCAAGCAACACTTACGTGGAATTGTGAATGCCCAAAACTGGCCTTCCAAAGGTTAGTGCTAGCCTATCCAGGTTGCTCTTGAGCCAATGTTGCCCAGTGGCAA
This sequence comes from Diaporthe vexans, assembly GCA_021188095.1. Lineage (NCBI taxonomy): Eukaryota > Fungi > Ascomycota > Sordariomycetes > Diaporthales > Diaporthaceae > Diaporthe > Diaporthe vexans. The sequence goes on from JAJLLZ010000009.1 coordinate 928,405, forward strand.
CGCCATTGATGTACAGCCATTCTTCATGTTCATGTATTTCCTTCCCTGCGGTGTATATCGGGTCGGACTTATACGTCATCTGAGAGCCATTGAGCGTCCAGCAGAGGAGGAGGTTCACGGCCCAAAAGACCCCGACGAACATCGCGGTTGCCCAAGGCGGGATGAAGAATGCCACCGGGATACACATGAGAAACGCAAGCTGCATGACGATTAGGATCGTGTGAACCATGACGCAGTATGCGTTTCCCCAGCCCCATGCCAGCTCGTCAAAGTGATTCCCCTCCCGCGGCGTCAGTGGCCTAATGATGAGCGGAAGCGACCACCCATAGTAGAAGACGTAGAAGAGGTCCCAGAACAGAAGCTTGCTGGGAATATCAGTGTAGTTGTATTCGTTCACCTGGCCGCCCCCGACCTTGGAGCCGAAGAAGTCGATACCGCGATGCCTCGCGGTATTTGCCTTGACAGAATTCGCCATTTTGAGGGGAAAGAGTCCGGAAGATCTTCTTCACAGAGCTGGAAAGGAGATGATTGAGATGCCTGAGCAGGTGAGGAGCCTTTCCAACCATCGAGGACAAAGGATGTATATAAACAGCAGGAAAGCTGTCATGTTCCAGAGCCTTGTCACATGCTAGATGCTGTGGGCGTGTGCGCAGCGATCCGGATGGCCACAGCCGTGAGGGCAAGTCCAGCTATTATACCGCAGCCAGCCTGTGCTAAGATGAGACACCACCGGCTCGCAGAAGAGGGCATAGTATGCGGATCGGCACGTGAGCGGTCGCACTCGTGCGCGCACCGTAGAACCATAACGGACACAAGCGCTTACGGCTTTGTTTTCCGGTGTGTGTCTCGATTCGGGCCTCCCAAAACGGTCGGTGTGATAAGGCTCTGCTCTATGGCTGAATTGTTCATTGAACCTATACCTGTCTTGGCATGCAACCAGTGTTTGGTCCTGCTTCGTGACTTATCAGGCTCTAGCCTAGTCGTGGTCCTTTGGGCGCTCCAAGGTTTGACAGATGTGCCTGGCCAGTGTCGAAGAAGAGCTTCTTCCTGTCTCACCCACCATCGCCTTCTTCCGTAGACAGACTAGTTGCTGTCTCGAGCTGACAGGTCTTATGACGTCTCGTGCCATGGCTACGCTGACGATTCATATCCCCTCAGGTTGTCCCAAGTTTTGCTTTGAAGGTTCTTTATCTCCAAGCTAGTTCAATCAATGGTTTTTTTTTTGGAGCATGTGCAGGCGGTCGAGTCAGGTACACAGCTACTCGAACTCGGGGACCTCTCGAACTCAAGGCGCCGCAGCTCAAGCCGAACTTTGCCGAGATGTCTCTCCTTCTCTACCAAATTGTAGATCACTTGACAACACTATCGGTACGGTCAAGTCGGTGGCTGGTAGCGCCTTACATACAGAAAACTGTAGCACAGGTATACTTGATCATGATATACCAAATCATAATCGTGTTAGTGAACAACACCAGCTTAAGCTCGGACCACATTATCAAAAAGTCGATAGTCGTTATCTTTCTAGGACCACTGTTATCGGCAATGTGTTTTTTTTTTTTTTAAAAAAAAACGCTGGGTCCTGAGCGTTTACGACTATATGAAGGCGCTGCGTATGGCTTCGGCTGTATACGGAGTAGAAACGGAACCAGTTATCTTTCCAGGAGCGCATGGTGAGGAATGGAGACGAGGCTTCTTTGCTACTTATTAACGGCCAATCTTCTCACGTAAAAGTGCCATTTAAGTCGAAGAGGTATATGCCCTCTATTCCGTTTCTAAAGGTCGATCCGCAGCCAGGGAGGCATTACAAGTAGACCGACAGTATTCCATGCACGTCGTCTTGCAAAAATTACAGACCATTGACAAGGCGCAAAGGCCCCTCCTCACTTGTCTCTCCTCTCCTCTGCTCCGCAGCCTCGGCAGCAAGAAAACCCCGAATGGCAGGGCCAGGCTCCTTAGCGCCGCCAATGCCGTTCGCCGCCGAGTTGCCGAGGGAGAGGTGTCCGAACAGACATTCCCACAGGTCTCCCTTGTCGACCGCCTCGCCGGCCGCCTTGCCCTTGCGCATCAGCCTTGACAACCTGGCGTGCTCCAACTCCATTGAGTTGGCCGCCTCGATGGCTTCATCGCCTGGCTCCGGCGTGACCTCCGTCGATTTTCCCTTTCCGCGAGTGCGTGTGTTGTCGCCAATGTGGGCCATACGTCTCCGGACCGATAGGTTATAGATGGATTCCTCGACAGTGCCGTCTACGATGTATAGCCACACTGTGGTCTCCTGGTCCTGTCCAATACGGTGCACTCGCGCGATGGCCTGTAGCTCGAGCGCGGTGTTGATGAGCGGCTCGCAGAGAAAGACATGGCTGGCATTGACCAGATTGAGCCCGCTCGAATGTGCTCGGGCGTGCAGTAGGAAGCACTCGATCGAGTCATTCTCCTTGAAGTCCGTGGCGCCGTTTGTCCTATCAAACGAGGTGAAGCCGATTCGGTATCGTTGGAAGGCTAACCTGAGCACGTTTAGGAAGTCGGAATATTGAGAGAAGATGATGGATTTGGCCCCCGGGTCTGACTCCCGCAACCACAATAGATGCCGCACCAGATTGTCCACTTTGGTCGTGAACGCTGGCCCGTCGAGGTCAATGTCTTTTATCTCAGCCAATTTGTCGGCACTAAATTCGCTGTAGATGAGAGACTTTTTGGCGGATATTGCGCCGTTTTGTCTGAGATTTCCGGCAGACTTCTTGGGCGAGGCTGTCGTTGGGTCTGAATGAACCCTAAGCTCTTGTGGTTTGAGAGTGATGTCATGGAGGCTGGAATTGTTAAGATGCTTTTTGCATACTGGACAGTTGCGATGTGCCCTGAACCAAAGTGTGATACAATCCTTGCAGAATTGGTGACCACAAACAGTCAGAACACCAAGCGTGAAGTTTTCTCGGCAGATGATACAGAACCGCTGGTCACCGTCTTTGGCATCCATTTCCTTGAGATGGATAACTACATTACCGTCAGTCGTGAGGCCCAAGGTCATTGCTGACAGGAGATAAAGGTTGCCTCGCGACAATACTCCTCACATCCGGGGGCAATGAAGCATGAAGTTACAATGAGAGCAATCAAAACTTACGATACCTGTGCTTCGCCTTCGAAGCCTCCAGTTTGTCCGCAAGCACTTGTTCCTGACCCAGGAGTATGTTCATCTGCTCGTCACCAGAGGGTCCTTCATACGGCTTGACCGAGTCCGACACGTTCTGCAACTGACGGTAGAAATCCACCCGCGCATTCATCGTGGAGGTAAAGAGGTCCAGCTCCGAATTCATTGCCAGCACAGCCTTGTGCTGCTCAGAGAGCTGCCTCTGCGTGGTCTTGAGCTGCTCTGTGACAATCTCTAGTTCGAGCTTCACGCGATTCGCTCCATTCGCGAGCTCGTGCCGGAGCTTGACGGTCGCATTACGCAGCTTCGCCACAACGGCTCTCAGGGAGTGAAGATCCGCTTGCCCTTTCTTCGGCTTGGGCTTGATCTTCTCGCGAACAGCGAAAAGCTCCACCACCTTCTCCGGGAATGGTCCTTCACCGATAAAAGCTTGCTGGAGTGAAACCCTGGCCTCGTGCTCGACTAGCTCGTTTGTCTGGCCCGTAATGGCTTCTTCACGATCAGAAATTGCCGCCCTAAGGATCTGGATATAGACGACGATCTCTTCCATGAGTTTTGTCGAGTCCTCGTATTCGTCACCCGTGACCTCATTCTCGTCGTCCTCGTCCACAAGAGCCTTGAGCAGAAGCTGGATAACGTGCTCGCGCCAGTCATCGAGCTGATTGGCTTGCTCATTCAGGCCTCCGGCGAGGATTTCCAAGTCTTCGACCACTGTCCGACTCTCAATGCCGTGCTTGTCGACACTTTTATACTCCGGTATCACTGCAAAGGACTGGTTGGAAGCTGCATGAGAGATCTTCGTCATAAGCCTCTCCGTCTTTCGACGGCTCTCATCAAGGATCTCTCGGCGTATCATCTTCGCAGCATCGTAGCCTTCGACTTCCAATTGCTCAAGCCGTCGGAACTCGTCCGAGTCCGGCGCGGTCATGTCCTCGTTAGATTTGATTTGATAGTACGCGTTAGCGCAAAAGAAGACGGCCTTGTGCTGGATTTCCAGAGCTGATCGGTAACGCCTTCGGGCCTCTCCTACACGGCCTGTGTTAAGCTCCTCATCGTTGGCGTCGTCTTCTGCTGTGACGCGTTCTTTACCAGAGGATTTGGCAACTTGAATCTCGAACTGAAGTTTCTCCCGTGCCTCTTGGACGATATTGTCAATGGTTCCTAGGACGCCTTTCCAAATGTCGAGCGCCGTCTTCACACGCGGTGAATTCTCGAGCAATTGACCTCTCCTCAACTTGGCTGACAATAGAGCCCGCTGGTCAGCACGTATGGACATCTCACTCTGCTCGATCATGACATCGAGAACTTCCGCCACGGTGCGCATAGGGCCTTTTCTATGCCCTAGAGCTCTTCGATTTCGTTGTCCAACTTCAGGATGTAATGCGGTTTGTCGTAGTCGGTCCAAGGCGGTCCTCATTCCCTCTAGCACACCAGGATCCTCTGGATCCCAGGTTTCATGGATCGGCGCACCCTGGGGGTCCAGACCGCAAGCTTCAACCACTTCTCTGAAAAGGGTTTGGTAGTGCTGTTCCTCGACTGCGGTAAACGGCATCGTAATCACATATCGCTTCTGCGGAGGGATGTCTATCTCGTGTCTAACGAGCCGCTTCGAGTGGCGCAGTGAAAGCTGATTGAAGAGCCGTCGAAAGCCGTCTTGCTGGGATTTGACCAGTGCAGTCCAGGCCGCGATATTCGATGCGAAAGGATCGTACCGCAAGAACAACAACAGGCCTCGAAGGTCCTCCACGCTGTCTTTCACGGGAGTTCCAGTGACACCCCAAGCGTGAACGCGGGGAAGCAATCGCGCCAGGGTGGCCGCCTTTGAAACACCACTCTCTATCATCTGAGCTTCGTCAAGGCAGACACGCCACCAAGATAGTTGCGTTAGTGGAGACCTGGGTCGGTGGTACTTCCTGGGGTTCCGTCTCGCTCTGTCTGGTTCACCGAGTGCGTAGTCCAACTCGGAAGTCAGCACATTGTATGTAGTTACAACCACATCGTGGCTGGCTAATTCTTCAATGAGCGCACGCTCCCTATTTTGGTTTTCCCGCACCAGCTGATTCAGACCATTATATGCCATGACGTCCAGATTAGGTGCGTGTTTTTTTAGTTCTGAGAGCCACTGCATCTTCAAGGACGATGGGCAGACAATGAGAGTGGCGGGAGTCGACTTGATCTTCTCTTCAAGATAGTAATCGTAAGCTTCCATAGGTTCACCATGTTGGCGGTGGAGAAGGCAGAGTGCCAAGATCTCAACAGTCTTTCCCAGACCCATTTCCTCAGAGAGAATGCCCCCTTTGAAGTTCTGTTCCAATCCGGCAAATGGTGCCAAGTCTTTGGTGACCTTTCCGAGGAGCTTGCTGATGTAGCAGACCTTCCCATCGGCATCTTGAGCCTTGGTGAACGCACTTGGGGCATCAAAGGGTTCGAAGCCGATATTCTTAACAATACTTTCGTGGTCGTTCCCGTCGGGGTGCCCACACCACTGGACACCCTCTCGACGAAGCATCCATTGCACAGCTCGACGCTGGAAAGGGTACAGTGTCGCATTCATTCCTTGGATGGCAAGGTCCTCTGGCGGAGTGGAATTTTGATCGGGAACGTGTGCTGCTTCGTAGAACATCTGAGGTGAGCATGAATCTGGGTGGTCCTGCCCGGGGGAGGCAAAAAACTCTGGGAAGGCTTCGGCCAAGATTCCTCTTCTGAAATTCCGTTGGTACGGAGAAAAGGCCGTCGCGAAGACTGTGGTGCTGACATTCCAGTGGACTTGAAAATCAAATGTGAGTACAGTGGTGCCATCATGCTCGCTGAGACCAGCGTCTGCATTTAGCCAGATGGCATCTTGGGTGCCAGGGTCAGACCATAAGACGTCGCGTGCTGAAACAATTGTCGCGAGACGATCTGGCACATCCCTTGTCTTGAGCGGGAAAGCAATGCAGAAGTTGCCACCCTTGGATGATGATCTCGCATAGATGGTGAAGGTGTAAGAGTATGCGGGATTGGCCTTGGCATCCGAGCCGGCCAAGCCGAACCGAAGCTGAGACTGGACACCAGAAACATGACAGGATGTGGAATCCAGAGGCTGGTGGGCGTTCGTCCTGGATATCACAAGCCGCTCCCGAACGATGGTGACCGACTCGGGGCCGGCAGCATCGGTTTTTTGGCGTTTGGCGGGCCGGCCGTCACGATTGCTCTCCTTGGCAGATAAGGAACGAATGAGGCCAGTGAGAGATGATGGAATCGGATCTATTGGGATGGTTAGTGACTGTTTGTTGATGATGTGAAGACCCAAGGCCAGCGGTGACTGACCTCCTGCGTGCACATGAACGGTGTTGTCTGGCTGTGAGCCAACGGCAGCCTTTCGGCCCATGTTAGCTGGTCTGGTCAGTCAGTGAGGTTCCTGCAGGTCTGATGTGCGTCCGTCTCGACAGATGGAGTTGTGCCCAGCCCGACCTGATGAGACAGGTGGTGGGATGCAATGTGTGGGTGGTGGGGGGAAAAAGAAGGAAGAGAAGCGTAAGTGCCAGGAAGGAAGTAAGTGGTTCATATCCCCGGAAGGCCGTAAAGGGTGTCGCAGCCTGGGGCGAGTCCAATCAATGATAGACGGGTTGCTGGCAGGGGTGCATCGTGCAGGGGGGTCGCGCGTCATTGGCAGTCGGTCTAAGTGGCTTATCGATAAGGCGCGGCGCCACCAAACGACGCCCGTCTGCCTGCGTTGCAATGCCCGATCCGCGACCACCGCTCCAGGGCACGCACGGACCAGCCAGGATTTTTTGAGCAACTGCAGCTTGATTCCGAGAGCCTCGACGCCTCGGGAAGCTCTGTCTGCACTGCTTGCACTGCCAGCACCCGAGTACTGGGAACTCCTCCTGCCAAGTGAAGGGTGCACCGTCGCTCTAGCTCTCGCCAGTGGCCTGGTGTGGTAATCGATCGGTACGTGTTCAATGGTTGTGCAAGGCCCCTGTCGCACTTCTGACCGCGAGTCCCACAGATCATGAAGACGTCGCAGTTCCGGGCGGCCCTGCGCCTCCTGACGCGGCCCAGCACCAGCATCCAACAATCCCTTCAGACCAGACACGCACACCAGCAGGCCAACAAGGCGCCGATAATACCATCGCCGACCCCGTTCGTCCCGGACGTCAAGACATTCCTCACGCTCATCGGCCGCGGCCTGAGCTCGCACACGGCCAAGTTCCCCACGTGGGAGGCGCTCTTCTCCCTGACGTCGCCGCAGCTTCGGGAGCTGGGCATCGAGCCGCCCCGCACGCGGCGCTACCTCATCCACTGGCGCGAGAAGTTCAAGGCGGGCCACTTCGGCCCTGGCGGTGACATCAAGCACGTCGAGGACGGCAAGGCCAAGCTGGCGGTGATAGAGGTCGAGCGGGGCCCGTTGGACTTCTCGCGGCACGTTGTCAACATACCCATGGACAAGAAGCCCGATGAGGTCCCGCCCGAGCAGAGGGTCAGCGTCGATGGGTACCACGTCGAGGGGAACAGCGCCGTCGTCGGCCCGTATGCCCTGCCGATGAAGGGGGCCCGCGCCGCCACGGTCGCCGTGACAGAGGGTATGTGGGAGGAGAAGAGGGGCCGCAAGATCGACGGTGGTGAGAGAAGGCGTGCTGAGGTCAGGTTCAAGAGGCGTGTCGCCGAACGGAAGGCTCAGCGGGAACAGATGGGCTTTGTTTGAGATATCAGTAGAAACGAGGCCTGGGCTGCTGTGGGCCGGCCAAGGATGGCTTTCATATCCGTGGGCCATCATTTGTCGCCTATGTGGCCGCTGTACAAATACCGACACCATTTGGACAACAAGTCATGTGGGCATTCCTCGGGGTGAGGTGAGGGCCGCATGTGCGCTGAAGTTTGCATTTGACCCAAATATCTCGTTATTTGAGATTGCTGATCAGTCCAATGCCTTTGGTTCTCGCAAGTAGGAACCTTTCCAATTTCTCCAACATCAAGTGACGTGGTATGTACAATGCCAAGACGACGGACATCAGGGTCCCTCCTGTCAAGACTGCAGCATCTGTGCGAGGAGCACCCCGGACTGAGGAAGATGGGCCATTTGGAAAAACTATGTCTACACATCTCTCCGAGTGCTGTCTGTCACTGTCTAAGATGCCTGAGAATGGGCTGATCGCGGTTGGGCCCCAAGTGTGGCTGAACGGCGGCGGGTGATATGCCTCCAGCTGTGCCGGAAGACGAGAAGCACATCACCATGATCTTGTTCATCACGATCAATATTTTTGATCCGCCAATCACCATAGCATGATCCAGTGACCCGCGACTTGCTCTTTGCGAACCAACAGCACCATGCGTATCTGACGTGTAGTGCCTGATTCGGCATATACAGACGCTCCTACAGGAGGCCCGCAATTCTAGGAAATACCGTGGATTGCCACCTGAATAGTCAGCATACACGCAAATTTGCTGAGGTCATGTATGCCTAATAATAAGCCCTGGGCTCGTCTTGGGTTGGCCGAGGCTCTGCGTTACACAGCTCGAGCAACTGTGCCGGGCACTTGTGCTGAAGGCGCTCTGCACTAGCCCCACATTTTAAAGTTTAGCGGGCCGGGCCGGGGCTCTCATGCTCCCACGCTGTCGGGTCGACTCTGTGGTCCCGTACCCACGCCCGCGAAGAAGTGAGAAGAGGTACTGCAGCGAAACGAAATTTCGCCCGGGAGTTGGGGGTGGGGACTCGATGTGTGCCGTCTCACATATCCAAATCGATGTGGAGACTGAAGTACCATTCCAGAAGAAAGAAGAAGCGGTCAAAGATGACAAGAGGACATGGTGCTCGGGGCGGTGATGGCAGAACTTGTAGGATGCAGAGTCCATCAAATCTGGTACAACGTCATCTGGAATGGGAACGCGTATACCATCGATCCACGGTGTTCCTCACGATAACCTTCCTTTTAAGGTTTGGCAGGGCTGGGAGAAGGGTGATCTGGCCTGGCCTGGCGGGTGGGCTGGGGGTCCCAAGGCGAGCCATTGGCTTACCTCTGTCCGCGTCATCCGATGTCGAATGCGCATCCACAAAAAACTAGGCACCCAGCAAAGCTCCAATGCAACCCCCTCTTCCATATTGGTGCACGCCAAAAACCATCCACTTTGTTGCACATTATGAATAAACAGTACGCGTCTTCTGTTGACGGTTCGGAGTTGAATTCTTGTTGTTGCTTCGCTGTCGTTTTGCGCATTTTACAATTGTTTCCGAGCGAGGGTGAGCGGGCGTGGCGCCTGCATCTGAGACGTCAGCCTCTGCCTCAGCAGGAGCAGAGTTGGTCCGGCCGGTGCAGGTGCAGGTGCAGGTGCAGGTGCAGCAACGAAATGCATCGCCTTGTTTCTATTCTCGTGGTTTCTTGGGGCATACAGGAAGTTCGCGGGAAGATGAAACTCGGGTGCAATCTGTGCAGGTCACAAGAACACGAGAATAGGAGAGATCCGGCCGAGTGTGCTCGGGCCAGAGAGGCTGCGGGTTCCGCGACTGGAACCCGCCGTCCTGAAAATTATCAATTGGCGAATCAGTGGCCCTTGGTCTCGTGTCCGCTGACCTTCTGACGGGGCGGGTGTTCCGACTCTGACCGGCCGGCTGTAGCAGTGGGAATAATGGGGCGCGATAATTTCCAGGTGTCAAAGTGCCAGCCCAGCACGTGGAGGGGCAGGAGTGACGGGCAGGGGACCTTCAGGCAAGGTCCCGCAGGTTTTAAGCTTCTGCTGAAGGCTGCGGGCGACTCGCCATACCTTATCCGGACGACAAGCAACCAGCCAGAGAGCGCATTCCGACTCCGAGCTCCGAAGGATTGGTCATCAGCTGGCGGCACCAGGCCAGTTCGTCAGTGACTCAGGGGGCGAGGATTCCGCTGCCTCGAGTCACCAAATGAGTCACCCCGGAGTCGATTTGGTCACCCACCTGCACTTTCAGCCTGGCAGCCTCAACTCTGCCAACCCGGCCAGAGGTGACCAACTTGGTCAATCCGACGGCTGAAGACAGATGCCCTCTTCGACCATTTGCCTCAACGTTGGAATGGCGTATTACACAATTGCGCAACCGTCGACAGCACGTCAGGCATTTGCAGGGTGACTTTAAGCCTCGAGACGCTCCCAAAGTACCGATCCAAGGTACCAGTGGCTCCCACACAGCCAATGCCACACCTTTCATGCAGAACACGGCGGAGCAGAATGCTCGGTGCTTGCCATCTCCCAAAGCACACAGCCATCCTGCGGCGTCCCTAAGCGTCCCTAACAAAGAGGGCCGACAACCGATATCAGATCAGACTAAGTTACCGACGGTGTGGCTAGTCCCAGGCTACTTTGACGGCCATGCATACAGCACCATCACTACACCTCTGCTGGCTAAGTATGCGCTACTAACTTGGCCATGGCCCTTACACATCGCCCTCAATCAGCCTCTACAGGGAGCTATCATGGAGAAGGTCTGTCGGTCAAGGCGCGAGTGACGCTTTTGCGCAGGATGGCCACAGCGGCCAAGTGGACAAAACTAACCACACCAACGGACCAGTTGTTACTTGCTGTCGTATCTCGCATGCTTGTTCTAGCTCCCAGGCCATGCGAGTAAGCAAGGCTGGACCCTGGGCTCCCCATCAGGTACAAAGACCCGCAAGGCGGGCAGGGATCACTTGTCGCTCTTGCTTGACGCCTTTCGGCTCATCTTGGTTCTCCCTAGTCCGCCCGAGCTATGAGGCACGGTTTCATTTTTCAGTGCTGCCTGCCTTAGGTATCTGCAATCGACACCCTTACCTGCTTCCCCTGCCCGGCTTTTACGGAGTCCACGCCTCCCTCTCTCATCCTCCCGCCTTCGTCATTTGCCCCGTGGCCCATCCTGCCGCTACTAGTGTAGCCGCCGCCCGTCCGCCGTACCCACCCACGTCCTACGTTTCCAGAGTCCTTCCTCTCTCCCTGGTGGCATGGGTTGGGCATGGCGTCGACGGCATGTTCTCACCTGCCGCAATCCTTGCTAGCACGGCACCCTTCCAAGTCGGAATTGTGCGTCACCCTCTGTCGCGGCAGGTAGTCACCATGTTCCACCGGGCAACAATGGTCAACATCGGCATGGTCCGGAGACATCCTCTCCTGGGGTGTAAGCTGCGCGTCTACCCTGGCCATATACGTGAGGACTTACACGTACAAGGCAGTCCCTTGTCGTCCCGGCCGGCTACGAACCTCTACAAGGTGCTATATAAACACATGGAACTTGCCACCTGAATATCCAGTCAGCCTCTTTTTCACGACATCGTTGTCGACGAATCATATTAGCTTATGCAAAGGCTCTTGCCCTTTATCATCCTATCTAGTTGGTGTTGTAGCAGACATCGTCAACCTGCTAGCTACCAATATCAACCGGGTTAATAGGTCATTGACCAACCTGCCTGCCCCAGTCACAGTTCACTGTTCTCAGACAGGCCAGGGCATCACCACAAAGGTGGACACTCATATTCAAGACCTCGTCATCACATGTCCTCGCCCGAGTTCTCGGCCGTTACCGAGTCAATCGCGAACTTGTCCCTTGTTACCATAGACGCGTCTGCGCCACAAGAGGAAGACGACCAACGCTCAGAGGAGACATTGACCCCACGCCAGGCCCACTACCTCCCGGAAGAGCAGGCTCCTGAGACAGCGCCCGAGAGACAGCACAGCACAAGGTCACCAAGCTCCGGCTCAGATACAGAGACAGAAGGCCACAGAAGCAGCAATATGCCGTCCGGTTCATCTTCAAAACACCACCACCACCACCACTCGTCCTCCAGCTCCTCCAAGAGGCACGGGTCTTCCTCGTCGTCTAAACACCATTCCAAAGGCGACGATTGGTCGGAAGTGACCGAGCCCGAAGAGCGGAGGCGGATCCAGAACAGGATCGCGCAACGGAAATTCCGTAAGTAGTCCAGAACTTTCTCCCAGCAGCGCAAAGACCTCCCTCTCGGTCAAAAAGATCCGCGCTGATCCGTCCCACTTCACAGGCGAGAAGGCACGCGAACAAAAAGAGCGCGAGGAGCGCGAGTCCCGCAATGAACAATTGGCAGGCAGCGCTTACCAGGTGCCGGTGCCCGGGGACTTCATGTCCCCCGAGGGCGGCGAGTACGGTGACTACCTGTCCGGAGTGCCGTGGGGCGGCGTCAGCATACAGCACATGGTGGCAATGGGCCACGAGAGTGAGAGCCGGCGGGGGAGCCGCAGGGGCGGCCTGTCGGACCAGCAGCAGCAGTACGGCGACTACAGCGCGTTCTACGACCCGGCGCTGTATGACGCTCAGCTGGCTGGCGGGTACGGCGGCGGCGGAGCGGACGACAGCAGCAGGTATTTTGACGCCCTGTCTACCTCGGGCTCATCACCCTCGTACTTGTCGTTCGATTCGGGCTCCGGTTATGACAACTTCTCAGGAGACAACAACAGCACCTCGGGGGCGAGGTACTAGACCCGGCTGGGGAGGAGGAGGATTCTGCCCCGGGGAAGGGACAGGGAACGGGTGGTGATGAATATGTGAGTCTGTTCTTATCTTGTCCCTGGAATGGCAGGCAGACAGGAGATGTGTTAGGCAGCTGGGACTAACGTGCAAGGCAGCATGCGTAGATCTGTGTACGTTCAACAATCAAGGCAGCAGTGTAGAGGCATGGTCCTCATTGACCCGGCGTCAAGAGCATGTGCTCGCTCACTCAGCGGGAAACTCGCAGCGGGCCTGGAGGCTGGGCTGCTGGGCGGGAGTCGATGGTTACGTGTCACGGTTTGACCATCTCCAAGAAGTCATCGACGGTGTGAGAAACACATCCAACTCATCTTTGGTTCGGCTACGGAGTTCTGGCGAAATAGATACAGCAAAGCGGCTTACGCACAGGCCCTTGCTTCCTTTCACAGGAGGGGATGATCTGGAAAAGCGGTACATATCTTTGGTCAATGTCTTCATTCCTCCTTTTACTCCTCCTTTTTAATGGTTGAATATACCCCTCCGGTCTTGTTCCTTCAGCTATTTTTGGGCCACTTCAAGCATCATGTAATGTCTACACAGTGAAGGAGGACACGACGGAGACAACTGGTGGGCATTGGAGCCACATAAAAAACAGGCATTGGAGCAGGCCTGATAGATCTCCCAATTATCAACATATTACATCTGCCAAAGAAGCTTCATCTGTTCGTTATTCGCATACTGTCCGCGCTTACACCCGAAACATCACAAACGACCGTGCGATGCGCAAACGAACGACGTCTTGCACCACCCCAGAGCGCCAGGCACCCACCACGCCACATATCGCATGCAGGCATCGCAATTCTCGCGAGGTGCGTCTCGGCAAGGCAGCCACATCATGGAAGCCCAAGGAAAGGGGGGGGAAAATATGCCGAAGTGGATCAGGCACGCGCGTGCACGTGTGCACGCATACGTAAGTAAGAGACAGATATCCGCAGAAAAGGGCGTGTCTGCCTAAACGATCCGGCAGAAGTGTCTCTGTTGTCAAACCCCTGTCCGCCCAGAAGTGTGCCCATCCCTGCGTCCACCCAACTCAATTCCAGAGAGGCTAGCCCACATAGGCTTGCATTAGCCTGCTCCGTTCCCCACCCCCCAAGGCCAGGCACGGCCTTATTCTGTGGGCTGCATGTGGAACACGCGTATCTGCTCCCAACCTGGGAACAATGATGACATCGGAGTTCGAGGGGCTTGCGCGTCTGGCAGGGCGAGAGTAAGTCCACCTTGTCCAGTTCTGTTCTTCTAGATCCCTTCCATGTCGACGTTTCTTCCCAACTCGACCCAACCCACCAATAGTACTTTGCTCCCCACGAGAGTAAGCAGCCGTGTGTGAGATTGCGAGTTCGTCTGTGTGTGGCACCGCATGTAAAACCTGCAGGACTGCGCCTGGAGCCTCATGCCACACTACTATGACCTGCATGTGACCTGCATTTATACACCCTTCGACTCGTCAGCCGTGGGTTGTGTGGCGACACGTCCTGCTCCCGCTGACTACGCTTTTCTTGCCAGGGTGAGTGCTTGATCAAATCTGCCTGCCATTGGCTACAACGTTACCACGGGATACAATGGCATTTCTGCCTTGGAGCGTGTCCCAGTAGCTGCCAACATGCCTGCCCTAGAAAAACGAGGTCCTACGAGGACTAATTGGTTCTGCTTGGCTGTGTTACCGTGGTCGAAATCCGGAATAAGCAGTCACAGTTGTTGACTAAACTAGAACATATGGAGTGGTGTGCAGAGTTCGGTCAGTCGGGGCTTAGGCGCTCTGTAAGCGAAGTGGTAATATCGAGGCCACGCTTTGCGGTGGAAGGCACTTCGTGATTTCTCGTCTGAGCTGGAACTGTCGACTCACTCGAGCCTACAACATGGCTACATAGTATGACCTTTCAATTGTGCGGTTAGAAACTTATTACAACGAGACATGACTCACGGTATGCATCTTTTCGCAAACTAATCATAGCTGTCTAATAAGTGCTGAACGAGGTATGTCACGTCCTTGGGTGGGCTCAAATGGTGTCACTTAGAACCTGAGCAAGGAAGGCTTTGGATGACAATCTTATACATACTCGAATCTTGATTGGCAATTGTATTTGAGGTATTCACATGAAGGCTAGATTTATCGTGACCGATAGAAGCTTTAGGCTATCTCCCGACGAGTAGATGCTGTACTCGGAACGATCAAAAACAAAGTAATCTCCAAGTCACAGAGTGACCGGAGTATCATAACAAATACGCCAACAACGAACATCTCAAGCATCAGAGAAAATAAGATTAAATCTGATGAACAGCTGCCTATCTGACCTCGCTTACTTCGGGGTCTATCCAGCATGTCTCAATCATACCGTCAATCTTGAGCGGTGCTGCCCTTGCTGTGCCGACCAGGTGCGAGACAGGCAGCCACCTTATCGTCAGCCTGCTCTTCAGACAGACATACGTGGTGGGGAGGTTTCGCTACGTGGAATAAATTAGTCGTACTCCAGAACGAAGCGAAGATTTGGTGCTGCAGGTGTTTGAACAGCCCCACAACGGCCTCGGCACCCTAACTCAGGTAGAACAAATGCTCTGTATGGACTGGGAGTGCCGTGATGGTATTGGCCTGACAGCAGTTACTTGAAGGCAGGCCTTCAACTCCTTGGGTCTAGCATTTGGTGACGTGCACGTGTGCATATGTACGTGAATAAAATCCAGGTAATTCCCACACTCACAGCCGGGTCGATTCTTCTCTCGTTTATCACATTGTCACCTGTGGCCCAGAGAGAACACGAAAATTACCTTTGATGGAAAATACCATAACACGCCTCAGACCCTGGCTAAATCGCGCCCCATGAGTTGTAGAATACAAGTCTGCTGGTGCAGCATCTCCAGCGAGGCGCCTCCCGTCGTCCCGCTGCTGCAGTGTCTCATCACGACGTCGACTTCCGGCGTGAGATCTGAGACGGTCTTGCGAATCATTTCGAAACGTCTGGTCCAGTCCAGCGTCGGCTGTGTCAAGCCCTCTGATAGGGGCAGAGCCAGCGCCGCGGAGCAATATTGTAGAGCTCGGCGATGATACAGTACCATGGTCGTGGGCTGTACTATTCGATTGGAAACGCTAAAAGCTACCGACATACCGGAATTTACCTGGATAATTATACTTTACAACTATTGGAACTTTCAAGCTTTACGGATTTGGCTTCTAAATTGATCACTCAATGTAATATATGCGATACTTCTCCTTATCATGTCTGCACAAGAAATTGCTGGGCCTCAAATGGACAGCAGTTTCTTTCAGCACCGACGGAGTGGGCATGGACAGTTGTCGATCCTGCACCGGTGAGGCTCGCTTACGCCTCGCATGCCTAGCATGAGAATGGCACACCTGACCGTTGCGGTGGTTTGCCAACGGAACGCCACCTTCACAGATGGGAGAAGACAGTTGTGCAATCCCCGGCGTTGTGAGAAAGGAAAAACCAAAAACACAGCGGCGTGGCGGAATCGAAGATCCATCTCCGTGAAATTTCATCTTCCCATTTACCAAGCTCGTCAGCATGAGTAGGGGCGCCGAGGTTCCCGCATAAACAACGGATCCATCCCTGAATCGGTTAGACAGCTGAGTATCCATGCAAGGTACGCAACCATAATCTCCTTTATGCTCTGTCCGGTAATTGGCATTCTGATATGTGCTTGGCGACATGTCTGCTCAGAGACCTGATTAGTGAAATGATTTTTCACATATATGAGACCGCTTCAACGAACCAACGGTTGAAGTCGCGTTCACTCCTAAAAAATGGTCACCCACTGAAGTCCTTCACTGCCAATGCTAGTCGCTCATTGTTTCTCAGTTCGTAAAACAGTCGTTATGAAGTTGCCCGCTATCAATACTTTATTTGCGCTTGCCAGCTTAGGTCAAGCTAAGCCATTACATCCAAGGTCTTCATCCATTGAAGCCTCTTTGGAGCTCGGCCCTTTGGATGCGTCACTCTTCTCCAGCCAGAGTCTCGATCTCGAGGGCCATGACCCCGGATGGCCACCGTTCAGGCTGACATGGCTCGAAACTTTCGGTGGCGAAGCTGGGGACTCGCCATCGTCAGACAATTGGATATTTTCCAGGGGAACCCAGTATCCGGGCGGCGCTGAACGCTGGGGCAACAATGAATTCCAGTATTATACCGACTCAACGGAAAACTCAGTGCTTACCGGAGAAGGCACGATGAAAATCATTCCCCGAGAGGCACCTCGTTCCCTCCGCAATGCCACAGTCCATTACACCTCGGCACGCATGGAAACACAGCGGACGGACTTCGCTGCGAAAAAGGGCGGCAAGATGTACATCAACAGCCGTATCAAGCTCCACAGCGTTGACAAGACGAAGATGCAGGGTGTTTGGGCTGCCTTCTGGACGCTGGGCGAGTCGTTCAGGGGAAACTACACGAATTGGCCTATGGCCAGTGAGTGGGACCTTCTCGAAGTTATCAATGGGGACCCGAAAATCTACGGCACTCTTCATTGTGGCATTGCCCCTGGAGGCCCATGCAACGAGTACAGCGGCTTAGGGAACGGAGGTGTGCCGTGGAATTTCGATGCTTGGAATAATGTTGGTTTCCTCGTCGATCGGGCGATAAAGGCCAATGAGACCTGGAAGGATGAGAGATTGGAGTGGTATCTGAATGGCAACTTAGTCCACAATGTCACGGGCGCTGATGTTGGTGACTTGGATTATTGGGAAAAGATCGCCCACGAAGGGCACTTCCTCCTTCTCAATGTCGCAATGGGAGGCAATTGGCCAGGATCCCCAAACAACCAGACTGTGTCAGGAGAACAGGTTGCAATGGAAGTTGACTATGTAGGAGTATGGAACTCAGCTCACTAGCTTCTAGTTGAATTTACTCTGAACTGTAAATACCAGCTGTTTCCTTCCCTCTTGAAGTCTTAGATATTCACTAGTGAGGCGATCCCTGATCTAGGGAGCAGTTGAGGCTCTGGTTACGACAGCGCCCCTATGCAGTTCTTACATATATGCCTACTGAGTAGTTAGTACAATCCCTCTACCAAGAAGATTATACACAACACAAGACATATCACCTAAGCATCTTTTCACCATTATATTCATAGAAAAGTAAAATTCTTATAATCTTTAAGAAAGAGTGTTAGAAGCCTAAAGACTAAAATTAACTAGTTTTATTTCTATTCTATATATAGCTGTAGCTATACACAGTGCCTTTATATAGTTGTAAACGCTTAAGACCTAGCGTTTAAGAAAACACACATTACTAATAGACTAAAATTAAGTTTTAAAAGTATAGTAAAGCTAACCCTCTAGCTAATAAGATAGTAAAAAGATAATTATATAATACTAAAAAGTAGGGGACGATTCTTTTTAAGGAATAAAACTATATATTATATTTATAAAGCCTATAGTATACGCTATAGTACTTAGGTAGTAAATCTTAATTATAACTTTAGAATTAAGTAGTTATATTTCTAATTATTAGTTAAGCTTATATATATATATATAGGTTAGGTAGTAATTATCTATTATTTATTATAAGTCTAGCTACTAAAGGTATACTAGACTAACTCTACTATATATATACTATCTATTATATAATTAGCTATATTAGTCTACCTTACTACTTACTATTCTACTTACTATAGCTATACTTATAATTTTTTAAGTATTATAGTATATAGTCTAAAAGTCTAAAAACTATAAAGAAAGATATAAGAAAAGTTATTATAAAATAAATTAAACTTAAATCCTTCTATCCTTTAACTCTTCCTAATTAAAAGGTTAAAGTATTCTATTATACTAGTATACTATAATATAAAGATATATATTATTTAGTAAATTATTATTAAGGGTATATAGTTTATATATTTTTAATAAATTAGGTTCTCCTCTTAATTAATCTCTATATACTATTTTTATTATATAATTTATTCTATTCTACTAAGTTTTTAATATTAAAAAAGTTACTTTACTTATATAAGGTTTATAAAAAATATAATACTTATACTTTATAATAGTACTATTATAGGTAGGTAATAATCTCTAAATTAGTTAATCTTTCTAAACCTAGATTCTAGACTAGACTAACTCCCCTCTTCTTCCCTTTATTTATATTAAATTATACTAATCTTTCTTAACCCTAGTAAGATTAGAGATAAAGCTTAAAAATACCTAGTATAGTATAGTTATAAACTATCTATTACTTACTTCTAATTTAATTACTTCCTTAACCTTACTCTCCTCCTTACTTACTATTATTATATATATAGTATATATAGTATATTCTTCTTCCTTTAAAAGTAGTTATAGTTTCTACTATAGATAAAACTACTTAGAAGTAAGGGTTTTTTATAATCTACCCCTTAAGTACTAGTATCTACTATAAAATTAATAATATAAACCTAGACTTAAAAAGGTTTAGGGTTAGATAAGATAATCTAAAATAGTTTTATTTTAACTTAATACCTAAGAATTATTTTATTAGTCTAACTTTTTACTTTTACTAATATTATTTATTATTTTTTAAATATTAATTAAATAAAGTAGGTTTATTAACTTAAAGGTCTATTTATTATAATATTACTAAGGTAACTATCTTATTAAAAGTAATTCCTTAAATAATATTTATACTTAATCCTTAATAGGTACTAGTACCTTATAATTAATATATCCTTAAATATAAAGCTATAGTTTATTATTAGAAACTAGTCTCTTAAAAGTCTTATTTAATATTATCTTTATTATTATATCTATAAGATTATTATTACTATAAATCTATTAGATCTTATTAATTTTCCTATATTTATATAATTAGTAGAGTATTATTATATTAATTATAAGGTATTTCTCCTTAATAGTACCTAACTTAATAAGATACTTATATAATAAGTAGAAATTAGTATAGATAATAAATAGAATATATAAAAGTCCTAAGTAGTTTATAATTTTATAAATTATAGTTAATATTATAATTCTTATATTAAATCTATTAACTATTTTATAGATCTTAGAAATAAGTATACTTTAAGTAACTCTCTTATACTTAGTAGAGGACTAATAAATAATATTACTAGTAACTTCCTAGTAAGTATTATCTATATTTAGCTTCTCTATTAAAAGGATTATTATAAATCTAATCTATAAGTTAAAGTTTATATTATTTATAAATAAGTTATTTATAAAGATTATAAGCTTAGCCTTAGTAATATCTATTAGTATAAACTAAATCTTATAATTTATATTTTTAGCTTACTACTATAGTTACTTATTTAATTTAGTATAGTTAAAGTCTATTAAGTTTTATAATTATATTACTATAAAGAGGTTAAATACTATTTCTAGTTAATAGACTATAGTTAAGTATACTTTATATATCTATTATTTAGTATACTTCTATATATAATTAAGTATCTTAATATTTATAAATTAGATTTTTATACTTTAACCTTTTTAATATATATAAATATCTATTCTTTACTTAAAGATATAGGTATTATTAAAGTTAAAAATAGTATTACCCTCTAACCTTATCTATAGCTTATACTTTAGCTATTCCTTCTTAACCTTCTCCTTTAAAAACTTAGAGAACTTAAAAATATTAAAATTTAAAGTATTATTAACCTATATAGCTATTAAGCTAAAGTTATCTTTCTTATATATTAAATTAGTAATTAGTAAGTATAGATTATATATAAAAATCTTTATATTAAAGGTTTTAATATAGTACTTTTAATATATATTAAACTAGTAGACTCTAAATTTAGTAATATTATAAAGTAGCTTAATAATCCTTATAATAATACTAGGAGGGTTTATTATAAATCTTCTTTAAAAGGTATATTAAAATTATTTATACTAGTTTTAACTTTAATTATAGGTATACCTAAGTAATATTATAAAGCTTTATATATATTTTATAGAGTAAGATAAATATAGCTACTAGTACTAATACTAGTTATTAGTTTATATATTATATAGTTAGTAATTTTATAAGAATATTCTCTTTATCTTTATTATTATACCCTAAATAATTATTTAAAACTTCTTAAAAAGCTTAATTCCTTTCTCTTAATCTTATATACTATATAAGTATTAAAGATATAAATACTATTATACTTCTTTTTATTAAATAGTTTAAATATAAAGATACTATTTTTAATTAGATTAATAATCTTTATAATATCTAACTCTTTAAAGAGCTTACTAGGTATATAAATTATATTATTATAGTAGAGCTTTAAAGTAAGCTTATAGTTCTCCTTTTTTTTTTCTATAATAAATATTACTATTAAAATAAAAAGACTAAAATCTATTATTAAAATAAGTAGAGTAAGGTAAAGTATTAGCTTAGGCTTATTTTTAGATCTTAGAGATTATTCTTATTCTTAGTATTATAGTACTAATACTTTTACTAGCTTTACTAGACTACTAATTTCTACTAGTAGTAATAATTATACTACTAGCTCTAGTAGAGTCTTATTAAATATATTATTTTCTAGATATAATAAGTTATAATAATATTTTTATATTTAAATAAACTAGAATATAGCTAGTTTATTTTTAAGGTTAAGTATTATATTATATCTATTAATAGTAATTAACTTATATAAGCCTTACTATTCTTTCTTCTCTCTCTAAACTTAGATATTACTTTAAAGTAGAAGAGAGAGAATATCTAAAATATCTAGACTATTATATATATTTAGAGTATTATTTATCTTATATTAGGTAGTAAGTATTTAAAGTACTTTTATTACCTTCTATATTACTACTATTTATATTAAGGTTAAAAGGGTTAATAGTAAGTCTTATATAACTTAAGGATATATATTAAAGATAAGAAGTATAAAAACTAGTCTATTAGACTTTATAGTATTATTAATAGCTTTAAGTACTATTTATAATATAGCTTCTTTACTAAAGGTATTACCTAACTCTATATATAAGATTTTAAATATATAGTAAAGTAGAGTATAGTATTATTTAACCTTACTTATAAACTAATATACTTCTATAAATACTTACTTATAAGTAATTCCTATAATTTATATAATACTTTTAAACTTTATAGATATAAAGTTAGTTTCTATATTATAGATTAGATAATCTAATAATCCTAGATATATATTAATTTATATTATCTATAGTATTTTTATATATCTTTTATAGATAGAGAAAAGAAAATAATTACTTTAAAAAAGGTTATTAAATTAATAATATATAAAATAGAAAGTAAGATTAAATATATAATATTAATAATAACTTTATAATTAAAGTTATAATTATCTTATAGGTTAAAAAACTTTTAGGTATAGAATTATAAAGTTAATAATAATAATAGAACTTAGAAATTACTTTTAAAGTAGAAGGTTTAATAGAATAGCTAGTATTAGAAAGAAGATAGGAAAGTTAATTAATAGAGAGATACCTAAATTATTAATAAAGTTACTAAAGCTTAACTTTTATAAAGAATACTTAGTATTTACTTTATATATCTTTTATTATAAACTATAAGTATCTTTATTTCTAAGTAACTAGAAAGGTTTACTTAAATCTATCCTTTATAATATATATTACTTTATTAATAATATTTTAAAGAAAAATATTAAGTATTATTATATCCTAAATATAAAATAGAAAAGAGGTTAGTATTTCTATAATATAAAATATTATAGTACTAACTAATATTTAAATAGTTATTATTTTAATAAAAAAATTAGGTCTTTTAAGCTAAATTAAATATATATTTACTTACTATAAGATATATTTAGTATTATAGATAGATTTATATACTATAAAGTAAGGAACTAGTTATAACTATTAGTTAAAAATTTAGTTACTTCTATATTAGAAATAATTCCTTAAAAGGTTTAGTAGAAGTAATAGCTATCTAGTATAAAGATCTATACTAAGCTTATTTATATTCCTATAGTTTTATTAAAGAAAGGGTTAATAAAGTAAAGGAATACTTAATCTATTAAGAATATAGTATTTTTATAGTTAAAAGTTTAATCTTATAAAAACTAAGTATTTTTATTATAAAGGTTAATTAAGTTATTATTATTATCTACCTTATTAATATAAAGTCCTTTTATATTAATAATAAAAGCTATAAAGTTAGTATCTAATAATTACTCTTCTTTATCTTACTAAGCTAAGAAATACTATATATATATTTTTAATATTCCTTAGCTATATACTTAGTTAACTAATAACCTTTTAATTATAGATAAAGTAATACTTACTTTAAAAGTTATTATTTATATAGTTATTATAAATATTAAATTAACTATTATAATTATTATCTTAGTTATTATATCTACCATAACTAGAAAAGTAAGTATTATAATTATTAGATCTACTTCTAAAGTTATTATAGAAGCTATTATTTTTATAAAAGCTACTATAGCTATAGTAATTACTAAAGCTATAATTATTTTTAATTACTATAATATTAGTAGTCTATAAAGAACTAATTATTATCTTTATATTTATTACTATAGTTACTATTATTTACTTAATAAACCTAGTAAATAGTAGAATATTAACTTTTATAAGCCTAAAAAAAAGTATATAAGTAAGAGTATAGTTACTTAGTTAATTTAGATAGATTAAAAAAAGCTATTATAAACTCTAGTATACCTTTAATTATATATAGTATATTATCTTATAAAAGCTAATTACTATAAGTCTAGTATTTAAGAGCTTAATAGTAAATAAATAACTTATTAATTAATAGTTAAAAAACTTCCCTCCTAGGTATAAGGTTAAAAGACCTATAGTTATTTTTTTTTAAATAATTTTATTTAACTATTTTAAATCTATAGCCTAGTCTAGTCTCTAGCCTTAGTTAAACCTTTTATTAAAGTTTTTAAGTACCTTCTTCTCTACTAGTAATAACTTTATACCCCTCTATAGCTTTACTCTAAGAGATATATAGGTTTTAATAGTATTAGGGTCTATATTATACTCTCTTAGTTTGTTAATTAATAAACTAAGCTTTATTAATATGGATATAGTCTCTGTGGCTTTGAATTTAAGGGCTCCTTCTATATAGAGGTATACCTGGTTATTAATTACTATTCTATAGCTATTTATATAGGGCTGTCAGTTCTATATATCTAGATAATAGATTATAGTTGCCTTACCTAGTAGTTATCTCGGCTTTAGTAGTAAGTAGGGGAGGCTGAAAGATTGCTTTTAAGTGGTCTTGTGTAAGAAGGTTGTGGTGGATGGGTGTATGTTTGTAGAGCAGAGCTAGAACCTTTGGGGTAATAGTAGCTTTTTATATTATTGCCTATTTTAACTAACTTATATTTATGTGCGGAAGCCCTGAGTTACACAGCGATGGTACTTTCACATAGTGCTTAACGGTGTCAGACTAGGTTACCCGTGGTCCGTAATGGCTTCAACCTTGACAGGCTAATAGCTTGTTAACAGCACTAGCGCGAATAGCGTTGGAGACTAGGCGTGGCCTAACACACTACGGCTGCTAGCATAGAATAGCAACTTCTAGCTATAGACAGGTTATAGAGAATTATAAAGTTACTATATCTTCTTTTACTATATCTTCTTTTACTATATCTTCTTTTATTATATCTTCTTTTATTATTAATTCTAGCTTAATAGAGGAACTTAAAAAATATAAATAGTCGATAGTCAATAGTTAAAAAACTTATATATAGTCTTTATTAGAGTACTCTTACTAAAACTTAATAAATATTAGTATATTCTAGTCTATATAATAGTTTTAGTAATTTATATAGTTATTAAAATAAGTTTTAAGCTTAATATATATAGTTTAAAATAAGTCTTATTATATAATATTTTATATATAGTAGGTTTTACTTTATTCTTTAAGATATAAAAATACTATCTTAAACTAATATAAGCTAATATCTAAGTTTTTATAGATAATAAAGAATAACTTTATCTTATTATTAAAAATATTATATAAATTACTAATATATATATCTTTCTCCTTATAATATTTATTAAAGTTTATAAGTATTTTACTATTTATTAAAGTATTCTTTATCTCTACTAATAGGAGTATAAAGTATAGATTATACTTTAAAGGTTATTTAAGCTAGTTAAGGTTAATAGAATCCTCTATACTACTCTTCTTATTATTAGGAGGACTAAGAGACTTATTATTAGGTAGACTAAAAGGCTTAATATTATCCTCTTTACTCTTAATATACTTAGAATTCTTCTTTTTTAGATCCTTCTTCTTACTATTATTAATAATCTTAATATTAAAGTTATTATTTAATAAATTATTAATAAGCTAATCTATAATACTCTTCTTCTTAGTCTTCTTATAAAAGTTATATATTAGTTTACTATAATATAGCTTTTTATTATTATTCTATATAAATAGTATTATATTATTAAGGTTCTTTAAAAATTTAAGAGAGTTTAATATATTTATAAGGGTAATTCTATATAGAATATTTTAGTATTTAATATAGATACTCTTTATCTATAAAACCTTCAAGTTTTTAAGGACTTCTTATTAATAGTATTAAAAGCTATTATAGTTTATCTTATAAAGTCTTTATAAAACTTTTAAAAATATTATTAAAGTTTATTTTAAAATATAATTTAGTATAAAATATAATCTATATAAGATAATAAACCTTAGTTATTTTATTAGAGTTAGATATCTCTCCTATAATATTAAATTATAGGATTTAACCTAGTTATAAATAAAGTATAAGTTATCTTAAATAGTATTAAAAAGAGTACTATAATTAACTAGTAATATAAAAGTTATACTTTTAAAAGTATTAGAGTAAGTAGATTAATAAAAGATAGTATAAGGGATTTAGAGATAAATATAATTATACTATAGTTATATTATTAATATAAGTATTATTAGAAGTAAAAGTAGAGGAGAATAGATATAGTTATAGTTATAGTTATAGTTAGAAGTATTATTATAGTAACTATTAATTCTTTTAGTAAATTAACTAAATTCTACTAAGTAGTATATAACTTAATATAATATATTTAAATAGTAGTTATAATATTATTACTAGGTAAATTAGTAATTTAGTAGGGTTAAATATATTATTTATTATTCTACTATTAGTTATTAAAGATAAAACTATAAAGTATTATTTATCTAAGGTATTATTTTAAATATAAAAAGCTTATTAATAAGAGAATTCTATATATCTTAAGTTTTATAGATAATTATAATATTTTATAAGATACTTATTAAAAGTATAAAAGGAGGGATTAATAATAAAGTTCTACTTTTATTTTAAGTCTATATAAATTAAGTAGTTCTTTAAGGTATAATAAATACTTATAGTAATTCTATATAAAAACTCTATTAATATATATCTAGTTATATTATTATTATTATAATAGCTATAAGTTATTATTATTATTCTATTAAATTTAATATAGCTTACTATAGTAGTATAACTACTTTACTTAAAGACTTATAAAGAATCTAGCTATTAAAATAATAGTTTATCTTTTCTAACCTTACTATTTATAGTTACTAGTATAACTACTAATTAGTATTAGTTAGGCTTATATATATATATATAGGTTAGGTAGTAATTATTTATTATTTATTATAGGTCTAGCTACTAAAGGTGTACTAGACTAGCTCTGCTATATATATACTATCTATTACGTGATTAGCTATATTGGTCTGCCTTACTGCTTACCATTCCACCCACTATAGCCACACCAATCCCCCACACATATAAAATGTATATGGTGCCTTTATACAGTGGTGAGCACTCTCAGAATTGAATACCACGGCAAGACTGCTCCAATGCTCCATGGTCCACTTATCAACGTTGGAAGTAACTAGGTCCTTGTTGCCCAAGAGTCTACCAAAGCTTACTAAGAAGATGTCACTGCCGCGCGGGAAATCTTCTGAGAGGCCGATATGCAGCAAGGTGAAGGGACCACATTCGCCTTTGAAAATGTACAATTTATGAACGAAGCCACATACATCAGGGCCATATCTTGGATTCTTAGAAGATCGAAAATCGAAATTGAACAGAAAGTGTCCGCTCCGGAAAGAAAAGAATATTCCTTTGCGTAATTTGTAGCTCTTGGACCTTGTCACGGGAGGGACATACGAGAGGCGAAGCTCTCAAGTCTTGCTCAAAATTGTAGAATTTCGAATAATACCTGGTCTGGCTAAGAAAAGAGAGTATGAGGAAAGGAGGCCTCTGACGAATTCCAATCTGAAATAGCTAAGGGCCTCAGAGGCTGCAGGTGGTCTGTGTACAGCCCTGGCCAGCACCCACCTCAGCCACTGGCCCGCTGCGGCCATAACAGACCTTACACTTGCGAGTTTGGCAAGGTGTACCCCATCCATCAGCCACGATACATTACCAGGTAAAAGCTTCCTCCACAAACACCAAAGCTTTTTTCATTTCTTACCGTGTTCCTTCCAAGCTTCGATCCCCTTGCCCGTGACCCATCCCCCATGGCAGGAGGTCCACACACAACAACGCCTACTAGTCCCTTTTCGCCATCCCCTACTATTTCGTCTCTATTTCCGACATGGACGATTAATTTGATAATTTGAGACAATTGTGAGAGTTCCGGGCCCAGACTATCCACGAGGCCCTTTTCCCGGACACCCCAGAAAAGCTGAGCTCATTCTGGTGTGTGAAAGGAACGTAGAACAGGCAAGACACTCGTAACGCCGACATCGCCAGCGATACAAATTAAAGAAGCGCAGTCTGACAGCCCTGAGGTGATCCTCGAGTAGTATGGTCCATTTAGCAAGACCAGTATCCGAAGTGAGCCTCCACCAGCTGTTAAGCGAGCTGCGAGCTTCGCCGTTACGCCCCTCATACTCCAGACAATGAAGATTGTTGATGTAGAGATTGGCCGCTGTTGAGCTTCTGAATGGTTGGCGGAGGCGGCCCTTGGCGGGTTCGGGGACGATGTACATCGTCCTCCTTTCGTCTCAGTGATGGATTTCTCGGGATCGTGAGTGGCAGGCTTCATGGTGACTTCGTTCTTTCTCTGTACATGCCCGCTGGCGACACTGAAAGCAATGTAAAATGAATGGTTCTCCCAGAAGATCCAGGACAGAGTTGGAAAGCAGGGATACACAACGCCGTGTTCGTGGATGCCCTGAATCTCGATGCGAAGATGCTCGCCGTCTGTTCCCGATAAACCTGCCACGACCGCCGTCCGAACGCTTTTCAGGGCCATGCAGGCAAGACGCCACAGTCGATCGATGGCCCAAATCGCCGATGGCAATGAAGGCCCAAATCTCGTATCCCCAATTGTAGTTATAGCAGTACCATATATGGTAGTACAAGCCCACGAGGAAGAGAACCGCCAGGATATGGTGTAATGTGAGGAGTACTTCATGGTATTTCTGCCGGATGGTGTGCAGTGATGTAGCCCTATGGCTGAGACAGAGACTGTGCACACAATTCCCCAGATCAAGTACCGGATTCATTCTTAATCCGTATGCGGGAGGGGAGGCT
Source organism: Diaporthe vexans (assembly GCA_021188095.1). Lineage (NCBI taxonomy): Eukaryota > Fungi > Ascomycota > Sordariomycetes > Diaporthales > Diaporthaceae > Diaporthe > Diaporthe vexans. The sequence goes on from JAJLLZ010000009.1 coordinate 956,490, forward strand.
TTGCTCTTAATCCGTATACATCCCGAAGGCGTACGGTCCCTTCATACAGTGGTAAACGCTCAATGACCCAGCGTTCTGAGGGTCAACTCCTCACATGAGCTTGTCGCTACCTTGAGGATCTTTGCCGACGGGAAGGGCCTCCGGCGATGGCCAACCTTTGAGAGCTTTTGCACAAAAAACTCCATGTTTAGTACTATAGCCTTTAACAAGAGCTTTACAAAAGCCCAGTTGATGTTGATCTGAGAGACTCGATTAGAAGCACGCCGTGACCTCTGAAGTGGGCTATAGCTCGAGGTGACGAGGCTAACTTCGTGGCGCCGTTCGGCTAGGGGGCGAATTCGAGTGGTATGAACATCAGCCTTCATAATACCTTGGCTCGTGAGGTGGCTCAGGATCATATGAGATGCGGTCGGCTGCTGTTAGAAGGTGATGCCCTGTTGAAATCAACGTTCCGAAGCGGGGGAGGATTACCTAGGTAGCCCATTTCTTGATAGTACTGCTCAAAATTGGATGGGCTAATGTAGACTCTACTAAACCTGGATACTAGACCAGTATTGAGCCGTGTATTAGCGTGGACGGTGTGACAACTCTGCTGTGTGTGGCATGGGACAGCAGCGCGGCAGACACGTTGGTCCTCTTGGGGTTCGCAGATGTTTAGGCCACGTCCACGACAGACCAGACACTTTTTGAAGCGGTCATGGAGCATAGGTAAGTCATTTCCAGACAGTTTGAAAGTGTCGTTTCGACTGCATTTCACGTGTCTAGGTCATGAAAAAGTTGTTCAGAGAATGAATAGCTTTTTTGGGTGCAATGATAGGTACCAGCTGGCCGGCGTCTATCGTCTGGTTCGTGGGTGTTGAAGTCACCTAAGCGCGGCTGAAGGTATGTATTGCTTGGTGACGGAAATAGCTTTCAAGCGCGGCTCCTCAACCACGGGTTCAAGGAATCGAACTGCTGACAACCGCGTGTGGGACGGTCCCGAAGCTCCCGGACCAGATTGATCCATCGCGGGCACATCCATGGATACCTAAGTATCTCGAAGCGGGACACGGAGGAATCGGGATTCCGTTTCCGTTCTTGCCCAGAAGTCCGTAAACGTGTAGAAATATTGATCGAGCAAAGCTTCTTCTACGCAGACGCATCAGTTTGGAATGTGTCGATAAACCATGGATCTCGCTTTTTATGTGGTATGGTATTGTCCATTTCCCTGCCCAAGGAGCGCGTCAGCGACAATGCCAGTGGTGATCTGTGCAAATATAAAATGCCAGTCCTTTCATCGCATCGTATCCTTGGACAAAGTTGAATGTTCGCATGGCAGGATGGCCTTTTTGTCACCCCGTTCTGAGCCTATCAGAAGTCGCAGAATACGCGAATGCAAGACGGGAGCGCCGCTGGACAACATTGCCAACTCCCCATGGATTCATGCAAAAGTCTAGAAGGTGGTGGGGGCACGTCAAATTTTATTCCAGGATTCGAAACTTAGGATTTTCACCGCATAGTAATCGAATGGAGTGAGCCCGAAGGCACGGTGGGTGAACCAACCAACCGTGCCCCGAAGGAAGCATTGGCGGACTCCACAGATCCACTTCTTCGCGTATAAACGTACGGCAATCGTATCCAGGTCACTCACCATATGCGTACAGCACGACTTTCTCCATTCCTCCCCCACGATTGCCGTTGAATGCCACAAAGCACAACTTATGGGACGACATTGGCATCTCAAGTTTGAGCGTCACAGGAATGGCAGCTAAGTTGGCCAAATCGCCGGCGAGTGTTTCGGATCGCTCGGCCAAGCTTGTACTGCCAAGACAATCTTGGGAGAACTAACAACCTCCCTTGTTATCCGTGGGGTCCGTCAGTCGTCATCACGTACCCGCCCAGACGTGCCGGGAACCGAATGGAGATAACAGCACAGTGGGCTGCTTTGCGACAGGATTGAATTTGACCACTCACCGGAGCCTCGGCCTCGTACGGTGACCCGTCGCACTGCGGAACTGTTGCAATCCGCCAGCATGGGTGACGGTGTGCCGCCGACCTGTGAAAAGATCTGCCAAGACTCGCTTGGCCCTTTTGCCAACTGGTCTGTGATGCCGGTGCAGCCTCGGATTCGTCGCTTCGCAATGCGACAGGCGGCTTCACCCTGGCTGTTGGTAATACTCCACTAGGATTTTGACAAGGATGCATGGTTTTCCTTCTGGTTCTCCCCCCATGGACATCCACCACGTCGGCCAAGAAGTAACTCCCGTCTGCGGTAAGGCTGCCATGGCCGCCCCGGACATTAAGGTGGTCGCGTGCCCATCATTCTGGACGTACACGTATAAACCTAGCGGGTCCTTCTCTGAGCCGACTGCTGAACAGCCGTTTCCATCGGATATTGAGTCTGAGTTCTGTTTGTACACTCGGACAAAGTTGTATAAGAAGTTGTATAAGGTATTCAGGCATCGGTCTAGCACGATCGACATCGACTGGAACCCGGGTCAGCAGGAATAGCACAACTCCGACGAGAAACGAAAGTATCCGATAACATCCGACACTCGCCAACCATGGGCGTGGGAGCATTTCTCGAGCCCCTGATCGTAGTGGGCCTTCTAGCTGGGGGAACTATCCTCAACCGCGATCGGCCAGGCAGCGGCAGACGGAGGGGCTATGAGAAAGGCATCAGATCATCTTCTTCCTCGCCGAAGCGTTCGTTCGCTGGGGATGCACTCGAGGCGGAGTCGGGACGGCGGTGGTCGGGGGACGGCGATGATACAATGCCGCTCAGCCCATGGAGCGCAGATTCTTTGGGCGGCTCCTCGACGACGCTTCTCAGCCAGGGAGACGACGACATGGGACCCAGGTGGCGACAACGGACGCTACGGCTATGGAAGTGGGAGAAGAAGGTCATCACGCCCAACACCGAGGTCTTTGAGGACCGTCTTCTTAGTCGAGTATTGCGGAGGTTGCCTTTCCTCGTTGAGGCCTGGTACTGGGCCCTGATTTATTGGGTGAGTACTTTCGAACAAAAGACATCTCATTGGAGATGGCGAGGTCCTTATGCGATGCCTGTTCCAGGATCATACTAACACAATTCTCCTCCCAAGGTTTACCAGGTTGGGCGAGCCATCGGCGCCCTGGCAATGGATGAGTCGACGGTCGATGTCGCTCGGCGGCACGCCCTGCAGCTTATCCACTTAGAAAAACGGCTGCACATTTTCGTCGAACGCCCAGTCCAGGAGTGGTTCGCCCAGCACGCAACACTGATGCGCTGGACCAACCGAGCATACTCATTCGTTCACATCCCGGGAAGTATCCTCTTCCTCGTGGTGTTCTACTACCTCACCACGACGCGGCCGAGGCGGAATGCACAGAGTGCCGTACCGAGCAAGTCCACCTCCAACGGCCGACCTGCCCTCAACCCGGCCCTCTATGAGCAGAGGCGGCGAACAATGGCTATGTGCAACCTGTTCGCCTTTATCATTTTCACGTGCTGGCCCTGCATGCCGCCGAGGCTGCTGAGCGACCCGACCTACGACGGCCCAGACGCGAGGGAAGCCAAGAGTTATGGCTTCGTCGACACAGTGCATGGTGCGGACGGTGAGAGCAGCGTATGGACCACGAACCGGTTCTGTAACCAATATGGTAAGTTTGAATAACTTACACCCCACACTTGTGGCTTGAAGACAGACGCTACGCCCTGGGGCTTCGTTACCATCCTGGATCATGAAACTGACTGACCCTGCTCACAGCGGCCATGCCATCCCTCCACTTCGGTTACTCGCTCCTCATCGGCCTAACGGTGGCCACAATGCCTGTCCAGTTCCGCGGCTGGAAGCGGATGGCCCTGATCGTGGGTGGCATGGCGTACCCTGGCCTCATCCTCACAGCAATCGTTGCCACCGCCAACCACTTTGTGCTCGACGCCGTCGCGGGCGCCTGCGTGGTCGCCGTGGCGTGGCACGCTCAGGGCATCATGCTGAATTTGCTCGTGTTAGAGGACTACTTCCTGAGGCTCGTACGCATCCACAAGCCGTCCAAGGAACTCGGTGGCTCGGGAGATGCGCCGATTGAGTAAGGGGTTACCGGGAAATGGGCTCTTCCAGCAGGCGGGCTAATTTGTTTAATAATATGTGTCACGGTTATCTGGAAGGAGGCGTTGTAGAGGGTGGTCACTGTTCTCTAGTACTGTCAGTTCTGAGAGATGGAGTTTACTCAGAACGGATTTCTTTCACCGAGCGAGAGCTTTGTGAAAATCGTGAATCTCATGAATGCTACCTGAGCCAAAAGGATACGCTTGCATATCAAGAACGAGTGCAGCTTTGCGAGGAAAAGCATCTTCCTCATGTGACACAGCGTCTTCATCTAGCGCCACGCTGTTGGCACAAATGCTAGTACACAAACGGTGTTCTTTATTAGTTGTGTTAGGTGGTTTCATTATCGATCCGTGCATATCTAAGGGCAGTTGTGGCCTTTCTAAATAGCAGTAAACGCCTAAAGACCTAGTTTTGAATAATACTGGCATTAGTAGTACAAAAGCCCTGGAGCCCAGCTGCGCTGCCAACATATAATTGATGAAGCAACACTTTAAACCTACTAAAGGTGTAGCTAGGGCCTTGTCACCGCTGTGAAGTCTTCATTCAACCTTTACCGCCCGGCACACCAGGCCTTGGGACCCTGACTAAGGATTCTTGAGACTAGACGGTCCCCTCGATCCATCATCCCTGCTTGATATGGACACCTTAATTATCTTAAGAGTCGAGCTGGGAGTAAACAGAGCGGGCTTACGTAAGCGCTAAGCACCACTCGTTAACCGTTTCAGGTACCTAGTGCCTACCTAGGCAATTGTTTACTACCTATTCAGTATCTATTCAGTACTCTGGATTGCTTTCTCTGCCAACTTATCATTTGGTTACATATCCAACTCTGCCTTTATTTAACGCGCGAAGGCCAACGGTCCATGCCTCGAGGTTCTCATTTTGACTTGTTGTAATATGACCACAGTGAAAGAATGCTATACCGCGTTGAGTGTCGTTTTTTATCCACGACACCTGCCGGTAGATAGATACGTGGCCATGGAGAGTTTAACCCTTACAACCATGTAAGTGCCCCACCTATCTTGTCCAAAAACAGTGGTTTCCGCCCTGTTTTCGTGACAATCTCTGTCATTGCTTCCCAACTATCTCAAATTCGGACAATGGTCAGATTTTAGTCCCTGTAACCCCGTCTAAGCACAACTTGAAGAGCAGAGATACCAGCGTATTTAGTCTACAAGACCTTGACAGTGCTTCCCAGGCAGTTCATACCCGAAAATTCTGTCTTGAATTCATAACAAGCGCTGAAAAGTCAAGAACATTTTCGGCAGGCTACCTGTGATTGTTTGATGTTTTGTGCCGCGTCTTCCACATGCCCTTTCAGGAAACCAACATGATTAGCCCTCGGGAGAATGGGCCCCTACAAGCAAAATCTGATTTGGTCATCCCGTTGCACTATTTCGACAATACTGCTATGTTCACAAATATCACCATGTACGCAATCATGGTATTCGATGAGGTCCTTGACCCCGAAAAGCTCAAAATGAGTCTTGACCAACTCGTCCAACGTGAGACCTGGCAGAAGCTAGGTGCAAGAGTGAGGAAGGGTGTAAGTTTCTAAAGCATCCGTTCTCGTACGACCTGAGCTTTCACTGACAAGGGAGAAGAAAACTGGGCCTTATCTACACGTCCCGCAAAACTTCTCCTCCGCCCGCCCAGCTATCGCGTATACACATGTCGCTCACGACATGGACAAAGCAAGACATCCGGTGGCATCTCGCATGCCCAGCTCCGAAATTGCGCCCATGGAGCGCCCTGCAATTGTGGGAAGTCCAGAGGACTGGGCAGAACTCTGCTGTGGCGCTGGCGGGCCCAAATCACTTCAAGACTACATCGGTTCAGACCGGCCTGTCACCGGCCTCCACGTCGTTTCGTTCAAAGACGCAACGATTGTCACTCTCCACTGGCTTCACGCTATAGCTGATGCCATGGCCCTGAAGGCAATCTTGGACAGCTGGGTGTTAATCTTGCAAGGTCGAGAAGCTGACGTCCCCCTTTTGCATGGTTTTGACGAGGATCCTCTGCGCGAGCTGGGCTGTCACCCGACTGAGCCCTACTCGCTTGCAGGTTCCGAATTATCCACGCTGGGGACCGCATCGTACGTCATGAGGAACGGCTACAATATTCTCTTGGGCCAGAAACAAAATAAGACAGTGTGCATCCCGGCCGCTTTCTTGGAACAGCTTCGGGAAAAGTCGCTACAGGAGTTGGCCGGCGCCGGCCATAAGAATCCGTTCTTGACTGACAACGACATCATCACAGCCTGGTGGTCACGCGTTGCTTTTTCCCACTTGCCGCCTGAGAAGCCCGTGACAATCATGCAAGCCATGTCTGCTCGTCCAGCTCTTGAGAAGGATCTTCTGCCACCGGACAGGCTCTAAGTTGGGTGGCCCACATCCCGACCACCCCCTGATTCCGACCAATTTTCTCACCAAAAACCACCAAAATCACATTTTCTATCTCCACCATATAATTTACTAAAGAAATAAAAAAAATACCATTAAATAGCTTAAAATTCTTTTATTAGTAATAAAAATACTAGGAAAATCTATATATAATATAATATTATTAGAAGTATTTTTAAAGTTAGAGAAAAAGAGATGTTAAGAATATCACCTAAATATATAGAATTCCTTAATATTTTAAAAACTAAGATTTTCTCTTACTATTAATTAAAGAATTTTAGTAAATATTCTTTTTAAGTATATTAGTATATAATATATACTATATTAGAAGATAGATATTATATATAATTAATATAATATAGTTTTTAAAATATAATATTTTAAATTTTTTCTTATAAAATTAAAATTCTATTCTCTTTTATCTAATCTAATTTAATATTTAAAATTATGAAAAGACTACTTTTTATATATTTAAAATATTTAGAATCTAAAAATAATATTATTAAAATTATATAAAAAGGTTTTTATTTTCACTATTTTTAGAAATTCTTTTATTAATATTTAAGTTTACTTAGAATTCTTTTATAAATTTCTTATTAATAAGAGAATTTTAAGGTATTTAATAGTATTATTTTTATTATTATAGTAACTTGTATGGTGGAGATAAAAATGGTGATTTTGGTGGTTTTTGTGTGTGAAAAGTGGTCGGAATCAGGGGGCGGTCGGGATGTGGGCCACCCAACTTATGTCTCCAACTGTCTGACCTTCACGAGCGTCCTCAAAACTAAGAAGGAAGTCGATCAATCCCTAGGTCTCTTGGCTGGGGATATACGCCGCGGTATCAATAAGCATAGCACGCGCGAACAGATCGAAGCTTTCCTAAGCATGGTCCGGGCGAACGCGTGGCCACTGGGGCCGATGCCGGTGTTTTTCGGGAAACCTAACATGCACCACATCGGCTTCTCAAACTGGACCAAGGTCAAGACCTACATGACAAATTTCTCGGCCGCAGCTGTGGCCAAGGGACATACACCTCTTTTCCCATCATTTGTCTCGCAAATCCAGACTGGTATACCTTATCCTGATGGGTTCCTAATTACCGGCCAAGACTCTCATGGCAACTATTGGCTCGAGGGATACCGGCCCGGTGGGATGTGGGCACATATAGAAAAGTTTCTCAGGGAGGATGTCTGACACAGCCGTGATACACTCATTTTTAAGGTGATTTGCGCCCGGAACCTCAATCTTCTGGCAAGCAAGATCACCGTCAAAGAGCCGAGACAGACAATGCGGCAAAGACAATACAGAATCACAACGGAGTATTGAGGGCGCATACACAACACGGGAGGTGGGATGGTAACTTCGGAATCTCATGATACTTATTTTTTTCAGCTTTGTTTCCCATCTTGAACTTTGGAGTCTGGAACTCATTTGTCCTATGTTCACAGTTGCGAATGAGCAAATTCTTCGGCCCCTGGCAAGTGGTTTCGCTTCTAATACCCATACATATAAAGTGTATGTCGCCAGGCGCCGCTCATATAGTGCGGCCCCCTTGCAAAGCCAGAGGAGTCCAGCCGGGGATTTCACAGGGACCGCATAGGTAGCATTACTCAGCATGCAGTCAAAGCCTTCGATAGTCCGCTTCTTTATCTATCTCATCAGCCTCTGCGGTGCTCAATTATTACCGCTGCAGCCTGGGCCATGACTCACGTAGAGCACGATCGGTCCTCAATGAAACGAATTACTCAAAACTAGTCTACTGCCTACGCACTTGGTGAAGTGGCTAGTGCCAGTACGTTTTTTTGTGCTACGCCACGGGACCGTGTCGACCTGCCTCACACCAGCACTCGAAGAAGTAGTCATCAATCGGCAGCAAAAAAAAAAAAAAATTGTTGATGAATGGGTCGTTTCTATATACATCGCCGTTCAAGGACACTCGCCGCTCACGGCAGGAATGCCATGGAGACACGGCACGTCTCTTCTCCGTGTCACCAGTAAACTGATGATTACAGTGAAAAAAAATTGAAGCTCGCTTTGATTTGCAGTGTCAACCCGGTGCAGGGGACCATGCTAATCTTCTCTGTAGATTTTCATATGACCAAATGCCTGCAGCGCAGGCTGGGGAAGAGAAGAAGACAACATATGCAATGAGTTGGGGAGTGGCCGGGTTTATATAGTTTTCGGGGCTAGGCGCGGACGGGTTTTCACCGCTTTCTGAAACTGGTCACGGGGCAATCAAGCGCGGACGTACCTAGGTGCCTACCCTTGTCAGAAGCGGCAGAAACCTAGGCAGCTTAGAAAAAAAAGTTGGAGACGCCCGGGGGCGATGATGGCATCTGGCAACCGCGGCCAGGCTCCCAACCACTGCAGCATGGAGTCTACAGAGGATGAAACGGCTCGAAAGGAGGCCCGCAAGCAAGGTATGAAACTAATGGCACCTACACACCCGTAAATACACATTCGAACACGCCTAGAACCCAAACATTGACAACTGCATGATACAGACAGTGCATTGCGGCACAAGGAAGCAGCGCGCGCCCAGCGAAAGCTGGAGCGCAAGTTGAAACGGGAAGAAAAGGCCGAGTCCAAGGCTGCCCGCAAGTCCAACGTCACGCGCGCAGGAAAATGGACTGGCGAGCGCAAGGAGCTGGACAAGCTCAAGAAGGCCGCCAACAAGGCCGCGAAGCGCGAGAAGAAACAACGGCGCGAGGAGGCCAAGGCTGCGGAGCTTCAGGCTCAGGATGAGGAACTGAAGGCTGAGGTCGAGAAGGCCAAGGCCCGGCAGGCGCACCTGGCAAAGCTGCAGGAGCAGGAGAGCACGTCGGCGGAGGACCTCTACGAGGGGACCAAAGAGACGGACAATCAGGTCTCCACGAGCCATCAAAAGCTCGAAAAGAAGGACAAGAAGAGCAAGAAGTCGAGAAAAACACAGGATGAAGAGCCTGTGCAAGATGCGGAAGATAAGTCGGCGAAGAAGCAGAAGGAGGACAAGAAGCACAACAAAGAACCCGAGGCTGCGATCATCACCACCGAGGCTGGAAAGCCTTCGAAGAAAGACAAGAAGCGTAAACGAGATGCCGATGTTGACGAAAACCCCTCGGATGGCCCAGCTGAAGATGAATCACTAGCCAAGAAGAAGTCAAAGAGGGATAAGAAGGACAAGAAACGCAAGCCAGAAACCGAGACTGGGCCCGAGCTAGCGCATGTACCGGCCGACGAGCAGCCTCTCACGAAGAAGTCCAAGAAATCCAAGAAGCGCGACCAGGAGCAGGACGTCCCGGCCCCGTCGGCCGTTCCGGCGGACGAGGTCGCGCTGAAGAAGGAAAAGAAGGAAAAGAAGGGCAAGAAGGACAAGGACAAGAAGGCCGCCGTCGAAACTGGTGTGAAGGAAAAGGCCGGCAAGGACAGAACAGCGAGCGAGAAGGCGCAGGTGAAGGCGCAGGCTGAGAAGTCAACGACAGCAGCTGAGGAGGCGGCAAACTGGAACGTTACCGCGCTCGAGGGCGGTGCCTCCAGGCAGGCCAAGTTCCTACGGCTTCTAGGCGGCAAGGGCGCCGGTACTGCTGCAGCCGCCTCCGCGAGGCCTGCCGCCTCGGGGGCGGCTCGGTCATCTTTCGACGTGAGTAAGGTAACGGGAGACCTGGAGCAGCAGTTTGAAGCCGGACGGAGGATGAAGTTCGACATGGGAGGGCAGCGCAAAGGTCTGGGTGCATGAACCTAACCTGGTGCTTATGGCTTGAGCGGTCGCCGCTGTTGTTGTGATATCACGGCAAAACAGACGGGCGGAACCTCAGGTGACCAGAAAAGGATGGAAAAGTCCCAGGCAATGCTCTTTAAAGGATACCACTTGCTGCAACTTTTGTAATTCTTGCTAAAACCCGGTTTGACCCTCCTGCTCAGGGGGTCATGTTCAAAAGCCAACCATGCTGTAATAAAATGAGAAAGGGGAATAAGAAAGAAGCACTGTGAACTCCGTCCCGTAATATCATGCGCCCTCCGTGTGTGTCGCCAGGCGCGCAATTTAATTGCTTGTTTCTTGGGGGGGGGGCGCGCAACACCCCGCCATGCCTGCACTCTGCCTCCGGGAGGGATTCTTCCACCCGGCACGTAATCATGCCATCCTCATCGTCGCGACCACCAATGAACCCTCGCGAATACGGCGCGCCGTGGTAGTTGTTGTGGTTGTTTGCTCGGCGGATCCGTTGAGGATAAATTGTGCCGCGCGATTATCGGCCGCCGAAGAAGATGCGCGAGATGACCTCGAATATTATGCCGCCGAAGACGACGAAGCCGAGGAGAACTGTTCCGATACATACTTTCGGTTAGCCCTGCGCTCTCTAATCGCCGTGAATGCAGACTTGGAACGGCGAGGGGGAGGGGGGAGGGGGGAGGAAGGGGTCGCGCGTCGCATACCGAGCCAGATGGGGGAGATGGGGGACTTGGCCGTCTCCTTCTTGGTCATCTTCTTGATCTCCTCGCTGGACTTGCCCATCTTCGCCTCCTGCTCCTTGGCGAACTTGAGGTTCGCCCGCCGCTGCTGGGGAGTTTGCGCCTGTGCGCCGGGTCAGTCTCGGTGGTGGTGGCCGGGAGGCGCAAAGCGCGCGGCCGAGGGCTTGGGGGCGGGGCGCGTTGGACTTACCATGGTTGAGGTTGAGGTGTGAAAGAAGTGGGCCGAGTGTCGGGTTCGGATTCAAAGATTACAGCCGTATAGTAGTTGGGAAATACTGAAGGAGTGTCTGTAAGGCTGGCAGGATGGGGTGGTAGGTCGATCGGGTCAAGGGGCTCGGATGGTAGTCTATATGTAATGCAATGTTGAAGTAATGAATGGGGACAGATTTCAAGGACCCCTTTGGGACAACCGCATCTCCATATTGAATTTCCGGTAGACGTGTCGTCCAAGAGCTACCCCTGTCCGCAAGCCCGCCCTTGCAGTTACCCTCCCACCTCCTAGCTGTTAGCTGTTCGGCTGATTGCGGGGGCGCTAATCAGTGGGGACTCGCTTTGAGCTGGACCTTGAAGTTGGAGCTCGACCGTTTTTCCTGCCCGTTTTCCTGCCCACATGTGGCAGTGAGGGTTTCGCGTCCAGGGTTGAAGTCTATCATCACCAGCCCACGGTGAGCCGCGTCTTAGGGACCGACTGACTGACTGACTGACTGATTGTTCACGACAGAGCTTATCTCCAGTGTATCAAGATGAGCCCGAGAGCAATTTTGTCACTGGCCAGCCGTCAGGCTCGGCTCTCATCCTCGGCCAAGGCCCTCAAGGCTTTCAAGGGCCCCATCCAGCGACGATTCGCCTCATCAGAGCCGCAGCAGCCGTCGCCCCTCGTAAGATCCTGGCATCCCCCCCTCTGAGTCACCCTGCTGCCTGCCTGTTATTCACTGACACCTTTTCGCTTGCAGTCCCAGTTCTACAAGGACTTTACCAGACCCGTCGCGAAGGTTCTACTCATGGCTATGTTCACTTACCAGCTGGCCTACTGGGGCTGGGTTAAGCTGGAGCAGGATGAGATCAGGGCCGAGCGTGAAGGTCTGTCTGCCTCGGTTTCCCCTGCTACTAGATGTGGAAACTGACTGGTCAGAATAGGAACGGTCGCGAGGCTCGAAGCCCAGGTCGCGAAGTTGACAGGGAAGCCTGTGGTCTGAGCCGCTGCGTGAATGGCTTCTGATCTCGAGTTGACCACGACCAGAAGGTACGCATCAGGACGGTGGGAGCGGTCTCACCCGCCAAGTCCCTTGATAGCAGCTGATCAGCTTGCCTCTCTTGACCTCCTCTACGGCCCTTACGGACTGGCCACCCGGCATGAGGCTTGTTCCGTAGGCGTCTATAGTAGACTGAGACGGCGGATATGGCACAAAACTCTTCTCCGGTGCCAAGATGCCCGCGAGAGCCTGCTCCTCTGATCAGTGACCTCCCAAATATGTGGGCTATTCCTTGATCTCAAATACAGGCAATGCGGCAGAAGACACTCCATGTGTTTACTCAGTTAATCTGCTGCAAAGCCATACTCAAATTGGTTCTGCATCGCATAAACAAGAATACTGGCATTCCCGAGGAGGCCGGATGAATCCATCAAGATTGTATCAAGGTCCACGTCTTCAAAACATGTCGACCGCTGTGACTTGACTCTTCAAGTTGCAAAATCGTGGTGGCGGTGATGATGGTGGTGGTGACGGTGGTGGTGGTGGTGGCAACTGGCCAACAGACACCCCTGTATTATTAGCCGTCCTTTCGGCCAATGTCTGCGAGACCATGCAACTCGATCTTAACCTTCAAGGGCTGACATTCCAGTGCTTGGCCGCCGTGCATGCCAGCCCAAATAGAAAACCACTTAATCGCTGATCCGATGCAGAACCATGGACTTGACGATGCCCGTGGGCACTAGCCGCCGCAGCCATTTTCAGCCCCGGGCACAAGCTCGACCATCTGGGTCGAAGCAATTCGTGCCCTCTTGCATTAGTGCAATGCATTATCAAGTATCAAGGGCGACGGATCAGCGATGAGCGCGCCGGGCGATGTGAGCCTGCTCTCAGCTTGTTGCCTACATTTCCGTATCGAGACGCTCCAACGGATTTGTTGCCTTCAGCCGTCGTGGAACCCAGAATTGGCACAGGAGTCGGCATATTTCGAGGTGATCATGGTACTGGCAGACCACTCCGTTGAGAATCACCAGCCTAGACAGCAGAAGATCTGAGCAGTTGACCTCTCTCTGTATTCCTTGGAACCCACGATTTGTTATTCTTCACGCCAGTAGAGCTGCTCAAGATGACGGCCCTTCTGCTATGGCTGTCTGTTGCCACAACCCTTTTTTTTATCTCGAGACTAATCTTCATCCCCAAGCGGCTCCCGGGAATCCCATACAGCCGGATCTCGTATATCATGCCGTGGGGCGACCTCGTGAACTTAGGGATCTCCTTCTTCGCCCGTGGTGAGGTTTTTGCATGGTTCAATGCGAAGTCTCAGCATCACCGCAGCCCCATCTACCAGGCCTTCATCCCTCCCTTCAGCACGTCCTTCCCTGTGGTAGTGGTGACGGACCCCACAGAGGTTCGAGAGATTGTGACTCGCCGGCTCAGCAGTATCGACCGGTCGAAATTGATGGGCCAATGGTTCGGGCTCCTGGCCCCCGGCGCAAGCATCGGAATGCCATCAGGGCCTGCCTTCAGAGCTTTGAGGTGGACATGGAATTCGATGCTGAGCCCTGCGTTTCTGGATACCGTGGCTGGACCAAGGGTACGCGACGCAGCGTTGGGCCTGGTTGAGCTCTGGTCCTGGAAGGCCAGCAAGGAACAAGACACGGCTTTTGAAGCTTGTGCAGATGTGAGACTGGCTACGCTTGAGGCGATGGTAGCGACGCTGCTTGGAAAGGACTTCGGCCTGCTAAGGGCGTCTGTATCAGACCTCGGAAACAAGGCTGGCAAGAAGAAGGTACGGCGCTGGGACCAGGGTAAACAGGAAGACCTGCCGAAGCGTCTCTATCGAGACTTCAATGTCTGTCTCGTGTGCTTAGACTGGGTCACGCAGGGCATCTCGCCGACTCTGTACTCGTGGATTTTCAAGAATCTCTTCTGGCCGTTTCAAAAAGCACAGAAACAAGTTGAGGCGTGTCTGCAGCGCACCATTGATGATGCGCGTCACAATTCAGTGGATAGGGCGAAGGAGGATCACTACCCTATGAGCGCCTTGGAGCTCGTCCTCAAGAGAGCTACCTGGAGACCAGCAGCCGAGGATGCCACGTCTGACGTTGCGCTACGAAGTGAGCTGATGGAGCTGCTTATCACGGGTCACGAGACGACGGCCTCGTCGATTGGGTGGGCGTTAAAGTACCTCGCGGATAACGAAGGCGCCCAAGAGACGCTTCATGAAGAACTTGTTCGGGCTTTGCCGGAGTCGTGTCCTGTACCCACCAGCGGGCTGATCATGACGGCCCCCCTTCCTCATCTCGACTCCTTCATCGCAGAGACACTACGATATTCATGCACTGGGCCCATCTCATTTCGTGAAGCCATACAGGACTGTACCATCCTCGGCCACCGGATTCCGAGCGGGACGCCTGTCGTCCTCATGACACAGGATGTTACGCATCAAGAAGTGACGTACTTGGGAGGAAAGCCGACGCTGGCGGCAGCTCGTGAAGAAAGCCACGGCCAGCCAGTAAGCCAAAGCATCAAAGAGCCTCCGCTGAACGAGTTTTCCCCGGGTCGCTGGCTTAGTGCTAGCGGCGAGTTCGATCCGAAAGCAACGGCATCAATGGCCTTCTCAGGAGGTCTTCGGGCCTGTTTCGGCAAGAAGATAGCCATGCTAGAGATGCGGATCTTCCTTGCTATCCTAGTGTGGCACTTCAGCTTCGCGAAGTTGAGCACGAGGCTAAGCCGCAATGGCTCGCTCGACGGTCTCACCAGGAAGCCGAGCTGCTGCTTCGTCCTGCCCGTTCCAAGACGAGAATGGCTCGCAAAAGGAGCAGAAATGGACAGGCCACGTCTGCCGCCGCTTTGTGAGGCTTGGGCAAAGTGACGCCCCTGCAATAATAGGATTGCAAACAGCACGGTTCTTGGCGAAGTGAGCAGTCACCTCTGTCATTCAATATGACAGGTGCCTAAAGGACTCCCTGGCTCAAAAGTTTCCTCGGGCCCAGTTTTAGTGTAACATTGTCGAGACCCAGGAGCCGCACACCACCGATGCTCCCGATCGGAGCCAGAATTCATGGAGCGTGTTCTTTCAAAATGTCGCGCCGGCGCCCGTTCCCGGGGTAATGAAGAATTTGTGTACCTGCCTGACAAGTCTGTGAGAAGGGAGACGTGGGAAATTCCAAAAAGGTCCAATGTTTCGATACTCGCACACCTGCAGCTGACTCGGCCGAGGCTCAGGGAGAGCTTCAGCGGCACTTGAGAGCACTCCGGACTTCTTGCGGGTCCATTCCTCGCATTCGGATAGTTGCCGACGGCTAGGGCAAGATGACACGATCCAGGGCCTGATGGTTGTTCCCAACATCGCCCACCTTCCGCAGAAAGAGACCCAGCCCCGAGCATGATGGATCCGCCAGCCTGCGGTTGCATGGTCAGGAGTTGAACGGGGCTACACCAAAAATTGCATAGAGAAAATCAGTGGAGATCATGAGACAGGGCATGGAGGCCGCGTTGCTATTGGTGCGAGCGTATCTGCCATTGAGCGGATGCAGGCATAAAGAGCATAAAATTAAGCTTGACCCCGACCCAACTTCAGCTCAGGATTCGAGGCAGGATTCCTTCAGACTGTCCCAAGGGAAACGAAAATGTTGGTGTCTTGAACCTGGCGAGGGTCCCGGCGGAAAATTCCAGATAGGCTTTGTTTGGAAGGTCGGCCCATCAAAGTCTTCGGGATGGAAACATCCGCGGGCAGAAAATAGGGACACACGGCAGGACTGGCGCGCGTTGACGCGACTCGGTGTGGCGAGTGCCGTAGATTCTTGCGCGGGAACAACCCTGGAAAACCAGATTATGACTATTATGCCGCAAACACCTTCGACCCTGACTCCACCAACGACAAATTCATGTCGTGGTGTCGAAGGGAAAGCTACATAGGAGCCCGGATGAACGACCGACGTCCGTGGTCAGCAGGTGGATAGTACATATGTTTGATGTTACGAGACTAAGTGTAGCAACCATTCCTAGGTGGGCAGGCGAGCGAGCAGCAGCACGAAAATTGACGGTTTGTCTTCCCTTTTTGCACTTAAAGGGGTCATTAAGTTGATGCTAAGCTTTTTTGACCCAGTTTGTCAGGAACCTCGTATCTTGTGGGGAGTTCGTTCCAGATCCTTGGCGTTTCTATTTCCAAACACTCAACAGTTGCGAGTCAAGAGCCATCAACCCATCCCAGCTGGCCATGTGGTGATAGACGGTTGCCTTTTGGGGCTTGGCAATTTCGGCCATACCTTTTGACCACAGGGCTAGTAGGCTTTGCTGTGGGAAGAGGGGCCATATATAACATATACCACACCATGAATGCCCTCAGCTGTGTGGTGAGAACTCTGCACGTCCCTCGTTTTCTAGTCACTCGCTAGGTCCTCCTTTCTGGATACCACCTATTCACCATGCTGTTCACCAAGTGGGTGTCCAAGTCTATTATAGCTCAGGCTTTCTCTTCTCTCATAGACACAAGCCGAGCAATTCCCTTCAACGACTTTCACCAGCAGATCTCACACGCCCGACACACACATCCTCGAGACCTGAGCACGAAAGACTTGTATAGCCGAGACGGTGTAGTTTCGACGAGCTGCACCAACCCTGGTCAACGACGAGAATGGCGCTCGCTGAGCACGGCGGAGCAGGAAGAGTATATCTCGGCCGTCAAATGTCTAACCACGAAGCCGTCGAGGCTGAACCTGACAACAACACTCTACGATGACTTCCCCTACGTTCACAACGAGTTGAACAGTAAAAGTGAGCCAAAAACTCCTCAGGTCCATTCCAAAGTTGCATCCTCACTAACAGATCCCAAATTACAGTCCACTTCGTAGCCTCCTTCCTCCCCTGGCATAGGTGGTTCGTCCACGTCTACGAACAAGCCCTTCAGGGTGACTGCGGCCTCTCCTTTCCCATGCCCTACTGGGACTGGTCCCTCGATGCGGGCCACCTACCTGACTCCCCGTTACTCTCCGGGTCCGCCACAACAGGCTTCGGAGGCACGGGCCCCGGAGGCTTCGTTTCGCCCTCCCGGCCGAACCCGTTGACCTCATGTGTACCCGACGGCGCCTTCGCGGACCTCACGGTGGCGTATTACTCCGGCGCGGCGAGGTCACACTGCCTGAACCGGGGCTTCGCCGACGGCGTCGGGGACCCGGACCACCCTGAGCGCGGCGCAAATATGTCGGCGTACTACTACACGCCGACCTTCCTCGCGAACACGACCGAATCCAACACCGAGTTCGTCACATTCTGGCGCGCCCTCGAGAATGGACCTCACGGCGCCATTCACAATACTATTGGCGGCGACATGATCCCCGGGACGTCGCCCAACGACCCGCTGTTCTTCATGCACCACGCCCAGGTCGACAGGCTGTGGTGGTTGTGGCAGCAGGTGGACCCGTCCACCCGTGATGCCGACTTTGGAGGCAACAGGGACCCGGTGGCAGATCCGACACAGGTTGACCAGGCGGATCAGGCCACGCTGGCTGACATGCTAACGTTCCTTGGCCTCGGGGATAACGTCACTGTGGAGGAAGTTATGACAACCGAGAACAGCCTCCTGTGTTATTCGTACGAGTAAGACGCTTGTCATCTGCATTTACGTTCATAGCGATTTGATGTTTCTTTCTTATCTTCTTTTCTGCCAATAGATACCGCACCGCGGCTCGGTAATGCCTGCTGGTCCTTATTAGATACCCAATTATTATACAAACAAAGCGACCGACCAAGGAAACAAAACTGAGAAAATGAAGCCCTCGGAACGCCTTTTGCTTTACCGTGAAGTCTTTCAGATGCTGCCATCCCGTCTCTGTTGAAGTTCTGTAGTATACGATGGTGCTGCACAAAATGTGATGCCACTAGGGGGCAGAGGACGACAGTATAATTCAAATGGTGGTCTGCCTATTTCATCAACCCCCCCCCAAGACTGCTTTGCGGGCCGAGTTCGATCATGGAGCTCCCCTGACTCACTACAATACCGCCGCCGTGGCAGACAAGAAGAGTGCCGACGCCAAAAGCCATGGCACAGCCAGGCCCGGCGCCGCATCGTAGAAGTGGAATGACCCGGGGTAGTTGCAGGTGATGTTGCCCTGGTCGTTGAGTGCGCTCCTCTGGCCGTAGCTTTCGCTGAACCCAGTCATCCACGGGCGCGGACACGCGAAGCCGAGGGAGGCCGGGCAGCTCTGCACCAGCTCGTAGCACAGCTCCTCGCACGGGAGTACCTCCTTGTACGGGCCAGGCTTGATCGTCTCGTCGATGATGGGGTTGCGGCTGCGCTGAAAGCTGATCTGGTCCTGGGACTGGGCGAAGGGGGCGAGCAGGTCTGGCGCCGGGCGCGAGCCGTCCGGGAGCGTCTCATTGATCGCCCTCGGCTGCAGCCAGGGGCTCGTCGCCGAGAAGTCCTCGCAACGCGGGATGGTCACGGAGCACAGCCAGTTTTTGTACGCCGACGCGCACGTTGAGCAGTTGCGCACTAGAGAGTACTGCTGTTCGTTGGGCGCCTCGCACGGGATCTGCTGGAGCGACTTGTTGAAGCCGTCCCAGAGTGACTGCGCATACTGGTCGTAGAATTGACCTAGTAGCGTGGTATTAGGAAAGGTGATATTGTTGCTGGGCACGGCGTAGGCGACCTGGTCGCAAAAGGTGAGATTGAAGACGAGTGCGCAGTTACCACCGGCTGTTGGAATCATTAGCACAAGGTGAGCCCGCGGTGTACGACCGATGGCTCAGGATATGACCTACTCGACTTGGTTTCAAAGGTAGTGGCTCGCAAGACGTGACCACCACCTCCTGGAACGTTGACGTCCGTCGTGGCGTTCGCATTCCTCGCCAGAATGCCCTGATACTTCGAGCTGGCATTCAGGCCGCTAAAGTAGAACTGCTGCTTGGGATGCCCTCCTGCGCCTCGCCTGGTTATTCCTGTAGTTATCTGAGTCGTTTCCTTGCCGTTTCTAACAGCTGCAATTTGAGCATAGTTGTCTAAGCCACAGTATGAATACCTCATACCGTCGATGGAGGGGACGGCATCGTTCTGTGCGAACATGACATATGGTCTCGAGTCCATAAGCTGTTCCTCTGTGCCCTTATCTCGAGTGGTGGTGAGGTTCTGCGTCATAAGAAGAACCGAAGTTGTATCGCTATCCACCCAAAATAGCTCGTCACTCATGGACTCATTGTAGCTGTGATACCACATGTCGACCGACGCGGCGATTTGGAAGTTGTATATCCCCGAGAAGTCGTCCGAAACATTGCTCGCAGAGACCCCCATGTAAAGGTCATCTGAAGCGGTGAAGTTGAACATAACCGCCCCCTCCGTGAACGGCACAACCTCCTGTTTACTTGCATCAGCCGACGGGCCCGGGGATGTGTTGTCCGTCGAGTTGGATACATAGAGTGTCAACTGTGGGGGCCCAGACGACGTCGAGTTGCCTGAGGGTTGCAGGCACGTATTCGCCGAAATATAGACCATGGTGGCAGTGGCCCGTTTGGACCGCTGGTCTTGTTCGTACAGGTCTGCGAAGACATCCACCTCTTCCCCTTCGGACGTCCCAGCCTCACCCCGCAGTTCTAAGGCAGCAGCATCCTGTGAACTTGACAGCTGCGAGCCTGGGAATAAATAGACTAGCGTGTCGCCGGCAGCGAGGTTCATCTGGTTGGGAACGTTGTTCGACAAGGACAATGTATCCCTTTTTGTGACCTCCCCAAGTATACTCCGGTCGAAGGCATCGAACTCTGGCTCGTATACGAGCTCTCTTGTCTCTAACTCCGTGTCTGCTAGTTCTAGCCCGGCTGGGTCATCCAGTACTATAGGCGAGCCATGGCTTGTTTCCTCGGCGAAGGCGAATTGTGGTGGGAAGAGGGTGAAGTATATGATGATCAGGACAACCGTGGCGATGGCTGACGCTGCGAATCGCGACTGCAGCGGAGAGAGCTGCATCGTGGGGACATGCCCTCACGGAGCTGCTGACTACTCAGGTCGTATGCGTCCGTTCTGCAAATGTCAAATGCCGGGTCGCGAGTTCGTGTGAGGCTATTTGCATGTGACGTCGTACCGTGGCCGTCGAGGTTTGGGTTCGGTTCGACAATGGCGGGCGTGGAATTCAAACCGTAAGGCTTTACTAGACTCGAAGGAGTGCTCGGAGCCCAGGCTTCTCGATATTCTCTCGAATGAACAAAGTAGACAAAGACGCTGCGCTGTGTGCAGGAAAACAGGGGCAGAGGGCATTGGTTTCGTGGTTGTCAGGTTTCACTGCTTGGGATCTCCGACAAGCCAGAGGCGAGCTGAGCTGCTGGGACGGACGGCAACCCTGGCAGGTTCCCGGTACTTCGCCCATAATAGCAGTCTTCCCTAATCTGGAGGTCCCGAGTACCTCACCCACAGTTCGCCCACAAAGGGTGGATCTTCCCGCTCAGGATCTACAAATTGAACAGTTCAGATTCCAATCATGGAAGACGTCGTCACTACGTGCATTTACTGGATAACACCCTGAAGGCTGACGTAGTCCCAATGCAGACGTGTGTGGTGGGCCTATTGCCAAAAGTCCTTGTCACCTACATCGAAAATGGAATCCTTGGCTGGCTAGCCACAGCAACGTTGTAACTCCTATGGTGTGAGCCTCACAGCCTCTTACAGGACAGCTTCCCATATGATAACCTGACACGCTCTAATGGGATAAGCTCGCTGCATCGCATAAGATGACCAACCTCCTACAGAGCTTCATCCTGGCCTCCTATGAAATGACGGAAGTAAAAGGTGTTGTGAAGCAAGACAATCGACCACAAGTTCATGAATTGATGTATCGCGCATTCCAGAAGTGTGGAAAGAGTCAAACATAACCGTCATTTGTTCTAAAAGACTCGTTCAGAGAGACGAAAACCCCCCATCGGCCTCCACATTCCACCAGCTAACAGTACAGCGCCCTCATCCCATCTATACATATTTCCCATGCGCCAATGGCCCGGCCCGGCTTGTCCGGCCATGTTCAAGGGCAAGGGCACAAGGGCTTCGTCCTCGCACTCTTGCTGCCGAGTCAAAGCCTTTCCTAGGCTTTCAAGGACCACACGAGCCCTCGGTTGGTCGACAGATACTTTGGTACAAGTCGCTTACTCGGTCTTGTCGACCTGAGCACGCAGGCCGGGAGCGGTAGAGCCGCCGAAGTAACGGCCGAGCGTGGGGGCCAGGAAAGAGCGGAAAATGATTTCGGCACCCCTATCGCACTGTTAGATGCGTTTCCAAGGGCATCGACTGCAACCGGGGGGTACTGTACATACCTGAAGGTGGGGAGGGCGAGCCACAGCAGGAAGACGAACTTGAAGGTGTAGTAGAATGGGAACCAGTAGACAACGCTGAGCAGGCTCTCCAGGACGCTGCGCAAATTTGTTAGAGCCTATTTTATCTGGACAGCCGAGATATGAGAACTTACGTGAAGAAGGAGAAGACGACCCAGTACTATGGCAAATGGGGTATTGATTAGCACGTACGTCGACTCAGACCCAGACCCAGGCGGCCTAGACGCGCAACGCGGGCGCAACTTACGGTCAACCACTGGGTGTCATCGGCTTGGCTGGAGGTGAAGAGGGCGTTGAGTGAGTAGTAGCCAGGGATGGCAAAGCCGGCCACGTTGGTCAGGAGCTGACCGCCGAGGTTGAAGACGATGAAGAAGAAGTACAGGGTAACGGCACCAATGACGGCGTACGTCTTGGGGACGCTGGTCTGCTTCTCGAGGTTCTGCAGGGCAGGATACTTGGACAGCTGCAATATGTCAGTTATTGTTACGGCGGCTGCTCGGCTGGCTCGTGGGCATAACGGAGTCCAAGGCCCTGCTGCAGCTCGGAGCCGGTGGGCAGACCGCCTCGTGACCACTATCTTTGTACATACCTCCTTGTCGAGCTGGCCAAGATAGTGCTGGACCTTGTCTTGAGAAGAAGCCATTGTTTCTGCTGGTGGTGATGGGGTTTATGGAGCTAAAAGAGGTTGTTGTCGGTGTCTGGATTGTCCTTGAGCTTTGAAATCTGTGCAGAGAGAGTACAGCTGGTCAGATTGTTGCGCTGGCACAAAGTTGGAGCAACAAAGAGGAAGCTGATTGCGGGGCCAAGGGGCTCAAGCTTCGGAGCCCCGGAGAAACCGGTCTAGCACAGGCTGGCTGCTGTTTGCAGCTGGGATAAGAGGTTCAGACTGACTTGGTCAATGTGGTGCAGATGTCTTTCGGGCGAAGAGGAACAGGCTGCTGTTTGATGGATTGAAAGGTTGATGATTGCTATGCAGAGGTGAAGGAAGAGAAGTATGTGTCCGAGAATGGGAACTTCTCTTTAGACCACGGCAGGAATGCAAGACAGCAGCAGATGGTTCTGGTGGTCCAGCCCTGGGGGGGAGCTGGGGAGCTTGGTTCTAGTGCTCTCGATGACGACTTACCTCTGACGACAGTGCTGACATGTGTGAGCACTGGCCAGAAAGCAGACAGGCCAGACAGGCCAGATACCTACCTGAACATACCTAGGTAGGTGGCAGGGAGGACTGACCAGGGGGTTGGGTCCCCCAATGTTTGTCACTGGTTTGACCCGAATCCTCCCCCAACCCCAGCTTGGCCCGGCTGGAGGAGAGCTGCCTCAGGCACAAACATGCCCCGAGGCCCCGCAGTGAAACCAGCCTTTCCTCTTTCATTCGCTAGTGCCAGCCTTTGTTATCAAGCCATATCCCGGGTGGTCCCAGCGTGCCCAGCCACCTGCAGATCCGACTCTGGTTCATCGAGGTCTCCCAGCCAACAACCCCCAAAATAACAATTCCCACTCCCAGTCCAGAGCAGCAACAAGACAAATCCCCCATCTTGCTCGCAGGTTGTATCACCGTCTCTGCCACCCGGTCAATCAGTCTGCATATACAGCTCATCCTGTCTCCACTCACTCATCATCTCTATCTCCCCTGCTCTGCCAGTTTTGTTTGCTCATAGGATCCTCTCCGGAGATCCAGTCTCGGAGATCCAGACGGTCCAGCGAGCGACTCGACTCGCCATCAAAGTACACAAATACTAACCCACGCAGGCTCCATGGCCTCAACAACAGGTAACATTGCGCCCCGTCCTTCCCCTTCGCCCTTGAACGTGCATCTCACGAAACCCTTCCCCGTCACCTCTTCCTTGTGCCCGTTGCTGACTGCATCACACGCAGAAGCGTATTCGCGCTTCTCAGCTTCAAGGCGGCCGAGCGAAGGATCAACAACATCGGCGCGCAGTGCCACCACCCAGCCAAACAATGTGGACACGGGCCGCCGAGACCCTGACGACATCCAATTCGCCGCCCAATGGCTCGCGCAGCAGCAGCAGCAGCAGCAGCAACAACATCAACAGCAACAGCAAAACGGTCAGCTCAGACAGATCGCCCCGGCGCCGCGACCTCCCACTCCCGAGTATGTCCTCGCCGCAAACTCCCTTTCGGTCCAGTCCAACCGCGATTACTCAGGAGAGCCTGCGATGCACAATGGCATGGGCTCTCAGTTCCACTTCCAACCCCAGCCGCAGATGGTCCGACAGTCGCTCCCCATGGACACGTTCATGGCCGCCAACGGTCATCCCGGCCACCCCGGCCTCGCGAGCCAGATGATGGATCGAAATGATAGCCCGGCCCCAGACTCGGGACTCGAGATGGGCACCGCTCCCAACAGGTCAAGGTCAAACACGAACAACGACCAGGAGATGCGCGAGTTGTTCACGAGGAACAGCCACCGGTCTTTGCAGGATGTGGCAACGGAGCTTCATGGCAACGAGCGCGGCCCCAGCAGCGAGCGAAGCCGACAACTGTTTGCCATGCTTTGGTAAGGGCGCTGGAGATGCTCTTGCTGTAAGCCATCAGGCTAACAAGAAGTACAGGATTAAATCGTCCTGCCGAAAAGGCAAGACTTCGGTACCTCGCAGTCGCGTGTATGCTAGTTACGTCAAGCGGTGCGCGCACGAGAAGATTGCTGTCTTGAACCCCGCCAGCTTCGGAAAGCTTGTCAGAGTGCTGTACCCGGGACTCAGGACGCGGCGTCTTGGTGTCCGCGGAGAATCCAAGTATCATTATGTTGACTTTGAGTTGATCGATGAAGACATGGATCTCGACGAAGTGCCGAGCCAGGCACCCGCTTCTGTCACGTCAGGACCAAGTTTTGCGGAGAGCATCAAGATGGGGTGAGTTTTGTCACTCCACATCGGGATTGGCACTTCTAATCTGCTCACAGCAATACGACGAGGCCCTCAACAGCTGCAGAACTCGAAAAGCCTTCACTCTCCCCGGTCCAGGATGGTCCTATCGACAGTGTTCAGAACGAGGCCCCAAGAGCCAGTGGATCACATCAGCACAAGCATGCTATATACAACAACCCCCAGGTTCAGACAACAGCAGAGCTGGGCGTCACCGGAAGCAGAACCTCCAAGATCCTCTCCCTGCGGCTAGAAGACACATCACAAACACCAACGCGTCTTACTCTACCAGCTATCGAGCCATATCTTCCTCAAGGTACAGATATTGACGCTGCAAAGTCTCTGGAGGCCCTCTATCTGTCGCATTGCACCTCCTTGATTGAGTGTATACGGTTTTGCAAGGAGAAGAATTTCTTTCATCTCTTCACTGCGTTCCACGGCACTTTGACAGTACCGGTGCAGAAGCTGCTTGCCAATCCCGCCCTGGAGACATGGATTGAGCAGTGTGATCTCAGAATGTATCAAAACATGATGCAGATTGTTTCCGTCGTGGCCTTGCAAGTCATTCCCCCGTACGGCCTGCAAAGCCTGCGGAATATTTCAGAGAAGTTGGTGTCTCACATCCGAAAATCTTTCGAAGGCCAGCCCTACCACATTTTCAGGGCCAAGGAGGCCCCAGCCGCCCTTTTCGCTGATTTGCTGGATCGCGCGTTGAGGGTCAACACGACGGCACATGCGACCGCCAACTTCCTGCACAACCATGCAAACCGCACACAGATGTATCTCGACTTTATCACATATGTTCGGCCTAGGAAGATCGCACAATGCGTGCCTGTGGAAGGCATGGAGGATGTCGTACAGCTCCTTGTCTCAGACATCCGGCAGCTGCTCGACCCTAGGGACGTCCCATGGGACCTCGAGCGTTGCACCGTACAAGGAGACTACCACATCCAGAATCCGAAGCCCGAGGAGCCGGAGAGCCAAGACTGGACGAGTTCCGCAAACATTCTCGACCGCTGGGTCGACTTCCTCCGGACCCTCTCCAGTCGATTCCCATACGCCTCAGCTGCGGACATCGTTCTTTTTGTCCAGACCATCGGCACGACGATGGTGCGAGACCTGACGATCAGCAGCGCTGACAGCTTTGGAGCTTGGTGGTGTCTCAAGTGCTTCCTGGACGAGATGGTCTGGTTCCTGGCCGAGAAGGGCGGGTTCATGAAACAGAACACCACGAAGGCCGTCGGGCCTACGAAAAGGAAGCAGGAAGACGATCTCACGGTGAATGAGAAGCGGAAGAGCATGCGCTACAGCAGCGGCAGCGCCAGCGAAGATGCGATACTGGCGCTGATGGAGAGCACACAACCAGGGTTGGGCGGCGGCCCCCAGAATGGAGACCAGCACGCCGTACTCGATGTGAACACGGCAAATTACGATGACAGTGGCATCTCGCTACGGATGTCAGGGGAAGACTCGCCCATGAGCAAGTTCACCTCACATATGGACAGCCAGAGGGTGCACGAGGGCAGCCAAAACACCACGAACGGCCTGAGTTGACACATGGGCAATGTACGGTGCGAGTAATTTGATGTGTCGCCCATAGTTTTGCTTTCTTCCCTTTCTTTGATCTCTCGTATAGAGAGCCTTTTGGTGGCGGAGTTTCTCCCAAGGAGAGGATATCCATGTGGTCGTTTTCAGGCGTTTCAGGAACCGGGGCTTGACGACGTGTACGACTACACGATGATATATCACAACGGGAGCGGGTCGGGGCTTCCCCAGGTTTGGTGGGTCGGCGGGTCAGCGGGTCGGATTCCCCGTGTATGATTTTGGCATATCGGTCTTCTGGAAAATGGTCTCTCGGATGACTCCATATTTTGGCATGTATGGCACGGTACGTGCGGCAGCCTCGCGGCTTTCAAGTTATGGCGAACGTGCTTAGGGTAATAGTTCTTTTTGCTTGAGTTGATGTGCTGGGCTGTTGGCCAGCGTTGACCACACACGAGCGGAATCATTGTTTTCCTCGGGCATTGTGCAGTATTGTTGTGACGAGTTCGCCTTGCGCGCGATGTCAATCCTCCCCCCCCCCCCCGCGGGGACATATGGCGCAGTACTTTCGTGAACCTGCTTCTCCGAAGACAAGCGAGGTCGGGTCAGCCAGAAGTCGCATTCCGTGCCATTGTCGGCAACGGAGCCCTGAGTTTCACCTGACCAAAATAGACAAGCATGGTAAACAACGCAGGCGTCACAGACTCTGTGTGCCTTCATTCCGGGCATCTAAGATTATGCGTGGAATCCCGAGCTTATTTGGTACCCAGCGAGTTGCAAGGTCAGTAACAGAAGCATGTGACATTGGGGTCGGCCGTTTTTTAGTAAGCCCTGCGTCCTCAAACACGACGTGCGTGCGCCAAGCCAGTCACGATGGCGGGGCCGAACGGACAGCCGGATCGATTCTGATCTTCTAGTGCCCATTCCACGCTCCAAGGGTCCAGTCCAGTCTTTTTCCTTTTTGGTGACAAAGGCAAATCTGTAGCTTTTATGATTCCGTTGGGGCCCTCGCAAGTTCTGCCAATTTAGCAGGTGCTTGATATTTTATCATTGTATCTCAGGCCGTCCCCCGAGGAACAGGCTCCCCGTCCCGACGATCAACACGGGGCATCTCAGGCACAGCAGCACAACAGGCGGGACGTGATTCAGCTCGAGTCAATCTGACCGCCGGGTTTCAACCCGTCATTCAGCTCTCGTTTCTCACGGCCCTGCCGTCCGCACATCCGCATCTCTCCTTGCCAATTGAAGGCCACCGAGGATATAGGCTGTCTCTCTCTCAAATATTTATCTTTCATTTTGTTTATATACCAGGACCGATCTGACGAACTGCCCAATATGGTACAAGAGATAGAGGGCAAGTTCAGCGTCGGGGATGCAAGCCTGTACACGAAAACATGGCTCGTAAGTAATATGTAGCACATTCCTCCCAATGGTCAACCCATTGTCAGTCGGCCTGTCCAACATAGCCACCCGTCCATCCGCGCCCCGCTGTCCCGGCCGCCGTCACCTGCCGTGTGCCGCTCACCTCACCAACTGCCGTGCCTGTCTCACGCCACAACCCTCAATCGCACCTTGACACACCCCCTGACACACAATACACACAATACACACACACACACACACCCCTCTACACACGTATGCATGCACGTACCCGAGGGATCATGCTGACAGCGTCCCGCACCCCGTCCAGCCCGACGCGCCCACCACAAACACCAAGGCCAAGCTCGTCTTCGTGCATGGCTTCAGCGACCACGTGGGCCGGTACTACGGCTTCTTCCCGCACCTCGCAGGGTCGGGGATAGCAGTGTACGCCTTCGACCAGCGCGGGTGGGGCCAGAGCGTCGCCCGGCCGGCGGACCGTGGGCACTCGGGCCCGACGGCGCAGGTGCTGTCCGACATCGCGGCCTTCATCAGGGAGGTCGCCATCCCCGCCGAGCCCGCGGGGGCCCCGCTCTTCGTCATGGGCCACTCCATGGGCGGCGGCGAGGTCCTCGCCCTGGCCAGCACGCCCGAGTACGAGGAGAGCATCGTGACCCGCGTCAAGGGCTGGATCCTCGAGGCCCCCTTCATCGACTTCCCGCCCGCGTCGCGGCCCGGCGCCCTCAAGGTGTTCGCGGGCAGGCTGGCGGGGCGTGTGCTGCCGCGCATGAAGCTCGCGAACCCCATCCCGCCCGAGGACCTGAGCCGGGACCCCGCGGTGGTGCAGAGCCTGCGGGACGACGAGCTGTGCCACGACACGGGGACGCTGGAGGGGCTGGCGGGCCTGCTGGACCGCACCGCCGAGCTGGCGGCGGGCAGGTACCGGCTTAGCCCCCGGGTGCAGAGCCTATGGCTGGGGCATGGGGACATGGACAAGGCTACCTGCTTCGATGCGGCCAAGTCGTGGTTCGACAAGCAGGGGCAGATCCCCGACCGGGAGTTCAGGAAGTACGAGGGCGCCTTCCACCAGCTGCATGCTGATACCGGGCGGGAGGGGTTCTATGCTGATGTCGAGAGGTGGATCCTGGCGAGGTGTGGTGATGCTCCCGCCGGGGCTGCGGCCGGGCCTGACAAGGTCGAGTCTAAGCTGTGATGCGATGGTGTGGCCTTGGTCTGGTTTACGGTATGGCAAGGCGGGATGGTGTAGCGAGTGTTGATCTGGGCTGGAGCTTCGCTCCAGCCCGTCTTTTGTATGTGGCGGCGATGGCCGCTGCACTGTACAATATGCAGTAGTCACAAGCCCGGCCTCGAGCATTGAGAGGCTTCCTGGGGGCGGAAGAGTCCATATATCTGTGCGTTCTTAACATTATGATTTTGAACGGAACCTGTCACTCAGTCCCACGGCGAATATATTGTATCCAGTGCTACCTCGTCATTTTATTTTTTATTTGATCTCTTTTGAGTGAGAGCCGCTATGGATGGACCTCGTCTAGGAACCGTAGCAGCAGCTCATAGCCTGCTGGGATGCAAGTGGTGTGGCTCGGCGAGAACGGCCCAAGAAGGACGAACACCACAAGTAGGCGGTGCCGGGCTTGCAGGCGATGGTCGATGTTGATGTCTGGATGGCGTGCACCGGGCCCAGTTGTCCCCACACCGGTGGTACATCAAGCCCAAGCACTACGTGAACTAGATATCTGCCACAGGAAACAGAATGTGCCGTAACTGCAGTGCATCGCACCGTGGCACCGGCTGGTCGGCTTGTGTCGATGGGGTTGAAACGCTTGGGGTTCCCGAGTTGCGCCGAAACATGGGGAAACATTTTATAACAGCAGTATGCCCCGTCATTGGACTCTTCCCACTCTCTCTCTCTCTCTTTCTCTCCTTGTTTTTCTTTCCACCATGGCCGCCAAGTTGCAATTCTTTACGATCCACAAAAATGAATGCTACCCGTTGTTATTCCGCGTATTTATCACGCTGGACATGAGTCGGTCCACGGAGCTCACCGCCGGTCCCTACCTTTCCGAGGTTGTGCGGCACAACAAAACACACGCGTCTGACTTCGTCTGACTTGTCTTGGTACCTACCTACCTACCTAGGTAAGTAGGTAGTCTTTTGAGGTAGGTACCCAGGTACCCTCTGCCAACAAGACCCCAGCACCACGACCTGCAGCCCACGGGGGTTCTGAACCATCAGAGTCAGCGGGAGCGGGGAGCTCAACCTGGCCGGCCAGCCAGCTGCCAGCCTCGAGATGGATCCAGCCTCGGTGCGTGTCGTTGTCAGCTCGCTCTCGCTCTTTAGCGTCACTGCCAAGCATGAAGCTACCCTCCGCCTCC
Organism: Diaporthe vexans; assembly: GCA_021188095.1. Lineage (NCBI taxonomy): Eukaryota > Fungi > Ascomycota > Sordariomycetes > Diaporthales > Diaporthaceae > Diaporthe > Diaporthe vexans. The sequence continues at coordinate 986,095 of JAJLLZ010000009.1, forward strand.
CGCGATAGCTCTGGGAGTTGTCAGTTTGCGAAAGGGCCTCATTTAGACAAAGTCAAGGTGGGTACGACGAGGTAGGCTGGTAGGGAAGCTTCTCTTTGAAGGTTTGCGTATAAGTTACACCCGCGTGACGGTAACTCTGTTTCGTTTGTCTCTTGTGACCGTCCTCTGCCCTGTTACTTTGCCTGTTCTGGCGAAGTTTAACCCAACAAACAGCAGCTCGGCCTATCGCGCTGGACCTCCGCCCGCCTCGCTTACATCACGACGCCAACTGGCCCGCGGCCTCATCTTGTGTCGTTTCTCTCGGTCATTCCGTGCACACGAGCCAGTGGTTCCTCATCCTGAGTTGCCCTTTTTTTTTTTTTTTTTTTAAATTCCACTGGCAAACAGCCCGAGTCGACCCAAGATGGAGCCCGACCTCTCCGCCTCCATCACCCACCACCCGCATCCCTTCAACCTCCACCACCACTCCTCCAATGTCTCGCGCTCCAACAACCACACCCCAATGTCTGGCGCGCGGTCTGCTCACGGCAACGGGAACGGCAATGGGAGCAGCAATGACAACGACAACGGCAAGGTCGCCGCGAGCACTGCCCTCGAGGCTGATCAGGTAAAGAGCGAACAGGAGGGCGCACACGCGCGCCATCCCCCACAGCACGAGGACGTCGAGAATCAGAAGACGGGCGGCCGCCTCCCGCGCTACTCGGCCGAGAGCGACCCTTACGGCCTGTCAGCAGGATACAAGACAGCCGACGAGCTGGAGAAGATCAAGGCCAACATCTCTAGGAAGCGTGACGGCCTGCCCCCCTCCTCCTCCTCCAATGCCGCCGGTGGCAGCATCAGCAGCAGCACCTCGTCGCCCGCCCCCAGCCTGAAGCACGGCAGGTCCAGCCTGCTGCCCAACTTTGGCCGGAAGGCCGTCCAGTCCCGCCGCGTCCAGGGCTTCTACAACCGCCAGAACGAGACCATCGAGCGCATGCTCAAGTCGGTCGACGAGCACGTGGCAGAGGCCAGGCAGGAGCAGGGCGAAGACCAGCTCAAGTTCAAGATCGCCGTCTGGGGCTCCTTTGTCGCCAACGTCGTGCTGGCCGCCCTGCAGGTCTATGGCGCTATATCCTCCAGCTCCCTCTCGCTCTTCACCACCATGGCCGACGCCATCTTCGACCCGCTCAGCAACGTCACCCTCATCTTTGCCAACCGCGCCGTCCGTCGCGTCGACCCCGCTCGTTTCCCCTCGGGCAAGGCGCGCCTCGAGACTGTTGGGAACATCACCTTTTGTTTCCTGATGACTGCCGTTTCCTTGATCCTCATCGCCTTCTCCGCGCGCGAGCTGGCCGACCGCGAGGGCGAGGGCGGAGTTAATCGCTTCCACCTCCCCTCCGTCATCGCCGTCAGCGTCGCCTTCGCCACCAAGCTGGCGCTGTTCCTCTACACCTGGGCCCTCAAGGACCGCTACTCGCAGATCCTGATCCTGTGGCAGGACCACCGCAACGACCTGCTCATCAACGGCTTCGGGATCCTGACCTCGGTCGGCGGCTCCAAGCTCATCTGGTGGATCGACCCGGCCGGCGCCATCGTCATATCCGTCATCATCAGCTTCGCCTGGCTGCGCACCGCCTTCACCGAGTTCCTGCTGCTCGTCGGCGTCGTGGCCTCCGTCGAGACCCAGCAGCTCATCACCTACGTCTGCTGCACCCACAGCCCCGCCATCCGCCAGATCGACACCGTCCGCGTCTACCACTCCGGCCCGCGGCTCATCGCCGAGGTGGACGTCGTCATGGACCCGAACGAGTCCCTGCAGGAGACCCACGACGTCGCAGAGGACCTGCAGTTTAAGCTCGAGAGCCTGCCGGATGTGGAGAGGGCGTACGTGCATGTTGACTATGAGACGGATCACAAACCTGAGCATTTCTTCAAGAAGGATCTTTGAGGGGAGCATTTGCTCTGCTAGGATGGACTTGGAAATTCCAATCAACCCTTTACTTTAATCATGAGGCATGAGGCGTTCTTTTATGGCGTACAACTCCTTCTGCCTAGGTGCAAGCGGTCATTTGGGGACTGGCAAATCAGACATGTCCTTTCTGCTGCAAGAGCATACAGACAAGATTCTCGGCCGGGTCTCATTTGTGCGCGTATCTGTGATCGATGCTATGGGGTCTCTCCATGCGTGTGCACTGCCAAGAGCATATTCACCAAACGAGAAGATAATCAGGTCACCAGACTGCCTGTCTGCGAGTCCCGTAGGAGCGGTATTTCTCAGTCCAACTAGTCATGCGGTTCGCCGCTCAAATATACAAGCCGCGCGATAAGAGGCAACGCGGCTGATCTCTTTTTAAGATCCGACAGGGGCCCAGGTCGGAGAAATGGCCAGCCTTGGGACCGGGAAAGCCGCGGGACAAGGGCCCACGTCTTGACGACATTTACTGGCGTTATTGCGTAGACCCGACACCGGGGCCGGCCTCAGGAGGAAGCGTCCGCCTTCCGTGTAGACTGCCGGCCTGTTTCTGTCGGTTTTCGGAAGACCTTAGCGTAGGTCGTGGTATTATACCTGGCTGAGACCGGGTGGAAGCTTGAGATGAACAGGCGACGCCTCTATGTTGAGCATCTCTCTTCCCATGTTGTTCAACTACGACTGCGCCCGGGATTCGAGCAATGACAGACCGTGGTATTCGATATGTCTGTCCCTGGACACCAACCACTGCCGCCAACGCCGCCCGCGAGCGCACCTTGGCAACCTTGGCTGGCCCACCCCGTCTCCAGGCTCCCTGGTAACCTACGGCTGTAATTGTGATTCGCACACATCCAAGATGTCTATCACCACGATATCTTCTGTGTCGCCGCAATGGGCAGAGCTCGTCGTGTAAACATATAAGCGCTTGAGGCGTGTGTGCGAATTTGGAGATTCCGCGATCTGCCAAGCAATCGACTGACCACCCACTGCAGGGTGGCTCCCACTTCTGGTCGCGACGGGCCAGTTATAAAGGGTCCTGATCGCTCTCGACGAGGCGATATCTCCTTGACGACTTATTTCCCCTCTATTGCGACAGATTCTTGCGTACATGTTCAGTGTTCCCCGCGTGGGGGGAGTATGCCTTGGCGAATAGACGTTTGAGAATATAACGCCTTTCCCCCAGCACGTACTATGGATTGCCCGGAAGAGAGAAAGACGATGAAGGAGAGTTTCATACCGGCCCTTTGCGGCATTGGTCTGTATTGTTTTCGCTGCCGATCAGATAGTACAGGGATTCCTGAGCTTCGGTTCCGGCGCGTTTAGTTGACTGAGCGTGTGCTTCATCGGACGCGAGCTCCTCGGCAAACTCCCTCCCGACTTTCGTCATTATGACAGGGCCTGTCACGGCAGCCCTGCCGCAGGCCACCGATGAGAAGTCGGCGGTTGTGCTACAGGACGGTGCGGTTGGTGATAGCCCGTCTGTCACAGAGGTGCTCGAGGAGAAGCCTAAGAGGACTTGGAAATCGTATCTCTGGGACACTTTTGACAAGTCGCCAGAGGAACGCCGCTTCCTTTTCAAGCTCGATGCTGTGCTCATGACACTGGCCTCTCTGGGGTATTTCATCAAGTATCTCGATCAGGTATGTCCCCGACGCCTGAGTCTCTTCGACATTAAAGGTTCGTGTAGTATGCGGCTGAACAAATGTTGCCAGGTCAATATCAATAATGCCTTTGTGTCGGGCATGAAAGAAGACCTCAATCTATTCGGTAATGAATTGAATTATATGCAGGTTTGCTGGACTGTGGGATACGTTGTGGGGGAGATTCCAAGGTATGATGAACAATAATCGATGGTAATCGCCTTTAGCTAACGTTCCTCCCAGCAACTTACTGCTCACCCGTATCCGTCCTAGTATATGGATTCCGATCTGCGAGGTGCGCCCAAGGGATTAGTCTCCTTTCATTGACTTGAGAACCCTGCTGACAACCGTAAAAGGTCACATGGTCGGTCCTCACCATCTTGTTGGCAAAATGCCAGACAGCCACGCATATCTACGTTTTGCGCTTCTTCATCGGCCTAGCAGAGAGCACCTTCTACCCAGGAATGCAGTACATCATCGGGTCATGGTACCGCAAGGACGAGCTGGCGAAGCGTTCGTGTCTATTCCACGCCATGGGCAATGTCGGATCCATGGTCTCGGGTTACCTCATGGCAGGAGCTCACAACCTCGACGGCGTCCATGGATTTCATGGGTGGCAATGGCTCTTTATAACGAACACGATCGTTTCCTTGCCAATCGCGATCTCAGGATTCTTCTTCCTCCCGGACCTGCCCGAGATCACCAGGGCGTGGTACTTCACGCCCGAGGAGATCACCCTCGCGAAGGAGCGTATGCGTCTCGAGGGCCGAGCCCAGCGTGCCCCCTATACCAAGGCCAAGTTCAAGAAGATCTTCTCGAGCTGGCACATCTGGGCGCTGGTGATGCTATACATCCTCTTCAACAACGGCAACGGCGGCGCGTCTCAGCCCGCCTTCCCCCTGTGGCTCAAGGACCAGGGCTACAGCCTGCGAGAGGTCAACATTTATCCCACCATCACAGAAGTAGTGAGCATCGTGACGACCCTCATCTACGCCTGGACGTCCGATAGCCTTTTCCGCGGGGCGCGCTGGCCTGCCATCGTCTTCTCGGGCCTGGTCAAGATCATCGCCTACGTCCCGCTGACGGTCTGGGTCGGGATCCCAGACAGCTTCAAGTGGGCCGCCTTTATCCTGTGTGGCTTCGGCGGCGGCATCTCCGGGCTGACATTCGCATGGGCGCACGAGATCTGCAGCGATGACAACGAGGAGCGCGCGCTCGTTACGGGCGCCATGAACCAGATGGCGTACGTGTTCCAGGCGTGGCTGCCGCTCGTCATATGGCAGCAGGTTGAGGCGCCAGCGTATCCGAAGGGATACCCCAGTATGGTCGGTCTGTCGATCGGGCTGATTGCTATTGCATTCATCATTCGTTTTCTTCATAAGCGCGAGATCCGGCTCAAGGCTGCCGCAGCATCTTCTAGTGTTGCTTGATTGTGTCAGTATGCGGAGCCCTTGAGCTCTGCAATGGGCTTATGGGCCATGTTCTGGTCAAATACCAGGTCATCCGGCTACAGGAGGTTGGTTGTGTACAGGTGGTCTCATTTCTAATTGGCCCATACGTATAAAATGTATGCGGTGCCTTCATACAGTGGTAAACGCTCAAGACCCAGCGTTAAAGTAAAGCCCAATGCCAATAAAAGTACAGAGACTACAGTACGCCTGTCTACGGGCAAGCGGCCTCAGCCTTGAATATCCACATACATTAATCTACTAGTGCTAGGAATGACGGAATTTATCGAGTAAAAATAAGATGGCAGAATTGACTTCAATCGTCGATTTATCATCAGTATAGGCCACTTGTTCTTAAGACAAGAGCGTACACAGCAGTTACTTAGTAGGCGTTTTCTGAACGGTACTCTAGAGACCTGGCAAGTCTGGCCCTCTTACTGTTCCTGCTGATTATTTATCCTGTAGGACTCGTCACTTGGACATGAGGGTCATCTCGTCTTTCCCCATCTTTAACCTATACAGATGACCTGTCCTTTGACCTATGAATTGCTTCAGCTGCACTTAATATGGTCCTGGAAGCTGATGCGTTTGGGACTGCTGTTCATATAAGATCAAGTGCTTTCTGGATGCCGAGGTATGTAGCTCAAAAATCACTACGACTTGTAATATAAGGAAGTGACACTTTCGCTTTGGTTGGATTGAGCCTTGGATAAAGAAACCTTTCACATTCTACATAAGATGTCTAATCTATCCACTGGAATCGGTTTTGTTCTGACGGGGCATAGACTGGATGCTTGAGCTGAGGCTGTGAATGGACCTTCCGGGCCCGATTGTATCCAATGTCTCTGTCGAATCTTCGAGGAGACCGACTGTCAAAGAGTTCGCCACCGTGAACGAACAGCAACTTGACGTTACGCGTGTAAACAACGATAACCGGACAAGGGCCCACACCTCGAAGTGTTGTGTGCGCGTCATCCGAAATTAACAGGCGAGAGGTGAACATGATGAACCTCTAGCCCCGTCTTGCAGGCCAGCAGCAAGTTGCAGTGCACCTATATATAGTCACATATTCGGTGAGTATCGAGCCAGGTAAAGGTGAAATCGAGATGAGAAATTTTCACACATTCCATATTTTGTAGACCGAGGTATCTGTCCACGGTGACAGTCGCGGGGGCCCAGTCGTACTTCGGGTTATCCGAAAATACCAGGAACGTGGATGTAATAGGACCGAATACCCCCTCCCGTTTCCGAACCGAGCCTTGGGTAGGACGGAATCTACAGTACAGACGTACAAGCAGACTCCCACATAAATTTTGCATACACTTCTAGGTGCTAATAAACGAACCGAAGAGTGGTGTTCCAGCCCAGCCCAGCCGAGCCGAGCCGGCCAACTAACTGCCTTGTGCAAGTCCCTAGGCAAATCCCCCGCAGTGGCTCTAGCACAGAATAAGACCTGATGGTGCCTGTTGATGCATCTTTTGTGGGGTACTATCGGGCGACCTTTCCCCAGATTCTTGGTCCGGGGTAATACAACCACACGTTAGCCAGGGGTTCTCTTCCAATCATGACCACGAAAATACGGATACGCGTCCACTCACCTGCCCACGAGACGAGACGCCCTCGCTTCAACACTGTCCGAGTCACTTCGAATTGTAGTTAGCTTGCGTATTCTGCCCACTGCCCGGGTAGCAAAAGCCCCACCAGGGCTGGTTGTAGAGGTCCATCTCCGTCTTAAGAACAGGGTGCCGTGGACCAGGTAAGTGTTTATGTGTGGTATTTGGCTTGCGCACGGTGCCATCATCAGCGTCATATGGGGCTTGACCTGTGCCAAGTGATTAGCTGGTCTCTTCAGCTGTGATTACACAGATTCATCAACGGAATGCTCGTGGTAAAAATGAACCGAGCCCGAAGGCCATGGACCACTGATCACACTGTATATAATTTCACAAGAATCCATATTCAACGTCTTGTTACAATGGAATTCGGACCAACGCCCAGAGACTACGGGTAGGGTATGAAGGCATGGCCACCATCAAGTATCTCGTCTGTGCTGCTAGCCTCGCCGCGCAGCAGCTCGCGGCCGCGCGAGTCATTGCGAACCCGGAGCGCAGGTAAATGCTCTCATGTTTAAATGCCATTTACCTAGGTAACCTGTTCTGGAGGCTTTGACTGACAGAGAGGCACAGAAGCGAGGATGTCTTCGTCCCAGTCGGTATCGCGGTTGGGTCCGCGCCTCAGGTCGAGACCCAGCAGTTCGCGCCGTTCATTCTCGACCAGACGAACCCCGTAGCCACGCTCGACTATGGTGGCGAGAGCGCTGGTTATCCCTATTTCGAGGTTTCTTCACTCACCGGGGCGGTCCAGGTTGAGGTGAAATATACCGAGGAATTCGACGGCCTCAACCAGCCCTTCAGCGACGGGCCCTTCGCATACAGTAACCAGCTGGGAAACACATTTCGCGTGGAGACTTTCAACATCACCACCGAGGGGAGGCTTGTTGCTCCGCTTCTTCAGGGCGGGCAGAAGTGGCAGTCTCTCCGTCTGCTGACATCGGGCTCCGTCTCGTTTTCAGGCATCGGCTTCCAGGCCACGGTCGACACAGTCCTGCCGGAGGACCTCCCCGGTCAATTTAGCAGCGATGATGAAGTCCTGAATGAAATCTGGAAACTCGGTGCCAGGGCGGCTACGGCAGCTTGCTTCGACAAGGGATCACAGAAGGCCATCTGGGAGATCGACCCAGAGAAGGGCGTTTTGGCGAGGAACACGCGTCCGTCTCTGACAGCAAAGGCCACGTCTTGGGGGAATTACACACTAGAATTCGACACACTGATTCAGAGGGGGGGTAGCTGGTGGACAGTGGTAAGTATTTGAATCAGTCGAGCCGGCAGAGCCCTGGGTGGTGCATTACGAGATGCTGACTGCTTTTAGGCGGCACCCATCAAGGGGAACGGATACACGATGCTTCTCACCGGGGAGCTTCCAGAGGCCACACGGTTTGCGAACACAAACACCTCCCTGACGCCACCGAACACTATCTCGCTAGCATTCGGTGTTGACTTCGTCAACCAAACGACACTGCCTACCTGGGTCCTGGATGTCTTCGAGGTCCCATTCGCAGTCAAAGAGGACACGTGGTATCACATCACGGCCTCATTATCAACAAGCGGGTTTCTGGCAGTATCGATAGATGACACCCAAATCTTCAACGTCTCCCGGGCCGCATACCCACTCGCCACGGGGGCCTTCTCAGGCACCTTTGGCTTTGGCGCCTACCAGGACCAGGCAGCTTACTTCAGAAATGTCGAAGTCCACAACACCGCCAATGGCACCTCCCTCTACACGAACGCACTCACGAGCGAGGACGTGCTGACCGAGTACGGCACCGCGGACCTCGCCGAGAGCGTTTGCCTCGATGGACCCAAGCGAGATCGGCTCGTATGGCTGGGCGACTTCTACCACACGTCGCGGATCGTGGCGGCGAGCACCTCTCGAATCGACCACTCCAGGGGCACGCTGCAGTTCCTGCTCGACTCGCAGATCGCCAACGGCCAGCTCAACATCTCCCCCAACCTGGGCTACGACGTCAAGGCATACGCCCAGGCCATGGCAGCGTCGGCAACCAGCTTCGGACTGCCGGACTATCAGATCTTGGGGCTTATCTCGTTTGCGGACCATGTGCGCCTGTACAACGACGTCGAGTGGGCGCGAGCAACGTGGGCTGGATGGCAGAAGAACATCGACTGGCTACTTGCGACGGTCAACACCACCACGGGGCTCGTAACGCTGCCCAGCCCTTTCGCTTTCATCGGCGGTGCAGTTAACGGGTCACCCGTCTCGTGCGCTACGGTCCAGGCGCTGCGCTTGCTCGCAGATGTGGCGGCCGCAGTAGACGATGCTGAGTCGGCAGAGCGCTACAACGCAACGGCGTCATCGCTAGCCGACGCCATCAACGAGAAGCTGTGGAACGACAATATCGGGGCATACTCCATCGACATATACAACGCCACGGCCATCTCAGTCACAGGGACCGCCTTCTGTATCACCTCAGGCGTGGCTCCGGCAGACCGGACAGCTCGTTCCATCTCGGCTCTGTCAGCCCTTCGCCTCGGCCCGGGCTACAAGGACACGTCCGCAGTGTCAACGTCCGACCCGACCGTCAACATCTCGCCCAACACCAACGGCTTCCTCCTCTCGGCTTTGTTCCAGGGCAACGCCACGGCCGAGGCGCACGAGCTCCTCAGGGGCCTGTGGGAGCCCATGCTGGCAGACCCTGAGACCAGCGTGGGCACCAGCTGGGAGTACGTCAACGCCGCGACGCTCAAGCCCGGGCTGAGCCTCTTCACCAGCCTCAGCCACCCCTGGGGTGGCGCCCCGACGTACGTGCTGACCGAGTGGGCGGCGGGGGTGCGGCCTGCGGCAGGTTTAGACGGCTTTGGGTACAAGTCGTGGGTAGTGGCGCCCGAGACTGGCGTCGGGATCGGGCTGAAGGAGGCGAGCGCGACGGTTGCCACGGCTTTTGGGGACCTCAGAGTCGAGTGGCAAGTTGAGAGCCAGAACGTGTCAGCGACGATCCGCGCGCCGGCTGATACGAGTGGCAGCTTTGTCTATGGGGAGCAGGTCGTTCTTTTGAGCGGAAACTCGACGTATCAGTTCTCTGTAAATATCTCAGCTTGATCCTCCGTAAATTGAACTGACGCAAGCTTGCTTTGTACGCTGCACAATGGCTGCTGCAGAAGCGAACCAAAGATGTCGGATGGAATATTCGCCATTGTCACCGGCTTGAGTGCACGGTCTTGCCCAGTATGCAGCAGCTGCAATTGCGAGGGACCTGCAAAGGCGTACCTATGTTTGGGTAGGTGCTTTCCTAGGCAGTTCGCCCCTTCGAGTCCTAAGTGCCCAGGTGGCTCGCTCCTAAGGGCCCCGGGCCCTTCGTAATAACAGGCAGCTACAGGAAGTTGTAGTATGGAATGTTGAAGAATAGTAGTTCCTTTCAAGCCCACAAGATGGCCATTCTCAACTTGCCAGTGGAACTCCATGCCGCAGGAACAAAGTGTGGGATTCACAATGGGGTGGCTCCTCATTGATCTTGAACCTTGAAACGGACTGTCTTACGGCATGCGCCACTGGCAACCAAGTCAACATAGGTCCTCAGATGCTCTCAATGGGCGGGAAGCCGGGCTCGCTAGCTAGTGGCCGTCTGAAGCTGGCCGTGAGGAAATCAAAGACAGCAAGAACAGTCTGTGTCGGCAGGGACCTTCCGAAACAGTGGAAAATAGCGTATCTCGATCTAGGGACTGAACTGACAGGCGTCGAAGAGTTGCGCCGTGGATTCGAACCGGTCTTTATCATCCTGTGAAGCTGCTTCTGGTCCCAGTCTTGAGAACCTCGCACCATGCGACAAGTCTTTGGCCACTGAAGTCGTCCGAATAGCGAGCCCAAAAATGAAGAAGCGTTGACTTCGGAGACAAGCCAAAACGACACCTCCAGAAGTGACCCAAGATGATTGCAGAGGAAATCAAGGACACGGTATGCCTGCCATCTCCGAAATTTGAACCTCAGAACTAATTCCGTCGTCCCTAGATTGTCGTGGCATGGCCACCAAAGCCCCAGGTGGACGAGGGTGAGACTGCCGGGACCAAGACCACCCAGACCAAGATCACTTTGGTGCCACCCGCCAACTCGGCAACACCGCGCCCGCAGCGCAAGATAGAGCAGCGCTCCATGAGGGTCTGTGGCTTTTGCAGGCCTTACCTTGGACCTAATGGGGTCTGCGGCCATGTAAGAGAGCGTCGTGATTCTGCCTGACAGGGGCCGTCAGTGGTGCGAGGCAAGAGGTCGGGGTGGTGGCCGTGGGCTCATGCAGGTGGCATCATATTGCTCTTGTTCTTCTTCTGCTGCTGCTTCTGCATTGAGAAGAATACAGTGTAGACGCCTCTAAAACCTGTGCTTAGTCTAGATTGTGTCAACCAGAAGTCTTGAGAACCTTGTTGGGTTTCTCACACTGTCAGAACACTCTATATTTCTGACATCCTGTGTCCTTGTACAAGCACAATATTATGAGTAGTTCTTGTGGTTGCGATCCTCAACATGTTTCGACAAGCCTCTTATATGGTCTAGAGTATTGCGTCATGCTTTCTGACCTCCTGGAAGAGGCTGGCCAGGAGCGGGCAGACGATGCCAAGCTCTGCATGAATAACAGCTTTGATGGACATTTTCTTCATGGTTGGTGGATATCAGGTCGGTCTGTCTCCGAACATCGACACAATCCAGCTCATAGAAGACTGAAAGGGCAAGGCGTCTGCGAGGGCGGGAACCTATACCCGAATGTAGCCCTGCTAGCCAAAGAAGAATTTCTAGGAGAGTCAGAACCTCGAGCTGTAATTTCAGGCATCCTTGTGATTCGAAATCAGCACACAAAGGTAATAGGTTGGAGTCAGGTAGAGGCCGCCAATCTTGGGCCGTCTCCATACATAGGTCGCGGAACCTGCTGCATCTATCTTTCGCAAAAAACCTCCTCGCTACCGAATTCCAGTGCTGTTATTAAATGCTATCGCCCGGTAATTTTTGATCTCTGGCGCCAAACACTACTATAAACTCGTGCCCAGCAGTGTATTTTTTGGCAGTACTACGACGTTGCATTGGCAGAACTGCATAACGGGGAGCACCGAGACCCAAGCGTTGCCGGAACACCGGTTGTTGAGGCAAGGCGAGCGAGGTGAAATGTTGTGTCAGAGGGCTGGAAAGTAAAGACTCTAGACGCACACACACGCGATAAGCATGAATGTGTCGGTTGACTAGTTGCCAAAGCACAAGTCTCGTGATATCGAGAGACTGTCAGACGTGGACTGAGCTAATGTGGGATGACTCCCCGTATTCCGGGTGGCTGCACAATGCTGGTGGCGTCGCATGCGAGGTGCGGGCTGGGAATTGAGTTCCAATAGCGCCATCTGTCGACTGACCGTACGTATACAGTAGTTCTCTTGGCCCCAACAGGATCTGGGAGGATGTTGTTTTAATTAAAGGGAAAAAACAGAGCAAGCGAACAGGGCGACATGTCATGCAGGAAGGAAGGAAACCCCTCAAGGTTGTTGAGAGTAAAAGAGCGAGGAGATGTTGCAGCCGTGTAAGCCGCCTGGCTGCCCGATTGGGACACGCCCATCTTGATTGTTGCAGGGAAGAGCTTTCTTGCTGTGGCTTGTCCTCCCCACTTCCACTTCCACTGTCGACGTGCTGAACCTAGCACCCCGGCACCCTTGGGTGCCGGGTGAGTGACGTTGACTCACGTGGGTGTCAATCAGTGGCGCCGACAAGACAATCGGTCTATTATTACCATGCTCTTGTTCTAGATAATGGCCGGACTCAGCCCTACCATGCTGATGCTGATTGTGTCAACACTTTCACAGTACGCACACTGAGGTATACGGGATATGTCTCTACACGAGACGGGGGCCACTCGAATGCTGCTGCTGTTGCTGCAGACAGACAGCACAGCAATCTAAAAAAGAACCCTCAAAACACGGCATCACACACAGACCTCACATTGGATACCACCCGAGGGACGTGCAGCAAGAGATTCAATCTCTCAGATGCAGATTTGTGCACCTGTGTGCATGGTCAGACCCTTGCCAGGCCCCATCTCACCTGCAGAACTCAAAAGTGTGCCGCTCTGTTTTGCTGAGTCCCGGTGGATGAGCTCGAGCTTGTCCGAGGGGCTGGCCGCGGCAGCCAAATTCAATTCAACCCGGCTCATTTCCGCCAGTTGGTGCTGTGCCGCCTCGCGTCGTGTTGTGTCGTCGTGGGTGTGTGGTGTGGCGTCGCATTGCAGTGCAGTGCATCAGCAGCAAAGCAGGGTCTGCCACGGCTGTCTCGCTTGCAGGCTGGCAGGCTGACAGACCACAACGCACCCAACAAGAAGTGGCAGCGTGAAGCCACCGAGGCCACTGGTGTGCCAGAGACACGAGAGACATGAGACAGGCCGGACTGCCAGAGTGGAAACAAAGGTGGGAAAAGAACCAGACAAACGGTGGGCTGATGGATCGAACATTCATCCAGCCTCTCCAACCTTCACCGGGCTTCGACGTCCATGTGGGACACGGTACACGCGACCTGTACATCATCTGTTAGACGCCCCCAGGACCGCCGCATGCGTGTGCTATCGCGGAGCGGTACTACTGCATGTCCCCCCCTCCCCTTGTCGCTTGCTGCATGCCAGGGAGCTCCGCTCCACCTCTCGACGCCCTGCAACACACCCTGCACCCTGCACCCTGCACCTGCAACCAGCTCCCAAAGCTCCCAGCTTTCCCCAATTCCCATGGGGTCAACAGAGGATCGTCGGTTTCCCTGGCGCCCGCGTTTTGCTCTCATGACCTTTTTCTCCTCCTCACCAGTCGCCACCCCGCGACGTCTTTGTACTATAATCCGTGGCATAGCGGCATAGCATTGCTCTTTCTGCATTCTTTACGTCCGGTTTTGTCCCCAAACACCCTCGCAACCACGCACAATGGCTGCGCAGAACGGCGAGGACGCCTACGTCACGGTATGTGGATCGTGATTGACGAGTTGGCGGTCCTCCCCGCGCCTGGCCGCTGCGACTCAAGCCGCCACTGGATCTGGAGGCACTCGACGCTTCCCCGTGGGGTTGGCGAGTCAGCACAGCGACGAGACAGCAACGGCCAGGCACAGAACAACAAGGCTGACAATCGGGTCTGAATAGCTGCTGCTCAGCGACACATACCTCCCAGGTAGGCCCAGCGGGATCCCAATTGCTCCCCGGAATATGACTGTGTCTCTGACCCTCTCGCAGGAGCTCTGGTGCTCGCCCACTCCCTGCGCGATGCCGGCACCCCCAAGAAGCTGGCCGTCATGGTCACGCTCGATTCTGTGTCGGCCGAAGTAATAACACAACTCAAGGTGTGTTTCGGTTCTCCGCAATAACGCCAATTGTGCAACGAGCATCCGCTAAGGTACCGTCGCAAGTCTGTCTTCGACTACGTAATACCAGTCCCCCGTGTGCGAAACGCGAAGCCGGCGAACCTCTACCTGATGAACCGCGCCGATCTGCACTCTGCATTCACAAAGATCAACCTGTGGAAACAAACACACTTCAGAAGGATTGTGTACTTGGACGCGGACGTCGTCGCTTACAGGGCACCCGACGAGCTGTTTGACCTGGACCACCCTTTTTCCGCCGCCCCGGATATTGGATGGCCTGATCTCTTCAACACCGGTGTCATGGCCCTGTCCCCGAACCTGGGCGACTACTATGCACTGGTGGCCATGGCCGAGAGGGGCATCTCTTTTGACGGCGCAGACCAGGGCTTGCTAAACATGCACTTCAAGAACAACTACAACCGCCTGAGCTTCACCTACAACGTCACACCCTCCGGCCACTACCAATACGTTCCCGCCTACCGTCACTTCCAGTCGAGCATCAACATGGTCCACTTCATTGGGAGTGACAAACCCTGGGCTCTGGGCAGACAAGCATCCTCAGGGGGCACTCCCTACGATGAGATGCTCGGGAGGTGGTGGGCCGTCTACGACCGCCACTACAGACAGCCGGTCAGTACTGTGTCGTCCTCGCCAGCCGAAGCACAGAGACTAATATCCAAGACAGTCCCCTCCACTCACGCCGACCGATGGATCCCCGAGTCAAGACCAGCACGAGGTCCCCGAGATCATTCAGTACTTTGTTAAAGGCGAATTCCGCCCAAAGACAACCACCTACGTCGTTCCCACCGGCCAGCCACCGCTCCACCAAGGTAGATCCACACATGATGCGTATCATCATGCGCCGCCACCACCCTCGCAGCCTGAATATTACCACCACCATCACCAGCAGCCTCATGAACATCACCATCATGAGCATCCATCCCCACACCACCATGAGAAGTCTCAGGCCGGAGACTCCTTCCCGCATACTTATCTACCCCCTCCTGTCCCCAGCGAGTCGTTGAGTAATGTTGAGGGGACAAAAGCTGAGGCTCGAGAAGAGCAGGTTTCAGGGCCCCAAGGCGGGGTTCCTGTAGTTCCCCATGAGGAGAGGGAGCATAAGCCTGAGCGACCCCCAGTCGAGTACAGCTGGGATGCTCAAAGGTGAGGAGTTACCGCAGAACCTGTGCGTTTGGACCCGGCCGCTGACTGTCCACAGACAAGCACCGCCTGCAGACTCCAAGCCCGAGGCTATGAATTTCCCGCAGATGCACTACGAAATGTCTTCCGATCCAGCTCCGTTCGTCCCTCCTCCGCGATATCCAAGCCCGCCGAAGAATATGTGGTATGAGGTACCCAAGGAAAAGCCAGCTCCACCCGCCGAGAAGCCCCGGCCGATCTTCCCTTGGGAAATAGAACAGCCGAGGCCTTCCCGCGTTTTCGCTGACGATGTATACCAACCCGAACCATCCTTAACCGAGGGTTCGACCGTTGCGCCTTCCGGTAGGGGGACTTCCTCCCCGGAATTTCAAACGACGATGACTGAGCCTTCTATGACAGAGTCATCCACCGTGGAGCATAAGAGCGAGCCTAGCTCCCCTGCCACCCCTACCATCCGGGTCACTCATTCTGATCCCTGGGCATCTTTCACACGGGTCAATGCGTGGGATGATGATCCCGCCATTGATAAGTACGTGGGTTCCATGCCACTGTACCGTCGACACAGGAGCTCAGGCAGCATCGTGGGACAGACCTCGCCCCGGGCTGCAGGTGGTAGTGGCGTAGGATCCCAACAAGAGACGTCAGCCGGCGCAGAATGGCGGAGACGCGGTTCCAAGCTGACCGACTTCCCTACTGCCGTCGAGCGACCCAGTCTCCCTGTCACGCCCGCGCCTATTCGTCGGCCGAAGTTCTGGGGCGCTGGTGACCCAGGCGTCGAAGACGAAGGTGAAGGCGATGGCAAACTGCCGGCAGCGGACGGAGTGCCCGAGCAGTCGGAGTGGGTATGTGTGCATGGGCGTCGATTTAGCATCGGAGATTGCCCTTGTGATTTGACTAACTTATTCCGATTTTACAAGGACCCCGCGGCGCGGCTTCAACTGCTGGCGAAGCAACAGTCTGAGTTGCTGCTGCAGAAGCTCGGCGCTGGCGAGGTGTCTGGAGGTGGTGAAACTGGTGGCGCGACTGGCGGAGAGAGCCACAGTATACCTAACCGGCCGTTGCCGTTCGGCTCCGAAGACATCGTTTCACCAAGGTATATTGCACGCTCATCCAACGTCCTGAGTCCCCAGCCTGTAAAGCCGCCTGGCACGGGGTCACAGGGAATACTGGGCCAAGCCCAGGGCGAGAGCGAGGCTACGCCGCGCAGCACCAGCGCCACCGCCACCGAGACAGCCAAGCCAGCAGAGTCCGGAAGCGGCATCCCAGAACCGTCTTTCCACGGCCCCGGAGCAGCATGGGAGAAGGATGAGGGGTATCTCAGTCAATCGACCGCGTTGCCCCCGTCTGAGGAGGAGAAGGATGTGCTGCAGACATGAGGAGCGTCCACAGCCGCCGCTCGACGCGAATGTGTCGTGGGCGATAGCCTGTGATCTTATACCCTGTTAGCCTCTGAACTAGCGAGCGCCTGTTCCTGGGTTTTCAGTTCTTGTTGCTTACTATTGGAAGATGGAAGACAGCGGATGAGGGAAAGGCGAGAGCGGAACATGGTCTCGATTTGGGGGATGTGACCGTCGTGGGATGATAGGTTTGGTATGCGAAGAACCATGCTTGTTTCTGGTGCGAGAAGGAACGAACATTCTATGATACCCTTATGGGGGCAAGAGTGACAACGGCATAAGAGCATCAAGGATGGCGGCGGTGGTTGGTAATATGATTCGTGAGGCTCTTTGAGAAAACGCTGAAATACTATCTCGGTGTCTTCCAGGCCATATGGTCTGACCACACTTTCTCTATATTACTCCATTTTCTTGTCTGCTCGTCTTTCTTTTGTTATTCGATCGGGGTAAGGCTTACTACAATACGTTCGGTCACGTTGCACTTCTCACTGTCATTTTGGAACTTCAGGTTTTGGGTAATTCCTTTTGTGCTGGATTGATCATGTGCGGATTTGGCAACAGGGAGATTGAAGCTTGGAGGATCAAAATAGGGTTGGAAATAGGATCGGGTCAATCTCGATTGCATTCATGGCTAGCTGGCTGGCCTGGCTGGGTTATCTTGCATAGCATCAGATATCGCACCAGCGTACTTAGTCATGCACTGTCGTTCTGGAAGATTCGTCGTTTGCTCGCCTCGAATACTCGTGGCGAGTTCCTATGAACATCAAAGTAATGTTGGAACACATTTGAAAATGGCGTTGCTCTGCTTCCGACTCCTGAGCCGAGGACGCCTGGAATTATATTTCAAGACTGAAAGAGAGCCGCGGATAAGTTTTGTCTAAGTTTGTGTCCACGTCCCTTTCTGTAGAATAACTTGATCTTTACCAGTAGTGTGTGGGAGGCCAGGAGGGCCATAACAGATGGTCGAACTTTTGTATGGAAGAGGAGCACTGCAAGTGATATGACCCTGGCCAGTCGTGAGTGCCAGAGGACTGTATTGGTTCGACTAGGTCAAGGGAGGAGCTGGTGCTGTGATAGAACAAATTGAGATTAAATGCTGTTCACATCAGGCTTCGTAGAGGACTGAGGTGCAGAACGATAAGTGATTCTAGCGTTTTTTTTTTTTTTCACGAGATAGAGTAAGTATGCCGATATTAAACTTTGCGCTAAAAAGCACTCTGTGAGCACTAATATTAGCCAAACATTTACAATGGACAGATCTGCTGCAAAATGTCTAATTCAACAGCTACCAAAGCTGCCTAGCTCCGTGTCCTGTCCACATAGAGGAGCGGCCTGGGTCTGTTCATAAATTGCTGCGTGGAAGAACATCCCACAGGTCTTTCCTAGCTGGTCAACTTCTTTGAGAACTTACTAAGAGGTATATTTGAGGCTTCCTAGTACATAAACTGAGATGCTCTGTTTAGGCTGGCTATGTATGCGTCCTCCGATGCAAGAGAAAGAGTGATAGTAGAGTGGTCTACCAGCTACCAAGAGTGTGCATAGCCATTTGCGCTGGGGTAGACCACGTTTAAGGACGACTCAAGCTTTAGTCAAGATTCCATACAGATCAGACGAACTGCAAGTGACTGAATATACTCGCGTAGGTTGTTAGCTTCAAATCCATGAACAAAGCCAGGCCGGCCCCTTGTCTTCCCATCTGAAGTGAATGCTGCCGGCACACCATTTGTCGGAAGTTCCAGGTTTCCATTAATATGCTAAGGACAGACCATGCCTGGCACCAACGAGATGACACCGGTACTCATCGTGGATAGAATCGGCTGTCCGAGTTGAGGTCTGGTTTGCACACTGTTTGAATTCGGTTGGATTGTAGTGCTGAGTTTCTGACTGCATATGGACCTCGGGAAGGGAGCCTGAGGGCCACTAGACTGAAGATGGACCCTGAAGCATTAAGACGGGAGGTCTTCATAGCGGGACCTAGCAATATAGACGCTACTTGTTTTTATTATAGGCTTTGGTGAAAGACCTATGCTTTAGAGCAAGCATGGTCAAGACCAGAAAAAGGCCAAATGAACTTGTACCAATTATAAGCCTATTTCATCTTGGGTCAAACTAAGTAGTATGTGTAATTTGGGCTCCGTCATCGTTGCGTGTACTGACGATGTAGGAAACCCCCTTGGGGAGATTTATTCAAAACTTTTTGCCGGGATCCAAACAACCCTGCTCCGACCGTGGGTGTGGGTCAACCGCGATCTCAACTGGAGACCCTTCCCAGAGTGCCGTTTGATATGACCTTTTCGAGGATGACAATATGTGATGTCGTTGTCGTCCAGATTTGTCCTCGAGTGACAGGGATTCCCACATGTGTGTCCCCGTGCCAAGGCGCCATGGTGCACCCCACTACGCACGCGCTGACTAACGAAAAACAACGTCAATCAAGCGCCGGCCGTTAACAACCAAACAATCCAAACCGTTGAACAACCACAGAACCCGAGGCAGCAAGCTCGACATATTTCCTTCACACCCGTGCCATGGGATTGTTAATGGGGGCCCACCTGCTCCCCGTCTCCGTCGTCGTTCGGCTATTGCCAGGCTCACTGGTCTGGACCTTTGGAACAGGTTGGGCTGGGCTGTCGATGGTGTCGGCCTCTCCCTCGCCAACCTGGGCCCCCCCATCTGCCGTGACGAGCGCAGGCTGATCCCTAGGCCTGCGGCTGATCATCTTCCCATCCTCATCCATCACCACAAGCCAAACATTGGGCTCAGGCTCGGGACCATCGGGCTTGTGAGTCTTTCTGTGCGTTCTAAGGTTGTCCCTGCGTGAGTGCAGGTTGGGACAGCCGTCGCACTCGAACATCTCTCTCTCACGATTATGCAGGGTTGCAACGTGCCTCTTGACGTGGTCTGGGCGCGCAAACCCTCTGCCACATATATTGCACTTGCAGGGCTTTTCTTTCTTCGCCTTCTCCTTCTGTGGCTCTCCCTCCTCTGTTGGTCCTGCCTCTGCCTTCCGATTCCCACTTATCTTCGCCTTCTTTGTCTCGTCCTTCGCTCCCCAGCTAATGCGCTTTCGCTTGGGCCCAACTTTGGAACTCGGCCGTGGTAGATTAGTCTCCACTCCGGCAGACGCCCCCGGCGATTTCGAGGCCTTGGGCGTAGGTAACGCCCGAGCCGCTGCGAAGCTGTCCTTGAGCCCTGCGAGGATCTCAGCCCCCTCAAGATCCCGCGGCGACCAAAGGCTACCTTTCGTGTCGTAGCGTGACGGGAATTCCTCGGGGTGCTGCCGGGGGTGCTCGGCATTGTCCGACTGGCGGCCGCTGTTCACCATCGCGATGGCTCCTTCTCGATCCTTGTCCGCCTCTGCTGTACTGTGGTATGGCGATGGATCTTCCTTATTGATATAAGGCGTCGAGATCCGCCGCTCCATGGCTGCGGACTGCGGGCCGGGCAATGCAGAAGATGCAGCACGGGGCTGTTGATTCTGGGGGTTTAGGCGCCTGTCGGGCAGCGGGTGCCTCCCGGCCGCGTTCGTGGGCCGTTCCGGTCCAGGGATGCTCGTGTTGTCTATTGGCACATGCATGATGTAAGGCTTTGCCTGGGTATCTCGATGTCAGCCGTCGGCAGTGTGCGACAAGACGCACCCTTGAGCTTGGGGAGTGGCCCGAGTCGGGTGAAGACCTTTCAAGGTGTCCCTGAAAGGGATCAAAGCAGTCTCCTCTTTCGTTTGTTGTGGATGTATCAGCCAGGGTATAGCTGCTCTGGCTGTAATGCGTTTTTGAATTAGTGATACATACGAGGAATGATGTGTGGTGATGCACTCCAAGTTCTTCGCTTCTGTTATGTGTAACTTTTCAAATTCCCCCTCCCTGGAAAGTTGCCAGAGGATAAATCACCATTTTTCATATACTCAAAATTTGTGCAATCGTGTTTGTGTGCAACAATTGCTAAATGGCTCGCGTTGGAAAGTTGGTAGAAATCCTCCTTTAATCAAGGTTTCACACGGCAAATTGCGTTTTTTGGCCTGTCCGTTGCGCTTAGTTGCTGGTCAGCAGTGCGTCTTCGCGGTCTAGTGCTCTCATGGTCTGGCAATGAAAGCATATACAGCATGTAACAACAACGACATCCGAACCAGGTGAGAGAATTGGGGATTTCGGGTGCGAATGCGAACGGTTGAGGTGGGAGGGAGCCGGCGCCAACGATAACGCTTTTAGAGCCAACGACGATAGGCTATCGCGAGGAAATCGAAGGAAGTCAGCCAAGGAAGGGAAAAATGACTCTGCTTGTACAGGCTCGACTGGCCTGTCCCTGTCTCTGGTATTTCTGCGACTGGGAAGTTTTACGGCTGTAAGGAAGCCACGGGAAGGGGTGGAGGTGACACCGGCCGACTGACAGAACTCGCGGCAACCTAGCCGGGCGGCTTTGTTGGGAAGAGAGAAGCTAGAAGGTGGCCCCTGGAAAAGGGTTCCCGTCAAGGCGACCTCGTGACTGTGTTGGGTGGATTGAATCCCGAACAAAGCTGCATGGCGAATGGGGTATCTTGACGAGCCGTTCGGAAAATCCACAGGGAGGGAGTAATGAGAAGAACGACAGATAATGGTATTGTTCGAACTCGAATCAAGCAGCTTCTGAGCAGGAATGACAACGCGGATGTTTCGTGTTGGCGGCAGCAAACAGGATTGTGACGACTTACTAATGACTGCAGAATGCTGATGTAGAATGCAGAAAGCCGACGGATTCTCCGTGAGGACGACTCTTA
The DNA here is from genome assembly GCA_021188095.1 of Diaporthe vexans. Classification (NCBI taxonomy): domain Eukaryota; kingdom Fungi; phylum Ascomycota; class Sordariomycetes; order Diaporthales; family Diaporthaceae; genus Diaporthe; species Diaporthe vexans. The sequence continues at coordinate 1,007,373 of JAJLLZ010000009.1, forward strand.
CGGCAACGCGGGCAATATTGATCAAGACAAGAAAATTACGAGATGTCGTGGGCTCCTGAGCCACGGATGGAAGAATGCGACGATTGTGTCTGCTTCAAGGCGCTGCCGTGAGAGCGGGGGAGCGGTGCGAGAGGGAAATGTGGGGGGGGGTGGTAAAGGAGAAGGGAAGGCATGTCAGATGGGGGACAAGCCTAAGAAGGAGGACGGATGGGGTCGTGTCTCTAGCTTCACTTTTCCCTCGAAAGCACAAGCCAGCCACGGGATGACTGATCCAGACATGCACCTAGATCCACTTGCCCGTTTGCCAACATTGGCCCACGTAGATACGAAGCATCTAGTTACAGAGCAAGATTACCTAGGTAGTGTTGCTGTGGTTGAACGGCTTGTCACGTACCCAGCATCAGTTAGGGTGGAGACGCTGGAAGCTGGAAGGGGGGGGGTGCAGCCGGTATGTATTTTCCATGTCCTTGTCAGCGGAGAAATACTCGATTGTAGAACTTATTTGTATGGAAAATGTAATCTCTTAAAAGGCTCTGTGATCTGATTTGTATCACATCCTTCCTCTCTGGTCTGGGAGGTGCCTCGCCCAAAACAGGTGACGATCAGGGCCTCAAGGCTACATACTAAAGTGTCTGGCCTTGCAGCGTCTTGGCTGCACATTGACGTGACGATCTCAACCAATCATCCAACTGATCGCAGAACTCGCCGGCAACGCAGAGAAGATCGAATAAGTTGAGATTCTGAATTTGAATTACCTTTCTTCCCATGGGAATCCCGCCATTAAGGGTGTCCCAATTGCCCCTGGTTCGAGTGGTGCTCGCGAGCCTGAAGAATACGTCGCGCGGCATGTGCAACACCACCAAGATGGCCAAGCCAGACCACTCCGAGAGGACCGCGACAGAGCCTCGCGACCCTGTAAGAAACAGTGCAGCTGGACCATCCCAGTCAGAATGGCTACTTACCAAGTGATTTGCGCACTCAACAGTCGCTCCACACGGTCATCCTCAAGCAGATCGACGAGGTCAACCCCTCAATCCGCACCTTCCGACTCGCCATCCCGCCGTCCGTCGGGAGCATCAAGGTGAGCACGCACGCAGCATATCTGACCGAGGATCTCGTGAGAGACATGCTGCATTTATCGAAAATACCTTTGTCCTCCTCGACCCAGTCGGGCTGCTCGGCACTCGAGGCCTATGGCGCTTAGCCAACTACGAGCTCTGCTCGGGTGCCTGCTATGCCGCCACGATATCTCTCCCCAACCTCCTATGGGACACCCTCCCACAGAGGGTCATCATGTAACGTACAAATAGGAGGCAGTCCAGCCACAGAGTCTCTCCTATAAATTTCTGTCATTCTCCAAGGTGACGGTGGTACGGTAATAGCGTATGTGATTCTGACACACTTACCCACATCCATCAGTTCCTCCCAGGCCAGTGGCTAGACGTCTTCGTGCCCGGCATCAGCAAGCCAGGCGGCTTCACCATCACCTCTGCGCCTTCCAAGGCCCAGAAGAGGCCAGCACCGCAAGCCAGCACCGCCGCCCCAACAGCCCAGGGCACGGCCCCCTCTGCTTCCCCAGCATCATCTATCGCACCAGAAACCTACCTCGAGCTCGCCGTGCAAAAGTCGCCGGACAACCCGCCCGCCCAGTACCTCTGGAGGCCCGTGGACGAGATCCTCTCCTCGGAGCTGCGTGTCCGCGTGGGTGGTAGCTTCGTCTGGCCGCCCCCCGGGATTCAGCCGATGGTGAGTTCGCCTGACCCCCTCCCACGGTCGTGAATCGTCTCTCTGCACCAATACCACCGGATCCAACCGGAACTTTCAAGGGCACTAACGCTAGACTAACGATACAAGACCCTCCGCAAGATCGTCTTTGTCGCCGGCGGCGTCGGGATCAACCCCTTGATGAGCATCGCGAGCCACCTCGCCGAGCGTCCGGACCCACGACACAACGTCGAGTTCCTGTATTCGACGCGGGACCCGGGCGAGGGTCGGCGCGACTCCAGTAAGATACTGTTTCTGGACCGCCTAGACGGGATTTTCAACCACGACGGCGCACTCAAGGGGCGGCTGGGCCTAGAATTGTTCCTGACGCCCGGAGGCGGCGGGCGCCCAGCCGGTGGGGACGGCCATGAGGAGGATGTCTTGGGGGAAAGGAGAGTTGATGACCGCCTGCGCATGGCCTTCAAGCCGCGGCGGATCACCATCGACGACATCGCAGACGCGATCGGTGACGACAAGAGGTTCGCCGCCGTCTACGTCTGTGGGGTGCCTACAATGACCGACGAGTTCGTCGAGAAGCTGACTTCTCCACACGGACTGGGCCTAGAGCCCCATCGAGTGCTTTACGAGAAATGGTGGTAAATGTTTTAGAAGGAAGGCATGCAATTACAGAGCCCGTTTTATTCTTGTTGCAACGTCTTCTAAGTTCATCTGGACAAGAAACTAGCATCTTCTTCCCTCTCTACAATCTTTCCTTGCCCAAGACGACGGTCGGAGATACTTCGCGCAACTACGGTCTTGAGTAACGGTCACGCTTCGGGGCTTCCAATCGTCTTCTTCCGACGCCTGCAGGTTTGAACCACACTAGATCCAATTGCCATACTTCTCGTTTCCGTCTTGGCCAGGAAGGTGAGGTATTGACAAGTTGCGAACCGGTGCCTCGCGCAACGGCTGCCTGAGTGGTGAACGAGACCGGTTGCGGCGCAGCGTATTCCAGAGCCGACCAAGCCTTGGGCTCAACACACGGCGAGGCGAGGCCTTGGGAGAAGGCGACCGCCGAATCCAATCGGACTCGTCCAACTGAAGGTGCGGAAACCTTGAAAAGTCGATACATCTGTCACCGATGTTCACAGCGGGCTTGCTAGCCTCGAGACCGGCAGTCTTGCCGTCTTTCTCGGGTGTTGAGCCATCTTTGGTGTCCAGGGAATCCGTGTGGTGGCGCAGTCTTTTTCCTCTGCCAACTATGTTCTTTCCCAGAGAGTCTGGTTGGGACTGCTTGAGTTTCAAGTCATCGTCGGATGACAAATACTTCTCATAGTCGGATACCGCTAGGTCGTCTGGATCATGTTGATAATCTTGAGCGGGCAAGGCGTCTGTCTTGGCCCTGTATACGGGGACCTCCTGGGCATGGCCGTACTCGACCGATTCGTCTAAGAACGAGCCGTCTTTGATGTAGCTCAGAAGTGAGGTTGCGATTGAAGCAGTGGATGTCTTTCGCGACGGGCCGCAAACCTCATTTGGTACGCCGACGGGCAGGTCGGGGAGTGGCCGATCAGGTAAGGGCCGTTGAAGATAGGAGTCCGGGATCCCCCCCGTAGATCCGTCCCTAAGAGATTTGCTGGGCTGAGGCAGCTTGTGGCTGGTTCCTGAGCCTGGTCGTAACTGTGGAGGAGTCCTGAGGATGAATAGCTTCTCTTTCCGCGGCTTGCCAAGCTGAGTCGGATCCAACTGATCACCACTAGAGCTGCTGTCATCATCAAAGACCGACTCGTCAGGATCAGGCCGCGATATTGGAGATCGACTTGGATTCTTCACAATGGGGTCATCATCGATACTGACGTCGGGAGTGAGGTCGATGCTGTCCGTAAATGTGCTGGTAGAGAATGTATCGAAAATGCTTGAGTCATCGCGAGGGATCAGGTTCAGCTGACGTAGGTTTGCCAAGGAACGGTAATGGAACCGAAAGCTCGCGAAGGGCTCATCTTTGGGGTCGATGAGGTGGAAGTCAAAGAAAGTGACGTCTTGTGGATTGTCTAGTAACCCGCCGCTGGGTGTGCTGGTCGTCTGACGTTAGTGAGATACCAACAGGAGCGCGAAGAACCAGAAGAAGCTCACGCAATTCCGTATTTATCCTGATGCCTGTACTGGTCCAACTGAGCAGCCCTCCTCTTCCGTCCTCTGGCCCGGAAGACCAGAATCTCGATGAGCCCGCCGTCCTCGGCCACAGACTTCTTCTGCTGGTCTCCCATGAAGTGGAAGGACCTGGCCTCAATTCCCTCGGGCTTTATTGTCGTCCCGCCCTCTTCCTGATTCCATCGATCGCTGGGCTCGTACAGTGCCTTCTCGACTCTACCTCTGACCTTGACCTTCGGGTTTATGCCCCACGAGGTGATGTGTCTTCCATTCATGAACAGTTTGAAGAACAGGTGACATGGGGTCCTCGGCTCCCGTTCTATGACGTAGCTGATACAGAACTGAGCACCTGTTCGAAATTAGCAACCTCGAGAACCAAGACTGGATGGGTTGGGGAGGGGGGGGCTCCGAACCTGGCACGGATGGGATGTAGACTGAAACCATTGGATTCATCTTTCGCACTTGAGATGGATCCTCATTGTTGTCTTTGCGGGTGCCCCGCTGAACTGAGGCCCCTTCGGGATGGGGATACTCAGGCAATTGGCCGACGTCTGACGGTGCGAGGATGGAAAAGTCTATGCCACGAAACGAAGGCATGTTGGGTTGAACCAACGGCTGTCGACTGTGGCTTATGAGCACTCAATCCATTTGACATGGGGATTCGACAGAAGGGTCTAGCATCAAGCAGAAGTCGACATTGCGGCTGGGTCCAAGAGTGTAAATTTGTATGAGATTGACCCTTGAGTAAAGCAGGCTCTGATGAGGGGCGAAGGCAGGACAGGTGTCGGTTCCTGTTTGAGAGCACTTGCTCCTGCAGTCACTGCTGCAGCCTCCGTCTACAAGTATTGTGTACCTGCGGAGGAAGCTTCGACCCTGCCAGACCCCTCCCCAAATGGCAGCACAATTCGAAGCCCAAACAACCCTAGGAAAGAAAACGGGCAGCCTGGTCCCTTATACGGAAAACAGCATACAGAGATTAGGATGTGGTGGGGCTCTAGCAAGGACGCCTGGAATGACGCGAGATCTCATGGCTCCATGGAATCGGGCACCAGAACAACCACAGCCAGGTACCGGTATCTTCACATGCAGATAGATGCGAATTCAAGACCAGACAGACATGGACTTTTTGGTCTTATTGGACCCACTAGATCTCCCCAGTTTCTATTCGAATCATGGCGTCTGTCTTCAACTGTGCAACGAGGCGGCGACACCTCCCACCGTCTATGCGCTCGCTCCAAGAACCTTCTTCGTGTCCTCGTCCTTGTTCAGTAGGCCGAGGTTCCGTATTTGCCCTGCGGTTGGCGCGTTTTCTCGTCCTTGGTTGATCTCTGCCTTCCTGTACGCTGCCTGTAATGCCATTACCCGGGCGGCCTGCAGAACAAACGATGTCAGTCCTGGTGTCCTCCAGTGTAGTAGCTCTTCTGGGCTTGGCCGACCTCTTTCTTGTGGTGCATGCACTCGTAGTAGTCCTCCAGTGCAGGAACACACTTCTTCTTGCCCGAGGCATCGTCGGAGCTCGTGTTGACGACGTAGCATGCGAGCAACTCCTGCCAGAAGGGGAAGCATCGGGACGGACCTGGCGGGCAGTAGGGTCAGTAAGGTGTCTCTGTCTCTGCCGGCGGGACCCATTGGCGCTCCTGAGTCAACTCACCCCCGTTCAGCCCATATCCTGATGCCATGGCTTAGATGTGGTTGAGGTATCCAAGGGTTTGCTTGAGATGTCGCCGGCGAAGTCACCTGTGTCGCATCGCCAAATGATGGCATGAAGTCGAATCCGGACCTGGCGATTGCCAATGGTGGAGCTCCAGGGTGCCCGTGCTGCCTGCCGAGCGTTGCACAGTGCCCGGGGTACTAGGATTGCTGTGCTTGGTTGCATTTCCCACTAGCCACAGGCGCCACCTTAACACGACCGGGATCTTGATTGCCTCCAAGGAATGCGACAGCTACACGTACGGAGCTCAGTGCCAAGCTCCTGGAATCCCCCTACTTCTACTGCAGCCGGGAGACACACTTTATTAGCCATGAGGCTGCCCTCCTGATCGGAGCTCTCAAAGGAAAACGGGAGAGCATGTGTTGCGCTGATCTCCCACCATGAGTCTCGTTCTTTCAGCCCCGAAGGTTGTCCTTCTCGCCGCGCACCTCGCCGCCAAAGCGGATCTCGACAGCCTGTCCTTCGTCGCAGCGCAACATGGATCCGTGTTGCGAAAGGAACTGCTCCTGCGCATTTTGCTCACATACCTGCCCGAGACTCTGAAATCCGACGAGTACGTCTCGTTCATCGACGAGATCGAAAAGGAGGAATATGTCACACATGAGCATTGGGACGTGGACACATCACCCGTGGAGCACCTCAGCGAGGAGGAAGCAGTCAAGAAGGTCCGCAAGCTGCACCTGCAGAAGTTGTCATGGCCACAAGCACCTGAGGAGGCTGAGGATGACCTACTCACTCTATTCTTGCTGCGCCGGGCGCACAACGTGGACGAGGAGGCTGGGCTCATGACCCAGTTACCTGACTTGCTCGTGCCTTTCCTAGACCACTCGCCTTGCATCCGAACCTGGACGATATCGGTACTGCTGCCTCTGCTTAGAAGAAACTACGAGTACTATCCCGACAACAGCATTTCGGTGACACTGTCTGCGTTTGAACATCTGAGCGACCGTGCGGCTGTCGACTTGCTCCTGTCACAAACGGGTCGGCGGGAAGAGGACCATCGTCACATTGCTCGGGATCTCCGAGGTCTGCTGGGGCCGTGGCTCTATAGCGAACGGAGGTGGGCCACCAAAAGTGCGGTTGAGGCGGAGGCAGAGGACGCCGACGAGGATGGACTTATATGCCCCGGCTGGGAGCAGATGCTAGTGTGGCTCACTGCGCATGCATCAAGCACTTGGAGGGTCGCGGTCGAAGCAATAGATCACTGGCACTCGCCGGAGGACGCCGATCTGGGCGGATATGGTCAGATGTGGCTAAATGATGACAAGCAACAGTACCTGGAGCGCAGATATGCTCGCGCTGCTATGGCCTCGGCATACCTGATCGCAGAAGCAACAACGGACGCGCTGACAGGCGCATACACCATCGCTGCCGAGGTCGCGAAACTTCTAGACGACCCTCTGCCGCCATTACAGACTGCGGCCTCCAACCTGACACCAGTCCCGGACCTTGGCAGCACTAATATCATGTTCGCAAAGAATGTCACTCACCTTCGAAATAATCTCCTCGACGAATCCAACGTCCTCACAAAACCGTCCAAGCTAGCTACGACCCTCCTATCCGCGCTGGTAGTCAGCGCTTTCCTTGCGACTCGCGCCGGGTTGCCTTGTACTCTCAGAAGGGCTGGTGAACTAGCTCTACTACAAGACGAACGTGAACAGAAGACGGAGGCTCTGAAACTAATACATGCCATCAGCGAGAATGGTCCGAACTCGGACGACAGGTTCTGGCTCAAGGCCAGGAATGAGATTCTCTGGCTGAGAGACTGGGGCGCAGAAGAAGACTCAGCTCCAGTTCCGGGGGAAGACCAGCACTGTTCCGGGATATTCGGTCGCGTCAGTCGTGAATTCCTAGAAGTCGAGATTCTGAAGGCCCTCTTGGCGCATACTCGTTCGTAGCACCAGCATTTTCTCCGGAGGTGGCTGCCATGGTCTGACTATTTTTCTTTTTGCACAGGATATTCGCTGGCACAGTCTCTTTACGAGGAATCGACAGAGCAGCCGCTCTCAAAAAAGGTGCTGCAGGACACGATATACGCCGCTGCTATGAGTGCCTATGACAATGCATCTAACCCCAACCGCACGAGGGGAGGCGTGAAGAAATGCAACGACATGTAAGTGAGGTGGGGATTGTATGGCCCAAGACAGCCGCGACTGACATTTCGTCAGACTGCATGCCTTTCCCAAGACCATAGAACGGTCTTTTGTGGCGACACAGCGAATCGAAGCCCTTCTCAAAGCGACCCATGCTTTAAGCGACTACCGGCTCGTGCTCAAGCAGGGAGAGCCATTTACGCCGGTCATCCTACGTGTTCATCAGGATCCCATCTCCACCATCGGAAAGGTCTTGGAACAAAACCCGAAGAGCTATACCAACATCCAAGACCTTGTCGAAGTGGGCCGTAACATGGTGGTTGCAGGCCTAACGCTTCGTGACAAGTCAGGTCATTGCACATTAACACCTGAGATGGAGCCGCAAGAAATACTGCACGCCGAAAGGCGCATCACAGCGATGTGCATTGATGCGGCCTTGACGGAGGACGACTTCGAGACTGCGTATTCCTACGTCGTCAACCGCGTGGCAGCTCTGGGCAAACCGCCACAACCCTTGGGTCGCAAGCCCAGCAACGGCTCTCTTGTGAGCAAGACTGTATCAGCTTCGACTCAACGGGATGATTGGTCCTGGAGGGCGGCCCTACAAGCTGGCAAATACCGCCGCACTTCGCGAACCGTCCGTCCGACCCATCTGGGCACCGCGAGCGGCAACCCTGACATCCGGCACCTGGAGCAGAGGATCGAGTGTCTGGCTACGGCCCTCCGGGTTGCCCCTTCCGCGACCTTATCAGAGATCCTCAACACATATCGCCGCACTGAGGAGGAGCTGGACGTGGCCATAAGCGCCGAGCAGGAGCAGGAGAATGCCTGGGATGAGGCCGCGGACATGCACACCATGCCGGGCGGGTTTAATGCGCCCGCCCGCAGCGTCACGGCTCCGGCCAGGCAGCCGGCGTCGGCCTCGACGCGTCACACTTCCGAGGAGGCGCCAATGTCGCTCTTCGATTTGTCCAGGGCCAGCATGCGCTCCGCACAGCGCAACCTCACGGCATTGTCGAATTTCAACACCACGGCGCAGGGCAGGGGCTTAGACGCGTCGGTGTCTGCTGAGGAGTCGGCGGAGCAGCAGCAACAGAGGGCTAGAAAGAGGGACCAGCTCAGGGATGCAGCCGTGGGTGGCCTGACGGCAGGAGTCGGGTGGTTGATAGGGGCCCAGCCCGCTCAGCGCGGTCCTGAGAGAGAGTGATAGGTCCGTTGCAAGGCGCAATCGTGAGACGGAACGGTGGTGGTACAGAATAGTGATACCAATTTCTATTTGGAAGCGCAGTCGTGGGACTGCCTACTTTGCCTTGGGTATTCTCAATGCCTGCCTAGAATGCACTGTGTAGATGTGGACGGTCCAATTGTCCCGGGTTGCAGGACGGCCTACAGATCAACGCGGAGAGTTCAACGTGGGAGGTCAGGCACGCAAGAAATAGACATCAAGTCAGAAGGTCAATGTATCAGTTTGATTTTGCTTCCTTGTTTTAATCCCTCTCCTGCGTTGCTGACCTGAGGTTGGGCCGGTCACGATTTAAGAGCTGTGCAGAGCAAACTGCTGAATGGGCTGTGACCGGTTTGGCGCTGAGGGTCCTCTCCCCACTGCCACCTAACCCACCCGTCCTGCCACCCCCCAACCAGAACAAGCTGTGGCCCGTGCCAAAGCTGGAAAGAGCGGCTCCAGCTCCCCCTCCATACCTACAGCAAGGTACCTGGCCAACCTGGCGGCAGGCTTGTCGCATCATCGTCGCCTTGTTCGGGTCTGAACAACACCACTCACTTCCTTCTACTTCAACATTCCTGCCACCTCACCTCACCTCACCTCACCGCCCCTTCACCCAACCCGCCTCTCAAGGCCAGCCTCCACGCACCCGTTATCCTCACCACATCACTGTGGATTGGCTTTCTATTTCTTTTTGGAGTTCGTCTTGTGTGTACAAACCTGTGCGACTTCGAATTGCCACTAGTGCCAGCCATCCTCGAACTACTGCCTCGCTGACGCTTGCATTCGGTTTTTTCTCTAAAATCGGCCATATTTATCGTGCCGTACAGTATCCTTTCCTTTTGCGACTCGAACGAGTACCATCGACAGCAACCTTCAACACGGCGGCAACCTTGCCAACGGCGCGACAATGGGTGTTCCCAAGTTCTTCAGATGGCTCTCGGAGCGGTACCCCTCCATCTCCCAGCTCATAGCAGAGAATCGAATCCCCGAGTTCGACTGCCTCTACCTCGACATGAACGGAATCATCCACAACTGCACCCACAAGGACTCGGGCGATACTCAGTTCCGCCTGAGCGAGGATGAGATGTTCATTCGCATCTTCAATTACATTGAACACTTGTTTGGCAAAATCAAACCGAAGCAGCTCTTCTTCATGGCTGTGGATGGTGTTGCGCCACGCGCAAAGATGAACCAGCAGCGTGCGCGGCGTTTCAGGACCGCGCTGGACGCTGAGCAGGCCAGAGATAAGGCGGTCCGGGAAGGAAAAGAGCTGCCCAAAGAGGAACCATTCGACAGCAACTGCATCACGCCGGGAACAGAGTTCATGGCCAAGCTGTCGCTGCAGCTCAGATATTTCATCAACAAGAAGGTCTCGGAGGACAAGGAATGGCAAGGCTGTGAAATTGTGCTTTCCGGCCACGAGGTCCCCGGCGAGGGCGAACACAAGATCATGGAGTACATTCGCAACGCAAGAGCGCAGCCGGACTACCACCCGAACATGCGGCATTGCTTATACGGCCTCGATGCCGATCTGATCATGCTGGGTCTGCTAAGCCATGACCCTCACTTCTGCCTCCTCCGTGAGGAGGTCACCTTTGGTCGCCAGTCCAAGGTGCAGTCGAAGGAACTGGAGCATCAGAACTTCTATCTCATGCATCTATGCATTGTCAGAGAGTATCTTGAGTTGGAATTCCAAGACTTCAAACAGGACGGCGCGAACAAGTTGAGCTTTCCATTCGACATGGAGCGGGTAATCGACGATTTCATTCTCATGGCTTTTTTTGTCGGCAATGATTTCTTGCCCAACCTGCCGCGGATACACATTAACGAAGGCGCTTTGTCGATGATGTTCAGAATATACAAGTCCGTCTTGCCGAAATGCGACGGCTATATCAACGAGGGCGGCGCTATGAACCTGAAGCGCCTGGGCGTCTTCCTTGAAGAGCTCAGCAAGGAGGAGTACCGTTTCTTTGAGCACGAGGTCGAGAGCGCTAAGTGGTTTCAGGCCAAGCGAAAGATTGGGAACGGTGATGCTGCGCCCAAGCCGAAGGGCAAACTCGTCGTCACATCAGAGCAGAAGAAGCTGTGGAAGGAACAAATCAAGCCATTCCTTACTAAGAGGGCCTCTGAGACACTGGATCTTGGCATCAGCCTGAAGGCCGCTGATCGCAAATTCGTCCAAGAATTTGCCGATAGCGCTCGTATCAATTGGAAGACAAAGGAAGACGACGATGGGCACCGGCATCTGGTGCTAACCTTCCCCGAGAGTCCAGAAATGGACGATGGTGAAGGCGCCGAAGAGTTCGAAGAAGAATCCCAACTCGCTATCAATCGTATCGTCAAAAAGTACGACAACGCTGAGGTCCAAGATGTGACGGCAGAAGAAGCTCAGGCTCAGTATGACGTTCTATACGAACAGAAGTTTCAAGAGTGGAAGGACAAATACTATGAAGAGAAATTCCCTGAGTGGGCAGGGAACAAGGAAGTTGAGCTGAGAAAGCTCGCCGAGAATTACGTGCAGGGACTGCAGTGGGTGCTATTTTACTACTATCGTGGCATCTGCTCATGGCCCTGGTTTTACCAGTATCATTACTCTCCCTTGATCTCAGACGTCATCAAGGGATTGAATGCCGACATGAACTTCAGGCTGGGCCAGCCTTTCCGGCCGTTCGAGCAGCTGATGGGTGTGCTTCCCGACCGAAGCAAAAAGATCGTACCCAACGTCTACTGGGATCTCATGACGAACCCTAACTCACCTATTGTCGACTTTTACCCCAGAGACTTTGAACTGGACATGAATGGCAAGAAGCAGGACTGGGAAGCTGTGATCAAGATTCCTTTCATCGACGAGAAGCGGCTCCTCGACGCAATGGCTACCAAGAACGACTTGCTATCCGATGACGAGAAGTCGAGGAACGGGTTCAACGTCCCTATCAAGTTCACATACTCGGGTGAATACGACTTCGTCTATCCGTCGTCCTTGGTGGGCATTTTCCCTGATATCCCTCACTGCCACTGTGTGGAGAACATATTCGACCTCCCGCCGACGGATGGTTTGAGTTATCGGCAAGGCCTGATGGAAGGAGCCATGCTTAGCGTCTCGGCTCTAGCTGGCTTCCCAAGTCTGGCAACTCTGCCTTACACTGCGACACTTGGCTTCCACGGGGTCAATGTCTTCCAGCAGGACAGTCGCAACGAGAGCATGGTCGTCACGCTATCCGACTCGGCCATGCGGACCAAAGTTGAGAGCGCCAAACAGAAACTTGGCAAGCGGTGTTATGTCGGGTATCCATTCCTCCAAGAAGCCAAGATCGTCCGTGTCTCTGACGAGATGTTCGATTTTACCCTATCGGAAGACGGGTCTGGGCAAGTCGTCATGAGAGATCACTCCAATAGGGAGATTGACGACTGGCTGAAGAATTCCAGGTACTGGGAGGACTTTTACAGCAAGCGTTTGGGCATCTTGATCGGAGACGTGGAGTCCATGGTTCACGTTGAGATGCTCAAGGGATTGATCAAGACCGACGAAGGCGCCACCGTCAAGGAGTTTGGCGAGATACCAGGCATGCGGGACTTCTACGCATCGCAGACCATTGTCGACGACGTCGTCAACGAGGACGAGCGTTTCACAGAGAGAGCAGCCCTGCCTGTTGAGGAGGAATTCCCTGTTGGTTCTCACGCCTTCTATTTGGGGGACGTGGCATACGGTCGGCCTCTTGCGGTCACTGGCCACAGTGACAAGAAGCTGGACGTCGCAATCTCCAAGATGAAGAATAAGGAACCCGACTTTGCGAGGCAGATCATTCAAAAAAGCGAGCGCGAGAATAGGTACATTCCGTCGTATCAGGTCGCCAAGGATCTACACCTCCACCCCCTGGCGTTCAGCAAGATAACCTCTTCCTACCAAGTGCTCAGCGTGGGCGATCTCAAAGTTAACCTTGGGCTGAACTTGAAGTTTGACTCGAAGAAGCTGAAGGTGCTCGGCTTCACTCGCAAGTCCGAGTCGGGCTGGGAGTTCAGCAGGGCGGCGATCAAGTTGGTCACAGATTACATGGTCATGTTTCCAGACTTTTTTGCGGGGCTGCAGAAGAACGTGCAGAGTCGAGACGTCCAAGCAACCGATATCTGGCCTGATGAGACCACAGCAACTACCAGAGTCAAGGAGATTGGTCAGTGGCTCAAGTCAGTTGGTACGAACAGCTTTGTGAAGGTGCCACTGGAAGCTGAACAGCTCGACTCGAACGTTGTCATGGAGCTCGCTCAAGCATCCGAGGCGGCACTGAACGCTTGTCAAGACGTTACTACGCTGACTGTCAAGGGAGTGCCGCGTAGCGCACTTTTGAAGCCTGGGGATGCAGAGACCCGACTCGGGAATCAGCGGTTCCACTTGGGAGATCGGGTGGTTTACGCGCATGATTCCGGCAAGGTTCCTATCGCGTCCCGAGGAACCGTAGTCGGCATTAGCAGGACGGGCAGCCAGAACCTCCTCGATGTCCTCTTTGACATAACATTCATGAGTGGAAATACGCTGGACGGGCGCTGCCCTCTTTTCCGCGGCCAGACGGTTTCGTCCTCGTCTGTTCTCAACTTGACGGACAAACAAGTCGTCATTGGCTCCAAGGCTGCTATGGCGCGGGCTCCTCACTCATCGCTTACCACTCTCGTCGCAAGCGGTGGCTACGGCGTGCCTGGAGGCAGACAGTTCCGCGACTCTGCACCGCCTCCACCACTGACCGGCTCATGGCGCGGTGCGCTCAATGGATCCAACGGCACTGGCCGGGGTCGCGGAGGCCACAATGGCCACCCACCTCAGCGGGGGACCCTCAACATCCAGCCCAGCAACCTGGTGTACCGGCCCTCGCCGAACCACAAACCCCAGCAGGACCACCAGCGAGGCGGGCGTGGAGGTCCCCAGAACGGCGTCGCTAGAGGTCGAGGCGGCATCCAACGCGGTCGAGGCGGCGGTGGTGCAGCACCAAATGCTGTCAGCCAAACCGCGCAGCAGCCACCGTACAACGCCTACCCACCGCCCGCGGGCCTCGATGGCAACGGTAGAGGCCGTGGCCGTGGAAGAGGAGGTCGCGGGCGGGGGTCCTCAACCCCGCGTGGCAATAGAGGTGGCGGAAGACCGCAGCAGGCGTCTGCTGCTGCTCAGAGCTAGGTGTTCTCTGATCACTCCAAGCCTCTGGGACCGGCAGAGACCCGACGGCATAGGGCCTGAGTTTAGCAGCATTTCCAGGCATATTTCAAAGACAACTCCATCCGACCAAACATCCGCTCAACCATCCAATCATCCGCTCAACCATCCAATCATCCGCTCAACCATCCAATCACTTCTCATCCTTCCACCCATCCTTCCACCCATCCTTCCACCCCCCTTCTTGTGTGTTGCAGGACGATGAGGGGAGGTATCTTGGTGCGCAAATGTAGTTGATCCTCCCCACTAGTGAACGTCTGCCGGTGTACATATCCATACCTCACCTCAAAATCCACGGCCGCGCCCACCGAGCCGGGGACCGCGGTCGCGCAGTGGAAACTTTGCGGTTCATCACGAAGGATAGGAAGACCCCGAGACGACAAGCAAAAGACAGAGGCTGATGACCAGGGTGGTATGCAGATGAGGCGGAAGACAGGGGTGGCTCCATCATGGAGTCCACGATCTATTGTTGACACACTTGGTTGGCGAAGGGGTAGTTCCGTTTGGTTGAGGACGCTTGGTCAGTTCCTTCGGTTTTGAGATCATTTTTTCCGGGGATATATAGAACTTCAATGTGCTGAAACACAGCAACAGCGATGGGACACGGAAGAATAGTGATAGAGGACGGAATAGCAAGCGCTTGGACAGCGATGGTAGTGACATGCTAAATGGTAGTTGTGAGCAGCATTTCTCGGGATTCCTGGACAATACTCGTGATGTGAGCGGCGGGGGTTTCCTCGCCTGGCAGGTGTATGCTTCTTCCTCTCTCTCGCCTATTTGCTAAGGGAGGCGAGCCATCTTTCTTTCTCCTAGCATCGGCAACCTTCACGTTGGCCTCGACTTGCGCGAATAACGTCAAATGACGAGACCGTCGGGCTCGTATTTGGGATTGGTCCACCTCGCAATAAGCGACGTACCTCTACAGTCCCCGAGCCTCTCAGTCCAACCAAGGAACACTCTCAGGGCCTAACTTCATCCACATCGAGAATCGCTCCTTCCCCCATGAACCCGAGAAATCTGACAACCCTAAATAGATGGCTGACCCTTGTTGGGCGGGGCTGGCAACCTATGCCCTGGGCTTGGCCGTGCCCTTCTTCTTGGTGTCGCCAGCGCTCTCCTTCTTCTTGATGGCGGGCAGGGCGAAGGCGTTGCTCTCGCCGCCGGCCATGGCCTTCCACTTGCCGTAGTCTCGCCCTTGGTCCCAGGTCAGGGCGCCGACCCACGGCTGGACGTTGTAGTGCACGCGCAGCTTGACGTCGTCGGTGTTGGCGATGCGCGACGAGGGGTGTGTGATCTGGTACTTTGGACGCTGGTTCTTGATGGAGAGCTTGCCTCTGTTTGTTTTGGTTGTTCACGTTAGCACCTTGGTCTCCCCGCCTTGCGCTTCTCCTGCCTCTCATGCCGTCCCTTCGCCCGCTGCCGGCCTGTCGCTGCTTACCTGTTTGGGTCTATAGGCTTTCCCGCAGCGTTCTTCCTCAGCTTCTTCAGCGTGGCGGGCCCGTACTTGGCGAGGTGGTCTGAGCTGGGGGCGGTGATGATCTGGTCCCAGATGACAGCCTGGTTGGTGACGTTGGCGTTGGCACTGGCGCCCGCGGCCGAGGGCCACTCCGCCGTGACGTAGACAAAGACCTGCTTGGTGTTCCATGTGAAGAGGGAGCTGAGGTCGGCGTCGAGGCTGAACTTGATGCTGGCGTACTCCTCCTTCTTGGTCGAGTAGTAGTGCGGCCTGCCCATGACGACCTGCGTGTTGGTGGGCTTGATGGTGCCCGAGGGCGTGCGCGGCGCCAGGAAGTCGGTGGCGGCTATGAAGGCGGCGACGGCGAAGGCGACGGTGGTGAAGAAGCCGAAGACATTCTGCGCCCGCACGAGGGAGGTGTACATGGTGGCAGGGCGTGGCTGGGCCCGGGGGCCTTTTTGCTCGGTGGTTGATGTGTGGTGTTGGACGGTGGGCTTTCTCTCTGGCGTTGATGCTCGCGGTGGGTATTTCGGGTGCACTTCGACTGGTCGCGCTTCAAAGGTTTCTTCTGTTGTCTATTTCGCAGTCATCGCTGCAGGTCTATGCCGGGGTTGGCCAAGGAGATATAGATATCCAGACAGTGGGCGCGGGAGGAACGTGGCTTCTTGTCCCCATCGCCAGGCAGTAAGATGAAGCTCAGGCCACGTTAGAGCTCAAGTAGTAGCTAGCGTTCCTGGCCGCGGTGCGGTGGTAGTCGGTCCCTGGCTAATGCCTTATCTGCTCCCTTATCGATCGACATGCAGGGATTAGGTCAACTTACACGCACCTCGACCAAATGAATGATGTTCGGCCTCGTAGGTAAGCACCTAGGTAGGTACAAATGGTCTAACATATACCGCTCCTGAGAGCATCAATTTTAATACACGTCACAATTCCTTTCGTTATCGAAATCGAAACCGAGTCTGCATTTTCTTTGTTCAAGGTCACACAACATGATATGGACTTGAGATGGTCACATTCCGAATTGCTTCATCCGATGCCTCTATGTGCGTGTGCTATGCAACAGCATTACAAAGAGTACAAGTCCCTCTCCCCCTGTCCGAGGATCATCAATGGTATGACGCCTTCATTTCCCCATTGGCAGCTTCTCCGAATTATCCATCCGTTCATCCGTTTCCCCGTCCTTAAAATGCGTATGATCAATTGTTGCTTGTATGCCGTATGTATGCTGAAAAAAAATGGTATCGCTGACAAAAGGAAGTCGTGCAATTGTTGTTCTCATCTCCTGCGACTCATGAACCAGAGCCAGAGATAGGGCCCTCCTCCTTGGGTGCCGTCACCAGGACGACGGTATCAGGAGTCCCCTCTCTAATGGACCGTTCCTCCTCCAACTCCTCCTCGGCCTTCAATCCCTGGGGCGACCCCGGGTTCCGCTCCTGGTCCGCCGCCGCGATCGAAGGAGACGCCATTTCGGGTTCCTTGCCCTTGGGGCTGGAAGGCGGCTGCGACGCAACCTGCGTCCGGGAACTGTCGCCCTGTTCGAGGATCGGCCGTGGAGGTGGCATAAGGCCGCCGTCATCCCCAGCTGGCCCATCTGGGGACGCTACACCCTCCATGGGGACGGTGTGATCTGCGTCCGTCGTCGAGGGCCGGAATCGTCCGTCAGCCTTCAACAATTCAGCTGATAGGCCTCTCAGGCCAGTCAGAATGACGTGTGGCCTCTCCCAGGCCAGCAGGCCCGGCGACCCGCGTGTCCGCTGCGTGAACAGGACGCTATAGTGTGCATTCGCCCACGCGGGGCACACATAGCCCGTGCCTGCATCAGCTTTGGTGGGCGCCTCGACCTGGACCGTCGTTTCACCTGCCCCCAAAGCGGCGGTGGTGTCAGATCCACCGCCCTCTCCTCCCATCTCCGTCTCCCCAAGGAAGACGGTGATCCCAACCCTCGGTCTTGCCGCCGGCTTCTTGGGCGCCTCGTCCTTGTCGTCGCTGTCGTCGTGCGTGGCGCAATGCGCCCAGAAGCGCATTGCGTATTCTGGGCCCGGCAGCCACGCTAGGTTGGTGAATGTGATTATCTGTTGTGGCGTGAACGGCAGTCGGGGTGCGAGAAGGCGCAGGCCCTTGAGGGCGAAGACAAGGAGCCCCGTGGGGGAGTCGCACATTGCGTATCTGCGACCAAGTCAGTTCAGAGTTCCGAGATCTGAGAAGGACGGCCACTTACGCAAGTGTGTTCGGCTCCTTCAGCCCGACATTGTTCAAACCGAACTCGGATGGAGTAAGTGTCTTCTTCCTCTGCGCCAGAGCAACAGCCGCCTGCTTGTGCGCGGAAAGATCCTCCTTACTGTAACCCAGGATCGGCGCGTTGAGCACGTTGGCGAGAGTCCACTTGGCCCACTCTAGGGGCGACTCGGATAACTTCGGCGAGCACAGCGGCGGAGAGATGAGGTGGGCGCCGAGGCATGAGCTCGGATAGTTGGACGACAGGCTCTCGATAAGTTTCCAGTCGATCCTCGCGGGCGAGGACTGCGCGGCACCCGAGTTGCTGACCAGGTAGTGCTCGTACCCGAGGCGCAGCATCAGAGTGTTCAGCATCTCGGCTGTCGCCCAGATCACGGGCGTGTTGTTCGGGAAGGGATCGCTGAAGCCGAGCCCCGGCAGGGCCGGTATGACCAGGTGGAACGGCTGGTCAAGGGACGCATCCTCGGGTTCGGTGAAGGGCTTCACCAGGTGCGCGAGGGCGAGATTAGAGAATGGGAAAGGGGGTATCAACAGGAGCGGCAGCGCATGGCTGTGAGGTGAGGGAACATGGATGAAGTGGAGTCGGAGGGGTGTCTCTGAGGATCGGATCGATATTGACGTGCGGAACTGAGGAGTTTTGTTCAGGCTCTCCTCCTGCTCTCGCCACGAGTACTTCTCGAGCCTGCTGTCATGTCAGCCCGGTTCTCGGGTACGAGACCATCCCACCGCGACGGCTCGTCCTGTATGCCACAACCCAGGCAACACAGCTGCCGACGAACAGCGTAACTTACCAAAAGTCAATGAGCGGCTCTACCTGAGGTTTCGGCTCCCACCAGTCCTCGGACGGAGGCTGTGTGCTCTCGTGGGGGAGACGAGTCAGCTCCAGCTTCTGCTTGGTCAAGTCGAGGTACCTGCTCGAGACCTGTAGGTGGCGTTAGCATTCTGGCATGACCAGCAGGAGAAGACGAGAGGCAAAAGAGGCAAACTCACATGGATTTTGTACGGCTTGACCTCGTCGCCAGGCGCCACCGGCGGGGACTCTTCAGTATCTACCATGATGCTACTACAATGCTACACACATTATCCACTCTGGCGAGCAGATCTTGGCACAAGGATCAAGAACAAGAAAACCAGATGCAATTCCCCAGAGCGAGCGTGAGTTTCTTTGAGTTGCAGAAAAGAACATGCATGTGCTATGATGCGACGCGAAACCGGTTTTGTAAATGGCAAAATATTTTTAAAGACACCTATAATGACAAGGAGATAATGGGATAATAAACACGCGCGCTGTCTCCTTCTCCTTCCTGCATCTTCGACGACCCGTCAAAAAAGGAAAGGCGCCTACCAGACTATCAAATTCAAGGGTCCAGATTAACTGGGCATCTATCATCCCGGCGACGTGGCTTGACAGATCCCGACCGCAGGTGTGGCGTTAATTCCATACAAAATGTCCCCTCCCAGTGGTGGTAGACCAGCATATCCACTCGAGAACCGCGCTGACGTGGCTGTGCTGCATACCCGCTAACAAGACTTCGGAAATGATCGACCCCTTTCTGGTGCCTCGCACCGGGCGTGATCCTCGAGGGTCCCCCATCCTTCCCGCGCTGCCGTGGGCCAGGATTCCAAGGAAAGCCGCCGTTACTATAACGAGAGTGCCGGTGTGCTACAAGCGCGAACAGAAAACTTGGAAGGGCAGGAAGCCAATACACCATGTGGCCATCTTGCTCGGGCGAGGGTGGCAAAAATATGCACGGCATCTCAGACAGAATGATAGAGCAAAGACACACACACAACCACACAACTGGTCCAGACCACCCAGCTCGTGGTGGGCTGCCTCCCGAGACACGCAGGTTGCGAGTCGTACGCCGTTGCCCTCTAACACACGCACATACAGTTGAGGGCGCAAAGGTGTGACCGGCTCGTAGGGCCAGTGGCGACATTTTCCCTACCACCCCAATCCGGTGCGCACGCGCTGGAGACAGGTCCCTTGGATACGCAGGTCTGTTCGCGTCGCATAGGGGTGCTGGCCGACTTTACCGCGGGAGCAAGGTTCGGCAAATAAGCTTATTGCTCTCCGCGACGCCTTATTAGTGTCGTTGTTTGTACCTGGGCGCTTGCTGTCAGTGGCGACGTCGCGAGCCACAGGCGACATGTTCAACTCAGTAGCCGGCCGCGCGTGCTGCATCAGAAGCATGACATTCTGGCACGTGAAACGTGCAGATGCACGGCTCTGTCTCTCGGGTACCAAGACGTCGCTCGAGCCATCGGTCTGACAGCTGGACCCGGTTTAGCGACCATCTCACGGGAACACTCTCTCCACGAGGAGTAATGTTACTCTCGATATTAGCCATATATGTTCCATTATCTCGCATCGCAATGCTCTCCAGATTAGGGAGCAGCGTCGCGCCCTCACAAGTGGGTGTTCCGTCCCGCCTCGGCAGGGAGGAGGGTGAAAAGGCTCTATGTACGCCCCGCCCCCAGAAGAGAATGGAACCCGCCCACTCGTTGCACTGACTGAACATGACCCGACTTTACTGGCTCCATAACGAAACAGCTGCGTGTGTAATACAGTCGCTATGCTTTATGTCCCAAAATTTCCGCCGCCGCCTGTCTCGTACGCCGCGTGCTGCTGTGGCGCAAATCCACGACCCACTCCAGCACAAGATCAACATCCACTCAGCTCACGTCCCCAGCATCGCCCAATCCTTAACTCCGTGTAGCTGGGTTGGGTGAGCCTGCCGCAGCGGCGCCGCTGCCGCCGCCACCTGCGCCCTGGCCGACCTGACTGTAGCCCTGCTGCGCGGGGCCGCGCAGGTTCATTGCGCCGATTCTGGACACGATGTTGCTGCCGACCGCGTCGACGGCGCCTCGCGGGCTGGTCAGCGTCGGACCCTCTGGCGCCGTCTCTTGCACGCGGAACAGCTTGATGCCCGTGCCATTCCAGATGCCCACCGTGCCCTTGGAAATCTGCATCTCGCTGCTGAAAATGAAGCTCCAGATCAGGGACTCGTACCACCCCAGCGCCAGCGGAGACCACTCGAACGAGTGCACCCGCACCGGCGAAGGGTCTACCCCGACCAGCTTCACCTGACTGATCTTGCGCAACGTCTCGGGCGACGCGTGGTCCGCGATCAGCGCCTGCCGCGTCACCAGAGCCGAGACCTGCGGAATCGCGCTGAGGATGGTGTGCAGGGGCAGTTCTGGGAGCCAGCTGTCGATCCACTGCGGTGTGGGCTCGAACTGGCCGTTCACCGACTGGCCGGACATGGAGTACCCGCTGAGGCTGGTCATGCTGTTCTGCCTGGAGAAGTTCTGGATTCCAGCTGGCATCTTGCCCCTGGCCTTCTCCGACATGCCACGGAGCTGTGTTGGCACTGCGTCTTCGACGTTTGACACCACCGAAGATGCCCGCGATGGGTTCTCGCTTGGGTCGGATTGCGAAGGCGTGGGACGCTCCTCGTCGCTGTCGTCCTCATCATCGCCGATAGTAAATGTGCCATCCTCTTCGGGAACGTTGCTGAGTGCTGGTGGCCGCGAGTGGCCCGTCACGGGGCTCCTCAAGCTCTCAGCGGAACTCCTCGTGGAATCCATGTCTGAGGAAGCTCGAGCATCCTTCCTCCGTCGATTGCGCCTCTCGATCTCTTCCTGTCCGCTTTCCAAGGTAAAGTTGCGTAGGGCCTCGAAACGTTTCCTGTTTCGCAGGACTGCCGCGACAAACTCGGGGTTATCTGCAAATTGTCAAAATACAACCCCGCAATATTAGGCCAGTATTCAACTCACTCTTGAACTGGTGCTCAAGGATGGAGTTCATGGACTCGAGAAGTGACCGCAAAAGGGTATGGTTCGTATCATTCGCCAACAGGAACGAGGGAGACGACATTGAATTGAAGAGCTGCATCATCTTTGCGCCGGTCGCCACACTGAGTCCCTCGACGTAGTAGGCAATATTGTTGATGATCGCCAACAGAGCAGGGTATATGGCCGTTAGCTTCCCATTGCTCGTGGTGATGAGGTTGTAGATAGACTAAGTGTTGTTAGAGATGTACGTTCACCTTCAACTAGCCCTTGAACTTACTTGTATGAGGAAGTCAGCGTAGGTGCCCCTGAAACCTTGTATGCGGATCACAGGTGGCAGCGTCTCTTGTGCTTCAAAGGATTTATTGAGATTGACACCGAAATTCTTCTCCACGCTCAAGGTCTGAAGAAGGAATGCGCACATCCTCACAACCCCTTGCTTCGAGGCGTCGCTCTTATACTCCAGGGCGTAAAACAAGATCAAGATAGTGAAGTCGTGTGCCCTTTCAGTATCGACAATGAAGGAACGGAACCGCTTGTTGCATTGCGTTATTTCCCAAAACAACATTATCATTTCGGGTGCAAAACGTATCGACGACTGGGTTCCGGGGATATACGACGCATTGGCCTGCAGGGGTTGGTTCAGGATGCGCGTCATGCCGTCGACGATGAACTGAAAGTCCTGCGGCCGGTGTATCCGTCCGAGAAAGTGGCGGAACCAGTTCTTTTGCGGCTCCCCATTGTGCTCGGGAACAGGATA
This sequence comes from Diaporthe vexans, assembly GCA_021188095.1. NCBI lineage: Eukaryota > Fungi > Ascomycota > Sordariomycetes > Diaporthales > Diaporthaceae > Diaporthe > Diaporthe vexans. Next base: position 1,029,703 of record JAJLLZ010000009.1, read on the forward strand.
CAGGAGCGTGACAAGGAGTAGTTGCAAGGAATAGGTAACAAGGATCTGCTTTGGGTCTTTGAAGACGAGCGTGTTGTAGGGCACTCTCCAACTCGCAGGGTTGTATTTCATGGTCTGGAAATTCGTTAGGATCGCGCGCACGACGAACGTGGGCTTTCTGGGGCCTTACAGTATTCAGCAGAGAGCAGAGAAGAGACAAGACGACCTGCTTGTCCGCGCAGGTGCAGATGTGCGTCAGGGCTTTGGTGCCGTTCCGCGGGAGCAATGCGGCGGACATGTACAGGCTCTGGCCGGTGATTGCGAGCAGCAGGCGCAAGACCTCAATACGGTTGCTCTCAAACTCCTTGGTCGTAGCAACGGCCTGGTTGCAGCCGACCCCGCTCTGCCATATTGCATAGGTGACCTTGGGCTTGCCGTGTTGTTGTTTTGAGACTGTGAAATCGGAGAAGAACAGCAAGTCGACGAGGGTGTCGATCAGCTCCTCGGCCAGGGGCCTGACCTCCTCGAATTCTTCTGATTTCCTGCTCCTCGCCGCTTCCTCTTCGCCGTCGTCGAACAGGACTTCGCTGGCTATTGCTGACTCCCGTGTCCTCTTCCGTCGGATGCCCCAGAAGAAGCGGTCCTCCCACTCGTGAAGATTGTCGGCTTCGTATATGTAAGGCAGAACCCTGGTGAGAACCCTGATGCAATTGAGAGCGTCGCGCTCGGGGGCTATTTCGGGATCGGGAAAGGATGGATGGTGTCGCAGGTTGAAGAGGCGCGATGTGACAGCCAGTATTAAGGTCTCGAGGTTCTCGATCGCATGGTCTCGCGTGCGCCGTATGTCGGCAGCGGCAAACAGGCTGAAGACATCGTCGGAGGATTCGGGTAGCTCCCAGAACTGTTGATGACTGTCAGCAACAAGCCGGCCCGCTCGAGCTCAGGGGAGACAGGATGGGCTACGGACAGAGGTCCAGTACGGATCGTCAGCAGCGATGCTGCGCTCTCCACTGAGCCTAAAGATGCCCTTTTTGAAGACAAGCTTCGAGTCGCTTGCACCCATGTTGGCGGCGACCCGATAGCATGTCTCAAGCCTGCTCTTGCACTGGCCGCGGAAGGAAGATGGATCTGCAGGGATTCAGTTGTGACGGGCTGCAGGTGGAGGGCGTGTAGGTTTGGACGTTGATGCTTTGGAGTTCCTGATGCCGGCAACTGGGTAGGCCTGCAGGCGGCAGTGATATCACTCCCCTTGCGGCGGCCCTCGGGACACCTAACCCTTTCAGCTTGAAGATCGAGGCAAGCTTGTGGACATGTCTTACCCATTTCCACCTGATCAACTCGTCGGTAGCCCCTCCAATGAATATTGAGATGAACACAACTGGCCGCAGCATATGCAATATTTGCATTTCAGGAGTTTCAATTGTTACATATTCTGCTCTGCTGTAGAACAGCCTGTCCAACGCCGACCAGGCCGTGGCTCGTTACGGTGGGTTGAAAGTGAGACTGCAAGGCTTCCTGCCTGTAGTGTCTGCATCTGGCGCTCACTATATGATACGCAGATATGCTTGGTCCTTTGAGCGCAGCATCCTCCCGAATTACATGATGTGGAGTTGCGCAAGGATTCCACTGCCGCTTTCTCGAGCCTGCATGACCAGAGCCCAAAATCTCGCAGGCCCAAAGCCCCGTGTCTATACCTATCCTGTGTGCCTCTGCCTTTATTGCTCTGGTATGCCCTATCCTGTCTGATCTTGACAAAGATCAGACGGACGAGCACTGGCAGCGGGCGCCAGCTCGACTGGCCATGCTTCTTTGTCACCTCGACCCATCTTCGTGCAACCATTTCATGCCTCAACTTCGTCCACCTCACGACCAGACATTGCCTGAAGATCGGCGGCTCCTGTCGTACAGCCATTTGTTGTTCAGGCCAACACTGATCCTTTTCCCACCGGTCGGGCTGGGGGTCGGTGGGGGTTCGGAGAAGAGGCTAGAGGCAGTGCTGAGGTTGAAAGAGCTCGTACTCGCGTTGAATGGGCTCGGCGACCCATATGAAGACCGCCGTCCTCCGCTGTAACCGACGGCTTTCTGAAGCAAGGGGCTTGCTGCGGGAGAGTACGGAGACCCATTGAGCCGTGTCGTGGAGGAGGGACTGCCATTAGCAGACAGAGGAGAACTCGCTGGGCTTGGTTTCCCAATAGACCCATTTATCGAAGGCGTGCGGGCGTATCTCGGAGGCGTGCTGTAGACTGAGTTCGGTGTAGGCGGGGCTGAGCTTGGGGGCAGACCAAGAAGCGCGCGCTGGGCTTTTGTCAAGGGGATGTCGGAAAGATCATCTTTGGGCCGTATTAAGGGAAGACAGGCGCGGCCTATGTTCAAGAGAGGGATGACATGGGCAACCAAGACGGTCCAGTAGAGGTACTCTTTCGCATCACTTGACCTGAAATTCCGCATTAGCTTCAAGACCATGCGCATCACGACCGATCGAGCTTACAGTGGCGATGGGCCGTATTCGGCAGCGGCTAGGTGTATCAGATGGATGGCAACAACGGCGGCAAGGTTGTAGAAAATAGTCTTTACATTGTCACTGTCGAACGTTGTTGCTTGTTGACGGCGGGTGATCTCTTTGATGCGGGGATGCTGCCAGTTTCCTGGAGAGTCGGTCACCGGTGCTGGGCTGGCCTTGTTCGGTGTTGTGAGAGCTCCGTAGTTTCGCGTCTTGTTCAGCGCAAGAGCTGTGGTGGAAGACATCATAGGCCGTTGGTCCTGCGCAGCCTCGAGAATGCTCGGCTGGCGGTGTCGATGCGGCGATGCTACGAGATGTCGAGAGTGTAAATTGCGCGGCTGGGCGAGTAGAGGGGGAGTTTTCGGATAGATGAATCTGCTATGGTTAGTAGGAGCCTGCGAACAGTGGCGGCGAAGGCAGGCCCGCGCGCGTGGTCGTGGTCGTGGTCGTCGGTGCTGGATGGGTTGTATTGAGAAGGGAAGCCGGGAGAGGAGCTTAAGTCGCGGCTTGGGTAAGTTGGTGCATGAAAACAAAGCGCGGGTTCCCAGGCGACCACATCCCTGTCGCCAGCCTCTTGGATCTCGGCATCAGCCGCTAGCCCGTTCGACAGTCGGAGTCTATGCTGGACCCTCAGGCCCTGGAGCTACCCGACTCCTGTAGGTACACGCGTACCTAGCCCCGCTACCGAGTGACAGCTCAGCCCCCCCGAGGCTTCCAGGATTGGACTACCTAAAGTACTTAGCTACAGCTGACGCCCACCTTGGACCAACTACGTAGTTGGCTGACCGTCAGTCAAGGCCTCGAAGGCTATATTACCCGGCAGCATTGCGATCTCGTCTGCTCACCCGTCCTCAACACAGCTCAACAAAGGTAGCCACAGCCTGTGCTCCAATGATCTCTACGGTCCACCAGCCGCGCATCTAAACCCGACCCGATCCTCAGCATCTGCGCCCGTCGGAGCCGCCGGCCCATCTTCTTCTCACCATGGGATTCTACGAGAGGACGATGTGGCAGTTCGACGAGGGTGTCACCGGCCTGTTCTCACAATGGAACGCCTGGTCCACCGCCATTACCACTTTCCTCGTCATGTACCTCAGCTACACGCTCTTTACGCGCCGCGACCCCGACACCCATCCTCTGCTGCTGGCCCGCCAAGCCCAGGCCTCACCGGTGCGATATCCAAACGAATCGTCCGTCTACCGGTCACACTCGGCCCCACATGGCATGCCTCTGAACGCTGGTCTCAACGTCAAGGAGCCCGGTGCCTCCAAGTGGTCGAGGGGTCGAGATGGTGACCTCAGGGACGTCTGGCGGCAGGCCGTCAGCGGCACTTCCCAGGAGGGTAAACCAGTCGGCAAGGGCAAGATCTTGACTGTCTTGGGTGCTGAGAAAGTCCTGGAGCACAAGCTCGGTATGTGTCCAGACGTCTTCGAATTCCCCACCGTCAGCAGCTAACATTAGCAGACGATGTGACTCGGCAGATTAACCTCATCGGAAAGCACATCCTCGACCAAGGCGGTGCTCGCGTCGCCATCTACCTCCCCAACTCGGTCGAGTTCCTCGCTGGCCTTTTCGCGTGCTCCTTCCACAACCTGACTGCGATTCTCATCCCTTTCGATCAGTCCGATGAAGCAGTCATTTCCATGTTGCGGCGCTCTGCCGCTGATACCGTTGTCGCCCTGCCTGGCTCATTCCCCTTGGACCTCGTGGTCAAGAACTATCCGTCGCTGAGACAGGTCATATGGGTGGTTGATGAGGGCAACAGGCATCTGGACTGGACAGAGGTCCCCGAGGGCGTGGGAGGCAGCCTCAACGTTTCAACCTGGCAGGATATCGTACAGGACAGCCCTGTGGATGCCGGCACTGAAGTCCTTCCCGCCCAGGGTCAGCTGGAGGCTCGAGATGTCACTGTCTTCTGGAAATCGAAGCCGGGTGTCACGGAGGAGATGGTCCGCTTCACAAGCGCCAACTTCGTGTCCGCAATCGCCGGGCAGCTCTTTGCTGTTCCGCAATCCCAGCGCATGACCCCTTCAGACCTGTTCCTGCCTGCTGACGCCCTGACCAACACACACACCCTCGTCCTCACCCTGACTGCCCTGTTCTCCAACGCCTCGGTGGCATTCAACTCCTCGGCAAGCGAGGAAATGGACCTCACTCTCGCCACTCGCGGAATCTCCCCCACCATCGTCGTAGCATCACCCAACACTCTTCTCAAGACGCACGCTGAAGCCACTCGCAACGTCAGCTCATTCTTGGCCAGCAAGATTCACTGGCTGCAGACCCGAACCCTCACCCAGAACGGCGTCATGCCCGCCGCGTCTCTGCTTACCAGCCTCAACGACAGTCTGCGGCCGGCCATCGGCCGCACCCCGGGAAAGCTCCGCCTAGTGTACACGGCCGAGCGCGCCGGAGCAGGCACGCCGCCCCTGTCATCCGCCGTGCTGTCTGACCTACGCATCTTCCTCGGCGCGAGGATTCTCTACGCGCTGAGCGCACCCAAGGTCGCCGGTGCGGTGGCGCAGACGCAGTTCTATGACTACCGGGTCTTTGAGGACAAGCAGTCACACTTCGGTCCCCCTCTGACGTGTACGGAGATACTCCTGAAGGACTCGGGTGACCACAAGGTTACGGATGACAAGGCTGAAGGAGAGGTGAGTTGCTAATTTCCCGTTGGGTGACTGTTTGATCATCCGTTGCTGACGTGGGAGTTCATAGATATATGCCCGCGGCCCTTGCGTGGCAGGTGGCGAAGCTTCGCTGGGAGTAACGGGCACAATCCGCTTCGACAACACGCTCACATACATTTGAGGCTGAAACCAAAATGTAGCCTGTTTGAATCTGTGTCCTGCGTGCTATGTAGACTAAGAATTGAATTTCGGGGACATTGATGATTGGCAACTTCTCTTGGGCATTGCAAGTGTGAAGAATAAGACGAGTACCAGAGCAAAGACGAGAGAAAACAGATACTACGCGTCGTTAAGCCGTACAATGCCATTACCGTGGATAATAAAACTATCACAAACAGACCGTGAAATGCACTACACTAGTTTACCGTCCTGGGATATCCCAACGCCTGTATTCCACAAACCACGCCACACCCAGCGTTTCTCCTCAAGCTTCTGCGCAGACACTCCTACATGTTCCAAATCTCAAGCAACAAACATACTCACAGGCGTACATCAAGCCCCATTCCTGTAGACCTGCGCGCCCTGGTTCCGGAACATGATAGTATCCCGTCTCTGCATGAGCATGATCGTGCGGTTGAGGGCCTGCTCGCTGAAGCCCTTGCCCTCGACCATCTCCCTGCGGAGAGTAGCGAGGCTGGTGCTCCAGCCGATGGGCAGGCGGCGCTTGAGCTCGGCCTCGACGCGTGCGACCTCCTCGCTCAGCTCGCGTCCGCCCTGGTTCGCACCGCCCTGGTTGACAGCGTCCATGGTCGAGCACAAGAACAGCCGAATCGCCTCGTCCACGTGCGCCTCGGTCGCCACAGGCGACAGCGTCAGCTTCGCCAGCGACTCGGTGATACGCACGATGGCCTCCAGCTGCCGTACCGTGATAGGGATCGACGACCGCGTGTTTGCCTCAAGCTCTGACGCGTGCACCTGCTTGCGGATCTGCACGAAGTGCGACGATAGCTTCTCTGCTGCCTCTGGGCTGAGACGGGGGGCGCAGCGTCTGTAGTTTCGGCTTGGTCAGCTTTCATGAAAACTTTATTGGGAAAGGGTTGCGCGCAGGGTTGGTGATGATGTGTGCAACTTACGATTTGCAGTAACTCAGGTATCGCTTCATCGTCTCCACTGGAATTTCGGACTCAACTTCTGCCTCAGCTGCGGTGCTGCCCTTATGGATGCCCATGACGTGCTTGGCGATGCTCTCGTCACGGCCACGCTCGTGCGCGTCCTTGACAATGAAGATCATGTCGAAACGGGACAGGATCGTCGTTTGGAAATCGATGTTCTCGCCAGGTGTTTTCATGTCATCGTAGCGACCAAAGATGGGGTTAGCTGCCGCAAGGACTGATGTCCTCGCGTTGAGGATGGTGGTGATGCCTGCCTTGGCGATCGAGATGGTCTGCTGTTCCATGGCCTCGTGGATAGCAACCCTGTCTTCGTCGCGCATCTTATCGAACTCGTCGATACACACGACACCACCGTCCGCAAGCACCATGGCGCCACCCTCCAGGTAGAACTCTCTGGTGGACTGATCCCGTTGCACTGACGCAGTGAGACCGGCTGCCGAAGAACCCTTGCCTGAGGTGTAAATACAGATGGGAGCCGCCTTCTCGACAAACTTTAACAGTTGCGATTTGGCGGTACCCGGGTCACCAAGAAGGAGCACGTTGATGTCACCTCTGAGCTTCATCCCATCCGGGAGAATCTTTTTTGAGCCTCCAGCAAGCAGGCATAGAATCGCTTTCTTGATGTCCTCGTTTCCGTAGATGGATGGCGCGATGCACCTGGCCATGACCTGGTACAGATCCGGCCTCCTGCTGAGCTCCAGGAACTCCTGTTCTTCCTCCTCAGAGAAAATGGCATGGCCCTTCGCGGTCTGGTCGATATCCGTTTGAATTCCAGTCGCTCGGAGATACGGTGTGCGAATGGCAACGGCGCCACCTGTGGATGAGTTCTTGCTGCCCTTGTTCTGGTAGATAGAGAAGATGCCCATAACAGTACATCTCGATCCGGGAACAACGCGGTTTGTCAAGTATCGATCAGCAGAGATGAGGACATGTCGTGGCAGCTCTCCGACGGGTACCTGGTCGGGCGCCTCCTGGAGCTTGATGACTTGTTGGTCGACGAACTTTGAGCTCTCGTGAACGACAAAGTAGGGGTCGAGGGGACACGGGTCGGTCGGGTCGCCCTTCGGCCTTTCTCTGCCGCACCTCCTGGGAAGAGTCACGCCGGCGAAGCCACCATCGATACGTATGTCCTGGCTGTGGCCGCAGTTACGGCACGAGAGGTGAAGCTCAGTCGCCTTTGATGACATGACAGAGGCACCAATGACGATTCCAGGCACTCGCACAAGTCGAGATATCGTGAGGGAGTCCAAATTTCGGATAGACACATCTTCGGCATTTGAGTGAAGCAGAAGTTGGTGCGGCGGGAGGTTAATCTTGGCCTCGTGTGGGAAGACGATTCTCTGCGTGCATTTTCGCAGAGCATTCTCAAACTGTGAACGGGGTGGCCAGCGTCAGAGACATCATTCAACCTAGATAGTGGTGTAGATAAGGCCATAACACACCAGCGGTATTATCTCTGCCGGCTCTGTGACCAAGCGATGCGCCAACTCCTCGTTATATTTGATCAGGTCGCCGATGTTGACGTCGCAGTAATATTTCTGGAGGAGCGCATTCTCGCGCAATTGGTCTCTGGACGGGTATCAGTTAGCATTCTTTATTGATACCGCGTTTCCGACGTTTGCGCATACCTGTAGACGAAGACATTGTCGAGCCTGAACTCCAGGATGAAGGTCTCGAGCTGCTTCTGGACCTGGAGCAGTGTGTCCTCCCCTTCCTCCTGGGGAAAGACGTGGAGGGTATGTACAGACCCGCGATCCATGATGAAGTCTTAGGGCAAGATGATGTGAAAGAATCGTCCAGGTATCGGGAGAGAAAGTCTGGAGTTGCGGCGGGTTGGCATGTATGGAGGGGAAGAAGCCGAACAAATTGTCGAGAGGGACCGATAAACCACTTTACGCGCTGCAGGACGCGACTTTCGCGCATGGAGACGCGAGATCCCTGCCGTTGGCGTAAAGTGGTCTCGGCATGCGCCACAGCAAAACGGGGCAGGGGTTCAGGGATTCGGGGGTACAGGGGTGCAGGGGTACATCATCGGCTGCGCCACACCGCGACCTGTCCTGCCTGTCTCTCTGGGGATTGAGCTTCTGTTTGGGTTTAGCTGTTCTTCTGAGTTGGAGACGATCCCGTCTCCGTCTCGAGCTTCAACGACCCCCGGTCCAAGGAGGGAATGCGTAACCGGGCATCCCTCTACAACATTGCTTTCGTGTGCTTCTTTTTCTGTCATATATCTGCCAGCGACTGAGTCCCTGTGAATTGGCAGTCCATAATTCTCTCATGTGCATCTCACTCCGCCCAGCAATGATTCCTCGGTAGCAGCGCCGTTATCGATCTCACATTGATAGCAGCGCCGGCCTGCCTGTTGCCGTTCTCAGGGGCCGTGTCGTCAACCCCCGTGTCCTGTCGCATCTTCTTGCACCCCGCGGCCACCATGTACTCGAATCCTGCTGCCCGGAAGTCCATCGACAGCCTTGCTTCGCCGACTTCGCCTCTTACCCACCGTTCGGATTTCCCCTTCCATAGCGGGAGGCATGGCTCCGTCAGCACCAGGCGAGGCTCGACCGCCAGCTCTTTGCACTCGGTTGGCGGTGCCTTGGATCAGGGTAGCTGGAGCAGCAGCAACACCATGCTGGAAGCAGGACAGAATGGTTCGTGTCCTTCCCCCTTTCCTCCAAGCCAGACACCACAAGCCTGCTCGCGTGCATGCGCCAGTAGCCCCCGTCGCTGACCATTTGTAAAGCCATATCCACGCTCTTGCAACCGCCTATCGTCCGAACCGGCCTCGTTCCTCACACGTCCGCTCCAGCCTCCAGTGCCCACAGGCCACCGACAATCAGAGACATACCTCCGGTCACCCTGACCAACATACAGAAAGTGAACCCCGCCGAATTTCAGCCTTACCTAAAACAAGTCGGCGCCCTGTACACGCAACTGAAACAGGTCAAGGCGAGTGAGGAGGAGGACACGTTGCATCGGAACAGCCGCGCGAAACCAGATGAGCTCTTGGAGCCCTTCGAGGACAACCGACTTCGTCCGGGCAGGCGGCCGCAAGGGTCTCGAAAAGCGTCGGTGTCGTCGATATCGTCGTGGACGAACACAGAAGCGCCAAGCCCAGTGCGAAGGTCCAGCTCGAGTTATGCTAGGAAATCCGCCCAAGGCCCGCCGCCGCTATCTACAATCCCGCTGGTCTATTTCGAGGAAGATTTCCATCTGGAGAATCCCAGGACGTTCGATGTCGTAAGCGAGAGGTCAGAGGTGGTGCGCAAGGAAGATAAGAACTCCAATGGAGATGCACCCGCGCCTCGGAAGACCTTGTCAACGAATGCAATCCTACAGGAGAAGCTGTCATGGTACATGGACACCATTGAGATGCACCTCATCTCTTCGATATCTACGGCTTCGACAACGTTCTTCAGTGCTTTGGGCTCATTGAGGGAGCTTCATACAGAGGCAGCGGAGTCCGTGGACAAGATCAAGACCTTGAGGCGAGAACTCGAGGCCCTGGATGAAGAAATAGTACTGACCGGGCTCAACACCATCCAGCAGCAACGGCGGCGTGAGAATGTCCAGCAGCTCCACCACGCTGTTCTGCAGCTTAAAGAGATATTGAGCCAGCTGGTGAAATGCGAATCACTGGTTGACGAGGGAAATGTCGACGCTGCACTTGACAGCATTGACTCTCTCGAGAGGCTCATAGCCGGTGAAGAGGACGAGTTCAGGCCCCCAGCTCCGTCGCTACGGGATGTTCAGCTTATCGACCTCCGAAGTGCGAATGCGCTTCAGGGTGTCAGTGATGACGTGTATACCTTGCGATCACGAATTGGCAAGGCGTACGAGACGAAATTTGTGACAAGCCTCATGGCCGACCTCCGGCGTCATGTTGGGGAAGTATCAAATCAAGAGGTTCTGACGCGCTGGCATACCGCGGCCATGCGAGCTAGAGGCGGCCGGACTCGCGAGGCATCGGCCTTCCCCTCATACTTGAGCTCTACCGACGATGTGAGGACGAAACTTATTGAGAGTCTGGCAGGCCTCTACAGAGCAAAACAGATCGGCGTCGCCGTAACAGCATACAGGGAATCTGTGATTAAGGAGATCAAAAGCCTTGTGAAGCAAGGCCTGCCTAGCTCGAATGACGACGATAATGTGTCCATGATGTCTGCTTCGACTGCCACTGGTGGGCGTCATCTTTCCCAGAGGGAGAAGTCGTCCATCCTCGCACGAAACCTGCGTGCCATGGATCCTGGTGATGCGGAAGATTTATTGTTGAAAATCTACGTCAGTGTAACTGAAACCTTGAGGAGGGCGTCGATACAGGTCAAGGTGATGCTAGATGTTGCAGCATCCATTGAGGACGGTTCGATCCCATCTGGTCTAAAATCGCCACCCCTTAAATCACCACCCTTGAGCCCCGCGGCAAGACGGCAGTCCCTTGCGGGCCTCGAGGCTCAAGAGGAGATCCACAAGGTCATGGATCTATCGTCGCTCCTCGGAAACTGCATCGATATAGCTCAAGACAAAGTCGTCAGAGTGCTCAGGGTGCGGTCGGAGCAGAGCACCCATCTAGAACTGGTCTGGTTCCTCCGCTACTTCACCCTGAACCTTCACTTCGCCAACGAGTGCGAGTCAATATCTGGGCGGGGAGGTACACAATTGAAAGACGAGGTCAATGACCACATCAAAAGATTTGTCGCGAGCAATGGAGATCGCGAGCAGCAAAAGCTTGCCCAAGGCATGGAATCCGACCAGTGGGGCGCGATCGACTTTACCGAAAAGCATACTGCTCAGCTAAACCGGATTCTGGAGTGCAGTACAAGCGATCCATCCGACTGGACCCTGGGCACACAAGTCTGGATACCATATCCTGATGGCGATGAGGAGGTGAACGGCGTTGAGATCCCACCTCAGAGTAACGGGTCAGGAAAGGCAAAGGCCGTCATCGATTCCGAGGCTTTTGTGCTACCGAATTCCGCCGTATACTGCTTGGAGGGAATGTCGAACTTCCTCCACCTAATTGTCGGCATTCCATCCATCACATCAGACGTCGCGAAGTCCCTTGTGAAGTACCTACAATTCTTCGACTCCCGCTGTAAGCAACTAATCCTCGGTGCCGGCGCCACAAAATCCGCAGGCCTGAAAAACATTACCACTCGGCATCTCGCCTCGTCCTCGCAAGCCCTGTCATTCATAGCCACATTGATACCCTATGTCCGCGAATTCATCCGTCGACATGGCGGGTCGGGCGGAGCTGCTTTAATGGCAGATTTTGACAAGGTCAAACGGGACTACCAAGAACATATGCAAACCATTTTCGATAAGCTCGTGGAAATCATGAGCGGAAGAGCCGGTGCACACGCCAAGACTGCGAAGGCGATTGTATGGGAACAGGACCAGAAGAGCCCACACGCTTATATCGAGACACTGGTCAAGGAGACGTCACTGCTGCACCGCAACCTCGTGAAGCACTTGTCGGAAGATACGGTGCGCATGATCATGATCCCAGTCTTCGCCAGCTTCAAGGAACAATTCGGATCCGCATTTCAAGAGGCGGATCCAAAGACCGAGGCTGGCCGGGATAGGTATGTGCTCTTGACGACCTTGACACAAGCGTGAAAATACTGATGTTGGACTTAGTATGCTGCGCGACCTGCAACTCTTCAAAGCGAAGCTGGAACACATTGACGGCTTCGGAGACACAGGTGACTACTTGATGGGAATCATCAACTCGAAGCAGGTGAAGAGCACATCCCCGCCTCCAAGTGAAAACAAGGGCGAGGAAAAGGCCGCGGCGGAGGATACGACAGAAGCGAAAGACAAAGACGGCGGGGTGGAGGAAAAGAAGCCTGCGGAGCCAGGGTCCAGTTGAGATAGAAGCTAGCATGACTATGTCACGCGCATCGCATTCAGTGATGGTGGGACCAAGTGGCCTATCCCCAGGACAGGTGGCATGAGCCCGTCCGATAGGACGGGATAATATACTCTCTGGTCCTCTGTGCTGCGGACCCTGACCACGAACGAGCACTACCCAAGCAGACGTGCGCCACTCGAGGCTGTCCACGCGCGCTGCTGACAACGGCAGCTCCTCAGCAATTTCTGTAAGATGCCCGGATGATATGTTTCTCAATTCTAAATGTTCCAGTCGATGTATATTCACATCATCAACATCTCATCCAGCTGTCATCCACGGAAACGCTTCGCCAAGCTCTTCAAGTTCCTCGAAGCATGCTGGCCTATTTGTTCCAACTCTAATATTAGCAGGTGGTAAGGAATCTAATTGTCTATTATAAATATCACCCACAAAGCTGATGAGTCTAACGATTTTATACCGAGACTCTATGGGACCGCACAATCAAATCATTGATGCATGGGGTGGGGCTAGGTTTCCAAGCATTCTTGGAAATTGGGTCTCTTAGATCAGCGACGCTATCATAACGGCTCAGGGTGCTGTGCGTGTTCTCTTGCACCCAGGCCTCTTTCAAACTTCAACCCTGTGCCCTCCATTGTGTGATTCGGCCTTGAAGAACATAGTCTCGGGTCCAAATGAAAGGCATTACCGTTTCTGTTTATCTTCTTCCTAGGCCTTGTCAGCCGGCGAAGGATTCCGACTTCGCTCGGTTACAGATATACTATTGGAAAGCAATGTACTGCCCGTCTTGTAGCGCCAGAGAGAGCTGCTGCTGTCTGTCTCTTGATGTCTACTCTGGCATAGATATGGGGTCATGCAAAAAGTCAATGATCAACACGAATCTGTTTTAACCACAGGGACGTTAGACAGAAGCCCTTTCGGCCACGCTATTGCGTCCTGAAAGCACTGGGCTGACCCGTCTTGGGCCGAGTGTAGCCCTCTGCCGATGCGAAAGCGCCGGGTTTCACAGGTCTTGCGACCACGATAAGTACGAAGAGGGAGCGTCAGGACAAGGTTGGGAAAATGAAGCATCGATGTGACATATTTATATACAGCAGGCTCATAAAACAAGATCTGCCTAATGGCCGCCAGAGGAGGCGGTGACGGAGTTGTCGGCGCAGGACCACGCCGCCGAACCACCAGACTCCCGATACGACTCCATGATGCCTACAATGGATCCGTAGGTACCAGCAATCATCAGAAAGGTACCGATGACGACGACGAAGCCGCTCCAGAGTACCATGAGCATCCATGTAACCGAGCGGCCCCCGTTCTTGCCCCTGTGCCAGTTATCGTACAGCCACATGCATCCCATGGGTTGGAAGCACATGAGGGTTCCCAGGAGGGCGCCGATGAGGGAGATGAGACCACCAAAGCCCGGGATGGCACTCGCGATGATGTAGGCCGCCAGCGTGATGCCGCCCGTGCAGCTGAGCCAGGTGATCCAGTGCTTGGCCGTATTCTTGGTCAGGTGCTTGGATCCACGGAGGATACGGATGAAGAGGTATTTGGCAGGCAGCTGCGTGCGAGATGTGATGTCAGCCAAAGTTTTCTGGGAAATAATATGCCTGTCTTTTTGCTTGTCGGGAATGAGCAAGGGGCGTGCTTACATGTGTGACAAGACACGTGGTGACAATCAAGGCGGGTAAGGCGAAGCCGTACGCGACCTTCTTCATCAGCGGTCCAGCGGACCCGAGAGCGGGTGAAGAAACGTAGGAACCACAGAAGTAGTAGACGACGATACCGATGGAGATGTAAATGGCCGTCATCAGAGACTGGCAGACGATGAGGGCTCGGGTGTAGTGGCGGGGCTCACGCATCTCAGCCACGATGGAGAAGAAGGCTGGTGTGCCGGCATACGCAAAGACAAGTGACGATAGGGCGGAGGCGGCCGAGGTGAAGCTAGGGTTCTGGACGAGCTTGTAGTCGGAGATGAAGACGCCCTCTTGAGGAGCAGCGGCAGGCCGGTCCTGGACGCCTACGGCTATGGTCACCGAGAGGACTGTAGTCTTCCGTCAGCCCACGTTGTTCATCATTGAAGGATAAGAAATAGCCGGGACACCCACTGGAGATGATAATACATGTGGCCCCGACCCACGCCAGCCAGGTGAGTTTGGCAAGTGTCTGGATGCTGGCCAAGCTGAATCCTATTATGGCAGCAACGGCGACGAATACGGCGGTACATGTCGCATGGCTGGACACGGCGTTGAGCCCGATGGAGATGCCCAGCATGCCTGAACCGGCCACAAAAATCCAATCTGAAATATTGCACAGATGAGCATGCTGTTACCACTACGTTTAAGGGAACAAGAGGCGGCTTACAAAGGCAGAATGCCGCAGCAAAGAATTCTTTGCCGATGCGACCGAACATCAACCCGCCGGCGTCGTCTATACCATATACCGCCCGGTGACGAAGCTTGAAGACTCCAACGATGTAGTTGGACCAGGTCGTGATGATGGCGATGAGAATCAGGCAAATGACTCCCGGAATCATGCCTAGAACGTGGAAGGCCGAGGGGATTGAGAGTACGCCCAGTCCGATTTGCGTTTTTACCATGAGGGCGACTGTTCCAAGCCAGCCAACCTACACGCAAAGATTAGTATTATTTCAAAGCGTTACCACAAGTTGACATCACACTGGCGCGCTGACATTTCGGTAATTGGGCCCATCCTCTGATATTTCACCGAATACGGCATCGTGAGCACATGCTGGGTCATCTTCGACCTCGCCGACGCGTGATGGACTTTGGTCGAGGTGGTTGGAATCCTTTTTCTCAATTGGGTCCTTCATGTTGAGACTGTCATCAATGTGGTCCCTCATGTTGAGTCCGAATACAGAAGTTGGACAATTATGACCCGAGAAGATATGGTATTGTTTTCATTTGTCTACCAGAAGGTAGAAGAAGATATTAAGGAATGATGAGGAAGAAAACTGAAGGCAAGAATTGATGGAAATTCTGGGAGTCTACTCAGTGGTGTAAGTCGGGGATATAAACAAGTACGTACCTCTCAATGGCAATCCGGGGTGGTCGGACGGCTACGTCACCCGGTGAGAGTCTCTCTGGCAGCTAGCCATCTTCCCATGTGTTAAGTGGAACTTGTGGATCCAGTAACTAAACTGAAGATAGTGCACATTGTGCGCCTCCCCCAGGGACAAGACCCTCTGCTGTCAGGCCGCGTCTGGGGAAGCTGCATAGTTGTGGGGTTGAGGAGTTGCCGCGAACACTTCAGCTGGGATCCCCCAACGTTAATCACGTACTTTTGGCTGTTTTCTTTACTCATGTCCCTGTTCCAGCAAGGCCAGGCTGAGTCGAGAGTTGCCAATTGAAGTGCGGTATAAACCAATTCAAGGCCTGGGATCCCGGCAATGCTGCATGCGGGTGGACACCAGCATTGCGGGGAGGTGGTTTCACTAGTCACCACCCTGCACAGAAGCGACCCAGCCGTATCTCTCCAAAGGGGCGCCCGGGGTCGCAGGGACTAGGGAGGCACAAATGCGCTGGACAGGCACGGCACTCTGGGAAGGGCCGAGTGCCACGCCGTGGGTGGTATCTATAATACGTGTATATCCCTACAATGACACCGGAGCGTCCGAGGCAGGATGGACAGAGTTTCACGCATGCTACGCAGCTCGAGAAAAATTGATGCGGCTCCTACGCAGTGGCAACGGGACCGGAGCTTTAGATATGTAATAGCGCCCTGCATGTCCAAATGACAATGGCAACAGGATGGGATGGTACAGCACGTTGCGCGAATTTGTTTGTCTGTCGGTGCCTGGTGATGGCATCTAGGTGAAAATGCGAGACTTTCCCGAGGGCTGTCCGGCTGCCAAGCCGAGGGCTGTGGAAATAACGCGGTCACACGACTACGCGCATATCAATTGATCGAGTAATATTGAGGAAAGATCAGCGAAACAAGCAGTCGTTGTGCCTGGGGTGCGTGTCTTGCAGGAAGATAAGCCGGTATATTAATAACACTTTCCAAAGATACAAGATCAGAGATGAACTCTTGAAGGAATCGCGTTGATACGGTGTCAAAATGATCAGTACCCTGCCTCACTAGCTGAAAGCAATATTGAATTCGGCTAGAAACCCGCACCCGGCAACGCACCCGGTGTCGTTGAAATGCAGCAAGCAGGGCCTTCCGGGGTGGGGAGAGGATGACGGGGTATTGCCAGACTGGGTGGCCAGATAGGACCTTTGCCGAGGCAGTTGAGTTATGTTGCTAATGCACATCATCAACTTGAAGGAAATCGGCTTCCAAATCTGAGGAGATCGGGTTCAGTTCCATAGTACTTCATGGCAAAGTGGCCAACTGGACTCTAAGTCTATCCTGAAATGTATACTTAGTACATCGGGTGTCTAGACTGGGCGGGAACTTGGTTGTGTCCGAGTAAGTTAGCCCGCCAAGTTCATGGATGATCGATGCGTAGTGCGTCTCGCCCATGGGCCCCTGCAACGGAAAAGCCGATAATTGTCAGCTGTTGTACGGCATCGTTGCCGACGTTGCAGTCGCACGTGATGACGTCTTTTATGCCGCAGTTATATCGCCTCTGCACAATGTTTGTTGTTTGTTATGTATAGCACGCATTACGCTCATCTCAGTCCTGCTCAGACCTCGGAAGCCGCGCCGATGTCACTTGTCCCGAGTCACTGGGAGATCCAGTTCAACATTCTCTTGGGGCTATCCTGACACGGCATACGGCTTGTTCGTGAGTGCTCCCGCGAGAAGGAGCAACTAGTAAAGGTGGAAAGACCGAGTGCCAGCGCGGCCAACTTATACCTATAGCCCAAGCCTCGGAAAGACGACGATATCGGGCCGCGTGCTTCGTTTATGTCATCTTTGTGGATGCGAGATCGGTGCGATATCGGGGGCACTGACGGTAGGTGTCATAGGACAAGACTGTCAGATCAGTCTACGAGTTATGTATAACCTCAGCTTGTCGCCCGGCAGCCAGACTAGCCACAGTGTGACTGGATCCCAACTGCCTACCTAGGTAGACACGAGGACACATGTCCTAGAATTCAGGAATCATGATCCCAATATCCCTCTTCTCAGCCAGCCGCAAGATGGCGTTGCCAGCAGAAAGGTCCGTCATACCGACCCCGATGCTCTTATAAACCAGGAGCCCATCCTGAAGCCAGTGCAGGAGCTCTGGGTTGTCCGCCCGCCTCCGCAGCTCCTCGACCTGGCCGAGCTCGGCCAGGCTCTCAGCCGCCAGCTTGCTCTCGACCACCTCGCCGGAGTGGTGCAGCGTGCCTTGGCGGTCGTCCACAAGCACCGTGCCGCCTTTGGAGCCCTCGGCCCACCTGAAGCCATGGTGGAGGCGGCCGGCCACATGCTGCAGCAGGGCAGGATCCAGCTCTATCATGTTGGGCTGCCACGAGCCGACGGCGGACACGTAGGGCTGACGCTCCCTCTGCTCCCCGGTCACGTAGCTGGCCGGGAACAAGGGCGACGTCGTGCCCACGGTGCAAAAGACGGCGTCTGCCACGGCCAGGTGGCTCCCGAGCCAGGAATCGTAGTCGTCCCGGGCCGGGTCGACGTACTCGAGGGTGGCGGCCGACTTCCAGCGCGCCTCGTTCTCCCCGGTGATGGTCTCGATCAGCTGCCTGGCGCGGGCGGCGGTGCGGTTCACCAGGCTGATGTGACGGATCTCGTCACCCCGCAGGGCTAAGGCGAGGCGGAGGTGCCACAGAGCCTGCCTGCCGGCGCCGAACACGACGATGTTATCGGTGCGGCGGCGCCACAGCCAGGGGATGAGGGCGCTGAAGGAGGTGCGGTAGCCAGTGAGCTCCTCGGCGTTTAGCACGCCGGCTGGCAGCCCGTCCTGGTCGCACAGGGCCAACATGCCGTGCAGGCCGCCGGCTGCTGGGGACGAGGGCGCGGGGGTGACAATCAGCTTGGTCCCGACATTGGTAGCCGAGGTGAAGGGCCGGAACAGGCACCGCTGGCCCTCAGGGCGGTTCACGATGCCGGGGGCGGGCTGGTGCTTTCGCTCCGAGCCGGTGGAGAAGTCGACCAGGCACTGCGCCAGTACATCGCGGAACGCCAGTATGTCTGACTTGGGTAGGTCGATCAGAATATCATGCACAGCCTTGTCGCTGAGGACTCGGAAGCCACCCATTTTTTTTTGTTGCTGGTTCCGGGCGGGGGCCAAAGGGAGGGAGGGGGCGCGCAAGGGCAACGAGGACGGGGTGTAGGCGTATAACACGGCGTGGTGGCGGGTGTGTCTACCAATGAACCTCGAATAGTAATGTCTGGTTTCACAATTATTATGGCAAGCGGACGGCGCCGGACCCGATGTTTTATTGGGCTGTGAGCGGCTGTCCCGAGTTCCGTTCCGAGCGACTTCGGCCATCAGCCCGAAGTAGAGCAGGGCAGTCAGGCTTGGGTGTAACTCTGCAATTCCCTCACCTGAACTCAACCTGACTTGTCATAACTTGTGGGGAAGATCTGCCGAGTTTTGATGCACAATGCCCGGATGCGAGGTATGCTGCCCGAGTGTCGGGGGTACTCACATCTCCGGCAACAGAAGCATGGCCAGTCTCATGATGCGAGTCCTCAAGTCCTGGTCGCATGTCTACTCTGCACTTGCTGTGTGTCGACGAGGCTCCATTGAGCACTTGAAGGCCAAGGACATATGCTGCCGATCTCGGGCAAAATAATAAGTTTAATATATGCGTTGAAGCTTTATGGCCTACATCTGCTTCGAAGCCTGATAATATAGAATACCAAATTAGGCAGAGATGAGGAGGTCAGCAGGTCCTTGAGGAGCTTGATGAACCAGCAAGACGTACCAAGAAAGAGACATCAATCCAACAGTCAAGTGCGGCCTGACTACATGTATCAGCTGTGACCCCGCTTCGCATAGTTGCCATATCCTTTGTTGCCGTCGAGTTCTACTACCTCATAGGAAACCACCATCGTCTCAGTCACACAGTGATCATGACCTTCGGACGGACTTTCAACGTCGTTGGCGCCCACGTCGGCGGCGAGGTGTGCGATGTGATCACAGGCGGGGTCCTCGACGCCCCAGGCACATGCACCACCATGTTTGAGAAGATGATGCACTTCTGGAAGAAGGAGGACCACCTGCGCAACCTGCTTTTGAACGAGCCCCGGGGCAACTCTGCAATGTGCACCAACCTAATCCTCGCACCGTGCAACCCCGAGGCTGATGCCGGCTTCATCATCATGGAGCACGAGGAATACCCTCCCATGTCGGGGGCAAATACCATCGCCGTCGCCACGGTTCTCCTCGAGACGGGCATGGTACCACTGAAGGAGCCGGCCACCACGCTGAAGCTGGACGCTCCGGCGGGCCTGGTGACGGTGACGGCCGAGTGCGCCGCGGGCAAGGCAAGGTTTATCGAGTTCCGCAACGTCCCGGCCTTTGTGTACGCCTTGGACCTAGAGATCGACGTCCCAGGGTTCGACCACAAGGTGAAGGTCGACATTGCGTATGGCGGAATGTGGTATTGCCTGGTTGACGCCGCGTCGGTCGGCCTGGCGATCGAGAGCGCCAACGGCAGGGACCTCGTGGATGTGGGCGAGCGCATCAAGCGCGCCGTCCAGGCCCAGACCGACCCCGTCCACCCGGAGAACCCCGAGATCCGCGGTGTTACCGTCCTCGAGTTCACCGCACCCGTCTCGCGTACCGACGGCGGCGATAGGGTGGCTGTCAACACGGTTGTTGTGTCGCCGGGCCGCCTAGATCGTAGCCCCTGCGGCACGGGCACATGCGCCCGCCTCGCCGTGCTGCACAAGCGAGGCGAGCTGGCCGTGGGCGAGTCGTTCCGCCACAGGAGCGTCACCGGTGCCGAGTTCGTCGGTACCGTCTACGCAGCGGCTAAGGCTGGGAAATACGACGCCGTCATCCCTGCGGTCAAAGGTACTGCCTTCATATCGGCTTTTAAGCAAGTTGTCCTCCACCCCGAGGACCCCTTCCCAGAGGGACTGAGAGTTGGAGACAAGTGGCATGTTAGCTAGAACGAACAACAATCAAACATGCATGGTTTAGGTAACTAGGCTGGGCCTTGTTATGATTGTGATCGGAAAGACTACCGTGAGAGATGGGACGGATCGGTCGCTTGTTGACTTTGATGCTCTCAATAGGTCTCTTCATACAAGGAAGCCTCAGCTGGCCAGATCCTTGCTCGGAGGCTTGATACCTAGGTAATCATTAAGCTATGGTTGACTAAATGGTTTGAACCCGAGATCCTTCATTAAGCAACGTTCGAATTTTGTTCGACTCACGGCCTCTGTGGCTTGGTAGCATGTACGTGCATAAACAAGCCGACCAGGCTCCTCCAATGACTGGCCATCTTTGGTACACTCTGCTCCGCTGCCTTGATGTGTAAATCTCTCTGACCAATATCGAGACCGTAATGTTCTGCTGCGTGCAGTAATGTGATGCCTTGGAAAGAGTTCGGTGACCAACGGGATACCAGTTCCGACTCGCTTCGGACATGACCCAATTTGATTCAGGCCTTCGTGATAAGGACCTCATCCCAACATGATCAGATTTATGCCTTAGGAGGGACCTATTTGAGACGAGAGTTCCTCTAGATTAGTATTTCCATGCATGAATCAGAGTATTCACTCAGAAGGAAAATGTGTGGCGGATCAACTCGTATCGTTCGTTGATGAGGCACCCTACTAGTATTTGGAGTCAATTGGTGGATCCAAGTTGACTGGCCATGTGATCGACACTAGGAATATGTAAGGGTCTTCTGGGACCCAGAGTTCCTTGAAATGCAACCGTAATTCCTCGGATTTTACTGACACGGCTTCCTGTGCGTGCTTTGTTACCTTGGATGATTGTTTGTATAATTTGTACCGCGTCCAATTGCGGTGCTCAAAAGGTCTGAGACACACATAAACGAAGAAGGGTGATGGCAACATAAAAGCCCAAACGCTATCAGTAATAGCTCTTAGTATGAGCCATATTCTCAAGTATGCCGGTCTTGCTTCGCTGGTCCTCTCAGCCAGCCAAATTGTTGTGCCTCTCGAGGCCGAGTGTCTACTCTATTTGTGCTGATGGTGTCTGTCTTTTCCCCATGTTTAACTCTCTGTCCACCCCCTATTCCGTGCCCATTAAGTGGTAATTGATAGCAGAAAAGCTTCCAAGGTTTGTAAGGAATAACTTAGTGATGGCGACTACTGTGCCCCAGGAAGATGGCCATTACGAATATGGCCAGGGTTGGAAAGGCATCGCCGCTGACAGAAGGTTGTGAACTTACACAGCTGTCAGCTGCGATGTCATCGGACTATAGATTTAGTAGAAAGCACCGAAATGCCTAGTGTTTCGTGGGGTCTCTCCATTCGAGTATGGTGCGAAAGGAGCGTGTGCTCCTTCATATGTATGGGATTAGAACCGAAACCACCCAGCCACCTCTCCGAACGAGCCTTTTGTCTTTGTCTCACGTAATCCTGACCACCAACACTTCATAGCCAGCAACACTCTTGTGCGTTGTCTCGTCCTTGACGCTGTGTTACCCCAAAGTGGAGGAGTACCGGGCAGAAATCTTGGCGCTGTAGTCAATCGAGAGCCTTGTGTTGGCTCATGTCGCCATCAGCGCAATGGAGTCGACGTCACTGGGAGCTGAAAATTCGTAAGATATGTGCCGGTCCATTGCTTGGATACAATGTGCCCGCTACTCGCCTTTACCTTGTACATAACTCAATATTCACAAACAAAAGATATAGAACTTGCCCTCGTTCAATCACTATGTCCGATGACGGCCAATCACTCTCCAGCATTGAGCTGAGGAGCCTTCGTCGACGCTCTACGATCGAGTCGGGCAGACAATTTGAGGCCAAATCTGATCGACCGAAGCGGCGCGGTGTTCTGCGAGGATTCTTCGGTGGTAGAACCGAAACGCATCAAGATGCGATCCAGAACATGTTTGCAGTTTCAATTTCCGAGATCAAGAATGCCAAATCAACTCGTCAGAAGACCGACCTGCAACACTTGCGGCGCCTGAGCAAAGAATATAGCAAATTCAAGGAGCGTCCAGCTGCTAGGTGTCACCAGTTCTTCTCATATTGGAACTTTGCTACCAAGGCACAGAATGCAATTGCAACGAGCAAGTACCCCGGTCGTCTAGGTTGGTAGCTCCTCTACCGAGGACGAAGATACTGATGAACGTATAGATAAACATTTCCACGAGTTGTTTGAAGACGAAGAAAATGTTTCGGCCTGGATGTGCCGCGTTGCATCCATCCTGAAGGTGGAGCCCCCAAAAGGTTTTCAACTTATGTGGGTGATGCTCCCGACTAGCATGGGTTCAGAATTGCTATAGTCTTCATCATGTCGGCTAACTCGGGCCGATTAGAACTATTGCAGAAGAGCCAGGCTCAGAGGATCTTCCATCATTTTTTTTCGTTCGGACACTTCACCCAAGCGACTATCAGAGGCAACCTCAAAACCATACATAGCGAGCCGGTATGGGTTCTACTCTTCGTTGTAGCAGCCTCCTGGGGAGTATACCTACAGCCGTGGGAATCTGGCTACGATGCACAAGAGGCACATGAACTCGCTCGACCTTTGCCGCTCATGCTCCCGTCCCTACGGTCAGCCCACGTCACCCCGGGGCCATCAGGCCACATTCGCTGGGGTTCAAGATCTCGAATTCAGGGCAATTTGGACCCGAACCGTGGTGACAACGAGATCTATCTCTCCTGGCTCCGATCAGTGGCCACTTTCAAGAGAGACCTCAACGTGTACATCTGGGAACCTCATACAAGATTCCCCTCCACAGAGTATGCCAAAATCATCCTCTGTCCGCCGCAGAATCAAGGAGATGTCATGCGAACTATCATTTCCCTACGCTCTTGTCGGCTTCATACAGCCTATACCAGGAAGCGGGACGCTTGTTCAGCTCAAAACGGCGGAAATATCATTTGGGATGAAGAGTCCCAATCATGGTCCAATGCGCTTCTGTCGGTACTTTGTGTACTGGAGGTTCTAGTCTCCGACGCAGATGAGTTTTTACAAGCTTATCATCACGAGGCTGCTCGAATGGTAAGCCCGTGGCTTTTCACACGTGGAGAATACCTCGTTCACGGGCAATTGACTGACCTCCCCCACTCACAGAGGGTTGTCTCACGCCAAAATCCTACGATCAGCAAGTTGAGATTCATGATGCACCTAGAGGACATTAGAAAGCTCGCAAGCGGCGGTTTGAAACATGCCATGAAGGTGCTGGACAACTTGGTCGTGTTGGCTGAGCAGCATATACAAGCGGGAACAGAAGCAAGGGCTGCCCTGCTTCACGCTGAAAAGATGGCGGCGCTGCGAGAGGACCTCGAATTCTGTGACCAGGAACTTGAGCGGCTCGGGTCGTACACCAATGCTGACCAGAAGATATTGCGACAGCACTTTCAGCTTTCTCAAGACCTGACACTGTTCAGGTTGACGTTGTTGGCCGCTATTTTCCTCCCGCTGTCTTTCACAACTAGCTTGTTTGGCATGAACATGAGGGGTCAGCCTGAAGGTCTCGAATCTCTTTCGCAAGTGACGAATGATACCCTGGGCAACATCACGGATACAAATCTTCGCAACAGTTCTCGGGCCATCGTCTCAATGATCGCAAGTTCTGGGAACTATCAATACGACTGGCCAGTCTTTGCCGGGACGGCTATTGGGCTTCTCTTCATCCTCCCGTTCACTCTCGCCGTGGGAAGTATAATGCGTGTCACTGTGGTATCAGTTGTCCGGTATGCAAAATACTGGCGGGCGTTGACCTTGGTAGCAGGAGGTGTTCTTTTACTGGCAGTGGCAGCAACCAGCATCTTCGGCCGATTTATCGCCAACGCTCTCTTTGGCGGAGTTGTTTATTACCAAGATCTGTTGTGGTGGCCACGAAATTTGTCAAACGTACTTGGTGTGTACTGGGCTATCAATGGCTTGCTGCTTATGATACTGGTTTATTTGGTGTATCAGAGTTGGAGTGAAGGAAGAGAGCGTTTCTTTTGGACAACCCAGTTACTCAACACGGCGGTTTTCTTCACTGTCGACATGCTTATATGGTCCCCTGCTTTTCCTTATATGATTCTTCCCTGGATATGGCTGGGACTTTTCAACCCTTGGGTACGGCGACGCTGGTGGAAAGCTTTATTCGCAATGTGGAGGTGAGATAAGGGACGCACTGGAGGGAGTGCGAAATACACTGTGGAGGGTTGACAGGCGGTGGATAGTTCATGATTTCAGCATCATTGCAATTTCTGTTCATACCATCCATTTCACTAGCTTCTCCTAAGGCACTTCAATCACTGAGCTTGATGCATTGCTCTGTGCTATGTCAGACTCAAGTTTCTGAAACAATGTGTGCTGGGGAAACAGGCATGCAGGGACCCTGACCATGAACTGAGCCTGCCCGGTAATGGGACAAATTCTATTCGGCTGTGGCACGATTTATGAAGCACAATAGTGGCCCGCGGTCGGTGTGCCTGGGCGGGGTGACTACGGTATGGGCAGCAAAGCCTACTCGCCAACCTACCTCCTGTCTTGACTTGCACCCTAGTCAGTCAGTAGCACGGGGAAGAGCATGTCCGTCCGTCCCTACCACGTTCGTGCCCACCACAACCGCACACACACGCACGCCATCAGAACGCGGGACTTGCCACGCAGAGATTTGAGCGAAGAGAGAGGGCGCGCAGAGGATGGCCCCGGCTGAAGCCACGAGGTTTCAAGCCCATGCGGGAGTGGCACGAATGAGAACGAGCGCGGCCGCGACCTGTGTCATGGTGTACATGAGTGGACTTGTACTTGTACAGGCGTGTACACTCGCTCTCTCGCTCTCTATCTCCATGTCTCTGTTCCCTGCCAAGCGTGCCTTGGTTCGTGCCAAGGCAGGCGTGTGCGATGAGGCACCGCAGCATGTCGGCGTCGTGTCACCACGGGTCGGGTGTCCCAGCAGGTCGGACCAGCGGGACTGCCAGACTCCCAGACTGCCTGCCAGCCAGCCGGCTGGGCTGGCTGGTCACGTCTTCTCTGGCTCAGTCTCAGGCTCAAGGCCGGGCTCTCTCCCTCCCGTCGGATGGCTTCACTGATGAGGTGTCCACATGTGCGTACCCGGCGTGGCGTCCCTCAGCCCTAGACACACAGCTCCAACAGGGCCTTGGAAAAAGGCTGAGCGGTGAAGAGGCGTGACTGGGTGGGCTGAAAGTGGGCCTATTTCGTTGAGACCAAACGCCTCGCGCGAGTGGCTCTTTGATTCGCTCCCCGGTCTCCTTTGTCTCCGGCTCGGCAGTGGGCGCGGCCGCCTACGAGACGGCAGGATCGCTCGCTCAACGGGAGGTCTTCTTGTACTGGTTGGGTGAGACAAAGGAAGGTAGAATGGCTGAATGGTGACACCCAGAGAATTCGGCAGCACAATCAGGCGGCTGACTGCATTGCCGCTGGGGTGCCCTGCCAACCACTTACCCAGTGAGGTGGCGTCATCTGGGATCTGACTGCGCCGGCAGCCAACGTCAGAGACGGGATGCCGCCAGAGGGGTCTTTTGGAGGATCCTCATCCCCTTCTCTTGTGTGTGGGCGCTGCTGCACGTTGCTTTGTGGCATTTTTCAGCTAGGCGGCCACGGAAATAGGGCGGTTTATGCGGTTGGTTGGTTGCCTCGCAACAGACAGCATTGTGTCCTGTGTCCGGATCAGGGGTAAATGCAAGTTGGTCATGGTGCCCCACATCCTGGCCCCTTGGATACCACGACAAAGGAGTTGACAGTTGGCTCCTCCGGCCGACGACGCCGTCTTGGTTGCTGTCGTGAGCGAGTGGCTGCTCCCACTACCGGCAGGATCAGACAAATCATGATCCAAAAACAGCACAGTGGTCACCCAGCCATCGGCAGTTCATCTCATGTCGTTAATCTCCCCAAACCATGTCCAAAACATGCCCTCTAATTTTGGGACGAACGGGACGAACGCGGGCCAGACGGACATTGCCAGTTGAGCTAGCTTAGCCCTTCTCCCTCCCGTCTTGGCGCGCCCTCACAAAATGGAACGGTTGCAGTGGGGTGTGTGGCCCTGCCCTGCCCTGCCCTGCCCTGCCCTGCCCTGCCCTGCCGCCCAGGCCCAGCCGAGGCCGGGAAGGAATGCAAATTACCGGCCTGCGCTGCACCACGCTGACGGGTTGGCTGCAAGCGAGGGCAAGCGAGCAAACAGGCGAGCCAGGCACGCCAGCAAGATGCTTCTTTTTGCGGTCCCGGGCTAGCTGCCCTGGGCCTAGGCGAGCCTTACGTGGCCCAGCAGACGACGACGATCGATCGCGGAATCTGACCAGTCCCAAGACAACAAGTCTGGCTAGACTACCACCGCCTCGGATTGTCGGTTCCAGAAATAAAGCTGCCCTTTTTCTTCATCATCAGCAGTAATATTGTGCATGCGGCTGAGACAAACGAGGGGCCATATTTCCGACTCGGGTTTCTCCAACACTGACAAAAAAGGAACATTTAGCACACAATAAGCAAAACTGGGCTGGAAAAAGAAAAGAAAAGAAAAGAAAAGAAAAGGGTGCTCATTATCCAGCCCGCCTCGGCTGTCATTTGGGTTTTACTATGCAGCACATGGGGGGCCCCCCTCATCCTCCGCTTCGGTGATGAAGGACAGCGTCAGCCACACGGGGCCAATGACGCGTGCGGGTTCACCGCAGCGGTTGGATGGGGCGCTGACGCCCGCGGTGATGAAGACTGCAATTCACCGAGGGGCCCCACCTTTTACGAACGACAGCCCTCCCCCCAGCCACCACCAGGGGCCAAATCAAGGCCGGTGAACAGGGTGCACACTTCACTACTCTAAAATCACCGTGTCCCAATGTAAAGGATTGATGTCATCAGAGGACTTCAAAATTGAATGTTTCGTACTAGCTTTTGTATGTACAAGTATCGAAAAGTTTGAATAAGGTGCAAGTGCTCATCTGAGCCTGGTAATGAGTGTAGCGAAGTGATAAGACTTGTTGAAGCGAGTGCCGGTTGCCCTGGAGCTGCACTCTACACCGGTCAGGTACAGATAGACACAGCTCCAGGTCCGTCAGTTTGTCTATACTCGTCAATCGTAGAACCGTCACCCCTTTTCTATCATCCTCCGGGAAAGATCAAAACCCACGTCGCTGGCGTGCGACCCTTGTTGCCCAAAAACTCCTCCTTCCTGTAGCCGCCTGCCTTGCGGGCGCTGAGGGAACGGGGTATCTCTATATATACACACGAGACTCCTGGTTCCAGTCTTGTGGTGTGTGTGGTTGAATGTTAGATGTTGTAGTTGATCGTAGCTTCGTTGGAAAAGCCGCGCCCCCAGAGCGCGCTGTTTCACCTCCACCGCCATCCTGCCTCGCTCATCCCCTCGAGTTGGCCGGGCTTAGATCCTGAACTGGCGCGAGTGCAGGCGCGACGGGGTCCAGTTGGGGTCGGTGACGGCAGCACGAGGGTAGACCTGCTGCTCAAGATCCCGCGTGGCCAGGGCAGCCTTGTACACGACCTGATTGCCAGCGCCCAGGGTGGTGACCAGGTGGGTGCTGGTAGTGGCCTTGGTCTGGATGTCGTCAGGCAGGCGGTAGAGTGTGTCGCACAGGAAGGTTGTGCAGCCGGACACGGGCTGCTCGCTGTCGATGGGGTACATCATGTAGACGCCACTGTGGTCGTTCTCGTCGACAATGGCTGACACGTCGAAGTAGGTCAAACCGCCCCAGCTGTTGAAGTTCACCTCGCCAAGCATACCAGGGGTGTTGTCGGCGCCAGATGAGACGGCGTAGTAGTTGCCGATCCAATAGTCCGGGATGGTGACAGTGACGTTCTGCCCGGCGGGCACATCGGTAGACTCGACCGAAGGGAGGCCAGCATTGGGGGTGAAGTGGATAGTGCGGTCGGTTTCGTCCATGGACACGAAGGTGACCTGGTTGACGGCACCCGCCAGGGTGGCAGAGGCAAGGAGTGCGAGAGTGCTGTACTGCATGTTGACTGACTGGTGTCGATATGTCTATGGGTTCAGGTGTGTAGGAATGTATATGTTGTCAGAAGTAGACCGAAGCAGTTTCCAGAAGAGCTGTGCTTAGTGGAGTTCCTTTCGAAGGCTTCCTGATATCTGCAAAAGATTGATCGTGGAGATCGGAGTCAAAAGTCACCCAGGACTTGAGTTTGTCTAATTGGTTTGATATTGCGCGTTGCAAAGAGTGAATAGCCTGTGGCTAGAAGGAGTGTGTTATCCGTGAGAAGGAAGGTGAATTCACAACGGCTTGCCGATTTGTGTAGATCAGTTCAAGGGGAGAACGTGAATGCAGGGAATCGTGGGACAGGCTCCTTTATACCCATCCGTCTCCCACATGTTGGCCATGCTGATGAGAGGGAAACAAATTAAAATGGAGGGTGTGATGGGGATCCCGTTGTGAGAGAAACGCCCAGGCATCCTGGCAGAGCATGTCCCAGGTACCTGGTGACAAGGGCGGTCCAGACACCAGCAGTGGGTCTTTCGACATCCCATAGCAGGCCGAGTCAAGACCCGACGGGGCACGCCACGATTCCCTCTGCCGGCACCAGATCGGATGCGCTAGCTGGCCAATGAGCTGGGGCTGTTTTCGGTGTTATTTGGTACCCGCCAAATCTTTCAGTCAGCAACTTTGTCTTCAACGGTCCAGGTACCCGCAACCTTGTTTTCCACCCTTTGACCCTCTACCCACTTGGGGCGACACTCGTCAGTGGACGGCCGAGAGGCCAAGGCTACTAGAAAACAAGATTTACCTCTCTCTCCGGCTCGAGGCACGCTACTGGGATTATGTATCCCCCCCTCCCTTCCCCTCCCCTCCCTCCACTAAATCTGACTCCCAGGACAATGCCTTTCTCAGATGGCCCGTCGGGCGGTTAGACTGGCAGGACTGGCAACCGTCTGCCGCTCACAACGGTTCTTATGAGCCGTGCTATAGCGTCCATGCGCTCATCTCCCCGAGTCCTTGAAACAAATGCAGAGTAGCAAGGCGTGCGATGCTATTGCATGAGCCTCACTTGGGACGACAAGTCGACGTCCTCAACAGGAAAGCCACAAAAAGAAATGAAGAACCCAGCAGGCTCCCCGCGTACTTGAGTACCCCCTAAGTATTGTACTTCTGGGCTTAGCAAAAAAGGGCAAAAACGCGGCGGTGCAAAAGGAAAAGCACGTGGCGGCGTGGAACTCCGAGATGGCCCATCAAAGGGATTGGGACAGGCTACTGACGTGTCTCTTCGGATGTACTGGGGGCGGCTGGGCCTGGACTGTGGGAAAAAAACCAAGGAAAAGAAAAAAAAGAAAAAAAAAAAGGTTTGGCTAGGGAGTTTCGCCAAGCGCTAGGACCTTCCAGCTGAAGGTGGGGCAGCAGTCAGGTACTTCTCAGCTCCTATTGGCTGGGTATCACTTCCGGTGACGGGTACCTGAGCGACGGTAGGGCCAACCATGTGTCTGTTCCTGACAGGCCCAGCCGGCGAGGATTCTTGGGTGGGATCGGCTCAGGGGCAAGCCCACGTCTCTGCATGTGCCTGAGCCGGAAACAACACTGCTGTTTGGCCGGCGGGGTTTGAAATGGAGGGTAGGACAACCCAACAGGACCTCGGACTTTCATTTCTCACCATATGTGCCGTTGCAACCATCCTCGACAAGCCAGCGTGACAGACATGGATTCCCAAGAAGCCCATGTGGATCCTCCCGCCAAGGCCTGGATTCGTCAACACTTGGCTGGAAACAAGCGCGCAATGGCTCGACCGAAGTGCATCGCGCCTGTGTAGCAGAATTCCTTTCCTCGCCCGAAAAGGTTCGATGAATGCAGGTGAGGGGCCCAGAAGACAGAGAGGATCGGCTAAACCTGCTGAGGATCCAGAGACGCGGAAATGTTTGCAGGTACACTAACGGCGCGCCAAAGCCAAAGCCGCCGACTTTGTGTGCCCGGCGGTCGGAGCATTCAAGCCGTGTGGGAATTCCCACCGCACACGTAAGCAGAGTTTCGTGCAGCACCTACCAGACTGGCTGCCTGGTAAGGTTTTTTCCTCTCATCGTTGATCTTTGTCAGAGGTAGGAAAGATTGGGTCTGCTGTCAAGCGCTAGAGTGGGGTGATGGTTCGGAAGCCACCTGCCCTGCTGCCTCGAGCACCGCGATTCATCCAACCCTCGCCTCCCGGCAAACGGCTTCCAGCGTTCACCCCAGTAATAGCGAGTTCTACTGAGCACTCCCGAAAGGGCCAGTTGACATGGAAGCTGGTGACATGAACGTGCTACATCTCCTAGAAAGTCTGAGCCATGTCCAAGCGATGCTATCTTGGGTGTGCGCTGCAGTTGGGGATTGGGGCCAACCGATCACAGCGGCGCATGTAACCGACGTGTCTTCCATCAGGGAGGCGTGGCCAGTCGTTGAATGCTGCCCAGCATTCGTCCCAGCGAACTCGGCCCAAGGTCTCACACCGACGCCCTGCCAGTGCATCTAGCTGACCGTACGGAGTAATGGAGGGCAAGTTGTTTGGGCCCCGGCTTCAGAGTTTTTAGGCTGCATGTGATTAGACCAACAAATCAATGTCGCTCGGTGTCACAGTACATTGGGCGGAAGTATATCGCAGGATCTTGGGAAGCACTTTGCCAGTGGCGGCGGGGGCACCAGGCACCAAGCAACAGGAAATCGCGCATTCCATCTCCTGTTATTGGCGGGGTGCTTGTGGTGCGGCCTACTCAGTCAGCAAAGGTGTTGTCCAACTTGGAAGCCTTGCCAAGCACTTCCAGAACAGGGTTTTGACGGCGGACGGGACGGACGGGACGTGCGAATCGCAGATCGTTGCACCTCCCAGGGCCTGAGTGTGCCAGTGTGCCCAGAACCGACCAAACGAGTGTCGCACAAACCAGGGTCCGGGTTCCCATAAGGCCCTATCGATAGCGATGAGAGAAAGGCACTGCGGGCCGACTGCGACGTCAGAACGTGTGCTGCGATGGGTCACCGATCGACATTGATCGCCAGGCACGTTGGTACCACAGTAAAAGGTTGACTGACAGCCCTCCAGTCGCTTGAGATTCATGAAAGCTTGTGTTGGTAATCCATCGCCGATCTGCCCCAAAGACATCCACTCTTCGCTCTGGACCGAACAATCACACAACTCGGGACTGCAGAGCCGAGGTTCTTGGAGATCGTCTTATTGTGGAGGGGGGGTTGTTGGTCCTGTCCACTGCGACAACTCGGCTGGCCGAGAATCGGATGCTGCAAAATTCGCCCACCATTACATCGTTATGATGGATGCGGGCGGCCATGAGTGCGGAGAGGAGGTCGGGATTGTGGGTGAATTCTCAGCAACAATTCGGCGGCTCGCTGTCTCTTGGTCCAGTAGCTCACACTCGACCACTGGCGAACGCGATAATCCTGACTGTGTCATTTTGAGCTTGAGGCCAGACTTCGAAGAACGCGGCCCGAATAGGCAGGCAATTCCGTGAAGCGTGTTCAAAACAGTAGAGATCGAGCAGGGGGTTCGCTTCAGCTTGTCGAGAGACACCGCGCGTGACAAATAGTGCAGTTGAGGGGATGTGTTAGTCCTTCGGAAAACGTCTCACGCCATCGTATGGGCTGCAGAATGCTGAAGCGCAATGCGACGAGCGCCAACATCGACGCCTAGAGAGTTGGTATCGAAGCTTGCTCCGCTGCGACATCCTTGTTGCGGGTAGTGCCAATCGGTTGTCGGGCGACCATATTTGCTACTTCTAGTAACCGTGAGCACATTTGCAACTACAGCGTACTAAAGCACCAGTACTTCTCCACCTGTCCTGCGCTGTTACCGGTAAGGAACATCTTCAGCTCTGATGACCAAATTGATGCCCCTACATGTCGCGCCAAACACAAAGTAGGGATTGTGCTCCATTTTCTGGTTCGAGCCAATTTGTAAAGCCACGCTCGAAATATCGAAGAGAAGGAACCCTCCTCTCGCAGCGCTTGTGTTCAAAACAGGAGTGAATATTCCTCGGTACCCATAATGAACCACAAGACACCGTTGTCAACCCAATCGCTGGTCCTTTGATCCCGAATTGGCCGGGGGCCGGTCGGTGCATCTCTGCCCGGCAACGGAAATAAGTGCGTCTGGCTTCTGGGCCGCCCTGTAGAAAGACCCAGTGCTTCAGAGTTTCCCCGAATGATTTCTCCGGGTTTCTGACAACTGCCGCGTACCCACGACGTCGAACCGCCAAAGCGTGGCTCTAGAAAGAACTGGTGCGAGACGGCGTCGGAAGGCCACGCGGCGGCTTTGTCACTTCGATATTTCGGGTAAAGCGCCGGGCAAGAACGCACCGTCGTGGTGCGGGCCGAAGCCCTTTCGGGAATTCGCTTGACGGTTGTGCCTGAGGGCAATTGAGATTTCTGGGCAGTCTTGACCTAATATGGTTGTTTCGACAAAGTCCTTTCCAAGAGCAGCCGACTTAATCTTGTTTCGTGATACTGAAATGCACAGATTCAGACTCGTCCTCGTTTCAGTCCCCCCTAATTGATGTGTTCAGAATAGCCGCAAGTATCAGAGCTGGTTGAGCTCGGTCGGCGCTTCCCACGAGGAGGCACTGCTCCGAACCTGCCCAATTTTGACCTGGCGAAAGAGGACGCAGACTTGGCAAGAAGAGAATCGTTAGACCGATGTCATGCCGACAAATCCAGGAGCCTAGGGACATCGAATCATTACCAAGTCCCATACCTTCAGCATTGGCACACGGCATTCAGGACTTCGGACCAGACTTGTCTCGAAAGAGGCGGTAAAAAGGAGCGTGAAGAAGGCTCGCACAAGCCTTCGAACGGCCGATCAGGCGCTCAAAGAAGAGAGGGAAAAAGATTTTCTGGTCTCGGGGGGACATTGCAACTGGTCCTCCCGGCTCCAGGGGATAATGGCGCTCTCGGTCTCTGATCCAGCTAGCCCATTGTCTGCTATGGATGCAGCACTTTGATGTCAATGCGCTGCCGAATTTGTGGCGGCCAAAATGGCGTGGAGAGCAGGATGAGAAGCTTGCTATGGATGTCAAGCAATTACAGTCCCCAAGTGAAGATTGGTCCGGGACCATGGAGGATGGGCCCTTGCCCTTGGAACAGACGAAGACGCCAAGCTTCGGACGGAATCGTGAAGGCAAACCCAAGGAAAGGACAGCAATAAACTCGAGATTTTGGTGAGTATTCGAGAAAGGTCGCGGGAGTCTGCTGTGAATCGGATGGGCAATGACAAGTAATGTTATTCGGTGTAAAAACCAGTCTGAGTGCGGTACTACTGGAACGGAAGACCTCTCAGGGGGTATAAGATCGGCAGCGATGGCCGGAGAGCTTCCAGAATTCGACTTGCCTATCGTCGTGCCCTTCGTGCTGCAGGCTGATTCAAGATGTAGTTGCCAGAAAATGTATTGGTGCAGAGGAAAAGCTTCACAACGGGCTTCATTTCCGGCTTCCAGTGAACGTTCTCCAAGAGACAGTTTTCCGAATGATTTTTGCAGATGAACAGCTCGTCGGTCGACACCTTGGGCACAACCAAAAGCGCATGAGGAGTCGAATTCTGGCAGACTTGCGGATCCAGTTGACAATCTATCTCGGATATGGCTTATAGAAGATACCCGTGTATAGATAGCCAAATATGATGAATATTGCAATCGACTTGGTGTTCCTTCCTGCTGATCCTTAGTCGTGTCGTTGTCGACTCGCCGGTGACTGAGGCGAAAGTGCCTGCCGACGCCTGTTGTCTCATTCGTGCAGTAAAGCTTTTTGGTGACAGGTACATGGGCTTGTGTGTAGCGCGAGATAGTCTGTTGCCTGAGAAAGCATTCTCTAGAAGGGAGGAAACACCGCCATGACTAGTCAGTAATGCCGAGTAGTCGGCTGATCGTCATGATCACTTTGTTGTGCCCAATAAAGCGACTTGTGCTCAGCTTCTCAGGTCCGTGCCCTAAAGCCACGACGGCGGTTGCAATACCCGCCCACAGTGGCAATACCTCAACAGTTGTGAGGCAGACACCTGGTGCCTTTGAGGGGTAGGGTAAAGGATTCCGCCCTCACCCGCAGTCGGCCCATCAAGGTCCAGGCTCCGGCAATAATAAGTTTATTCTGAAGAAGATTTGTGCCGGAATTTCTTCCATGATGAGAAACACAATGTCAAGGTGAAGTTTGCCCATCAAAGACCAGCCAGCGTACCTTGGAAGATGCTTCTGGTCTTGGAGGCGTTGCCTGGGCTCGTTGTATGCTGACTAGAGTTGTGAAACGAATCTCCCAGGTCTCGAGGAAATGGCCATTGATTGACTGTAAAATCCTGGACACGGCGATAAATCGGGCATAGCAACAGTATCTGGAGCGGAAGTAACAATAAGCGTTGCTCTCACTGGGACGTAAAGGTCGTTGCGGGACTCGTCGTTGAGATGAGGTGCTCATTAGGAAGCCCACGACCCTGTGCAACGTTAAAGAGCGCTGCAGCTACGGGCAGTGCATGGGTTGGGCGAGTACCGAGGTAACGAAGCCTGAGAGGCTCGGCTAGACAGCCTCTGGGTCATCATCAGCCACCACGCCTGCAAGTTGCTGACACCGCCGTGATGCCGGGAACGCCGGGCTCACCTGTATTCAGTTCGACCAAGGCCCGAACAAGGTTCGATGCCTCTGAGAAAGCTCATTCTTTTTTTGGGTATTCGGCCCGGTTGAGACTGTGAGGCGTTTGATCCGAGAAGCCCATCGTGTTCGATGTTCGTTTCCAAAGCAATGTGGTGAGGAGGATCAAAGGTAACGTTGGAACGAGGCCGGTAGTGCGCTGCCACGCCGGACCATCACCGGTACCACGACTTGAGCGGGGCCACTATGAGCCAGCGGGTTTGGCCACAGAGGGCATGGTGGCCGACGCGAGGTGTGTCCTTCATCGTCAACTCGGCCGAACAGGTTCAATCGTGACTGACTGTGACAGACGACGTTGAAGCCGATTGATGTGGGTGACAGGCTGGTAATGCTAGCACGCTGGCAGCTGCAGGGATCCCCGCTCTGGACTATCGCCAGGCTGCAGGAGCCCTGTCTCCCAGAACCGTAGTTGGAATCGGGTCTAACCAATGACGGAGTGGTTGGCTGACAGTTGGTCAAGGATTTCTCGTATTTGACCTCGACGATAAGTTGACTCGACACCATCAATACCCTCCGTCCACTGCAGAACAAGCCGTCCACGGTACCGGGTTGACGTCTCCATTACCCCAAGAATGGAAAGATTCCAAAGACCTCTAGCTCTACGACGAGCTCAGACGTCACTCGGTGACCCCACGGACGATAAGGTGAGGCGAGATACGACATGGAGCGTACCATCGTCCAAGCTGGGTGGCATCAGCCATGGGAGCTCCCGCTGGTTTGGGCCTGGGCTTGCTTGACGCTGGCAGGGGGACTGAAAGCTTGCATGCCCGTCAACGTGGTGGAGGCTCCCCACCGCCTCGAATGAACAGGTAACGTTCAGAGAGTGATCCGGGGAGATGTGCTGGCAACCAGCATGTCCTTGGTCACAGACGGGTAAAGCACAGAGCACAGAGCACAGGTCATCATCCCGTCGCCTTCCCGTCGCCTTCACTCTCCTATCGTGTATCCCCCGCGGGCACGTACAGCCCAAGCCGACCAGCTGCAAGATCAAGCGGGACAGTTCCCACAGCGGATGAAGAAAAGTGCAGGGAGCTCGGGCACAGAGGAGCGAGCAGAAGAGCCGCTGACGACCTCGGGAGTTGCTTACTCCGGAATGGCATGTTGCTTGATGGCGATACGGAAAGAGGCGGCTGACCTGTGATGGTCTCAGCATTGGCTGCTTCAGGACTGGCCTGTCGTTTACTTTCCATGTTTGGCTTCTGCGAATTACTCATCGGGCAAGAAGGAGGCAGGGATGGGGGCAGGCAGGCATGCCAAGTGGCCAAGGCATCTGTCTATCTGTGTCTAAGTGTCTGCCAGAGACTTCGTTCATCGGGCCAGGTGGTGTGCGTGCTGTGAGAGATAAGGTTAGGCTGGGTGTGCCTTCCTCACTCCCGGGTTGTGATCGTGTCGGGCGCATCGTATCGAATTGCACCGCGCGCCTTCACCCGCTCCTTCCGTGGCCATGTCGATGATGTGAGCTGACTGACCATGAGCGCCCACCTGCCCTGCCCTGCCCTGCCCTGCCAGCCTAGGTACTGCCCTTCTTGCCCTTCCTGCCCTTCCTGCTCTTCTTGCCACAACCACCAGCTTCAAGCATGCCGCGCTTGTGCCTGGTCCCTGCAGGCTCGGGAGCACCGCGGCTGTTGTCTGTCTCTCTCGTCCCTCCCTCACTTTGCCCGTTTGTTGATATAATCCGATCCATCCCACCTCCTCTTCCCACCAGTTCTTAACCCACCCATCCCAACTCTTGCACCACTTTGCACGATCGTTATTGCACATCAGCACTCGTTGGTATTCACCGACCCTCACCTTCGTTACCGATCTCAAGGTCAAGGCCAGACTACTGATGCCAGCCAAGAAACATATCTCTCGCCGCTCTCACCAGACCACCTTCGTTGAACCAAAATGAGACTCCTCCAGATCACCTCCTTCGCCGGGCTTCTCGCCTCTGCTCAGGCTGGCAAGCATTGGGGCACTGGCACTGGCACTGGAGCAGGCCCCACCGGCGGCACTCCTCCTACCAGCACTGAGTGGACGACCGTCGTCGTGCCAACTTACACAACCTACTGCCCGGTATGTCTTTCCGTGCCACAAAGGGCCTCCTCTCTAGACCGCTGCTGACTGACGTGCCGTCCAGTCCCCCACTACCTGGGCTTGGAACAATGTGACCTACACTGTCACTTCTGCGACCACCATCACCTTGCGTGAGTACCACTGCCACCCCAGCTTCTTGCCCCCTTCCGGGCATGGGCCATGTCTGTTGGCCGAGGCTGACCATTCTCCATAGCTTGCCCGTGTACTCTGTCGGTAACCACTCCCGCGCCCATCACCACCACCTCTACCTACACGACCGAGGTGCCTTGTGAGACCACATCCACTCCATCAGGCGGCGTTCCTTACCCGAGCGTTAACTCCACCGTCGTGATTCCTCCGCCTGTCACCATTCCCACCGGTCCTGGTTCCCCCGGTGTCACAACCACCCCTCTGCCGGGAGTCTCCTCTAGCACAGTGACCTCGACGACCGTGATTGTTAGCACCCCTCCCCCGTCGACATTCCTGTCCGGAACCACCCCTATCGGCGGCCCGGCTCCCACTCCTACCACTCTTGCCACGACTTCGCCAACCAACACACCCGTGGCCCCCACTTCATCTCCTGCTGGCGTCGTCACCGCTGGTGCTCCGAAGATGGGATCTCAGGCTGGTGCTCTCGGCCTGATTGCCGGCATTGCAGCCTTCGTTCTCTAATTTGTGAATTATTGGGGGGGGGGGGCGGTGTTTGAGCAGACATGTCTGGAATGATTCTTGGACGATTTTGGACGTCTCATGATTGAGCAAGCTAATGACGGAGATGGATGCAAACTGTTTGTCACGACTTATACCCTTCTAGACTTTCCTTCACTGGACTAAGCGAATCGGCTGTCATTTACCACAACAATGTCGGGAGTAATGGATTGGCGAAAATGGTGGAACTGGTGGATTTGCTCTGCTAGCTACGAGGTGCAGCCTCAACACAACAATAGACCTTAATGTTTCACATCGAGCTCGGGCAGCCAGTCTCTTGGCATGAGCGAACCAAAGTGCTCTCGACGTGCGTCACTGATTTGGGCGTCATGCTTTGCCGTACACTGTATTTCCACGCCAATGCTCGCAGGACCCACGGCGTAGCTTCGCCTCCTCTACCAGAGTCAGGGCGCGGCTGTGAGAACGTGGTGCCCATATGTACTGACCTACCGCTCCTTGTGCGACCAGTAGGTAGGTAGGTAGTCAGGACTATCGGGCTGTAGACTGAACTTTTGTCTCCTGTACCACCACATCGCATGCGGCCCAACGTTAGAGTGAGCCTTTCCGTAGTGGGATCCAATTGCAGTAAAAGTCAATTGTGTTGCACGAAACGCACAAGATGTCTATATCTGCTAGATATGACCAACGGAAATTGATGCGGGTACATCGCCCTCGGGGGTCCCCAGAACGAGCCCCAGATGACAAAATGGGTCTCTTGTTAGCTTAAGTGTTCAAGCTGCAGAGTTACCAAGACGGCACTCAAAAGGGAGGGATGGGCGTGCGCTGCCACCTTCAAACGGAACCGGATCACACCAACAGGCAATGCGACGTGTACTGTGTAAGCAATATGCCATTCTCGTCAACTGCCCTATGCCACCCCCGCCAGCACTCAAGCCCAATAGCTCTGGGCCACACCGAGGCCGTATCGCATCGTAATACGAGGTCTCCCGGTCGTGGGATTTGCTCGTCGCCGTAGCCCAGCTGCAGGGCTTGTTCAGATCCCGAGCGATTGGCTATTGCCCCCAATAACGTGCATAAGTGTCCAGCACTACCGGTTGGAACCGACAGCTTCTTTTCTCTGGGTCCTTACCCATGCGCCCGGCAACCCCAATGTTGC
Source organism: Diaporthe vexans (assembly GCA_021188095.1). Classification (NCBI taxonomy): domain Eukaryota; kingdom Fungi; phylum Ascomycota; class Sordariomycetes; order Diaporthales; family Diaporthaceae; genus Diaporthe; species Diaporthe vexans. Next base: position 1,068,365 of record JAJLLZ010000009.1, read on the forward strand.
CCCACTGCAACACACCCACACAGACGCAACGGGCCTTCTTCGCAGACGTGTGCTGTGTAAGCCAGCACCCCCACCCGACCATCCACACATGGCTCAGGGATCATCAGTCCCACCCTACCCAGCACATCGCATGTCGGGAAAGGCGTGGCCCCGCTAGCCTTCGACAAGGCTGTAGCCCCGTTCCCTGTCGACATGACAACACGCAGGGTGTGGTATTGCAGATCTGACTGCACCTCCTTCCGCTTTGATCTCCGGGCTGTTCCTGTGTAAGCGCCCTGTTTTCCTCGGTGGAGGCGGCTCTCGCTTGATGCAAGGCAACGTGCCGACCAGCAAGTGGCATCGGAGGTCAAGAGGCTGGATGTACTGCTGGGCCTGTTGTGCTCCTGTAAGTCTAGATTGTGTTTGGCTTGCCCTTCTCACAGCCTGGTGAAAAGATCTCGGAGCTATTCGACTTGCCGGTGTTGGAATACTGCTGTGGAACATGGCTGGCATCCAGGAACGATACGCCGAGGGGGGCCAAATACATTTATGTCCGCCGAGCCAGGAATGGAAATGCGCACCTGTTGTTATAGGAGACAGGCTCTTTAGCAGCCTCTCACATGAGCGTGGTAAGTACGCAGTCAGGCAACCAAGATAGGCGCCTGGAACCCTAGCTAGCCCAATACTTTCAGCCTTTTAGTATCCATGGATATCAACATCCTTTGCATTAGTTCTAACTCTGGCTCTTCCGCTGACATCCAAACTATTTTCAGATATCGCAAGATCCAAATGAGAATGTTGACCTGACTATTTTAATGACAAAGTATTATGCCCGGAGAGGACTGCAATATCTGGCCTCTTGGGTTGCTCAAGTTCGATGAAGTAGGATGCTGAATGAAACGTTCTATTGAGTGACTGGTAATTGAAATGCTTACACGCGAATCTCACTCCCGTCTGCCGAGTTGTACCCGATCCAGATGCTTCGAATAGCAGTGTCAAGACTCCAAGCTCGTTCGTAGACTCCAGGCTGTGGAGATGTCTTCCGCAGGGTTGCACCAGAAATCGGACGCAGATTGCTAAAGTCAACGAATGTGATGCAGAGACTTACACAGCTGCTTATGTTGGAGGCATCGAGTGGTAGTTCAAGCGTCTCGATCCGCATGCTGCATAATTGCAGTTTGGTCACGCGAAAATCCCCACTTGCAGTAGTTCACTACTCTAAACGGAAAAACCCACTCCAGTCGCCCCCCCCCCCTCTTTTTTTTTTTTTAAAAAAAAAAGGCTCGATCTTTACTTCTGTAGAGATCGGCAAGACACAGGGGGCGGATAGCGAAGAGCGAATGATATTTACTTGGAGTCTTGAACCACTTGAACACCACGGAAAAAATGAATTCAACGACTCAGCCAGACGAGCGGTGGACGTGGACTTCTTAGGAAACTTGATTACTCAATTATATCGCTTACCAAGTCATAATTCCGCGATACTCAGCGGAAACAAAAATTGAAACGTGAAAGTGAGTCAATTCAAGGTACATTGTCCTTGCCGACGGGAAAAGTCTGCGGAGTTTGATATATGCCCATCAACTGTCACCTAAAAATACGGTCCCATGACCTACAGGATGCCAGCGAGTGACTTCATGCGTGAAGCGTACTACATTTTTGCGCAGTCCCTCCGATAAAGCTCTCCCGTTAAGGATGGAATCCAGTCCCACGACCTGCTCATGCAAGGTTACCTCCTGTGTGAGAAAGGATCCGCAGTTCCTCTCCTCTCCATGATTCCGCTTGAAGCGGATTGTCCCTTTTATAGGCCTTTTATAGGAATGCATTCCGAGTCCTTGAGCACGACATTGGGGTCGTAGAAGTTCTGGACTACTAGCCAGCCCCCGCCCCAAGTCACGGTGGCTTCAGGGTCGATTGTCACCGACGACGTGAAGGTACCTGGGAGCGTTCTACCTAAGTAGTTAACTGAATTTGCACGGCGGATTCCCAGAACTCGTTACATATGAAAATCAGTTTTGTCTCTTTCTACAAATGGGCGCACATCTCTGAGCATTGTCAGTTGATAGTGCTTAGATGTGAAAGTTGCCAGTCAGAGACATGATATGAGAGTACTTTACCTGGCAAAATATTCATTATTTGTCAGGTCTGTCTGATGTGTCCATGCTGGGCTGGGGGTCTTCTGACCCAAATCTCTGTCTGAGTACCAATTCAACTGAATCATAATCCCATTTCAAGCCGTTTCAAGTGAGATCATCTTACTGACTTTGTGTGAGTTGGCACATCTATACTATTTCGACACAGTCCTAAACATTTACCCTTCTTTGCAAGATGTTGAGCGCCTTTCCAACTTGTTACACGGTGCTTAACTAATTAAACTTCAACACAGGTTACATCATTGAATCTATGGAGGTCTGGCCTTGCAAATAATTAAAAGTACTGCTGGTCAAAAGCAAACATACTCCAATACTTGTGTGGTTGAGTGGATGGTTTTTTTTTTAATTTACCATACCTAGGGTACATATAACATTTATGTGGTGTGGTGTCTTCATACAATGGTAAGCACTTGACACCAAGTGTGTTTTTTTTTAAAAAAAAAAACAAGAAACCTTGCATGGGGGAGTTGAAAACATTTGGCTGTTGTTTGGACAGCCTGTATTACTAGTGAAGATTGGGCAAGCATCAGTGCACCGTTGTGTATGGTTGAGCCCTTTTGAGCAAGTCCTCAACATTCTTGTATTTGAACACAAATTGCCCAAAATGACCAGAGATGAAAGTGCCAAATGAGATCATCTTGTTGATATGCATCTGAGGGAGTCCTGTCATTTAAGAGGTGCTGCTCCCAAAGATGTAGGCTTTCTGAGGAAGAAGAGCACGAGGATAAGTTATGTCTGCTCATGACCTCCCAGTCAGCACTCATTGTCCCAAAGGTGCTTGAGGAGTTCAGATGCCGCCCTAATTAGGACAGGGGATGCGAGGCCCTGGTCAGCCTTGCGGCAGGCTAGAAGTCCAATCTAGATGTCTACAGTCCCTTATCCTTTGGGGAATCCATGAGCTGGAGCTATAAGCTGGAGCTTTGAAAGGAGAAGTGAAGTGTTTTGAAGGGGCCATGCCAAGTTCACTACTTAGTACCTAGGCACCTGGGGTAGGTGTCTAAGTACACCCGGGAAGTACACTCATGGGCTCAGATATTGTTGCCTATGAAGTTCCCTACATCCACCTGTGTCATCAGGAACTTTTCAGCCAATTTGTGATTTAGCAGCCTTTGAAAATCCTCTCAGAACACATAGGTGTCCCTGGGTGCAGCTGGTGGTTCACGTTGACTGGGCAGCAGACACTAGCGCCGCACTCTTGTGTGTGGGCCCTTCACTGACGATCCGTCCTTCACCATCAACCCCATCATGCACTCACGATGGACAATTCTCGAGAGAACAGCAATAGGGATGATCAGGGTAGTGGCCCTTCTAACCGCCATGATCATGCACTTCATCATGCAGTCCAACGTGCAAGCGAACGCACCCACGCTGCTCAACGTGCTGCAGTCGCTCGTGGCTTGCTGTCATACACCCGCAGCCCTGAGGTCTAGGAGGCTCTCCAGGTAAGTTTCTACAGACAGGTTGTCTTGTAATGGTGACCAGATATTAACATTCCCAGGGCGTGGTTGCAAGAGGCGAAGTCAACCAAGCTTCCAACAGTCCGTCACCAGGCCTCCACAGCGCCGCCGATGACAGATACGGCCAGCCCCGTGGTAACTTTCTGAACCTTGCCGCTCGTGGAGCTCGTTCTACCATCGCAGTCCGCAGTGCTCAGGCAGCTCAGGCAGCTCACGCAGTTGGTTGCCGTGCCACCGAGGACAATGACGACTGGACTACCTCCGCTGCTGTCCGTTCCTCGGTAGCCGGAGCTCGACCTAATGCCCCTCAGGCCACCCGCAACGGCCAAGCTTCAAGCAATGCCTTCATTATGGACAGCCCTCTCCCATCGGCTAGGGGTGCTGCCCCTGCTCAGGGAACTGTGCCAGTGGTAGGTCGCCAGTGCCCCAACCGCCAGGTAAGCTTCCCAGGTATTTGCTAGCAGCATCAGTTCACTTGTTTACTGTGGTGGCCTAGTTCACTGTTAGCATTGACTTGAATAATGCCATGCCTTTTGCTACGTACAACATCACCATCAACATCCCAGCCGCCCCACCACCCTCTCCGTCCACACCTCGGCCCTCTCCATCCTCGTCGCGACCTTCGCCCTCCTCACCACGCTAGAGGATAGGTGACTTCTTTGTGGCATGGGGTGAAGTCAATCGTTGGACATGGCACCTGTGGGGATGAAGGAGCATACAAATTCTAGCATGTGCATATGAGGCATGAGCAATGAGCACATGGTCCTTGACACAAGTAGTACAGATAGCAGCATAGGCACTATGACTAATTCAGTGGATATCTGTTTGTCAGAAGCAAATACAAATGCAATAGCATAAGTCCCTTGGGAAAGGTATCTTCCAGCATGTCAACATAGACCATGATTTTATCACTTGCCAATGTGCCTGCACATTTTCAGAAAACTGCAAGCTCTGCCCAGGTGACCACTATACGGCTGTGGTAGCTATCTTTGCGAATATCCAGTGGTAAAACCTCCTATGGGACAACCTCCTGCGGGATAAGCTCCTAGAAGACAACGTCCTAGCAGGACTTCTAGATGCACAGTCCACAAAACAACTTCTGACAAAGAAAGGTGTGAGCCACATGGACCAGTAAGAGGTTATGTAACAAATTGCATCTGTAGTGGTATGGTAATATGTGATTGATTGGGTATCATCTTTCCTAAGGGGTAGGTCTCTCTGCTAGGTCTATCAAGATGCCTGCCAGTCAACAGGGTATGGGCAAGAGGCCCAAAGTATCATGGGTAACAAGCCTTCCTCCCCCAAGGGAAGGCTGTTATGACGGCATTAAGGTGGTATCTTGTATGACCATGGCTACTTCTTCCCGGAAGGCTATGTGTGACGTCTCATGTCTTCCAGCCTTTTCAAGCCGGACTGATGTCAAGCTTTGCCCTTGGTTTTGTATTGTTCCCAAGAGACAACAAATGGCCCATCCAATAGAAAGTGAATGAAAGGCATGAAAGCCTCCAAGCCCTCAGTCTTCAACTCAGGTTCTCCCTTGGAAAAAGATCCGCGCGTTCATTGTGGCAGGAAGCATGGACACAAGGTACGGCCCCTAGCCATCAGAACCTCCTGCACCGCCAGAAGAAAGATCCAGCCTCGACCGTGCCTCCCGCATAATGGCCTTGGCCTCCTCCACGTCCTGGCCGTCTTGACAGAGCTCGTTGGCCAGGCGGTTCGCCGTGTCGAAGTCCCCGTGGCGCATGGCGTATCTGGCAAGCCACATTCTGGCCCTACTGGTTACATTTGTGACGCCGATGCCCTGGTTCTGTCTCTCTCGCTCGTCGCCGTCTTCGCCCTCGTCCGACAGAATGTCGCTGTGCTTGGCGCCACCATCGCCCAGATTGTCAACATTGCCGTCCTCCTGGACAATGCAAAGCTCCATGTAGGCCCTGGCCTCCTCCTCTTCATCTAGGCTTTCGTACATGAAGGCGATCTGGACGAGAACCTCGGTATCAAGACGGCCTAGCGCTGTGCGATCGAATCCTGTGGCAGCGCTGCCGAAGCTGCTGGCCGAGGATTCGTAGTAAGTATCAGCCAGCAGAGCTCGCTTGAGGGCCTTGATGCCGTCACGCTCGCGGCCAAGTTTCTGCAGGCAGGTGCCAACAGCCATCCACATCTTGCCGTCCCACGGCCGCAGACCTGCCGCCTTCTTGTAGTACCATAGGGCGTATTGGTACATCTCCAGCATCTCGTACGTTTGACCTAGACCATACCAGGCCCTGTAATCCCTCCTATTGATATCGACTGCTCGTCGATAAGACTCAATAGCGGCGTGCGTGTTCTTGAGCTCGACATATTCGTGTCCCATCAAGGTCCAAGCCGACAGGCACGACCTGTCAAGCGCCAAGGCCCGGCGGAAGTATTGCACAGCTTTCTCGTGCTGGGAGAGCAGGGAGTAGTAGTTACCGATGACAACGCAGGATTCTGGTCGGAATTTGTCAACGCTTGAGCAAAGGTGAGCCAGAAAAGCCAGCTTGGGCCGTTCGTTGAGCACGTAGAGGATGTTGGAGTAGATGTCGAGACTGTCCAGGCGGTGGGGATGGAGAGATAGGAGGTGGCTGAATCGTGTGGAGGCATCTTTGAGTTCCTTTGTGTGATAAGACAAGAGGGCTGAGCACGTGAGCAGGAACGGAGAGTCTGGGAAGATGTTCATAAGTGTGTCCAACGCTGTCGACAGCTCATTTGTCGGTTGGTAAAGCTCCAGGGATGTGTGGATGTGGAACATGTAAGAGACAATGTGTTGTGGTAAGCGTGGTACAATCTTGTTGAGCTGAACTCAGTCGTCAGCTAAGTGCTTCACCAAAGAGATGATGCATTCAAGGGGCTTGCCATTTCGACTCTGGTGATGGCAGAAGTCATCTCGAGCCAACAGCCCCAGTTCATGGGGAACAGGTGAACGCTCTTCAGGAACCACGCCATCGCCTCGTCCGTGTTCTTCTCCTTGGCCAGGACCATACCATAGCTGTGATAGTGTGAGTAACCCCAGGTTTTCAACTTCCAGTCTGAACACATACAGATACTCCAGCCAGCCCTGGCTACCCTCGGCAGACTGATCCTCGCTTCGCTCATCGAACCAGGTTTGGAGATAGCGGCTCACAACAGGAAGTTGCTTATTGCCAACTGAGCCAAGATCCTGAGGGCCCATGACCATCTCCGAGTCCTCATCCTTCCTCTTCTCTCCTGAAAGCATTTTTGCATAGAGGGCCAAGAACAGGCTCTTCTGGCTCAACTCGGGCAGGATGCTGGTTCTTGGTTGAAATATGGTGTGACTTGGGACCATGGATTCTTTTCCCTTGGTTGATTTCAGTTGGGAACTGAGTGGTGAGTCCTCGCCCTTGGGGGACAAGACGCTGGAGAGGAGAGAATCAGGCAGGAAAACGGCCGTGCACCGGTCGAATTCTCGACAATCGAAGAATGACTTGGCGAGTAGATACTTGTTGAACTCGCGGGCCTCAAGCTGTGCCTCCTTCTCATCAGGGTTGGGAGTCAATATGGCAGGCACATAGCCTCTGGGGGTGTTGTTCAGCTTGACTCCATCGTCCTCCAAGTCCGGCTCTGGGAGCACGTCGAGCAACTCAGCAGCCCTGGGATATGTGGTCAGCGGTGCGACTGGACTTGAGATGGATGGGATGTATGTGTGGACAGACCACTTTGCAGACTGGTATAGGCATCTCTCCGAGCACTTGACAACAGCGTCCTGGAGTGATGCCCGCAAATTGACGACATCCTGCTGGGTGAAGACCATGGTGCAAGTGGGTATGGCCTAACCTGACCGGTACAAACACCCCTGGCGCACCAGGCTGGCAAGATTGGGACAATTTCAAGAACACGGGCTGTGGTAGACGTCAAAACGCTTTTGATGACGTTGTCGATCCTTGCAGACCAGGTCAGTTGTTGCTAGGGCTCCTCAGTGCTTGTTAATGTGGATGTTGTCGGGATGTCCGCGGCCAGCTATAGGACGGATGGAGCACGAGGCAGTCAACACTGGGCAGAACACACCCAGGTTCAGATGCAGCCGGTGCACGGTAGTAGTCTACTGTGTACTGTCTGGTTCAGGTAGACTATTGTCCAAGCACGCATTTAACGCGTTCCCGCCCTGGAAGATCGGCCAGCCCATTAGCAAGGGTGCCCCCCTGCACTACACGCTTCACCGGGCTGAGAAGGTAACCCCGCCAAGGGTCTTTCCATAATTTTGTTTATCTCGAATTGGATCCGGGCAAGCACTTCCACGGTGACTCCCGCTGACTATTTACTCGTGTCACCAGAAGCATCTCACTTATCCCGCATCCCCCTCTTTCTCTCCCCAGCGTCAGTGGACAACCGCAGCACGACATCATATCTCCGACTGACCCATCACTCCAGTTTCGACACAACCCACAATCCTCAGCAAGCATGGCGCAAAGAACCACCCTGCAGGAATTCGAGGCCGTCTTCCCCAAGCTGGAGGCCGACCTCATCCAACATGCCGAGTCATACAAGCTGCCCCAGAAGCAGATTGACTGGTACAAGGCGGTAGGTGTCCCAGCGGGTGTGCCACGATCATGGACACCACTTCGTCTCAGAGATCTGCTCGATTCTAATCAACCCCGTCTTGTGGTCTGCAGAGCTTGAGGACAAACGCCATGGGCGGCAAATGCAACCGCGGCATGTCTGTCCCCGACTCCGTGTCGCTGCTGCTGAACAAGCCCCTCTCTGAGGACGAGTACTTCAAGGCGGCGACCCTGGGCTGGTTGACGGAGCTGCTCCAGGCCTTCTTCCTCGTGTCTGACGACATCATGGACACCAGCATCACGCGCCGCGGCAAGCCGTGTTGGTACCGGCAGGAGGGCGTGGGCATGATCGCCATCAACGACGCCTTCATGCTCGAGGCTGCTATTTACACCCTCCTCAAGAAGTACTTCCGCTCCCACCCCGCCTACGTCGACCTGATCGAGCTGCTCCACGAGACTTCGTACCAGACCGAGCTCGGCCAGCTGACCGACCTGCTCACCGCTCCCGAGGACAACGTCGACCTGGACAACTTCTCCATGGAGAAGTACCGCTTCATCGTCATCTACAAGACATCCTACTACTCCTTCTTCTTGCCCGTCGCCCTTGCGCTGCACCAGCTCAACATCGGCACGGAAAAGAACCTGAAGCAGGCCGAGGACATCCTGATTCCCATGGGAGAGTACTTCCAGATCCAGGACGACTACCTCGACAACTTTGGGCTGCCAGAACACATCGGCAAGATCGGCACTGATATTATGGACAACAAGTGCTCGTGGCTGGTTAACCAGGCTCTGGCCGTCTGCACGCCCGAGCAGAAGAAAATCCTCGAGGACAACTATGGCCGCAAGGACAAGAACAAGGAGGCGGTCGTCAAGAAGCTCTACGACGAGCTGAACCTTGAGCAGATGTACAAGGACTACGAGGAGAAGGTTGTCGGCGAGATCAAGGACAAGATTGCCAAGATCGACGAGAGCGAGGGCCTGAAGAAGGGGGTCTTCGAGGCCTTCCTGGCCAAGATCTACAAGCGAAGCAAGTAAGCGGTGACTTTGTGCTCGGCAATGGTATTTTAGATGGTACATACACGCAAAACGTTATTGCCTGACCCCTGGACCTGATGTGTCGGGAGGTCCTTCAAAATAGAGTTGTAATAGACGTAGCTCGCTGAGCCTAATGCTTCATTTTTCTCAATACAACGAGATCTGTCGGTCAAGATGATCAAAACGACCCCAAGTCCCTATTTCAATGCTTCATCAGTGGGAAGTTATGGTACAGCGCACAAACGGAAACTTGATAGGACATGAATGAACCCAAACTCCTGGCAATAACCATCCTCCCAACCAAAACTTCTCATCAAAGGGAGCCGCACCGCACCGTAGCTTATTCAGAGCCACCAGCTCCGGCCGCCCTCATTCTCGTCCCCTGAGACACCACGCAGACGGTTCCACCGCTCACAGCGCCAGGTTGTAGCTGTATTCATCCTCCATGTTCTGACTAACCCAGAGCACGACACTGCTAAGCCCGACCAGCGCGTTGGCCACGACGTTCTCGACCCCCATGCCCATCATGGGCCACTCAACACCAGGCACGACAAACTTAAGCACAAAGACCGTGACGCCGCCCGCCATGCCGCCCGCCAGCGCGGCAAAGCCGAGGAACAGCACCACGCGGGCCTTCCACGCGACCCCGGACCCGCTGTACGAGAACGAGTCGGCCGACAGCCGCGCCTTCTCCACTGAGTTGATAATGAGCATCCCCAGCGATGAGAATATCAAGGGCAGCCAGTCGACAAACGTCACGTGCACATCGGAGCCGTTCAGGCCTGATTTCGACCAGACTGAGGCGTCGAGGAGAACGTAGAAGGCGAGGGAGAACTGTGGTTGCGGGGCGGGGTGTGTCAGCTTGTCTATCGCTGAGCGTATGGAGAGGGCAAGAGATGGAAGACGCCGATGCAGGTGGTGCCGTCGCGAGCCACGATGGCGTGTATCCCCCATTCACCCCCACCATCCCATCATGGGATGCGATGCTTGGGTACTCACCAAGGCGCCGGCGCTGTAGACACCTGCGTTGCGGGCGTAGACGCTGTTGAGCCACTCGGGCTTGCGGAACTTCCAGAGGCGCTCTTCGGACATGGTGGCAGGTGTGGATAGGGTTGGACGGCTTGGTGCAGAAATAGGTATTGCACTGGCGGGTTTGTTCGCTCGAGCTGGGATGTGAAACCAGAGATGGTGCGTAAGATCCCCCCTCGTCAATGATGGCTGACCGGCCGGCTTGATGTGAAGCCTCACTGCACTTGTAGCGTGGAAATAAATGTGGTCAGTTCGGTCTCCGTCGAGTTCGGATTTCTAGGATGGGCGGTTGACCGAAAGTCGATGGTTCGTCGTCGATAGGGTGGGTTGCTCTGCTCGGGAGGCTGAGGATGACGACGGAGCTTGGAGGAGCTTCCCCAGCCGCGTCAGGCTGCCTGCCGCACTGAACCTGAACCCTGGCCGAGGCAGACAGGGGCATAGGTTGGCTCATGCGGACCTAGCCGTCCCACTTATTACCTGGTCACTTAGGTAGATACCAAGGTTCTGTATGAGTTGCACTTGCGAGGAACAGCAGCAGGTCGAGCTCTACTCACTATTGCATACTATAATAGAAAGGCATAGATGCACCGTTCAATTTGTATTCTACAAGTGCATCACTTGGGTCCCCACGACAGGACAGGCTGCGGCTAGTCCACAGCGATAGTAACAACTTGGGTCTAAGTCCCAGCAATACTTCAACAGCAAGACCACCGTCGGTGGTTATGTATCGATGCTTGTTCGGGGACTGAGGGCCATCAGGGGTACGGCGATAGTCACCAGCATCAACAAATGTCCCCATAGAACATGATCTAGCCTTCGTCTACCCCGCTTGAAAGGCACAGACAGCACAGCAACGTGAAAGGATGACAGGCTCCTCAACATGCCGATTTATTGAAGTCTGGCTCAGGCCCGCCCGCCGTCGATCGCAGGTGTACTAGATGACAAGTCCGAATCCGTCGTCGCCACCAGAGGTTACATCTCTCTTCCCGGTGACGTCCCCCGGCCGCTTGTGAGCCCCACAACCCCCCTCCCCATCACGCCGTTAGAGGTTCTGGTGTTTTCGTTCCCTCTAACCGCAAACGCCTCAAGAAGACCACTCCAAATCTAGGACACACAATGTTCAGACTTCTTCGGCCTTGAATGCGTAATTAATGATGAAGAATAATCGGTGCGACGGTTGGGCGGCCCCCCACGCGGTGGACCTCGCCTGTTCCCGCCGGAGGAGTAATATACACAAAAACAAAACCCCCACTTGGCAAAAAACGCAGAAGACGGGGTTTATTAATTGTATCCTTTCGCTTCCAAAACGGCCGGAGCTTGGCCGAAGCAGAGGGAGAATGCAAAAATCCGGTGTGGGTGTTCGTACACAAGGCGTGCCTGAAAACCAAACGCATCCTTCAAGTCATATGGCGGGTGTTTCGAAATCAGATGGAAACCTGACAGTGGCTTCCAATTTCTCGGCCAAAAGTCGCGGGAGGGTGATGGACGCGCAAGGGCCTCAAAGACTGAGAACGATTTCGTCTAGGGTCGAGGCTTCGTCATAACGCCGTGAACGCCAATCCCCTTGTGCTGGGATATATATGCTCTTCCCATTCGTTGCAGGTATCATGTTCTTCATCGCGGAATTCCCATTAGATCTCAATCTCCTTCATCGCCTCTTCCGTCACCATCGGCTTCTTGCCGTTGACCTTGGCCGATTTGGGCGACTCGGAATCCGCGCTGTCTGAGGTCTCGCCCTTGGTCAGGGCCGCAAGTCTCGGTGCGCTGCTCTCCTCGCCGCTGACCCTTGGTGTCTCAACCTCCACAAGCTTCTCTGGCTTCGTAAGTCCGTTGGGTGAAAGTTCCTGGAGCGAGGCCTCCTCCGTGACGCGAGCGAGGGGGCTTGCCTTGCCATTCGCACGCATAGGGCTCGCCAGAGGCGAGCTACCGCTTAGGCGGTGGAGGGAGCGGCCGCGCACCTCGCCGTTAGGCTCTGTCGGGCTGGTGTAAGGTGAGCTTGGTCCAGTCGGGGTTCCGGAGCCCGGAACACCTGATTTCCTCTTCGCAGCTCGGGCTGCCGCACCTCGGCCGTACTTCTGATCCATCCTCCACCTCAAAATATCGAAATAGCCCGGCTCGACGCGAGCCGCCTTAAACTCACGCAGCTTGAGCTCCTGGCTGTCCTCATCAATGAACCACTTGCCGCTGTTCAGATCGTCCGCAACGGTGGCCAGGAAATGAGCCCAGGAGCGCGCCACGACGTACTTCGTGTCATAGTCTCGGCCGAAAAGAATGATCTGACCCCAGCTTCCCTTGGGACCGGGTGCGAGATCGACGGCCAAGTTGTTTCCACCCCAGTCCCTAACAAGAGGGATCCAGGCGGGGTGAGCGTAAGCCTTGCGGATCGTGTCAGCAGGGACAGATTCCTGGCGAGCTATGAGGGTTTCCCGCCACGCAGTCTTGTCCTGCGGGGTCGGGCTGGGGGCAGACTTGGAGGACGAAGCCTCGCTGCTGCCTCCAAAGGCCTTGGAGGGAGCGACTGGCTTCACGACTGCCGAGTCGAGCAGGAATTGCTGGTTGACCTTGCGCCACTGATCCCAGTCCTGGATGATCTCTTCACAATCAAGAAGCATGTTGCTGAATATGATACCGGTCGGCATACCGCCCCTCTCCTGGCCGTCATGGACCTGAAGGGAGTCACGGACATCGGGGGGTAGCGTGCAGTCCAGCTGGTGTTCAAGCTCGTTCAGATCGTTGACAGTGCATCCCTCGCAGAGCTGGTCCCAAAGCTCAGGGTAGTTGTCTTCGGCCCATGAATCGATACGCTTCCAAGAGTGAGTTACGGGTGGCGCTGGTGGCTGACCGTCCTGGAATGACTGCATTGGGATCTCGCCGACCGGGCTCTGCATCTCGAAACCATCGGCAGTGTTGGACCGTGCAAGCTGGGAACGCATGCCAGGGGAGTAGGGCCGGCTCCCGCCAGGGCTCTGAGGAATTGCAGGCGAGACTGGGGCGCCATTGTACGAGGTCGAGCTTTCGAGATGGGTCAGGGAGCTCCGGGCGTTATAGTCGCCGTAGGGGGATGTAATATCTGCTCGAGACTCGGATGCGGTCGCGACGGATGTGAGGCCACCCTCGCCGAGGGGAACGTGGCGGCCAGATCGGTATGGAGAATCGGGACCGGAGTCTGTGTTGTTATCTTCAGCGTGCGCTCCACGGAGCAGTGGGGAGAGCAATTACGTACGTCTGTCATAACTGGTCATTGTGTGCCAGAAGGACTTGAAGGCTCCGCTGATTCTGTTTGTTGTCAAAGAAACTGGGTCAGCGTTTGTCTCGCCAGGGCGAATCCGGGAGGACTGGAGGGTTGACATACGGGTTCGCCATCCTGGGCAGCTGTTCAGCGGTGTTGGCACGTCGGACCGGATTGCTGGACAGGAGGGAGCACGGGTGTTTTGTCGTTTGCAGGAAAAGGGGGTTGGGTTATGGTGGCCCAGGCCCAGGGAGAAAGGAGAAGGAACCAAAAGAACGTGGGTCTTTTCGTCACCGTTGGTTGCCCGGTGGAATTTACCCGACAGTAACTCGCAGCGACCGACGGTCAGCAAGGGGGTTTGAAAACGAAGGTTGAAGAAAAGTCGCCGGTGGGCCTGTGTGAGGGTAGTGTGGGCTGCAAAGGTCAAACTACACGATCGACAGGTTCGCGGTGGAAGCTGCGAATTGAGTTGACGCCTTCTCGTGTGTGGCCTAGTGTTTACCGTACGTTGGTCGGCTTTTTTGGCGCCCAGTCGGCGGCGGGCGTGGGCTTGGGTGAGTGGGCGTTGGAGTGGGCGTTGGAGGTTGTGAGTGGGCGGCGGGCGGCGACGCTTTCTTCTGCGTTTTCTTTGTCTTAGCGGGAATGGGAATGTGTCGCAGGCGTTCAAGTGCTATCCATCCATGCCAGGGCCCAATCTAGGAGCGAGTCAGATTGGCTTGGTCTTGGTCGATGTTCCGTTTGTGTCTCTCTGGGCTGTCTGGCTAAAATAGGGAATAGAAATCCAAAACGAGCGTTGGACTGACAAGTAGACAAGGCAAACGCAGACACGGACGCGGACACGGGCACGCACAGCACACTCTCCGAGGCGAATCGGTCAGGGAAAACGATGGTGAAGTTGGGACCGTATGTGTGAGTGTGTGTGTGTGTGAGTGTGTGTGTCGTGACCAAAAAAAAAAGATAAGAAGAAAGAAACTGGACGGAAGGGGACCGATGAAGTCGAGAGTGGCTGCGACTGAGTGGCCAAGCTGCTCTGCTTGGACGTCGGATCCAATTTCACGGAAAATGCAGACTGCAGAAGGCCTCTCTTGTAGTCTTCCAATGAGGGCCGAATGGGCAAGGTGTTGGTGGTACCTGAGCCTGGGGCATGGGAGCAGCGGGAGCACCAGGGGAGCAAGCCAACAAGCAGCAGCACGCACCCCAGAGCTTCATCCCTTAAAAATGGAAGCACCGTGCCTCTCTCTGGCTCTGCCTCCTCACTCCCCCTCCCCCTCCTCTCCAATCTAATTTTCCCTGCCATTATCAGGAGGAAGGGGCGTTCAGTACAGTAGGTGTGGTACGCAGCAGAGCACCGCACCACGCCTGACAGCATAGGTAGCCCGGTAGCCTCCCAGATAGAGGGATCTGCGTTGGGCTGGTACCTGGCTTGTCCGCACAGTCGTGTCCACGCACTCCTGTCCCTCCCTACCATTACTACGGCGATGGCCTCTCTCTCTCTCTCTTTCTCTCGCGCGCGTGTCCTTTCTTCAGCACCATCAGCCAACCAACCCTTTGCCACGCCTGCCTCGTAATTCCTCTCACAGGCCTCACGATCCACCGTAGCAGCTCTAGCAGAGCCCGGCGACTACTGCACTGCACCTGCACCGCCCAGCAGAGCTGCAGAAACTTGAAAGTACCACCCCGACGACGTCGGATTATGAGAGATACGCATTAGCAGCAGAGCTCAGTGTGCGTGGGTGGGTGGGTGTGCCTGCTGGAATCCTGCTGGTCCAATATCTCACATGCAAACATACAAGGGCAATGCCTGCTGAGCGGCCTCCCTGCAATGGCGCGAACGAACGAGCAGTTCCTGACTCTTGTTTCCGTCGTCGACGCCAAAGACGTTCTTTGTCCTTTGACTGCCCGCGTGTCCGTCTTCGTCCAGCAGCACCACGACTTCAACAAGTGAGTGGTGTTGCCCTGCAACACGGAACAGACAGCATCGAGATATTCTCACAAGGCCCAGTCAGCCAGTCAGCCAGTCCACAATTTGCTGCTTGCCGTCCACCGACTACCCCTAGCCCCTGTCTCTGGATCATGGATCCGGCCCTCGTCTAGATGGAGCGTTGGATGGGAAGTGGACACAGCATTTATTGGACAGACCGGCTGGACCAATCATAGCCGTGTTTCGTCGCAAATGCCGTCAGGGGCGCCAGGGGGCAAGGAACCAACCCCCCCCCCCAGCCCATGCCGCTTCGGCGTTGCCACACTGCACTACCACCAAGGACCACCCACGAGCTACCGCACCATGCGCAAGACCGCGCTACGGAGTACCACCTCACACTGCGCAGTACCGGACGACAGACTGACGGCCTGAACAATGCTCAGGTACCACCCACTCACGGACAACAACAACAATCCAGACGCCCTTATTAGCCCGCGCACGCTCACACCACACACATAAACACAAGCACATAATGATCGGCCGCCATCCCATCGTGAGAGTCTGGTTCTGTGACCCTGCTGCGCCCATGGAAGACTGCATTCCCGCGTCATACCGAGACACTCTGGCGGGCGTTTCTTCTGTCGCCACCTCAGCTTGTCTCTCCGGCCAGTCGTCTCGTCCACTGATCCCCAACCGCCCGGCAGCTCATCTCGTGTGAGCTTGTCTAGCAGGTCTAGGTGTCACTGATCGCCCTGGTGCGCCATCCCAAGTCATGAATATCAATGAGATATAAAAAGACACATGCAGGATCGACCACCAGATAGACGAGCTTGGTGCCCCAGAAAAGTCTTGGTAAGAAACGGCTGCCTCCACGACATCTAACCACATTGCTCCCGGCTTCTGGTACCCCGCATTCCGCTCCTGACTGTTACCGACATCAACCTTGGAAACGATGGTCGCGCTCTGAGCCCTCTCTGACCGGGGCCAGTCCTGTTTCCCACCCGGTGACAGAAAACGTGGGCTAGCCAATATGCGGCCGTCGCTGCACATCCCACTCCCACGCAAGGACAGGCTGGCGGGTGCCGGCGGCGCCAGCCCGCAATCAAGCTTGCCTGTCATGCAGGCTTCGTGGGAGGCCAATCCGTGCCGCTACGCGCAAGATGAGGGTATCTATCTTATTGTCAGGCGGTCCAGGCTCTTGCTCACCCTGGCTATATCGCCATTGTAATATCCGGCCTTGCTGAAGTCTATCAACCCGTGTGACTGCCTGGCATAGCTTGCAGTATCAAGAATCTTAGACTTGTGATAGCTAGCAAGCACCAAGGTCTTTGCGCACCTGGTCAGATTTCAACACATTTCTCTGAATCTTGTGTCCAGCACCAACGCCGCCAGAATGATTCAGTGTCCTTGACGTGTACTGTGGTATTTTTCCATTTGTCTCAGGGCAACCAAAATTTAGCAGGTAACCTCGGACACTGCAACAAGATTGGAAGGAGTGGGTGCAACCTGACAGACTTCGTCTTCTTCTATCCCGCCACAGCTCGCGCTGGTGTGAGACGCTGTCTAGCCGCCGGGCAAATAATCGTCCACGCCGTTTCAGAAAAGCATGCTAGAATTACGTAGATACGGTGCGGCGGCTTAACTACTGTGTAGCAACAGGCGCCACTAAAAAGTAACAGATCCATACCTAGGTCATTACCAAAAGCAACTTGGCCTCTGGAAAGTCCACAAGTAGGGCTTTCTTTCACGCCCTAGACAATTGTGACATCTAGTCCATTGAACGCTCTCGACGTTGCCTGATCTCTTCAAGAATCAACGGAATGCGGCGGTCCCCTCATAGAGGGCCCATTCAAACTCCCTGATGGTGCTCTGTCTGTTGGTATGGCTTGCTTCTTGTGGTATTGCGGGACCATCTGCTGTGGTGCTAAGTTGGCTGGCTCAGACACAAGGCGTGTGTAGGACTCTTCCAAGTAGAACCGAATTCGACCGTTGCATCGTGGGTTGACACGATGTGGATGGAAGCTGAACGCCCTGGTGGACTTCGACAATGTATAAGTACATTCCATCCCTGGTGCACAGTCTACATAGCCAGTCTGTGTCCCCGATAGACGAGAGCAAGCCCCATTTCATTCAATACATTGTTCATTGAACAGCTCGTATATGTGTTTACTCAGCTGTGGAAAGGCATCTTCTTATTAGATGTCTGATTAACAAATATTCTTAACCCCTTAGATTGTGTGTAATTTAAAGAGGGTTCCCCTTCTACGTAACTCATGCATTACCTGCATATCTTCTGCAACATCTAGAGCATTCAACATTAATTTTCTCGCAGGCTACTGATCTGCCAGATCTACTAAATTTGTTTGAGATCACATCTACTTCGAACAATTCGATGCGTTTTCTAATATGATCAAGAACGACTAATGTCAGAGCTTTTCCCCTTTCAGACCGTGAACATCTTGAACCACCAACGGTTGGATTTTACTTTGCCTCCGAACAATGAATGGCCTATAGTGTTTGAGGTCTGGCTCATGTGCCGCTCAAGGTCGGCCAACTGGGTTGTGATGAGGTATCTGAGCTGAGTCGGCTGTCGGAAAACACGAGGGCATCATGATGCCTCTTTGGAAGAGGTCTTTGACCGTTGACATCAATTGATTTCACTGCTTTAATTGGATTTTGGGTGCCAATCACACCACCCTGAAGCCACACTCTGCCTTTCAGATCAGTGGCCCTGGCTCGTGAGAAAGTGGTTGAACTTGATGATCCACGACACAGTGCTTGGTTATCGATTTAAAATATAATATACCCATTTCAAAGATACGAATGAGGACTCAGACTATTTCCTACAAATCCATTGTCGATTGTCATGATACTGGAAATTGGAGCCCATAGAATCGTGTATTTGTTGCCACTCGTAATGTTTCGGAGGTTGACAACATCAGACTTTGCCGCTCACAGGCATCTACAGATAACTTTCGAGCGCAAAAATGCGATCTGCTGGATGCTCGGAAGTAAGCACCTTGTCAAAGAAACATCACCAGCAAAAGCGTAACTGGGGACTCAGCCGTGACGGGATTTCGTTGGCTATCGCATGCCTGGATGTCCGTATCTTCACCCACCTCTGACCTAACTAGAAGATGTCTCGTCCCCCGCCTTCCAGCCATCGATTGCCAGCCGTGCTACCTCACCTGACATCTGCTCTGGGGCTAGAAAGGATGGATCATCTCTCTGGTTTTGTATTAGACTACCTAGTAAACGTCTAGTCATCATCCGCCGTGCTAGGCTTCTTCTTCGTCCTGGTCTTTTGTCCACCCTTGAAAT
The DNA here is from genome assembly GCA_021188095.1 of Diaporthe vexans. Taxonomy (NCBI): domain Eukaryota; kingdom Fungi; phylum Ascomycota; class Sordariomycetes; order Diaporthales; family Diaporthaceae; genus Diaporthe; species Diaporthe vexans. Next base: position 1,087,024 of record JAJLLZ010000009.1, read on the forward strand.
GCTTCTTGCTGTTCATGCTCAGCTGAGCGTCTCTAGGGTCTAACCCCTTTTCCAGCGCAGCCATCGTCCTGGCCTTCCTCCCGCTCAACTGCCTTCCTTCCGCCTGCCCCTGCTCAGAGTATTTGAAGTTGAACGGCTTGTTGACGTGCCCAGCACTGCCGCTCCCGGGGCCGAAGAATGTCTTGTCCAGTTTCTTAGACTTGGGTCCGGCCGGCATGTCCATGACCATTTCCAGATCTATAGATGCCCCGTCGTCTTCAGCGACCGACATTGACTCCATAGCGCTTGCAAGAGCAAGCCGTCTCTTTCCGGTCAAATGCGACGGGTCGTACAGCTCGCTATTGAACTCTCTCGCATCAAAGTCTCCTGGAGGAGGCTCGACGTAGAGAAGCTTCCCGTTGACGTAGTCCTTAAGTATGTATCTCGCCGCACGAGATTCGTCAGGATTTCCTTGTCCCGTGGTGGCGAATCCTCTCGCACGAGCATACGCTCTCAGCAATTCTGACGCCGTGACTGTTCCAGTACCACCCTCCTCCAGCGGCCTCATGTTGATCGTGATACCGTACAGTGCCTCCAGAAAGCTCTTTGGTATCCTCTTGGCAACCAGGGCAACAGGGCCGGTGTACTCACGCAGCTGGTCAATGGGCAAGACACCGTTGCACACCAGCTCAGCCTTTGTGCTGGCAAAGTTGGCGAACACAAGACCGGGACAATCGCAAAGAACGACATTTTCACTCAAATGGATCGTCTGGAAGTGCTTGGTTTTACCAGGTGTGGCTGACACAGACACCTTTTTGGCTCCAATAAGAGCGTTGATGGTGGATGACTTGCCGACATTGGGGTACCCCACCAGGCCAATTGTCAACTTCTGGGTTCTCTCCGGGTTCGTAGGTGCGTGTTGCAGGAAGATGCCTTCCAGCTCATCCACGGTCAATATTCTCGTGTCTTCGTCATCTTGTTCAGGTGCAATAGCATCCTCGGTCAAGGGGAGGTTAGGGTTGTCGCCTGCCGCCTTGGCGTTTGACTCTCCCTCCTTCTGCTCTGATGCCTCACCCGCCACCTTGGAACTGCTCGGTTGGGGCTCTTCGTCGGACTCTTCATCAGAATCTTGTTCTTCCTGCGCCTCGTTGTACTCCTTTGCCAGTTGAGCGGAGAAGAACCTGTAGGCAATCTTTGCGCCCTTCAGGTAGTTTGCCCAAGCTTTCCGCTGCTTATACGTCATCATGTCGGCCTTGTTGATGAGGAGCAGGTTCTCCTTGCGCCGATCCACCTCCTTGACATACTTGTCCAGATCTTCGGATCGGAACATCAGAGGATTTCGGGCATCGACAATTTGGACGACCAAGTCCGACCTCTCAATGACACGCCAGAGCTGGCGCCAGACCTCCAAGTTCCGCTCGAAAGGAGTCATTAGGAGATCGTTGTTCTCTTGCAGCTCCGCAAGACCTCGCCTCCAGTCAAGAAAGTTCCCCCGCTCCATGGCATCCAACTCCTCGGGCGTGGTCGACGCATCCCATTGCGGCCGTCTTGGAACCGTCAACTTGTCCTTGTTCTCTTTGTGCTTCTTCGATGTGATGCGCTCCTCTGCTGACGAGAGCAGGTACGGGTTCTTCTGGTCGGTGTGGATGATCTTGACGTTGTTCATCTTCTCGGCCGTGAAGTCGGTCCCTGCCAGCTCCGCCGTCGCCAAGAACTCGTCCAGGGCGCCTTGCTCCGTGACCGATCTCATCTTCACCCAGCTCGCCTCTTCGCGGTCATTTGTAATATACTCCTCGCCGGTCGAGTGGTTGATGCGGGTGACGCCAGTGCCCTTCCTCCGATCCTTGCCCTTGCCCTTGCCGAAGCGGTCGTGCATCAAGGCATTGCCCAGGCCGACGCTTTTCTGGCTCTTTGGTTGTCCCATCGTGATTCAGTTCCCAAACCTTTGAATTCGGGATGCAAATTTGGATATGCCTGTGTTGTCTGCCCCCCGCCAAGAGAAAAAAAAAAAGGATGTTCTGCCTCTCTTCTAGGGGATAGAGGACGAGGTTGGGGTTGTGACTGAGAAAGCAGGTCAGAGAAATGCGGCGCAGACTCCACGGGCAAAAAGTGACGAAATCAGGGCTCGGCTTAGAAATTGGGGTCTGTCGCGGGGCAAAGACTTTTCGAAACCCAAGCAGTGCTTACAGCAACAAATGCCCCGCGGCGATAAGATAGCGCGCCTCTGTAGACTGGAAATTTTGGATTGCGACGGTAGAATTTCACTGCCTACGAACTTTTTTACAGGGGACCATTTTCATCAACCCAAACCCGCCCTCAACCACCTCTCACTTCACCAACACCACACCGCTGCTGCATTACACCCGGCAGGCCTTTTTTTTTTCTTCACATTCTAACTTCTAAATCCCGTCAATCGTAGCAAAATGCCTCCCTCTAACTGGCAAAAGGCCAAGAAGGAGGGCGCCACCCAGCACTTCACGCTGGTGCACCGGCCGCAAAACGACCCGCGGATCAACGATGACACGGCACCTTCGATGGTGCTGAACCCGACCCCGGGCAGCTCCAAGGTCAAGAAGCTGAACGATCTCGCATCGGAATTGGGGTCAGATGCTGAGAGCATACGGGACAATGAGGGAGAGGCCGCAAACTTCGGCGTGTACTTTGACGACACCGAGTACGACTACATGCAGCACCTGCGCGAGATCGGAACTGGTGGCGGAGAGGCCGTATTTGTGGAAGCAGAGGCACCACAGAACAAGGGAAAGGGAAAGCAGAAGCAGTCTCTCGAGTCTGCCCTCAAACAGATGGAGCTGGAGCAAAAGTCTGGAGATCTCTTCGACGAGGATCTCCTCCCATCCAAGGATTTGCAAAGGTTGAACTACCAGTCGCAGCAGGATGTACCAGATGCCATCGCGGGCTTCCAGCCCGACATGGATCCCCGCCTTCGTGAGGTTCTTGAAGCTTTGGAGGACGACGCCTATGTAGATGACGATGACGACATCTTCCAGACCCTGTCGAAAGACGCCAAGGAGCTGAACGACCACGAGTTTGACGAGACATACGATGAGTATGAGGACGATGAGGGGTGGGAGTCGGACGGCACTGCGAAGCCCACGAAAGAGTACGCAGACGACGAGGTACCAACTCTTGTGAATACGGCCGAGCCGCCGGCGCAGGGCCCTTCAGAAGACTGGCTGGAGGATTTCAAGCAATTCAAGAAGGACCAGAAGGAAGAAAAGAAGCCATCGGGGCCAAAGCAGGCGGATGGTCTGTCTTCCATATGGACAACGACAACGATGGGCGGGCGAAAGAAGAAGAGAAAGGGGGCCCTCACAAACCCTTCAGCCTACTCCATGACCTCTTCCTCGCTGGTGCGAACGGAGCAGCTTGACATCCTGGACGCACGATTCGAGAAGATGGAGGAGCGTTACAACGACATGGAGGATGAGGGCTCGATTGTGTCAGGCATGTCATCGATGTCAAGCGTACAGGGCCCGATGAGACAAGATTTTGACGGTATTCTGGACGAGTTCTTGGGGAACCACAGTATGCAAGGGAAGAGACGCATCAAGCGAGGAAAGGACCAGAGTGGTCTCCAGCAGCTGGAAGAAATTAGGAGGGGTTTGGGGCCAGCGCGAATTCGAGGTCGGAACGCGTAGGCACGCCAAGAACGTATAGCGGCACCTCATGATTGAACGATAGCATGGCTTTACAATGGTTGGCCACCGTCCCAAGATACCCAGTTTTCATGGTTTTCCTTACGAGTGTCCAAACCTCTGTGTCGTCCCTTGAGTTGTTGTGCACGTTTGTTAGCTCAACCGTCATTTCCTCGAACCTCGGACATCAATACCAGGCTGGGCGTGAATAATGAGCGCAAGAGTGAATGGAAACATAAACCGCCCGTATCAGCATGACGGTACATCACAGAACGAGACGCCTTTGCTGAAGCTGTGTCGTGATCATGTATGTCTAAAGTGAGCCGAATGAGCTGCCTGTGACACGTGGTACTGACGGGCTGTTTCCGGAATTCTAGCGAAACGGAATAAATAGCCTTGTGAATCAGTTTGAATAAAGGGAGTGGAAAATGGCGGAAAGTCCACGTAGGTCATGCGGCTGGTGGTCAAGCCCTGCTTCAATTGCAATCATCATGACTGACAATAACCTGTGCTGCGCGACCTGCAGCGAGAAAAAACGATGGAGGACAGCAGAGATTCGTCCGATGGTTCGCTGAGTGAGATCTTGAGAGAGGTCCGCCGTAAGAACCGCGCTAAGCCCAAACGGGAACCACTGGGCGAGCTCGGGACACCAGCTACCAGCAGCAGCAGGGGCCGCGATGTCAACTCCTCCAACGCCTCACTTCCTTACCCTCCAACTTGCAACCCGACCCCTCCGCGTCGCAACAAAGGTCGGCCACAAACTGGAGCTGGCGTTCAGACTCAAGCAGTAATGGCAGGCTTCGGTCAAGCGCCTGCATTCGGAGCGCAGGCGCTTTCGACCGACGCGACCAACCGATCAGTCTCGCCATTTGGAGCTCCGTTCAACTCGTCCTCGACCTTTGGCCAGCCACAACAAACATCCGCCTTCGGCGCGCCCGCGCCGGCGACAAATAATGCTTTTCAGCAATCACAGCAACCGCAAGCCTTTGCATTCCCGAAAGACACCACCAACCCGACCGCTGGGAACAATTTCGGTGGCGGCGGAGTCTTTGGCGCTCCGAATGTCGCGAGCAACGGCGACGTAAACAGCAATCCATTCGCGACGGCAAACCCGGCGCCAAACCCCTTTGCGACACAGACGACGGCGGGCGCCCCCTCGAATCCCTTCTCCAATGCTGCTCCTGCATCGACGACGGCCTCCGGGTTTGGAACAACATCCAACCCCTTTGCTGCAGCCACATCGGCCAGCAGTTTTGGCGCCCCTTCCAGCATTACGAATGGCTCATCAAACTTATTTGCGAAGCCAACTGAAAGTTTGCACCAAGAGCCAGCTCCCTTCGGCGGCGCTGCAGCAAACAGCCAGAAGAGGAAAAATGGATTTGGGGACACTGGTGCAATGAAGCGGCTCGCTTTTGACTCGACGAACTCTTTCCAGAAGCCACAGACGGCCTTTGGACCGGGCTCTTCAAGAAACGACCCCGTTGGTTTCGGCGTTAAAGACACCAGGAAGAACCGCAACGGATTCGCCGACTACTTGCAGGAGAGGGAGGCAAGCGGCCTCGGCCCGAAGACAGCACGAGCGAAAAGTTTTGACGTCAACGGCGTCCAGAAGTCCCCATCCGCGTACGAGAAAGAGATCCGCGACCAATTGCGCAAAGATAATCTCAACCCGCCAGCATGGCCTCGACAACCAGGGAACCCAGCCAACAGGCAAGCTATGGAGGATCACCGCGAGAAGTACAAGAAATATGAAGGGCGTGTCCGTTCGTCGCTGATAAAGGCTGGGTTAATCGACGACCCCGAAGTGCGAAAAAAGCTAAGCGACGCTATCGATTTCAGGGGTATTTGTCAGGATATGTGTCCCGAAGGCGAGAAGGTGTCGCGCATAGTCGAGTACGATGTAAAAGCGGCCGAGAAAACCACGAGTCCTGATGGTCTCGAAATGTGGCCAAACCCCGATCGAATGATCAAATCATTCAAGCGTTCAGCAGCTGGAACCGACTCGCCGTTGCCAACTGAAGTACGTTCGCCGGCCGCGTTGAGACGAACTGTCGACTACCTCATTGACGACTTCTTGAGGTCCGATGAGAACCTCCCATCCCAGCATAACTTCCTATGGGACCGGACCCGGGCGATTCGAAAAGATTTCATTTTTCAGAACGCAATGTCGGCCGATGAACGGACGGACCAGATATACTGCTTGGAAAACATCGCCAGATTCCACGCCGTGGCCCTTCACCTGTTGTCACAAGAGAATTTCGCAGCCGAAGACTTCTCCGAGCAGCAAGAACGTGAGCAGCTGGGGAAAACGCTGCTCTCGTTGATGCAGGTGTACGACGAGTGCAAGGACATGGACGGCGTGCGCATGGAGAGGGAGGCCGAGTTTCGCGCGTACTACCTCCTCTTTAACGCTCACGACCCGTTTGTGATGCAGCAGATGCAAGATTGGGACGATAAGTTCTGGTTCAACTCATCTGAAGTCCAGACTGTCGTCACGCTGATCGAGGCAATGCAGAACGTATGGAATGGGCGTGGTCCGCTAAGGCCCCAGGTTGCCCTTACGACAGGCTCTGCGTCATTCACTACATATTTCTCCATCGTCGAGGACCGCAAGGTATCATATACCATGGCCTGCTTTGCGGAGATACATTTCACCCAGCTTCGTCGCCAACTGCTGAAGGCCATACACAAGGCTTATGGGAGAGTCAGAGATGGTCCCAAGGACCTCACGGCAAAGGTGCTCAATAGTATACTTCGATTTGACACCGAGGAGCAATGTGTGGCTTTCTTAGAGGAATTGGAAATGGAGTTCTCATCCGATGGTGCTGATGAACCCTACCTTGTGGTGGAGCGTAGGAGGAGCATTCCGGGGAAAACCATCCGCCAGTCTTTCTCTGGGGTGATGGTTGAGCGCAAGCGTGGTGGCCGGACGCTGCCAGAAGTCATCCACACGACCGTCTTCGAGGAAGCCACTACATCCGCTGAGGAAACCCACAGCCCTGACAGCATGTTCGTGACGCAGCCTACAGAATCCCCAGCATTCGGCACAAGTGGGGAGCAAAAGTCGAACAGTCTTGAGGTCAACTTCTCCGACGATGACACGCCTTCATCATCTCCACAGCCTCCTCTCAAGACGCTGTCGCCATTCCAGAGACCGCCGACGATAAATGGCTTTGCCACCTCGGATCTGAACAAATCAGTTGTGGACTCGGCGCCGGCGAACCCGTTCTCTCAAGCGCCCAGCGATTCGTTCTTCCAAGGTTTCAACACGAGCGCTAGCACTTCAATAAATAATTCGGCCACAGATGTCAAACCTCCAACCTTTGCTTGGACGTCCAATGCGCCCACCGACAATACTATCAGCAATCCTCCGTCGGCCGAGCCCGCCACTAAGCCTGCAACAGAAATACCCAAATCTCCCTGGTCGACGACCCCTCCTGACACTACGGCCGGTACCGCGACCACTGAAGGCAGTTCAGGCTCTGTGTTCGACTTCTTGAATAAGCCGGCAGAAAACAACAAAGCTACTTTTATTCCTGATGCTAGCATACCTATCAGCACATCTTCCAACTTCTTTTTGCCATCCATTCCGATTGGAGACCAGGCCGCCAAAACCGAACAGCAGCCGCCGGTTCCTGAATCAGCTGAGACAAAGCCCTCAGGCGAAATGCCTACAACCGCCCCCGATAAAGTTGCAGCGCCGCCAACTAAGTCACTTTTTGATATGAGTCCGGCTCAGACGCCTGCAGAACAATCTCCTGCAGTCTCGCAACCATCGACATCAACGTTATTCGCGAAGCCATCCCAAATGTTCAATACAAACCCGCCCGCGGGCAGTCCTCTAGCACCTCTACAACCTGCTCCACCCAAAGACCTTATGGGGGACTTCGCTAATTGGGTGGTGCTTGGAGACCACGGTTTGATGGAGGAGTTTCAAGAGGCTCTCGTCACACACCTGGTTCGTGCCGTGTTTGACCAGCACCAACGGGAGGAAGAAGAACGCAAAAGAAAAGAAGAAGAGAATAGGTCGTGGGCACAAGCTCGAAAGTTCAGGAAATACAGTTTGAGGGTCCGGTTCTTTTATCGCTGGAGGGACATTGCCAGAAAATTAGCTCTGAAGCGTGTTGGACGCCACAACAGGGCTGCAATGAAACATTACAGAGAAACCAAACTGGCTGAAGCGAAGGCGGCGAAGGCCAAAGCAGAGAAGGACGAGCTTTCTCGTACCAAACGACTGACCGGCCCGTCGTCTTGGCTGGACGAACTGGAGAAGGATCGAACTTTGAAGAAGGCTAGGCGAGAAAGTATGTCACTTGATACCTCGAGAAGAGCCAGTATCACATCAAGCAATGCAGACGCCTTGCTTGCTACCGGCATCTTTTCGGGCATGGAGAACCAGCGGGACCTGGCCGCAAACTGCGTCCGGGACGACGATTCCCTTTACGACGCACTGGTGGGCGTAACCATACACCCGAATACCAGCCAACAAAGCATGGGCCCGCCAGCCAGGCCTAAAGACCCTCTTCGGTCTGTCCGCGGCGCTGCCGTGACCAAGGCTCCACCAAAACCCAAACTCAGCAAGAAGGCCCAGTATCTTCAGGATTTAATGAGCGGCAAGCACCGCGAGGACGACCTTATCAGCTTCAGAAGCAGCGATTCTTCGCGCATGGCACGATCGGTTCCCTCTGGTGGGAAGGTTACCAATTTCTCTCGGTACCAGTCTTCATCACCTCGCTCATCAGCTGAGCCCGAGCGACCAAAGAATGGGCCGGGCAGCGGCATCAAGTCATCATACTGGCTACTTCGAAGTCGGGGACTGTTCGCCACGCCCACTGGGCATGTCCTGTCTGACAAGGCTCCTCGTCCAGTCATAGGCAACCCACACGAAGGCGGCTCCCAGTATTCCGGAGACTCAGACGCCGGTGACCTAGACGACCGCGTCCTGGAGCAGGATGGCGCTTACCGTGCAAGCTTGGGGCTGACTGGTTCTCGCCGGAGCACCTTCAGCGTCCCACAATCAGCAGCAGGATCTCCCCCACGACATAGTTTCCTCAAGCCGAAGCCATCGATGGCTAGGCAGTCACTTCCCGCTGGGATGTCGTCAACATCGTTGCTCACTTCACAGCACGCAGATATCGATGCTGCGTCTCAGACGGGCAGCGCGGTCAGCACTTTGCAACAAGACGCCGAGGAGAGCTTGCGAGAGCTGAAAAGGGTTGCTGCTGAACTGGACAGCGAGACAGAGTGGTATCGCGAGCAGAATAAGCAAATGTCTCAGGGTCAACAAGCCTTTGGTGCTTAGAATGCGGGCCAAGGTGGAGAGACCGACACAGGCGACGGGGTTCAAGCTGAAGATGAAGGGTCCATATGCGGGATGGTATCTGTGCCCTCGAGGCTGAAGCGGTCGTACGAGACGCTGAAAGCAACAGGTGGACAGCAGAAAAGGTTCCATGTGGACATGGGTTATGATCGCATGCTGACGGGCAGCGAGATGAAGGACGGCAGGCGCCAGGTCTTCGGGAAGAGAAAGGCAGCCGCGGAGGAACAGAAGGAACAGCAAGACATCATTGTGCTTGACGGCTTCGTCTGAGCGAGGAACATAAGGAATATCAGGGCGGCTGTCAGGGCAGCCCTTTTCTTTCGATTTCATACACGTGAGGAGCACGGAATCAGTCTCTTTTCTTGCATCCAGCCAGGCGTTTTTTCGGTCACGGAGTGTGGGACGGAAATGGGAAAAGGTGGTCATGCTACTCAGGGATAGGGAAGGTCGAAGCAGGCACAGGCCCACAAACGGCATTTCGCATCCCATCGCACAACAAACTGAGCCGATTCAAATCAAGTCAAGCGGGCATTGCGCTTTGCGAGCATTTCCTGTTTTTGTGGTTCTTTTCGTTCTCTACGTTGGTTGGTGTGATGTTTTTCAGGCGTAGATACCCGAGCACTTTGTCTACAACGATGAAGAAATATGATATGTCCAGTTCCAGCGCTCTGGACCATATAAATATGTGTGCGAGTCTATTTTAACATCACTCCCATGATGCCACGGGCTGCTCTGGTCACCTTCTTTTCCAGACAAGAGGGCAGCGTTCAGGATGAAGCATTTGCACAAGCAGCACCATACCAGTATCCTCCTCAATGAAACGTAGCACTCGTTTGCGGGCGTCGCCAATCTCCTCCCCTTGCCTGGTGACAGGGTCCACTCGCCAGTCCTTGAACAGCGCTGCAATGGTAGCAACAGCCTCAACCTGAGAGAACTTCTTGCCCGGACAGTCACGCAAGCCATCGGACCAAGGGAGGAACGCTCCGCGAACAGGGGATATCAGCTCCTCGCCGTCGATATCACCAGAACCCGGGGCGCCCGACTTGATCCATCGGGATGGTCGCCAGGCGAGCGAATCCGAACCCCAGTATCTAGGATCACTCTGGACAGAGGCATGACTGGGGACGACCATTGTCCTAGGAGGAATCACTAGAGTCTTGTCGCCTACCTGAAGCGTTGCCGAGCCCTCGCCTGTCCACTTCGCCATCCCGACGGGCGTATAGAAGCGCAGCGACTCGTAGACCACGGATACGCATCGCTTCATACGAGGGAAGTCGGCCTTGTAGTTCCAATCTGACTCCGGGCGGCCGCCCAGGACATGTTCGATCTCTTCGTAAATCCAGTCCTGGACTTCTGGGTTGCCAGCGAGGAAGTACATCACCCATACAAAGGTATGAGCCGTGGTATCATGGCCGGCAAAGTTGAACACGAACACTATGAACTCTGACGTTAGCAGAGAGCGCCTTTGCTGATTGCTGACAGCAGCACTCTATCAGTCTCTGAGAAAGAATCATACTGTTTCCGTATATCTCCCTTTCATTAAGACTGCCACTAGCACCCTCATGAGAAGCGCGCACCAATGAATTCATGAGGCTTCGGTCAGACGCCACAGCCTGGGACGAATTCATTTTCCCTGCCTCGAAAAGCTCCGTCATGTACCCCTGGAATGAGGTACAAGCATAATGAAGGTCCTTGAAGTAGCGAGGGAGCCAGGGCTTGGCAAGGAACTTTGTACCCATAACCATGATTACGATGCTGTTCTCAAGGATGGTCTGGAGCGCATCCTTGTAGCTCAGTGAGGTACCCTTGAGTGCAACCTGAGCCTCATGGTGGCCGTTGAACGGGAAGGACTTGCCGAAGCCTGCCCTTGACATCACGTTCAAAGAGAGTGTGCGAGTATCGTGGGCCACCGTCTCAACGGATTGGCGGGAGCCCCAGTAGCGGCCCATGTCTACCGCCTGAGAAATACTCTCTCGCCAGACAATGTCGAAGTTTTGGTCGATGAAGCAAGACGCGATGAGCTTGCGCATCTTTTTCCAGTCTGCGCCTTGGGCCTAAGAAAAGCCGATCAGTTTTATTCTATGAAGTTTCGGCAACTGCGTCCCTAACTTACTGTAGATATGTTGGGCCCAAATACATCAAGCATAGCTGTAAGTTCAGAGTCATGAGGGAAGTCATTGTTCCGTTTCAACATGGTCGTAATGGCATCCGGACTACCCAGGTAAAGCCAGTTCCTGGCTGGTGAGCATAGAACAAAGGCATCACCCATCTCTTGGTGGCTTTTCCATCTCAGTGGGATCTCGAAGCCCAGGTAATTGTATTTGGTGATATTGTTATCACCCAGCACGAGGGGTAGCCTTCTGAGCAGCGCCGCGACCTGCTGGTTGACAAGATACCATAGTGGGTTGATATGGTCCACTGGGATGATGCGTACTGGCACACCAAGCTTCCGAGCGATTAGGTAGTTGCGGAGCAAGCATACTAGAGAGTGGAGGGTGAAAGCGAGGATGAGAAGTGGAATAACCACTGCTAAGGACGTGAAGATACCCATGATACTGCCTCAGAATGAACACAAGTAGATGGCAGTGACACGCTCACAGCTAAAGTCCTGTGAGAAGCCCGGCTTAGGACTGGCGTGAAAGAGAGATTCAATTTGACATCGACGAGAAATTGAGCGCACTCCCCAACAGGCTCGGGATTGGCCCCGAAAAGATTCAAGCAGTCCTTATCTGATTCAATCTCCAGCTCAGGAGCATGCCCAGCAAGGAAAAGAGAGAAAACATTCTTAAAAGGCCAGTCCCAAACAACGTAGGTTGGTAAAAAGTGGCACGCCCAACCGTCGCCCAGAAATGTGGTAACCTGAGTGGCGCCAAACTTTTAGTTTCATTAGGGAGTTCTGTTGGTAGACCTGTGCCGCATGGAGTGCATGAAAATTGTGGGCCGGCTCTTAGACCGCAGGATTCCCCCTAGTACAACAGTGGTATGGTGACCCAGGGTGACTAGCTAGGTAGTGAGACAGTTCTTACGAAGTTTGGCAGAAGGGTTAAGATTGGCTGCTTAGAATGGTTGGATTACAAGTAGAGGTTTTTGTGACTTGACGAAGTCATGAGGGCAGGCGCCGAGGCTGGAAATACCTTCATCAGGTCTTCCACCAGCCATTCCTGCGTTACAAGTCATGCCAAGACTTCACTTGTGTAAAGATTTTGATTGTTTTTACTTGTGTCCCGTGGGCAGAAATATTCCATCAACACTAGCTGTTGAAAATTGCTCTCGTCATCTATGGAACTTTCATTTCAAAACAGTACATCGCTTTTAGTTGTATCCAGAAGAACTGGGTGCGTCTCTCTATGTGCGGTAGTCACCGTTGATCGTGCTATGGAAGATGACGGTTAGCAGCTGACCAAGCATCATGCGTTGCAATGCTATGCAAAAAGCAAACAATCCAAGAGATACTCACATGTACTCGTGGCTGTAGTCGCAAGTCCAGTACTTTGCCTCCTTGTCCCCAGTGCCCAGCCTGACGAGGATGTGCAGGTCCTCAGCCTGCAAGATCTCAGAGGCGCGCGCCTCGTCCACAGCCTCAGGCTCACCGTTGACGAGCAGCTTCAGCTCGGCGGAACCATCGGTGGGCACGAAAGAGACGTTCGTCTTCTCGGGGACCACGACCGCGTTGGCGACCTCGTCCGCAGCGGCGGTAGCCGAGGCGGAGGAGCCGGGCTCAGACAGCAGCGAGTAGCCGGTGGCGCACAGGATGCGGCCCCAGTTGGCGTCGCGGCCGTACAGGGCGGTCTTGACCAGGGGCGAGCGGGCGATGGTGCTGGCGACCTTGCGGGCGGCGGCCTCGGAGCTGGACTCGGTGACCTGCACGGTGACGAACTTGGTGGCGCCCTCGCCGTCGCGGACGACGAGCTGGGCGAGATCGGTGGCCAGGGTGCGGACCGCGGCGGCGAGGGCAGCGTAGTCCGGGCCTTGCTCGTCAGCGACCTCTTGGCCGCCGGCGGCACCGTTGGCCAGCAGGGCGACGGTGTCGTTGGTGGAGGTGTCCCCGTCGATGGTGATGGAGTTGAAGGAGCTGTCGACGGCGGAGCGGAGCAGGGACGGGATGAGAGCAGACGAGACGGGGGCGTCGGTAGCGATGATGCCCAGCAGGGTGGCCATGTTGGGGTGGATCATGCCGGCGCCCTTGGTGATGCCGGCGATGCGGTAGGTCCTGGTAGGGTCGGAGGGCAGGGAGAACTCGCGGGAGATAAGCTTGGGGAAGGTGTCAGTGGTGCAGATGGCGATGGCGGTGGACAGCCAGTGGTCAAAGGTGGACCCCAGGGCGGCGTGGGACTTGGGGATGCCTCCTGTGATCTTGTCTATGGGGAGCCTGCGGGAGGTCAGCGGACATGTGGCGGGTGCACGCCTGGCCGGCAGGAGGCATACCTCTGGCCGATGACACCGGTGCTCATGACGATGGTGGAGTCTGAGGCGCCGGTGACACGGTCGGTATGGCGGGACATGGCCTCGGCATCCTCGAGGCCCCCCTTGCCGGTGACGGCATTGGCGCAGCCCGAGTTGATGATGACGCTGCGGACGCGGTTGCCGGTGCGGGCGAGCAGGTCGCGGCTGAAGGTGACGGGGGCAGCCTGGAACTTGTTCTTGGTGAAGACGGCGGCGGCAGCACAAGGGTGGTCAGAGGTGATCAAGGCCAGGTCGGGCTTGGTGGTGTTGGCGGGCTTGACGCCGACGTTGACGGCGGCGACGCGGAAGCCAAGCGGGAAAGTGCCCGACTTTGGCACGTACTTGAGCTTCTTTGCCGGGATCTCAAGCCCGTGTGTCGCATAGGCCCGTGACTGGATCTTGGAGGCCAGCTGCCTGGCGATCCAGGCTGGGCGCTCCATAGGGACGACTGTTGGACGGTGTTAGTCTGGGCGTGTTGATTTCCCGGATAGGAGAGGTGTGTGTGGAGGGAGTCGTGGTTGTACATTTTATCTGCTTGAGAGGTACCAGCAGGACCACGCACCAAGAAAGTCCTCCTCTCTTCCCTTGCAGTACAGGAGACTGCGTGCCTACGAATGAAGCAATTGTTGACCAGAACGAGACTCATGTATAAATAAATGTCCCAGGGTCTCGGCGCGCGGATGAGTCGCCGATTATGAGCAACACCAGCTCCGCAATCGCTCAAGTGCTCCGAGCTGGGGAGCTCCCTCCATGTCGGCTTGACTGGGTCCCTCGATTGGCCCGTGCAGCCTCAGAAAATTTTATATCTTGCATATCTGGATTGGAGACTGCTGCGTCCTGTCTTTCCTCTTCACTCAAACAACTTCTTCCTTCTTTTGACACTTTCCTGTTTTCTTCAGCTCTTATTTACTGCCTCGATCAAGCAAGGGCAGGGTTGAGGCAACTCGATGCCGTACGATGTCTTGTGCGACTACACCTGAGCAGACCGTTTACTGCATGCATCCTTCTGGGGCGCCCTGGAACCGCTTAGGACCACGAAAAGACGGGTCGACACGGTCCTCATAATACGATGAAGGCAGACAGGGCAGATGGCAGAGAAATGTTTCGTGCTGCAAGTCTCTCTCGAGCCTGATTTCCTGGGTAGCGCGAGTCTCCTCGCGAGACGCCCCGCAGGATCCTTCTGCATTTTCCAGGTGAGCCAGGGCAGGTAGGTGTTTCTGTCCAGGTCTGGGCCACACCCAGCCGCGCCCCCTCGCAGAGTCTGTGCAGCATAATAATTTTTTGCTGAGCCGGCGGCTGCTTGGGGTCGGGGCGAGCATGGTCTCAGCGCTGTGGGGATCTATGCTGCTAGCTCCCCCAAAGCTCCTTTGCCAGCCCCGCCACGGGCCTCGGAGCTCAGCAGCAATTTTTCCCTTCTCATCCGCTTGCCGGCTCCTCGAAAGGCCACCTCACCTCACGACAAGTCAACCCAACGACAAGGCCCTCGACGACAACAACAATAACAACAACCACACGGTCGGCTTGTCTGTATGATCTCCTGCGCTACCTAGCTTGTTGCCTGGGGCAGCTTTGGCCACGCAAATAGTTTTGCAGCCCTTCTTGTTTCGCTGCGATTCCTCTGCATCCCGTCCCTGTTTCAACTTCCTTCCACCTTCTCTCTTTTCTTGTCGCGTCGCGACTGGGACGTCCCACCTCTCCCAGTCATGGCCGACATCATGGATGCCTACTGGCGCGCCCCAGCCATTGCGAGGTAAGCATTCTTCAGACGCCAGCCATTTGGTCTTCGCGACAGGTGTTGACTCGGCCACGCGCAGAACCTTCGCAACCGGCGTTCTCGTCACCTCGATTGCCTGCCACATGCACATCATGCCTTACGCCTGGATCTACTTCCACTACCTGGAGCTCTTCCGCCTTCCTCCCCAGATCTGGCGCCTCGTCACCAGCTTCCTGCTCTCAAGTCCCCAGTTGGGCATCGTCATGGACACATATTTCGTTTTCCAATACGCGAGCCAGCTGGAGACCACGCACCCAAAATTCGGCAGGAAGGAGGACTTCCTCTGGTACCTGGTCTTCTGCGGCGCAGTCATCATTGTAAGCCGCCCCCGCGACAAACACAAACTCTTCTGCTCTTTCCCGCGCTTCCCGCACCCCAACTGCACACCTCTTATATCTGCCCGGATAGTGAAGTGCCTCTACTGCTATCACGGTTCCTGGAAAGGAGGGAGATTACCCCTGCACTTCGGTCGGTCCATCATTCGCAATACCTAGTTAAGGACCGGTCCGCGGTGTGGGCATGGTGGGATGTCTTTATGGATGACTCGGGTCTTGATCTCTGTGGACTCGGGTGGTTTTGAGCGCCCTACATCACTCCAACACTATCACTGGTTGCTCTCGCGTTGGCACCGTTGATCAACATGTGGTCTTCATGGCTAACAATGTCAAAAGGTGCTCGCCCAATATTTCCTCGGAGGCGTTTACTTTTTGCAGGCTTTGATCCTGGCCATGTGCTACACTGCGACCCAGGATCAGAGAGGCCAGAAGGCTGGCTTCTTCTTCTTCACTGTGCCAGCCCAGCTCGTCCCGCTCTGCATGATGGGCGCCAGCCTACTCATGGCAGGCCCCCACATCATGCTACTGCAGCTGACCGGCCTCGTCGCCGCGCATCTGCACGACTTCCTCACCAGGTTGTGGCCTGAGTTCGGCGGCGGCGCCAACCTCATTCCCACCCCGGCCTTCTTCACGCGCCTGGTCACCACTCCTCGCTTTATGCAGCGCGAGTATGGCACAGCCATCCGCAACGACCCGAGAGCAGGGACCACCACGGGTGCGCAGGCAAGGGGCCCGCTCCCAGACTCCTGGAAGACGAGAGGTTCCGGTCATCGCCTGGGTTGATCAGAACACTTAGCATTAGCGTCGCCATTCCAATCATGGACTTGATAATATTATTTGTGTATTTCTGGCATCGAGCCTTTGACTGTGGACTGCTCTACCACGTGGTTCCCTATGAACCAGAATCCCTGCCCTGGAGCTGCATCGCAACTGTACGATGCACGCTGCGGATGTGCCCGACTTTTCCGTGCTCTCAAGCTCCTAAGCTCCTAGGCAAAAGACCAACTCTCACAGAATACCCGCCGAAATGTCCCATGAACCGAATACCAGAACGCCTTGCCGAACCCACCGCAGGAGATAAGATCTTCCCGTAGAGAAGACGAGACAAAGAAAACATACTAACACTGCACAGATCAGATGGTCTAGCTCATCCTACCCATACAAATAACTCTTCCCACTCCCGATGGGCACCTCCACCGACCGGCCTCCCCGATCAACCATTTGCTCGATGATTCGGTCTTGACCCTCCGCTGGGCCATGGGCCGCCCCCGGCGCTGGCGGACGCGTCGAAAATCGACTACCTGGGAATGCGAGCGGGCCCGAGATGCCAGCGCCAGCGCCAGCGCCCACGTCCACGTCGTCGGGTACCTCGAGGCGCGGCGGCAGCTTCCGGCTGCCCGGCACGCGGATTCGCGGCACCGACGGCAGGATGAGCGACCCGATCCTCGGCGGCGGCGGGAGCGGGGACCCGTCGCCTAGGCCATCCATGGTGTGATCTGGCGACGTCGTCCTCGAGATGTGCTGCAGCGACGGCGCGGGCGTCACCCGACCACCAAAACCTCCCTGCGGCATGGACGCTGCGGAGGCAGGAGGCGAGGCACGAGCGCCGGCCAGCTCAACCTGGATATTCCGCGCGATCTCGGCGTTGGAGGCCGGCGCGGCGCGCCCAGGAGCGGGGTACGACGACGACCACGTTGGCGCCGCGACGGGCGGTGGCGGCTGGGGTACCTTGGGGTCCTCGGCCGCGTTGAGGTAGACCTGGATCGCGTACGAGTCGGGCTTGGCGCCGCTGCTGTTGGTGGTGCTGGTGCTGCTGTGTTGCAGCCGTTGCGAGGACGACGTCTGCGTGCTCGAACGCACAGAGGCCGGGGTCGCGTTGCGGCTTTGCCCGGGGCCCGGCGGGGGAGTGGCCCGGCTATTGCTGTTCCTGCTGCTGGTACGCGGGATGTAGGCCGGATGCGTCGGCAGCGAGGTGGTGGGGAGCTGGCCGATGGTGTCGACCTGCTCGTGGTTGACGGCGGGTTGTGGTTGCTGCGCGGGCGGGCTCATGGTCCTCAGGGGCCGGCCCCTGGTCTTGCCCTCGAGGCGGTCGTAGTACTCTGCGTTGCTGGAGTAGTCGGACGGCAGCGGCTCCGGAGTCTCCGAGACGGAGACGGACGGCTTGTAGTCGACCGTGTACTGCGGCAGCACGTAGCTGTGGTCGGTGGTGATGGACGCGGGCCCGCTGCCCGGGTCCTTGTAGTAAAAGTGCTGGGCTTGGCCGTACGGGTGTGGCGGGGCCTTGTCCTCGCGCTCGTACTTCTTCTGCTTCAGGCAGTACACCACGAACAACGCGATGGCCCCGAGGAACAGCGCCGCGGCCCCCAGGGCGATGCCAACGGTGGCGCCCGTGGTGAGCACCGGCTTGTCTTCCCCGTCAGAGCTCGCGGCAGTCGAGGACGTGATATTGATGGGGAAAGCCGAGAAGATGTTGCCGGATATACTCAGGGCCGTCCCTGGCGACGGCTGTTCTCTGCACCCGGCTTCAAGGGCGAGGAGAACTGGTGCTGGGTTAGCTTGATGTTTCCGTGGGTTCGACGGTGAGGGAAGCTCACAGTTTGCGAGATATGTGGAAGAGCTGGACTGGAGACAGGTCACACAATCGTCGAGGTCTGCCCCTTCGAGGACAGCGCCGTCGGCTTGGCAGTAGCCGTATTGTGTCCCATTTTCCAGTCGTAGGCTGCCATACTCAAGGGCGCCCTGCAGCGGGGCACAGGCGCTGTTGAGGTCACATGGAGTCGTCGTCGTCTTGTTGTGGCTCGGGTAGTCATAGAGACATACGGCTGAGGCAAACCGCAAGTTGTCTTTTGGTCCCATGTGTTAGAGACCAGCTACAGTGCTGGGAATATCAGGCGGCATCGCCCTATGACGGCTTACAGAGAAACCAGGCGACATCACTCTCCTCGCCGCTGGATACGTTGCTGGTCTGCAAGCAAGTGACGCAGTCCTTGAATTTTTGCCCGTTCGCCAAGGAGAAATAGTCAACATCGTTGCACACAATGTCCGAGGAGTTGATCGCCGCCGCCGCCGCCCGCACGAACTCGACATCTGCGGAGTCGAGGCAGGCAGATGTACATGGTGAGTCCGTGGTTACGCCGAAGGCTGTTGTGCTTGGCAGGAGGTGGAAGACGACGAGGCTCAGGGACAAGGATGACAAGAACATGTTGTTGAGAAGTGAAGCTGTGTAAGGCCTCAAGGTATGGCATTAAAGGCCCAGGAGGCAAGGGTGTGGGAAGGAGTGGTGATGTCTATGGCCCCCAACACAGATCCATTGGAGTTCCCATGTACGCAAGGCAGTAAGTTGGATCTTGTTGGTCGAGGCTACCTAGATCTAGTTCACACGAACCAAGACTCGGCAAAATCGAGGCAGGAGGGTCCAGAGGGAGGAAGCGAGACGGCCGTGAGCGAGGCCCCGAGGAGAGGAAGCCAGCCAGATATGGGACCATGAGACTCATATAGAGCAGCAGCCGGAGGGCGGGCGAGTTGCCACGCACCCGGGCCATGCAGCTTGGTCAAGTTGGACAGTCACTCTCGGCTAGCCGTCCGGGGATAGAGGCAAGCTTTTTCACAATGAATAATTACCGGCTCTGGCCTGCAGAAACTTGCGAGCATGCGGCGTTGGCTGCCGGCCTGCTGCCACTACTGCTTAGTACTGCTGCTGCTGCTGCTGCTGCTGCTACTGCTGTGCGTCCAGCTTCGCAGGGACCTCGAAAGTCAACCAACGACCTCGACGGGCAGCCAATGGGCGGCGGGGGGCGGCCCACACTGGCAGACTGGTCGAGCATGTCGTCGGTGGTGTGGCAGCAGATCCATAGGGCGAGCCAATGGCGAGGAACCCGATGAACGGGACGCAGCGCGAAACAAAGCTTGTGGGCGGCGTGATTGGGCGGGGGCGGCAGGATAAACGGGCGAGGAGAGAAACAAGTGCATGCAGGTCATATGCGGATAGCTCGTTCGTCTTGTGTTCCCGCTCCCCCTGTCCCCCCAGCAGACCAGCACCAGATCTTGCTTTCGCTCAAGGTTGCGCTCGTGCGCTAGCAAAATCTGAGGGGGCGCGATGTGAGTGGTCCTGCAGACGCCGGCCTGGGATACGGCCATCTTGTTTTCCACAGCCCCCGGGAGGCGGCCACTCAAAGGTGGAGAAGGGCGGGTAGCACCACCTGGCATCCCGGCGCAGCTTCACCGGCTGCGCAGGGATCAGCTACTGTGTACACATCGGGCAGGTGCTGCTGTGCTTCCGCACCCGTTTTGGCCCTTTTGATTCGGTTTGTGGCCCTGTGGCCATGGAGGATGGTTTGAACAAGGTCCAACATTTCGCCCTGCTGATCACGTCCAGCACCCAGGCTGGGCTGCCTGGGCCGGAATCTCGTGCTTGCTGTTGACGGCCCTCTTTCCCCAGTCCTCGCGGCTCTTTGAACCAGTGACAGCCAGTCTTGCTTTCCGCCATGGCGCCTGTTAGCCCATGTGTCCTGCAGCACGACGTGGGGCGGGGGTCGAGTACGGGGTCCACGACATCCTCTCGTCTGCTGCCGGTGCCTGGTTGGGTCGTCGCCTTCGTGTGATAGTGGCTGCATCCACATGCTACGGCATGCAGGCGAGTAGCAGTCACCAAAACTTTGGCCCCTTCAGCTCTGGCCTGACATCCTGGGAGTGCTCATGTTGCCGGTCCCAGAGCCTATCCCGCAACTTCTCGGCCCGGACTGTCCTTCCGAATCCTCTCGCTCCGTGGGTCCGACTTGAGAAGGGATAGCCCGATCGCCGCGCGGCCTGCTTTGATATTCTCAAGGTGATGCGTCATTTGGACGGGGCGGGGCCTGGTTGCCCGTTGAGCATTCATCGTCATACTTCTTCTCCAAGGACCACACGTCTAGGTGCGCAACGAGGCTGGCGGCTATTGTGGTGGATCAGCCCGCACCTGCCCTATCGGCGGGGCTCCGTCGTGCCACCACCTGGTATACTTGTGTACAAGGTTAAGGCCGTCTTGTCGCTCTCTGTCGCCCTGCATCGACTGTTGCCTCCGTCCACTTTCCTTCACCGAGAACAAGAAACACCACGCGATCGCCTGCCTCCAAGATAGGACCCAGACTTCTTGTCATGCAGTCACTTTCGTGCATATGGCTGAGTAGCCATGACACTGTCAGCCTGACCTCCCCTAACACCTTCAGTCTCACCCATACAGACAACCCCTGTGTTCGTTCTCTATGAATAAAATCCGCTCGGGCTCAAGTGAGAAACTTTTGCACGCGATCAGAGTGCAATATTCGTTGCTTGGTATTCAATGCCCCTCATGAAGGCTGACCACGTCACAACCATATAAACTCGGTGCCAACAACAGGCCTTTGCTAGTAGTTGTACTGTGCTCGAAACTCATATACCTACGAAGGCAAGAGTGGACCCAAAAGATACAGTTGGCTCTGCGGCCGACCAGGAATACACAGAGGAGATGCTGGCGCTCGGGCTGCAGAATCAGCAGATCACGGGCCAACCAGCAGATGTGGCCCTTCGACATATCTTTGGGCCATTTTCTTGTGTTGGAGCCGAAGCTCCATGCGTGCCTGCTGGACTCGTGCGAATACGCTCTGCGCCAACAGGGTTTCAGACCATACAACAGGAATTGAAGACCCACCCTGCAAAATGGCCTTCTTAGCCATGAGAAATGTAAGAATGATGATTATTCGTGGTTGGATTTTACTAATTGCAGGCAGTAAATGCTCGACAAAGCTGCTGCTGTTCTGCCCATACATTCTGGACTATGGGTCCGGCGGGCCGCGATGTCAGCTGTCGGTACTGGTTGCTTCGCCGCACACGAGCATATGTCTACCAGCGCCAAACACTTGGGAGCTCACGGAGCCGTGAGACCAAATTAAGTCTGGTCCAAAGTTCTGACACATTTATATTCTAGAAGTCCCGATCAATGGCTTGTTGCGACGTCCACCCTCTCTTCCCGGTTGGCGAAACTATATATTCAGCCCAGAGAAGTTGCGCCCAGCGAAAAATGATTTGGAAGAATCGCGCATTGAACTAGGTCTTAAACCACATGCATGACTCCGAGACAAAGCTGATGTGCTCCAGAAATCAGCTCAAGCTCAGCTTCGCAAGATGATCATGGTCATCAATGAGTGCTTCTGGGGGCCAGGTCTACTTGACTGCAACCAGAGGACTGGGCTGTGGGGCTGGGAACCCGACTCTCCCCGTTCTCTCCACGGCTGGGGAGGACTCACGCCAGAAGCATGGCGACTGTTATGGTAGGTGTTGAGTTGGATTGAAGTCGAAGCTCATTCCTTCACGTCCGCCTCTTTTATGAACTTGTCCTCCTCGACTTGCACGCCAGCGTTGAAGTTGGACCAGCGGTCCAGGGGGCGGCCGCTGATCCCTGCAGCATGCACGGCAAGAAAGCAATGTTATTCGCGCGAAGGATGTAGGCCGGCATACGAGCGCTAATTGTGGGCATGTCACTGGTCATTGCACCACTCAACACTGCGATCGTCTGGAGGACTTACACGGTATTGGCCCGTCAATTGTGCTCGAGCGAAGCTGGCTGTGAGGCACCACCACCCCCCTGAACCCACCGCAGCCCACGCATCCGAGGCCCGAGCCACGAGGCGTTCCCTTCGCCTTTCTTGGTTTTCCCTGCCTGTCTCTTCCCTCATATCTGACAGATCCAGACTGCCGGGCGCCTTAAACCCGTTCCGAACATCTTGTGTTGCCTGTTGGTTCCTCTTCTGGATGTCCTCAGTTTTTGGCAGCTCAGGTGTTTGGCTCGAGTTGGTTTCAGAGTCCTCGAAGGCATATTCATCCACTGGCAGTGTGTCTGTGAATATCGCCAGCCTTTCAGGGCGCTTTGCTCCTCTAGTCTACTAACAGGAGAGCCAAAGCCGAGGATTTTTGCACGGTCGCCAGCATCAGCATGAGGATCGCCTGCCTCCAGTTTGCGCCGCAAGTGGCTGAGATCGACAACAACCTCAACCGCGCTGTGAGACCGGACTCAGACAACATTTTCGCATTTTTCGCGACTAATTATCGCTACAGGACTCGGTCCTCGCAAAGGCTAACCCGGACGATCTTGAGGGCTTGGACTTACTTGTCTTGCCAGAACTTGCATTCACTGGTGCGCCCCCGGGCTGGTATTAGTTCTGCTACCACCCCAATGCTGACTCGAATGGTACAATAGGTTATAAATTCGACTCTCTACAGCATATCTCGCCATACCTTGAGCATGCTGGATCTGGGATCAGCTCGTTGTGGGGTATGTCTCATTCCAGTCTCGATCCCCCCAGGTACCGGCTTTCCTGTGAAATTGTTCAGGATAGCTGAAATGTCCAGCTCGAACCACTGCCCTCAGGCTCAACACAACCGTGGTCGTAGGATATCCTGAGAAGGTAGACGTAAGCCGACGATGGCCGACCTCCCCAGAATATTACAACTCCTCCATCATTATCGACAAAGACGGGCAGACGATTGCGAACTATAGAAAGTCGTTTCTCTACGCCATAGATGAGACATGGGCACTGGAGGGCAAGGACGGCTTTTTTAAGGGCAAACTTCCCGGATTGGGCCGGACTGCTATGGGTATCTGTGAGTCTACTTGGTTACGAAGATCAAGTTCAGGCACACCAGACTAACTTCCCCGGGCCAGGCATGGATCTGAAGTACGCATGAGCTGCCTCGTAACTGTGCAAGTTGCACATTGTCTGGTCTTGCTAACGAGTTGAGGCAGTCCATACAAGTTTGAAGCTCCTTGGCATGCTTTTGAGTTTGGGTTCCATATCGTCGAGGTGCAAGCGAATCTGGTTATCGTTAACATGGCATGGTTAACTCGCGATGATGTTTGTGTGTTTAGCCGGATGCCTCTAGAAGTCAGTCTCTCTCAATCTTCTGCCGTGTGTGGCTTTCTGTGTGAGGCCTAGAGTGTCACTAACAACGGCTCTGCAGCCTGACATGGAGACCTTGACATACTGGGTCCAGCGCCTCGAACCGGTCATTCGTGCCGAGGGTGAGCATGAGATCATTGTCGTCTTCTGCAATCGCACGGGCTTTGAGGACGACGCCGTCTACGCAGGCACCAGCGCTGTACTTGGCATTGTGGACGGCGAGGTGAATGTCTACGGCATCCTTGGCCGAGGCGTCAAAGACTTGCTTGTCGTCAACACAGATGATGCTCCGTTTGCCAAACTGGTCCAACGGTCAGGAGGCGTAGAAGCTGCTGCTGCTGATAGGCGTCGCGGGCTGGAGAAAGCTACGAGAGAAAAGCCACTGAAAACCACAACCGCGAAGGAGCCGCCATCTGCGGCAGACGACCAGCAGAGAACACCTACTCCAGCCTCTAACAACAAACCCAAGAAGTCAAAGCCAGTGCCTGCAAGTATTCGAATCCCGGTGCAGACTCGTCACGGCCAGCACTCCATCAGCGATAGCATGCCCATCGAGAGTCCTGTGATTGCGACACCCACCTGCCCGAGCCCTACGCCGTTATCTGATAGACCGATGATCAATTTCCCAAGAAGCACGCCACATGACGAGAAACTCGCAAAACCTTCCCTCCGCCATGGCTTGACAGAAGATAATCTTCGAGCCTGGGCCGCGCAGCCATTGGTTGACCAACCGGGTCCGAGAGCAGAATGCTCCGAACCCGACAATTTAACAGAGAAGTACTTCTGGCGTCCGACCCAAGCCGCATTGAAGAGCCCAATGGAAATGAGGTTCCCTCAGCACTACCCAGCTCCCTCCCCCGCGGCGGTGGTACCAATTCCGAGCTCACTTATTAGACTGCCTCGTAAGGGACGCCACTTGACCAAATCGCCACTTATGCAAAAAGACCAATCGTCTGCCAAACCGGCCAAGTCGATACGTCTCGGACGTCATTTGGAAAGGGTACCAGCTTTGGAAGATGGAACACAACCTGAAGATACTGCACCGTCACGGCCTTATTCGCCGAAATCTCGCAATGCCAGTCGGACAGGCCGGCCTCTAGATCCGTGGTGTGAGCCTGAGAAACCGGATCTTTCGGAGACGATCAACAAAGTGGAGGCTCTTACCAGAAGGCCTGGGTCAGCGATGGAATCACGCCCCATTGACATTGTGCAGCCACGTCAGGGGAAACCCTCTTCGCAGAAGTCACGCCCCGCGAGTCGCACAGGACAACGTATCGAGACAACACAAGTTGAGGGTAGAGCCGGTGAAATTTCCCGAGCTGAGTATCCATTGACAGCCAGCCCCAGCGTCTTCTACGAGGATTCAGCCCGCTCTCGTTCCGATATGTCCTCAAAGGCCGCGGCGCCAGCAAATCGTGGTAGCTTTGATCAAGGCAATACGAGGTCCTGTCCTCGGGCTGGTGCTCAATCGAGGAACAGGTCATTGAGTGGCGCAAGCGTGAGACATCCACACTCCCGCTCCGGAAGTGCCTCACGTATGAGCGCAGAGGCCGTCACTCACATCGAGCCCGACGACACAAGAACCATGGTGTGGTCTGAACTGTCCAAGATTGTCGTCGAGGTGCTCGATCGTCCCCAATCAGGCGGCGCAAGCCGCGGGAGACAAAACGTCGCGAGCCGTGCTACCGCCGCTGGCGGACTGCGGCTGAATAGGGCCGCACGCTCGGAAAGCCGAGGGCCGCAACGCGGACCACGTACGGGTCAGCGTTTTGCCTCCCAGGACCGGCGAGGAGCCATTGGTCCTACCAACATGAGGACGTTGCCTACTCCGAATAATGTTGACGGCTCATCCGTCCTTTTGAACTCGGATGATGAAATCGTAGCGGAGATCATCTTCCGCTCGCAAGCTTGTCCTACTCACAGCCAGCTCACCGGTCAGGGGCAATCCAGTCCTAGCCACGCAAGCAACCCTAGGAGCCCGCCGTACGTGCCAGGGGGCCGATCATCCCAAGGGAAGAGTGGAAACTCGCGCCTGGGCCAGCGTAGGAACGACCTCACACAGACAACCTACGATGCACCTAGGCAGGACTCCTCAGGCTGGCCACCCAAGCGCCCCCATGACGGGCAAATTGCCTCGGCTGCGTTGAAGACTAGAGGCCGCGCCGATTTGAGCGACTCGTGCCCACCCTTGGACGGCTCATCCGTGCACACGCTCACCACGCCTAAGGACTTCCCCGCGACGCCGCCGTACAGGTCCTTCGAGCCGACAACACCCAAGGCAATGAAGCTCGACCCGGACTTCAGCACCATCCTTACATCTACGTCCGATCAGGCTTCCGGCGGCGAGTTCCTGCCCATGAACGCGATGGCCAACGAGGTACTTGGTATGGGGATAGCCAGGCCGAGAAGTGCTGTCTGGTAGGAGATGAATTATACAACAACATTTGGAAGATATAAATACAATAGCTGCCGTGTCGTTCACTTTTATTGAGTGAGTAGTTCCTGGAATAATCTAAAAATATAAGCGGGCTAAGGGGATTTGATGTGGACCTCAAGAGGAGCTTTGGAGGTCTATTGTGGCATGTCATGGGTGGCTTCGAGTGTGTTGGATCCAAGTGTCCGGTTCAACAGCTTTTTATGCAACATCCATTGATGCCTTTTCGGGCCATGTACATTAGTTAGGGGTGTCTCTTGTTGAAGCTAAGAAAATAGAAAGTGGCCTATGTAGCATGTTGGGCCTTCAGTCATCAATACCTCGGTACCAAAGGGGGTTTGTAAATATGGAAATTGAGTTGCAATGATGTTGGGGCTTTCCTCCCTCATAGTGGCAGTATAGCTGTAATCACATGTGATTATAGGAAGATTCGATCAGCTTTAGCTCCGTCAGTATGATATATGTAGAGAGACAGTTCTACATCAACAACATTATATGCTTCTAGCTCCGTTGGTGAAGTCTGGTAGGCGCCTCAGAGTTATTAATCTTGACCCGCGAACTCAAAGGCGAAAGCTGTCGCATTCGTCGGAGGCGCGACCATAATGACGAGCTGTTAAGTATACGGTCAGTCTCATCGCTGGGTGCTATTCGGAAGAATATAGCAGATGTCAGTCGTTGACAAGAACTCACATTGTCAGAAGTGTAAGGGAATTCATGGAGGCCCAGGTCGACCGGCGAGCCAACCGCGGCTTTCTTGCCTGCCCAGTCGAAGCGATAGCTGCGAACTTGGATACTACCTTCGGCCGGGACACCGAGCTGGCTCATCCCCGATATTCCAATTTCATAGGTACTCTGAACCTCCCTCGTACCAGCAATGATCTTGACATTTCTTCCGCTGATGGTGGCAAAGACATCGAACTTGAGGTCAGCTTAGGCCGCCGTCGCCACGCGGTCTCCTTCCATCTGGGCATAATAATTGTAGAGCTGCCACTCCCCGTTCGCCCTGTAAGTCCCATCAGCATTTTGGAAGAGCAGGTCGGCCATGAGGTTTTGAAGGTCCGATCCACTTCCCCAGTTGGCTCGAAGCCCGCGCAGGTTGTGGCGTTCCAGCTGCGCTAGATAGATCGCTGATGTGCCAGGGTTTTGCTCTGTTGGCCAAGCATATTCGTTGAGGTCAATTGGTTTCTCTGGAAGGTTATGGCGATTGCGGAGGGCATTGAAGTTAGGGACGACCCTATCTGGCTCTCGTTGCCACTGCCCAATCTGGTGCCAGGAGTCAATGTCTGGAACAATGTCGTTGGCCGCTACAGTATTCATTCACGCAGTCTACGTGTTGAGATCGAGAGACGGAGCATTGGCTGCTGAGGGGCCGCTGATCAGGGTACTCGGAAGCTCGGCTCTTCATTAGAGTCAGCTTGGAGGAGTTGTCATCGATTAGACGCAAGGAGAACTGACCTGATAAATCTGTGAGCTCTCACATAATATTCAAGGTACTGCTCCCATGAGCGCATTCAGAAGCCCGTGAGATCTGGCTCATTCCAGAAATCAACCACCAGCCCTTCAAGCATGTCGTTCTTTGTGAGGTCATTGACAACCTGTCCCCTGGAAATTTGGATCCGGGACTCTGGCCCCCGTCCGTGGCCCAAAGATCGTGATGAAGAAGGATGAGATCCACTCCGTATTTGCGAGTAGCTCGATAATTAGTTACGCAGAGTTGAAGCGTCGGATGTACTCGCTACACCCGCCTCCAGCCCAGCCCAACGCTGGGGTCTGTGCCCCTCCAGCGCGCGATGAATGGAACTTGATTCGTCACAAAGTTGACAGGAATCGAATTGCCAAAGTCGGTGCCGTTGTCAGGCCTGAAGGACTTGGTCAGAAAAAAGATATTGAAGCTCTTTGTCATTGAAAAGAAAGGGGAAAAGGGAGGAAAGATGGAAACAGAGAACTACTAGTGGAAAGAGAAAAGATATCAGGTGTAGGTTTATTGGGAGAATAAGTTGGCGAAGGAGTTTCTACTCGCAAGAAGGCCAAGAGACGGAGCATCCACCAATATACTGACGATCCATAAATGAAACCAGATCCAAGAAAACTTGCCTGGCCGGTGGAGGATGTGAGGTCCACAGTAGCTCTGCCAGATGGAGATTGCCGGGTGTTCAGGCCACTGGCGGAGCCAATAGACATAGCCAGGGTGGCTGAAAGGATATGTCTCCAAGACATGTTCGCGAAAACGCAGAGCGAAGACTGTTTTACTGTGGATGCCAATTCCCTTGACAAAAATCTGTTGGAGGTACAATAGAAGCTGCTTTGATCTTCCAAGGATGTAGTGATCGACGCTGATTTATATAAATTTTCGTAGAAACATATCCATTCACTGGCGATGTGTGCTGTGTTGAAGAAAAAGCCAAAGACCTATTTAATCAGAGTTCAGATATGATGATCGACTGTACTTTCTTCCTCAGGCCATGTGTGGTCTCTGATTCTATGCTTTGAGACTGAGACAACATAGAGCTACTACCATTTCCTCATCAGACTGTCCGTGTTCTGCTATGTTGGAGAAATGCAGTGTGAGCCTCACTTAGCCGGAGTGTACCTTCCCTCTCACACGTAATTACCCGGCCAATCGCCTTGACAATTCTCCCATCATTCGCTTCCAAAACCGAGGCTGAAAGAAGCCGACCACAGGGACGCGGGGAAGCCTGCCTTAGAAATCAGGAGATACTAAAATTTACATATATATCACCACTCCCCGACACATGTTCCTGGAGTCTTAGCTTGATAATTCAACACAATCAATTACTGCAATGTTTCGAATAACAACAAGACTATCAGAAGCTTAGTACCCTCAGCCCCGTTCTTAAACTCGCAGTTGTTGCATGTAAAGAATCCTTCGGGTGTTGGTTTCCAACTCGGTCCCCACTCATGGTGGAGAAGCAGGAAGGAGCCCGATGTTACCTAAATATGTACATGTTGGTTATGCAGTGCGTCGTATCCTTGGCACTCTGAGGTCGAAAGTGTATGTTTCTAGCCCGGTTGGACTGCGCCGCAAGATACAACGGCAACGTGCTGTACTATTCGCTCGTGAGCTGCAAGAGCCACGAGCAATGGTTTCACTAATGGAGTCGATTGCAGTGGAGTGCAAATGAAGGCTTCGGCCGTCACTGGGGCGTTACGGTCTAGCCCTGAGAAGAAATAGACCTAGGTGAACCTTCGGCGCAGTCCATACAGTTGCCTAAGCATGTTGTGGTTTGGCGGGTCGGCGAATTGGTCAATATTCACCCATTGGACACTTACATAAGTATGCTTACTCCCGCATGCCAACTCTACCAACGTGAAGAGTCGCATTCATCCAATCGCCCGTTAACTATTTACCAACCTCCATTACCGACCCTCTAGCACACACCCGTTTCGCTTCCATTTCATACCCACTTCTCTTTTACATCCCCATACCGTAGACAGCATAACGCCTCGATCGCAAAGATGGCGATAACATTCCTTGTCACCGGTGCCAGCGGCCTGATCGGGTTCCGTATCCTCCTCGCCGCACTAGCCGCAGGCCACAATGTGCGCTATACGGTACGATCCGAAGAAAAAGCGAAAATCGTCTTCAACAACCCTGCAGTCAAGAAACTTGGCGCAGGTGACCGCCTGGTGCCCATCGTGATCCCAGACCTCACCATCGATGGGGCCTTCGACAGCGCCGTGCAGAATGTCACACACATTATCCATACCGGCTCGCCGGTGCCAGTCCCAACATTTGACCCATCAACCCAGGTCTTTGAACCTACGTAAGTAGAAAGTGCTCCTTTTCTATCCAGCCTGCAAAGCGTTCAACAATGAAAGAATGCACGCGCTAATGTATACCAGGATCCGGATGTCTGCAGGCCTACTACAGTCTGCTCTCAAGTCACCTAGCGTACGCCGCGTCGTTATCACCTCATCAATTGTGGCCAACCTCAGTAAGCGCCACTATTCTGTTTCTCTACCCTAGGGTAGATTCCCGTCTGTTCTCTTTGGGAATGTTTCAGAAAACATCACTTTCGGCCCCTTGTAGCTAGCTAATACGTGCTAGACCCTTCGCCAGATCCATCAGCGGCAGTTGCATCTGCCTCAACGCGTATATCACCGCCGAGCTCGCTCCCCAAGACGTTTGACAATGTTATGGAGGCCTATGTAGTCGGCAAGCTGGTCGAGATGCGAGACACCGACGATTTCGCCAAGGCACAGTCCAACAGCCCGCATTTCACTATCTCGCACGTTGTGCCCGGCTATGTGTTTGGCCGCAATGAACTAGCTCTTGATACCGGCATGATGCAGACGCAGAATAGTTCCAACAATTTCCTGATGGTTGGCCTCCTAGGCGGCGAGCTGCCGTTTCCTATCCACGGCGGCTTCGCCCATATTGATGATGTGGCCGAGATCCATTTGCGTGTGGCTCTCAATGAGGCATATGCTGGCAAGGATGTTGGCATTGCTACAAAGGTGGACTATGCCACTATCTTTGATCAGATTAAAGATAAGTACCCTGAGGCTGTCAAGGCAGGGATATTCAAGAAGGGAGTAGTTCCTACATTGCCCGTCGAGTACGACTCGAGCGATGCGAAGGGTCTCTTAGGCGAGTTAAAGAGCTTTGAGGCTGCCGTGTCGGACGTGGCTGCTCAGTACCTGGAACTGATGGAGGAGAAGGGACAGGCTTTGGGCGGAGATCTGAGGTAGTATCAACCAAGTACTTAGGTAGCCTGAGGGTAGATTGGTGGGGAGCAGGCGAGGCCAGGTCGTGACACGAGGACCCTATGGAATAAGTTACAGCTTATAAATCGGACAGATTGTCTTTAAGCCCCAGCCTACTTGACTGCTCACTGTCGAAAGTGCACACATGGTCTTGCGCACCAAGTCTGCTATTAGACAGAAGTCCAAGTAACACACACAGCCCTGGAGAGCGCCGAGATCTCCTTAAGCACCCTGGCAGTACCTAGGTAACGGATCGTGCATCGCGCTGAGCAAAGATTTCAAGTCTGGGACTCTTAGCTTTGCCTACTTACAGTTCCAGGCCGATATCAAACTCAGCAGTGAGTTCAGACCAAGACCATAATTCTAGCACAGCAACTTAAAGACAACAATTCACAGCAGTAATTCCTGGTGGCCTCGCTCCACTTCTGTTCACCACAGCAGATGCTGCCTGAGAGGTTTGACGCTCATTTGTCGCAGTGTTCAGTCAAATTAGCCTCCTGGGTACATGATGGAAAGACGGCTTGTCTCAGCTGCGAAATGACTTGTGCAGTACAGATGATCATTTTGCAGTCGTGTCGCGACAGCTGGCCTCGTCCATTTCGGATGCTGGCTAGCTGGCTAGGAATATCTGCGAGGGTTAGACAGAATTTCCCATGTACTGCGGACTGGGAATTAAAATTGGCTAGACTATCTAGTCATGACGTGAAATGCACGGGCGGGAGGATTGGGCAAGGAACGGCGAGGGTAACATGAACGTTCCGGCAACGGCAGCACAGTGAGGCACACGATTCAAAGTGCAGCCGGGCACAGTGGAGGCCAGCTGATGAGGGCAGCTGGCCTGGCCACATACAGAGCTGCTTCTGAAATGGAGGCAAAACGCAAAAAGGGAATCAAGTGAATGTGTGGGAGGGTGATGCAAATGGTTGCCATGTTGTAAAGCCTCATTTAATCTTGGCGCCTAAGGATTGGGGTCGGCGAGGAATTACATAGTAGACGGGAAGCCACTGTGCCTCCAGGCTGCAGGGCGGGATCTCACAGCACGGTGGTAATAAATCTGGACCCTGCCGGCACTTGGGGAGTCCGTGTGCCTGGGTCTTGCAAGGCTCGCTCCTTCCCGCCCCTACACCGCACCCAATCAATTCGGGCTTGACGTGTCATGAAAACCTCAGGAGCACTTTGGAGGGCTGCCCTGCACAGCCTAAACTCTCGCGCCCTTGCAGCCCAACCTAACCCCCCCGTGGCAACCGCGAGACCCCTTAGCTTGTTCGGCTATAAGCTTCGCGCTAGGCCCGCGCCCCAGAACCTCTCCGTTGTTCCTGTCTCTGCGTCGCCGTCTTCGCCCGCGCCCAAAGGTCAGTCCCACCGCCTCACCCTCGCCAGGAGATAAGGACCTCCCGGGCTGGAGATGACCTCGCTGACAGCCAACAGGACGTCAGCCAAAGTCCAAGATGAGGATCGGGTGCTTGCAGTTCGCTCCTCAGGTCGGTGACGTCGACGGCAACCTGAGCCGAGCCGATGCCGTTCTCTCCAGGGCTGACCCCGACGAGCTTGACAGCCTGGACCTGCTCGTCGTCCCGGAGATGGCATTCAGTGGTAGGTCCCAGCATCACTTTCTCACAGTCGTTTGTGCAGCGCTGTCCCATGGGGCACAGGTCTGACCACGACCCCGCAGGATACAACTTCACTTCACTCGGCCACATATCCCCCTTCCTGGAGTATGCAGGCACCGGCATCAGCTCACTGTGGGCACGATCACGAGCCCTCAAACACAACTGCCATGTCGTTGCCGGCTTCCCAGAGCAGGTCGATGTCTCCGACAGGTGGCCCACCTCGCCCGAGTATTACAACTCCGCCATCATCGTCTCCAATGAAGGCGAGATGATAGGCACCTACAGGAAGCACTTCCTGTACATGATCGACGAGACTTGGGCCTTGGAAGGGCCCGGATTTGGCAAGGACTACATCCCTGGCCTTGGCCAGACGGCCATGGGCATATGTCAGTGCTCATACTCTGCGTGGCAAACAAGAGAACTGACCCATTTTACCCAGGTATGGACATCAACCCCTACAAGTTCGAAGCCCCATGGCATGCCTTCGAATTTGCTTTCCATGTTCTGGAGGTTCGAGCAAATTTGGTCATCCTGTCCATGGCATGGCTTACCAGAGAAGAGGCGTCAACCTTTTGTACCAAACCGGATGAGCCTGATATGTAAGTCATTGATTAGATTTGATCGAAATTGATCCCAAGTGACATCCTGATTGGGGTATTTCGAGGAGCCGTCCAGATTCTGACGTCGCGTCACAGGGAGACCTTGACTTACTGGGTGCAACGTATGGAGCCCATCATCCGCGCAGAGAATGAAGAAGAGATCGTCTTCGTGTTCTGTAATAGATGCGGAATAGAGGGAGACACGGTGTATGCAGGAACGAGCACCGTCATCTCAATCAAACAAGGAGAATGCCGTGTTCATGGCTTGCTCCCGAGGGGCCGGGAGAGCCTCCTCGTTGTCGACACCGACATCCCACCCCTCGGTAAACTCATCAGCCGCGCAGATGCAGACGCTGAATCAGACTCACCCCCTGAAGATTCCTCGGTACATACGGCGTCTGAGGGTGGAAATCATCGAACTGGGTCCCCATAAGGTGCTAAGATCTCGATTCTATGTACCGCCCCAAGCCCCAAGCATGCGCCATGGGAATCTCTGTCTCATACCATGGCTTACACCCGCATTGTCGATACAAGATTCTGCAATATCAGCATGGGCAGAAAAGCCCGAAGCGTTCATGGTGGGCCTACCAACCAGTGTCCTGTCATCTATATTCACGTTGCCTGTGAGTTGCCTGCCTCGTGGTCGGCAGCTTTGGCTGAGCCTGGGATGTGCAATGATTTTCGAGGTCTTCATCCTACAGTACGGTTTCGCTAACTCAGTTTGGAAGGGATTCTTCGCTCGCACAGGTAGCTATAGAGACAGCCAACCAGCCACGACGATCGTGGCCAGGGACAGGAGCATCCTGCCCGTTGTTGTCTGTTCCTGAGGCACGGGCAACTGGACAGGGCTTCGACACGGTCAGCCAGTGACGAATGGTCCCGGGGCTGGGCTGGCGATTCGCTGTGGGCTGCAGATCAACAACAAACAGCTTGTCCGCCAAGGCTTCACGGAGCTCATTCCTCGACGTCTCCAACCTCGAAAAGAAGCCGACATGACGACCGCGAGCCCACTGGCGATGAACGGAGAAAGTTGAATGCAGGAATTCGACCATAGTCATGAGAGTCTGGGCCGACGGGCGGGCGGTTAGCGTCACGGCCGCGCTTAAGCTGGTAGACGGTATGCACGGCTACGGCGAGTGGGGCCAATGAGGGTATGCGCCGGATGAGGATCTCGGTGCAGCAAAGAGAGCGGGCCGAGAACATGTAGCTTGCTACAGCTCGTCTCTGGCCAGCGCTAAACTCTTCTACAAAGCCTGGACTACATTGCTCTCCATGAGGCAAAGGATGGTGCCCACAAACTTCAGGGTCGCGTTGCAGAGCTTTAGCGCTTCCTCGTGTGTCATTATCCACACTTCAATCTAAGGTCTTCAGACTGTCGCTTCACAAGTCTGTGACAGAAACTAGAGGAATAAATTCCTCTCAGCCAGTCAGCAAGTATCAATACGCCAAGTCAGGTCATCGTGGGCGCCTCGGAGCATGGCAGAATACAAGACCTATTGCTTCCCTAGCCATACGGCCGAGATATCGAATCAACTGACCTTGTCACCCAGTCGGTGAGCTCTCGTGTCGTCCCGATGATTCGGCACGAGGACCTACGTGAACATGAGTTTCACTAGCACTGCAATCACCATCACTCCCAATGCGTCCCAATAGAACGGCGCTTCGAGATTCACAACAAAGGAGAACATGCCACGCCAGAGGAAAGCTGGACACGCAGGGGGGGTGCATCGTGCCAGAACCGGCTGGTGCCGAGGCTGATTGTCGCGATGCGCTTTGCGGGGGTAATCAAAGCCAATGCAGGAGAGGAGGTTGGTGCTGATGGATAATATTTTGGGGGCCGCTGTAAGTGGCTGGGATGGCAAGGACCAACACGCAGACAGCCCAATGGGATGTTGCAGATCTGCGAGATAACTGGGTTTTCTCTGGAACTTGACTTCTTTGGGTAGGACAAGGTTATGGCTGGCGCTTGCGGCAGACGGCAAGAGGGTTGTGAATATCCAATCAAGGCCCAGGGGCCCCAGGCTCCCACCAACAAGGACCCGAAAGGATGTGAAGATGTGCAGGGGACCTTGCATCCGCATCGCATTGCGGCAGGTGATATTGAAGCTTCTTACTCCTCTGACTGGCCAATTCCTCGTGCCACACCCAAGCTTTTCACACAGCACAATGGCCTGGTTCGGGGCCCTCGAGTGGCCGAGTGCTGGTGGCCCGAGGGGGAGAGAAGGTGTGGGAGGCCGCGCCGAGGTCACGAACATCCGGACCTCCTTGCCATTCGCAGCGCTGAAGGAGCCCGCCCAGGAGGCCGATGATACCTCAGCCCAATCAGTGGAACGTCGTCTTTGCTCACCCTGCATTCCCAAAGAGTGTGGAGCCCCCTGCTGACTGGCATCCACTGCGGGAATCTGTGATTCTTGGGTCGGCCCTTGATCTCCTCCCCACCGCGCCCGCCCGACTTTGCCTCGATGTCACACCAGATCACATTCCTAGATCGACTTTCCACCGCACCTCACCGTGAAATCAGAACATTCAACTGTAACGCTGGCGCTAAAATCTCTGACAGTCACCAACATCCAGGAGAACCAACACCGTTTTCTCGGGTCCAGGAGGGCTCGGCAGAAGCTTTAATATCACCCGCCGCGCATGGCGTCGGTGATCTGGACCCCGACCGACTCTCAGCGCTGAACAAGCGTCATGCTCACGGTCGCACCGCAGCGGAAGAATCCCATGTGGCGATAACGGCACCCAAGCTTTTGTGTCTCGCACGCCGCCTTTACTTATTCGGACCCCGCATTTCCCCTTGATTGCTTCTCTCATCACACATAGCCTCGCTACCACATAGCAAGATCGACCACGAGGCAATATGAGGCCCGCGACGGCTAGGCTGGCCGTGAGTACGGCGCTCGCCAGCTCGGCGGCTGCTATACTCGTCACGCCGGATTCGCCGTGCGATACCCAGTGCGGCAATGTCCTGTCCGCGACGACCGGGTCGGACATCGAGTGTGACCAGAACAACTACGGCAACGCAGCCGGTACCGTGTTTAGAAACTGCATGAATTGCGAGCTCGGCAGCAAGTACTACAGTACCGAATCAAACCAGACGGATCAACAGTGGATGTTATACAACTCCAGATTCGCGGTCTCGTATTGCGTGTTCGGTGACCCCGGCAATGAAGACATTGGCGACACCCCGTGCGTCACATCGTGAGTAACGCCCTGTCACTGCTTCAAAGGGATACGGTTTAACATAAGCGATCAGGCGTGCTTGTGGTGTCCTCAAGAATGCCATCCAATTTGGCAATTTCAGCACAAACGTCGGCGCCTATGACTACTGCCAGCACTGGGACTTTAGCGAGCTCACGAACGGATGCGAGCAGTGTCTACGCGCCAGCGATGACGACTACCTCGCTAACATGGTAGCCCTGCTCCAGGTTGGTTGCAACCAAAAACCTGTACCGGGAACGACTGTGGCTGTCGAAGGCGGCATATTCTCGAACACCCTGCTGCAGGAAGGGACGCCGACGCCGGATAGCAGCTGGACCGACAACACCAACTCGGGGCCGCTCTCGCTCGGCGCAAAGGTCGGCGTTGCCATCGGCGGCCTCTGCTTCGCCCTCGCCGTGGCCGGGTTCTGCATTGTGTGTAACGGCCGGCGCCGACGCCGCGCTTACCTACGCAAGCTCGAGATGCGGCAGAAGGACGCCGGGTGGCCGCACCCGGGCGGAGGAAGAGGAGGTGCCGGCGGTAGTGGTAGTGGTGGGGTGCCGGCTCGTGGGCCAGACATGAATGAGACGCCGCTCAGCCAGAAGCCACTGCGCGGGTGGAACGACTCCCCACTGTCAGCGACAGCAACGGACACGAGCTACGGGCGCTACTTTTCGCCGTACTCGTCGCAGTACAACAGCCCCGTCAGCGCGGCCGGCACGCCCGCCATCATGGCGCAGCAGTGGCCGAGCTTCCACGACCACCTGTCGCCCCAGGACTACCACGCCCCTGGGCACGGCTTCCCATCGTCCGCCCAGGAGAAGGCCATGCAGGACCAACATGATGCCGAAGCGGCTGCCGCCGGGCCGTCGAGTCAACAGCCCATCCACATAGGAGTTGCGCTGGGTGGTGACGAGCCGAGCCTGCGGACGGAACCGTCCAACCCGAGCTTTCGAGATCATCGC
The DNA here is from genome assembly GCA_021188095.1 of Diaporthe vexans. Taxonomy (NCBI): domain Eukaryota; kingdom Fungi; phylum Ascomycota; class Sordariomycetes; order Diaporthales; family Diaporthaceae; genus Diaporthe; species Diaporthe vexans. Next base: position 1,123,978 of record JAJLLZ010000009.1, read on the forward strand.
GGGGACGGCGCCACGCTCGAGGAGTACGAGCTGCACGAGGTCAGCAGCGCGGGAGGCAGCAGCGCCGGGGGCCCGAACGCACCCATGATCGGTCACAGCGATAGCTTCAAGAACAGGCTGGCCAGGGGCAACGTCGCGCCGGTGTTGCAGCATCCTGGGTACGGGCGGTATAGTCCTGACAAGTTCCCACCTCCGCCGCCGCCTGCGCATGGGACGCATGACGGTTAGGTCGGTGCTGCAGCCGCCTGGGAGGATGAGATGCGGACAGAGCCCGTTGCGGATCTCAGGTGGTCTTTGTTGCTTGCTTGATTTGTGAAAATTTCTTGTTAGCCTGGAGTTTGGAGTTGCGGTCTTGTCTTAAGCAAGTAAGTAGTTAATCGAGCGTCAGTGCAGTCAGTTGGGGCGTCGCAGAACTCATGTCGATCTTTTTGACCGGTGCAATGCTTGTGAGTAGTATACACTAGGGGATGATATCCTACAGACAATAGCAAGTTTCCCTAAAGGATGATTTACTAGTATAGGATAAGGCAGAGGACGTATTTCTGAAGAAGGATACCCGGCATCAGTCCTCTCAGAAGAGCACGGCCCGAAGAATTTACCACTGATGAACACAGGGTCAGCCTCGGCCCTTCCGTGGACAACCTTCTCGGCAGCCATGTAAAATGGCCTCAGCCAGCCGCGGCATTAAACTGAGCTGCCTCACCCTCACACCAGCATTGAGCAATTCTGAAACTCCCTTGCACAGCTTCCATCCACGCCAAAAGCAATAAAAGGCCGCTTGGGACTGACAATTCGCCGTCAATCTCCGGCCTGAATAGGAACTTCAGCTGCATCCAGAACAGCAACCACAACCCGCACGAGCAAAAGAATTGCACAAAAAGAACGGGCTCAACCGGGATTTGAACCCGGGGCCTCTTGCAGTGCGCTTTTACCCAAAGCAAGAATCATACGACTAGACCATTGAGCCGGTGTTGTGTGATGATCAGCGAGAAAGCAGTCCTATACACCGCCAACGTGGCTGAGCGCGCTAGTGCGGGACCGAAACGGGCTAGCCCGCCCGAAGCGCGCTAGGCTGCCCGAAGCTGAGTTTTGCAGTGGCCCGTGCTCCCCCACAGCCAAAAAAATTTGGGAAGCATGATGAGAGCTTCTTAGCACCCGATGAAAACTTGGCCGTCCGTTCCCTCTCCTCCCGTCACGACATCTACACCCCAAGAAGGACAGCGGTTCCTCTTCCCCACCCTTTTACAAACTACTCCTTTGGCTTGATTCGTTCCTGTTTCTCGAATAATCAGGATGGCGGACAAGGTTGCGGCCAAGGCCCAAGAGGAAGAGCACATCATCAAGCCTCAGGCGACGACACCAGCCGCCGACACGAGCGACTGGCCGTTGCTGCTCAAGAACTATGACAAGCGTGAGGATGCAACCAGCCCGCTGAATTGAGAATCTGGCGAGCACGTTTTGCTGACAGGCGCGTAGTTCTCGTGAGGACTGGGCACTTCACACCCATTCCCCATGGCTGCAAGCCTCACATGCGAGATATCAAGAGCTACAGTATGTTGTTACCCACCTGTGATGCCCGCCACCACACCAATTGCAGCCCTGCTAACTTTTGACAGTCTCTTCTGGTGTCATCAACGTAAGAACTCACCTGCCGCTGATCCAAGACCCCCCACTGACATGATTCTCCCCGCCCAGCTCGACAAGCCCTCGAACCCCTCCTCCCACGAAGTCGTCGCGTGGGTGAAGCGCATGCTCCGCGTCGAGAAGACCGGCCACAGCGGTACTCTCGACCCCAAAGTCACAGGATGTTTGATTGTCTGCGTGGACCGCGCCACCCGCCTGGTCAAGTCGCAACAGGGAGCCGGAAAGGAGTACGTCGCTGTCGTACGATTCCACGACAAGGTACCAGGCGGCCAGGCCGAGTTTGCACGCGCCCTTGAGCTGCTCACCGGCTCGCTGTTCCAGCGCCCTCCCCTGATCTCTGCCGTCAAGCGTCAGCTCCGTATCCGAACCATCTACCAGTCCAAGCTCATCGAGTTCGACAATGACCGCCACCTCGGTGTCTTCTGGGTCAGCTGCGAAGCCGGCACGTACATCCGGACGCTCTGTGTCCACTTGGGTCTGCTGCTTGGTGTAGGCGCGCACATGCAGGAGCTGCGACGAGTCCGTTCTGGTGCTATGGACGAGAACAAGGACCTGGTCACGCTGCACGACGTGCTCGATGCCCAATGGCAATACGGTGAGTTACAAACGCGGCGGATGCGCGGCAATCCCTGGGTGTCTGACTACGAGACTGACTGGGGCCAGACAACAACCGTGACGAGACATACCTGCGAAAGGTGATCCAGCCTCTGGAGACCCTGCTTGTCGGCTACAAGCGACTGGTAGTCAAGGACAGCGCGGTGAACGCCATCACCTACGGTGCCAAGCTGATGCTGCCTGGCCTGCTGCGATACGAGTCCGAGATTGAACAGCACGAGGAGGTTGTCCTGATTACGACAAAGGGCGAGGCCATTGCCATTGGTATCGCCATGATGTCCGCCGTCGAGATGACCACCTGCGACCACGGCGTCGTGGCCAAGGTCAAGCGTTGCATTATGGAGCGTGACCTGTACCCTCGCCGATGGGGTCTCGGCCCTACGGCCGCGGAGAAGAAGAAGCTCAAGGCCGACGGCAAGCTGGACAAGTACGGACGACCCAACGAGGCCACCCCTGCCAAGTGGACGGACTCGTACACCGACTACAGCGCTGCTGGTGCCGAGGCGGCCGCTGCTAAGCCCACAGAGGCCGCTGCCGCCGACCTGCCCCAGACGGTGGCACCCGCCGCTGTTGTCGCGGAGGCTCCCAAGACGCCAAAGACCCCCAAGGACGAGGGCGTTTCCGACAAGAAGCGCAAGAAGCACGAGGGCGAGACGGCGGAGGAGAAGGCGGAGCGCAAGCGCAGAAAGGCCGAGAAGAAGGCCAAGAAGGCGTCCAAGGATGAGGATGACAGTGATTAAGCCCATGGCTGCATATCCATCCCAAACGAGGAAATTCTTGATACCATTATATGATCATGGCTGGAGTAAAGCCACCCGTCCACTTGGCGTTTTTGCTGTTGTAGTATCACGGGAGGGGTTCATCAAAAAAGGGCGTTCAGGAGGGTGGTATAATATTTTTGCATGGACATCGCTCCCTTTGGTGGTTGGGAGAGGCAGTTAGGTTTAGGCCAGCCTGCGCTTGAGGGCAAATGCACAAGGGAAAAAGGAACCAATTCTTCAAATGTGTGTCGGAGGGTTGCATCCTCGCAAGTGAGACTTGGAGTCGAACAAGCCTCTGTGGCCCGGTGATCCATGACTCGGTAGGCGAGGCTGAAGCTCGATAAGGTTCACGCTGCCGGCGGCCATTGCTTGTCTGTGGAGGAGATCTCGAAGAGCTCGGGGCACGAGGCCATAGCTCCCACGAGGTCCCAATACAGAATTCTCAGCCGAGGCCCAGACGTGATGCTTATGCCTCATCAGGGAACGTGCCCATCATCGTGAAAGCCATTGTCCCCGCCAGCTGCGAGCTATTAAACCGAACAAGCTTTGAACAGGAGGAATCAGTTGACCGGGGAGACGTAATTGGCTGTCCTGGGCGCACCAAATGGGGCCATCCGGTCATGGCACGCGGATGGCCACCTACATGAGAAGACTGCTGTCATTCCACACGCTTGCGTGTTCTGTTCATTGTTTTAAAACCCATATGGTTTCCTCGTGCCTACCGTGCTCTGACTCTCTGGACTCCTGATTGCGTGAGCACGTTTGAACCGAACCTCTCTGGCGGTTTCTAAGTGGTAGCGGCGTCCGCTTCTGGGACGGAAACGATAAAGCACTTGAGTACAATGTCGCAGTGTGCGCCTCAGTGTCCAAGCCAATCGCTCGATCACGAGGGGTATAGTACATAGAATAAAAGAAAACAAACTGGAAGAAACAGGGAAACGAGCGAGCAGAGAGAAGAACAGAACAGAACATGTTCCGGATCGAAACGTCATTCGCGCCTCCCCTCTGTGCCCCTGAAACTCGATACTTACGAGTCCACCGTTTCGTAGGGCGAACACTTCAAAGCCCCACCACCCCTCCGTGCCCTTCCTATCGCGAGATAGTACGCCCTTCGCTTACACTGTCTGCACGCCAACCCGTGGAAAGCGAGCACCGCTTCATGTTTCGTCAGAAGAGTCCCTGATTGTGTTCGCAGAAGCCTGGGCGCAAGACAACCTTGCAGCAAATGCCTCCCTCGCTCACCCGCTCATCCTGGCCACATCAACCATCCACTGGGTTGCATCACGAGCCAGGGTCTACGACACTGCCTCGATGCACGCATATGTCTTTAATTCCACAGTTCGGCACTCGAGTCCTGGGCGCATGTGGCCGGACACAATCTATGTGTCTAGCTAGCCTCGGCCTGTACGCACACTTGGCCAAGGGGAGGACGTCATCTCGAAGGGGCTGCATTGTATTGCCATGCCGCTACGAGTAGCTTCTCCCTTAAGCTTCCACCACACTCTTCGTCGCCGTCATCAAGAGACTCAGCCGGCACATCCGAGTTCGATCACCACAGGCCCGTTGGCGATGGGTATCGATAATGATTTACGAACTTGACAATGTGGTCTAGACCGCTTGCATGGCAAGGTAGCCAGCCAGGCTCGGAATCCGGATGGACTCCGATAGAAACCACTGCGCACTAACACGAGTGCTATGATCGACCGGAGCGTCGTAAGAGCACAGCATCAGATGGTTTTGTTTCGACTGGTGTGTTGACAGGAGCGACACTAGCCTGTCACGTCGTTTGATACGGAGTGCTCAACCGATAATGGATGGTCGGTGTCAAAAAAAATTGGGGTGCGCTAAGTTGGAGAAGAAAGTTTCCAAAGGATCGGGATGCGCTTTCGTAGAGTTTGAAAATTCTCCGACTCGGATCTGGATTCCCATGCGGCTCCTGCACGCACGTCGCAACCTTGGAAAGTGAACGCACGCCCTTGATAAGGCTGGTAGCGTCCTAAAACAGTGCATGCGAGCCACACGTCACCTTGTCTCGATACCCATGACGGAAAGCGGGTCGCCAAAGAGCAAGTCAGGGCGTGAGGCAGCCAAAGAATTCGAGAATAGAAACAGAAAGAAAAAATCAAAGCAGAAACTACTAAGGGAGGGGATGAAGAAAGACCCGCTTCCCACCTTGGAATCCTTCTAGAAAAGGAGGCAGGCTTGCAAGGACCACAGTATATAGTAGGGAGATCTTAACCACCGACCAATGGAACTGCAGAACAGCAAAAAGTGGGAAAAGTACAGAGCAAAGGCTTGACGACCTCATTTCAGCAGAGCCTCAGGAGGTCGAAACATGAGGGGAGCGGGACCCGCCAGCATCAACAGGGTGGGCGGGCCGGGCGGCGAGGTGCCCACCCGAGCAGGTCACCCGGCGAGTGAGAGCAGGGAGAAGCAGAGCACTTTCTTACCCGTCAGTCCTCAGATCGGTCCGGTTTTCTGGGAGCAGGGCTAGCCTTGTCCATGGGGGCCCAGGGCACGGGGCTGTGGTTCAAGGGATCGCATATGCCCAGGTCCAGTTCGCGCCCGGCACTAGGAGCTCATATCCTTGGGGCCTTTATGCCCCCCACCTGTGTCGCAAGTACGGGCGCCTCAGACAAGGGCAAGTCGGGATGAACAGCCAAACTCGCCAACGGGGAGATGTTCCAACTTGCACGCCTGGTTGATTTCCATCTGCATGACTTTTCTGTAATGACAGCGGGCGAAGGCTTCGAGATGGCAGGGGATGCTGAGAAGGGACTACGGCCGCTCGCCGAAGGCTCCTCCTGTCTGTCCGTGCCCCCCAGGCTGGGCAGTGGTATAAAACCATGGGGGGCGACTGCCCAACTCCTGCGAGATGTCGTGTAAGTGTATCGCATGTCCTTCTCTGACGGTTGCTCTTGCAGATGAGACAGACAGTTACGTCCTCACCTCTGGAAAGCAAACATCCATCCACACACACAATCCCAGACCAGGGCCGAGCGTCGTCTCAAGGAGCCCTGTCGTCGAGGACTCTTCTTATCACAACACTCACTCGACTCGATAAATACTCGCCCTCGGCGACCTCTCATTCCTACCTAATTAGACATTCGTTCGCATATGAGCGCCCTTAATTGATCTAATCCCCTTCCCCGACTTTTTGGAGCAATCATGATCTCTTTATCAAAAGCATCTCTGGGCGCTGCTCTTGTCAGCCTGTCCACCCTCTTGCCCGGACAAGTAGCTGCCGCACCCAGGGCCGCCGCTGGACTATTCTTTGTGTGGGATGTCTTGGAGCCCAAAGACCCCTCAATAGCCCGGGACTTCCCAGACCCAGCAATCATCCAAGGCGGCGATGGCTGGTATGCCTTCGCAACAAGGCCGGTTGACGGAAGCCAGAGGAACGTCCAGTGGGCCAAGGCAGCAGACCCTGAAGGCCCATGGACTTATATCGACTCAGACCTCTTGCCATCGGCCGGCGCATGGCAGGACAACAAAAATGTCTGGGCCCCGGACGTTCGCCAGGTCGCCGATGGGACGTATGTCATGTACTACTCGGCGCAGCTGCTCAACAGCACCCACCACTGCATCGGAGCGGCCACGGCGGCAGACGTCGCAGGGCCTTGGACAGCCAAGGACGAGCCATGGGTTTGTGACCTCGAACAAGGCGGGTCGATCGACCCCTCCGGGTTTTACGACGAAGAAACGGGGCGACGCTTCGTGGTGTACAAGATCGACGGCAACTCAATCGGCAACGGAGGCAACTGCAACAACGGCGTGGCGCCGATTGTGCCAACTCCCATCATGCTGCAGGAGGTTGGGCCGGACGGCATCACGCTCATCGGCCAGGCGACCCAGATCCTGGACCGGACAGACGCTGATGGCCCGCTAGTTGAGGCACCGAATCTGATCAAAACGGAGGAAGGCTCATATGCGCTCTTCTACTCCAGCTGGTGCTACACCGACCCGAGGTACGATGTCAAGTATGTGCTCTCCAAGTCGGTGGAGGGCCCATACAAGAGGACGAGGTCGCCCTCGCTGGTAGAGACGAGCAATTTTGGCCTGACGTCGCCCGGCGGCGCGACGAGCATCGTGGGCGGCGGGCTGATGGTGTTTCACGCCAACTGCGATGTCGAGGCCGGGGCACGATGCATGTACACTGCCAATTTTACGGTGACTGGCACCAACGTGCTCGTTAATTGATCGGTCTGGCTGCCACCCTGTCCGGCTTGGTCCGCAGCGTTGGCATCTTGGATACGACACTCGCATTCGCATGGGCGTTGGCATTGGCGTTGTTGGGCATTTGCAAGAGATTTCCACTATTGTGTCAAGGGCGAGGGAAGCGTTATGCTGGCCTAGTGAACCTGGTAAAGATGTAATGACTGTAATGAGTGGCGTTCGGGTTTCAAGGGCAGGGACATGGTACTGATCGCCTTCACACAGGCATGGATCGGGGCATAATGAGCGGCGGGCGTATTCGGAAAACAGCAGAATTGGCCGAGCCGGGAGCTTATCTTTGGGGGGTTTGGACGAAACGCGCTTGGAAATACCACTTGATACCTAGAAACATACATCGCGACTATTAGAAATACCCACAAGCATGGCAAGAAGCCGTCTTTTCCGGTCAGCCTTGGGCGGAGCATGAAGTCGATGAAGCAGCGTGTTGTTCCCTCTCCGTCTCGAAGCATTGATCCTGCCGGCGGCAGCAGCACAAGGGACAAGCCAGACGGTTGCCTCTTCAGATGAGCGGCAGGGAATCTCCCAGAGAGGAGCTGTGGCATCTTGGAAGATGAGGTGAAGTTCGGCACGGCTTTCTCTTGTGCAGACGTGTGCAGTGCTGGGACTGTGGGTAAAGTGACGTTGAGAAGGTTTGAGGATTTGCAGCAGCCAGAAACGGCAGCAGAACGATCCGATCCAGTCCGGTCCTGCCCTGCTGCAGATCCTCTCCCAGCGTTGCAGTCCGGGCACGTCCCACGGCCTACGGCCGCCTGGACTGGCAGGACTGGCAGGCCTAGACCATGGGGTGCAGGTGCCCTGGGCAGCCACGCTTCCTGATTCGGCTGACTGACAGCTGCGGATCCTCCCAGGGGTCCCCATGTAATCTCTAAGCGCTGGGGTTAACGAGCGACGGGCCAACAGAAGGGTCTGGTCGGAGGGCTCACCTTGGACCACCACATTCATTCTGATCAGACTTCGCGAGCTATCCGCGGCGACAAGTATTTTCCTTCGGTGGCGCGACATTTTCCAGATGACATCTGGGTCTCGTCAACTCGTCTGGACACCAATGGGGCAACAGCATCGGCACAAACAGTGCCCAGGTGGCCGCATTTCGCGCCATCTCAACGCTCTCCACGAGCACTTTGCCATAGCTGAAACTGGGGAATCACGTTGACATGACTGGATTATCACAGACAGGCCTCTCAAAAGGGAACTTGACAGGCTGTCAAGGCCCAATACAGACAGCTCTGGTCGTGCAAAGACCACACCGATTCACCCACATCTGTGGGGTCCGCCCCAAATATTGATGGATGCATCGAGGGCTACATTGCTTAACCGCCGGCGGGTGGCCAAGCCAATCAACACCCACGCCGCCAATGTGCACCTCAACGCACAACTGGCCGGCCTGTCAGCCCTGCTTGGTCTACCCAGCTCTACCCACACGCATGCACCTTGGCCCGATCCAGGGCCAGGCACTCGTCCGATGTATGATGAGTCCCGAACTGTTGGTCTTGGGGATTTGGGGTCTGGGGTCCAATGGGCTGCCACTACTGTCGGTCTGCATCACGAGAAACTCTCCCACTGGCTGAATCCCAAGGGATCACCGCTCAGGTTGGCTCGCCAGCCGCTGGGTATCGTGTGATAGTGACCTCTGCCGACATTAGGTCGCCCTTCCTATTCATCTCGAATGGCGTGCAAGGGGGCTGTACGACGTCGATATCATGCTCGTTTCCCCGGATGGATTTGTTTCTTTGCAGCTGTCATTGTCTGTTCTTGTCATGCATACCACCAAGTAATCTCGGTTTTTTCTATTGTCTTTTGTCCTTCCTTCATCCGTTTACTATACCTAATTCATTTAATCGCCAGCATCGAAAAGGTCCTCCTGGTTGAGGACACTGCTTTGATATTCATTTCTACCAAGACCACATACGCCGTTTTCACTAGAGACCAACTGGAACGCCATCAGGATAGTTCCAGTGCAGCACAAGGTCCAGTTGAAACATTCATCATGGCAGTCCGCTCGTTATACACACTGCTGGCTCTCGCCCTTTCTTTTAATGTCATCGCCCTTCAAGTAGCACCGAATTCCCCCTGCTCCTCCGCGTGTCTAGACTCGTCAACATTGGACAGATCTGATCCGAACTCATCTAATACCGAATCAACGGATATCGTATGCGAGGATGTGGCCTTGAACAGTACTAGCACGGGTTCCAAATGGAAGCAGTGCATGACCTGTCTGCAAAACAGTACATTTGAACAAGGCTCAGAGAGCGACCAGTACTGGTTCATGTGTGAGTCCTCGTCCGTCCCTGGGGAAAGCAAAAGCAAGATGACATAAGTCTAATGTGGGCCCCTGCATAGACAATCTCCGTTATAGCTTTGATCATTGCGTATATGGGTTCCCGAACGGCACTGGCTCTGGATCCAACCCGTGCGTGACATCCACGGCCTGTGGTGCTCTCAGGTCTGGGCTCGAGGACGGAGATTTGAGCACAACAGGATCACAATTCGGTTACTGCGACGATGGCTCTGTCACTGGGGAATTTTATAATGCGTGCCTCACTTGCGTCGGTTCTAGTGGCGATACCCGCTATATTGCAAATGGTAAGCCAGACAACGAGGCGTTGATAGTAGCCAAATACTCACGCGTTGTAGCCCTTGTTGCCTTACAAGCCGGCTGTCTCCAGAAGCCCAATACCACAAGCAAACTTGGTCTTAGCGACTCGGTCTTTGCCCGCAAGGTTATTGAAATCATCGACCCATCCACGCAAGAGGACCCCAACGACTCGGTGCAGCTCAGCACAGCAGCCATCGCAGGCATAGCAGTCGGCGCGGCTGTTCTGGTTCTCGCCGTTGCTGCCATCATCTTCATTCGCATCCGCAGGCGCAAGAACCGCGCAAACCTGGGCATTGAGCCCCGTTGGGGCAGATCCAAGAAGTCACACAAGCGAAATTCTTCATTCTCCTTCCACTGCCGCAAGATCCTGTCCTCGCCCATGTCTCCAAAGTTCTTCAAAGACGACCCGACGCCGGTGGAAGAAAACCAGCCCTACGGCTCATTGGATGCAATGACCCAGCCGCAGATATCTGGAGTCAACCCTGCCAGTGATGCTCCCGATGGAAGGTACTTCATCGAGACCAGGCAGCGGCCGGCATACGAGCCGTCTTGGAGCCCGCAGGGCCCGCCACCATCTTTCCACAGCTTCGGCCCTCCAGCAATGACACCAGAGAAGCCCGACCTGCAACATTCGGTCCCAGTTCCAGAAAAGAAGGGCTTCTCGGAGAAAGCCCCATTGAGTATCGACACTACCCTCGTCGCACCGCCACCAGCACGCCAATCGCCAAGGAACGATGTCTTCGCTACCCTCATCGCCTCCGCACAGCCCATACCATCGACGCTGCCGCTGAGAACCATGCCGTACGCACCTTCCACCCGGGCAAGCGTTGCGTCAGCCACCTCGCCACAGTCATCCGGCGGCGGCAACAGGATCAGGCCCAAGGCAAGCACAACCACCATGAGCAGTCAGGGCAGCGGGTACCCGGGCCTGGTGACGCCGTCGTCCGCCTCGCCGTTGATGAGACAGAAGCACGGCTGGCCCAGCCCCCGCGAGACGGCAGACGCGCCCTGGTTCCCGCCGCCGCCGCCATCTGGCCCGCCTCCCAAGTCATCCCCGGCGAGAAGTTCACGCAAGGGCGCTGCCGGGTCCGGGAAGAAGGGGAGGAGGGACAGCGGGAGCCCGGTGGAGACGCAGCAGATCCAGATATCATTCCCTGCGCCGCCTCAGAGGTAGTGCGGGACGCTTGGAAGTGTGGCAGTCGATGAGTCTTGGTGTAATGTATTATGTACGAGTGCCTACGGGAGCAATTGTTTCTGCATTTTGGATGCTGGGAGATACCAATCTAGCACGGCGTTTGAAGGATATGATTTGCATTGCGGTCACTCGCATCACATAGTGGCTTTGTACTAGACAGACATTTTAATGACAGATTGTCGTGCTTTCATACCTGACTGGGTGTTTATTCGAGGTTGCTATGAGATGTCCCGTCTCTGTTTTCTCATCGAGCTTACCCTGCCCTACCCCATGTTAGTGGGATGCTGCCGATCTTTGGCGGGGAGACCCTGTAGATTGGCCTGGGACCGCCCGCCTATCGCCCGCCGCGGATTGGCAAGGATACGTCAGAGCAAGTGATTTTTCGTCCCAGCGCCAGGAACACCTCGTATACACTTTTGTTTCCTCGTAGACGGGATCATATGTTTGTCTTTTTTGCACGTCCAAGGGAAAGTCTCTACCATATCCGACAGTCATGACTACGCCATCCCCAACCCCTCGGTGGACGGCGCTCGCGCGCGATACCAACGAGACGAGCATCCAGCTGGCCCTGAACCTCGACGGCGGCGCATTCCCACCTGACACAGACTCGAGGCTCGTCAAGGATGGCGAGAACGGGCACGCGTCTCAGTCGAGCAAGTCGCAGACGATAAGCATCCACACAGGAATAGGCTTCTTGGACCACATGCTGCACGCCCTGGCCAAGCACGCCGGCTGGAGCTTGGCCATCCTCTGCAAGGGCGACCTGCACAGTGAGTCACTGCACCTACCAGCGCGCGCCGGCGCAAGACCAATTGGGTCCCATATCGTGTCTCATGGAGGCTGACGTCCACCCCCACACAGTCGACGACCACCACACGGCAGAAGACGTCTGCATTGCGCTCGGCAGCGCCTTCGCTACGGCGCTGACCTCAATGGCGGGGCTCGCCCGCTTCGGCTACGCATACGCGCCGCTCGACGAGGCCCTCAGCCGCGCGGTCGTGGACCTCTCCAACAGACCGTACAGCGTGGTGGAACTCGGCCTGAGGCGCGAAAAGATCGGCGACCTCAGCTGCGAGATGATCCCGCACTGCCTGCAGAGCTTCGCCCAGGGCGCCCGCGTCACCCTTCATGTCGATTGCCTGCGCGGCGAGAACGACCACCACAGGGCCGAGTCGGCGTTCAAGGCCCTGGCCGTGGCGATCCGCATGGCGACGAGCAAGGTCCCCGGCAAGGAGGGCGAGGTGCCGAGCACCAAGGGGACGTTGAGCGCGCTTGGCTAGAGTGCTGCTGCGGTCGACAAGGACGTGGAAGCGGGCCTTACACCGGTCAGCATGTCGCGGACGCCCGTGCATTTGAACGTCCGCCCGAGTGGCGCAATAGGACTCCCTCAGAAGTCCACTGCTTTTCGCAGCCGACAACCAAGCGGGCGGCCACGAGGGCGGCCGCGGAAATCCAAAACAAGATGCCCAGATGCACCTGGCACAGATTGCCAAGCGTAGAGACTCGAACCAGGAGCCCCGAGGATGCAGGGGAGTGCTACATAGAAGCATCACGATGAACATACATGCCAGGCTAGCAGCAGCAGCATGAGATCATAGCAAATTGAGAAATTGGCAGGCAAACCAATCACCACCACATTTTGTACAACCTTTGGTTGGGTATCCGCTACACATCTGTAGGATCTGTAGAGGAGACCACCTAGGCAGTTATTAATGCTTGGTCTACATCTAGAGTCCCTGGGCACCCTCTTATGACTTGACCTCCGAACGGGACAACAAGGTAAACAAGATTGAGCTATAGGCTACCAAGTGGCGTTACTTTGTGTTTTTTGGAGTGTGCTTGTGTGATGACTACAACAATATATGGCATGTCGGCGGCCATCCCCCGAGTGGGTTTCGTCTGGTCCGACTCGGCCGGCGATGCAGGGACGGCCCAGAACGGCCCCACTTCCCCGAGCACTCATATGACGCACCTGAGAGTTTCTGCCTCTAAGCTCTCCCAAACTCACTCCTCACCCTCGCTGCCCCGGCACATCACTTAGATAACTCACGCGACCAGTACCACCAAACAATCGGCTGTCCCCATTCATTCACTTAAGCTTACACACCGACGGATCAACGTCTGCTGTCTTCGTTTCCTCGCCCCGGGCCCCAGGCCATGAGCCCAAAATGCGGTCCCACGGAGCAATGAAGGATGAGGAGGCGATCGATGCCGCAAAGGAGGCAACGCGGGGGGCCGTCTATGGCGCCGTCAAGTGGGGTGCTTTCGCAGGCATCCTCGGCGGGATCGGGTACCTCACCTCGCCCCTGTACCGGAGTCTTACGATTCAGTTCAAAGTGTGAGTGAATGGCCGGCTCGGCACGGGATACTCACTTTTTCGGAAGGTAGCCAATTGACCTTTTCCCTTGCCAGGTACATCCAAATGTCAGGCATGGCGTTTGGGTCCATGGTCGAAGCTGATAGCAGGATACGGCAGTATGAGGCCCATGTGAGGATGCAGCGGCGGATAGCAAGGGACAGAGCCATGTGGCAAAAGTTTGAGGAGGAGTACGGGGACGACGATGATTGAGAACCGGGCGTTGACGTTCGGAACCAAAAAAAAAAAAAAGGTTCATGATGTGTCTCATTATAGACGCCTTTTACAAAGCCTTCATGTACATTATCAGATGTGCCCCAAGCTCATCAACCAATTTTTTGTATCTTGGTCCCTACCGACCTTCCTGAATCCAGAGCCAGAGCCGAGCCAACGCCGTGCCATGCAAACAATACTGCCCATCCGAGATGTTGGTGGAGCCATCATTTTGATTTCTTGGGGACCTCAAACTTCTTCGGGTCCATATTGAGCTTGCACAGCCGGACAACGCAGCCGCTCAGCTGCAGTAGTGTTTGCACTCCCTCCAGGATCTTCATGTGCGTTGTGCCGATCTCCTTGATGAACTCGAGCTTCGCGTGCTCGCTGAGCGTCGGGATGGTCTTGGTGACCTTGAACATGGTGCTGATAATATCATGGCTCGAATACCCAAGGTCCCAAAGCTCCCTCAGCGTGTCCAGCGCCGAGTCGACGTTGCCCTCGAAGCAGGCCTTGAGCATCGCCTGCACCTTGATGGGGTGCGGCGAATCCACCACCTTGAAGACATTGTCGCCCGAGACCATGCCGAAACCGGCCCACGTAGACTGCAGGTTGTTGATCGCCTGCCGCATGTCACCCTCGGCGCTGAAAACCAGTGCGGCCAGGCCGTCGTCGTTGTACTCGACCTTCTCGGCCTCGATGATCTGCATCAGGCGCTTCACCACCTGGCCGTCTGTCAGCCGCGCGTACCGCAGGATCGCACACCGCGACTGCAGTGGCTCGATGATCTTGTTGGACTGGTTGCACGCGAAGGCAAATCGCGTCGTGTTGGAGTAGATCTCCATCGTCCGCCTCAGCGCCTGCTGCGCGCCCGACGTCATGCTGTCGGCCTCGTCCAGGATGACGATCTTGTGGCGGCCGGCCGGCAGCGTGACCTTCTTCTGCGCGAAGCCCTTGATCCGGTTGCGCACCACGTCGATCCCTCGCTCATCTGAGGCGTTGAGCTCCAGCACCGCCTCCTTGTAGGAGTCGCCCAGCAGCTGGCGTGCCAGGCAGAGCACGCTGGTCGTCTTTCCGATACCCGGCATGCCGCTGATGATGACGTGCGGCATGTTGCCATCTTTGGCTATGATCTTGAGGCGCTCGATGGTCTCTACGTTTCCGACGATGTCGTCGAGGAAGATGGGGCGGTATTTCTCAACCCTGTACTGTCAAGTCAGCCAGGTCTCTGGTCCGGCGTGCAGCGCGCGGGGGGTGGAGGGTGCGCACCATGGCAGCTCGTAATTTGGGTTGCCGTTTGTATTTGCTGTCAAGACCTTCTTTGCCGCCGATGACGAGGACTCGCCGGCCTCTTCAACCCGTGCAGCAGGCATTTCGTGGTGGGATTGATGGGCGCGAAGAGGGGCAATGTTGGTCTGTCCAAGGTGTTTGGTGGGTTGGATTTCAATTAAGGCGCGTCCAAGCCTGGAGACGCGACGGAGTGCCTGATGGATGGCAGGTACAGTATTAGCCCGACAGGGGTCCTTGCTTCTCTCAATACCCCTGCAATACCAACCGACAACCAAGAGATTTCAGCCTCCCTGGCAAGGTCGGGGTCCCTCCGCACGTTTCCATCCTTGACTGGCAACATCAAAGAGCTTTCAGGCTTATTTATAATCGGCCTGCGTAACATTGGACTCGTCTCCCAGCTCTCGTGGAATCTGGCTGGGCTGTTCTACCTGGTCTACAACGTCTCCGATAAGACCATGGGCAAAGAACGGCCCCTGCCCGGGGCGACCAAGAAGAAAGTCTCCGAAGACAAGGTTTCCAAGAACGAGGGAAGGCACAAGAAACACAAACGACATAGTGTCAGGCACCAAGACACTGATGACGAGAGTTCAAAGGTTGGCCTCAAAAGCCCTAAATTGGCGCAAGAAATTGTGCTGGCTCTCCGTTCGCACTCTCAATTGAGGAGTGGCAGGAGTTCCAATCCAAGCGGATGAACTCACTGCAATACTCTATTGACGCGTACTGACTTCTCCTGCCATCCAAAGGATTCCAATGAGCAGGAGGGTGGCGTCTCTCTCGTCCAGCGCGAAGATGAGAAGATTGGCCGTAATGTACCCCTAAATAAGGAAGAGAAGAAGCGGCGCAAGAAGGAAAAGCGTCTGCGAGAAGAGGCGCTCAGGCAGCTCACGGAAAACGGTCTGGATCCCTCCCCCAATGCGTCTGGTCTCGACGTGGAAGCTGGTGGGGGGCGTATGGACAAGGAGAAACGCGACAGACGTCAAGCCCAACGACCAGTGCAGATGGACCCGACTGAAAACAAGGGAGCCAATCACACAAAAGGCCACGAGCCGGCCGATGGTGAAGACGTTTTCATGATTGACGCCAATCCAACGCCGGCCGACCGGAAGAGACCCCATACTCAGTCCGAAGACGAGGACATGGAGGATGGTGGCGCCCTCTTGCAGCCAGGATACACTGCACCACCTTCTGGAAAGAACCGCGTTGTCAGGCGGCGTTTAAACATGATCGACCGAGAGAGATCAAGGATTCAAAAGAAGCTAGGAGTCAAAGACGGCTCTGATGAGAACGCGCAGAAGGTGCAGGAGCTCCTGAACAAGTTCATCGTCACCTACGACGCCAAGACCGAGCAGCGTGAGGCCAGAAAGAATGAGCGCAAGCAGACGGAGTCCATACGTCTTCGTTGCAGAGCAGGCCACCCCTTCGAGAGGCGGGGATCGCGCAACTAGAAATTGTCGCAACCGCCAGGACCCCGTTCTCAACCTGAGAAAGTGCCTAGGTGTTTGAAGCAGGTCCGCTGGCGACCTGGGAGAGTCGCAGCGGAAAGAAGCAGTAAAAACCACCGGCGAGTGTTCTATCGTGCCAAGATCGCCGGGTCGAAGCCAAGTAAATTCGACAAGCCTTTGAGGAAACGTGCAAATGGTGTGGGAAAACTGGCCCTCCGTCCATCTTGGGCTGTCTATCACCTAGAGAAGTGATGGGGCGCGCAGCGATGGACCGGCGCATGCTGTCCATAATATAACGTCGTGCACTTCCGCAGCTCCTGCCGATTAGAAGAAATGATTGAGATCCCGTGGGGGCGATGCGTTCGCTGTACTTGTAGAGGGTATAGAAACACAAAATAAGGAGTCCGGCTCCTATGCCGCCATCCAAGCTCCCTTCATATCCATACGCGTAGGAGTTGTCAAATTATTCAAATTCGCTATGCCGGAGATTAGAGTCATTATTTACATTTTGGTACAAGTTGCTCGTGCCCCTGGTGATTTCAGGCGCTGGTGCTGGACGTTCCTCGACCGATCAACCCAACCACAACAAGAAGTCCTCCCTTATTTTTTGTTTCTGTCGTCCTCAGACTTCCGTTCCTTTCCACCCTCTTCCTCACTTTTCTGGGAACCGCTGAAGACCTCCTTGACCTGGTCCATAATGAGTGTGCCATAGCCCTCCCCATTTTCGAGTGTCTCCTTCTCCTTCCTGGCCCTCTCGGCCCTCCAGTCTTCTTTTTCACTGCCCATCCATATCTTCGAGATGATGCCGCGGGACGCCAACTCCTTCTTTTCCCTCGCCTCCTGCAGCGCCTTGCGCTCCGCCTCGGGCAGGAGTGCCTCCCTCCTCTCCCTCTCGAGCCGCATGAGCTCTTGGTTCCGCCTCGCCTTCTCCGGCAACCCGCTCGAGAACATGGTCTGCCACCGCCGGTCGAACCGCTGGGTCATCGATTCGCCTGTCCAGTCGTAGGCGAGCACATTGGTCGCCCAGAAGGTGCCGCCCGAGAGTACCATCGCCTGCAGGCCCATCCGCCGCGGGGGCATGAAGAGGGCTATGGGTCCGAGAATCGCGACGCCGATCGCGGCGTTGTGCATCCACGGTGGCGTTTGGGTCTTGGGCGCTGCTGCGCTGTCTGTATGCGCCTGGGAGGGATTTGGAGGTGGCGTTTGCGCCGAGGGGGGTTGTGGTGTCGCCATTGTGACTGGTTCTGGTTTTTTTGGGGGAATACTTTGGGTTGGGGATTCAACTGTATGCTTCGGACGGAGAGCAGAACGTTTCCAAGATAGCGAAAGGTGTAACTTTGCGACAGACGTAGAGAATTGCGATCGAGAAGCTCTCGCATGCATGACGATCCCAAAAAGCTCCTTATCTTATCGGGCGCATGGCCCACTTGCTTGGCAGCCATCAGTCCCTCAACCTGGAGTCTACCATTCCGTCCATGAACTCTCGTCTTGGCTTCACACTCTTGCCCGGCGATTTGGCTCACGATCCCATAGCACGATGCGTCGCAAACTAATGCGTTTTATCAGCTTCGATACTCTTTGGCACCTCGAAGATGGCACATTATTCTGTATCGACACTTGAGAGGATGCGCGTTTGATATGCAACCCCAGCGGGGCATGGAATCGGCTTTTGTCCTCATCTGACAATGAGACGGCATTGTGCGAATGATGACCCAAAAATAATCTCATTCTCGAGAGTAGAGGGCTGTTGAACCCCAAGGCCGTTGCATAACAATTTCATGGCGGATTCGGTTGTCTGCTCGCGATCCAAAACACGCCCCAAGAGGTGATTGCGTGTCCATCCGACCTGAATCGCCTTCGGAACCAAGTGTATTCCCGGACGAGGCCCGTTGCTGGTTGTGGCATGCGTATCTTGGCAAAAGATGAAACCTACCGACCAATGAGTACGTGGTCAGCCAGTCGAGCAGTTTGATCTGAGATCCCCGTCATGCCTCTGCTACCTACCGTGAACTATTCTGATCCAAGCCGTGTTTCATCCCGACTTCATCCCTTGGAGATCGCCAAGCCGTCGAAAAAGCGAGCTCGTCTCTTGTTATGAAGAGCGGGATGTGCATCTCTTCTACTACGTTCCCACAAATCGTCAGGTTCTAAGAGATAATCTCTACTCCACACAGATCATCAAGCGCTGTGCACTTGCGGTCACCCTAATTATCAGTATTCTCTCATTCTTGTCCCGACATGCTGTGCAAGTCTCTTACCGCGCTGGTTGCGGCCAGCCTGGCTTCCGCTGCGACGCCTTCAGGATTTGAGCCGGCCTCGACTACAGAACTTATTGTTACATATAATGGTGTACAGGCGCAGAGTGGCTCTGTAGTAGCAAGGGATGGTAAGCTTCTTGTTACCACAGTAACCCACTCTGGTTGAGAGGGATTAACACTGAACTGAATGCAAGGGACCGCAAGTGAACCTAAACTGGCCACGACGCAGCGTCTGAACGGCACCTCGTACGCCGTGCTGATGATCGATCTTGACATCCCGACCAACAACCCGCCGCAGACCAACACCCTTCTTCACTGGATGCAGACTGATCTCACGCCCGCGACGGCAGCAACCGCTCTCAACACGAGTGCAGGGAACGCGAACGTGTTTGCACTGCAGACCGGCCAGACGGCAGCCTTTGCAACTTATCTGCAGCCAAACCCGCCGGCAAGAGTACCATTATCTCATCGTTATACACAGATTCTTGTCGATACCACTGGCGTCCAGCAGACTGCCCTCGACAGCCTCAAGTCCGCAGCCCAGACCCGCCAGGGCTTTAAGGCACAGGAAGTGCTCACTGCCGCCGGCCTACAGAACAAAGTTGTCGCTGGAAATTTCTATAACGTCACCAACGCCGGCCCTGCCGCCGCCTCCAACTCGTCGTCCTCTGGTGGTTCAAGTTCAGGTTCAGGCTCAAGCTCGGGATCTGGATCTGGATCTGGATCCAGCCGCGGGGGCGGTGCAAGCTCTGGCTCAAACAGTACCTCAGGAAGTGGCAGTGGCAGCGGCAGCGGTAGTGGTGCTGCTACCGGTTCTGGCAGCAACACAGGAACCAACGGAACGCGGCCTGGCACCACCACAAACGGAGCCGTCGTCCAAGAATCAAAGAGCATGACAGCCTTGGTCCTTCTCGTCGTCGCAACACTCTTCTTGGGGGTGTAGAGAGGCTGACAAATCCATTGGATCGATCCTAGCGACGACATGTCTTTACAATGATTGTAAATGCTGACTTTGAAAAGCGTCAAAATGCCAGGTCTGCAGGCTTCCAGTCATGACTTGTAAATACACTAGTTCACGATAGAATTGAAAAGGAACCGACATTTACCACTGACCCACTTGAAAGTGTCGGCATTGAATGCCTGCGGCCTCAAGGCTACCCTTTTGGGTAAATTAGTCATCGTCTCGCCCTGCCGTTTGGGAAATTCCTCGGCTCGCCTTTCCCTGGCAAGGATTTAACCCTTCGCTTGGCTTGCCTTGATGTTCTCGACCCCTAGCGACAGGCCAAGTCAGTGCGCTTATAATGTCTCCCGCGCGGCAATCCAGCCTCTTTCTGAGCACACGGTTTTGGTATACTCAGCTCTCGTGGTCTTCATTCATCCCGTGTCCGAGATGAGTAATATTTTCTGCCCGGCAACAGTGATACATCGGAGATGAGTCTCGAATATGCTTTGATATCCGTCAGGCAGGTCTTCGATAGGTAAGCCTTGGTCTGTTTCCTGACAAATGGCGGACTTCCGAAATCCAATAGGGCCTCACAGTAATTCGGGATATATGCTGGGCTCTGTCCTAGTTGTGGTCTTTGCTGTTGGAAGTTTCCGCAGCAGCACCCTCTCCTAGAAGTCGAGAAGTTGAGTCATATTCCTCTACGTCGTAATTTACTTCGATATCATCCCAAAGCCATCAATCTAGTCAATTCTCATTCTCCATACCAACGACACTACACCAGCGCGATGGCGAAGACCGTTGTCATCTTAGGGGCCTCCCTTGCGGGAATCCCTATAGCCCACTATCTCCTTTCCCACACCTCAGCTGTCGTGCCCGATCTCAAAGTCATACTCGTTTCTCCGAACACGCACATGTACTGGGCTTTCGCCTCAGTACGCGGTATTCTCCCAGGTGGTCTCGAAGAAGACAAGCTCATGCTACCGATTGCGCCGGGCTTCAAGAAGTACGCGGCCGACAAGTTTGAATTCGTTCTGGGCAAGGCACAGGACCTGGAGCCATCCTCCAATTCGGTCACGGTGCAGACGAATGATGGATCAGTCAGGAAGCTCGAGTACCACACTCTTGTCATTGCGACCGGTTCGAGCGCCAGAGAGGATATGCCGTTCAAGACGGTGAACACCACCGAACAGACAAGGGACGTGCTGCACGACTGGCAGCAGCGCATAAAGTCGGCAAAGTCGGTCGTCGTCGCCGGCGCCGGCATTACAGGCATCGAGCTCGCAGGAGAGCTGGCTGAGGCGTACGCCAAGACGGGCCAGAAGAAGGTGACTCTCATCTCATCATCAGACCTACCCCTGGGCGAAGGCTTGCGCAAGGACGTTCGGCAGGCCGCGAAAAAGACCCTCGAGAAGCTGGGTGCCCAGGTCAAGCTCAACGCGAAGGTGACTAGGGTGGAGGGGCCCGAGTCCGGGCCCAAGACGATCAGCCTGTCGGTCGGCCGGGGCGGTGAGGAGACGATCGAGGCGGACGTGTTCATCCCGACGTACGGTCTACAACCCAACTCGGAGTTCGTCCCTGCGAACCTGCTCGACCACCGCCGCCACGTTAAGCAGACCAAGCACCTCCGCGCTGAGGGCCGCGACAACATCTTCGTGGTTGGTGACGTTGGAAGTCTTGAAACCCCGCAGGGTATACATACCGAAAACCAGATGCTTCACGCTGTGAAGAACATCCAGGCGTACCTAAAGGGTGAGGCCTTGACGGACTACGTCTTCAGCACCGATCCCTTGTTTATGGCTTCCATTGGCAAAGGCGGCGGTGTCGGCCAGGCCAAGGGCTTCAAACTGTTCAGCTTCATGGTCAAGAAATTCAAGGCGCAGACTCTGGGTACACAAAACTTCCCAGGCGTCGTCGCAGGACAGAAGACCATGACGAAAGGGAAGTGGGCGTGATGATTGTCTTTCGAATTCGGCACGAGGTTCCTTGCGATAGTGATGCGGTTGCTTTTCTAATAGGAGTAATACAATGTCTCCCGGGGGATGGGCAGAGAGTGATACCATCTGTTTGATACCATTGCTAATATCATTAATACATTCTTTTTCTTCACATCCTATGTTGCTTTATCCATGCCTGCTCTCTCTGTTCAGAATCCACATGCTGGGGTCTTTTTTGTCGAGCATCGATGCAGAGAGTATGTGGGCGTTGCTGTATCTCACTATTACACATGTAGGGGAGTATAGAGTCATAAAGCTTAGAAAGAATGAACAATAGCGCCTAAGGAGGGGAGAACCAATGAATCGACTGTCCAGGTGATATTCCCACAGCGCAGAAGGTAAGAATGGGCAGATTGTCTCCTTACAGATTAGGTTCGAGCTGGATGAGTGTGGTGTGACGACAGACACACGTGCAAACTTTGAAAGCAAATCCTTTTGCGTCAACTGGCTCTGCACGCCTCGGATTCCTCACAGGCCTCGAAACGCCTGCCAAACGGACCGGATGGCATTCTTACTCAGAAAATTGATACTGCTTCCTCAGAGGTCGCAGCACAGCGAATGTCGAATACCAATACCTGATACTTGCCAAATGGCGCTGACGGGTCAGATGAACATGCCGCTGTTGTGAATGCCAGGCTGCCTTGTCGGCCGCAAATCTGCAGTATGCCGTCCAACGGGAGCTGGCCTCATTCCCCTGCGGCCTGCGGTCGAATAAGCTTGGCTTGCCTCACTTTTCCACAGGTAATTGCATGGGTCAGAGAGGAGGTCGACTGGATCGCGTACAGTCCAGGTCCAGTCCGGCCGGTTCCAGGGGTCCTCCTCAAACGAAAGTCAATGGCATAATGCACAATCAAGGTTACTCTGCCCCATCCTGCCTCGGCTGCGATCACATTAGATTACAGAGGTCCCAGCTGTTCAGTACTTCGTACAAACAATCCTCCAATGAGAGGCTTTTCACCGAGGCCAAACGTAGTACAGGATGCGGTCAGAAGGCAAAGAATAAAATGACCAGTACCCAGGTATCGAATGCCGCTACGTGTGATTGCGCGCTTACGCATCAGATTATCAGAATTTACGACCTCCTGGTTTGTGGCGCCCGCACTGAGCATAAGACATGTCCGTAGAGACCGGGAATGGTTCTTGTTCTTATTCGTCAACTTCGCAGTCCCATAATGAGTACCCAAAAATTGCGGAGAATGTGGGAGAATGTAAGACGGCTATTCAGGGTCTGTACTGATGAGGAATTGACGACCCTTGGTAGTCCACAGGTGAGTGATGGACTTATCCAGCTGGCAGAGCACCGCCGCTCCTTTGATCAACAGATCAGCATACAAGTCCAGGTTTTGGGTATGATTCGGATGTGTGACAGCATTCGCACGTTGGAAGGCATGGGGCTGGCCATTGCAAGTTAATAAGAGGCTGCTGGGCCTCCTCTTCTCTGGCTCTCTCTCCTTCAATTCTGAGCGTTATTATACTGACCTCCATCAACATTGACTATCAATCACTCAGCAGATTGTCTGTGCTCAAGGGCACTACTGGTTGAATGTATTCTTCGCATACGCAAGAGCCGATACAATGTTGGCCCACACGCTGCAGACTTGAACCAATATAAGGCAAGACAGGCTTCGGCCACACTGTATTTTCTTCTCAACTGTCTGTCTGTCTGCTATCTGCTTAGCTGTCAGACTCTTCCCTAGTAGCCTAGAGCCTATATACGAACTCTTTAAGTTCTCAGTACTTCTACTTATACTAATCTCCTGTAGGCTCCTTAAATTTCCTCTTTCCTTTACTTTTCAAGTATCTTATAATTATTTTAAGGAGATCCTTATCTTTAATAATAAAGGTATAGATATAGAATAGTGTAAAGTTACTATAATTTTCCTTTATACTCTTATAGATATCCTCTATTGTTTTCTCTAAGATATTCTAAATATCCTTATAGATATCTTCTATATAGTTATTCTTAAAGTGGTCTATTTTAGCTTCTATTCTTAGTTAGTAGCTGTGTGCTTAGATGGGTGTTCTGGTGTAAGCTCACCTAGTGAGGGTCTTCTTTCTTTAAGCTGTGTTTTGGAGGTTCTTAGGATTGTGTATGTGTGTGTGTATATGTTGGTGGCAGAGGATTGTGTTTTTGGCTGGAATTTCCTTTGTAGGACTGCTTATATAGGGACCATTCTAAGACTATTCCTAGTCTCGCCATATAACTACTTTACCGTCTCGCCGTAGTAGGCTAGCTACTAGGCTATATATCAATAAGCAAATCTAGTCTATAGCACTGTCAGGAGTAATACTTCCTAGCTTTATCTATATAGCACAAGGCTAAGGCTATATACCTAGACTTCTACACTATTATCGATATTATGTTTTTTTTTAACACTGGGTCTTTAAGCATTTACCACTATATAAAGGGACTATACGCCTTCAGGACGTATACGGATTAAGAGCAAAGCCTCCCACAAGGCAAGACAATCTTTTCTCTGACATTTCAAAACCCCTCCTGGGCATATTCTGCAGACTTGAAGTCGTTATGACCAGCTTAAACCCAGCTGGAACATGTTGAGTGGTCTTGATGACCTCTCTTCCATGTCGCTTAAGAATGGATGCTGTAAGCCTTGTCAATTCCAATGTTTCCTGTGTGATATTTCTTCAGAGGCGGCACGGGTCATCGTTTTCCTATACGATTTCTTTGAAATGTCGGTGCCTTGAATCTGAGTCACATCAGTGATGATGGCCGCCCTGAAGTGGACTATCGCGATGGTCCTCGGTATATCTATTCTATCCACTCTCCAGCAATCCAGGAGAACTGCTTGCACCGCGCAGCCAACTCAAACGAGACAGTCGCGCAACGAAACCTCTTACAGCAGTCCGTGATCAGGGCGCAGCTTCAACACATCGAAGAGTCCCTGGTTCGTAGCACCTCCTGTGGACAGACTTTCGGGTCGAGTTCAGATGCCGATGGACCCCACCAAGAACTCAACTTGAATGGCGCATATCTTCTGCTGGTCGGCGTAGGCTCATAATTCGGCGGTGGGTCCTGGCCGGCTGATTCCAATGTCAGAAACGGCCATGAAGGCCGTCACTAGTCTGTAAGTCCCCCTCTGAGAACCACTCTGAAGCTGCGATATCCCCTGAGTCTCTTCTCATATAATAAAAAGACCGATGTCTTCACAGGCAGTGTCAACGACAGAGTCAACGACAGAGTCGAGTGGCAGGGCAGTGTGTTGATGCTACATAATAGACCGTGGCATCTGCATATGGTGAAGTGGATCTTCGACTCGGTCCAGGGTGAATGAATCCAAGTGTACGAGCCTTCGAATACAATTGCCTCAATTCAGGCTTACTTCAGCCAGTATAGTCTCTGTATAGGCTCATGCTTTCGTCCAATTTTACAATGATGAGCAGTCCTGCGATATATTTTGCTTTCTTGTGGGATGTAAATTTCTAGACGAACAGCCACGAACCTTTCAATTGTGACAGCTCACTGATCCAATTCCAGCGGAGCTGATCGTCCATCATGGCCTGTCCCCGATCATGTCTTTCCCATAGGTCCACCAGGATCCGCGTCGCGTTCGTAGTGTTCGCACAACGGCCCAGATTCCAGATTCGGTCCAGGGTCCTTGCTGCCCATGCCCGATCTTCAGGTGATGTGCTTGCTGCACCGGCGACGAACGTAGGCCATACTAAACACTTCAAGATCCCATCACCCTTCCGCTCAAAAAATTCGTATTCGGCTCTAATGACATGGACAGATGGCTGTTGGAAGATAGTCGTCGCGCTCGCTGGAGAGCTACAGAGGACGCTGCAGGCATACATATCAGCCGCGAGTTTCCAGATATTGCCGAGGTGCAATAAATCCTCGAAAGGTACTGCTTGATCGGTTTCTCTCGTGCGCTTGGCCCAAGCAGGCATGTCATACGAACGAACAAGCTGTAGGGCGTCTTCGAGGATCTTGATGCTGGTCATTGGTGTGGCAAAAGTTGACTGAAAACGCCGTTGAGATGCGAAGACCTCGACGGCTGACAATATATCGACGGGGCACCCAACTGGCGTGACGGTCGAGGACCCTGTCGCCCATGAAGGGAGCGTGGATGCACTGGTCAGCGCCCCCGGTTTTCCAAGGGAAGAGCCGAATGTTTGGAACCTGTTTGAGATCAGTAAACATCATGGATCATGCAATGCTTGATTAGGCGCCTGGGTCTTACATTGCAGCCTCTTGAAGGAGGTTCCTGGCGCTACTGTCCCATTCAGAGTTACCGGTCATGATCCCAGCGTCGAGCAGCTTTTGAGCGCCTTCCAGATGCAAGGTCCAGGTGCCTGAGCCATTCTCGAAAATGTCGAGGATTGTCAGAAGAACGACTGCGATCAATATAGATTTGTCTCCAGGCGTGTTGTGGTCTTTTGCCAGTGCTAAGGATATCAGCTTCAGGCACTGGCCTTTGGACCGCAAATAATAGTTGAATGGTGCTTGGAGCTCGAAAGGTGGGCTCGTCTTTGGCAGTGGTAGCCCAGCCACGGGACAGCCTGTCAGACTTTGGATGTAGTGGCATGCTGCCACTGTTACCATGGCGCTCGATACTACCGGTGAGCTGGCGCAGGCAATGACACTTCTATAGTGGTTGTCTGGGCCATCACGAAAGACGAGAGTGGGGCATACTCGTTTGGAGACCGGATAGATATCAGCAAGCGTCAGCTGGAGCAAGACGGGACGAAAGCTCACAGTAGTCCACAAAGAATCTGGAAGTATTGCTGAGGTCTTGAAATTGCGGCTCGGTAAGAGTCCTCACGATCGGGGCTGTGCTCTGTTTAAGAGATCCATCAGACAGTGATTCGCCCTGCGAGTCACCAAAGGTTCGATTCTTCATAGGCCCTCTCCGAGCCACACCCTGGACCCAGGTGAGTGGCTTCTGGTATCCAAGGCACTCTACGCCATGGCCCCAGCATTTTTTGCAGCGCGGGACGGCCCCGTCGCACTTGAGACGACGTTTCCTGCATGTCCAGCACCTTGGCATCCTGAAGCCCCTGTAGTCGTAGGAAGCTCAGGCTGTCTCGGCAGCGCGAGTTCCTGCTCTATAACTGACGGTTTTGGTCCCCTCGCTTGGTCCTTGGTGGTAAGGATAGAGTCACTCAGATGGAAGTCGCCTCATTATCTTTGTGTCAGTCATCGATACAGTGGCATGAGCTGCCCAGTGACCAAGAGGTGAACGCAGAATCTGGAGGTGACGATGGGACCAGCCGATTGGCTTCTCCCGGTACTCGTCGCGCACTTCTTGCAGGAAGCCCCACACCCCTGCACCCCTGTATTAGTGCTGGCGTCACGTACTCCAGAGACCCACTTAATTTCACTTATTTACCGAATCTGGCCTAGTGTCGGCCATCCTGCTCGATAGCTTGCAGCTGGAGATATCTCTGCCGGATTACACAACAGTGAACTAAGGAGAATGAATTGGAATCGTCCACCCTTCTTCACAAATCTGATTTTTCTTACTCCCAGGTCCTCATCAGAGTGTTCGCCTCCATCTTCTTGTCAAACTGGGGGATATGCGTAGTGTGGCACCAAGGCTTGTTTTCCACCTCCTTGCGGGCCGTGCAGGCAAACCACGAGCACCAGCCGTGACGCGGGAACGCGGCGTTGATGTTTCCGCGCGTAGCCCCATCAACCCAGCTGCCAAAACCTTCGATACCATCGTACTCGCCTACATTGTCGTACAGCGTCGCCAGCTGGATCAGCTGGCCCAGGAACGTGATGGTGCCGTCCACGCCCATGTCCTGGTGCCGGATGATGGCCTCGGCCACGGCCTCGGCCTGGTCAGTGCTACCGCCCAGGACCATCAACACCTCTCTAGCCTTGATTCCCCCATAAATGTCAAAAGACATTCTTGTCGAGGTGAAATAAGCCTCCGCAGTGCCAATGTCATGCAGGAGGCATGTTAGGGCCCAGGTCGAGGGCGACAGCGCCGAGGCATGCTTCGGCAGCAGACGTTTCGCAATTATGGTTCCTGAGTAATAGGTTAATGAATTATCTTTGTATCGCGGCGGCCATCACGAAAGATAAGACTTGCCCCAGTAGTACACACGCATCGAGTGGTTGTACGCCTCTAGGCTGAGGCGCGCCTTGGCAAAGGCCTGGGCCTCGCTTACAAGTGCGTCTCCGGAAGGAAACTCGATATCCTGGACGGTGTAGGAGGGAACCTTCTCAAGCTGCCCCACGGAATCAATAATGGCTTTAGCGCTGACAGGCACAGCGGTCCAACCGTTGGCTTTGACGTCTGATGAACACATGTTACCGGTACGTCACTGGGAAGTAAGGAGGAGTGAATGGAACTGGAGGACAAATGGCAGGATAAAGCAGTGAGAGGATGGCGGAATGTAGTTTTTGGGGAGATCGATAGCTTGGGGGTCAGAAGCAGTGTGCGGTCCTTATATATTTGTACTGGAGTCGGTCCATCGGGAGAGGACACTTGAGCTGGAGGACCCGACTGCGTTATCTTGCGTCATATACCTAGGTAAATTGTTGAGAGGTCTTGTTCGAACACGGCATCGTTTAATCCAGTTGAGGTCTGCATCGACCCCATGAGCCAGTGCAGACCCTGCATCCAATTGCATTGGGTAGCGGGTCGGGTGCAGACCATATGAACGCTTGGGGCTATTCCTAAAGTAGATAATAAAAAACAACCCTCGGACATAGCCCTCCCAGCGACGCGTTATGTCTTTAGTCAGACAAAGTCTCTGAGGGCCATGAGGATAAGTTGTTTTTTATTTTCCAAAAAGGGGAAGCAAACCCATGCCATTCGCCGGCTCACCCACACCAGTCACCGGCACAACCCGGGCCCCACGTCAGTCGCCGGGTCGCCGTCACACCCGCCGAAGCTTCCGCTTACAAGTACTTGAGAACCCGCGAAGACTTTTAATTTGGCTAGCTCCAGTCACTTCAGGTGAGTAATTCGTGTCACCGAAAGCTGGGAACGTTTTGTCCTCAGTGCCTTCCACCTTCAACAGCGATAGAGAAACCCTGCTTGGTTCGATCGATTACATGGCAAATCAACTCGCGAATCCGGTAAGATAACGACATGACCTCCAAAACTTCGGTACTACTCTATTCTGACGAATGTGATCTTCTCCTTTCCAAAAAGAGTCCTCTTGGATTCGCCGGATTTGCAACAACCTTAATGACATTATCTTTATCCATGATGGGAGCTCGTGGCGTGGAGAACGAAGGCATGTTCATTGCCGACCTGCTTCTCTTGGCTGGTCTCGGACTGATCATTACTGCCCAATGGGAGATGGTTAGAGGCAATACATTCTCGTATACAGTATTGAGTGCGTTCGGTAAGGATATGTGTTTCCCCTTTGACTTCCCAGTTTTGAACGAAACTGACAGTAGCTTAGGCTTCTACTATGCGGGCTATGGTATTATGCTCCTACCCCCTCTTGGGATCATCGAATCTTACGGTGGCCGTACGTCTGAATACTACAATGCATTTGGGCTCTACCTTGCGGGTATGTGCATCGCTGGATTCTTTTTGGAAGAGTACTCAAGATGATTGATTCCGCTCTAGTCTGGTCCTGCTTGAACTTCATATTCTTTCTCGCATCATTATCGACGTATGTTGCTGTCCTTAAACTAAATTCTACTGAATTTAGAGAAGATTTGGACTAAAGTTGTGTTGAAACATAGGAATGTCGCGAATATCATCGTGTACGGCGCCCTCGAAATTTCTTACATTCTCAATTCGGCCTCAAAATTTGCGATGTCCGACGGTCAATTCCCCACGGGGCATGTTTTGACGCAGGCAGCTGGAGCTTTTGGGGCCGTGTCGGCTCTCTCTGGCTTTTATCTTCTATATGAGGGCCTCTGTGAGACGATCTTTCCGGTGCCATTGGGAGAGCTTCACTGCTTTCGACCGAGAGTCACTACCACGAAGAGACACATTCGAGCATAATGCCAGTACCTTTGCTCTTTGGTTACCTGGAAGAGCCCGAGATGAGACTTTCACGTTGTAGTTTTGACAATACAACTCCTTTTATTGCATTACATTACGCCACCCTGCTCTAAATATTCAGACAATCTTCGAACATGATCCAACTAAGCATACAGGGAAGCTGGTGTGACGGCCCAGCAATACCGTTCTTGAGCCTCGAGGGACAAATGGAGCAACCGAAATCAAGCTTACCTGTATAAGTAGGAATGTACCTTTTCAACTAAGTACAGTGCCAGAACAACATTTGAAGCCACACGACGGCATGCACCAGGTGCAGTTTTATTTTTAGAATTCCAACTAAGCTCGCTTAATTGACAATATTCTTCTACCTTAGCCGACCCCATGCTAATTGCCTTCCATGTTGAATTTGCTCTGCTTACTTCTCTCTCTCCAGCCCTGCGATTGTTCCAAGGAGGCAAGATCAAATCTCCGGCGCCGAAGATCCATGCCATACTAGCACACGTCTCCTTTAAATTCGGGTTCCCAGATGTGGATGTGCAGTTTGATTCATCTTCCGGCACGTTGAAACCGAAATACCTAGGTATATTTGAAGACGCCCCGCAAGATATGGCCTCTCAAGAATCGCGTTAGTTTTGGTGACAATAACTTGCACGCTTTTCTCGCCCACTTGTACACCTCATCGTGACGGACCACGCCACCCGCGCCCACGACCTCGCCCACCTCCGCGCCCTCTGCCTCCACCACCACCCCGTGGCCCTCCACCACTAGAAACGCCACCACGCCCGCCAACGGACCCACCACGGGCAGGCCCAGGAGCTGCAGCCGCCACCGGCGGAGCCGCAGGGGGCCCCTGAGCCGCAGCAGCAGAAGTCATCCCCGTGGCGGCGGCCGGCACGCCCAGCAGGTCGGCGATGGAGACACGGCCCTGTGCCTCGGCGGCGGAGCGGTCGGCGGCGACGGCGCTCATGAGGAGGCCCTCAAGCAGGCGGATGTCGGGCCTGTCGCCCGGTCGGTGCGCCATGCACCAGGCGACGGTGGAGCGCAGCAGTGGGTCGTAATGGTCGAACTCCGGGTCCAGCAGATGGCCTGCGTGTGTCCAAATCATCCTTGTCGTCCCGTCTGGATGCACTCTGATGGGCCTCTGCGTGCAGGTTGGGGGCACGTCAGGCAGCATTCTCGTTATCTTTGGTAGATACATCTCGGATTAGTAGGTGGGAAATGGCTCACACCCCAAAAGCTGAAGATGACAAGACGGGCATGGCCTTACAATGATGGTCATCAGACGCCCGACCTGCCACAAGTTCGTAGTCCACCCGAACTTTCCGGCCACGTCATCTGCGGCAAGCGACTCCATGCCGTCGACGTTCTTCCACGTCTCGCTGAACTGCTCCGGGGTGTGGTACCACATGTTCCCGCGGACTCTACACGCGACCAGCGCGAAGAAATCGTTGCGGTGCCGTGGCAGGAACCGGGTGATGACGCCGAGATCGCCCACCTTGACCACGGGCACCCGGTCGTGCGAGTGTCCCGGCCCCGGATCGGCGCTGAAGTCGCCGACCAGGATGTTCCGGTCGTTCATGTCGAAATTGATGATGCCATTTTCTGTGGGAACGGGCCGGCCGAAAATGCCTACGGGGACGAACTCCTCTTGTGTCGGGGCGTCGTTGTTGTTGTCGGGGACGAAGCCCGGCGGGGCCCAGCGTCCTGGATAGGTCAGAGCGACGCAGGCTCGGAAGAGGCACAGAAATATGCGCCACATCTCTGAGTCCTTTAGATATGCCTGTTGTGAAGATATTTTGCGGAGAAGACCCTATTTATGAATGCTGTCAGTAAAATGTGTACAGGGTATCGACGAGTCCCTGTCCTTCATTGTAGCATGTCGAGAGGTTTCTGTGTGGCAGTTGTTGCGCATGAATTTATATGGGGTTGTTGAATTTGGTCAACTTGTTTGCGAACCATTCATCAGATGCGTAGTCCTGGAGGTAGAATCATGGGCGCCTTGGGGATGAGAGAAGTGGAAGTCATTACATTTAAGGTACCATGCTTCATGAACTCCATACCGTACTGCAGTGTTTGCGATTAGTTATAGAGATACCAGAAGAGGTCTTCAAGGTAATCGATTAAGCAGATCGTGGATGTGATAGTTATAGGGAGGTATATATACCATCAGCGGGACACCAGGGCCCAGGCTTTCCCTCATTTCCTGCTCATAGGTGTATTCTAAAGTGAGTATGTCATCCATCATATCACTGTCATTATCCCAGCCAGTATCGATCATTCCGGGCCTCCATTTGCGCTGTAAACGACACCGGATCAGCCACAGCTCAATATGTAATGTCCAGCCTCCCAGGTGAAAGACAAGACCTGATGGTGCTGGGCGTGAGACTGGGCTGCGGAATACTCACTCACCTGGACTATATGCCTCGCCCCGACCATCTTCTTCTCAGCCCACATCTCCGTGGCCAGTGCAGGTAGCTCCTGGCTCCATTTCATGACCAGCCTCTGCCCGGCAAACTCGAGCAGGGCAGCGACGCCCTGGGAACCCGCGCCGAGCACCTTGACGAAGGTATAGCCCATATCCTCGAAGAATCTTCTCATCCTCCCCTGGTCTGTGTCCCCTCCCGTGTCCGACCTAGTCGCCTGGGCGAACGGCACGTTGCGACCTCTACCTATCGGACCTGCGGGGGCTTGGGCATTGAGGGCAGGGTCGGGCCTCGCAGGGCTCCAGTAGGGGATCCGCAGCTGCTGAAAGATGGAGACGCGCTCCTGCCCTGGCCATTCTGTGAGGGTCCTCCAGTAGTTGTCGAAGTAGTCGATTGTTTGCTGGAGCACAAATATCGAGCGGTCGCTGAGGCTCTGCCGGTTGGCCATGTTGCACTGTGGGCAGCAGTTCAGGCTCGTCGAGTGGTCCCGACGCCTGATAATGATCCCTCGCGAATTAGACCATCCGCCGTGCTTGGTAACATTCGATTCTCAAGTGGGTGACATTTCATCGAGGAGAATTCTGTGGGGTCCCATAATGCATGGGCAGTATTTACCGTGTGAAACAAAGCAAACCACAGCAGGAAACATCGTTGGGGACGATAGACCGTTTCCGGAAACATTTGCCGTCATTCTCATTGTACACCTCCTGGTGAGGCCCGGCATGAATAGTATTGCTTTGCTGACTCTGCAATTCTGCTACAAGCTCAACTTATTGTGCATACAGATATGCAATTTTCACTTTGCGGAGTGAGAGCAATACACAATCATGCCAACTCAGTTCAGAGTTTAGGACCTACGACAGCAGATTGATGCTCCGATTCACAAGAGACGTGCCGTCCCGCGAAGAAACTCGATCTTCGCGTTACTCCGAGGCCCTTGAGTACACTGTAATACGAGAACCTGGAGCCGAGGCCGATAACTTATCCTTTGAGGCCAGTAACCACGCAGCGCGTGAGCAGGCAACGACCAAGAATGTGGTGCCATTTCAGACCCCAAGCACAATTGTTCGATCCCTGACTGGCTCATTGCGCATGTTAGCAAAGCACCAATTTTGCAGGCCATTCGGCTGAGAGGGTCTTCCGCATGGCACGGATCTTTGTGGCCCAAGATCGACAAAGAGAGACTGCGACACATCCCGAGGGAGTGGGTGAGCCAAGCAGGCGACGATGAGTTGCCGCCGGCCGTTACTACAGCAGGCACGCTCAGATCGGTAAGACAACTGGCTGCCCACCTGCCCACATGCGCCCTAGTATAGTGCAGGGGACCGAGCGTAGCAGTAGAGGACTGGTGATACTAGTCTCTAGAATGCTAGGTCACTTAGACGACTCACAAGAGCTGTGGCCAACCAAGGTGTCATGACGCAAAGGCTCCAGGACTTACCTGGCGTAGTCCGGGCCGGACTCGGAACTAATTTGGATCGGCGGACGGGAGTCGTTGGTTGGACTGTCCTGACTGTTCCGAGGCGCTGCGGGCGGCCTCTGCCTTGGTTTATGGTGGTAGCTCTGTGGCTTTGTATACTTCAGTACTTAAGTACATGGCACGCGGCGAAAGTGTGGCGATAGTGACAGTTTAGTCAGGCTGCGTTGGCCGGCAGTAGCACTCGGATACTCAGCGGCGCATCTGGCATTCAGGACATTGCAAGCGAAAGCAGAAACAAAGGCTGGCTCCTGCTGGAGGATCGTTGTTTCGAGCCTGCTTGTTGGAAACGGCACTTGTTGGACATGAGGCGTGGGCGGCGGGTGGGCCGGGCTCAGTCGGGCTGGCCGTCTAAGTTTGGGGAGGGGAAACGGTGTGGCCCAGCATCCACACCAGCACAGCAGACGGGCAGACGGGCAGACGGGCAGTTGCTGTGGCTCGGTGTGGCTCAGCCTTGCACTCCCAGCTGCAGCCTGTCGCCGCCGTCGGTCGCTCGCTTCAGAGTTTATCCCTGTTTGGGGGTATGACGTTGATGCCGTCAGCCCGTCAGCGCGTCAGCGATCACTCCAGGGGGTGGGTGCATCAATCATGGAGGGGTCCCATCTGCCTGTCTGCGTGGGCGATTAGATCTTGTGTCACAGAAGGGGTCCAACAGGCCACGGCAGCTTGCCTACAAGGTTCCAAGGTCCAAGATTCAAGGTTTGGCTTCCAAGGTCCAGGCCTCGCGGGTAATGTGCAGACAGGAACTGCTTTGGATAGAGTGGCGCCGCGGACCATCGTCATCTAACAGGCCGCATCCGTCCACTTTTGCAGGCCACATGGGCTAACAGCAGTCCCCTGATTCAAGTGTCGCGTCTTGACGAGCCATCCATCAGCGATTTGCCCTGCCCTGCTCGAGCTTGCACAGGGCCAAGCTGGTGTGCCTCGTCTGCTCGTCCAGTCGTCTTTCTCGGCACTTGGCCTAGTTGCACACTCGGCCACAGTAGCTGGGCTGGCCAGGCTGTGGGGGGGGGCGGCCTCATCTTGGCCGATTTACAGTGCCACACCCCCCCCCTCTCCTGATGCACATGATGTCTGTGAAGTCATGTTTTCTGGTTCCTGTTCCCACCTTTTCCTCTGCTGTTGCATGTGGCCGTGCTCAGGATGAGGTAACAAGTCCTTCGGCAGGCCCTCGTCTTAAATTCTCTGACACCCCCCAAGCTGTCTGTACCCGTCCTTCCCGCTCACTCCGGTATAACCATCAAATACTTCCGCGTATCTCTCAACTAAAACCCACTTTCCCTGTGGTCCGAGTAACTCGACTGAACGAGGACAGACAAACAACCCAACCAAGGCTCACCCATACAAAACTCGCCCAACATGGCAGCCGGCGCGGGTCTCTGCCTCAAACTCCTCCAATGGTTCAACCGAGGCGTGCAGTTCTGCTGCGCGGGTCTCATCCTCGCCCTCAACTCATATTTCATGGCCGCAATGTCCAACCACAAGATCACCATCCCGACAAATCTCCGTGCTGTTGAGGGTATTTCCGGGGCTGCTGTCCTCTACACTGCCGTCGGCCTGCTGCTCCTCTGCTGCCTGGCCGGCTTCACCCTGACCTCGTTCATCGCCATTGTCCTGGACGTCGCCTTCCTCGGCGCCTTCATTTACATCGCCACCGTCTACAAGGACGGCGCCAGTTCCTGCTCCGGCAGCGACGTCAAGACCGTGTTCGGCACCGGCGATGCCAACGCTGATATTCAGTCCCCCGAGGACGGCGGCGTGCCCCTGGCCAAGTACATGACCATCTGCCGGATGCAGTCGGCCATCCTGGCAGTGGCCATTGTCGCCATGTAAGTCACATGACTACCAGGGAGATTCAAAGCCCTTGTCCAAGTAATGGTGCTAACCCCAATTTCCAGCGTGTTCTTCATCATCTCAGCCCTGACTGAGCTCGCACTGGGCCGCCACCGCAAGAAGGAGCAGCGGTTCGGGCCCTCGCCGGCCAACAACTACACCTCGGGCTACGGTTCGCGCCCCAAGCGCGGGCTCTTCGGCCTGCGCCGCAACAAGCGCGCCGACACCGACAACCTGGCCGACCCCAACGCCCTGCCCATGCACACCAGCCCGGACCAGGTCCGCACCAGCTACAACACAGAGGCCACCCGCGTCGGCGAGGGGAGCCCTTACAACAAATACGGCGAGGCTGGCTACAACGAGCACGGCATGCCTGCCACCCACGCCAACACCGGACGTTATGGCGACGGCACCTACAATGTCTAGGGACAAGCTGTGCTCCGGAATTTGGGGGTCGAGAAGGAAAGAGGGGTGTGCCCTGATACGAAAACTGAAGAGAGATGATTGCGCCCGGGTGCCCGCCATTCCTGGTTCCTGAGATGGAGAACCGGCTGGGCCGAGCGCGCGGCACCCCGAACTGCACACGAAGAGATGGCGGCGCGGGCTGGCCATCCCCCTACCACACGAGATGACCTTTCAACCTCTCCAACAAACAGCTGGTGAAGGTTTGAATTGCTTTGGAATTTGTTTTACGACATTGGCGTTGGATATACCCAAGTTCCTAGGCGTCTGGCCAGGAACAAACAGGAGAGGCTGAGAAGTCGCTTTCACCCCCAAACTGCTGGTCTGGTGTATTCCGCCTAGGGGTTCGCACATGTTCTCTTTGACCTTGCATCGGCGGTGATGCTACACCAGTATATATTTTAATGAATGATTATCCGAAAACTTGGTCCATGATTGCATGCTGATTTAAGATGATAATTATCCGTATCGAGCACCACTCTCGTAATACATTTTTGTTTTCCTTTGAGACATGGTCATGTGAGAAAAACAGGCAAGCGTAGCTTCCCTTTCCGTGAGACCTGTGGAAGGGTGCCAGCAGTATTACTTCACAGTAGCTCAATGTGGTAACACGGGATCGCCATCAAAATTTGGTGTAATAACCCCCACAGGTTTCTACAGATCTGCCCCTTCCATCCAGACACTTAGTCTCACATTTCAGGGAGTCATGGCAGCCAACACGATGAATGACAGCTCACGAGGAAATCCCGCTCCAACCTCAGTGGTTTGACCCGAGCGGTTTTCCGCGGACAACAGGACCAAGACCAACACACCGCTCAAGAGGGTATCAATTAACCATATCTAGTATCTCACAGGCGATGATCGCGCCTAAAACGAGCGAGCACGCGAGCAGAGATATACATACTTCCACCACACCGCCCGCGGCATCCGGGCGGGCCCCACCCCCCACCGCCGCTCACCTACATACCCCCACCACACGCCGGAGAAGGAAAACAAGTATGTAACACTAACAGGACCTTCTTCGGGGCCACCACCAACCGGCGCAGATCACTCAGCCCCACCCAGGTATCTCCTCCCACTCGCCGTTGACGCTCTCGGCGGCGCCCATGTCGTCCCAGCTGACCTCGAGGCGCTCGAGCTCGCGCGAGAAGAAGTCGTGCTCCTCGCGCAGCGCGTCGCGCACCTCGGGCGCCATGCGGTCTGGGTACCGCCGCACGTTGAACCAGTGCGTGAGGCTGCGCAGCGCCTGCTCCAGCGGCAGCGCCTCGTCCATCTCGGCGTCGATGTCCGCGCCCGCCAGCCACTCGTCCCGGAGCTCCGGCCGGCAGTACAAGTAGATGGCCGTAATGACCCGCATGTTGGACTGCCGCCACTTGCGGCTGCAGTAGGGCACCTGGTTCTTGAACAGCTTGAGCGTGTAGAGCCGCAGCCGGTCCTGCGGGATCCGCAGGTTCTTGCGCAGCACGTTGGACGACTTGTAGTGCACCAGCAGCAGGTTGCGGTGCGCCTTGTGCTTACAGATCTTCTGCATCACCCGTAGGTAATTGATCAGCGTGAAGAAATTGCGCCGCGAGAAGTCTGTGATTGGCTCCGCTGGCAGCGGGTTGACGGGGTAACCCAGCTCGTCCACCTCCGGCCTGACGGGCGCGCCGTTCTCGTTCTGTTGCGGCGCCCCGGATGAGTCTCCTGAGGCGGCCTCCTCTGTAGGCGAGCGGCGCCGCTTAATGGGTGGGGGGGCCGCATCGTCTTCACTCTCTTCTCGGGCGGCCGGGGCTTCGGTTTCTTGGACAGGCTTCTCTGGCGCCCCGGCTCGAACATTAGAGAAGTAGAAGAAGCTAGCTCATGTTAGTGTCCTTCGCCCCTGCGAGTAGCATGCCTGGCTCGCCTACCTGTTTTCGATGCGGTCTGCTTTGCTTTCAATGACCTGTTGGACGTCCTGATGCAGGAACAGCTTCAGCACTAATGGCATGTAATTACAGTCCAAAAGTAGCTGCGCAAAATACTCGAACTTCAGGACATCTGCACAGAGAGTGTTAACAACGAAAACTTTACAACAAAAGCTGTGTAACTCACGAGACAGCTTAAACCACTTCAAAAGCAGCAGCATGATGGCGCTGACGGCCTTTTGAGTGATCTCACGGGTTCTTGCCGCGTCCAGCTCCTCAGGCGAGGGGTCACTGTCATCGCCGCTTCCAGCGCCATTGGTACCGTTTGAGCCATCTTGGCCCCGGCCATTGCCGTTGAGTCTCCCATTGTTTTGGCCCTGCATGCCAAACGATCCTTGGGGCTGTTGTGTCATC
Source organism: Diaporthe vexans (assembly GCA_021188095.1). NCBI lineage: Eukaryota > Fungi > Ascomycota > Sordariomycetes > Diaporthales > Diaporthaceae > Diaporthe > Diaporthe vexans. The sequence continues at coordinate 1,161,959 of JAJLLZ010000009.1, forward strand.
ACGACGGTCCAGTGTGCTATGATGGACTTGATCAGAGTCATGGATATCGACTGCAGAATAGGGAGTGAGTTGGCCTGTCTTCAGCGTTAGCTCCAAAAGACACAAGAAACATGCGAACACTCACATAGAAGCGTTCGACGGCTCCTAGTCGCTGTTTCGTCCTTTCATCCAGGTCTTTGCTCGGGCCATAATCAACGTCCACCTCCTCATGTTTGGGCTCCTGGGGCTTGACCAACCCTAGCTCTTCCTTCTCCTCCAGCGTCAGAGACGAGAGGTCAAGCTCGCCCAATACATCATTTGTAGACTCGTCCCAGCCGCGCTCAAACTTTATGAATCTCTCCCGCTCCTGCCAGAGTTGTCTGGCCGCGCGCGTCATCCTCACGCGCTTGGAGAAAAGCTCACCAGCTTCGAGAATAGAAGCCGGGACATCGCCACCTTCCCATTTCCGAGTGACTAGCATATCCTGCAAAGCAGTGTTGCCCTTACCACCGAGGCTATTGCTGGACTCGTCCAAAGGCGGGTACATGAAAGGGAAATTTTGGTTGGTCTGATAATTCTGTTTCTTAACCCCTTTACCACCGACACCCGGAGAAGGTGGAGGCGAAGGTGCTGGAGTTGCTATGTGGACAGGTTGATGAAGGATGGAAGCACCTCCAGCTTGTGTGCCCGGTTGTGGTGGCAAGATCCCCTGAGCGCCGTTGTTCCGGGCTTGTTGACTTGGCAAGGGCGGAAGCAGAGAAGTGTTCTCAGCTTCCAAGGGGATGGCAGGCTGGGGTGGTATGTAAGCTGGGTATTTGGATGTTATCTCCTGTCGGAAGACATGATAATCTAAAGGTGAGGCCGTGATGATATCTCTGTCATCCTTGTCGTCTGACGGGTTCTCTCTTGTGGCGCGCTTGGTCTGAGCTAGCTCTTCCGAACCGCCAAAGACAAGCAGAATCGATTTCCACAGGAGCAAAAACACCTGTGCTTGAGGTACGATTTGTGCCTCATCCCACCGGAGCTTGCCTGTCACTTCTGCGAAGAACTCGACCAGGCAGGGATTTAGGGCGACTTTGCAAGTATCAGTTGATCTGCTGGCTGAACTCGGACAGAACGAAGCACTCACGTAGTTGCGATTCGAGGCCTCCAAGTTCATCGCTATGTGCCAAGACCTCTTGTATCATCATGTACATAATTGTCATCAAGTTCATGAGCTCATCCAGTGCTTCTTGCATAGTGTTCGACTGGTTATGCTGCGCTTCCTCGGGCCTACAAGCATTAGCTGCCGTCTTCTGCCATCCAAAGCCTGTACTTACCAAAACGGTTCAAACGCTTTCTTGAGGGCGTCAAAAACAACCTGCGCACCACCAACATCTGCAATGAGCCGTACGCCAGCCTTCATCGCCTCGAGTTGTGCAGGCGTTGCCACACATCGTGGCCTCTTCTCCGTCCCAGCAGCCGGCTGGCCCCCACCAGCGGTGCTGGTCCACCTCCCGAGCGTGATGTACACCAGCCTCGCGACATTTGCCGACCGCTCCTTGGAGGTCTCTGAGGAGAGACCTGACAATGCATCCGACACGAAGGCCGTCCTCACATCGTCGCCAACATCCTCCCAGGTCGTGTTTTGGCCGTGGCTGTTGAGCCACTGCCACTCGAAGGAACGCTGCACCCCATTAAGGCGAACCCACTGCCAGAACTGGTATACAAACCACTCGTCGATCTCTTCCTCGATAGGCGCAGTGTCCTGGTATTCGAAGTCGTAGGCAGCAGCCTCGGCGTGAGGGAAGTCGGCAACCAGACGCCTGAGTTGGGCCAGAGACAGTGAGTCTGTGGGTGGTTGTAGCGGTATGCTTGCGCTCGGCGGTGGCGGAGGGTCTGAGGGCGGAGGAGGAAAGGCTGGGGGATTCTGTGGCTGAGCATTGCGCTGCAGTAATGGACGGACGGGCAGCACCTGTTGTTGCTGGTCGCCCTTGCTCAGCCCAGCGTCCGGTACGCCAGTATCAGCGACGTCCGTGGTGGGAGGGTTTGCAGCGGCATTGCCCTCACCTGACTCTCGGGAGGGCCAGAGTGAGTTCATGATGCTTCAGCTTCAGGGTCCGGATCGACGCGACTTTGAGTGCTCTCTCTCTCTCTTTGGGACAGGTTCGGTCCCCAATTGTGGTCATAGTCGGCAGTCAACGGCTCCACTGATCATGCAGGGTACCCCATTGATTCCGTGAGGGTTTTGTGACTGCTCAAAGGTATCAGGACTGCATGTCGGGCCGCTTGGATGCGACTCGGACTGCGTTGCTGCGGACGGCTGATGCGTTTGTTCGCGATGAACAGAGCTCAATACCTAGGTAGCTAGCTGTAAGGCCCCTGACATGGGCACCCCCACGTCGTCGGGCGGGCAAGAAGGGCAGGCGGTGAGGTGCTGGGTGGCACGGCAGGATGGCAGTCTAGACCCCAAAGCGCCTGCCTCCGACAACTGCACGCCGGATTGCCACAGGGGATCCATTCCTCGGCAAGAGTCATCATCATCCATCATCAGCTAAATTTAAGTCCGATAACGATTCACCGCGACAACATCGTGAGCCCTGCTGACCAACAGCCTGGAACCCCCTCGTCAATTTCCTTCTCCCGACTTTACTCACCTCACCGCGGCGACTGTGTGGCATTGCACCTGCCCGAGACTTTGACAAATATGTCTGCATCTTTCCGAAGATACCTCTTATGACCTCCTGTGCAGCCGTTCTTTTCCCAACTCTCTTGACATAATATATTCGCTGATGGCCGGTCGGATGCATATTACGCCATCGCTACAGGCGAGCGCTGATCGATAGCCCTCTTATCCTTATTGACCTTGCCGCTCGCAGTCAAAAAAGGCCTCGCTGACAGCCGCCCGACCATGGATACCGAGGACCAGAGGGACGTTGAGCTGTCGACATTGGCGGCCATCTTCCCCGAGATCCAGAAACTCAACGACAATGATGCCTACACCTTTGTGCTGGATGTTCCTGTGAACCCAACAAAGGCTGTCACCGTCTTTTTCCCCGCCGCCACAGAAGCACAGGGTCTCAACCCAGCGGCAGCACTGGAAGCGGGGGCTGCCACCACGCGCCCGGATACGAACGGAGTTGATTCTCATGAGCTATCACACCTGCCTGCTGTCCGCGTTCAGATATCACTGCCTCCAGCGTATCCGGCAGAGCAGCCGCCAGCCGCCACCGTGTCAACCCAGCCATCGTGGCTCCCCTCAGACACGGCCAAGAAGCTGGAAGACGACTGCGCCCGGTTGTGGGAGGAGCTGGGTCGCGATCTCGTCGCGTTTACCTATCTTGACCATGTTCAGCAGTCAGCGGACGATGTCTTTGGGCTCGTGAGTGACGTGGGCGCTTTGCAGATCAGCCCTGAGCACAAGATTGCGCTTCTGGACTACGATATTGAGGCCAAGAGGGTTGCTTTTGAGAACGGGACGTTTGACTGTGGCGTCTGTCTCGGTTGGTCCTCCTGGTGCTCTTCCTGGAGACTTGACTAGTCCCGCTGACCTTTTGTCCAGATCCGAAAAAGGGTGCTAAGTGCCATCGCATGATAGACTGTGGCCATGTGTTTTGTACCGAGTGTCTGCAAAGCTTCTACAATAATGCCATCAAAGAAGGCGATCTTGCCGCCGTTCGATGTCTAGAACCCAGTTGCGCGAAAGAGAGGGCTGTTGCCGGGGCGTCCACCAGCCAGAAGCGGAGCAAGCGGAAGACATTCATCAGTCCCAGCGAGCTTCTGCAAATCCCCCTTGAGCCTGACATGGTGAAACGATATGTGACTCTTAAGTACAAGACAGAGCTCGAATCAGACAAGAATACGGTCTACTGCCCGCGACCATGGTGCCAGGGCGCGGCTCGGTCCAAGAAGCGCAAGAAGCCTGAAGGATTCGAGCTGCACGACGCCGAGGATAATTCGGACAGCGACACGGAAGAGACGCCCAAGACTGACACTGAGAAAAGTGTCAAGTCTAAGCCCCACGTCGACAGGCTTGCGGTTTGCGAAGACTGCGGCTTCGCCTTCTGTAGCAGGTGTTATCAAGGCTGGCACGGGGACCTGGTCGTGTGTGCCCCCCGTCGCGATGACGGGGAGCTCAGCGCGGAAGAGAAGGCCTCGCTGGACTTCATCAGCTTGCACACTACACCGTGTCCTACTTGTGCATGCCCGGCCCAAAAGACGCATGGTTGTAATCATATGTACGCGTCGATCACAATCATCCTTTGAGTGACTCTTGCTAACAATCTTGTAGGATTTGCTACAGGTGCCAAACACACTTCTGCTACCTGTGTTCGGCGTGGCTGGACCCTTCGAATCCATACCAGCACTTCAACCAGCAGCCCAATGGCAAGATCGGTAGCTGCTACATGAGGCTCTGGGAGCTGGAAGAGGGCGATGAGGACGGCCAGAACTTCTTCGCCGGAGGTCGTGGCGGGCAGCAGGACCCTAGGAACGAGCGGGAGATCGCACTCGAGGAAGCTATTATCGGAGACGAAGGCGCCGACCACCAGCAGCAGCCTGAGCCACGGCCGGTGCCCAACGAGAACGGTCGGCGGGTGGACGTCGAGCGGGAAGGGCCGCTGGTCCTCCGGATCGATGCGGCGGCGGCGGCTCCAGGCGCAGCACGCCAGCCTGCTCCGGTGCCGCAACAGCGCGGCGGCGCGCAGAACCGAGGTAGAGGTAATCCTGTAGGAGGGGCACGACAGCAGGCAGCTCAGCAGGGACGAGGGGGGCGAGGAAGGGGTTTCGGCCCACGGCAGAACATGAACCAGGGGCCAAACCGCGGCGTACACAACTTTATTCGACGAGATCGTCACGTCCCCGCGCAGCAATTACGCGACGAAGCCGGCCAGGAGGAGGTCCAAGCCGGGGAGGCGGCATGGATCAGACACTTTGTGCAGCTCGCGCTCAACGACAATGAGGACTTGATAGAGGACGAGTAGGCCGCGTAGACTCGCGTGTGTGCGTGCGTGCTTCAACTTGCACACACACAACAGCTCATAGCGCTCCTCACCTTTCAGCGAAATAAACCGCTCGGCGACCGCGCCGCCCGGGCAATATGATAAGGACACCTCATCGCAACTTCCCGGAGCGCGCCCCGGGCCAAGGTACACACGTATACTACGACACTACGCGATAATCTAGCTGTACGGCCCCCCTCTCACCGACCACGGTAGCATCGAAACACCGGATCACTCAACCAGCCCCATGGAACGACCCAGCCCGGCGCGAACAAAGGGGGGCAAAAGGTTTGAGCGCAACCCGTCCGATCATTTCCCCTTTCCTTGCCACGCTCGGCCGAGGAACCAGCCGCGATGACCTTGGATCGGGCGAAGACTTGCGCGAGACAGCGATGCCATGACGATACCAAACAATGAAGAAAAGATACCAAGACCACATAAAAAGACACCCCGGCCGGGGCTTACGGCCTGACAACCAGCCTCCCCCCGTGGCCCGTGCTGTTGACCCGCCCGCGTAATAGCTGCCGACAAAAGGCAATCGAGTGGGCTAGCTCCGGCTACGAGGCGATCCCACTCTTTGGCCGGCGAGGACAGATCAGATCGAATGGGCGATGCGACGTGGGGTGGAAAGGCTATCCCTCTTGGGAAGCGGGCCTCTTGACGGGGGGAGGCTGGCAAGCGTTGCGAGCTGGGGGGAGGCAACTTTTGCTTCTCGCACCAAGTGGGGATGGAAGAAAGGGCAGCAATGACAGGAGAAAAGGGACAAAGAGAGTATGACCTACGGGCAAAGTACAACTGTACATTGTGGTATCCCGTACAAGACATTGTAGAGCCAACATCTGAAGGTACATTTGCCCAACTTTGCTCGGAAGGGCTCCCATGTCCGAATCCAGCTCGCCCCAGCCCCCCGCGCCTCCGGCCTTGGTTTATCATCAGGCCATGTTGACGTTGCCCTCCGTTGACGTTCCGCCCGAAGATATCTCCGGGTCAAAGCCATAACAATCATAATTATACAGATTAAGTAACTTCGGACCCGGCCACCGGCTTCTGGTTCCTTGCAGGCTTATGTGAAAGGTTCTATCAACCCCTGAGTAAAAGGGATAGCAAACTACAGGTACAACCTGTATGATCTCCAATGCCGGCAGCTCCTTTCCTTCACACGGGCGTGAAATTTCTGCAGATGTTGCTCGTCTTGCACTCTCAGGCTGCTTGCCCCTGTGCCAGAATGCCTGTCTCTTCCTTCCCGATGCTATGCCGAGATCTGAAAAGTCTCCGAAAACACTTGTTTATATTTAACTATGTATGCATATACACGGTACGAAAATAAAGCACAGCAGGCGGTCAGCGCCAATTGAAGGTCAGCCGGCAAGTAGGCAAGGCAGGCACACCCAGGTCTCCCCTCCCACGCCATCCCTTAGGAGGCGACAGGCTCCTGATAGCTACAGTCGTAGCCGCCTCTGCAACGGCGGCGGTGAAGCTTGCTTCGCGGCCGCCGTCGTGCCTGGAACCTAGCCCTTTGGGGATGCTTGGGGCCAAAGGAGAAGGAATGGTGGGAGGGGCAGAAGGCCCAGGAACCACGGTCGAGATACGGCGTAGCCAAGGTGTGTGGCCTCAGGGCCCGCCGCTACCGTTGGCCCCGTTGGCAGGCCCCTCGCCGCTACCGATCTTGTATGCGCGCTGCGCTGTCACTAATGTGTCAACACGAACTCACCCACTTCGCCATCATCATCATCGAATGTCCGAGGACACCGAATGGAGGGTAGCGGGATAGCGGCGGGGGAGGAGGAAGGGGAGGAAACCGGCAGGTAGCATTCCCAAGGTCATTTTCCCCCCATAACTGATGCTGTTGTTGCTGATGCTGATGCTGCGTTGCGTGGAATTCCCGCCGCCCCATACCTTGACGGGTACGGATCGGTACGAAATGGCTTTACGATGGGAATTGTGATTGCTATGTCCCAGGATCCTTGGAAGTTTTAGGGGGATGGGAGGGATGTAGGGGTTAGACCAAGCGCCACCCTGATGTTTAGATCAGGAGACACAAGGACATGCCCTGCTGTCATGGTCCTGTAGGGATGGTGATCGCACACGTTACAGCGCGCCTGTTGAAGAAATGCCGTCCGATGGTGATCTGGAGGTGGGGATTGCCCAGATGTTGATGAGCCAGTCGCCGTGCTTGCCAAAATCTCTGGCTCCCCTGGTCATCGTTCGAGTAGTTAGATGGTGGGGGCCCTCCTCGGAGGATGGCGGTTGACTGACTGAGTGATCTTCCGGGACAAAACAAAATCTCCTTCGTCAATCTCTCTCCCTCCAGTGTGGAGTAACTTCCCGCATTCTCCATGCTGGCAGAGCTTATTCGGACAGGTCAGGACGACTAAGCTTCCCCGAGATGAACAGATCGTCAGCTGTGGGGACAAATTACGGACTGAAAGTTTGCCTCTTGCTTGCAGGGTGACAGCCTTGTGAGTATCCGTGCTTGTCATCCTGTGCTGTACTGTACGTCCTTGCTGCCCATTGACGAGCCGGCTCCGAAGTCTGCGTTTGTGATGCACATCAACAGGCACTTGCTTGTCTCTTTCAGTCCATCTGATGTTCTGCAGCTCCACCACGGTGGTCTCGTTCATCGCCTCTCGGGTCGAACTTTCAGTTCATTCCCCGAAAATTCATTCACCGAGAATGCTTGGGGTAGATTTCTGCCTGGCCTGGAAATCGATGCGAAGGCTATCCTTGGGAACCTCGAGTCACCAGATTTGCAGAAATGAAGCCCCCTTGCTGTCAGTCGGCCTCCTTTACCCCCTTCAAACATCATTCTGGCGCGGCAAGCGCTTTCCAGGTCTGCGTGGTCATAGACTCATCCACGCCCAAGTTTACTTCTCAGGAATTCAACGGCTCCTAACGGCTGGTGGCCGGGCTAGAGTGGACTACGTCCCGAGTTCCACGGATAGATCCAGTAGCACACGTGTAGTTTGTTCGTCTTGGCCTCTAGAATGCGGAAGTGCGCTAAAGGAAACAGGCCGAGCGATGGCCCAGCGGAAATGCTGCTGTCCAGTCGGCGCCACTTGGCCACAGATGGTCAAAGACATGTTAGCTTAGGGCTTGGCATGTATCCAGACAGTCTAAGAGCAGAGGTAATAGAGTTCAAGCTAGAGCAAGGCCTGCAGCATGTCGAGGGAGTCACGGAGCACAGACTGCCATTTAGCACAGGGGCTAGGCCCAGTGTGACAGCCTGCTGGTCAGTTGCGGCTGCTGATGGAATGGTCGATGATGGCACACCCACTCAGATGCAGGAAGAGACCCACCATATCATATCAAGCCTGCAGTGGCGGGGAACAAAGATGTCGAGACTGAGCAGGTGAAAAGTGCAGGCTGCGGGCCGCCCGCGCAAGTTGTCCAGGTTGTCCACCAGAGCCAGAGGCGAGTTGTTGGGCGAAAAGCAGGATATCCCACAGACGGAGATTGATGATGTGGTGAAAGGATACCGCTGCCGCGTTCCAGGACAGCCGCAAGCTGGCACCCTTGGCCGGCCGCCGTCCCTGGCTCACTGAGCGGGTAAAATGAAGTCAGTCGAGTCCGGCCCTTCCAGGCTAAAGTCGGTAGTCTGGCCGTGGTAAACGGCGTGCTAGACGGGATTGGTAAGACTCTGGCATGAGCAACCATGGGTTCCCCAGAGCGTCTAACCGCTATGCCGAATGAGGTTTCCGGGTATGGGGTAGGCGAGTGGTGTTGCGTTTTGGCGTCTGACATGTCTGGGTAACACAAGGACGTTGGTCAAAGTAACGATGCAAGCACGTAGCCGTGTGATTGCAATCTGGTGGGGGTCCAGCTCTAGAAAGCCAGGTGCCGGGGTGTGCAAGGGTCTGATGCTCGACCGACGGGGATGATTGGGCCTCTTGCACAAAGTGGCCTTCGGAAACTTGGAAGCGACGGTAAGATTTAGCCCATTCTTGACGAGTGTCCTCACCGGGCCAGGCACCTCCAGGGTGACCACTTGCACTGCCCGACGAAAGGCTGGCAGGCAGGCAGGGCAGGCAGGGTCCTTGGATAGTGCAGGACGCTATGCAAGACGTCGATGGAAATTGCCCAGCACAGCACGGGACTCGAGGCCAGGAACAAGCTCGAACAGCCACTAGCACGGAGGGAGAGGCGGCTGCGCATGGGAGCTTGGTGCTGCATGTGAAGCACAGGGCCTGGGTGGAAGGGGAAGAGGGGTCCTGCTTTTGCGTGCGGTACTGTACTGTACTGTACTGTACGGTGATGCATGCTGCTTCTCTGGGAGGGCCATCGAGGCCGGCGGGCGTCAAGATCACGATGGGGTCACGGCGGACTGCCAGCGGTGATGTGACCATCCCATCCCATCCCATGCTTCTTCTAGAAGCCTTCGCTGGCCTTGTCATGTACTGTCCTGTCGTCTCTCTCTCTTGAGTTATCTTGACCCAAGAGTGACTGGTCAGCAGGACTCGGCTCCGGCGTGGTCGAGTCTTGTGACTGCCGTGGCGATCGCCTTGGTAGGGTAGGTGTGAAGGCGGCATGCTGTCAAGCAGGATGGGGTCGTATGGGATGGGTTGGGTCGTATGGCTTGGTTGTGGCTCTGCCGGAGTGAGCAAGGAGGAATGACGTCTCGAGGCGGGCGCTGCCGTGATGGCACCGAGGTCGCGCAACAATGCCTGGAAGCGGCAGCAGAAGAATGCTGCGGTTGGGAATAGGGCTGCATTGTTGCAATACCATACATCGGGCGAAGATGGGGTCTCCCCCCAGGTCCTCTCACCTGCGTGTCTCCCTCGCCTGGTTTCCGCGGACGAGAAGGAGGAGCAGACTATCTGCCAGCTAGACGGACCGCCTGCTGCATCTCGGTCCTCCTCCAGCTGCAGGGAGCTCTCCCAGACTGGGGTGCGGTACTGTACCTTGTGCGACGTTCAGAGCAACGACAAGTACCAAGTCTTGTACCCAGGTCACTCACTACCTGAGTGGGCCCATGTGCGAGAGCTTCCCCTAGCTTTGATTGGCTCATCTTGGAAATCGCAGGCTGTCCTTCCTTCCGCGATCACACACCATGCCCGATGGGGAAGCAGCACACACCCTCGGATCCAGTTGTGCTGGCTGTCTGGCTGTCTGGCTGTCTGGCTGCTTCTTGGATAATGGCTGGCCGCATGCACAAATAGTGCACGCTATATGGGTGTCGCCCAACCCCTGCCACTTGTTCGATATCCCTGGTACCTTGATACATCTTGGAAAGGGCCGAGTCGGACTCAATGGTGGGCGCATGCATGGCAACCATATCAGCTGCCCGCGGCGAGTCGTATGATTGAAGCGCAAGTCGAGTCTGCTTACATTGTATTGCATCGTCATCTCAGCTTCAGAAGCTGTGATTATAGCACGTTCGGGTTATTCTTTTACCCCAGCCCTCAACGCATCTCTGCCCGTGCTCTGCCCCGTCCTCTGTCTAGGGATGCCATCGCCAGCCGAAGGCCAAGGTCACAATGTAAGGTCCATTCCGACGTTTCTCACTGCGTTGGAACCTGCACATAAGTACGTAGAACGGGGAGCCTCTACGGGCAACTATGTACTGCTAGGACTGCACGGGCGTGCTGGACAGCGCGATGGGGATGGTGGGCAGCGGCATCGCGTCCGCGTCCCGGAAGCCGGCTGGACCAAGGGGCTCCTGGTTGAAGCAGGGACCGGCGGGCTATCTCTCACCGAGGATTTGTGCACGCAGGATACACAACACCCGTCCTCAGGTGCCAATTAATGTGTGCAACTCGGGGAGGGAAAAATGCCGTACGGCTAAGGCCATACCAGCAAGGGCATATGAGCAGGATGGCCCAGATGCCGGTGAACAACGCAGGCATACTTGGGCAGTTCACCATGGCCCCCTTAGCGAGTGGGTTTGCGCGCGGCGTCGGTGCCCTCGGAGCCATGTCCATTCTAAGCAGGTGCTTTTGGTCTAGGCAGTCTGGGTGCTCGCATTCTTCTCTCTCTTAGGACTCTGGGGCCCTTGGGAGCCTGGACTGGGCTGGACTGGACTTATTGTGATCTCGGAGAGGTGAGGCCTGTGAGCCTCCTGGCAGGCCCAGGTGGGTGAGGTGAGAGGAAACCATCCTAGCAGGCAGACAGACGCCAGAGGAGGGTCCAGACGCGCGACTAGGGCACATGGAACGGGACACGTGAAAATGAGACACTGCTCGAGCGTTGTCTTGACGTTGGCGTGCGAAGATCCTTCGAAGAGCCCCCTTCCCCCTTCCGCATCCCGCCTTGCCTCTTCTCCGAAGGGACCTGGAGCACTGTGCATTGAGGGCGTCGGAGCCGAAGATTGGCGTTTGCGACTGTAAACCTTGGGGCGTCTGAATGCAACACAAGCCTACGATGGGATGTAACTCCAGATTCGATACCAAACATCAGGCCCCCGACGCCCTGCCACCCTTGGACGGCAGGCCTGGGTGTGCATCCAGCATGGGTCTATTGACACCTACATTTTCCCTTGTGTGCTATCCCCTCCTTCTCCGACCTGAGATCCCAAGCCGGGTTGAGGTTGACGTGAGTGACGCGACGAAAACCGACGAGACCGAAGGACATGACAAAATGCAGCAAAGTGGGCTAGATCGGATTGGACGCCGCAGTCGATGGTGGTCAGAGCGAGCGATGGCTACTCCCGTGTCACCCACATCCAGGCGACGGCTCGACGGATGGGCGGCCGGCATGGGCTCAGTTCACATGTCTCTCTCTGGCTCTTGGGTCGACGAGTGTTGACAGGCCAAGCTCATTGCGCAGCAGGGCCGCCTCTCCACATAAAAAAAAGAAGGGTACAAGGGCGGGCCAATGTGCTGCTCGGCTGCATGTACCGCGGTCCCTCAGGTACTTTAACATGCACAGACTGGGATCACTAGTCATGTATCGCCCAAGGCATGGAGTAGCTTCCCCACCCCCTCTCCACCCGGCTCCCAAGGGTCGTTCTCCCCCCCTCCGTAGCTGGACCTACTCCCTGTTCTCTCCGTGGCCCTTTTTCTGCCCTCGCTGGGCGCCCCCTGCACCCCATGTTGGGCTGGTTGGTCGCGTTTTCTGATCGGACACACAGGGCAGGCTGGCAGGGCACACATGTCACACAGGCGTGCATCATTGACCTCTCTGCAAGCAGTGCACTCGTATGCAGTGGGCCGTCTCGCCAGGTTTCCGTTTGATCACAGTCCCGTTTACCGCAGCACCCTCTTCTGCCCCCGCCTGTCAGGCGGAGCTGGGTTGTGCACGGGGCACAGCAGGACGGAGCGGATCTGATGGGGTCTTTTGGATGGGCCTTGAATCTGCTTTGTCAGTCTGACTGACCCGAGACTGCAAGTCGTCCAGCAAGCAAGCACGCACTCAGGCACGCACCGCAGGGCACACATGGCCGCACCGTAGCTCTGGGCTACTGCGGACGGAGCACAGCATTCCCATCACTCATCTCTTTGATTGACTCGGGGGCATCGACTCCAGCACTCCAGCAGCCAGCCCTCTCTTGGTGCTTTCAGCCTTGGCCCAACCTTGTTCTGCTTTACCGAGTCCGACAGCCTCTGCGCGGCCTGTGATGCTGTCTCTGCTCTGCCCTGCCCTGCCCTGTCTCTATCTATCTGCCTATGCCCTGCCTCTGCCCTGCCTCTGCCCTGTCCCGCCCCTCCTAACAATCACCCTCTCCCCTTGCGTATGCGTATTTCCTCTCCACACGTGGGTATGTGCGCCTGTGCATATCAATGGTGAGAGAGTTGGACCACCACCACCACCACCCAATCAACCAGCCAAGCGAGCAATATCAGAGCTGGAGAACTGCGTGTGTGTGTGCGTGTGTGCGTGTGTGCGTGTGTGTCTGTGTGGCCAGCTACTGCTGCAGTTCGCAGTATCATATGGTAGACTACTGTGCCCCGATATGTCCCTTGTACCCGCGTACCGTTCCCATGCTCACTCATCCGTTCGCTCAACCGGACACAGAGGTGTGTGGTCGACCAAAGCGGAAGGAACATTATCGCAGGCCGGGACTCTCGCGAGGTAATCCCTGCATCTTGTCTGTCCCTCTCTATCCCTCCCCTCTGGCCACCTGCCAGTCAGCCAGTCCACCCTCTTCCGCACCCTGCAGCACCTGGCCCTGCACTCGCGCGTCCCTCTCCCCTGCACCTGCTACCTGCACCTGCACCCTGCACCTTGCAACCCAAACGCCGCCTACCGAATCGCGGCCCCATGTCCCTCCCGTCGACACTACCCAAGATCCTGGCATGCATCTACAAAGTACGGAGTCCAGCACGGTACCGCACTACGGATACAGTACGCCCTTTATGGATACTCCATTTGTCTGGACGGGCATGGGCCCTTGGACCCATGGACAGAGAGCCTGGCCGAGCCCGCCCCTCACCGTTGAGAGCACAATCACGATCTCCCCTGCCCTGCCCTGCCCTGCCCTGCCCTGCCATCCATCGGTCTCTGCAATTGCCATTCCCCTGTCGGATCCAGGACCAGTCGCAAACACCATGGCCAGCCAGCCATCCACCCCATCGACGGTTCACTGCAACGACCACCCACCTCTACGCCGCGCAGGGTACCTCGACGCTGGAAAATCAACTCACCAACTGCTGTCCAGCCTGATAGATGCTCCCTCCTACCCTCCATCCCATCCAGGGCCTGTTCCAGTTGCTGGCCTCGCTGCGCCTTCCTCGATCAGGAACGCGCGGGTGCTCTGATGGGGGACGGTGATCTTCATTGGGACGGGGCCTAATGGTCGGCGTTGCTGCTTGATCGAGACAAGGCTCGCTTCCTCACCGACTGCCCTGCATCGAAAGGGGCGGGGGTCGCCATTCTTGCGACAGAGTTCCCAAATTGCGACACCCACACTGGCGCAAATCATAAACACGCATCGCTGCTAAGATGAGCTTCTCCGGAGAAAAAAAAGCGGGCTGAGCCTTTTCAGGTTGCAAGCCATCCGCTTCGGCAAACACGGTTTGCAACACTACTCGACTGTCAGGAACCGTGGCACCCGCAGCCACAGCCAGTCCAGCAGCGAGGGCACAGCGTCGCTACTGTAGTATTTCCTAGCAGGCACCTCTGGGGCTACAGCGCCACCAGGTCGACACAGCATACTGGCAGTCCGCAGGGGGCCCTCTCGGGCCCCGAGGTTTATCCCCTAGCCCTGGCTTCCTCCCTGCAATAGAGTTGTGATGGCCGACAGTGTTGTGCATCTGGCCTGGCTGCAACGGACACGGCGCTCCAGATTCGTACAGTGTCGCAGTGCGAGGGCACTGGAGGTCTCCACGCTGGTGCGCTGCATCGCTGAAAGGGAGGGTCGCTCCGGCTTGACTTGCTCCACAGAGCGGACGAACCCGCGACAGGATTCTGACGGGCGCCTCGAGTGACGGAACCACAGACGGTTTGCACGACGAGTCACTCCCCGGGCCGTTGCGAACCTGCACATGGCTTGGCCTGGTCTTTCGGGAAACAACTATGGAGTTCCGTCCAAACCCGCAACAGGCGTAATGACTTCCGAGTGAACACTCCAACGGCCGCGAGACTCGTCCTCCAGCGCCTCGGAGCCACACTCTTGTCACATTGCGCACCGTCACAGGGTCACTTGATATGACATTCTGGTGTAACCCTGGAAGAGCGGCGTCCTCCATGCATCCGCTGTTCTTTTGACTCGAGTTGCTGGAGCCGGGTGTACGCCTCGTGCCGCATCACAGATTGCGAATGTGTAATCACTTCACGACGAGATTTTGTGGGGCAGTAGCGCCAGCAGGGATCTCTAAGGTGCGGATGTTGTTCCAGTAGTTAGTTACACTCCCCACCCCAGAGGCCTGTTGCGCGTACGACAGCGGCTGCGCGACTGACGAGGAGATATCACACTCTTTAACGTTGTTGGTGACACCATGCTGTCAAGGCCAACTGCACTATGCAGTGAAACTGCCAACACTCTCCTGATAGTAGAGACATAACTGGCAATTCACCAACGCCACAGTGTTACAGATAATGTCCCAATAGAGGTGCAAGTTCTGCACAGGAGAGCCGAGGAGACACGGCGTCCTCAGATTCCACGAACGGACTTTTCGGACAGACAAGATGAGGTCGCCAAACCGGAGGGAGCATGCTCCGTGTGCAAGGCAGGAGAGCCTCTCACATCCTCGCTGACGATGTCATCTCATCTGCATCCAACATGAGGGTGCACCTGTCCTATCGCAGCTGTTCGTGAAGGAGCACATTCGCCACATTTGAAACTTGGATTATCACCAGCCTTCGCCGCAGGCGAATCTTCAACGTGACTGACCGGCCGCCGGTGGGCCACCCGTCCTGCACGAGACGAGACAAGCACAAAACATGGACTCAGAGTCAAGCAGCTCGAGTTTTCTCTGCATTGCGCGGGGCCGTCTTGCACACTGGGGCTAGACTGACCTCACCTGACGGTAGATTAAGTTCAGCATCGCACCAAGAGCGACTGGTGGGCCTGTTTGGAGACCGCTCTAAAACGCCATATCACACGTCCAATCGCAGTCACACCGGAACCCCAAAGAGCGTGGTTTGCTAGTACGCCGTTGCTGTAAACCTTCTGTTCGTCTGGTCGTGCGCCAAGAAACACCAGGCCCGCGTTCCGTGATAGAGTTCGTGTGAGCCTCATGAACCTGCTAACGAAACGCTAAGAACCGTTGAAATGTTTCTAACCCAGCACCTCCTGGCTGTCAAAGAAAAGCTTTGATAAATATAGGCTTGACATCGTTTGGTCACACATCAAAAGTTTCACGATCGCTAGCAGCGAACAATGTGGGAAACCAGTGCGACGGACCCTGAATCGAGGCCTGCGGAGAAGCTTAGGAAGGCTCTCCCCGGCTCTGACGTCGTGCGCACGTCCCCGGCGTGATTGGTGTCGAATGCTGCTACAACCTCTCAGGGGAATCCAGGCCCGTCGAGATCATCAGTATTTCAAGGGTCACCTGCAATCACATTAGTGATGCAGCCGTGGGCCGTTGCGTATGTTCGGAGCTCCCAAGGTTGCCCTTTGATTCCAGGCCTTACCCCTTGCGAGCGCGGTTGCAACAACCCACTGCGCACTGGCCCTCGGCGCGTTTTGAGGCTCTGGGGCACTGTCGCCCCCGTCACCTGGTCACGAGAGCAGTGAATTTGATGGGCTTTGAGCGCGATTCTGTTCGTCACGAAATCTTTCTTCTCCAGCAGCACCAAAACTGGGATACAATTCTAGTGGGAGATGAGGCCATGGGCCAAGGCGTTATGCGTCGTGAGCATGCAGCGAAATCTGGAGGTTGCCAAATATCACTAAAACTGTTAGCACTGATTCTAAGCAGGACGAGGCAGGGCTGCTCGACCAGCCGCATCCCTGCAACCTTGGTGCGACCAAGGTGGCTTCGGACTGCTGGGCTGAACTTCCGCTCCAGTCTTGTCTTGTACCACAGTATTGCATTGCCTCCGGTGAGATCTCCTGGCAGGGCATCTGTGAAGCAACAGCCTACGCACCAGACGCGAATCCAACACGGATCACACCAGGGAAGAATTACCTGCGGCGTGCAGGTGTGATGACGACGGCATCCTTGCTACGAGCTGGAACTCCTGGTTTTTTTTTAAGAAGTTGCCACTCGCTATTCTCATCTGCGTCGCCTCGCTATTTGTAGCATCCCCCCCCAAAGACTGCAATAAATAGGGGCTGGAAGGCATCCTAGGCGGCTCACAATGTGCTGGTGCTGCCATCTGACGACATTGGGGTTGCAGGGGATGTGGTCCTGGGCGATTCGGCCCCCAAGTGCCTCGCGATGGATGCAGCGCACATGGTTAGATACCAATACCGTCTCAAAAGGATTCTAATGATCGACGATGCCTGCATCATGTGCATAACCACTACCTACGCCCCCAGGCCCACCGGCAGATACAAGTCCATGTCAGCCACTTGATCGGCAGGTGCTCCGACAATACTGTGGGCGATGTATCTCTTTACCAGCACACTTCGACGAATGCTCGACCAGGGTTGGCTCGAGATGCTGCTGGACATTTTTCGTCCTGTACTCGCGGTGCTATCATGGCCGAAGCGGGGCACCGAGAGAAGTCAAATGACAGATTGCCCCCATACTTGAAGCGGCACTTCCACGGTCGGTCTTGATACAGGCCTGCGATCGAGTGCCGCCCGCGGCATCCGCCCCGGTGGGCAAGGCGCCTACTTCTTTGACCCTCCCTGTTCGATGGTACCCTACCGCAACAACATCTTACCGGTGCTTGACTGTGCAGTAGTCTTTAGTACAATGACACTGCGTAGGACGCAGCTGTGCTTGCGGCAACAGCTTGCACAATATCAGTGTAGAGCAGCCACGACGGTCCATTCTCGTCACCTGCAGATGTCGTCTTGACCTGTTCGCCAATCCTGCGGTGTTACGGCTCCAAAAGCAGTTTGTCCACATGGAGAGCAGTCGAATGCAGAACCTGGCGTCACCATCTGCAGGAAGTGTGCCAGGGTGGCCCCTTCGATAGGCCGTTTTCGCGCAGCCCAGAGGCCAGGAAAGTGGCCCCGTGGGTCCAGGCCTGTCTTCGGTCGTTCACCTTTCTAGGTTGCGACATGTCGTCTACAGAGACGCTGTCAAGAAGACATGTGCCTGCAGTGTATTCCGGCGTGTTGCCGCAACGGTAAAGTTGAACCTTGTTCCTGGCCTTCACAGTCTATTCACCCTCTCAAATCAACGTTACGCGTCTATTACTTCTGGAGATCATCGTAGCCAAGGCGGCAAGCTCCAGGTTTTACAACATTCGACAAGTGGAGAATAGCCGCTCTGTACGAGATGTGGACCCGTCACAACCCACCGCGCATGCGACTTCGGCCGGCAAATGTTAAAGCAGGAGAATTACCGCGAATGGTCAAATACCCGCGCTGTAATATGCGTTGGCCTAGGATTCCAGGCGGTCACACTCGCCAGACAATCTCCATCTGATGTGAGGAGCAGGATGTCGTTCACTACAGTGGCGTTGCCTTGAGCGCTCGTGGATTTTGTCACTGGGCGTAGAATCGCACAAAACCCTCGGAAGTACCTCGCAGTTGTCGTACACAGGTTGTCTGGTGGTTAGATCCGTGGATGCAGGCCTGACAGCGGGCTCTGGGTTGCCGCTTTAGGGAGGTCAGTCCCCCATGATGCCTGGCTCGCCTCCCACAATTGGCTGGCTCGCTCACACCTCTTCGGCCACTGCCATTCTAAGCCGTTGTGGTGCTGATACAGCTGGGATACCATCACGTCTGCTGTCAATCGACCTACTGCCTACCCTGCCATCAATTTGCCCGTCTTTATCAACTGCTGCTTCACTTCAGCTTCCTCGTCCCTAATCGGGGCCCTCCCCCTATCGATTGGGCGTGCATTCACATCGCGCCAAGCGGCAACGTGGTATCTGGGCGGGCGATATATGGCAATTCCGATGGGCTCCTTGATCTGGTCTCGGTTTCCTTCACATCTGGGTTGGCTTGTCGACGAGGTCGAGTGCATAAGTATGCAATATAACTGTTTGAGAAGTCTTTCATACAGGTGTTGTTTTACACGCTGGCAACGCAATTTCACAATCCCCAAAGTCGAGGTGACCCTTATAGCAACTCTCTTAAGAGCCGAGTGCAAGATATAGGGAACAAGGTTTGACTATTGCTTTACCCATTACCTGATTTTTGCGAGGCAGAACATCCTTGAGATCAATGAAAACGGCATCAAGGTGTTTTGCCTACAATGCATCACTGGGGCACCCCTGACCGGCACCCCTGGCCTTTCTCCTCTTAACAAAAAAGCCGCCCACACTCTTGGTCAGCCACCCCCCCGGTCTCCAGCAATCTCGTGAACCGATTTTTTGCTTTGCCCTGGCCCCCATGCCCGCACACCATTCCCTTTCGATCTTTTATCGGCCGTCTCGTCCAACGGTCCCTCGACATTTTACGGGTCTGCAGCCTCGCAGAGCTTGTCGGAGAATTTTGCTCTAATCAGATACCCTTGCTGCTGCCTCCCCCAGCAGTACATGGACCGGGTGTGCTGTGAGCTTGATGAGGTAAAAAGCAGCTTGAGCCATCTTGGACGGGGGGCCACAGCTAGTACGGACCTGGGAGGGAACCCGGGAGTCACCTTTCTCGTCTCCCAAGATTGCGTCCTCTTTGCGCTGCCGTCATGTTTCTTCAGCGAGCCGGGACTTGATCGATCGATTCCATGGCGTCGGAGAATTCTACGATGGTCGTGCGAATCTGTTCAGACGGTCTGCTCAATAGACTTGGTGTGGTCCAAGCCATGGTATGCTGTGTCTTGCATCTCTTGCGACCCACAATGGTCCTTGTGCAAGATGGTCGACACTAGCCAGGAGTTCCTTGATCCTTCGGCAGAGCATCTGGAGGAGGACGGCAACCGTTGGCTCGTCCGATGAGACTTTACAAACTCTATCCTCGGATGCCCTAGTACCCTAGTGGGAGCCCCTGGACCGCTACATGAGCAGTCCCACTATTGTCCCCTTCTTCGGTCAAATATCTTGGGCACCTATCCGTCCAGCTATGCGTCAAGCCAACCTGGCAACATGCCAGCCATCTCACTTTTGGGCGAGGGTCCAGCTGGGAGTCGGGCATTCTGAGATTTGGCCGGTGAGGAACAACTTCGTCCACGGCGAAGCGAGAGTCAGTTGCTGTGATGTACCTGTCCCGGCGCGATACTTCGTGGGTGGGCTCAGGTTGTATTCCACATGCCGTATCTCGACTAACATCCCCCCCTGTTGCCTACCTGCCAGATCGCCGCCGTCGCCTCCATCTCCTTCCCTGTCCGGCTGCATGTACATAGAGATACGTACTGTACTGCGGTACAGCTCTCCATTCTGTGCACTAAACGGTCCACCCTCACAGGCTCATCACCTCCCGGATATCCACTGTGAAGCCCCTCAATCCCCTGACCTTGGCCGTTCGTTGCCCTTCGAGAGTTGCCCCATCGACCCTGATCCAACCCCAGGATAGTGTGCCAGTGGCTTTCATAAAACGTCCCCCACCGCATCTACCGTATCATTTCATACAAGTACCACTTGCCCTGCAACCCTACAACCATTGTTCACTCGATTCTAACTTCATCTTCGTTTCGTCTGTTGAGCCCGTTCAACTTCTTCCTGTTTCAGTAGCTGGCTGAGCGCAGTCACGGATCTGGAACTCCATCAGTCATTGACTCCGACGGCCTGGAAGGGTCGCAACGGGCGTTTTGGCCGTGTTGCTCGAGTTGGAATCTATTCGAACTTAACTGGGCAACCAGCAGCCACGGCGACGAGCATTTGAACGACGTGCTTTGATCCTCCGCCGTAACCACAGCGTTGATTTCTGATCAAGAAAGGAAAAGATCTAGCAGCTTCTGGCCGAGATATGTTCCCATGTGCACCGCAACATACGCAGTCACCATGGCAGAGTTGAAGGAGCCGGCGCACAACAGCCTCTGGTACGCCAGCCCTGTGCAGATGCCGACGAGCCGGTCCAGTCACGCCGTGGACGCAGGACTTTCGAACCCAACTTCCGCCTCGCCCCATTCAGGACGACCGAGACAAGGCGGCTGGGGCAGCGTGGACCATCACCAGCAGTATCCGTCATACAGTCGCTATTCGCAGGACGATACCAACGACCCTTACGACAGGCACCAGCACCCCTCGTTGTCCAGTCATCAGAGTTTCCCCAACCTAAAGCGGCCCTACTCGGCGACAGAGCAGCCCCCGTACCAGGAGATCGTCCAGGACCTACGAGACGATGGCTCAAAGCTCGGTGTCGGCCATGACCACAAGCTGCTCTCGTTCAGAAAGGTTCCGGACAAGCACACAATCCTCGACCACCATGGTCGCATGCAACAACTGGAGCTGACCGCTCAATTACACGGCATGTTTTTCCTCTCCGAGATGCCCACGACCAACAACGACGGATCAGTCATGCAACCGGAGCTCACATGCTACCGGCGAAACCTTTTCCAGGTTAGCGGGTCACTCATCACTCCGAGGGGACAGATCTCCGTCATAACGGAGACTGGGGAGACAGCGCCAGTGAGCAGCACAGAAGTCACTATCTCTTCGATCGAGTCTGTGGATGGACACCCAGTACGACTTATCGTCATTCCGTGGAAAACACCTCCACCAAACTCTCCGGAAGTCACGCAGGCACCGGACCAAGAGCCAGCCTCTTTACCGTTGATTCCATTCCAGGATGATGGCTCCGACGCAGAAGGGGAATACGCAGTGTACCCCATCGGTTGGCGACGTCTTCAATTCCGAATGTGAGTGAATAGACTATACCGTGACTCCCTTGAGACGTGATACTGATTTGACCCGATAGTGCGACGGCCAACAACGGCAGGAGGAAGGAGCTTCAGCAGCATTTTGTGGTCCACCTGAAAGTCATGGGAACATTGGCGAACGGATCAAAGGTTGTGCTGACTGAAGCCGCGACAGCGCCAATCGTGGTGCGAGGACGCAGCCCACGCAACTTCCAAGCGAGGAAGGAGATCCCGCTCTTGGGATCCAGCGCCGGGTCCCGAGGACAAGCCCTTGTGGAGACGGGGCTGGGCATTGTTGCTGGACCTTTGGCAATCAAGCCGCAAGAGGTGAAGGCGAGGCCCCTCAACATGGAGCTGCCGCGCACAGCTTTCACTTTCAACGCGCCGAAGTTGCCGGCGAGCCCAATGACTAGTATGCGGTCGAAGTAAGTCCAGCGATACTGGAATATTATTCCAGAATTCACCCCCTGTGCCCCTCGGTGGCGAAGCTCGTGTGTCTTGCTTGTCAGGCGAATCTGTGCTGACTGCGTCTAGCTCTTACCCGACGACATGGAATCCGTCGATGCCTTCTTCCGGAGCGACAAATTATCCGGCGACGACAATTGCTTCGGATCCCTATCAAAAGATGCCCCTGTCAGGAACATCAGCCTACTCGGCTGAGCCGCAAGACATGCAATCTCACATGCCTACATCCATGCCTTCCATGCAGTTGTCCATGGTTTCGAGTGACCAACCGGGGCAGCAGCCGCAGCAGTCAACAGCGTCCCATCAAGTTCCGCCCATCAGGACGCAGTACGCTTCCTACGTTCCGAGCTCAAACGCTCCTCCGCCTCTTTCGGTTTCCTCGGCCGCAAATAGCAGCCTGAGCGTGCCCAGATACGTGGATGACAGCAACCCGAGGCCAACAAAGAGCCCTCGACATCCCTCTATCCACGCTGGTTCGATATCCAGTACGGAGTCGTCTGGTGAATACCGATATGGGCCCCCATACAGCGCCATGAGCACGAACTCGGCCGAAATCAGCCCTCAGACGTCTCAACACGCGTCATATTCAACATCGCACGGCGGCGGCGGCCACGAGAGCAGCGCTGGATCCAACACACAGTCCTCGAGTGCGATCCCTCCTCCGAGGGATTATTTCCCGCCCTCGACGTCCTGGACCACGACCGCAGGCGAGTCGAACGCACCAACATACACGAACGGGGACCATCGGTCCTCGTACCCGTACTCAGCAGACCAGTACAAGACCGCGGGAGGTGTCAAGAGCGATCCTCACGCCCCTCCACCTCCTGTCTACCCTGGTCAGGCCATGAGCCATTACTCGTGGAACACCTCTTGATGGCGTTAGGCTTCGGGTATACTGAGAGGGATCTGGGTAGGATTCTAGACCATTGGAGTCCGAAGGCCGCGAGATGACGAGTATGGAATGCATGCCAAGCAACATCGAGTCGAGCCGGGAGGCATGACGGCGGCCCGCGAGGCCTGCGCCCACTCCTTTTCATCACACCCGAACCATGAATACGGCATACCCCTATACGACGCAACTTCTTCCCGTCCCTACCGATCGAAATTTTATGTATAATCACCGTGGGTGGCCTTGTCCAAAAATGATTACGGATGGCTTAATGCCTTTGGAGAGCTCTAGGCGCGAATGAGGGGAGGCAGGCGTTGGGAAAGCATTTCCAGATTGACGCGTTTTCAAGTTATCCTGTGGTGCGCACTGTCATGTTATCTGTTTTGACGATCGCATCTCTGCTTTTTTTGTTCTTTTCCATTCCATGACCAATACCGATACCAAATTCTCTGTTTTCGAAAATCGATGGATACCTCTTTCTCCCAAGCTACGGCCCTCCGAAAGAGCCAGAGAGAGGGGGAGACGAACGGAGACGCAAACGCGGGCACACGCGTGCGCGCGCACACACACCAATGGATTACCTCGTGGAGTTGCATTGTTCTTGGGCCTGAAGAGCAAGTATGAGACAACATGGTCTCCCTCATGTGTGGGTCCACTTGGCATAATTTCTATGCATGTTCAAATACCCTATTGATAGAGAGGGCAAACGGGGAGGGCGGGGTTGAGGAGGGTCCGGCGGCTTTTTTGCTCTTTTTACAATTCACATCGGTCTTGGTGGCTTTAGTGGGAAGGGAATTCTGCTTTCTCTCCGCACTTTTCTTTTATATATACATGTTTTGATCATTATCAGGCCGACTACTTGTCTTCTTCACATTTATACTATTCATCACGGGGGGCTGGCTGCGCTTGCATTTCTTGTTTTTTCCCCCACCTGTTCTCGGACGGGGTAGAGAGACATGGAGAGAAGGCGGAACGGCGAGAGGGGAGAAGGACTGGGCGGGTGAGCTCGCGGGCAGGCCTTGGTCTCTGGGACAGCGTGCGTGTGTACGACGAAGTACGGTCTGGCGGAGGCTGAAGACTGTTTGATAAACCATATTCCTCTTGCCATACTCTGCTGAAGGGCAGACACAGAGGGAGAATTTACCACAAAATGAACCGAATAATACCACTTCCAGCACCCATCCATCACCTGACTTTCACTCCGTCACCATCGCTTCACCGTCGCTCCTCCAATGTCTCCATGTCCAGGTGTCTCGTGTGCCACCTGCATCCGCAATACTGTGATCTCCCTTTACTGTGACGCTTCTGAAGCGCACTACGAGCAGAAGACCCGCCTCGCACAGGCCTAACTGAGGCCATACACAAGTCACAGAATCTAAGCACGAGTCGGCCCTGGAGGGCACGGTAGCATCGAGCCTCTGGCCTGAGCAGCAAATTCGGCGCGATGTGCGCAGCTGCTACGTGTGACGAGATCCTGGAGGGAGGGAGGAAGGGGTCCAAAGCCAAAAGAATGATGACGCCAAAAATATCTTGCCAGAAACATGAAGCACGGGCGGCTAGCAAGGCGGACAGACGGGAACAGCAGAGACGAACAGATGGGACAGACAGACGGACAGACCCAAACACAGTGGCGGTCTTGGGTGTGGTGGGTGTGGTATCTGTGCGATGATACACTTTCCCGTGATCCCGGGGCACAGGCACATGGCACACATGGCACTGTAGCAGGCGGAGAATTTTCACCCCAGGTGATGGCCGGATGACCTGCATGCATGAGAAAGGGCCCATGTTGCCTCACCTTCCTTTTGTCCTTCTTCTTCTCTCCTCGTTTTACCTTTCTGTGTTGTTTCTACGTTTTTGCTCGAGCGGCCCGGCCAATCCGTCTGTGTTCGTCTGATGGGTGCCACCGGCTTACACGCAACACCACACTACTACAGGGGGGTAGGGGTCAATAAGTTGGGGGTGGTGATGCGAGTAAGTTGGCCGCCGGGCCCGAGAGTTGCACGACAACCGTTCTCGCTCGGAGACTTGACTTGTCAGAGATGGGATGAGGGGGGTTGGACGGGTGGAGTGACATGACATCTGCGTGGATGTGTCTGTGTGTACTTGCTCCCTCGGTGCTGTTTGTTGGGGAGAGGAAAGGGAGGGGGGTGGCAGTGGTGGAAGAGGAGCAATAATACTACTTGGTGGTGATGACGGCAAAGGACTGGGGGGTGAGTGGAGGCCGTCGTCTTGGAACGTTTCTTGCTACTACTGCTGTGTGACTGCCACCTGAAGGGGCACATAAGGTTCGTATGACAAGGTGTCAAAGCGAGTCGGGCCCGTAATGGTTGTGAAGTACGACGCCAGACGGAGCCGGGAAAGAAGACTGGCTGGAGAGCGAGAGAGACGGAGAGTCTGGCTGTCGTGGAGCGGCCGCCCGTTTCCAGGCGTGCGGTACCTGGTAAGAGAGTTAAGAGAGAGAGAGAGAGAGAGAGAGAGAGAGGGAGGGAGAGAGAGAGATACATGGGCGGGGCAGGAGGGGTTGCAGATGGCAATGCTGCGATGCTGCGATGCTGCGATGCTACGATGTTCCAGTGGAAGGCTGTCCATGTTCTGTCCAGAACCTTGCATGTGCTGTCGCTACTAGGTTTCGACGGCTGAGGTGCTCTGATAGTACACCTGCGGTATAGTGACAAAGAGGTACGTCTGAGATGTACCGGCCGCACCAGCTCCCCCAGCTGCCCGCCAGCTGGGCCAAGCCGGCGGGATTCCTGCTTATGTAACTCCTTGCGATATCCCCCCCCCCCACAACAAGTATCCCACGCTTGGCCGACCGGCTCCGCGATCCCCTTCTGCATCTCATTGATATCCTGGTATCCCCTGCACGAACATGGATCAAGCATTCAGGCTCAGTAGTTCCCAACACTGAGATTGCAACTCCTCACCCATACGAGATAAATGCTTGCGCAATAGAACGGACCAAACTTCCGACATATCACTGCCCAAATACGTGCTATTTTCGTGCGTAACTCGACATCCTGGGCATATTAACCTCCCGCAATCGCAATAATACTATCATCACATTATCGCGTGGGGCCAAAATCAATCAATCGAGGCCATGTTCGAGATCCCCAACGCCAAGAGGTAGGTAGGCCAGGAAAGCCTGAGATCGAGGTTCACGGTGGGAAATTGCACAGCAATAGTGTGAGCTAACATGGTACAACCGCAGGGTGAGGCGCGACGAGCTCTACGGCTCATCTTCGGATGGTGGTGACCAAGATGAGCAAGGCGTGGAGGATGCAGAGGAGCGCGCCAAGTTGAACGAGCGACTCTCGAGCCTGCTGGGTCTGGACCTTTCCGCCCCGGCATCAGCGCCGGCACCCAAGCAGGGGCCGGACGCGGCCGATGCCCACGAGCACGAGGGCCCAGGGGACCAAGAGGGCCATCACGATGAGGAGTTTGAGTTCCGGCTGTTCTCTGGCCCGGCCGGGACCTCGGCGCCAGCAAAGGTGGTGCTCGATGCATCTGATGACGAGGACGCACCCAAGGGAGATGGCGGATTCGTGCAGCCCGAGCGGCCGCAGAGCTACTATCTGGCCGAGGAGGCGACTCCCGACCAGCGAGAGGGGTATTGTTATGCTGCTGTTACGGCCGAGGACATCGCCGCCGGCGCGAGGAAACGGGCGTGGGGGCTAGAGAGACCATGGCGCGTTGTGAAGATCTCGCTGTCGTCGAGGAAAGCACGGAGCAGCACAGCTGGGTCAGAGACTGGGGCCATGGCGACCGGTGAAGACAACACAGATGATGGACCCAAGCGTAAGAGGCCAGGCAAGAAACGCAGGATAGCTGTGAGGATCAAGGCCCGCGCCGAGAAGGAGAAGCGGGAGGCTGAGAAGGCAAGGCGAGAAGCAGCAGAGAAGCAGAGGATCTCGAAGGAGGAGCACCTGCTGGAGAAGAAAAAACGGCTCAACCGGGAGAAGAAGCTGAAGCGGAGGGCTAAAGAAAAGGAGAAGAAGCTGGCTGTGGGAGAGACGCTGCCACCGTCTGAAGCACCAACCTCTCCCCGCTCCGAGTAGAATGGCATTGTCCGTACAATGTCGAAGTCATGCAGAGGCATCTGACTCCTGTCTTTGAGCTGGATTGGTCTTCATCATGGCCGCCCACTGTCGCGACGGCGGGTGAATTCGGCCATATATCAAAACGCACCTGTAGATCACAAGCCACGACTTGGCCCGTGCACCGCCACGTGTGGCTAACCTCTGGCTTGGGCCCCATGTGACGACAACGTTTCGAGTTCAGTTCTTGAGGCACCCGTCCAACTGTCGGGATTCAGTCCGAGGCCGTCACACACAGCAACCTCTCCATCCCGTTCCTGACCTCGACTCCAGATTCGACGCTTGAACGTATCCTGCCTTTGCCGGCGAGGGTGGTGCGCCCTTCGGCATCCCGCTCTGGTTCTAGGGCCGACCAAGACCCTCAGCTTCATGATGGCCGATGACACTCCTTTGGCCTCGCTGTCTTTGACACATGTCTACTATGTGAGTTACCACTCGACCAGGCCGGCCGATTGATCCATGATCCACGCCAGTCGACAGTCACGGGCAGTTGCAGCTGCATGCAGCCTGGTCAGATGTACCAACGACCACGACCCCAAGCTGACCACCGCGCCGCGCGAAATATAGGACCCGGACGACAACATATCGTACCTCTGCGCGTGGCTCGCCCTCGTCCCGCAGGCCCTCTGCATCGTCTACGTGACGCTGATCTGGTCGACGCGTGAGGCCGAGGTGGCGCTCATGTTCGCGGGCCAGCTGGCCTGCGAGGCGGCCAACTTTATCCTCAAGCGGCTGCTCAAGCAGGAGCGTCCCAGCCGCATCCACAAGACGGGCAAGGGCTACGGCATGCCTTCTAGCCACGCCCAGTTCGTCGCCTTCTGGGCCGTCGCCATGGCCCTCTTCCTCCTCGTCAGGCACACGCCCAGCTGGTCAGACCACGGGTATGAGCCGAGGTCGGCTGCTGTCGACCGGGGACGGAGCCGTGGGAGGGGGGGAAGGGGAAACAGTCGTCAGGATGAGGGCAGCAGCAGCAGCAGCAACTCCACAAGGCCGGCGCGCCGGACTAGCAGCTGGGGCCAGGAGTGGGTCATGGTCGAAAGCTACGCGCACCGGCCGTGGTCATATGCGGAGCGCGCGGCGGCCGCCGTTTTCGTGTTGGGCGTCGCCGCCCTCGTCGCCTGGAGCAGGGTGTACCTCGGCTACCACACCGTGAACCAGGTCCTGGTCGGCTGCCTGGCGGGATCCGTCTGCGCAGTGGCTTGGTACGCCGCCACCGCACTTTTGAGGAGCATGGGGCTGCTGGCGTGGGCCCTGGGGTCGCCCTTCGCTCGGGGCCTGCGGGTCAGAGATCTGGTGGTCAGTGAGGACTTGTGCCAGGCGGGATGGGAGAAGTGGGAAGAGAAGAAGGACAGCGGTAGTGGGTTTGTCTCAGCTTTCCCTACCGCTACTCCTGCGTCGAGGAAGAGAAAATAGAAGCCGGCGGGACGCTGCGGGATGTACCATGGGTGAACAAGTAGAAATGCAGTGCAAAAACCACGGTTGCAACTCATACACGTGTTACTCAGTAAATGCAGGCATTTTGTGCTCATAGTATTGTGGTTGGTATCATAGTTTTGATTTGAATTCGGGCCGTGTCTTGCGACCAAGGTATGGTCTCTTTCACAACGATGGCCAAAGCTACCTAAGGTGAGCTTCAGGCGGATCAAAGCCTGTCTGCTAGTCTGTCTTTCTGCCTTCCCAACTGCAGGACGTCGGCAAAACGAATGAGTGTCTCGGCGCCATGAACATGCAGTGTTACCCAAGGATATATCCGTCACTTTGTACAATGTACAGTGTATGTGTTGCCCCCCCCCTGGCCCCCCCAAGCCCCATTTCAATCGTAGATCGTCCATCGAATGCCAATTGAAAAGGAAAGGAAGAAAAAAAAGTCGTACGCCTCACATCAAGTGAAATAATCCGCAACGCCGATGCTCATGAATATTGTCACTCAGATCCAGGAACTTTTAGACATCCATTTTGTCTAATGTCCCAGGAGGGGGTTTTGTTCGTTTTTCGTAGAGTTATAAAAAATACTGGTGAAAAGAAGGACACAGTCCGAGAAAGTACGCTAGACTGCGCGGCGTCTAGATCCATGACTTGTTCGACGGCACCGGTGTCGTCGCTGTACCGGCGTTTGGTCGCGGAGGCGCGTGTTTCTCGCCGTTGTTGCGGGCGGCCGGGTTGCTGAAGCCAACGCCCATGGGGCTAGGCATGCGGGTGGTCTTGGTTGAGTTGTTTCGCTGAGGCGTCTCCTGAGGAGTGTACACGGAGGGGCTCAGGGTAATGAGACCATCTAGGTTACTTCCCTCACTTCTCTCGCTGTCGGACTGCTCTTCTACGTTATCAGACTCTGGGGCCGGGCTCTCATCCTTCGGCACAGGCGGAAGTGTCTTCATCCTCGCATCTCGGGATGCTCGCCTGGTGAATAGCGGCTCCGGCAGAACCTCCGGTTCCACGAACTCGGATTCAGGCCTGGCTTCGGACTGGGCCAATGGTGAAGGGCGGAGGACCATGTCCGGCATTTCCGGCCGGTCGCTGTCATTCACGTCACTGGGCCTGCCGGGCTGGAAGTCATCGACGTTGGAGAAGCGAATACCGATTTGAACCGTAGCTGAGGAGACGATCGAGGAGTCTCTCTTGTGTCCCCGCCCAAGCCAAGGCTTCACGATGGGTGGTGGTCTGAAGGTGTCCCTCACGGGTTTTGTTGCAGTAGGAGTTGGGGCGTAAGTTGTCGCGGGCAGTACCGCGGCGGGAGCGAACGGGTTGTTAGGGAATAAAGAATAGGATTGTTTTCGTATGTGGGATGGCGACGTCTCAGATGGTGGTTGAGTGGGCTCTGGAGCTTGTGGGATGGTCACTTTCGGACGGAACGTGGGGCTGCTGGGGCTCTGTCCATCCTCGGCGTCCACAGCGCGCAACAAAGTTGTGATGCTGTCCGACCTTGTTCTGTCGCGGTCACTGGAGCTGTTGACCGGGTGCATGGCGTGGGTCGAGCCAGCGTCTTCCTCGTGCGGCTCGAGCTTGGTCTTGTGATGATCGTGCTCTCCAAGATTGTGTCCGATAGAAGCGTTGTTCTGTGATCGGAGGAAGAGGTGCAGACCAGCGACCATGAGACCGTTCACATTGGCCACAACAGATGCAACCATGGAGAGGTTGAGATTCTGAAAGATTTGCTTCTTCGAGTCCAAGAAGGTGAGACTGAAGAAGAATGGGATGATGAAGCCCTGAAGTCGAGGTCAGCCATCACTGGGATTATCAGGGTGTATATGTCGATCACTTACGTTCGAGATGAAACCGAGGATCAGATAGTAGATCATCCTCGAAGCCGCCATTCTCTCAGTGGGGTCGACCATGCGGCTCTTGCTCAATTTCACAAAGATTGTGACGATGACGATGAGCAGCACAACGGACACACCTAGAAGGACTGCGAAAACCCCCTTGGCGTAAGGCTTCACTAGCCACAGCAAAGAAGCGAAGCAGAAGTCGGGCGCGCGGCTGATGGCTGCCACAAGAAGGGTCGCTAACAAGAAGGTTGAGACGGTGCCGATGCAGATTGCAACGGTCCATCTTCGTCGAGGGGAGAACTGCGACCTCAGTCCCCGCGCTGCCGTCTCGACTCCAAAAACGAGGTGAATATATGGTGCAATAAAGAGAGCTGGATTTGCTGTTAGCCTTGCTGTGCTCAGATGAGTCGAGAGAATCAATCGTTGCTGACCTGGTAACATGAATATCGCAACAACGGTGCAGCCCCTGCTCAGCAGGGCTTTCAGGCCAATTGATTGGGCGGCGGCGAAGATGATGCTCTGAACTGTGATGCCCAAAGACAGCACAAGAGGATATACTTCAACGGTGTGGATGAAGAACAAGCCCGATGGTCTAGGATGGGTCAGCGTGCGAAGGCTCTTCATCTCAGACTGCCAGACTGACGCATCGGATGATCTCCTGATCGCCCTCCTCTTGTACGTGTAGCAACCGTAGATGATCCCCACAGCCGTTGCAAAAGCCGCCAAAGCATTGAACGAAGCCAGAATCATGGTCGACGTCCGGATGGACTTGGATGCCGCAAACTTGAAGCCATTCGAGATTGCCTGGGAGGCTTCCTTGGACACATTGAAGTTCGAGGCGCCCCCGGAAGCGCCGTTCGCATCGGCGGATGAGGAGAAGGCTCCTCCGTACGGCGAGGCGCTCATGGTGGCGAGGTACCAGAGTTGGCTCGAGATTTAGAGATTGTTGGACCTCGGAGAGGTGGGTATTGGCGTCGAGCCGCGCGAATCTCCCCCGTGTTCGTCAAGTCATCGATACGAATAATGAATGTTTGGATACACGATGGTATGGGTTGGATGGAGAAGATGGAATGGCACATCAAACAACAGCAAGTAAGTAGGGTAGGGGGAGAAAATGAACATATGCTAAGGTGTCGAGCCAAAGAGGAGTGGATTTGCCATACAGGGGGGTAGTTCCCGCACCTCCCAAAGGCCTACGACGGCGAACCAGACGAAACAGACCCTGACCTGTTATGGGCAGTTTGGAGGGATGGAAGAGCAGGGAAAGAGAGGATTCGCCAGTGGAGCAGGAGACCGGCGACTGCACCCATAAAGATAGAGATCGCATGGGTGGTCCATAAAAAGAATGATCGTGCACAGGGACGGCACGATATGTGTGGTCGTGGGAAGAGGAGAGAGGAGTTGAGCAGAGGTTGCAGCAACCCCGGTCCCTGGTGACGACTTGACGAGGCCACCCCCGCGCGGACGACTGCAAAGCCGGGCCAGGGTGAAGAACTGGTGCGGCCACTTAGCAAGCAACCGCCGCCGTGGGCCATTATGATCTCAGCAACCGGGGCAGACGACGGTGGGTGGTGGACGAAGAGGAGGAGCTGGACAGACAGACAGACAGACAGGGGCCAGGCACTAGGGGGGAAGATCGATGGAAGCCGAACTAGAAGCAGAACCCACACAGCCGTGGGTGGGATGGAGCTAAGCCTGGCCGAGCACGAGCAGCGACCCTCCAGCCATGCATCCAGCCAGCCAGCCAGCCAGCCAATGCAGTCCTGGAGGCGAGCGGACAAGGCGACAAGAAGGGGATAAGACGTGGCAAGGCCCGATAAGGTTCGAATGGCTCCTGGAGGCGTCGACCATGACTAGGGGGCCAGGTAGACCGGGGCAAACGAGGAGATGGAAGAGAGGAGACAGGAGGTACCTCGTCACCACCAAGACGAGGGGAGGTACATGGGTTGGCCGAGGTGGGCTGCCCACCCAGGGAGCCACGACCCGACCGGGAGCATCGCTTCGGACGTCTGTGACTTGATTTTGTCATGGGTGGCAAGGAAGAGGCGCGGTGGTTCCCAGAGCAGACATGGCAGAGTGGTGGTGGGAGAGCCACGGGAGTGTGAGTCAAGCATTGAGGACGGGAAGAGATGAGGCACTCATGATACACGCCTTTGGTTTCGCACTTGTCGGAATCTTGGGACGACGTTGAATTTGAGCTTGCGGCTGCACGCGCTAGGCCCAATCTGGCTCGGATCTGTCCTACCCGTTCGTGCTGGGCGTCAGAACGTCTGGGCCCTGGACCCCTTCCCCACTCCACCAGACAAGGGCAGGCATCCTTCCTTCCCTCTCAACCACAACCTCTTTCCTGCTCTGCACTACTCCGTGCTGCCACTATCCGTCCTGCCGTCTTAACCAACGACGCCTTGCCCAGCCTGCCCAGCCCTGCCCACCAGCCATCCAACGTTGTCGAGCCCGCCACAGCGTCACCTCACCATCAGCCCGCCCACATGATGAGTAACATTTACTGGGCCTCGCCATCATCGTGGCGACTGCGCCTGGCCCACCACCATGGGCCTGTTCGGTCATAGTTCACGTGGGAAAACCCTCCGAAATTAAATTGCTACACTCTAACTTGACAGATGGAGATATTCTTCGATAATATCCGCCATCCCAGAATGTAAAAGTGGCGAGACATTTCTAGAGCCACCGCGATGGACATGGATACGGTCAGGTAGCATGTCGGCGGCCCTCCATATCGAGTACGTGTAGATCTGCTAGGCACTGGCTCATGAGTCGGACGTCGTGAGCGGCTTCTTGCTCTTGGAGACAGCGACTTCGCCGCCGAGCCCCGCCACAACCAGAAACCAGACTCTTGCACGTGTACACAACAGCAATGGGCCCCGCTGCGTGGGCTATTTTCAGTCGTTTCCTCGCGGCCCCTTTCTCGACAACTTCGTCTCAAAAGGAAACCTTGCGAGAGCTGGCTGGACCTATGGTCTAGCCGCACTCGTCTGCGCCCCGAGCACCTAGAAACACTTTTCCTACTCTCCGTTCACTCGGTATGGCCATTCAGAGATGTCCTCGGCCTAGTGCAACCTGAGGTGGCAGTTTTGAGCAATACCCCCTAGCCTGACACGCTCACCTTAAAGCCAAGCCCCACCCACGCCTCGGCCTCCTGCAGGGTCGACCCCTCCTACCCGTCCTGACGTTGAACCCGCCCCTTGTATCACAGCCCAACGGCGAATGGGAGCAGACCTGATGGCTTCATCGCAGGGCGGCGCAAGCGAGACTACGCCAACCGCACCGTCTGAGCCGAATAGCCTGCTCTGATCACGGAGCAAAGTTTTCCTACAGAACACAAGATCAGATAGAGGGCGCCTGTCTAAGTTCAGTGGCTTCAGCGAGTTGGGCTAAGTAAGCTGCCAATACACTCGCAACTGGGAAGCGATTAAGCATGAGATCGGAGATTCGCACCGGAAAAAACGGAGGGTACACCGGTACAAGTGCACCCCCGGTGCGCCAACGTTTTTTTACACCACCTATTCACCATACAAAACAACAATACACAGTCATGAACTACACATATCTATCACTACACACATACCCTATCGTTTCTTCTACCCTGGTGTTTTGCTACTTCTTTCCTTGTCACCTTGGCATGTCTATACTAGTAGGGCTTCTTGGCTATATAAGCCCTGCCTTTAATTACTTGTCCTATTGGACAGCTTCTTACTGGTTCTCCCTACTATAGGAGTCCTCCTAGTTAAGGGATTAGAGGGTCTCGTCATTGCTAAAGGTTGTAGGCAGAAGGGGTGGTAGGTGTGTTGGTGTAAAAAACACTACGGGTGGGTGTTTGAAAGTGTGGTTGGTCGAATGGGGTGCTCTGATTGGCTGCAGCGCTGAAGTAAACAAGGTACCGGTGTACCCTCCGTTTTTTCCGGTGCGAATCTCCGATCTCTTAAGCATAGCTTAGCCTCCGTTGCCGCGAGGCCCCACAGCAGACTGTCTAAATTAATATCCGCGGCACCTTTGCCGAACTACGGCCGCCGTCCAACCACCGACCGAAGCCTCTCCCGTGTGAACGCTCACCTCCCACATCCCACATTCCACCCACATCCCACATACCACACCCCAGCACCGTCTCATGGTCTCGCCTCCCTGTTTCTTCCCCGGCAACAAGCCCCCTGGGATGATTCAGTCTCGGCGTGGTCATGGAGTACCCACAGTGGCAAGCAAACACCAACGGCGAGAGCTTTTTTCCACACGACATCTCGGGCTGGCTCTGGAACCTTCGTCATCCGAAATGACGGGGGCG
The DNA here is from genome assembly GCA_021188095.1 of Diaporthe vexans. NCBI lineage: Eukaryota > Fungi > Ascomycota > Sordariomycetes > Diaporthales > Diaporthaceae > Diaporthe > Diaporthe vexans. Next base: position 1,196,160 of record JAJLLZ010000009.1, read on the forward strand.
GTTCATGATCTGCGCCCATCGCTGCGGACGTGGCTCGGTACCGTAGCATTCAGGCGTTATGCCCGTGGTCTAGACACCTCATTGGACTCGACGGCCTTCCAATGTCGGGCTCATCGCTAATCGAGCTCCCATCGAGCAGATTTCGATGCACCATTCCTTCTCTCGTGGGGCTGTTGTCAACCTGGCTGCCGGCCCCTTGGGTCCTCGGAGAGATCTGGTAGCGCGGGGCTATCAAGCCATGAACGTGGTCTGAGTCGACAATTAATCTATTGCAGACACTTCCGCTTGTCAACCGACAATGAACAATGCTCCGAGCACGAGCTTGATGGCAGTTGGTTTCGATGTCAGGTGGCTCGCTGTGGGGACAGCAGTCAACCCCAATCCCCCCTGCCTGGATGACTGTTCAGACCCTCCCTCACCCACAAGACATCTCGACGTCAATGCCGTGGTCCGAACTAGGCTCATCCCAAGCCTCGCCGATAGGCCCCGCGCAGGCCGCCCGTCCGAAGATCCTTTCGTCTGAAGACGGCCTCTCCTGTCTGCAGGGTCGCTCCGTCTTGCATAAGGCTTCAGCGAGGAGTAGCAAGGCGTTAGAGATTCGCCATAACTTGCCTATCTAGGTCCCCTACAGCACCTGATCGTCTCACAAAGCCGGGTCAGCCTAGCGCGGAGGCCAATCGCTGTCCCTCGACCGCCGAAGCATCGGTGGCTCTCTGTCTGGTTGCGCGAACCTCTGGGGACACCCGTCGTTTCTGCATTTGATATATTTGGGTTGGTCTTGTCATATACAACCTTACCGGCGGCTGAATTACGACTGCTGCAGATCGCGGGTCCATCAGCCGCCCAGCCGGGCACCAGACTTTCGTCTCGAGTTCCGCCCAATGTGAAATAGATATGGTAATAAAGAGACAAGAAGAGTAGTCCGAAAGTCACCCACACTCCGTCTGAAAAGAACAATTGCTGGGTGGTGGACGGACGGGTAAGGGGCCGTGATCTGCCCGTCACCATCAGATCAGCGCGTCTTCGTCTTGACCTGCCCTTCCTCCTCAACGCTCACGGACAACACACGTGTCTCTCCGCATTCTTCAGTCACCTGGGTTTCCCCAGAGGCTAAGCCACCGTCAAACAATCGTTCATTTGTCAGACAAGGCCTGCAAAATCTAGGAGACCTGATCCTGGCTAGGGGTGTCACAGCCGCGGGAAGAGAGTTTGAGTGGGCGTTTCGTTTCGACTCTTAACATGGCCTAGTACAAACCGTAACGCCTACGTCCTCGCACCACCTCGATGGTGTCTCGTTGATTGTGTTTGAGATTCCTCGCGAGGCATTTGTGATATCTCGTCTGTGTGGGCGCGGAGGCCTGTTTCATTTAGATGGCTGTCAGTCCCGCATGAGCCACATGCGCCGGGTTGCGGGCTGAAGCCATCACCAGAAGAGCTGCCGTGGACCAGGGCTCGTGTGTCGAGACGAGGGCCTGCCGGTATTCCAGAACGAAAAGACCCACCAGCAACTAGCGAAAAGGGAAAAAAAGACAAGGCCTAGGAGAATTATCGAAGACGGGACGAATGAGTCCCGATGGGCTGCGGATTCACCTTCGAACTTTGAGCGGGAGGCAGTGTGCGTCCCTTAATTTCCCACGCAGGCGCGCAGCTACACTAGTCTGTTAGCTAACGACGACACGGGCAGGCAAGCTGGCATCACTTTATCGACCGTTGCACCAGACCTTGCCTAGCATTTGACCACTACCGCAGCCTCAGCCCAAACTACCACCTTGGCCGTGCGCCGTCCCATCGACAGGGTCAACGTCGTTACCGTGCAGGAAGCGCGGGGATAACTCGCGAACATGCGCCTCGGAGTGACGACTCGCGATAGAACATTTCACTCAGATTGGAACTTTCTATGCACCATCTACGCATCGACTCCCAGCATCAGTGCGCGGTGGGAGAAAACAGGTTTCTGAAGATGCTTCATGTCCTCAATGCTGAAATGAAAACTATCCCATGGCGTGATCACATGGAGCGCCAGTAAGGTTACCGGTTCCTAGCAAGCCGCGCGACGACACACGCGGCGGAAGCAGCCTCACAAGTCGCGCGCCCAAGCCTTGCTGGGCAACTCAAAAATAGCTTCAGTGCAAGTGCTTATCTCTCTCTCTGTTCACGTCTCTTGGCTCCCTCCCGATCGCAGTCGTGCAATTTACCCACGGAGACGCTTCGGGCAATTCCCAACACGCCCCTTCATTTCATCGGTCCGTGCCGGAAACCTGCCACAGCGTCAGACGACAGTTCGCCGAGCGGCGCGTGTCGTGGGAGCCTCCCGCACAGGGTCGGGGGCTTACGACGCGCTGGTCTTGGGGCTCGAGGCAATGGCGTGCGGGCCGGGGGTGGTGCGTTTGCTGGTTCGCCGGGCGGCAAGTGGCCGCCGGCGAGATGCGTTCGCCCAGGCGAGACTGTGTATGTGCTCGTCGCGGGGAGAAGGCATTGATGGACACGCGCTCTGATCTCCACCGGACTCTTGAAGTCTCCGCCTGGCATTCTGTTCCTTCATTTCCTTGAGTGGTGATGATAGGGCAACGTGGTCGTGTGCCCGCAGGGTGATACGACTCACTCCTGAACCCCTCTCTTGTCGGGAGATTGCACTTCATGGACGAGAGGGGTTTTGGCTTCTAAACTTCTGGTATTCCAGGCTGCTCCTGGTATCAGCGATTCGCTCTACACAGCAGAGAGATTGGGACAAACATGATCCGATCTGATCGAGGCATGTGATCGCGAATCAAAAGATTTGTCTGAGGTGTGGCCTGCTTGTGGGTTTGTGTGCTTTCTCGAGGCAGTTGGACCGCGGTCGCTCTAGGTATGGGAGGCCAGCTCATGCCTAGCATCTAGGTGCTGTCTCCGTGTCTACGGCATCTCGTCGTAACCTATCCGTGCGGCATTCCCAATGCTTCCCAGCCAAAGCGTAGTTGAAATCATAGAGAACGCATATCATAAATGCAAATTACTGTCGTATGGCAACCAACATGTAAACAGCCGAAAATGAAGTAACCAGTTTGGCGCTCACGTCCTCCCCGTCGGTATTCTTTGTGAGCCCGATGACCTCCGTGGTGAACAGCTGGAGTTCGGATTCAACGAATTGACATCCTTCTCAGCCATTCAGAGTCTCTATGATATCATGGACAATACGATCCACAGACGCGAGTGTGGTTCTGGTCTTGCGTCTTCGAGGCTGTTGATCAGAGACGACATGTGGCAGGGCTGCACTGATACGATGAACTCTTAGTCACTGCGAACTCGCCCAGCTTATTCTCGTTTCTTGAGAGAGGTTCAAAGAATTCCACTTGGATATCACAGTTTTCAACAGCCAGCTGCTTTGATTTGTGGTTCCTTCCAAATGAGCCGGGCGATTCATCCTCGTCCACATCAGCGGTACAGTGCCTTGGACGAGTTAAACCAACCTCGACCACAGCCATGCTCCAAACGTGACTGTGTGGACGTTGCTCTCCCGGTTCAAGGCTACCAGAGACTTCAGCCGGGAACAGATAGGGGCTGGCGGGGGCCCTCTGCTGCTATTCAATAATGCACCGAGGTCTGCGGCGGTGCTGCTGAGGAGCACTCACCCCTGGCGTCGCCATGCGCAGAAGTGGCGGCATACAGCCAGCCAGTGGTGCCACAGAGGTACGATGAGGACAAAATCTCAATATTACGAGGAATCAAGACGGAGGTATGTGCTCAGGCACTAGAGAACAACCCCGTCCATGAGCGTACAAATAGCAGCACGACTATGATGGACTTCGATCCGGTGACCGCCAAGTTGCTATAGCACGAGTACTCAAGTACCTGACACTGCTTT